>JBBWSJ010000001.1:0-1325722 GCA_038088505.1 Diaporthe velutina | reverse complement strand
ACTGCGTAGATTCAGAAATTCAGGGTCGGTCCAGCCCACCCGTCAACGTACCTACCTTGCGTATATACAACACGTCTTCTTGGCCGTATGGAGTAGTTCCTGTTGAAAATACTAGGTAGAAGGGCTAGGTTGGTCGGCCATCCATTTAAAGCTCAAGATGTCTCTGTCATCGTGAGTTTGCTGTTAGGGACTTAGATTGTTGTCCGCATGTTTCAATGGCCTATTCTCACCGGGGAGGGGGCGCGCCAACTCGCACCCACCAAGCTTGCTCTGGGCACCTGTGCTATCAGTTGGCTTCCTGTCCGAAGACGGAGACGCACGCTTCCCAATTACAAAACACCGCATGACACGGCATCAATTGAAGACACTTTGACTCACACCCCTCTCCCAATGCTTCCATTGCGCAGAATCACCCGAGTTTCCCTTTCATCCAACATTGTGAGATCGTTGACCGCAGCTCCTCGTGCCGCACCATTCCTAAGCCACTCCATCCGCCCAGTCTCGACCATGGATATCGTCTTCACCAAGGATGCTGCCCCGCGTGTGTAAACCCCCTCACGTAACTCTGGGTTGGCTCTCACTGACTCCTTGGGCAGCTGCCGGGCCTTACGTGTGTTGACTACCTCGAGGACAGGATAAGGGTTGTTTCGCTAACACCACCTGCCTATTTTAGTCCCAGGCCATCAAGACCCCAACGGCAATCTACTGCTCAGGCCAGATTCATTTTGACCCCGAGGGCAACCTGATCGGGGGCACAATCCAGGAGAAGACCGCTGCTTGCATCCGCAACCTCAAGGCCGTCCTCGTGGCTGCTGGCTCTGATATCAACAAGGTCGTCAAAGTCAACATCTTCCTCAATGACATGAATGACTTTGCTGTACGTTGAACCACTTGATACGTCCGGCGGCAACGTGACTTCCAAGCTGACCTTCTCTTTTCTCTTTTCAGGCCATGAATGAGGAGTACGCTAAGTGGTTCACCCACAAGCCTGCTCGCAGCTGTGTTGCTGTCAAGACACTCCCAAAGAATGCCGATGTCGAGCTCGAGGCTATTGCACTGCCTTGAGATTGTGCGTCAGAGCAATACAGCTTTGAGGAAGACAGACTCGATCTGCAGGCCTAGGGAGGCGCTTGGAAGCATAGATAGATTGAATCAAGCAATCTGGATCTAACGAGCTCGATTTTCGGGCGCCAAATCTGTCCACTATGCTGACCCAGGACTAAGTGCTGTACGTGTCTGCGGCTCATCGTATTTTCAATAATTGCGTCTTCAGCTCAATATCATCTCCCTGTGCTAAGCATGCCAGCCTCTCCATTCCTGAGCATAGGCGATCATATGACTTGTGCGGTACGGAGTGCCAGCAAAACAGCAGCTATCATGGTCCAGTCTTGGCTGACGACTGCAGAGAGCATCAGGGTCTGGAACCAGAGGAACTTTACATAGAGACCAGTGGAGCCATTTTCCGAGTGACAAGAACATGGAGCTTTTCATGGCGCGCATTTTCAGCCGAACTTTGCCCTGGCCATGGTCCAAAGCCACCACACTGCGCACGAAGCGCCCCAAGTGGCTACCACAGCTAGTAAACCCAGAGCCACAAGGACCGTCCCGCGGATCTGGAAGGCATCGTCGGCCTCCATTTTCATGAGCTTCCGCTGCTTGCTGTGGTAGTACCACCTCGTCCCCTCACTGCTTTCTGCTGGGTCCTTCGTATGGGTTGCATCGACCTTGACATATTTATATGGCGCTTCCCGGTATGTGATGCGGTGGAGCCACCTGGGTAGCTGGCTGGGCTCCTCCGAGTGGCTGTGAGAGCGCATAACAGAATAGCGGAAGTCAACCCAGGCCAGTGAGACCAGGAAGGAGACGAAGACGATGGGTGTCATGACCAGCTTTGTTCGCAGTTAGCTAGCTTGCCCACCTCATCAGTCGGAAACGGCATGTTCACCTGGTAGATGGCAGTCCATTTCGTGGGTGGACCCTCCCCGGGGCTTGGGCCAGCTTGAGGTCGGGACGACGACATTCTGAAGTCGAGTCGTGCGTTTATTATGGACGAGAACGTGGGAACTGAGAAGGCAGAGGTAGTGAGAGAACACCGAGGTCTGATGGCAAATGGTAAGATGGTGCCAGACTTCGTACGCGTCCGAGGTTTCGCAAGATGCAGCTCGATTTCGGCTTGCTACGTTGGGGAGCAATGGCGACGCAGCACTGCCACCGGGTTGTCCTGTTGCTAAGGCGCCACAGCTGCCAGCGCATCAATCTCGAGACCGTTACAGTTTCTGGGAGATGTGTGGAAAACAGCAGGACTAATTCATATCCAACCAGTGTCACGGTTCAGATGGCCCTGCCGAGCATGCCGGCAAGCTGAAAGCCCTCAAGTGCAAACTCCCGAGACTGCCTAGAGGGACTACTAGCCCGGGATCAAAGACCAAGTAAGTGTCTTGCAATCCTGTGCCCTCTCCCTCGACCTCTGCGCATGCTGTGTACACGTCTACCAAGGCACGACCGAAATTACTCACACAAGGCATGGAGTATCACCCTATAGGGTATTTGTCTGTAGTCTGTCTCACAGTCACTTGGTCTACATAGTATGGGCCCATACCCTTCCCTATGACCCTGTATCTGCTTACCAAGTAGAGGACAATTGCAAACTTCACTAACAGGGCGAGTGAGGGGCGGGAACAAGGTCCTGCCCTTGAAAAGCATCACACAAAATTGCATTGAGACCAGAAATATCAAATGGCACTTGGTTGACTGCGTGCACACAAGTCTGTGACGGAGAGATTAATAAGGCTGTGTAAGATGTTTATGGGTCGGCAAATACAGAATATAATATTAAAAGGGCGGGCCTAATCCATTCTTTCATGCGCGCCATTAGGGCAACACGGGGTCACAAATCCTAGCCTTTCAGCCCTTTCAGCAAAGATGATTCCTGGGGCGAGCAGGCGTCTCCTGAAAATCCTGTCAAGTTCCAAGTACTACTAAGACACGTTGGCTCGATCAGTTTGCCATCTTTGCAGTGAGTAGGGGGACCTCTCCTCTGTGACAGGGCAGATGGCATTCTGGAATCAGGCCTGGGCTGTGTGGGCAGCCAAAATGGTATTCTGGAAGGGGAAATGAACTTGCAAGGATGGCCCCTCCCTCCATTCCTGGTTGCCGTGGAAAGGCGCCAGCGGTACAACCAGGCGCGTCACCTGTATGTACCATCAGCCTTAAACACGTCAAGCAACGATCAGGGTCTCCTCATCGGGCTCAGACAGGTGGTCAATAAACTCCTTCCATAAGATCTTGGGATGGACCTGCTACAGTGGCTGCACTCGAGCCTTTCCCACCCAGGTCCATAGCCATAAGTGACTAATGCCTGCTGGTTGATCTATCCCATCATCAAGATTGCTGCTCCAAGATTTCCAGACGACGCATTTTAATTCCTTTCATTCACCCTTGGATGTCGCCCGCCACCATCAGCTGTCCCGTATACCCCTCGGTGCTACTCTTTCACTGCAGTTCTTCTGAAAGCATCATTAACATTCCACGTCTCTTTCACATCGTTCCTGATCTCACTTTGCTGTACCTGAGCGCAAGGCCGTTCTCTGCGACACTACAAGCCACCAGAACCCTTACTCGGCATAGCGGCAGGGGGGACCCTCAACCGTGCCTCGTGTTAGACTCCAGCAGAGGGAAACCTTGAGAGCGTAACACAATACAACACACACCTGCAGCAACAGAGCGTTTGCGGCGGGTCTCTGGCTTTTGATCACAGTTCAGGCAACGTCGGTCAGCCAGAAATGCCCCATTTCCTTTTCAATACTTCGAGGAGGCCCCATTCCTCGAGGAATCCTGTCTATACGATCCACAAGGACAACAAGGGTACGTCAGTGCTTCTGAAACATCCACACCTAAATGCAGCCACGCAGGCCAAAGCGAGTGAGGCTCCACTGTCTGTCATTTGGCTCGGCACATTGCCCCTGATTTGTTTACTGCACGCCGGATTCCCTACTTCAAACACCACACTTTCAGGGACCAGGGCCAGGCACGACAAGAGTCGTGTTGGAAAACCTTGCCCAAAATGAGGAAGCTCATGTTCTCCCCAAAGTCCAAAGCAAGCAAGCTGACACGCCACGACAAAGACGCCTCCAGCCGCCCGGGGACAGCAGATTCCAGCATATCCAGGCTGTCCATCGATGAGCAGTCCAAGTCGCCCAGACCAAGCTTCAGCTCTGCCTCCCACGTAACCACAAACTCGAAGGGTGCCGCCAACGACAGCCTGCAACCCCAGGAGTTGAAACCCCCACACAGCTCCCCTTCCGACCGTCGCCCGTCCTCAGCCCTGGCTCCTGACGGCACCAACGGCACGCCTCGGAGGATGGCCTCGATCCGGCCCGTCTCCAGCTTCGACGACGGTCCTACACCCCCTGCCGAATCCTCTCTCGAGGCATCGCCTTCGCTTTCCAACGGTCGCTCAAACTCGGTGCTCTCGAGCTCCCCCAATAGCAACGCCAGTGCAATGTCCCCTACAATGGAGAGGAGACAATACGACCAAAATGGCACGTCAGACAGGATACCAGCAGGCCGCCTGAGGCCCAAGATATCACAGCAGTACCTGGCCAACGCCAGCCACGATGGAAACCGACGCGCACCCTCTCCAAGATCCGTCGACATACCGCAGAGGGAGAGCAGCATTGGAGGGCCGGAGCGGTCAGCAGCCAAGGCCAACGCGGATGGACAAGACGGGGATGGCTTTGACTCGGCAGTAGGCAAGGCTGCGCTTGGAAAGACGGGCCGCGTCATGAACAAGCTTATATCCGAAAACGAGGCGCTGAAGCGAGACCTACGCATCGAGAAGCTCAACTCGGAGGAGTCGAGACGGGAGGCTAAACTGCTCCAAGACAAGATGGAGAGGATGGTCGCCGATTACGAGAGTCGCTTGCTGGAAGCCAACGTCACCAAGACCCTGCTAGCCAGGAAAGAGCGTCAAGTCGAGGGCTTGCAGGAAGTTATAGAACTCGAGAAGAAACGGACAAGCGATGCCCAGAGCAAGGAACAGACTTGGAAAGGCGAGATGGAGAAGATGCGAGACGAGACGACCAGGAAGGTCGAGAACGCCACGACCCACGCGGCGCTGATGGAGGGCCGGTACAACGCCATCAGCAGCCACTGGAAGGACCAAGGCGAGGAGGTCAAGCGCGCCACGACGAAGATGGGCAAAGAGGTAGCCAGTCTCGTTGCCGAGAGGAAAAAGGATGACGAGAAGATCACGACTCTGAGGGAACTGTGCGACCAGCAAGACGGAAATATCAAGGACTTGTTACAGCAGAAGGATGCTCTCGCGCGGCAATTCGAGGCCTACAAGAAGGAGCAGGAGGCCCTGTTACAAAATATCAAGACGAACGCATCCAAGACAGAAGCAGACCAGGAACGCATGCTGCAGGACGCCAAGGAAACACTCAACAAGCTGAGATGGGCACTGAACATCAAGGAAAACGTCAAATGGGCCAAGTGAGCCAAGCCACACAGTTCACTGCTCACCTACGCCATGGGCTCCCTTGCAAACGGCCTACGACGTTGGGCCGATCGATTTTCGATATTCTACTTCACGACTTTCTTGCCTGCTTTCTCTGCGAATTGGAGACGGAGATACCCATTATTTCGAACGCTTGATACCGGGCACTGTCCCTCTTTTCTCTACGACAATCGCGCAAGAAAGATCGCACGATTGTCCAATGTCCTTATTAAACAAACTCTCCTTAATCCAAGGGCCATGCGCAGGGGTAGAGAGGCCCCGCATGAGACCTGGTTTCTTCGATTCTCACCATGATCTTTCCAAGGCATCAGTCCGCAGTGGCGCATCAAGATCAGCAACATAACACGGTGTTTCAGGGAGTCGGGGAGGTCCTCTTTTGTTGAACTTTCCCCCAGTATATAAAGACGAGTGCCAACTGGAGACCAAACTGCACGACGAAGGGCCATCTTTCGATGATGTTATGATGACTCTGTTCCTGTATGTATAGGTTCACACTTGTCTCTCTGACTGGGCACGAGACTTAATCACAATTCATATGAAAGGATAGAAGGTCGCATCAGAGGCCATCACAATTAAAGAAGGATTAACCATGTTTTCAAGCTGTGACAAAACGTGCTTGTGTGCTCTTGATGTACGCAGCCCTTAGGTTTGGTGCCAACTTATCAATTACCATACCTAATGTGGTCTGTTGTATGTGTCTCTAGCTGCCTAATCACTGAAGCCGGAGGCTGTAAGAGTCTTTGGGTAGCTGCTTAATCTAATACCTAGGTAACTTGAACTGCCGGTTTTTTCCCTTTCTATCTCACTGTCTTCCTCAATGCAAACCCATATAACACTCACCAAATATCTCTTGCCTTACCCCTTCCGATTTGCCATTGACAGTCTACATTACGTACAGTCTTCCTGGTGTAGAAAGCCACAGACCAGGGAGGGCAGACAATAGTGCCAGATGTTGTTCCCGCCTTCTGTCACCCATTGTTCTACTGCCTTCTTTCTATCTGGGTAGGTAGGTCGATTTCTGAAGTATTGTTGGCTCTTGAAAGGCTTCCATCTCAATTGTGCAAGCAATAATGGGTTGGTTCCCACGCTTCGGAGAGGTTCTAGTTACCTAGGTATTAACTAGCACCTTGAACGGCTCATTGTCTATGCACCGTTTCTCAACCTACGCCGCTTGTTCATCTCTTTTCTTATTTAATCAAGAGCTGCTTCCTTCCTCCACGTCCCCGAAAGCTCCTGCCACCTGCCACCTGCAACCCAGCCGTAATCGCCCAGCAATTAAAGCAGCAGGTGGACTCCTACCTCCCTCCTCCTCTTTCGCTTCACCACCTTGACGATCGGTACTGTTCGATATCCATTACCGCTGAGGCACCAACCGTTGGCCACTCCCAGGGCAGATAAAACCATCAACGACCAAAGCACCTATGCAGCTTCTCTGCTCCTGCCACAACCAATAAACAACATGAGCTCTGAATCCTCCAACCAGCGAACTGTCCAGTTCTTCCTGTCGAGCCTCTGGTCTTGGCTGCCAGAGGGCCGCAAGCGCATTCTCGAGGCTCTGGAGAGCTGCGACCTGGTAAGAATTCCATCCACCACAGGCCCAGAAAATCACGGTTATAACTCAGCAGAGGCTATGAGAGCTGGTCTTTCCCTATTAACACAGTGCAGGAGCAGGCTCACTTCTCATGGGATGAGAAGTACGACTGGTTCCAAATCCGATGCCTGGAGGACGACAAGGACTACGTCATGAACGAGTACCTCAAGGCCCAGAACGAGATGCTGAACGAGCTCGGGAAGGAGGACGTGGTCCAGGGCGATGGCAACCTGATTCCGACCGTCACGAACGACCTCATCGACACCTCAAGGCCCAGAGTCGCTGTTCCTGACGAGCCGGACGAACCCGAGGTAGCTGTCAGGGAGATGGAGCGTGTTAGTCCGACCAAAGTCAACGGACAGGGCCGTGGCGGGAAGAGGACCCAGCGCCAGGCAGTGGGCCGGAATACAGCCTACCTGTTTTGAGCCTCGCTCTGAGCCTTGCATCTTGAGGGCGGGAACGAGGGGAATTTGATGACAAGAAATCGAATAGTTGCTGAAGACGCCTTTCCCACTGAAGTCCTGGCGCGACCGTTTGTTGACAACTCTGGTCGCTTGGTCCAGGATCTCCACCATCCTGGCTTTCCTCAGTCAGCCGCCTCCACTACCAGAGCTCTAGCCCAAGAGCATGCAGCATCTACAGCGAGGGCATTCGAGGCTATCACAATTGAGGCCGGAGAACATCTCTCCCCTCCAGACAGATACGGTAGCACCCCGTGGAGCGGTGCGTTTTGGCATCAGAAGTTAATGAGATCTGTGACGGATTGGGCTCTTCCATGGATAGGATGGCAAACTAACTAGTCTACATGCAACAGGGGTTGCCTCTCGCAGATGCCATCAGAATCAAGAAGCTCGGCGATATCTACTGCTGGATCAAAGCTGGTGCTGTCCATGCTATGACAATTTGGTGGGTAGATTGCATGTCAGGGGATGCCTGTGTGGCGTCCGTAGTGACGATCGCCTTTCCACTTTGAAATTAGTGGACTTTAAACACCAAGTTTCCAACCTCATCTAGCCTTTGCCCTCATCCTTATAAATCCTTAGGCCTTTCTTCTGCCAGCCATTAAATTGAGCTGCATACAGCAAGCTGGCACTAGTACTACTTTGCTAGGTTGCCTTTCGCCCGGGACCTCGCCAGCTTGTCTCCTTCATCTTTACCAGCCCGACTTGCACCCCTTCCCGGGGGCCATCAGAACTGCTGTCATGGGCTTCAATGTGGCCGCAGCTGTGGCAGCCGCTGTCATCGCTCTGCTATCATTTTATTTGTACAGGTTAAACCAAGCTATGGAGAATGTCCCAGAAGAGGCATGGGCATGGCGCGGCCGCCCATGGACAGACAGTGAGATTCAAGAGACATACGAGAGAATGAGCAGACAGCCGATCGATTTCGCAAAGGCTCTGCCGCCGAAGCTGGACAGGCGGTACGTCGTCTGTGGCGGGTCGGGTCTCGTTGGCGGCGACATCGTCCTCAACCTCCTCTCTCGGGGCCAGTCGCCCTCAGCAATTCGCATCCTCGACTTCAGCAAGCCCTCTAGGTCCGACATGACCCAAGGCGAGGTCACCGCCGTCGACTACGTGAAGACAGACGTTACGGATCCGGCCTCGGTCGAGGCAGCACTCGCCAAGCCCTGGCCCAGCGACGTCGCCCGCCTCCCCCTAACCGTGTTCCACACTGTAGCAACAATTCGCCCGGGCGAGCGCTCGCTGCTCCTCTGGGAGCGCACGAGCCGCGTCAACGTCGGTGGCACGCGCAACGTTCTCGCGGCCGCCAGGGCCGCCGGGGCGGACATCTTTGTCGCCACCTCCTCCGCCTCGGTGTCACTCCGGCCTACTCGCTTCCTCATCCCGCCGTGGCGGTCCCAGCCGCACGGCTACTTCCAGGTCTGCGACGAGCGCGACTTCGACAGGCCGCTCAAGGATCACGGGGAGTTCTTCTCCAACTACGCCTACTCTAAGGCCATCGCGGAGCGCGACGTGTGCTCCGCGAACGGGCCTGGATTCCGGACGGGCTGCATCCGCCCGGGCAACGGCATTTACGGGCAGCCTGGAGACGTTATTTGCGGGAGTATGCTGAAGCAGCAGAAGGTGGCCAGCTTCACGCCTCAAATTATCCAGAAGCAGGTCAGCGGGTGGAACGTGTCTCTCGCGCATTTGGCGTTCGAGGCAGCCCTGGCGCCGAGGCCGGGCGCGGAGAAGGAGCCCGCGCCCATGCCCAGGTGCGCGGGGCGACCGTACGTCGTCACGGACAACGGGCAGGCGATACAGTGGTGGGACTTCTTCCGCGCGGCGAAGCAGCTGGCCGTCACGCCAATGGAGGTCACGAAGCTCGCGCCCCTGCCGCTGTACCTGATCGCCCACCTGGTCGAGGGGTGGTCCCTCCTGCTGGCGAGGGCGCCGGTTTTGACGAGGCTGGGCCTCCGCGAGCCCAGGGGCCCGGCGAGGGATCTGCAGCCGTCGATCTTCACACCGGCCGCTTTTATCATGGTGGTAGACGACGAGGCGAGGAAGACCGTTAAGGATGGCGGTATAGGGTATAAGGGGCTCTATACTACATTGGAGGGCATCTGCGACCAGATCTGGCGGTGGAATCAGGAGCAAGAGGGCGTGGCAAATGTTGTCGCAAGAAAGAGCATCCTAGAGGCTGACATTGTGGAGACACACGTCGCTGCGTAAGGCGCCTACGGCCAGAGTGGCGATACATGCTGTGCAGAAAAGGGGAATGTATAATGAGACGGAGTTGATTTTCCATCTGTGTGGCCTAAGGCGACTATCAGTCTAGACATTTTCGGGTATATAAGTATATATATATATATATATATATATATATATAGACTTGATTCTGCACGTATGGCAATTGATACCGGCGTGTGTCCACACTGAATTACTATCAAATCATTGATTTCATACAATCACCTGAGTTTGGTTCACACTACGCAACGACACCCTGACATGAGTGTAAGTGTGGAAACGCAATGTCACGGATAGTTCGTCTCGAGTTTCGCTCACCACCCGTTCTATCTCCGAGCAGTCGGGCAACGGCCGAGCCGGGGGGCGGCTTCTGCGCGTAAGACCTCGAGTGAACAATCAACCGGGCACGGATTGGTGGTAGACTCGAGGCGAGCCACGCATTCGGTCGGGCCTTTATACTGGTGAGATGATCTTCAGAAAAAATGCCGAGGGTTTTTGTTCGAAGTCCTGCGCCGCTGGTTATGCGGGCATTGCAGTATATCGTAAACAACCATCTTCGGACGGTGACGTCCTTGCGTGGCCCACCCACCCTGTACGAGACAGAGGCGCGGGCATGCAAATCATTTATAGAGGCGGTGATGCCGCTAGGATAGGGGCTTCGACAGAGACCAAAGCCGTTGCTAAGCCGGTTGAGTCGGTCTCTGTGCAACGGTTGCAACAGCACGAGCTTGGGTTGGGCTGTTGCTTCGAGGAGAAATGGAGCCTGGATTGTGCGGTGTTGTAGATCGCGGATCGTCGGACCATTTTGGCGCGTGCTAACGATCTGGCTAGTAGGTCAATGGTGTGGATTGAAATGGCTGGTTGACGAGAGCTTCTGAGCAGTTGGGCCGGGTTTCGGGAGGTTGCCGGGTGCCCAGGTGTGCCAGAGGGTGACCTTTCCACGCGGACTCTCCACCGGTGTGCAGCGGTGCATGTATAGGGTACATGATATCTGTGGGGGTACGTACCCACAGAGGCTAACTTTATTAGCGTGGTGTCCCGGACGACACCCGCTGCAACGCAGGTACGTCCTGTACCACCTGCACCGGCTCCTGGCTGTCCGCCCATTGCCAGTCTGCTGTCCTGGAGCTTCTCAACGCGGTAAGCCGGCCGGCCTATCTTGTGATACATAGTAGAGATGCGCGCCCAGATGAGACTCTCGCGGTGTGCTGCATAATCATGCTGCGTATGCATAAAACAGGTGGCACAGAAGAGTGTGCACATTCAGATGCAACGCACGAGAAGGTGTGCAACGGCCGAGCCAAGCATTCCCTCGAGCCAAGCTTGCCTCGAGACGACAGGCCGGACAAGGAGCGCCGAGCAGTGGGCGATAGGTGAGTGGTGTCTGTTGGAAACGACCTGAGACGCTGCAGCAAGATGCCCAGGCGAAGCGATAAGAAGAAAAAAAAACCCTCCCTAAATTGGATCATGAATTGGCCCCTGTTCCATGTCAAGCCAGGTGCCGCTGCCCTTTGCCCTTTCTGCCCAACTGAGACTGAGGGAGCCACATGTGATGGCGACTCTCGGTGATTACGACTCCATCCTGACCAATCTGACGGAGTTGTCGGGACGGCGCCAGCAGAGCGAGCACGTCGTCAATCAGAGTAGGAAAAATAACACAGCAGCCGTAATGAAATTGGCCTGTCTGGTCGTGACATGGGCCATGGCACTTGCTTGGCCCCCAATACAAAACATTGTACAGCCTGTGGTGGAAAAGACAGGTAGCCTGAGCCGGGGTTCTATGTGAAACAATTGCAGAGTTCCATTCCAGTCATCGGCTATGCCTGTGATATACAGAACAGACTCTCTCGCACATACCCGGCGACAGCTGAGTCGATGAGATCTGCCTCCGAGGTCGTTCACATGCTCATGCTCCCAATAGACGGCTCACACAGCACTGAACTGTCAGGCACGTCCCGGTGGCCATCAGGCAATCGTGATCGGCTGAAACGGCAGGGAAGGGGGGGGAAGGTTCGAGCGAGGGAGCAAGAGAGAGAGGAAACCCAGAGGGCATGCATCAGAATAACCCACCTGGCAGTGACGACCTCCACTGAAAAACCACGCGCCGAGCAGGAGCGAGTCCCGCAAGCTGCCCGATGCACTGTCGCGGCAGTCACAGGTACCTAGGGTGGCCTCTCGCAGCCAATGATGGAGCTCAATTCTGCTCTCCAGATTCGCCCTGAACCGGGCTAGACCGAGAGTCCGGAGTTTGCGCCAGCAGAGACGCACATCCCTGCTCCTTTCCTGCAGGCCTCGTCGACTAGCTGCCAGCCACCCCTGTCTATCGTGACTGCGACCCCGGCCCCCCTGCCCCCTCGGTCGCCCGCCTCCTCTGAATTTCAAAGTTGCGTCAAGAGGTGTGGTACGACTGACCCCGGGCGATAAAAGCCGCGTGCAAGAGCGACTTACCTCACCTTCTCTCTTAAAACACCTGCTCCCCCTCTGTTTTTCCCTCCTGTCCCCGTCACGAGATACCCTCACTTCTGCCTTCTGCCCAGCTGCTTCTACTGCCTTGCAGATCGGTCCGCATCCATACGAACAACAAACAATTCACCCGTCCAGCTTCACTCAGTACGCTTACCGACCCGTCCGCCAGTGTATCCGCAGTCACCAGCTCGACAATCACCACTACCAACAACTGTTCCAAGATGCGTTCCTTCATCGTCGTCTCCGCGCTGTCCGCGCTTCTGGTCTCGGCCCAGAACTCGACTTTCTCAATTGACCCCACCGAGGTCCAACTCTCCGAGAGAGGTGAGCATCTCCTCGTCCCACAGTTGTTTTGATGGCATCATTGACTCTCGAATAGCTCAATGGTGCAGCGCCCAGAGCTCGACCTGCAACACCCTCTGCGATTCCAACCCTCAGGACAACTCTTGCGATGTTGTAAGTTCAGCACCACAGTCTGCTCGCTGTCGAATGTACCAGCTAATGAGAGGGCACAGGACACTCTCGACTTCACCTGCAACTGCCAGAATGGAAGCGCTCCTGGTCTGCAGTACTACACTCAGACCATGGATACTGTAAGCTCTTTCCCATACCCCACTTGTTGCTTCGGCCGCTAACATCCGACGTCACAGTTTGTCTGCCAAAGAGCATTCCAGGACTGCAACGAGGCCAATGTTGGCAATGCCAACGGCCAGAAGAATTGCACCACTAGCATCCAGGACAACTGCGGTACCCTAGACCCAGCCGACTACAGCGCGGCACCCGCCTCGACCGGTTCGTCGTCCGAGACGGCCACCTCTACCGCTGGTGGTTCTAGCAACACCGCCGAGTCCTCATCGGCTGGTGCCTCCAGCTCGTCCTCTCAGGCTGCTGCACCCACCAACGTCCAACACCTGGGTACTGGTGTCCTGGCCGCTGGTATGGGCGTTCTTGCCTACCTGTTGTAGTAGATCGGTAGCCACGGACGATGTTCTGACTGTGGCCGGCCGCAACCGCGTTGCGCTGGGCACCTCCTGTCTCTGCTTCTTGTACCGAATTTCAGCCAGCCATGCATCTTTACTACGACTAGCCACCTTCATACCTCGGTGGTCCTAATATTACGAGGAGACGACGGATAATTGCTTTTTTTTTTTTTTACGATGGACTTGCGCAACGGATGGTTTGATCGTGCGTAGGCGGCCTGTCCGGTGAAGGATGAGAGGAGTGTGTGCAAGTTGAGGTTTTGCTATTTGCGAGGTGGAGTGGCGAGAGAGGGCACACTGGTAGGAATACGGACAATCATCCCAGACTATGGGATTATTTGAGGCCACAGCCCGCAGTCCCCCTTCTGCTCAGTGACCGTTCGGTGTTTGATGAAAGCTACAATGCCGCTCTCAGAGCGTGACTTACAGGACAGTTTCAAGTCAACTGTTCTTTGTGACGATACTCAAGTCGAGCCCATACGGAAGACGGCAGGAAATGCAAAGAGACCTGGCAAGGGGCATACTCGACTTTGCAGTCTCCAAGTGGAAGACACGCCTGGGGGTTGTGCGCCCCAGGCGGTGGGTATCAAGGACTCAGTTCTGGTGCGCCACGGAGGCCAAGGAGATCAACAGTGACTTGCTCTCTTGGCCTTCGCGGGACACTTGCGCAACGCCCTGCCCGGGCTTGAGAGCTTGAGTTGGAAGGACCGGAAGACTAACAATCTGCTGCCGCGCGGTCTGGCCTTGAGGCTCAGTGGTGTGTTACGTTCCCGGATACGTTGAACGACAACACGTTAAACGTGGCACAGGCTGTCCGGGGACCGCTGCAAACACGCAGACAAACATACATGCAAGCATGGGCCAGCGGAGTGGCTGGCGTGTTGATGCTGTTGCTCGAGGCGCGGGTGCATATTTTGGTCTGTCCCTCCCACTGCTCTGTGTCTATCGTCGATTGTCACGGTGTGGCTGAGGCGATGTTGGCTAATCCCCCGGCGACGTATCGGGGTTATGGGAAGCCAATCATTTATCGTGTCTCGAAGTCGAGTCAATATGTCGCTCCAGTTCGGAGTTCCATAACCGTAGCGGCCATTGGTGAACCGACACATCAGTCTCTCCGTCTAGACAGTTGCTGGTGAACATCATATCAAGATTATAGGCGCTACCACGCCGTGGCCGATATAACAAAACTGTCTGGTCACATTCTGTCTCTAACATGTTTATCAATGCGTATAGGATAGTCCTCCAATGAGGAGCGTGATCGCGATGACTGAAACTGGCAGCGCCGCCAAGGGCCACCGGGCGGGATGCAGGCGGTGAGAGTCTGTCAGTCTGTCTATGGAAGATGTTCGTTCCCATTTGGGTGATCGGTCAGTTGGTGGTGGGCAGTGCGCCGGGATGGACAGACGGCTTGCAAACAACAAGGCCGCAGCCGTGCAGAGCTGCAGGTGGGGCGCGTCGACCGTGTCTGCCCCTCCTTTCCCCTTGAGAAAACACCAGTTTCGACCAACCAACCCCACGCACCCGCCCACCCCCTGTCGGCTGCCATCTCAACCTCTCCCGCCCACAACCTTCAGCTCTGTCCGGGACACTGCTTCACTGAACCTCGCAAACTCCAGGCCAGGAAACATCTTGCCCAGCTTGCTCCCTCGCGAGTCGCGCAGACACATCGATTGCACCAGAAACCCCCTAGACAGCAAATATGCACGGAGAGGTGAGTTATCCTGGGCGCTGAACCAGGCCTAATTGAGTTCCGATTGAACCCCTATTTCCACACGTGGAGCGAACCTCGGTGAAGCTCTGTCGCAACGCAACGCAGCGCAGCGCAGCATAGCGCAACGACCACCGGCGTCCAGCGTCCGTCACGAGCTTTCCTCATCTCGCTCAATCTGGCATCCACGCCTTGGGCAATTACACGGTCCAACGGCGACCTGTCTCACCGTTGACGGCACGCTTCTAGTCAGTGCGACTAGCTGTCCGGTGTCTGGATGTGCCCCTATCCGCCCCTATCTACCACCAGGACGCTGTCGCCCGCTCACGAGCTCCATCTAAACGATTTCATATGCGAGAGTACGCCAGAGACCTGTCGTGATGTGTGAGACTGACCGTCTCGCCATAGGTTCTTCACCTCCACCTCGGCCAGGCTGGTACTCAGCTGGGTAACAGTGCTTGGGAGCTGTAAGGAGTACACCGCCGATCTATCTGTGCACCGAGTTGGGGCTAATCTTTCATTCCAGCTACCTTCTCGAGCACGGTCTTGGCCATGATGGTCGTCCTGACCCCAACCTCAAGGACGTCGGCGATGCTGGCTCCTACGAGACATTCTTCACCGAGACCAGCAATGGCAAATACGTGCCCCGATCCCTCTTTGTCGACCTCGACCCCTCTCCAATTGATGAGATCCGCACCGGTGGTTACCGCCACCTCTACCACCCGGAGCTCCTGATCAGCGGCAAGGAAGATGCTGCCAACAACTACGCCCGTGGGCACTACACCATCGGCAAGGAGATGGTTGACAATGTCATTGACCGCATTCGACGTGTTGCTGGTGAGTAGTCTGCTGGGCCCAACAGGCAGCTCCCGTGCCAAGTCGCAGAGGCGCGGTGGCTCACAACAGCACAACAGACAACTGCAGCTCCCTGCAAGGTTTCCTGGTTTTCCACTCCTTCGGTGGTGGTACTGGCTCTGGTTTCGGCGCCCTCCTCCTCGAGCGACTGTCTACCGAGTACGGCAAGAAGTGCAAGCTCGAGTTTGCTGTTTACCCTGCACCTCGCGTGTCTACTGCTGTCGTTGAGCCTTACAACGCCGTTCTGTCGACCCACAGCACGATCGAGAACTCGGACTGCACTTTTCTTGTCGACAACGAAGCCGTCTACGACATCTGCCGTCGCAACCTTGATATCGCTCGCCCGAGCTACGAGCACCTCAACCGCCTGATCGCCCAGGTCGTCAGCTCCATCACCTCTTCGCTGCGCTTTGACGGTGCGCTTAACGTCGATCTGAACGAGTTCCAGACCAACTTGGTCCCGTACCCTCGTATCCACTATCCTCTGATCAGCTATGCTCCTGTCATTTCGGCCAGCAAGAGCTCCCACGAGAGCTTCAAGACTTCTGACCTGACTTTCCAATGTACGTCTACTCACGTGAACAACCCTGGTCGTTGTTTCTATTCGACTGACATTTTCTTCCAGGCTTCGAGCCCAACAACCAAATGGTTGTCTGTGACCCCCGAAACGGAAAGTACATGGCCGTCGCACTGCTCTACCGTGGAGACGTGGTCCCTCGCGACTGCAACGCTGCGGTTGCCGCCCTCAAGGCCAAGTCCTCCTTCAACCTCGTCGAGTGGTGCCCCACTGGCTTCAAGATCGGTATCAACTACCAGAAGCCCATCGCGGTCCCAGCCGCTTCTCCCAACGATGGTGGCCTGGCCTCCGTCGACCGCTCCGTGTCTATGCTGTCCAACACCACTGCCATCGCCGAGGCTTGGTCTCGCCTGGACCACAAGTTCGATCTCATGTACAGCAAGCGCGCCTTTGTCCACTGGTACGTCGGCGAGGGTATGGAGGAAGGCGAGTTCAGCGAGGCCCGCGAGGATCTGGCTGCTCTGGAGAAGGATTACGAGGAGGTCGCTGCCGACTCGTTCGAGCCCGAGGAGGACGTTGAGTACTAAGCGATTTCGCCTGTTTTTGGGCAGATTTTGCGGCGGAGTTCACGTGTTTAGAGGAACCTACGGGATACCACCTTTGTTGTAGTCGGCAGGAAAAGCAAAGATCGGGGAAGTGAAGGCAAGCTCGGGGAGATTTTAATCTGATGACGCGGGAACTCGATTTTGATTCTTTCTGAATACCATTGACACTGTGGTGACCTCTAGGAAGAGCGGAATTTTTGTCTGGTGGTATTATTCCGAGGTTGGAGTGAAATGAAGTTATGAAGTATTTCTCTGATCTCATCCATCGTCAAAGCATTCCTGCTAACGTGAGTCTTGTAAAAACATGCCAACACAATTCAAAACCCCAATATCTAGGTGCTGCTGAGAAGCCCCAAGAAGCACTTTCGCAAGAATAAAACGGCGCAGGCGAGATCCCCAGGCGTTAAATATCTCCTCTGATGCGTGCACGCAGGCCGGGCATCGTTCACCTGGCACCGGCTAGGTACATGAGCGTGGAGACGCTCGGAGACCTGGATCGCTCCCGCTTGGTCTTCTTCACGACGACCAGGTTGTCGCCCGACTTGTGGCGGTGGTGGTGGCCGCGGTCCTCGATTGCGAGGGTTGTTGTGACCTTCTCGCGCCCGTCGCGGATCACCTTGGTCAGCGACCACAGCTCCTTCTGCTCCTCCGGGGGCACCCAGCGCTTGATGAGCACGTACTCCGGGTTCTGTTATTGAGTGGCATTGGTCAGCTTTATGTCGTCGCGTCTACGTGACGACGGGGTGGTGGGACTTGGGGGAGCATGAGGGGGGAGGGGCTGAAGCGAAGAGCCGGTGACTTACCGCGTCGAGCTCGTAGTCGATCCCCCTGACCTTCAGGCACTCCAGGCTCAGGTGCCGCCTCGCCATCCTCGTGTACGTCGCCTTGGTGTTCGTCATCTGCATTTGATGATGCTGCGGCGGCGGCATCGGCCGTGGCATCGGCATCATCGGCGGCGGCGGCGGGCCCGGGAACGGCCTCGGGTGCCCAGGGTGGGGACCGAACCCCTGGTTGACGCGCCTCTTCTCGAGGATGGCCTTGATCTGGTCCTCGGGCAGGCCCGACGCCCGCAGCTGGTCCGTCAGGCGGTGCGCATACTCGCGCTCTGCCTCCTCCTTCTCGCGCTTCTCCTTGGCGGCCTTCTCGGCCTCCTTGGCCTTCCACCGCTCCACGGCGGCGGCCTCGTCCTTCTCGCGCTGCTTCTTGTCCTCCTCGGCCTTGAGCTTCTCCGCGATCATCTTGGTCTCAATCTCCTTGCGGATCCTCTTCTCGTCGGCCTCTTGTTCCTCGGCCATTTTGACTGGTGACATGTCAGCGCTTCCATAACGGGAGTGTGGCGTATGACTGCAGCTCGGCATCGGGGATAATCATGGGGGGTATCCGGGCGACTTACGCTTGTCCAGCTCCTCCTTCGCCACCCTGAGCTCAGCCTGCGTCCTCGCCTCCCTCATCTTCTCCATCGCGTCTTTCTCCCTCTGCTGCTGCGCCTTGAGGTCCTGCAGCTCCTTCTTGGAGCGCTGGAGCTCGTAAGACTCGTAGTCCTGTGAGCGCCGCTCCCTGTCCGCCTTCTCGCGGGCCTCGCGGGCCTCGCGCGCGCGCAGGTCCTCGAGCTCGAGCTTGGACTTGCGCAGCTCCCACCTCTCGGCGTCCTCGGCGCGCTGCGCGTCGCGCTCCTCCCTGATCCGCAGGTCCTCCAGCTCGCGCTTGAGCTTCGCGAGCTCGTACCGCTCGGCGTCGGTGTGCGCCGCCGCCGCCGGCGTAGTCGACATGCGCAGGGCCTCGAGCTGCCGCCGGTGCTCCTCGAGCTTGCGCTCCAGCTCGTACCTCTCGACCGTCATGTAGGCGTCCGAGCCGCCGCGCGAGCGCGAGTGCGAGCTCCTGATGGAGACGTGCGAGTGGGAGCGGCCCCGGCCCCTGTGGTGGTGGTGGCTGCTGAGGCTGCTCTCGTCGTCCGACGAGTGATGGTCGTTGGTGTTGTACTGCTTGATTATCACCGGCGCGGCGTGGGCCGGCGGGCTGAGGGCGGTGGGCGGGCTTCGCCTTTCCCGCGAGCGCTCACGGATCCTAGTGATGGCCATGGTCCTCTCATTCACATTTGGGACGAGGAACGGGTCCATGCCGTGGGGATAGCCCCGGCTGCGTGGCCGATCTGGTCGCGCTTGAACATAGTGCACGGGTGCCGGAGATGGGTCGCGGCCCCTGTAGCGGCGGTACTCATATTCGTCTTCGTCCGAGAAGTAGCTCATCTTCGGTGCTTCAGGCCCAGTTTGTGACCTCCTCTTGCAATGAGTGATGGGTTATTCTGCATATGTGTGTATGTGTGGGTCTGCTTTTGCGGTCCCTAGCCTTCTCCGTGGTCTGGGGAAACTGTCTGAAGATACTATGATATAATAAAAGCTGGGAAAGGGCAGTGCGCTGACAAATAAGCCCCAGAGGCAAATACAAAAGTCAATCGAAGAACATATGAGAAGGGGGGAGGAGTGAACCGCGCCGCAGACAAGGCGGGGGCCGGAAGCATTTATTGCCTCTGGGTGGCATGGGACTAGGGAGTGGCCATTTCACAGCAGGGCCCAACGGGGAAGCTGAATAGAGCGACCTTGTCCCCCCATAAGCTGGCGGCAGACGGGAACGGTGAGACGATGGAGACGGACTGGGCTCCAAGTCGAGACCGGCTCAAGAAGTGAGTGGTTTGAGGAGTAGCTGTGCCACATAGACACAGCACTTGAGGTGCAGGGCATTGGCTGGAGGCTGAAGGAGACAAGGTAGGGCGTGGTGGAAAGGACCGCATTGCATCAAATTTGGCGGCAGGTGGTTGGCTGGCGTCGTCTCACCACGCCAACAGCTGCATGATACTAGATTGTCAAGTGGACAGTAGTCTCGGCGGGCGTTGGACATGGGGGCGCCAAGCTGATCACACGTTGTGAAGGGCAGAGGGAGGAGGCTAGTTTGTTAGCCCAAGGAAATGAAGGTGAAGGGCTGAAATCCAGCTGAGAGGATCCTACCATCCTAGTGTGGCCCCGAAATAGAAGCCTCCGAGGTCAGACTTGATTACATGGGGTGCTGATCGGCTCTATAGGTGAGGCTTGCATCATAAGAGAACGGGAAACCCGGGAAATCGGCAGCCTCGTCTTCTCCCGGGATTTGGATCTGCTCGCTTGGAATGCAGCAGCATACTCTGGAGCAAACTGACAGTCGCGGTGCTTCGAGGGACCCTTGATATGGCGACATTGGCTATAGCTTACCAGTAGTCTAGTAGGGCTGTGGTAGGGATAAAGACGCTCAGACTCCCCGTTCGGACGATCGCTGGACCCAATCCGTGGATATCCATGGAGCGGGGTTCTCCTTGCGCTCAGGCTGGAAAGCGGCCCGACGCCGAGCTTCGGCGAGGACTACAGATGACAGACAAGTCAAGACATCCCAGTTTATCGCAGCAGCTAACAAGCAACCGCTGTGACGCTTAGATGCTCCGTGGTGTGTCATGTGACGATATTTATCTGATCTTATAGCTGTAGACCTAGCGTGCAGCGCTAGGGCGACAGTCTGGCCGGCGCTTTGCTGTGTTGGCTGGGTCGCCTCAAGCGGCAGTTGAAACGTGCCCGTGGGACGCTGGGTTGAGATCTCCTCCCAGAACAGAGGTGGAACTACGTCGCGCGGTCACATCTCGGGTCTGCTAGGTGTCTCAGACTGCAAAGGTTGATATTTGCTATGGTCCCAGGAACTGGTGCGAGCAACAACGGGCTCACCTCCAAATGGGAAGTTGGATATGGTATTTCGTGCAGGCCATTGGAGCCCCCAGTCTGCAATTGCTGGATGCCCTGTGCTTGTGCCAGGCCGTAGCGCCCGCCCACTCTGACGAGTCTGGCCGCTGAGGTAGAGTTACAGTGGCAGCAAGCCTTGACTGAACGCTTCAAAATCCCACGGTGGGTCTCACAGTCGAGCGGCGCAAAGCAGATGTCCAAATCCTGCCCGAGAACTCAGTTCAAGGCCTCAGGGGTCTGCCCATCATGACGCGCCGGCGGCGCCTCGCCTGAGCATTGCCTCGATGTGCTCTTGACTATTCTTCGCCGTTGTCTCCAGGTAGTGCAGCCTCTTGCTGAGGCCATCAATGTCGGTGTCAACTTGCTTCGTCTGCGACTCCAGCTTGTCCTTCAGCTCCGGGGCTGGTATCGACACGAACCTGATCAGGGTTCCGTTAGTGCTGCTGCTCACGAAGCATGATGTGTTCATTTATCCGTTGGGACGGCCCATCACCCGGGCGGCCGAAGGCCAGAGCTCACTCACATCTTGCCGACTCCTTCATAAAGAGGTGTGCCAGGGGTGAGCGATGAGATCTCAGTGCTGGTCAGCTGGGCGAGACGCTTCTCGCGCTGCTTGGATGCCAGCTGGGAACGTGCAAGGCTGATCTCCTGCTGTGACTTGACGTGATTTGTCTCAATCTCTCGCAGTAGCTGTTTTGACGTGAGTTAGCCATCAATGTGAGGTCAAGCCCGGCTTCTAGTGTCAACTCACCTTCTGCAGCGCCTCATTTGATATCGACATGACGGCTGTGGGTGGAGTTCTTTCGGGGAATTGAATCAATAGCCCGGGTCAAGCATTTGAGGGAGTGGGTAGTTTCGAGCTTTGTGGCTGTCGATGTTGATGTCAAGTCTGGCTCATTGAAGTTGGGACGTCAAAAGGGGGGCCGATTCTGTCCAGGTGCCACCCAGTAAAATTCGAGCCACCGCAGTACTGTCGAACGATTCACTACTGCGAAAATCGAGAGTCACCGTCTTAAACAGTGGCAAACTCAGCAAGAAGATGAAGGAAGGAGCAAACAGCCTTGAAATTTAGGAGACTGCTGTCTTATTCAACCGAAAATTGAATATGAACGTCATATTCTGCATTGGAGGCACGACACAAGCATGGTAACAAGTCAAGTGTGGGAAGCCAGGGTTAAACCCTCAAAGAGGGAGGGGTGGCTGGTCTCAAATCCAATGATGTTGATACTTTGTACTTTATTTATGTTAATTTACCTATGTAATGATATATGATCGCTGCGGAAGCCTGCTCCATACTTCTGTATTGCTCTCCAAGAATTATAGTCTACCAGCGTTCATGCGCACAAGCAATTGACCCTCTTTTCACATCTCGGCAGCGCTCTGTGGACTTCTCAAACCAAATGTCACAAACGAACAAGACAGCCACCGACGTATCTCCCATAGACTAAGTCGGGCACATCCTAATCCTTTCACCAAGTCAATTGGTCTGTGGGATGATCTCCTCTTGGATAACCAGCTGTGGGAGAGCTTCTGGGACACCCTCCTCTGGGAGACCCTCCTCTGGGGTACTCTCCTGTGGGACACACTCTTCTGGGATATCCCAGTGTGCAAAATGTCCAATGGGATGACACGTCTTGTGGGATAAGCACCAATAGTTCTTTGGGGTTGCTCTACCGGGCTGGTCAGGAGGTTGTCGCACAAGAGCAGTGCAAAGCATTTGCTTGTCCAACAACGATCGTACAACGGTTTATGGAGAAACTAGTAGGGCTTCTTTGGACGAGTCGATTCGGGCACGATGGATAAAAGATTGTGTTTCTCTAAGTGACTTCTCACAACAGGAGCTGTTGGAGCCTACAGGGCTGAAACTCTCAAGTAAGATAAAAAAAATGCACTGCTTCACTCATGCCCGTGGCCCTCGCCTCTCAAAAGCTCAATGACTAATTGCAGTATCGGAGATGGTGTATGAGCGAATGAGAAAACTGCTGACATCCAGTCCAAGATTGATTCTTGCATCTATTTTTGATGTAGTGCCTGTTCTCGTTAAGATGCGGCGAGGGTGCTGCTTTTCTTCTGTTTGGCTGGGAGAACCCTTTCGGTATTATTCAGTCATGTCTGCATCTTTCAGCAGCAACTGACTGGGGGAGACGGGCGACAGGGGCAGGGGCAGCGTCTGATTATTTTGCCTTGACGCAATGCTTATCTTCCAAGCTCTGCGGGAATCCAAGTTGTAGCTCACCATCGCGTCTCCATGCTGCTCATTGAGACCCTTGTAAGCCAACATTGAATATGCTCACTGAATGTGAATCATATGGACTGCCAACAGTATACATACATAAAACCTGATTAACAAGTTCCTTGTCTCAGGTCCCATTCAGGTTCCGCGCCGAACGACATAGGTGAAGACTGTAATTTTTGTTCCATCTGAACAATATTCGTGTTGTGTATACAGATTGTGTGTTGTTACTTCCCAATCCACGCTCACTGGAATCTAAAACCGGAAACCAAAGATTGAGTCTGTGGTACTTGAGATGATACCATGAGTCACCAACAGCTTCGGGAAGACTCACACATGCCCACCAAGCATTTCCTGTGGGAGGCACGGCTCAGAGCCTCCACTTAAAGGTGTCCCACAGACACATGGAAACGTGACACCGCACCGTACCATTGGGCCCATGGGACATAGGTAGACAGGTCAGCTTGGTGGCGAGTGGTCAGATTCATTTAATGACAATCAAAGAATTCCTGCAGAAACTCGCATTCGCACCGAAAGTGCCCCGCGGCCCCTGTGCCCCACCAGGCGGGCCGAGAATCGGGGGGTTGCAGGCCAGGCACATGCCAAGCGTGGGCGCCCGCAGTAGATTTCTCGGACGGCAGCCCCCCGCGATTTTCGATTCTTTTCCCCTTCTGATTCTACGCGCATTGCGTGTGTACGTCCTGCGAGAACCAACCACCATGAGCACAATCATCCTCGGATCGCAGTGGGGTGACGAGGGCAAGGGGAAGTTGACCGACATCCTCTGCTCTCAGGCCCAGATGTGTGCGGGCGCCGCCGGCGGCCACAACGCGGGCCTAAGCATACATTCTTAGGGTCATCAAGAAGAACAGCTCAATTAATTAGTTATGAATTAGTTCCATCAAGGCCAACGGTGTTTCATACGACTTCCACCTCCTGCCCTCCGGTCTTGTCGCGCCCGGCTGCATCAACCTCATCGGCTCCGGCGTGGTCTTCCACGTGCCCTCCTTCTTCAAGGAGCTGGCTGACGTCGAGGCCAAGGGCATCAAGGATGCCCGCTCCCGCATCCTGGTCAGTGACCGCTGTCACATCAACTTCGACCTGCACGCCGCCGTCGACGGTCTCGAGGAGATCGAGCTCGGGAAGAATGCGGTGGGAACCACCATGAGGGGGATTGGCCCATGTTATAGCACCAAGGCCTCCCGGAGCGGCGTCCGCCTCGCAGAAATGTTCGACAAGGAGCTATTCGACCGCAAGCTGCGACAGCTCGAGGCCGGTTACAAGAAGCGCTACGGCGACCTTGTGACCTACGATGTCGAAGAGGAGATCAAGCGATTCGATGAGTACCGGGTCAAGCTACAGGAGCATGTCGTTGACGCTGTCGAATTTATGGTACGTGTTCAAGTGAGTACCCAGCCTCGGGGAGCAACTTTGCTAACCAACAACGTTGGGCAGAACCATGCGCAGGAGATGAACAAGAAGATCCTCGTCGAAGGAAGCCAAGCCCTCCTGCTGGATCTTGATTGGGGAACCAACCCTTACGTCACCAGCTCCAACACCTGCCTCGGCGGCATTGTTTCCGGCCTCGCGCTCAAGAGGAGGAACATCAAGGAGGTTGTTGGAGTGGTCAAAGCATACACCACCCGTGTCGGAATCTGGACCTTCCCCTACTGAGGACAAGCCTGCAGAAGCTTGGTGGCGAGGTCGGCGTGTCGACGGGCCGCACGCGGAGATGCGGATGGCTTGATCTCGTGGTGCTGAAGTACTCCTGCGCCATCAACGACTACGACTCGCTCAACCTGAGCAAGCTCGACGTGCTTGACACGTTCGACAATATCAAGATCGCCGTCGCGTATAAGGACCCGCAGACCAGAGAGCAGATGCAGTCCTTCCCCGCGGACCCGATCCTCCTGGAACGCGTCGAGGTGGTCTACGACGAAGTGCCGGGCTGCAAGTCGAGCACCTCCAAGACGCGCCAGTGGTCGGAGCTCCCCAGGGAGGCACGCGACTACGTCGAGTACTTTGAGAAGTTCGTCGGCTGCAAGGTCAAGTGGATCGGCACTGGCCCTGACAGGGACGACATGATTGTCAGGTAGAGGTGCGGCTCGCTCCTCGGGCTGACTTTAGGCGGGTCAAGGATCTGGGAGTGGTTTATACGTTTATAGATCCTCGTGGAACCTGCAGAGGTTACTTGCAATCCAAAAATAAAAGGTGCGGCTTATACAGCTGCCGTGCGAAGAAATACCGCACGGTCATGTTTGGCTTTGGTCTCGTATCACGTTGTTGGCGAGCAAGAAATAGATTACATCTTCATGAGTGCACTGCCTTATCTTGCAGGACTTTCAGCAGAGCCGATCAACTTTGTGCTATCTGCATACGTCTTGTCACCATGGTCCATTTCTGAAGTGATGCCGTAGACGAGAGCAGAGTACACTAAACATGGCATGGGAGAGCGGACAGGTCGAACATCTATGCTTGGGGCCTCACAAGGGAGCTCGATCTGCAGGTGAGACCATCCTATTTCCAAGGTTGTCTCAGTGCTTGTAGACACACGGTGACTGTCGCATGCGAAGCGCACGGAACGATGCAGATGCAGATGCAGGTTGCAGGTGCAGCAGGCGCACTGGCGCAGGCCTGCAGTGCAGCTGCACGTTGCTGACCAGGTTTCGTACTTGCCTGACTGGGCAGCTGGCAAGCCCCCCCCGGGAGACCAGCTTTCTCTCGTGAGTCGTGGGCACGCATCCACTCTCCCATCCCACTCGCTCGCCCCTCGGCTATAACAAACCACGCGTTGCTCAATGTTGCTACCGCCCGTCATTGGCGAGCATCAAATTATCCTCGTGTCAACTTCCACATGACGTCGGCCGAGTCGTCTCTTGATTTTCAGCCTCGTGGAGACGTTCTTTTCCCCTTTTGTATAAGAACGAAAAACATACGCATCGTGTTCGTCCCTCTGGCTCTTGCCCACTCATCCGCAGTATTCCACACACAAGCCTCGGCAGCCCCGGGGTCCTCCTGTCTGCTTGAAATCAAATCAAGCTTGGCCTCGTTCGAGCCTTTCAGGTGCCTCGACTGCCAACGAACACACACTCCTCCAAGGACCCCCCACAAGCCCCAAGTCCAGCACGCCCCGGCATTGCTAGCCTGGCTCCCGAACGAAGTGCTTCATGCGAACCGGGTCTCTGGGTCCAGCACCGCCGCTATGCCTCTGAGCGTCCAATGGCCTTACCGGGAATCCCGGGACGGCCTCTGGAGCCCTCAAACCTCGACCTTGAACTGGTGTGAAGAAGTAAGATGAGAATGCCCCGGGATCACCACTGCCTGCCAAGGATATCAGACATACTGACGCGCTGCTCGTAGGACTGTACGTATGAGAGGACTACTGCTATAACTCCCGGTCCATCCAACCCGGCGACCCTCAGGAAACCTTAGCTTGGTGCCCTGTGAGTGTATATTGACCTACTGAATCGTAGACAACATCACGCCATACTGCGCTGAATTCGTCAACACCGTCACGAATGTGATCTTTATACATCTTGGCATCATGGGCATTCGCGACTGCTTGCGCTACGGCCATGACCGCGTCTTCATTATCTCCTATCTGGGGTACATCATCGTCGGTCTCGGTTCGATGCTGTTCCACGCCACTCTTAAATGTGTGTCTATCGCATACTGGTCCTACATCAGCCCTTGGCCCCATACTGACTTGACCCCTCCAGACTCGATGCAGCTCGCAGATGAGCTGCCCATGATCTACACCACTTGCATCATGGCTTTCGCGACATTCTCATATTCACGGCCCAGGCCCCTTGCCGTGCTGATCGCGGTCGGGCTGGCGGCTCTCGCGGCTTTCATCACAGTCTACTACCACCTGTCGCAGAACCCGGTGTTCCACCAGGTAGCATACGCCTCGCTGACATGCGCCGTAGTCTTCCGCGGCATGTATGTCATGGAAGCACACCTCCGCCCAGCACTGAAGGAAAGAAGCGAGACCCCGGCCCACGCCGACCAGATCATGAAACAAATGTGGTCCATGGCTACAACAGGTATCTTGCTATTCCTAATCGGCTTCTTCATCTGGAATATGGACAACATCTACTGCGGGCACCTCCGGAGCCTCCGGAGCTCCGTCCTGCTGCCGTGGGCCATCATCTTCGAGGGTCACGGGTGGTGGCACATCTTCACTGGTCTTGGGGCCTACTACTTCATCATCTGGAGAGTATGGCTGACCCGATGTCTCGACGGTAGCGAGCGCGAGTTCATGCTGCACTGGCCATCCCCGTTCACATCCGTGCCGAAGGTCGTTCCCCGGCCCGGTTCTACCAAGGCCAATGGCGTCAACGGGTCCAGTAAAAAGGCATTGTAGTATCTGGGAGCACACAGGGTCGGTCACGCAGGCATACCTAGAAATAGATCTTCAACTGTATCGCTTGTATGATACTTTTACGTCTTGTTGCGTCTGGACCAGTCGCAGGGCACAAGCGACAGGGAAGACATGCAAGACCTGAGATAGAATTGCATGCCTACCTTACGCAAAAGCAGACGTTACCTTCAATATGTGTCATCCCCGGCAGCTGCGGCCGCACATTTGGCACTCTGGACCATGAGCTCTCGGCCACGGGGACCAGAGGCCTGCAAAATAAATTGCCAGCCCTCCCGTTTTGGTGGGGGGCCCCACCTGCTCCCCTGCTGCGGGACATCCCTAGGTTGCAGTGACGCAGCACCACCACCCACCACCACCCACTTGGGCAATTGGTGGTGCTGGCATTGGCTGTCCCCGCGTCCCGAGCTGCTGGGCAAGGTCAAGGTTTCATAGAGCTGGGCAGATCTGTCCACCAGTCGTCGGGCGGCCCCTCTGCCCCAGACCGATCCTCGGTGAGTTATCTACTGTACCATAGTGTTTGTATGTATGTATCTAGGCAGAGACGAGTCGATCCGGATCCTGATCCTTCCTCGGATCCTGACGTGCGTCTATAAAAAGCTTAGCAACCGCCAAACAAGGCCGGATGGCGCTACCGGAGCATGTATGCTGTCTCGATTTTTATTGGGAACAGCATTTCAGTGCTTCCGGGAAAACAAGCCACACGAGCAAGACATGAAGACCAAGTACTATCATACATATAGAAATTGGATATTCACACCTGCAAAAACGGAGGGTACACCGGTACATTGCAAGCACAAACGAACCCAAGGTAGAAATGCACCTAACCACGCCCAACACCCACTCCCACTCCCATAACACCTCAAACTACCTTCGCCCCAAGCACTCCTACACCCAACACCCATACCTAAAATCTAGTGCTTAACCCACTACCTATACCTACTACCCATACCTACTACCTACGCCTACTACCTACGCCTACTACCTACACCTACCTAGGTACTATGGTGTGGAGTGGTGTACCGGTGTACCCTCCCGTTTTGCAGGTGCGAATATCCGATTTCTAAATAAACCAACGAACACACACATTATAAACTCGTGTGTTTTGGAACCTTGCTTGGGCCTCCTCGTTTCTCAGGGAGGAAGCGGATCATGTAGGGACGCAATCAAAAGCAGGCTTGGCTGTGTTTTCTGTTTTGTACTGCTTGCACGTCTTACACGTAATCGTACACGGCCAGCACACATGCGTGAGACGAGACGCATTGTAGGAAGGCTGTACTTCGGGGTATGTGATTCCGGTGGTTTCAAGCTATTCCTGTACCTCTACTGCTTGTGCTGTGCTGCTCGGATACAAGCGTACCAAGAACGCAAGCATGTATTGGCGGGTTAGGCAACCTTGGAACTACTCCTGCACGCGGGGCCCGCGCCCGCATCTGCACCGCCCATCCCACCGGGCCACTGGAGCTTACCAAGGATACGTAGTGCTCGTTAGTACCTATCTACTGCGCCTAGATGTGTACGTGCGTGCTGTCACCATCACACCTAGCGCTCCAAAATCACGTCCAAATCAATAATAAACTTCCTCTCCTTACTTGTCTTGGTTCTCTCCAACAGGATTCGCGGTCTCATATGCAATGATTCACAAGAATAACAGTGTTTCGCTTCCGCCATCACACCTGCAGTAACGCCCAGACAAGCTTCGAGACACCGCGCGCGACCGATTCGAACCCCGTCGCTCCCAATTTCTCCCTCGTCAGGACCGGCATCCCACTCATTCAGCATGCCAACCTTCGACACACAGCGCCCCGAACTGTAGCCCGACACTTCTGCCACCCACTGGATGGCCACGTCACTCTCTAGATTCCCTTACTGAGGAGTCATGTCAGCTCAAGGAGGAGGAGGAGGGGGCAAGTCGAGATGGGGCTCACTTCTTTCCCAGGCCGTCGCCGGCGTCGAAGCCCGCCTCGACACCATCCTGGCTGAGGAAGACCAGCCAAAGCCCTCCCCGAGCCCTACTCCCTCCCAACAGTCCAAGCCAAGCACCGGTATGTTTCCACCTCAGACTCGAACACATAGGGAGCTGTCACGCAACTCATGCTGACTTATTTGTGGCGCAGCACCGTCGAGATCCGACTCCACGAGGAGCAAACCCAATGACCGGTTGCAGGAGCGACTGGCCAGGGCTGTCGCGGCGAAACAGGCTGCAAGCAAAGGGGAAGGGTCGTCAGCGAAGCCCACGCCCACAGCAAGCCCTCGGCAGAGCTTAGATGTGCCGAATCGGAGCTCCACGGACAGCGCTGCGCCTGCGCCGTCGGCACAACAGAGCCCCAAGGCGCCCTCGTCACCGCGAGCCTCGCAAGACAACGAGAGGAAGTCAGTCGGGACACCAGACCAGGATGTAACGGATACATCAAGTGCGCCCCGGTTATCACAAGATGTGACCATTTCCGAACCCAGCAATGGAGTTGCTGCTGAAACAACTGACATCTCCACTGATGCCCCGTCACCAGTCGGTGCGGTCACGGAACTGCAGGAGGACCGCATCCAGCAATTGGAAAAGGCACTGGAGGAATTGGCGGTACAGCAGCAGGAGGAGACGCACAACTACGTCGAGCAAATCGACGCCCTGCAAGCGAAGTTACAGTATTTGGCCCGAGAATCTGCTGGCTCGGCAAGAAAAGCGGCTCAAGAGGCGCCCGCCGGTAGTATGGAGAAGAAACTGGCGGAAAAGGACCAACAAATAGCTGGACTCATGGAAGAGGGCAAGAACCTGGCTAGCACGGAACAAAAGCTTCGCACCATCATCAAAAGCCTGCGATCGAAGATAGGCGACAATGAGAAGGAGATCAACAATGTCAAGACCTCGAAGGGCAAAGTCGAGCAGGAATTGGAGGCCACGCGTAGGAAGTCCCGGCGCGCCGACGACCTAGAAAAGTACCAAGAGGAGCTACATAAACGCATTGGACAGTCTCAAAAGGAAATTGACGCCCTCAAGTCCGAGAGCTCCAACAAGGACAGGACTATTGCTGATCTGAAAGCGCAACTGCAAAAGTCGGCCGAAGATAAAGAGGTCCTCTCCAAAAAGGTCAACGAAGAGGCACTGGCCAAAGAGAGGAAGAAGGTTCGAGAGTTGGAAGAGCAAGTTTCCGACTTCAAGGTGGAGAAGGACCTGATGATTGATCGCAGCAAAGCGCGAGAAAATGAGTTGCAGGAGAAGGCCGAACGAGCCGCGGAGCGCGCACGTGCTGTTGAAGTTGAGTTGAAGGCCGAGATACAGGTGATGGAGAGTAAGATGGAATCTATGAGGGTCATGGCGGAAGAGGTTTCCTCGGGTGCCATGGGTGACTCTCAAGCTAAGCTGCTGCGACAAGTCGAGACGCTCCAGACACAGTACGCCATCGCAACTGATAACTGGCAAGGGATTGAGAGCACACTCCTTGCCCGTATATCTAATCTAGAGAAGGAGAGGGACGAGGCGCAGCACCGAGAATCGGAAATGAGGAAGAAGGCTCGCGAAGCTGTGAGTATTGTCGGGATCACTCGGTCAACTCTCATAATTGCTAATTGTACAAACAGGCTCTCCGTGCTAAACGCCATGAGGAAGAACTCGAGGATACCAAGACGCAGCTCCCTACAATACAGGAGTCTGTCAAAAACTACGAGTCGCAGATAGAGGCCTTGAAGACGAAAGCTGAAGAGGCCGAGGCTGCCTTGGCTAGCGTAAAAGCAGAACTTGAGGAGCAGAAGGCCGCTTGGTCAGAGGCGAAGGCCGCCAAAGAGCAGGACAGACCAGGCCAGTGGATAGAGGACCCGCCAGCACCATCGTTCAGAAATGGCAGCAGACCGGAATCCCCTGCTATTTCAATGCCGGCGAGAAGCTACAGCACCGAGCTGCTTGGGTTCGGATCACTGTCGAACAAGTTCCGCAAGCACTCGGCACCATCGAGCAACGGAGATCCGGTGGAACGCTATACCTCACGGAGGACATCGGTGCAACCTTCAAGCAGGCCATCCCTTCAAACGGCGAATTCTAACACGCTCCCTCCGATCCTCAGCCCCACAATAGAGGCGTTGCCGTCAGCGCCGTCAATACACCCACTAGAGAGGCAGGACACGTACGACAGCGCCGAGCTGTCCTCGTCGCCGAAGCAGATCGTCCAGGACATGGTGTCCGTCTCGACAGTCGCGGCAGGACCGTCGGTGCAGCTTGTCGAGAAGCTCAGCGCCGCGATCCGCCGGCTGGAGACGGAGAAGGTGGCCGCGAAGGAGGAGCTAACGCGGATATCGAGCCAGCGAGACGAGGCGCGAGCGGAGATCGTGGCGCTCATGAGGGAGACGGAGAACGGCAAGAAGGCGGCCGAGGAGGTGACGCGGCTGCGGGCCGAGGTGGCCGAGGTCAACGAGCGCTACGAGACGACGCTCGAGCTGCTGGGCGAGAAGAGCGAGACGGTGGAGGAACTAAAGGCCGACGTGGAGGACGTCAAGGCCATGTATAGGGACCTGGTCGAGAGGACGATCAAATGAGTTCAGGCGTGTGGGGGAGGGGGCGCACAGGGACGGATATAAGGAGCCAGAGAGGCGGGTGGTCGTGTGGACATGTCCAAGACAATTACGTTCAGCGGGGCTTTAGATGCCCAGTTTTCTCATGATATTCACGATTCATCTTTCCTCATCTTCATTAGCCGGCCACAGCCCACGGTGGTCGGTCACAGCTCGATGCCCTCGTTCTCCGCCATCCGCTCAATGTACTTGCGCACCTCCTTGTCCGGCGCCAGGTCCAGCGCCAGCTTCCCGTCCAGGTCCCGCTTGTCCGTCTCGGCGCCGGCCTTGAGGAGGGCCACGGCGGCGTCCCCGTGGCCCTCGGCGACCGCGTGGTGCAGGGCCGTCTGGCCGTCTCTGTCGGTTGCGCTGAGGGGGCTCTTGTTCTTGATCAGCAGGTTTATCATGGGCACGGAGCCGATGGCTGCGGCTCGGTGGAGGGCGTACTGTTTTGGTTGGTTTCAGTCAGTAGATCGCTCGAGTATATAGGTCTGAACTCCCCCAAAGAGCTGAACGATTGAACCAACAAAAATGCAAGGCATTAGAATGTTTACCTGGCCCCTCTTGTCACGAACTCGTGCTGATGCTGGTGGTTGGTTCTCGAAGAGCCTGCGGGCGATGTCGATGTTGTTCTTGGAGGCCACGAAGTGGACGACCGTCTGGCCGGTGTTGTCTGGGGACAAAAGGATCAGCCGGGAATGTCTTGAGCGGACAAGGGGAAGGGGAGGGGCGACCTCACTCTTCTCGTTCGGGTCTGCGCCCTTGCTCAGCAGGAACTCGACGAGCCTCTCGCTGTCCTTTACGCTGGCCGCGATCATGAGCGGCGTCCACCCTGTCTCATCCTGTATGCGAGGTGCTTTTCTTCAGCCTATGAGCGACCCCCAGGTCACCAGGCGGGCGGGACATCCCGCCGCCCGTGACGTTGGCTATGATCGTACCTGAACGTCGACATGGAATCCTTTCTGCTCCGCCAGCAACTGGGTGATGTCCAGCTGGTTTGCCGAAGCTGCCCAGTGGATCGGTAGCCGGCCGTCGTCGTCCTTGCGCTTTGCAAGTGTAGGCTCGGCCTGCGGGACCGGGACGAAGATGCCCACTGGTTAGTTTAAGGGTTCGCCTTTTTCTCATGACAAGTTGCAAGTTTCCCTAGAGACTCACATTCAGAAGAGACTGGACCGTTGAAACTGTAAGATGTTAGTGGGCCTGAAACTCATGTCGGATGCGTGGATGATGCTAGAGGACGAATGAGACTCACGCTTGCCCTCTCTGCAGGCAGCATGGATGGCGAATCTGGACTCGGCATCCATTTTCTTTTCTCTTGATCTTCAGCCCAAGTTATTGCGAGGTATATCTGGGAGGAGTTCGAATGTTTCAGAAATGGAGTCCCTGGCGATGGTGGTGAATGCCTTCCGTGGGCACTTCAGAGTGAGCAGCGTTTGTAAGTGTTGCCTGTAAGTGAGTGGGAAGACCGTGACTTGCGTGCGACTCCCGGGCAACTAAATCCAGACCCGCCGCGTTGATGGCTTACCTCTTACCCGCAATTCCGATACTTTGCACCTGTAATTGGGAGAGTGTGGCAACCTGCCTATTCATAGATTATTGAAAGCTAGACATGAAATATATCCAGGCTTTCAGGATGGAATACCAGGTAGTCACACTGGACCTGATTATCCCACTGGACCTTTTGCGAATAGTTCACCGTATAGGAACGCATCTCGTCAGATCATACAACATGCGGACTCCATGTGAACAGTGCAGAATCTCAAGAAACCAGGATCAGTACCAAACAGAAACCTCTTTTCCATGGTCGAATATGGCTATATCAGTGAAGTTGCAGACATCACCCGTCGTTTTCTCTCAGACCCCAATTCAGCCAGCCCCGCAGTGATGGCAAGCACCTACCTTGCTGCGCAGACCACCCCAGGTACCTTGCTAAGCTCCCGAATTTTTGGGACCGCGACTCCAAGCTTGCTCAAGTCAACTCTCGTCCACGACAGCAACCGCCGTAAGAAACCACCATCCAAATTACGCGACCCTGCGCATACGCCACAACGGCTCCGCTGAGAAGACCTGAAACTCCCTGTCCACTCTGGTATCAAATTATCGGCCGCGGTACAAACTTACAACGGTGATGGCCGCCGAGGTCTCAGCCACGGGCTTAGAGTCCCTCATCTCGAAGAACGCGAGGGCTACGAAGCTCGCGTATGCAGATTCGACAGGCCGCAAGCGCATACGTCTCGATCCCTCAGCCGACCCAGAGCCCGAGACTGACAAGGACGCCATCTCAATACGCCTGCACGCCGAGTACAACGATGTCCTAGAACTGCCCGCGCCCCTGGCCGCGAAACAGGCTGCCGCAGCCGGCGCAAGGAAGAAGGCAAAGAAGACAGCCGGGGAGGCAGCGCCAACGCCGGCCGAGGAGAACACAAGGAAGCTGATAGAGGGGATACCGTCAAAGGCGCCAAACGGGAAGCCAGGAGCCGGCCCGCAATCCAACGCCCTCGTGCGCCGGACACCAGGCGCACCTGGCGCAGGCGGGGCCGGTGACAGAGGCCAGGGGGGCTCACAGACGACAAGCCTGATGCGCTTGTCGGAGGCCGTGAACTCACAACCAAAACCAGACTGGCATAAGCCATGGAAGCTGCACAAGGTTATCTCGGGCCACCTGGGTTGGGTGCGCAGCGTCGCCGTCGAGCCGAACAACAAGTGGTTCGTGTCGGGGAGCGGCGACAGGACGATCAAGGTGTGGGATCTGGCGTCTGGCCAGCTGCGGCTGACGTTGACGGGGCACATCAGCACAGTTCGGGGCCTGGCAGTGTCGCCCAGGCATCCGTACCTATTCTCGTGTGGTGAGGACAAGATGGTCAAATGCTGGGACCTGGAGACGAACAAGGTCATTCGGCACTACCACGGGCATCTGTCAGGCGTCTATACCCTAGCATTGCACCCCACTCTCGATGTGCTGGTCACGGGAGGAAGAGACGGTGTTGCAAGAGTGTGGGACATGCGGACCAGGAGCAACATACACGTCCTCAGCGGCCACACCGGCACGGTCAGTAGCATACTCTGCCAGGAGGCCGATCCCCAGGTTATCACAGGTTCTCTCGACAGCCAATGCCGGATGTGGGATCTCGCCGCGGGCAAGACCATGGGTGTCCTCACTCACCACAAGAAAGGCATTCGTGCATTGGCGTCACATCCGTCCGAGTTCACATTCGCCACCGGGAGCACCTCCAGCATCAAGCAGTGGAAGTGCCCTGAGGGGGCGTTCATGCAGAACTTCGAGGGCCACAACGCCATCATCAACACGCTCTCCGTCAACAATGATAACATCATGTTTTCCGGAGGTGATAACGGCTCTATGAGTTTCTGGGTAAGTGCAACATCACTTAATATACGTTTATTTAGCAGGACCCAGCTGACAGGAAACAACAGGACTGGAAATCCGGGTACCGTTACCAAGCCATGGATACCATCGCACAGCCAGGCTCGCTCGATGCCGAGAACGGCGTGTTCTGCTCCACATTCGACCATTCCGGTCTGCGCCTCATCTGTGGTGAGGCGGACAAGACGATTAAGATATGGCGTCCGGACGACGACGCGACACCCGAGAGTCATCCAATTGATTGGAAGCCGACCATGCAGAGTCAGCGGCGGTTCTGATCGCTGAGTTATGGCGGTGTCAGCGCGCGTGAATAGATGGCTCATCATGGGGATACTCAGATAGACATCGGGTCATAATGCATATCTGTGGCAGTGGACATCTGCGGTGTAAAGAAAATGTTCCGTGCGGTGCTTCATGTTTACTGCAGACGATTGACCGAGAACTGGCTCACGTCTATTGTGACCGTAATTTGGGCCCATTGGTATCTGTATCATAGATTTCTAGATGAGAGGTTTCACAAATGTGATGACGCCAGGGGAAAAAACACCCAAAGTCTGCAAGTATCTTGGCGCCAGCCGCCCTGAGGTGGATCTGTTAGTCGCAGTCTTCTGATTGAATTGCTCCCGTCGGCAATAAGGCTACATAATGAGGCTCATGGCCTTTATCTCAGGATCATCTCGGAACGCCAGCCGGACCTCCTCATCCCCGACCGCCAGGCGGATCTTGCTCGGCCGTTCAGCCTTGTGTGCCTCCAGGTTGATAATGCCAGCCCCTGTGAGATCGACAGCGGCAGCCCCTAGGCCCGCGAGGCGAACACCCTTTGCGTCATGTCGTGTCTTGTTCTCCCACGCATTGCCGCCGGCCGGACGTGCTTTCCTCTCCAGCAGCTCCAGCTGACGACTATCGGCAGCGAGCTTCAGCGAGCGCTGCATCTCCTCGAGCACGTCCCCGTATGTGCTCTCTGCCAGGCCCGTCCTCTGTGTCCTCGCCAGGAGCGCGGACAGCAACAACCTCGAGGCAAAGGGCAGGGTGCGCAGGTACTGCTGTAAGGGGCTGCTCGTCGCCTCGTTGATCGCCCGCCGCACCGTGTCGATGGTGACCCTGCCGAGGTTCTTCTTCTTGCTCGGGGTCTCGCCCTTGGCCTCCTTCTCCCTCTGCCTCTTGCTCGGCGTCGAGGGCTCCAACGTCGGGTCTGCTGATTTTGCCTCGACCTCTGCGAGCTCCACTGCTCTCCTGCAGATATCGAGCGCACGCCTGGCGTCTCCGCTGACGGCCGCTACTTTGCGGCTTGCGAACTGGATGGCGTCTGGCTCGACTATATTTCCGGGGACGCCTTCCAGTCTGGACTGCACGATCTTCATGAGTTGCTCGTGGTTGTATCCAGGGAAGGTGATCCGGGTCAATCCCAAGCGACTGCTTATCTTGTTGCTCAACGTTCTTTCAGGCAGATCCATGGTGTTCGCCACAGCCAACACAATGAGCCGGCTATGTCTCAAGCCAGGCCAGTTGAAGAAGTTGTACATCACCCCCTGGTTCTTGGTAACCAGCTGGTCCAGCTCATCCATCAAGACGACACATGGTACCCTGCGAGGGCTGGGATGGCTGAATTCCCTTTCCAAAAGATCCAGAGCCTGTGCCGGGCTGACTCGTTGCCCCTTGAGCGCCTCCCATAGGAGCGAGTATGCCTGATGCGGATCCGTGATCTTCATGCCATTGATCTCGACGAATATGAAGTCATCTAGCTCGTCCGATCTCACCGACTCATCAAGCCTGGAAACGACCTCCCTGACCGTTGCGGTCTTGCCTGTCCCAGGTGTTCCAGATATGTAGATGCAGGTCCCCATGCCATCTGTGATAGCAGCCTCGAGGTGGGAGTAGACTAAACTGAATTCTGCCTCTCGGCACGGGAGGCTGGTTGGGACAGACGCAACGTGAAGGTTGGCTCGGGCCAACTGGAACGGGGAGGACTGATGGTGACTTGGTGAGAGGATGCGAGTAGCTAAAGGGGTGAACTCGAGGTGCTTCTTCAATACCACCCTGTGTGATGGTCAGTTTGCTGTTGCTGTTGTAGGACTTTGTTTGCTTACTTTCGATGAGACGATGGAGTCACCGGTTTGCTCGCAGATCGTGGTTTCTTCGGAGTGCCAAGGTGGCTTGTCGATTTTCGTGGCGTTCGTTTCTGGCTCCTTGCTTCCTCCTCGCCGTCCTCAATGGCATCGTAAAGGTCATCCGGGGTTCTCTGCCTCGCTGTCCTGCGTTTTCGCGTCGCCTTCGTCCCACCCTGCACCAACTCCTCCAACGCGAGGATATCTTCTGCTCCTTGATAGACATCCTCCCACACAAACTCATCGGTGTATGTGGCGGTCCTCGTGTTGCACCCCCGCCGGCAAACAAAGATCTTGCCATAGTCTTTTGAGCTCTTTGGCACTTTCCCGCTGGGATGGAGTTTCTGGAATGCCTCCGGCGAAACGACCTTCGCCCTCCCATTGATAGCTGCTAGGGGGTTCAAATCAGAGTTTGGGGTTATGTAAAGCTCATTCTGCAGAAGTGTCAGCCTCTACCGTTACCACATGGGTTTTCGCCTTTTGGCGGTCGTGGGGTCTACTCACCCAGAGAAAGTCCATCCTCTTCTTGTGTTTGTTGCGTATCTCCTTCTCGGACGAGAACCACAAGAAATCGGCAGCCATCTCTCCGTCTTCATCTTCCATGAACTCGCGGATGATGGCGATCCAGGCTTCACCGGAGGTCTCTGCTTTGAGGAGTACAATGTCACCCTCACGACACACAAATGAGCCCATCCTCGCGCCGACGATCCTCGGATCCTCATCCACTATGGCACGCTTCCTCTTGCGTGAAGGCCCTCCAGCCGGCGAGGCTTCCCGGATGTCGGCATAGATCCATTGCCAGGGGTGGTCATCAACGCCCAGCTCGTCGTCTGAATCCTCTCTGGCGATGCCCGGCACAACGGCCTGCTTGCTCCTCCTCGAGGGCCGTGACGAAGTGACTGCCGGCATTGTCATTGCTACAGTGAGTCACTATCACCTCAGGGAAATTACCACACTGGGACCGTCAGGTGTGGCTGTTGGGCGTCCTTGGAAGCCTGCCTGCACTTGTTCGCAGTTCTGGTGTGGCGCGTAAAGTGGTCCCTGACTCCAGACGCGCCTGGCACGCGAACCCCTGTCGTCCCAGAGCGACCGACTTACACGGCTTATGACGTCGACCCTGGAGCATGCAACAAAAGGGGTTATCCATCTAACACAGTATCAAACATCAGGCTCAGAGTTCCTCAGCTTTTCCTGACAGACATCGTGCCCACAGGGAATTTCTCTATTCATTCAGCTTCGGCGTTGTCAGCAATAGGGGTCATGGCTATTGAAACAATAGAAAAACTGCCGGTGTTTAGGCAACAAGCTTTCACAATGGAGGTGCACGACGACAACAATAGCAAGCTTACCCGATCTTTCCAATTGGAAGTTGCAGCGAGTGCGCTTTCTGTTTTGGGAACCTATTCGAAGTTCTGGGTCTCGAGGCCAGCTACTTATTGCCTACCTAGGTAGGCAAGCATAAAACCCCACTAGCCTTCAGGTCTTCTTTCCCGTCCACTTCAAGTGCTGACTTCGTTTCGGCCAATCGACAACAGAGCATAAACCTCAACCTCCGTTCACCAAGCGCACATCGACCACTGATCAAGCGGTGACTGCGCATCACGTTTCATGACATCCCATTACTTCTGCTCCCGTCACTTTGTCTAGTTGTAAATCACCGTCTATCCCAGTCAGCGGTTATCCTACTACACAGCAGAGCCGCGAATGCGAAAGAAAGAGAAACGAAAACTCGCTCGCCCAACATGTCAGAGAATACGCCCACGAATCCAGTGGGCATGAATCGTTCTCTCTTGAGTGCTGGCCAGGACCCTCGAATGGCCATGATGTATCGTGACACCAAGGTCAAGTGGGTCGATAAGACCAAGTTCTTGGGTGATGCTCCCAAATATGCGCCCGTAAGCCATCTATGCCTAGGTGTGTAACGAATGTCGCTGTCGCTGACCAGATGTAGGAATGCAAATTGGCTTTGCCAGGCAACGCCTGTGTTGAGGACTTCATTGACGGCAACGACCCTACGACTAGTAAAACACTCGAGGACATCAGGTCCAAGTACAACGTTTGGGTCAAGACCGAACATGGAGACCGCCTCATCACACTCTCTGGTGAGACCATCACGAGCGTGAATAGGGCGAGGGATGCGTTGCGAGTTTTCTTGGTGGGAATCAACCAGGACGTGCAGAGCAAAATGATCATTCTCACCCAACACTCCATTGAGGCGTCCCAGGTTCCTGTCGAGATCAAGTCGAACAACCATGAAAATTCATCGTACAGACCCGTAACGCTGAAGATACCAGTCGAGGAAGATCTGATTGACCTCTCCGATGACGCGGAAGAGAGCAACAGGAGCGATTTCCAGCATGGCTTTGATGGACAGGGCCCCGACGGTGTGGCTGATGTTGACACCGCATCCAGCGACCTCATCGGCGACCTTGTGGACCAATTCGGGGCAGCTGTTCAGGAGACCGGCAAGCGTCTTCGCCCGGCCGCTGGTGACTTGCGTGTGAGGGCGCACATGGGCGTCTTCACAATCAAGAAGCGGCAGTCCAAGACGGACAAGTACGAGTCCGACGAGGCGTTGAAGAAATTCCTCAACATGGGAGCCGACAGAGGCTACATCTTTGTCGGTCATAAGCTTGGCAACGAATCCTGGGCTGCTCGTTTGCTCGAGATCATCTACGGAACCGAGGACCTGGACGATCCCACCACCGCTGAATTCCTGGCAGCGGATCCTACAGCTCTCACTCTCCGAGACAACAAGCCCAAGTACACCCTAGTTCTTTTCGCAAAGGACCTCAAGATCGAGGTGGATGTCCTGTACGATGCCAAATATCGTCCATGCCCGGAGACCGGCAGCATGCGTGCGTTCTCCTTCAATCGAGACAAGGTTGCCGAGATTGCCGTGTCTTGCCCCAACAGGTATTTTTCTAAACGCTCATTCAGTTGATTTTGGTGTCTAACAATCTGAAAGAAAATTTGACTGGCACTTGTCGGTCGAGGCCGAGAGCCCCAAAAGTCGAATCCCTGCTGAGATGTTCGACTTCATCGATCACGGCCTCAAGTTCAAGCGCCCAAATCCCACGAAGTCGGAAATCAACAACGAGTTTCCGTTCACACAGATGAACAATTACTTGCTTCGTGCCGCAAGCATAGACAACATTGCCTGCAAGGTCTTCTGGACCTTTCAGACTGCCAATGACCCTTACTGCCTCGAGGTGTCAGTCTATCACGAGTGGGGCCCTGACTTCTTCAAGGGAACCAATCCCTTCTTGCCCTGGAAGGTCCTGGACACCGCTGCTGTGCCACAGCCGATTAAGTCGTGCGGAATTTCCTTTTACGGAGAAGATTGGGATCGCAAGATACGGAACATCAACAGAGCCGGAGGAGAGCGGCAAGCTGATTTTGTCAATGGATTTCCCGATCTATTCGTCAACGAGGACTCCAGCTCCAGCATCGAACAATTCTTGCGGGAAATGCAGCGTCTGCATGATTTCACAGATTTGGCTAGTGTGACAGCACATGATTGAGATGGTTCTGGCCCTTACAAAGTCAATCATGGCCTGGGGTAAATTCAACAGCTTCTCAATTCTTTTACTGCTGGATCTGACAGCTCTATGAAGAGCTCTCAGCCATTTGGGGGATCAACTGCGCCTCACTCCAAGGCGGAACAGACCACATAGGGACGAGAGAATGTGGGAGGCCCAAAATCTTAGGGCGCACGAGGCTTTAGTCATCGCCCTTGTCCCTCATTCGCATCTGCAAGCCTTATGAAGAAGGCTGCTGTGGTTGTGCGAGGATCTTTTGCTTGAGCACTATCGACTCATAGTCAGAACAGATGTGCGGCTTCTATTCACGGTTCAGAGCCTTACCTTCTTCAACAGCTCGCAGTGAACTTGATTTGTTCTGAATGATGGATTCCAAGTCTGTGATGTTGCCAGCAAGGTCCTTGACCTTGCCCTCGTAAAACTCCGCAGCGCTCTTCACGTTCTGCGTGGCGTCAGAAAATCGCCTGAGTGAATGTGTTGTCCAGCAAACAAACCTTTTCCACATAGAAGCCTGTGCCTATATCCACTAGCACTCGATCGGGGCTTGAAATATTTCCCTTGACATACAGCGAGTTTGTCAATGGTACCAAAATCTCTTTCTTGTCTGTTCAGTATGGATCAGCATGGTGTACCTCAAAAGAAAACGCATGAGCCATGAGTCTGCCGGGGTTTGCTCACCTGGTGTGCCACCTTGAGTTTTCACACACCGCAGGCAGTCCTTGAACTTGATCTGTGCGGCCTGGAGCTGCGCGAATGATGTGGTAAGGTGCTCGACTTCCTCATCCAGCTGTTTCTTGACAGCTGTGAGCTGTTGAGCATTCAGCTGGTCGAGGCTCACTGCAGTGATGATTAGCTGCCATGGTAGGCGATACAAAGATTTGGTTTGGTCACATAGTCTTACCCCCTTGTTGCTGTGCTCCCCCTGACATGTTGAGCGATCACGTCTGATGTGATAATGTTCAACAGTGTATTATTGAGTTCTTTTCATCCTGCGACGACCCCTGGAGCAAGCAAGTACGGGTTGGTGCTTAGCGGCCGACGTTGGCTCAGAGTTTCGCAGGGATGCCGGCCCAGCACCACGAGGTGGGCACCTAAAGCTGTTCGATAAGATAAGCCCACGTCATCCTAACTACCACTGGAACAGCCTCTCCATCTTCACTACACCGAACGACTCCTAACATTTCAGTCCACTGATTGGGGCCAGAGACCATACATACGATACGTAGCTATCACAGGAATCTGGAACAACTCGAAAATGGACAGATTCGAGGCCATATACTCCAACACACCACCCGCCCCTCCACCCAAACCGGGAAGCCATGATGTCTCACGCATGAGTACGCCCATAAACACGCAATCACCTGGGCCATCATCGCTCCCAGAGCAGCAGCAGCACTCAGATCTCCCAGAACCAGCAGGAGTCCCTGTGTCACAACAAGCACAAGTTGCTCGGCCGCAAACAATACCAGACCCTGGTGATCAATGGCTGCCCCAATTCCTTGAAGACAAGTCGTACGTCGCCCCAATTGTATTTCCCGAGGGACTCAAGACCGCATCATTCTAACTGTCCCCCTCATTACACAGGAAGCAAGACCTCGCCGAAATCCTTTCCACGTCCTCCCTGCTCTCCGGTCTCACCCATGGCCCCTCGACGGCGCACCCCTCCCTGACAGCAAGCACTGAGGCGCTGTCATCCAGCCTCTCAGCCAACATCGACCTGGCAACGCACCTACTTGAGCTGGAGTCACGCCTGGCGCACGCGCGCGGGTCCACACAGGCGTTGCTCCTCAGCACGCACGCGTCGGAGCGGCAGTGGCGCGCCAAGCAGAGCGAGATGGACCACGCGCTGAGCCCGTTCGCGCCGGCGAGCCTGTACCAGCGGCTGGGCGCGGGGGTCGCCGAGCAGGGACAGGTGTGCGCCGCGCTGGAGGAGAGCTTCCTCGAGGGTGAGGGCGACGACGGCGCCGCCGCCACCGAGAGGGAGACGCTCGACTGGGTCCGCCGCTACAGGGAGTCAAAGAAGCTGTACTACCTCCGGCAGGAGAGGAAGGAGAGGTGGGACGAGGGGAGGGTGGGCGGCTGGAGATGAGAGACGTGTGCGAGCAAGCAGTAAAATCTCGGTGATCTCGCCAGCGGGGTGACTTCCACCACGAACGACTACCGCCGCACTGCTCTTGGTGCGAGACTTCAACGAGCGAGACACTACGGCAGTTCCGACTGATGCATTGTATGATGCTCCGTGTCTACATGATTGGACCACGAAGACGGACATGCATAAATCGCCCTGCCCACTTTCGTGATAGAGAGTGATGCATCACGCAGAGCAAAGCCTCAGCTTGATTCACATCACATTGTAAACGGTTGCAATCATGTAATACGTATCTTGGAAAGGGGCCATGGAGACAGGCCAAGAAGGAATTGGGGCTTCCCGCAGGGGAATAGGTATCTAGATGCTATACTATGTAACGAGCCATGCCTGCTCGGGACAACCAGTTTTCAAATGCCGGCTGATAGGAATCGAACAAGGTGTGATGGGGCGTCCGAACCAAAATCCTGTCGGCTGAAGTCTGAATCGTCGTGTAAAAGTAAAAAGTATATCCGAGGAAGTGTCGAGACCTTGACGAAAGTATGGAATTATACTTTTCCAGGGCTGACGCGCAGAGTGAGGCTGGGAAGAGAAAGAAGAAGAAGAATAGAATAATGAACCCCAACTCCCTAACATTTAAGCATGCTGAAGGGGCTTTTCGCCTCCTCGGGGCTCCGGGGGCTCATGGGCAGCGCGAAAAGGTCCTCTTCCGTGTCGACGCTCCTCTCTGGGGCGGGCGCGCTCGCTCCGCTGCCGCCCTCGATCACAGCACCCAGGGAAGCAATGCCGCCGGAGCCCGCCGGCCGGCCCAAGCCTGCGCCTCCTGATGCCGGGGTAAATGCGGTTATTTTGCGTTCAGCTGCTGCTGAGCTTTTCGTTTCGTTGTGGCTCGCTGTGACAGGCATTGTTATTAATATATGTCTCCCACCCCGCCAGCCCGGCTGCAGATAGATATATATCGGGGGTAAACAGGGACTGAAGAACTTACCCTGCTTCGCCGCGGCAAGCTCCGCGGGCGACGTCGCCAGCTTCAGGCCCTTGAGCCTCTCGCCCAGCCTCCCGCCGATCGGACTCCTGGGGCTCACGGGGCTGGAGCTGTCCGGGCCGTGGGGCGCGAGGGGGATGGCGCCGGCGGATGAGGTGTCGATCTCGAGGCCGAAGTGGTCGACGATCCACTGGCGCTCCTGCAGCACCATCTCGAGCCCCACGCTCTCGCTGTTGTCCCTCATCTCGGCGGCGATCTCGGCCTCGAGCTCGCCCAGCCTCCGCTTGGCCCATATCGTGTGCAGCACGCCCCTCGTGCCCTTGTCCTCGCTGACCAGGCCCTCGGGGAAGATGGCCGGCAGCGGCTTGGTCCGCAGCTCCGTCAAACCCGAGCGCTTGGAGATTGTCACGAGCGTCGGTATGGGCGCACCCGGCGGCAGCAGGAAGTAGACGCGGCGCGTGCCCTCGGGGGCGTCGGTGTCGCGGATGGGCAGCACGGTGATGCCGTCTCGGTCCTTGTTGCTGCTGCTGCTGCTGCTGCTGCTGTCCTCCTTCTTTTTGTTGGGGTCCGGGCCCTTGCCCTCCCACGTCACCTCCCAGTCGTCGCATCCGTTCTCGGCCTGCTCGCGCTCCCTGTCCGCGCCGCTGGAGCTGGCGGCCGCGTCTGTGGCGGCTCGCGCGTCCCACTCGACCATGAGGATCTTGGTCCCCTCATTGCCCTTGGTGCCCGTCTCGAACTCGAACCTGGACAGCGTGAAGGCCGACGAGGGCGACGTCGGCGTCTCGACCACGTTCACGGCGCCTATGTCTGCGGGCGGGGCGACCGTCGGCTGCTCCGGGCTTGCCATGGTTCTTTTCCCTTTTTTCCTTTTTCCGAGGGCTGTGCGCGTGGAGGTACCCGGGGCGCTTGTAGGCGCGCGGCTGGCAACAGGGGGTGGGTGGGTTGCGGTGTCGGTGGTTGTATCGCGGAGGATGGTAGGCCGGATATATGTGTGTTGCGGAAGAGGGTTGTTGACGCAGGCAAGGTATTGGAGGTTGACACACTCGAGGCAAGGCAAGGCACACACGGCACAGGGCAACCACAACGAGCAGGCTGCAGTTCCCGGGAGAGGGAATCAGACGTAATACTTAAAGTGATGCGCGCTGGGGCTGGAATCCCGGAGGTGGATGACTGAGGCGGGGCTCTGGGGCTCGACTTGTAACCAACACGCGCAGGGCCGCCACCTCACTGGTCTTGATGCTGGTAGCCTGAGTAGCTCGGCGACATATGCATAAGGATGATGCGCCTAGGGCAAAAGTCTTGGTAACAGTACTTGTATGATTGAAGTGGCGGGAACGGATCAAATAGGGGAAGGGGTAAATGCAGGGCCGGGCAGGCCCCGGGCTGTGGTCCGGATGTCAATTTTAATATAAAGTGGACAATGCCAGGAGCTGGAGGATCAGGACATCACAGGACAGGACAGGTCAGGACAGCGATGCGCAAGCAAGCATATCGTGCGGTGGGCCAGGCACAGGATTCACTATGCAGAGGCCGGTGCAGACGCAGATGTACTGTGTACTACGTGTGTACTATGGAGGCGCGGTGCGGCGGCGGCGGCGGGCATCGAGAACGTCGGGGCCCTCGTCGCAGCTGAGTGGAGAGACCCTATATTGGAGCTTCGGTAAGATGGGAGCGCCCTCATACCGACAGACTGGCCACAGTCTGGTCTAGCATATGCGGTCCCCCATCCAGCCAGGCAGGCAGCCCAGTTCGACCAAGACTAGGTCAAGACGTCGGAAGCCAAGGAGGGAACTATGCGTTGCAAGGATGCCGCAGCCTGTGGACGTTCACTTGTCAGGGGCAGCTTGTAGCTTGCAGCTTGCATCTCGCGTCAAGCTGTCAGCTGCGTGCGGGACAGCCTGCAGCAAGCAATGCCATCTCTGATTGTGGGCGGCAAGTGCTACCCTCTGGTGCGCTGACGCGGCGGAGAAGAGCCAGAGCGTCCAGCAATATTGTCTCCTTTGCTATGTGAGATGCATACCCAGGTACTCCGTACCTCCCAAGTCCATGCTCACAGACCGCAGCGCAGGTAGTACAGGCAGCAATTTTGAAGCCTTCCTACTTCTTCGTAGTCTGCACCCTGCAGCCCAGGGAACAGAGCGAGAGAGACAGCGTGCCATTAAACAAGAATGCAGGGCTCCAAAAACCTCGAACAGGCGGCAGCGAATCGCACAGCTGCTCGAATCAGAGCGTGAGGACGGGCGTGTGGCGTCCCGTGGCATCCGCCGCCTCGGGACTGGGCGCCACGCTACTGTGGACTGGATGGGGAGAGCTCTAAAAATAGCAGCCCATCCCACGAGGCGTTGCACAGGCACAGCACAGTAGCAGTACATGCAGGTCGACGGCACACGTACAGTCCCGTACTGTGCCGTGTACATTACCACTATAGCTGTGGTTGCGTGCCTCCACATACACCCTACAGAGACCACCAACTCTACTCGAGTATGGTCATAAGTTTCTAACTAGGTAGACGACTTAGACATGCCAACAAGCCGCGTCACGGCCAGGTGCTGGATCCTTCTCTCGCCTTCCAGAATGCTTCTTTCTTCCTTCTCTCTCTCGCAGGCAACACCAACGGCTGACTGCACCATCACACACGCCTCTCCTCGGCTTTGCTTATTTCCAGCAGTCCGTCCTCCCATTCCTTGCAGGACGGGTCAGATCCGATCCGACCCGCGTGCCCTAGTGCGTCGCTCTTGGGGGCCGGGGGCAACTTCAGACGAGATGAAAAAAAAGACGACAAGTAGGGTACATGCAGAAATTGTGAGCTGACTGCAGTCAGTGTATGGGTAGGCTCCAAGGCTCGGTACAGATGCTGCAGGACATGTAGAAAGGGATTGAGACGGACCTGACGAAAACACAGGCGATGATCTGCCTTGTATGTGACAATTCTGTATACCAGCTGGTATTCAATAAGGAGGCATAGGAGCTTATCCCGTGGGAGGTCGTCCTCAACGCGGTCGTCGCACTGGAGGGTGCGAGGTGCAGTCCAAGTTACACGTGGCCCAGGGATCTGGGAGCTTTGCTCGACCTGTAAAATCGAGTGCCGGTTTTCACTGTGTACATTATTAACCTGACGGCCACACGAGAGGCGCCAGGTCATGAAACGGATGTAGGAGTCGGTTGCATAGACGGCCTCGGGGGATTGGGCAGGATGCGCGGGATCCCTAGGTGCGAGCTCGCGAGCTCCTTCTCGCCTCCCGGAGGTGAGCACGGCGGCTCCGTATACCATCCAACGGAGGGTTACGCGCGCTTTGTTGAAACACACGCTCGCACACACGAGTCTACCATCCATCGACTGGGTATGTCGACCGTGAAACCCTGTGTTCCACGCGTCGTGTACTGTCAACAATCATGGGCAGTGAAGAGTGGCCGGGAGCAGTTGAGGTACCAGGTGACCTGGCTTCCAGATCCTTTTGGTAGGATCGTGATCATGCTCCTCAGCTACTGGTTGATACGGCAGTCCAGTCCAAGCCCGACTGAATGACAGACTGGGCACTGTCTTCGGGCCTCAAAGGCGACCGTGGCCAGGACGAAGACGGGAGGCCGAGCGCCGTTGATCCCCGGGGACCTGGGGTTTCCAGTGTCCCGCAAATGGCTCCGTCCTCGGTGCCCCCACCCCCGGGAAGGAAGGCCAGGGAGGCCCTTCACAGCTTGCTCCTTCCCCACACGACTTTCTTGTTTCCCCAGGCCCGCCTGGCCCGCTACAGCCCTTGGGGACCCAGCAGACAGGGCCCGGTCCCCCAGTCTCCGTCTCCAAGTCCCCTGACTCTGACTTCACCAGGCAGGACTGGCAGGTGCTGCTGACCTCAGGCGCATAGACCATCTCGTAATTGTGTCCATCTTCCCTGCGCGTGACTCCGTTCAGAGGTGGATATGGACTGACGATAGCTGCAAACCTCATGAGACAGTCCCTCGACAATCACCTGTCTTCCTGCTGGATCTGCGCGAACTCCCGTTTCGTGCTTGTCCCTGGCGCAGCCGCCAGCTTCAAATGTGCAGGTGCAGGTGCAGATGCAGAGACAGGCTAGGCCACGCCTCCCCTTCGTTGTTCTACCCTTTGCTGGCCAGCCCGCCTGGATGCTACACAGCTCGCGCGAATATGGACCGACCACAACCAATCCCTCCTGAGGCCTGAATACAATTGGAAAGCCACCCACCGAAACACTCGCTCCCGTATCCGAGTACGAGACGCTGTATGTAGTTGCTCGTCCTGCACACCGCAGCACAGTACAGAACAGCATTGGCGTAGGAGGCATCACAGCCGGCCCGTCCTTTCGGTACACCGCAGCCCGAGTCAGCATCTGAATGCATGGCGTGCAGGGTGTAACGTGCCGTGCGAGTCGTTCTGGAACGAGCTCTGGGGATCATGCTCCAGCTCAGGTCTACGCCGGCATGCGACGCGCGCTGATATCGACTGGGCGCGAAGCCAAGTCACAGATTGATTGTGCCCACAGTTCGGACCTGTCGTGTCAGACGTCACAGACAAAAAGGGCCCCAGCGAATCCTCGTCCGCGGGTACCACTTGAGAGCCAGCCCGTGTCTCTGGCCTTCCTCGGCGTCGCCTGTGCGGTGTGCGGGGGGAGAACCACTGCCCAGCACGGCCCATTGTTCGAACAGGCCACCGTGCCGGTCATTGGCGACTCACGGCGCGGAAGGATCAAGGCATGTCTGACGTCCTCCCGCCGAAAAGTTCCAGATAATCGGTGGGGCCCCCGCCAGGGAAAGGTGCCGATGAGCGCGACCAATCAGCACTGGCGTATCTCAGATGCACGAAAGATGCCGGAGAAGGGCCGGGGCGCGGGACCCCCCTTCGACGTGAGTGCCCGGAAGACTGACTCTGGCTTCCCGATCGCTCCGGCTCTAGATTGCGCTGCGACTTGCTTCCAGCCATCCAAGCATGTTTGCAGTGGTGAAAGTAGTATGTCGAATCGAATATCCTGGCGCAGTCCGCTTCCTTCCAGGCGGACGGCAGTGGCACTGAAGGCGGAATCTCACAGGGTGCTCGTGCCAGGGCTGGTCTGGCGGGATGGCTAGGTGGCTGAATGGCTGGATGGGTAATTATTCCGTCTGTCCTCGCGTACTGGTGGCGACGGCAGCGACCCGGCTAGAATTTTCTGAGAAATGGACCGGGTTCTGGATCGTGTCGAGTTGCCAACCCCACGACCATGTGCACAAGCAACTGCCGAACATTTTCAGGGTCGGTTGCATCACACACCTAAGGTTCCCCCTCTTTCAATCCGGTCAGAATAACATGTCACTAAACCGTGTACGATCAGCTGCCGGACAAGCTTTACCAGAGAGCCGTCTTGCTCAGGGAATACTTTTGGTCGGGTAGAATTATCACGAGAAAAGTGAGACATCTCAATCCCAATTCGAAGACTGCAAACAAGGTCGCCGTTGGTCAGGCGAAGCAGGCCGCCCGGTGATCGACAGTGATATCACATCAGTGTCCCCATCGTTCAGCGCGATGGCACCCTGAATGGCACCATCCAACGTATTGCCGGGATAATTACGGAGGCAGTTGGGGTGATACAGATTTGGGTGCACTTCCCTGTTAGTAAGCTACCGGACAACCTGCCAGGCCTCCTGGCAGTGTTTTGGCTCAACTCGCGATGAGGACGGGCATTGTCACGGTTGAAAATCAAGTCGTCTGTCGACATGCCTCACAACACTTTGTATCGACTCTCGACCACGGGCTCCTCCCAATGGTACAGGTGTGACTCGCAATCTCTTGATAGCCGATGCCACTGGTGCCGCCTAGCATGAGGATGCTTGGGCTTATCAATGTCCGTGCCTTAAGCATACACGTAGGCGCCATTGAAGTCGTTCTTGTAGCCGATACTCAGTCGCAAGACAAAAGCAATACTCCTCAGGCTGCGCATGACTCGACCTTGAGATAAGAGAGCTCAGAAGTTGATCAGAGTTATTGACAGGACTAAAACCACGGCCCGAAAGGAGTTCCCCGTACTAAGCTCACTTGGAGAGCGGCGGACTGTAGCTGTTGTATATCGCTCTGCTGTGTTGTGTAGTCTGTGGGCCTCCCAGACCACATCACCGACAAGCACAGGTACCGCATAGCTTCAGTAGCCAGAAAACAAATTGGCAGCGACGGCGACCGGTCGGCGCCGCTACGGCGGTGGTACCGTAACGTGCCTGGCCGAACGCACGAGACCCAACAAAAGTCTTGCATTGTGAAATTGTGCGAAGGGCCCCACGTAACGTAACGCTGCACCGGAAAAGAAGCATTCGTGAAAAGAGTCGAGTCGGGATGGGCTCGCCATTTTGCTCGCATCTTTGCTGCACGGGGGTAGCGAGACACCCTGGGCCTTCAACCGGTTCTGGGCATTTCTGTTTCATTGGCCCCGGCTAAATGAGCCTCAGCTGGGTTCTCCGGTGTGTACTTGATGCGGCCTGCTGTCATGTCGCAACCCTACTGCAGCGAAAACAAATGAGTTGGGTTATGCGACCTGTTGCAGCAGCTTCATCTTTTGCAACAATGGGTTGACGATGATAATGTTGACTACTGTGGCTGCTGCAGAGTCAGAGCCTCGATGGTGGTTTATGATTGCTACCGTGCCCGCCGTCTTTGTCACCAATGTAGCCGACCATGCAGCCCTGTCGCAGGCGAAGAAGATCCGTCGGAGCAGATCTCGGCCGTACTCTGAGCATGGTAACTTGGCGGGCCGTGGCCCTCTGGTGGCCGCTCATCTCACCACAAGCAGGTAGGCCCGAATTGGCGACAGGAACGCCAGAGAAGCCCCAGTCCCACGGAAACATGGGGGGTCGACAACGGGCCGTCATAAAACGGTACCTCGGGTCAGCCGGCCCAAAACCAGCAGAGACGCGTACCCCACTATCAGGACAGACCCAGGCCGTCAAAGACTGAGAATCTTCTGGGGTGCCGCTCGAATCAGTGGACTCTCGCCCGACAGCCCTCCACTATTTCGCCGAGCCAAAACGCCGTGGTCCATCCGGATCCATATCGAGTTCGACCCATTCATTCACCTGCCGTTTTCCCTCTTGTCTTGGCGGCCCTGTGCGTGTGCCCTGCAAGACACTCTCCACCCCATTCTCCAGTCTTTCTCCCTGTGACGACCTCTTTACAGTATTCCCAGCCCCGATCACGATTATTCCTCCTGCCAGTGTGTCACGGTTTACGGCCTTGTCCCCCACACGTCGACCGAAAGACGCCGTCCGACAGCAAAGTCACCCGTCTGTCTGTCTGCTCGCAGCCGTCTCCTCATTCCGACGCACACTCTGTCCCTGCGTCCCGCTGCGCTGTCTGGCTGTGGTACTTCGCTGTGCTGTGCTGTGCTGCGCTGCGCTGTGACGATCTAACTGCGTTGGGCCGCAGTCTTATTGCCGGCATCTGCCCTCCTACTTCCCGTGTAGCCAAACCAGCTTCCTCTCCGCTCTCAGGCTCAGACTTCCCACGAACAAACACAACTTCGTCTCGGCCCCTCGCCAAATCAGCAGCAGATTACACTCGTATCCATCCATCGAGGTCCGGCTGCGTCTCGGGGCTTTTCTACCCCGTTTCTCTTCCAGGGCCCATTAGCAGCATCCCCAATTGGGAACCGCGCCCCCGCAAGAAAACGTCGCTGGAACCCAGCATATCCTCCGGGCATAACGCCGTGCATCATCACGCATTGGGATCGCTCAACCAACAGATTCATCTCGGCCCTGAACACCACTGGGCAGATCCGTTCGGGAGTCTCTGCCGTTATCGCACTGTTCGGTCAACCTCCGTCACCACCGTCCCTCTGGCTGTCCTTCCGCAATTTCTGGCACCTTCTTGCGAGATAAGCGGAGGAAATACCTCGACGTCTCTGAGACTACGGCTTCTATTCCTGCCGTCTGCCAATCGCAGTGGACGAGACAAGTTGCCGTCGGCCTTTTCGTTGCACTGACATCCGGTCTATTCGCATCTACCGGCACCCACTATTGGGCCTGATCGCTGCCCTCGCCGGTGCTTCGACGATTTGAAGCAAATCATTCTGGACTGCCAGGCGAGCCTCGCTTGCCTACATCCGACCAGTCACTCGTTTCGAATCACTGCCGACCCCGATGTTTCGACCATGATTGATATGCCAATATCTCGAGTTGACAGCTCTGTTCTGACATAGGCAACCGCGGCCGTTCCTGAGAGGCGATAGGGGCACGACACGCGGATTGCTTGTACGCCACCGCAGCCATGGACCCCCCGCATATAACCGAATTCGCGTCCAAGCGCTACTTTGAGAAGATAAACCAGCTTCCCAAGGACCAGCAGCCTCAGCAACAGCATCACAATGACAGCACGGTGGTGGAAACATCTTCTTCTAGATTCATTTTACCAATCCGAGGAGCCGAGCAGCAAGGGCACGACTCACAAGCAAGACATGTAGAACATGTCAAACAGGAGGAAAAAAGAGAAAGGGAGAGGCGGAGTTTATTCGGGCGATTCCGATCGTCAAAGCCAGCCACCTCTGCGCCGGAAACGCAGGCGCCAACATTCAGACGGCCTTCGATAGTGACTGATGTGTCGGCAAGCTCTGCAGCGGAGAGTGCTGCCACTCGGCCTAGGAGGTATATCCCCCCCCCCCCCCAAACTGTGCGTATATGTGATTTACTGACCTCGGATCCAGTCTACCATTCGACCAGCTGTTCCTGAATTTGCCGACCGAGTTGCAGATTCAGATCATTTCCTACCTGCCCTTGTCAGATGTGCTCAATCTGCGCTTGGCATCGAAATCGTGGCACACTATGGTCACACTGAATGAATTTCCAATCGTGCGGCGCCAGCTCGAGCATGAGATTCCTGCTTATGCAAAGCGGCTCTACCCCGTGTCGGATTCCTCCGGCTACACTCTTCACTACCTGTGCGGCTTGTGGCACCGGCTACATGTTGCTGCTAAATTGTCGGGACTCATGTGCGATTGGTGCACGAAGGAAATCTTCTTGAAAACAACCAAGGACCAAATAGCGTCCTTTGCCTCTCAGAGGGAGAGGATGTACCGACGACTTATACCGCTTCTTTTCACTATTTTCCACTTTTTCGAAAATTACCGCAAACTACATCTACAATACGTACAGGACCACGGTCACGGCGTCGAGCGGACGCCGTACACCCTTAACCCGATCGAAGCCCAAATCATGAACATGTACGACGATCGGACATTATTACAAGTCCACCAGGTCTTTCCGCTTGTCGTGGCTTCATTCTGTCGGCGTCTACGACCGCCATCGTATGTGGGCCGTGTGGAACGGACGGTCAGGGGTTATCTTAGAGAGAAACCAGCCGATGAGGTACATACGGCTGTGCTCTGCCTGGGGGGGTTGAGGCAGGTCTTGAGGCTATGGGAAGTTCGCGGCTACAACACGCGAAGAGGCGCCGTGGACACGTGGTACAACAACGTCCAGGACGCGAGAGAACCCCCAAGGAGCCCCGAAGTCAGCAAAGAGACGAAATCGAGGCGGGGCATAATGGGCTTGGGACGAAGAAAGTCAACCTTTCAGGTACGCGATGCCTCGAGATCGCAGGCCGACGACATACCGGAGCTGCCGAACCGCGGCTCGCTGGAGCACGCGCCGACGAGGAGGTCAATGGCGATGCAACCGAGTCTTGTCTTCAACACAAGCCTTGCAGCTGGGATGCCCATGGACTGGCTCGAGCAGGACCAGTACAGGCTCTTACTGCCGGACCTACCCGTGTTACAGAAGCTTTGGCTGTCAACTGCGGAGGCCATGATCCTGGACCGCAAGATCGTCGAGAGATCGGTGGACATCAAGCGCAACGCCCAGGTGATGCTTGACCTGATCAAAGAAGACGGCGGTGAGGGCGAGGACTTCTGGTGGTATGAGAACATACAACCGCCCAAAAACGCCATCGAGGAGGACACACTTGAATGAGAAAGAGGCGAGTCAAGAGAAGACTCTCTACATCTGTGACTTGAGGGATAGAGGGGAGGAAATACCAATTTTTTTTGGAACCGATGAGGGAGCGGGTTTTGTTGATCCATCTAGCGTTTTTGTCATCATCTGACGGATATCTCCTATGTCACATCTGCACGGCCAAGCATTGAGAGGCGTTCTTCTGCAAACAACACTTGGGGTTTTACACACACACAGGCGTGCGACGGCGCGGAGAGCGGACTAGTCTTGCCGTCCAATTTCTCTACATATATCATCATACCATCAATCATAACCAGGCTTATTGCCCAGCTGCTCAGATGTCCTTCCTAACTTGAGCGAGTGAATCTGGCACTCGTCACACGGCAGCCGCGCATCTGTCGAGATCTGATGGCAACACAGGCGGATACAAATACCATCTGGAACATAATCTGAACAGAGCCCGGAATAGTCCGGCAAGAAGTCTTGTACCGGATGAACAAGTGAATGGACTTGTACATTTCAAATTTCCGCGGTGAAGTTAGAGAGCACGAGAAGCAGCTTACGAGACTCGGCGGCACCCCGTGAGTATGAAAGCTTGACCCATACGGCCTCCCAATAAACCGACCACCACGTCTGCCCACTAAAACACCGTCTTTTGATCCCTAGCTGGCCCGCTGAGGGGTTCATTCATGCAAGATCTTCTCTCCCCCATCACATCAAGAAAAGTATCGTAATAAGTGCTCGTAGTTAAAAAAAGACAAGAGCCCGGTCAACTCCACGCCATATTCCCAACCAATAGCTACGCTGTAGAAAGTGGTTTTTTTTCTGCTAAAGAGGTATCAACGGAACCAGGAGATGCTGCTTAGAAACAAAAACAATGGCCACGCATGGGCCCAAGGCCGTCATAAGTCGCTAGCAAATGAACCCTGCTGGAGCAAGAGAGTAAAGATACAATATACATCGTTAAAAGCGATGTTCGTCTCAGGTCACTTTACGACGACGCGAGACGCAGGGAAAACAGAGTCAAAAACGGGCTGGAACAACGGCTCGGTCAATATCCGGGGGCTTTGAGAGATGCCCTGCTGGGGGAGTTTGAAACCGAAGTAGCTCCCTGAGACATGTGAGCAATCCGGGCGGCGGGCAGGCCACTATCTCCGCCCTGGAAGCCCGTAGCCGGTATAGGCGTCGTTGCGCAGGGTCGAGTCGAAGCTGTTCATGGACGAGAAATTGGTTGCGCCAGCCGAAGACCTTCCCGACACGTTTCCGGCGCTGATATTGTAAGGCGCGGGGTTAAGATTCAGGCTGCTGTGGCTGGCTGCTGAGTTGTCGAGGCTCGCCATGTCGAAGCCGAGGCTGCCAAAGTCGGAGAAGCCGCCAATGTTCTGCGGTAAACTCTGCACGTTCTGCACGGGAGTGTGCTGCGAGGTGCTTGCCGGCAGAGGTCGACGACTGGTTGAGTAGGACGAAATTTGCTGATTCGGGCTGCTGTAGGAGTTCGTCGCGGACGACTGGTACAAGTTATTGGATCTCGGCGCACTCGACGACTGGCTCGTCCCATACGTTGAGGTGCCAAAATTCATGCCGGCCGATGAGCTAGCGCGGAATGCACCGTCGTTGGAATTGTATGCTGGGGTGGCAGAAGCACCGTACTGCGGAGACTGCGAAGCCATGGTCTGAGACGGTGTCGCAGTTGAGGTGGCAGTGTATTGCGGCTGCTGAACGCGTTGCTGGGACGAGTACTGTTGTGACTCCTGATTATACTGGTGCTGGGGCTGCTGTGCCGAGTAGGATTGCTGCTTTTGCTGCGAGAACTGCGGTTGTGGCTGCTGGGCACTGAAGCTTTGCGGCTGTTGCGACGGAGACTGTGTCGCGTAGTTCTGCTGCTGTTGGGGTTGCTGCAAGTTGTACTGCTGTTTTGACTGTTGTGATGTTGTATACTGCTGGGTCTGCTGCTGGCCGTACTGTGGCTGCGTGGAAGGGTTCTGTTGGGCGTAGTAGGTCTGAGAGTTCCGTGCTTGCTGACCATGGACCTGTGAGGTCACGGATGTCGGTGTCTGGGAGTTAGATACACGCTGTTGATGTAGGCTTGGGGACACCGAGTGGGCCGGGTTGATACTGGGAGAGACAGACTGAACACTCAAGTGTGGTGAAGCCGTAGGGATGTTGTTGACGATGGGTGAAGCCGTCCGTGCCCCGGTTTGTTGCTGCGCCTGCTGTTGTGCCTGTTGCTGTTGCTGCTGATGATAATGCTGCCTCTGACGCGCAAGGGCTGCTTGCCGCTGTTGCTGCTCGCCCATCTGTTGGCCTGCTTGGACAACCTTTGGTTGCTGAACTTGCTGCAGTTGAATCTGCTGAGTCGGCCGTGGCGGCGGCTGGGGTTGAGCTTGGGCTTGTTCAGATTGTGATGAGTGGGCTTGCCTTGTGGGAGCTCGCATGGCGGCAATCTCGGGGGTGCGAAAGCTCTGCTCCTCATGCTGATCTAGCTGAGCAGTGAGTTCTTCGATGGTCGGACTGATGTATCCCTGAGCGTCGGTGGGTGGCTGAGCAGCCTGCGCAGGCGGTGCAGGAGTCTGAGTTACCTGTGGCGCACTCACTGCTGCTGCATTTTGGTCGGCAACAGGCGCGGTTTTCGCTGCAGAGTTAGCAGCCGACTTCGCCTTCTTCGTCCGCTGTCGTTTCGGAGCCGGTGGCGCGGTCACCGTCGGTTCTACAACGGGACTCTCATGAGCTCCATTTCCGTTGACAGAAACTTGAGCTGTGTTGTTGGGTACCTCGTCGCTTGTCGCTTGGACGTTTACAGGAACTGCTTGACTGTGTGTAGCATCGTTGTCCTTCGCATTTCTCTTCCGCTTCTTAGCCGGTGCCTTCTCGCCGTTCTTAGCAGCACTGGCCTTTTTGGCCTTCGCCTGTTGCACCCCAGGCGCAGACGGCACAGACGGCGCTGAGGTATTCACAGGCTGGAACGAGCCTGGCTGTTGTCCTGTCTCAACCGCATGCGACTCGTTGAAAGCTTGCAGAGCAGCCAGCGCAAACTCAGGTTCACCCTGTTGCTGTGGTTGCGAAACTGAAGCACCCTGGCCTTCTGCAGGTAATGTCTGGGTCGCCCCAGCCGCAGGCGTCGCAGTGGCAGGGTTGGCTGCAGTCTCCTTCGGCCGAGGTTTCGAGCCTTTCGAACGACCTGTTTTCTTGCCAAGGCTGAACAAGGCGGAAATTGGCTGAGGATTGTTGTTCGAGCCATTCTCTGTCACCGTCGCGGTGTGCCCGTCCTTGTTCTTTCCCTTGGATCCCTTGGGTCGACCCCTTTTCTTGGCGCTGGCTGTCAGCTCCGTTTCGTTGGGTAGAAGCTGAAGTTCTGGTGGTGGCTGCGGCGCCTGTTCGCTCGTGATGACAACATCTTGATCCTTGCTCATGGCCGTCTCATCCGCGTCGACCCAGCTATCATCGTTCTCTGCGCCATTGCCTTCCGTACCCTCGCCAGCTGATGCCTTTTTAGGACCCTTCTTCACACCCTTGTCACTCCTGAATTTGGTAGCCTTACTGCCCTTAGGCCTACCACGCCCTCGCTTTTCGACGGTCTGTACAGGAGCGGCGGCCGCGGGAGGTGTAGCAGTAGTAGCAGCAACAGGAGGGTCGGGAACGCGAAATGGCCTGGTCTTGCGTCTCCCTTGAGCATCGAGATCAGGAAAGATCTCTGCGACCCAGCCAACGAAGACAGCACCCGATCCATTTGCCTCGGCGCTTTCCGGGAATTTTCCATCCTGAGGCGGAGGAGCCTCAGGGACACCGCCGAAATAAGCCAACGCCTTGCAAAGTTGGTCGACAACAGCAACGGGTTGCAAGGTGCGGAGGAGTGTGAGCAATCGCGCCTGTTGCTCCTTCGTCTCGCCAGGAGTCAAGGCTTGAATCTGGTGCGTTGCCGTCCCTCCCCCCTGGGCCATTGGTGCCGCTGGCGCTGCTGAGGTCACGGGTGCCACCGGCGTCACAGTCGTCTCTCTCGGGGGGTTCGGGGTTGGTTGCTTCAGCCCGTATAGTGCATGATCATATGGAGTAGTCCCGGTGAATGGGACGCCGGGCTCGGGAGTCTCCTCGGGTATCCTCATCCAGTTCGATTTCCGGTGAGGTTGGTATCCGCTCTGATAAGCCATCTTAGCCGCCAAGGCCGTGTTCTCACTCGTACGTTTCGCTGCGGCGTCCCTGTCTGTAGCGAGGTCTTTGCCCTTGATGTCCATGTGCATCACACCAAAGCTACCTGAGGAGTTGCTCGTCTTTCCCTTTAGCTTGCTGGGGACTGGGTTCCTTATCCGCCCATCCTTGTAGGGCTGCCCCGCAAGCTCCATGGAGTCGACATAGTCAGACTGCGGCATACCCGCATATTGTAGGTCGGGAGAGCCGTTCGCCTCTGGTGGTTCGCTCGGGGCAGGGTCCTCAGTGGGCACCAACTGGGCTGTTGTGTGAGCATTCGGGGTTGAGTGCACAGGTTGTCCACCAGCGCCCACCCTCGCCAGGTTGTAAGCCGCCTGAGCAGAGGTGGCCTTGGACGTGGCGTTGGCGGCACTGATAGCAGGGACCCTGGCGGGCTTGGGAGCTGTAGGTGGACATGATCACGATCAGCTTGCACATCTATGAATGCAGGCATTGATGCGGCAGCATAACACACCTGGGCCTGGGGCCATTCTTGCAAATGGACCTGGCGTCCACAGAACTCTCTTGTATTGCCTCTTCCTAACGGGGATTGTCTACGAAGGGGTAATGTTGTAGTCGCGGGTGTGGACAAGGGTCAAGCGGCCGGCGGCACGACGTCGGGCGGGTGCGTCAACATGGACGATTCAATCGCATCCCGAATGAGTTGTCCAATTTGACGGGTCCATGCGCAGATTACGGTGTCTCCGATCGTGTCCAAGGGCTGGCTGCTCCTCGGTGAGCTCAGGCGGGGACGCCAAAACAGGTGCAGGACGGGCAGAGTCTTGCTGGAAGAGACAGACGCGTTGTGTTGGTCGATTTCTGGTGGCTCCCGCCCGTCGATGATATTCCACACAGACAGACCGCAGTGCTCACACAGGTGGAGCCCGGGGGCGTGATTGAACTGGGCGGTATACGGCAGAGCGAATGCGGTCGTGAACCAATTGTTGGAAGCGACCGTCGGTTGGCGCGACGTTACTCAGTCGCGCAGGTTCTGTCTGGCCGGGACAGCAGCAGCAGGTGCACCTGGACGGTCGCGAGGTGGCTTGCTGATCTCACGGTCGACGTGAGATGGAACCCGTAATCCGTAGCCCGTTGGTCGAGTCCCGAAGGACTGTCGATTCGGGGGCGTCACTGCGATGGCGAGAGACTAGATCTCCGTGACCGTCTCAGCCGTGCCCGTGGTCGAAGATGGGACTCACCGCTGAGGGGGTGGTCTAGCTGTTGTGGCGTTGAGGGCAGCTACAGCACGAGGCGACCATCAATTTGATCGTCGAGGATCAGTTCCTCGGGCGGGTTGCTGGCTGACCGGGGGCTCCCTGGCTTGGCCCTCTGGCGTTGCACCTGCCTGGCTGCTTGCCCAGTGGCCGAGCTGGCACACCAGCAGCTATTCCTGATCTACCCCACTGGCCGATAGGCGTCACTTACTGCTCAGCTGCTGCACACTTGGGTCTGGACTACCAGTCGCTTACCCAGAATCCTGAGCTCTGCCTCCAGTTCGTCCGTGATCACCAGCTTCGCCAGCTTGATTTCCTAGTCAATCCCACTGTATGTCGATACGATCCACACTTTAGTATTCTCCGCAGCAGTACACCCTACCATAATAGCTGCGTCCAAAGCGACGGGAGCTTCTCTGGCTGACGATCTGGCTCCGAGGAGACCAGTCAAGTTGGAAGGGCGACTTCGGCTAATCACTGTACTTTCCAGCAACTTGGTGACGCAGTTCGACTCACCACCAGCCTGCTTCTCGCCAGATCACTCCAGGAGGAAACTTCGCCCCCTCTCGAACGTCACCTAGACCACACTTCAGCCCGCGGCATGCGGTAGAGCCGGCACGATGCCGTCACCGAATAGCTACATCGCCCTATCCCTGCCGCTGAGGACCTTCGACACCGGCGACAAGGAGGAGGCCATCCAGTCCCTGAGCGCGACCGTCGGCCCAGAGAATGGCACCGTGACAGGCTTTCCCATTCCGTCTTTCAAGATCGGCACCCTCGATGCGCTTGTGCAGCAGGCAGACGAGCTGGCCAAGCTCCACGCGGGGTGCGAAGGTGTCGTCCAAAGGGTGTCCGACTCTCTGAAGACGATCCTGGATTCAGACGAAGAGAAGATCTCACAGAACAAGATGGTCAATGACAGTAAGCATGGAGTTGCACAAGTGCACATGGGGAGCGCCTGGTCGCTAATTCCCTCACAGAGCCCACGGACCAGTACTTGCGAACTTTCAGCTGGAACAAGGTCAGGTACCGAGCGGATCGACCGCTGGGTGAGCTGATTGAGAACCTACAAAAGGTATTGCAACTGGTTCATGCCATGTCGAAGCCATACAGCCTGCTGACGACTCGTCTCAGGAGCTCCTCAACGTAGACAACGACGTCAAGGGGAAGTTCAACCAGTACAACTCGGTCAAGACCAACCTGGCGGCCCTGCACCGAAGACAGACGTGAGTGATAGCTGCACATAAGCCAAGCGACGGTAGTCCTAACAAAATTGTAGCGGAAACCTGACCACCAAGTCACTCACGCCGATTGTGGATCCCGCCCAATTAATCACAGACTCCGAGTACCTCGAAACGCACCTTATTGTCGTCCCATCGAACATCCGAAAAGACTTCCTCAAGAGCTACGAGTCCATCGCGCCCATGGTCGTCCCGAGATCAGCCGTTGAGCTGGCCAAGGACGACGAGTTCATCCTGTACGCGGTGACGACCTTCAAGAAGCACAGCAACGAGTTCCTCCAGAAGGCCCGTGAGTCGAAGTGGACGCCCCGGCAGTACAAGTACGTCGAGGGCGGCAAGGAGGAGGAGCAGAAGGAGCTGGACCGCGTGACTCGGGAGGAGAAGAAGGTGTGGGGAGAAGCCCTCAGGCTGGGGCGGACTGGCTGGAGTGAGGCCGTGATGGTGTGGGCCCATGTCCTGACGCTTCGGGTCTTCGTCGAGACGGTCCTGCGCTACGGGCTGCCATTGGAATATGTCAGCGCCTTGATCAAGGTGAGCATTTCTCTAGGCCAACACGAAAAGATGGTTTACTGACACAAAGCTAGACAAATCCCAAGTCGGCAAAGAAGGTCAAGACCTCTCTGGACTCGGCATACTCTTACCTCGGAGGCAACGCCTTTGGGAGGGACAAGAAGGGCAAGGTGGTGAAGGATGACGCAGCCCTCAGCTCGGAGATGGCGGCAGCTGGTCTTGGTGTTGGAGAGGGGAACGAATATACGGCATATGTGTTCTATGAGTTTGAGTTTCCCTAGACAGGACTTGGGCGCATCTTCCGGACTGTCTGTATGCATGAGCAGGCTGTAACCTTTTTGTCACTCAATACCACAAATACTTCCACGACTGTCTACATTGGATATCACAACGCTGTCTTTCTAGAGCATGTATAGCCAAGAGGCCGGGATTTGCTATCGACTTGGTGCACATTTCTCTCCACTTAAGCCGTAGCCTTGATCAGGCCCTTCTCCTGCAGATACGTAGTGATCTGCGCCACGCACTCCTCGACGCTGTTCTCATGAGTGCGGATAGTGACCTCGGGTTCGAGCGGGGCCTCGTAGGGCGCAGAGATGCCGGTGAAGTCCTTGATCTCGCCGGCGCGGGCCTTCTTGTACAGGCCCTTGGGGTCGCGCTGCTCGGCGACCTCGATGGGGATGTCGACGTAGACCTCGACGAAGGCGAGGGGCTCGTCGCCGCCCTGGCCGCCGCTGGCGGCGTGCAGCTCGCGGGCGACCTGGCGGTCAGCCCTGTAGGGGCTGATGAAGGAGGTCAGAGCGACGGTGGAGCTGTCGGCGAAGAGCTTGGCGACCTCGGCGATGCGGCGGATGTTCTCGTTGCGGGACTTCTCGTCGAAGCCCAGGTCCTTGTTCAGCCCGAAGCGCACGTTGTCACCGTCCAGCCGGTACGCGGCCACCCCCAGGTGCAGCAGGTGCTGCTCCAGCGCCGTCGCCACCGTCGACTTGCCCGACGCCGACAGGCCCGTGAACCAGATGGTGAAGCCCTTTTGCTTGCGGAAGCTCTCGCGCTCCTTGCGCGAGAGGGAGGGGTGCCAGGTGATGTTGCTGTCGTGGGTGGGAGAAATGTCAGTCGATGGCGTTGGGAGAGGCAAATGGTCCCCTTCTAGGGCTGATGGCGGGGCATTGGGGGAACCGCGGGGTAGTGATAGAGGGGGTGGGCATCGTAATATTTACTCACGTAGCCATTTTTGGGTGTCAGAAGCCGGACAATCTGAAGTTCTGGATAGGTCGGGCAGAGTTCAGGAAGCTGCAGCAGCCAGGGAGAGTGAAAAATATGTACAATTGGAGAAGAGCGTCTAGTATGACCCAGGGCTGACTATCTGACTTTGACGTGCTCGCGCCAAACCCGTCAATTTTATGACTTGGGAGTAGATGGGAGCCGAGAGCGGAGGGGTGGACTTCTTGGAACCTTAGAGTCCCTAGGTATTTCAACTCCCTATTCTTGAGTCAATGTCTCGAGTACTTCTGACCACAGTTGCAACTTGCCCTCCTTGGTGTCTATCCATTCTATCTGAGACCCCATTCCAGGACCATTGCGTGGCTCTGCGCACCGGTATCCGCCCATGACGACAGAGTTGGAAGCTGGGCCCATTTTGAGAGGGTCACCGAGTCCCGAGAAGTGGGAACCACACTCCTCCCCGGCCCCATCCACTGGAAGATATACTTGATTATATTGTACAATGTACACGCATTTGCAAGCTTCAAAAAAGGACGCCTCCTTTTTCTGAACGGAGATCCCCACGGGAATGCATATCGCGCGTGGGACTGAGACATTCTGACTCCAGTCTACTCCCCCAAGTCCCCCAGATCGTGGCTCACATGTAAGCCAGGTCAGCCAGCTCGTGCAGATCCCCTTGTACTTATCTCAAGGGCCGAGTCATATTCACATATCAACACCGCTGCCGATATGTACTCAGCCATGCCCGTTGCAAGCAATGCATCCTCCTGTCTATGCCAGACTCGCCCGCTCTTACAATCGCTCTACGGAGACACAATTAATCTAGCCTCAATGCTTTGAAATATCAGATCTATGCCCTGCCCCACCAATACTCCTGAGACACACCACTAGGTGAGCCATAAACCACAATGCAACCCTTACGTAGCCGGTGCGTAGTTCTTTAGAGCCTGAGGAGGGGGAAAAATGTCAGCAAGCCAGCTCCGTATAGGATTTCCCATTAAACCTACCCCAGCCTGCTTCGGCTCAATAAAGAGCGCCGTAGCATTTGCCAGCTCCAGCGGCTTCTCGTCGCCCTCGGGCAGCGTCTCGATCCTGCCCTCGACCCAGGCCTTGCGGCCCTCTGCCTTGGTGACCTCGGCCCGGAGCACGACGAACTGGTCGGCCTTGCAGGGCGCCCTGTAGTTGACGTTCAGGTTGGCCGTCAGCCCCACGCGGTGCGGCAGCGCCTCGAAGGCGGGCCTCGCCAGGCCCTCGTCGAGCATGGTGGCCAGGAAGCCGCCGTGCACGATGCCGGGGTGCCCGCACAGGTCCTGCCCCACGTAGCTGATCTGGATGAACTCCTTCTTGTCGCCCGTGGTGTCGATGAACCCCAGCGGCGGGATCGGCACCTTCCCCGGCCCCATGAGTGTCCCGCCCGTCAGGTTGTGCGCCCGCCACGCCGGCGGCACCTTGAGGTGCGGCCGGTGCTCGACGAAGGCTGGGTTCGCACGCAGCGACTGCACGTATGGGCTGGAGTTGAGCTGGTCCTCGAGCGCCTGGGTCTCGGCGTCGGCAGGCATCCACATCTGCAGCGTGTCCTCGTCGGACACGGGCGTCATGTAGCCGGACACGGTCTGGTAGGCTGGGGATACGGCCATGACGACGCCGATGATGGTAAAGGTGAGGGCACGTGCGGTGAATGCGAATGCGCGGCGGAGAGAGGAGGGTCTTGGTTGTGAGGCTGTCTCTGTGGTTGAAGTTGTCAGCATGCGATATATTTCTATATATGCCGGCGCTTCGGGATGAGTAAGATTCGGATGGAGGGTGAGATGGGTGCAACATACCAGTTGCAGTAGCGATAGAGCGTATTGGAAAGCGAGGTGCTAGTCTACTTTGCACTATGTCAGGCCTGGGTACTGCGCGTCGTGATATCTGGCGCATAAAAGGGGCCACGGTCTGCAGATGTCGAGACATTGGGCTGGATGCGCCTCTTTATGGAGGGACAGGGGCGGCGGCTTGAGGGATCCGAGGCATCTATCTTTGCGGGTAGATGAATCTGTCCGCTTCGGACTGTCCAGGGGCCCAGCTTGTTGAGTCCAAGGCGGATTTGAATCGCGTCAATTTGTTGAGTATCTCGACTGCGGCCAGCGGGCAGGGGAGGAAAAATCCTAGGAGATGCCGAGGTACCGGAGGCAAGTCGGCGTCAAGTCCTCGGCAGGCTTATAAAAATCGACTCTCTAGTTCTTCTAGGGCCTTGGGACCCTTTGCTGATCAGGCTTTGTCTATTTTTGTCATCCATACAGGGCACATGGCTGACTGCCGAACTGTCTTACTGTACATCTGTCGACTAGAACAACTACGGTGCTGCTAGTTTGGTGACGAAACTGGGAACTAACTGATTGACTGACTGACTGACTGACTGACTGACTGACTGACTGACTGACACTGGCACGACTGGACAACCGTTGCGTGTGGGACGAGGGTGTGACGTATGCGCATAAACCATTCACACGGTACCAGATGATCCAGCTAATCGATAATGGTCTCCAACCGCTGTCCTGGCTGTGTGCGTGGTACTTGCATGTGGCATTTCCAACATTGGAAGTGGGCAACGCCAATCTGGACCCCTTTGGCAAGCTCTCTGCGGGGTGCAACACTCAACCCCTGGGCTGCCCAAGCTTGCGCATTGGCTCGCTCACGATTGTTTCGCATCCAGCGGAGCTCCAATGGCTCTTGGCCAGGCGAGCTCAGCCCTCACAGCGGTGTGAGCTCTCTTTATTAAAGATCGAGTGTATACTGTAGTTCTTGAGTCCATCCACATCTCAGACCCTGAATATTCTCATCCCAAATATCAAACAAGCTCCAAAGCCAATTCACACGTCAAAACTTAGCGCCGTATCTGAATCCAAAATGGTATGCCTGCCTCACATGTCACGGCCCGCGGCCGCGGGGTGGCAAGCACAGCTCCCGGCCGAGCTCCCTAATCATGAATGACCAACTGCACGAAGCTCACCAAGATGCATGTATAGGCCACCGCAGAGACCGTCGACCTCTCCCCACCCCACGCGCCCAAGGACGAGTCCATCAAGTCCTTCAAGGAGCTCGAGCAGACCCTCAAGAAGGAGCTCGTCCACCTCCGCCATGAGCACGACAAGCATGAGAAGGAGTACTTCCAGGCCGTCGTAAGTACCCAAAACCCCGCCTCCTGAGACATGCGCCACAGCAGGACCACGACCACAGCTCACAGCTCGCGCGTCCAGGCCCACCTGAGCAACGACGACCTCACCGGGTTCAAGCTCGAGAACTTCGAGGAGGTCCGTGTCGGCATGTCGGCGTATGGCTACCATCTCTTTGGTCGCCTCAGGATCCCCGCGCTGCCTGAGGACGGCCCCTGCTACATTTTTTTCCGGGCGTTTGATACCGGGAAGGACGAAGAGGCCAAGTTCCACAGCTTCCACACGGAGGAGACCGAGGATACGGAGAACGGGGGCAAGAAGTATCGTGCCGTCTTCACCAAGAACGATCCTCTGGAGTGGTTCAACGAGTAAGCGGGATCACCTCAGGTGGTTCAAATCTAGTCCTACTGCGCTGAATGTGTGAGAAAATTAAATACGCCTGAGTGTTCTTGGATATGACCGTAATAAATTGAATTTCTGGACAAGCACAGCTTTTGATGCATGCAATTGTAACACTGGTCTCATGCCTGGTCCGTTCTACTGCTCATCCTCGTCATCGTCCTGCCCCAGGAGCGCGGCATAGTCGTCAGCCGTCGCAAACATCGGCAGCTTCTTGAAGTCCCGCTTCCTCATCCTGCCCTTGCCGTCCTTGCCCTTCTTTCCGGCAGACTCTTCCTCGCTCTCCTCAACAAGATCGGCACCATTGACCCAGCCGTCTTCCTCTCCCGGCATATCGCCCTCGCCGAATTCTACGCCTTCGCCGCCCGAATCCATATCCTCATCGTCATCATCACCATCAGACATGTCCTCAAGCAGCGAGCCGAGGTCATCATCCTCGTCGCTGCCCATGTCGAGATCGACATCATCCTGGTCGTCGCCGCCAACCTCGGGCCGCGAGTTGATGAGAGCATCCCAGACCTCGTCCTCGTCAGCCTCCTCATCCTCCCCATCTCCGGCGGCCTTCTTGGACTTCTTGCCCTTGTCTTCCTGACCAGCCTTCCCGATCTGAGAGAAGTACGTGTGGAAGAAGACATCCTCTGCCGCAACGTCCTGCTGCTTCATGTTCCAGAACGCAGCCGAGTTCACTGTGGGCTGATGCTTGACGCTCGACTTGCCAGGCACCACAACGTGCGCCGAGCTTCCGGCTGCGAGCACCGGCTGCATGATTGAGCCACCACGCTTGCTGTCGGCGGCCTTGGGGTTCTTGTAGACGAACTTGTCCAGGAAGTGCATGAGGGTGTGGTTTGCCAGTTCTGGCTTGGGCAGGGTCTTTTGTCGCACAAGGAGATTCGCCGCGAAAACTGAGACAGATGGATGGAAATGCGTGAAGTAAGGCACGACCTCCCACAAGCAGCTCTTCTCCGCGTTGCTGTACTGTGGGTCGCGTTTGCGTCCATCATAGGCGGATGTTTTCTGTGTGGTGTCTTGCGCGGGAGGGAGCTCTGCGGTGTCCCCGTCTTCAGGAGCATCACGATATACTTCCTCTTCGTCGGCATCCTCTTCTGACTCATTGAGGAGGGTCTTCAGATCTGGGAACTTGTCCTCCAGTTGTGCCACGAGGAACAGTATTCCGCAGACAAACGAAGGCTGGTGAAGATAGCAGATCTGCAGCATCCGCTTTACGAAGGCCTTGACACGGCGGACGTCAATATCGCTGTTCAGTGACCGGTAGAGAAGATTGAGATAATCCGCCTGCTTTGATGAGTGAATGAGTCGCGGGTCTAGTAGTGATTCATATAGCGTCCTGTAGAACCGGTCGGTGGCAATGTGCTTGGTTACTGAGAGCTGCTGTACCAGTTTGAGTGCCTGAATGCTAGTGTTGAAGTTGGCAGAGTGCGTGATCCGGAAGAGTGTATCGAGATGCTTCTCTAATGTCTCGTCATCCGCAGTGCAAAAAGGCACGGCACGATTGACACCAGTCAGTATAGCCGAGACAAGCTTTTCAGCAGTCTCCGTATCTGGCACATCAGCGACCTTGACAGAAGCGGTCTTGCCCTGGCCCTTCTTGGAAACAGGTTGTTTGTTGGCCCCCGTCACGTTCTGGTTCTTCTTCGCTTCAGGAGGCCCGGACGAACCCAGGGCCCCCATCTTGAGCAGGGCCACGAAAAGATCGAAGTACATCCTGACCAATGTATCCGCGATCTGCGGCTCCTTGCTACTCAAGATTGTCTGGTTGAGGGTAATAATGGCGTAGTACTTTGTCCGAATGGTCTGGCCTGGACGGAGGAGTGCTTCCTGCTCGATGGTACTGATGACGATAGGCTTCATTCCTGGATGAATCAGAAGCAGCTGTAATATGAGATACGAGGCCCTGGATGCAATTTTGCGCTCCCGGTCTCCAAGCTTGTTGACGAGCAATCGCAGCAGGTTGGCTTCTTGCTCGGGCTTCTCTTTCAAAAGACCGTACACGTAGTCAAGCGACCTGTGCCTAGTATACTCGATCTCATCTCCAGACCAGAGCTCCAGGAGCTGGATGATCTTGAAATAGGTATCTTTCAACCAGTCCTCATATGCCCACATCATCAGATGCGCCTTGGTGATCTTCCCAGGCAGCGGCTTCTCAGGTTTCCAAGCAGTCACGGAGTGTTTCTGCAGAGTTCCTAGCAGCCCTGGCTGCATACGGAATAGACGAAGGCGCCGGTCGCCGGGCAAGACCACACCATTTCCGAGGAGATCGACCAGTGCGCCGAGGGCGGCAATGGCCTGATCACGGCTCTTCTTTCCTGCCAGATTCAGGAGGTTCTCCAACGCCTTGACGTTGTGGACTGGAGACTCCTGCACCGCCAGGGTCAAGGCAGACACCTTGTCCGACATGGTACCCGAAGCCATGATAGTAGACATAAACTTTCGCGTTGACGATGCCGCCACGGTTGTGTTATATGCAGCCGCATCAGTCTCCATCAAGGTCTTCGCGTATTCGTGCAAGCTATTTATCGTCGACGAGAAATTCCGGATATCGTCCGCTGAGGGATGGGGCAGATTTTCCTGACTGAGAGCATGCCAATCAGGTCTTGGATCGAATATCTGAGGCGAGTTAGTTGAGGGTGATCAAATGGTAGGTCTGACCAAGATGGCGCATACTGACCAACTTACCAGCTGCAGAGCGACTTTGCTTCTCAACAGCTGGTTCTTTGGTATTTTTCTCTGGCTCTGGCTCGTCCTCCCACTCTTCCTCCTCCTCTTCTTCATTAGCTGCCTCAGACTCCTCAACTTCTTCCTCATCGTCGTCGGTGGCGGCGTCTTCATCCCGAACCTTCTCAAATCCAAGACCGGCGGCAAACTTTGCCAATTCGTTCTTCAGCAACTTGTCCATCTCAGAAGGAGCCTCTTTTGGTTTTGCCTCCTTGCCTTCCTCTACATCAGAATCGACCCCGGCGATGATGTCTAGATCATTCTCATCTCCACCCAGGGCCAATATTTCCTGGAGAAGTTCGGCCTTCTTGTCTTTGGGAGTGTTGCTCTCCTTTGGGGTCTTCTTTGGAGTCTTTGTAGGCCTGCTCTTGGATTCTTGGGCTTGCCTCTTGTTTGGGGTCGCGTCTTTTACATCGTTTTCGCTGCGCTTTCTCTTTGCAGGGCGCTCGTCCTTCTGCTTTTGATCTTTAGATTTCGATTTGGGCTTGGGGTTGGTGAGATCTGTGTCAATCTTGGCGGTCAACTTGGAAAGGGCCGTCTCATCGAACACAGGCTTCGCCCCGTTCTGAGCCTTGCTTCTCTTCTTTCCCATTGTCGGCGTCGGCACGCAATGCGGTTCGAAAAGGATATTCGGTAGTTTTTGAGGGTTATGCGTAAAGACGGTGCCGTTCTTGGAACTCCCAAGGAAGAAAAACGAGCATGTACAGAAATTGTATTGCTGCACAGTCGGTCGCAGCCCATGTATGTATTGTCTGCCGGGCTAGACGATGTGAAGTTTTGGGAAATTTCTGGCCCGCCGCAAGCCCGGCCAACTTTATTGTGGGACCGCTGCCACTCCCGACAAGGGTAGCTTGATAAGAGTCCTGGACCCTGAGATAGAAGCAACATCGCATTCATGTCGGCATCCTGCGCTCCTCAAAAAACAATGCCTCTACCAAGACATTCCCTTGATTCCTCATTACATGGCTGAGTCGGAGTGACAGGTTTTGAAAACGAGTTGAGGGTCAGTGTCAATACTAAGGCGGTTCCTTACGACAATGCCATATGGTGTGAGGTTGGTGACGGCACGCCCGACATTGACGCAGAGAAATGGCTTGACGTTGCAGAGATGGCGTTCACAAAATATAGCACCCTTGGTTCACCTGCAGAGGCTTCATGTTGACGGCAGGGCGCGGTTGTCGAACGAGTGGGCGCCGTCGGGCGGCATAGCTGCAAGTGAGAACGAAGGTATGCCTCAAAACACAGTCACTGCGAATTTGATGGGCCATGGACGGTAGTAACACAACTCAGATGCCCATTCAAAATTGATCCGGGCTGGATTTCTTAGACAGGTCATGACCCACCTCGTATATATGTGTAGATCGATGGCTCACATTGCGATAGTCTCATTCGGGCATTTTCCACCTCCTGCCTCTTGGACTGAGAGTCCACGACAAGGTCGTCCGTCTAGTTGGTCGCTACATGCGAGGGCTAGGTATGTAAATATGGAACTCGCCTAAGGCACCAAGTTCAGTTCACACAAGACTCTGACAAGATGTGCTCAGGAGCGTCACGGGTTCAATTATCTGCAATATCATCCGAGGCCTTGTGGGAGCAAAGCGGCCGCCTCAGCAAGATCGGCTCCGAGGTGTGTTCGAACACATGCTTTCAGAAACTGAGTACTTGCTGATTGGTCTACAGCTTTTCCGCTTCGGCGACCGTAAGGAGGGAAAGTATCTCCTGAGCCCGACCCACGAAGAAGAGATCACAGCTCTGGTGGCTCGAACGGCGAAGTCATACAAGAACCTGCCCCTGAGGCTTTATCAGATCTGTGAGACCTGGACTTCCACCTGTGGTGTCTTTAAGCATGTTCATTTCTAATAAAACACCAGCACCAAAATTCCGAGATGAGCTCCGCCCTCGACAAGGCCTCCTGCGAGGTCGCGAGTTCTACATGAAAGACTTGTACACATTTGACTACTCTGATGAGGCGGCATTGGAAACCTATGAACAAGTACGGGAGGCGTATTCGCAGATATTCATCAAAGAGATGAAGCTCCCCGTACTCGTGGCCCAGGCAAGCTCCGGCGATATGGGCGGCAGCTTGAGCCATGAATACCACATTCCCACAGCGCTCGGCGAGGACCACGTCATGAGCTGCCACAGCTGCGGCTACGTCGCCAACGAGGAGCTTGCTGAGAGCCGCCCGGCTAAAGCTGTCTTCGTGGACAACACCTGCCATCCGAAAGCGTGGCATGGGATCTCCAAGGACCGCAAGACCCTCGTGCGGGTCTGGTACAATTCAGACCAATTCTCTGGGGAGGATATCAGCACCCACGCCGTCAAGCAGGCCTTTCCCGACCTCGATTCGGGAGTCGAGGATCCAGCGCCTTTCTGGGCCTCCGCTATCAAGGACTTCACAACAAGCGAAAAATCTGAGGTCCGTGTCGTCAACCTATTCGACGACAGACTACCCATAGAAATGAGGAACCACCCGACCCTCGACTCAAACGACCCCCCCGAACTGAAGCGCCTCCCAGTAGTCAACCACACGGTAGGTATCTCCAACCCCTTCCGCATCAAAGAAGGCGACGCATGCCCACGCTGCGACGACGGCAAGCTCAAGGTGCAAAAGGCAATTGAGCTGGGCCACACCTTCCACCTCGGCACGCGGTACTCGGAGCCCCTCGGCGCGAGCGTTACCGTGCCCGCCCGCCTGCTGCCCGTGCACGACGGCACGGAGGCAGGCGAGGAGACGACCACGGTCCCCATCCAGATGGGCTGCCACGGCATCGGCATCTCGCGCATTGTCGGCGCCGTCGCGGACCACCTCGCCGACGAGCGTGGGCTCAACTGGCCCCGCGTGATCGCGCCGTACCAGGTCGTGGTCGTTTTCAACGCCAAGGACGAGACCCTCGCGCGCGACGCGGGGGACGTCTATGACCAGCTGGTGATCCGTGGTGGGAAGCACTACGTCGACGCTATCATCGACGACCGGCAGGACGCCAACATGGGCTGGAAGCTCAAGGATGCGGACCTCGTTGGGTATCCTGTCATCGTGGTGCTCGGCAGGGAGTGGAAGGCCTCTGGGCGGGTGGAGGTGCAGTGTCGGAGGCTCGCCCATACGGACTTGGTGCCGTTGAAGGAATTGAGGTCTCATGTGACAGAACTACTGCATAAGTTGTAGGTGGTTAGAATACGGCTTGGTGGACGGGGCGAGCTTGTAAGACAATTTGTGTAAATAAAAATCATGCCATCGGCACACTTTGCTCAACCACTCACTGGTAACAATTCCATGATGATACCAATCAGTGTTGTGAGCGCTCATGTATTGAAAATTGGCCTTCAGCCGTTTCGAATATACCATGTTTCAACTCAGCATCGTCCAGCGTCTTGGTTGTGAAACTAGGCAGTACGGATTGGAAATGGGTCCTCAGAGAATATGGAATCGGGTTTTCTGTTACCGTGTTGAATAGGGCCATCGATACCCATATACTAATGTCCATTTGTTATACTCACTCGTAGCTGGAGTCAGTCAACAGGTGGTGCGTGCTAAAAGAGACCTTTGAGAGCTCGATAATTACTGGGCCAAGTTGTCTAGGTCCATTGATTCAGTCTTGAAAACCGGCATGACGTGACGCCTACAAGATGTAATCAACTCAAGGAATCCCTCAGGGCAGCCTCTCAGCGTGAAAGCAATAAGCAGTCCTGAGAGATCGCCCCTTTCGTCCCTCACACTCGAGGGGTTTAGCCAAGGCACTCGAGATTCAAAGCTTTTCCCTGTCCTCCGAGGTATCATCATTATGAATTCTGTTGCTTCATCCCTATCCAGTGGCTCCATGCCAAATCAACAAGTGTACATTTTACGCCCCCCGAGACCAATCCTTTTGTCTCGCTATGCTATGCTGTCACATTCTAAGAAGAAGGTTTCACCGTCCACAGCTCCCTCGACCATCCCATCTCACGCATCTTCTTGGCACTGGTGTGGGTTCCTTTCTTGTGGTCGGCAGACTGAATCGCCAGCGCCTTGCTGCACGATGCAAATGCCTCGACAAGCTCCTTCATGCGTCCTGTCTTCACGAACAGCGCGGCGATGTCCGAGTCATTGCCCGCGATGGTCGCTGCCAGCTCCATCGCCTCGAGCATGTTGTCACGGGTAAGGGTGCTGCCGGTATACTGCAAGGCAGATACGAAGGCGATGATCGTCTCTGGAAGGTACGCCTCGCGCAAATGGTTGAAATCGTCGTCCTTGGTGTTCGTTTCTACCAGCCAGCCCTTGAGGATTGGCTTCATGCCTGTCTTTGCCGTGCGAATGGCGGTTCCGAGATTCTCGAAGTACTCCCTGTTGGGCGGGTTGCTTGTCTCGGGCCTATAACGAATTAGCATTCTCCTTACAGCTTAGAGTCGAACGGTCAGGTTACTTACTCCTGAGCGAGTTGTGCCAAGGTTCCCACCGTCTCGATGCCGTCCAGGGCCATGACAAAGCACTGTAGTTCCCACATGTTCTTGATGGCCAGAGCCAGCCGTGTCTGATTTGCGCCAAGATCCTCGACTTCATCCTCTTGGACTTCTCCCAGGAGCGCATGCTCATTAGTCAAAAGATCCTGGACGAAGTCCTCGACAGATCCCACGATGTCTCGGTTCGCCAACACCTGTACAAGATCCTCTACTCTCACTCTCTCGTAGAAGTCGCGGGCGGCTCCCAAGTGCTTGTGCTCTGTGACATGCGTTTTAGCTTCGGCTCAAAAGAAAGGGGGAAAACCAAAGGCTTGTCTTACTCAGGAAGTACTTGTATATTTTGACCCCGAATTCACAGGCCTCGAGTAGGTTACCTTCGCCAGCAAACAACCACTCCATAGCTCGGATCAGGTTCTCATGAACGACCTCGTTTCGTCCGTCGTCGCCGATGAAGTCCGGAACGATGCCACGACCGTCGAGAAGCTGTGGCAGGTTGTGCTTGAGGATCCGGAATTGGGCCTTGACGGGGGCGGCCTGGGAATCTTCGAGCTGTTTAAGGAAGTGTTGCGGCTGTTCCCTTAGGAATGTCTTGATATCCATACCAACCCTTCGGATCTGGTTGAGAAGCGCCAGTTGCTCCTCTCGATCCCTGACATGAATGATGTTCAGACTCAACGTCTCGTATTGCCGGCTTTCGGAAAGCTGAGCGCAATAGAGCGGGATCAAAAGCTCGAGCTGTGCGAGGCGCAGGAAACTGACATACGCCGCTATGGCATGCTCTCCGACAATACGGCGGCCCGGGAGGAAGTCCTTGCCTTTCTGAGCGATGGATTCTAGAGCATTAATCATGATGACCACGTGAGTGATCACACGCAATCCGTCGTGTTCTGACATTTTGTTGTATTTCAGAAGATTGCCTTCTGATGAGCCATATCCGTAATCTGGGATCAGATACGACTTTCCTTCCTGGTTGGCTTCGGCTGAAAGTGCCAGACCCTGTTGATATATGTAGGAATCGAGCGTGTCGGCAATGATCGCCCCTTGCAATGCTTTGGCCGCTGTATTGGCCTCTTTGTTGATTTGCTTGAAATGTGAACCCTCCGACTCGAGTTGGCTGATCAATTTTCTCGCAACGCTTGGGCTGTCGCCAAGGTACTGCACGGCGTCAAAGGACGGTAGGAACTGGGAAGACGCTATTCCGGGCCCACACTGTTTGATCAAGTATGTATCGAACTGCGTCCGCAGAAGGGCGTTGTAGTGCGCGAAAACGTAGTCATCCCAAGTCTTGCACACAGCAAGCACACTGTCGATGTCGCCAGAAAGGATTCCGTAAGTTGCTCGCTCCCAGTCGTCCGTGCCGCCCGATTTCACCAGGGCGTAGCACATGCGCCTCCACAGGATGAAAGAGGGCAGGTCGAAATTTGGCAAGTCCTCATCACCCAACGTCGCTAATGGCAGGGCGGAGATTGTTGCGGCCCGCCACGCTTCTGTTCTCTCCAAGCACCAGTCACGAATCTCATTCAACGAACTTCCCCTTCGCAGAAGATGGTAGCAGCCGACCCAAATGGCTCTCTCGAAATATTCATCGTGGGGTTCCAATTTCCGGCCCTGTCTCGTCATAGCATCCGGGTCCAGTTGGGTGACGTAGGAGAAGTCGGACATGTTTGAGTTGGGTTCGAGGACATGGGGAATGGCGTTTACGCTCTTGTGCAGCTTTATTGCCTCTCTGGTGTGTAGCCAACCATGCGCCACGAGGTCTCCCCTGTCTGCCTTTTGCTGGAACTCGTGGACAAGCTCGTCGATGTCGGGGCCGGTGCTTGCGGTGGACTGCAGCCACTCCAGAACAGCCTTACGTTCCTGAGCCACTGAATCCGACAGGATGAACTCGTCCCAGTATTCCTTCCGCGATTGCGGCGCGTGGTTCGATCTGGGTGGCTTGGCCGAAGGCTCTGGGTGCCGCAGCGGTAGTAAGCGCGATAACAATCCCCAAGTCTGTGCCTCTGACGACCATTTGGTCACCTCGTCGACATCGTCGGCGGCGTCTGCCTCATCCACTTCCATGTCGTTGGCATCGTCGCTGGATTGATTGGGGTCCCATCTCCGGCCTCTCGCCAGCTTTTCCAGCCGCCGCCGCTCTGTCAACACCGAGGCCTTCTCTTGTGTGTAGTCATTGTAGCGGGCGATGAGTTTCACGATTCGATCGCGTTTTTGGTCGGCTGTCGCATGGGTCAGGCCACACTCGTCTAGCCATCTTCCAAACTCCTCTACCTCGGGGCCAGCTTGGATGCGGCTCTGCCGGTACGTGTCTTCGAGGCGAGCCATATCCTCATCTGTCGTGGTGCACGTCGTCAGTCAAGGCCCAAGGACAAACGGACAAGGGCACCGTCATGTCGGTGTTGAACAAACAAACCTTCGTCGCTGTCGTACCCGTAAATCAGACTACGACGCTTGGGAGAGAGGAAGTCCTGGTGAGGAGGAGTGTGTGAGCCACCAAAACTTAATCTGAGAGAGGTTCCACTACTGCTCTTGGGCCTGCAGCTTGTTTACTGCGCTGTAGTACGTACCATGGTGGAGGGTCCTAGCAGGGCGCTGATCTGATTGGCGACAGGGTGAATGGGTCCGCCGCAGATAGCTGAGCGCGTTTGTCTTTAACGCTATGAGGTCAATGGAGCGACCGCAAGTGCACGCGTGCCCTGTCCACGCTCCATCTACTATGTCGGCTGGACGACGAGGGAATGGAGTTGACGTGGGAGAATTTGGGAATGCGCCCGAATAAGAAACATGAAGGGCAGTCGCGACCAGGGTCTGTCAGCTCAGTACCCAGGTACGTGTTTTAGCGCGGGTCTCACTCTATGTTTCCTGACCCTCACTGGTCTACCAACAAGACTTAATATACCACCCCTAGGACTTACCCAACTATAGTACTGTAGGTAGGTCACCGTAATTGTATGTACCCGACCTTTCTCAAGTAAACTTGTAAAACCTAAAGTCCTGTTCTTGTACTGCTGAATTACTTGCAAGGTGAAGCCAATGTCGGCATAGGCTGAACTGGAGCTCACACGGCTGACATCCCTACATTCAGCCAGCAAATCAATATCGAAGTAGTGCTTTCAATCAGCTCGACCAAACCCATCGGTTGGCTGGTATTAATGCCACTGTCCCAAGGGCATTTTTTCCGGACAGGCGAGGGCAAGACGAGCAACATGGGACAAGAATCGGCTGTTCTTGTGGTACAAGACGGTGTCCCATTCGCACATGAATCCGGGCTCATGATACGGGATTTGTTGAAGACCCCAGGTATATTGATTGAATGACTGCCGCGGCGGACGCGCATAACCTCCTGTGGGATACCCTGCCGTGGGACACCCTTCTAGCAGATACTCTTCAGTGGGATACCCTTCCGTGGGATACGCTCCCATAGGATCAACCACGTTAAGCAGAGTCTTATGGGACAGCAACTAAGGTATCATATGACGAAGTGGCCTCAGAGAACCCAGAGTATATGCCGGGCAGTCCAGCCTACCAGACATCTCGTAGCCTTTGAGATATTACTACAGGAGGTGATCCCAGAAGGGGCTTTCTCTCACAAGGCCGACGTTTAGGCCAAGGGAGGTTGTGTAGTGTATGGTTGTCTCAAGCTGGACTCCTCTAGAGCGAGATGTCTTGAGAAAAGAAGGGCCAACTATGTACCTTTTTGCATGCTCCAGTTGGGATCACTTCCCTCCAAAGTGGGGCGGCCCAGCCAATCACAGCAACGCCGGAGCTGGGCGCCCGAGCCCCACTAAGCGAGGATGGCATAAAACGCCTCGCAATCGCGCGCGTCTTGCAGGATTTTCCTCTCTTTTCTCTTTATGTCACGGCAATAAACTTTAGAGTCACGATGTTCGAGTATCAGTACGAGCATAGGTCTACGGGCCTCCTTGCGCGCTAATTGTTGCCTAGATTAATTTCGCTATCCTTTCAAGTTGCCTGAGAACCATCTGGGCATACGTTTGTTGGATCAGTGATACATCTCATCTAGAGCCTCAGTGATCCAGCCGACAGATGACTTGGCGCTCGATGACTCCTTTGTTATTGAGACTTGGACTCTGTCTTCTTCCTCATCTTGAGCTTCAACTTCAGCAAGTCTGGCTTTGGGCAGCTGGCGGCGCTGGCGCCCTCCCCGTTGCGTTCATAGAATGCCTGACAACAGTCGTAGAGCTCGTAGATGACGCCCTGGCACTTGTCCTCCTTGTACGTGTTCCTCTTGAGGCAGTCTGGCGCGATTCTTAGCTGTGGCCTCTTCGGGCTTGGGGACGGCGTGTGCCCTCACCTTGGATTGCACACTAGAATAGAGGTCAGCTATGCCGTCCTCAACAGTCATGATGCGGGTATGCGGGGAATACAGACTGCTCGGGGGTGGCATGGAGGCTTTGCCTGCAAATCTTCTTCCAGTCCCTATGGACAACACCCCGGTTAGATCACAGTATGGCGGGTCAAGAGGGCGTGTTTGCGCTTTCTCACCATGGTGGCTTCCTGATCCTCAGGTCGGATGAACTCGGTTGGCAATGAAAACCCTGCTTAGGATGGGTTGGGTGAGTTGTGACTGAGTTTGGCCCGTGTTATATTTTGTCCACAGTAGCTCCCGAAGCCTGGCAGCCCCAGATTACGGGGCCCTAGTCCGCCTTGCTCTGGATGATGTCAATCTGAAGAGGAGTGGAATTACGGCTCGAGAATCGCCCAACATGTACATAGCTTTCACTTCGGTGCTTCAAAAACGCCTGCAACACTCCAGAACTCCATTGACAGTGGCAGTGGTTGATTTGAAAAGATGTAAACAATCTGATATTATCCACAGCCTCCTTCAGCTTTGTTGCACCTTTTAGTTTCTTGTGTCACATCCATGGCTTTGATTACCACAAAGAAGCCGGCTAGCCCAGTCACTTCACTTTTCAGCATCATTCTTGGTTGCTCGGTGTATAGAAAATCGGACAGAAGGAGTCACTGGTACTTCGATAGAGCGGGCAGCGGAGGAGGTATTGGCCAAGCACCAGGTGTCCAGGAGGTGGCCCGTGCGTGAAGGCTGTATCGCCGCTCAGAAGAACAGCCCCACCATTTCCCCAAGGCGGCTCTTTGGCAGCCTTTTATCACTGTCGCTTTCCTCCTCAACTCTAACGACACCACTTTCTCAACATCGTGACCCTCACTGCACAGCAGCCAGCCCTCGCCCCAACCCCGGCGAACAGACACCAGGTCCGGACTCTCGTGGACCACCGCAGACCCGCATAAAACTACTGACTGGTAAGTTCACTCCCAAAACCACGGCGCGTGCACCCCGCATTGCCATCACCAACAACACCACCTTACGCAACCACCAAAACGCACCAAATCACTTGACAAATCGCCATCATGCGTGACGTTTTCCTCCCTATCGTCCCTATGGACACTGACTTTTTCATCAGAGGGATCATCGGATTCGGAACCCTCGTCGTCTACGCGCTCATCGCGATCCTCATCCACAAGCTCATCTTCGACGCCTGTAACCGCAACCGCAATGTCGTCCGACCAGCACGAGAACGGGTCCCCAGCGGCGGAGCGCCCGGAGGCCCCGGCCCAGACAGAGCACCTGAACATCAAGGTGACGGACAACAACAACGAGGTCTTCTTCAAGATAAAGAAGTCGACTAAGCTCGAGAAGCTCATGGGCGCCTTCTGCGAGCGCCAAGGCAAGACTGTCAACTCTGTGCGCTTTCTCTTCGAAGGCCAACGCGTCCAGCCAAATGATACCCCCGACACAGTGAGTCCCCCCCCCCCCCACCTCCTTGCCCAGCTTGTCGCTGCTGCCTTGAAGTCGCGACAAGAAACGCGCAGTTCACGCCTCGTCGCGTTTCGCATTGCATTTTACTAACATTCGCTCTTACCTCATCAGCTTGAGATGCAAGATGGAGACACCCTCGAAGTTCACCAGGAGCAGGTGGGCGGCAGTGGACTTTTCTAGGCGGTTGGAAGAGCATACGGGTGGGTGGCCCTTAGTCCTCGCTCTGCTGTTCAGACCAGACATGGAAAGTGGCCACCCAGCTTTGAAATTCGCCCCTTTGCGATTGGCGTGACTCTCGGTATTGCAGGGGAATTTCCTCATTCAAGGAGTTTGACAGGGAAAAGGATAATCGTGTTTTTTTCTTTCGTTTGTTTTGAAGGGGGACATTACACCGACTGGTTTTATTCTCTCTGCGTCAATCGGCGACATAGCCCGCTAATCTGCGCGACGGTTGGGGAGATGTACTATGACGAAGGAACAATCCAATGAATGACCATGCCCATTTTTGACTGACGAGACTGTCTTGCGCTCTGACTCCCATCTATCAGCCCAGTGCTTCATGATACCCACTTCGTGTGATTTTGTGCTGACCCCTTTAACGGATCAGGTGTCCTCCTTCGTGCTCCAGCCAGAGGGGTCTACGGGCTATGTCGCGCTTAACACCGGCGCAAACGAGGCTGTCGCATCAGGGCCGAGCCGCTTACTTGCCGTGCGTGAGGCTGCCGGGCTGGGTCTACCAGATCCTCTGCGAAGTACGGCGAGACGGCGTTACGGTCTTCACGAGCTGGCACACTGGCTTGATGATGACTACGTAGTTCAAGCGGAACTATGGGAGAGGCCTTGCGATGACCAAGTGGGTAATGGAGTTGATGGAGATAGAGCACATAATACCGTAGGTTCAAGGGCACGACTGAGCAATAATGCGTACACGTCACAGCAGGTTGGGACTCCAAATGTGTGAAAAGCAATATGTTCTTTCGAATTAATCCAGCTGGCTCGCTCTAGCCAGATAAAATGCAGTATGCACGCAAACCAATGCTCGAAGCCCAAAATATTTGTACAGTGTGTCCGGACAACATGAAGCAGGCAAGACCCGTCCGATTAAACCGAGCAAGCAGGCAAGCATTCTGGTTTCGTTTCCCCTGGGAAAAGCAGACCAAACTCCAAACTGATCCAAAGCAATGCAATTAAAAGCCACAGAGCACATCGCGCGTAAACCTTCGTAAGCATGGTCCACCGTGCCATCCTCCCGGTAGGAAGAATGGTAGGTAGATCCCACTTACCTTGTCATCGCCCTCGATCACAACACAACACGTAAACGATCCTCACCACCGTCGGTTCAGACAGACGGACGCCCGGGCTCCTACGCCTTGAGCTCCCTCTGACGGCACCTCGTACAAAGCACCAGCATCATGTCGTTCCCGATGTCCTTGGGGAAGATCTGCCCATCGTCAAAGCCACTCTGGCAAGTTGCACACCGGAAGCACTCGTCGTGCCACTCCCCACCCAAGGCCCGGATATACTGCCCAATGACTGCCTTGCTGCACTTTCTGCACTTGGGAGCTCGCCGCTCGGTGCGCTTTGTCTGGCAGTTGATGCACCAAGCGTAGCCGTCCTTCTCGATGTGCGTCATTCCTTGTTCAAAGGGGTCGCCACACTCGGCACAGAAGAAGTGCCCATAGTGCCAATGCTCGCCGAGTGCGACGATGTGTTCGCCAAGTATAGGAGTCTTGCAGTGCTTGCAGCGAGGGGCGAACAGCTCATGCCAATCGAGATGACAATAAAACCGGAGGCGCTCATCACCGTCCTCGGCCATTGTCTCTCCAGGCGTCTCTTCGAGAGCCTCTCCTGCAGCACGACGGCGGATACGATCTAGTCGGGCGGCACGGTTGACATCCGGTTCAGGACTGATCTCCAGGGCCTCCAGCGAGGTGCCGCATGTATAGCAGGTGAAGCATTGCGGATGGAACCGCTCATTGGTACCCGCGAGGGCAACGAAACGCCCCTCGATGGGGTAGTTACATTCGTGACAGCGGGCCGTGGCCCGATGTCCAGCTTGACTCGCGGGGGAAGGAGACCAGTGACTTTGCGGTCTTCCACCAGGGCGGATCCGTGGGGCATTCTTTTGTGGAGTCGGTAGTGGGCGGCTGGTGGGCTTGCTGGTGGGGTCATCAGGGGTCACGATGATAGGAACGCTGGGGCTGTTGTCGTCACCGTTGTCATCGCCAGGAAGCACGATGGATGGTACTGCCTGTGTCCCGTCGTTGACAGCGATGCTTGGGATTGACGGCTTGGCATCGTTTACGGCAATGCTGGGGATCGGTGGGCTTGGCTTCGCCCCGGACTCGTCTACCTGGATAGAGGGTAGGGGGCGACCGCGTGGCTTCGGGGACGCCGGCGGCTCGTGAATCTCCGCAACAGCGATAGAAGGGATCGGCGGGGTTTCTGGGAGGCGGCGGTGGTCTTGTCGGGCCTGGAAGGCCCCGAGCGGACGACCTTTTGTGGTGTCTGGCTTCTCATCAGTTGCCTCGTCCGGAGCCTTCCAGTTTTTGTCAAAGCTTACGATGGGTCGTCCCAGACGGTCGCTCACAGCAGTCGGGGTAGGGAGTTTGGGACTGCGATCCTTCAGCCTCATAGAGGTTGCCTGACGGATATCCTCACTTCTAAGCTCAACACCATGCTTCTTCGGCACATCTTCACGAACGAGACTTTGAGCCGGCGAGTTGGAAGTGTACTGCGGGTCGCGAGACTGCGTCGGTGGGTTGCGGTAGATCTCGAACTTGTGCAGCTTGGGCGCGGGCTGTGGCTGGGAGTCAGAGGACGATGGTCTCTCGGGAGCGAATGAGACTCGGTTGAGTGGGCCCTTGGGCTTCGTCCGCAGAGCCTCAGTGGTGGCAGGCTGGTCCTTGTTCGGCGATGAGGCTCTCATGCTTGAAGCACCTTCAGGCTCTTCCCAGATCTGGTCACCTGAGAAAGGCCTGCCACCACTGCTACTCCGCTTCGTGCTGCTGCGCCTTCGTTGAGAGAGGGAACCACGGGAGGTGCTAGACAAACCCGTGTACGGCTTAGACACCTTGGGTGGCGAGGCAGAACGTGACTGGGCAGGGGGGCTGGGGCTCTTCCGGGGCCCACTCATAGACATATAGGATAGGCGACTGCGAGAGGTGCCAAATCCGTCGCTGGAGCTAGAACTACCTGACATAGATCGTGAGGAGTGGTCTCGTGCGAGGCCGCTCGGCTCGATCTCGTCGCCGTACATGCCAGCACTTGCCGTACGAGCGTGTGCATAGCTGTTCCTGCGCATGTGCGGCTTGTATCGGTATGGCGTCCCCGGCTCTGGTGGCTTCACACCGTGCTGGTGTTGCCAGACGAGCTCGGATGCCTCATTCAAAGCAGCTTCGTAGAGTCGGCCATCGTCTGAGGTTGGTGAGGTTGGCGGAGGACTGTCCCTAACATCCTTATCTTCCATGGCCTGCCTGAGCGACACGGCCTCCTCTTTCTCCATCCATCTCTGGCCCCTCTCTATGTAGGTGGCACTGGGAACGACCTGACCAGGCTTCAAAGGAGCTACTGACTTGTCAGGATAGTAGTCCCGGCCTTGTCCGCTCGTGGTCGAGTATCTAGAAGACACACTGGGCGCAAGACTGGGCCTGGCAGAGAAGTCCCGGTGGTCAACCTTGGGAGGCGAGTAGGACTGCGAAAGGGCTGGAGATGGCTCGGACAGTGGGGGAGGGGTTCCTGTAGAAGACCGAGCAGTCGAGCCAAAGGATGAACGAGCAGCTGCACCCAGTGAAGGGCGGCCGTCAATGGACTGGCGGAAGGAGTCCGCCCGGCTTGAGCCTGGAGGTTGTGGCCTTGCACCACCAGGCCTTTGGACACGATTGTTGCGAAGATCTCTGAGGTACGCAGCTGCACGGGCGGATGCATATGGTTAGCAAAAGACTGTCAAGACAGGCAAATCGGTGCAGGTGGAGCCTGAGTGGTGAGACGAACCGAACTGCTCACTGTTCATGTGGCTGCCCTGGGAGGGAGCCGCCTTCTTTTCAGGAGAAGACGGCGCCGAGTCCTTGGGTCTGCCACGGTCGAACATGACTCCAGAGATCTTGCACAATCAGGCCGAATAGACCAGAAGGTGGTGAGTTGGGTTGAGAATTTTTTCCCGTTGCAAATGCAATGAGAACGGTTGCAGAGAAAGAGAGAGCCAAGATGGCCCGGGGGGCCAGAGGATAAGACCCGTTTATAAAATTGCACAGGCTGCTCTTTTGGGAGGTGGTCCGTCCGGTGAGCCGGTGAGCTGAGGCCGGGGGAGCAGGCAGTTGGGTGGGCGACAAGAAGTGGGTATTGTTCGTCACAGTGGAAATGGAAGCCCCGTGAGTCGTGTCTTGAGTTTTGGGCTACGGGCGCCGGGGGCTGGTCAGGATACCGGATTCAGCAGTGAGCCGCGAACGTCCGAGACAGAGACGGAGACGGAAATTGTAAGGTAGCTCAGGATGCAGAGCGCTCGTGACAGTGATGGTGATGTTGATCAATGATGGACTGGAGACGGAGATGGTAAATGAGGGGATCTGGGATTTCTTGGGCTCGGAGATGGAGAAGGAGAGGCGCATGAAGTAATAAGTACTGGCGGTTGTACCGAGCGATAACGAGTGTTTATTATTACGGGCTAACAGCAGAAGTTTGAGCAGACCAAGCAGCGTCGGGCAGAGGCAACCACTAATAAAGCTGGGTTGCTGGGCAGAAACAGAGGGTTCTGGCAGCCATGCATGAAGGTGATGTGTGAATCATACCCACCTGCCCTGCTTCAGTCGTCAGTCAGATGCGTGCTGTGCTGTTTGTGCTGTCCGTATCCAGATGGATTTGTTGAGTGGCGATGGTGAGTCTTGTTTACTCCAGCTGCCTCAGCTCGTTGCCGCAGCACTGGGCCGCCTGTCGCTCGACGCCTCACTGCGCTACTGTGCCTGCTAGGCAGGTAGTGAGCTGCAGGCCTGCAGAACATGCTACTGTACCGCGTCGCAACCTTATCCGTCTGTCTGCACCGGCCACCTCGTTTGTACCCACAAAGTACCCCGCGTGATGCACCTGCACCCGCACCCTGCAACCCTGGAAAGTTCCACGGGAGCTTGAGCTTGAGCTTCCACCGAGCTCTGACAACAAGACAACGGGTATCCAAGACAGACGCTGGCGACGGCGACGACTCGCCTTGTTGTTCATCGTTTCAGTCGCGAAAGACCCCATCACAAAGCCTCCCAGTGGTCTCATGATGGAGTGGTCGGAAAACGCCGTTGTGCATCCTCTTGGATGGAGAAGAGAAACGCCAACGAGCATCTGGGGCGGCCATGTAACTCAGCTCAGGAGGAGATTGCACAGCTCTTCACGGCGGTACTTGTACGGCGCCCCACCCGCATCCTCGAAACAAAGCACACCAGGCCATGATGTCCTTGGCTGGCTTTCGCACGGGCATTCGTGTCAGCCAGATGGACTGTCGCGGAAAGGAGTGCATGGAGCAGGAATTAGGGGTAGGACCGCTGGGCCAGAATGCATCGTGGAGCCCTCCCCAAATTGAGGAAAAGACACATGCGTGGCTAGTGATATATCAACGGCATGATGACTTGGCCAGCGCTCGCCAGCTCGCCAGCCCGCCCAGCCTCGGTGTTTCCAGAAGGCTCTGTGCAACAGCCGACCGGCCACCGTCTATATGTAGGGGACTGGTCACAAGTCAGGTCCCAGCAGATCGGCGCCGACTTTGCCGGCAACAGACCCCGGTTCTCGGGCCATGACTGTGACTGGCATCACTTATCCGCCTGGCAACGCCTTCTCATACCAAACAAGCAGGGTATCGCCGATGGATCTGCCAGGTTGTGAGACGACAAGTGAAATCGATCAACATCGACGCATCTCCGCCTTTTAGAGGCAACCGAGGAGGTTCGAGGGCCCTTGAACAAGCGCGGCCAGATGACTCATCCGGGCGACAACAACAACAACACATGTTGCTCCGGGAGGAGTCATGCGGCACATCGAACCCCCGGGCTCGAGGCGGTCTCGTAGCCTCGGCGAGTCGAAAGGGGCTAGGGACAAGACTGACCTACCACCGTCTTTGGGACTACGCCCTTCCGGTGTTTTCGGCCTCTCCCTTCCCCTACGCTTTACCGCCACCAACTCTTTTTCCCGCCCTATTCCCGACTGGCTAGGTCCTCCGTGTGTGTAATCTGGCGATGTCGGTCAGGATGGTCTAATTAGTCATGGAATTCTTTGGCTGCGTGCCCGTTTCGCCGTTTCGGCATCATCGCCCTCATATTAGTCTCATTCGCAATTGTAGCCGTCGTAATGTGCCGAGTCTTTGAACACCTGGAGTTGTGTTGTCTTGTAGTCTTACGGACGGGTCACTCGTCTACTTCATTGAGGCTATTCACTTTTGTTCGGCTCCTGACGTAGACTTAGTCCCTCGCAGACGCAGCTAGTGGCATGGCGCCTCTTCCGGCCGCGGACTCGTCTGCAACGTCTAAGGAGACAGTTGTGGATGAGAATGGCATCATGAGACCAGATACCCGTCACGACCAGGATGTGGATGTGGACGAGAAGCGCAACAAGGACAACAGTGCCGTCGACTCGGAGTCCAGCGACCATGAGCAGCCACAAAAAGAGTTTAAGGAAGGTGGGTATGGCTGGTAAGACACAAACACTCCGAGATATTGCTGCTAGCCACTCTGCTGACCCGTAAGTCAGGGTCGTCGTTGTGGTCTGTTTCCTCATCAACTTCCATACATGGGGTATGAACTCGGTAGGTTGCCGTCGAATTAACGCTTGTTAAGTCCTCTAATATTGACTCTTGTACCAGGCCTATGCTGTGTTCTTGGCCTACTACCTCACCTCCAACGCATTTCCCGGATCAAGCGCTATATCATTTGCTTTCGTCGGTGGTTTGTCCATATCAATAGGCAAGTATTGTTCACCAGGGCTCTCGTCGTCCTACTGCTAACTCTGACCTTCCGCAGCTCTCCTCATCGCACCGCTAGCAACAATTTTTATCCGGAAGTATGGTACTCGTACCTGTCTCCAGATCGGCGTGGCACTGGAAACAGCGGCCTTCATCGGCGCGTCCTTCACCTCTGAGATATGGCACCTTGTCTTATCACAAGGGATAGCATTTGGCGCCGGTATGGGCTTCCTTTTCACGGGCTCCGTCGGCCTGGTCCCGCAGTGGTTTCACGAGAAGCGCTCTCTCGCAAATTCCATAGGGACTGCCGGGTCTGGCTTTGGTGGGTTGACGTACTCTCTGGCCGCGCATGCCATGATTGAAAACCTCGGTCTCCCGTGGGCCTTCCGGATCCTGGCCATCCTGGCTTTTGCAGTCAACGGCGTCTGCAGCTTCCTGGCGCGGGACAGGAACAGGGAGGTTGGTGCGATCCATCAGGCGTTCCATAAGGAGCTCTTCAAGAAGATGGAGCTTTATTTGTACCTAGCCTGGGGCTTCTTCTCAATCCTGGGGTATATCGTCGTCGTCTTCTCACTGGCCTCATACGCCGCCTCAGTTGATTTCACGTCGAACCAGGGTTCTATTATAGCGGCCATATTCAACCGTGAGTGCCTCTTCTCACCATATTGTCACAATACATGTCCTAACCAACATACCTATTTAGTATCTCAGGGCCTGGGGAGACCAGTAATCGGCTTATTCAGCGACAAGATCGGCCGAATCAACATCGCCGCCCTGAGCTCACTGATCGCGGGGCTGGCGGCCTTCTTCCTCTGGATATTCGCAGCCAAGCATTTTGCCGGTGCCATCATCTACAGCCTCTTTGGCGCCTTCGCGGGCTCCATCTGGCCGTGCATAGCCCCCGTCGCGGTTGAGGTCGTGGGGCTGCAGCTGCTTCCTTCTGTCATGTCCATCACCTGGTTGGTGTTGGTACTACCTGCGACTTTCGCTGAGGTTATTGGCCTCAGCCTCGTGGAGCCTGGGAGCGACGGGTATCTACATGTGCAAGTGTATACCGGGGCGATGTTTATCTCGGCATTTGCTGCTCGTGAGTCACAAACCAGCCCCTCTAGACCTCCCTTCTACTGTTCTATGCAACCATTTGCTGATATATTTCGTTGCGTAGTCTGGGCACTGCGGATTTGGAAGATCCATGCGATGAATGTCGCTGATCTGACGACGGAGGAGAGGGAAAAGGACATCCAAGATCCTAATTCCGTCGGGGCGGGAACACATGCCTCGCCTGCCGACCACAAATCGTTCTCGATGGCTTTTGCCATGAAAGCCTGCTTTTCTATCATCAAAGTGTAGCGTTGACAAAATAAATATAATCGCTGTCATCTAATCAGGTGTACATATTCTATGTTGTGTGTATATGTTCTACATAGCGCAGTGAAAGCATAGTGACTCAGCTGTAGACAACATGGTCACTGCCCATAGCCTGCGCTGTATCAGCACCTTCAGGCTTTTGAGACTCTTAAGGCTTGTCACCTTGGTCCTCGGCCGTGTCATGCTGCACAGGAGCATTATCCGCAGCCTCGCTGGTATCCTCAGGTCGTGACCTCAGTACCCTCTTCGACTAGAGTCACAGGCTGACTTGCATCCTCAACCTCAACCTCAACGGTCTCCTCAACCACGGCTGCAGCCTCCTCGGCACCACCAGCTCCAGCCTCGGAAGTATCAGACATGCCCTCCAGCTGCATCTCCAGCGCCGCAAGGTGGACAGAGTTTTCAAGTCCAGCGATCTTCCTCTCGCTATCCTGAACCGCCTTCTGGAGCGCAGGCACGCCGCCCGCAAGCTGGATGGCCTTCTTGGCGGCCTCCTCGAAGTCGTCGAACGCGTACAGCGGCAGCCCACTCTCGGCGATGATCTTCTGCCCCTCGCTCTCGTTGGTGCCGCGGATGCGGACGACGACGGGGACCTTGATGTCGACCTCCTTGTATGCCAACACGATGCCCCGCGCGATCATGTCGCCGAGCGTCAGGCCCCCGAAGATATTGACAAACACGACCCGCACCCTGTCGTCCTTGAGGATGATCTCGAACGACCGCCTGACCGTCTCGCTCGTCGCCTTGCCGCCCGTGTCGAGGAAGTTGGCCGCCTTGCCCCCGTGGTCCGCCAGCGCGTCCACCGTGTTCATCGCCAGGCCCGCCCCGTTGACGAGCGTCCCGATGTTGTGCGCCCTGTCCCCCGGGTGCAGCCGGTGATACACGATGCCCTCGGCCTCGGCCTCCCTCGCGCCAGGGTCCCGCGCCTCAAGCGCCCCGTACCTGTAGTGCACGTCCGTGAGTCGCCCGGCGCTGCGGGACGCCGCGTCGTCCAGCTCGATGCGCAGGTCGTGCATGGGGAACACGACCCTTCTTTTGTGGATCTTGCGGACGTGGAACTCGATCCCCACGTGCTTGGCCTCCTTGTTTCTGAAGACGCGGCCCAGGTCCCGCAGCACGTTGCCGAGACCGGCCGTGGGGGCGCCGTGTCCGTCGTGGTCCACTATCTGCAGATGTTTCATCAATGTGGCCACGACGTCCTCCCACGCCTTGGTGCCGTCCAAGGCGAGGATGTTCCTCGCGCCGGGCGGCAAGAGGATCTTGTTGTGTTTGGACGGGTCCCGCCTGGCTTTGCCGTTCGGATAAACCGCTGTGATCAGACAGGGTGATCGGGTAGCCCGGTCAACACCGAGTGCGAGATAGCGAATTGGCAATGATTCGAAGTGGAGTCCTCTGCCCAGGTCTTCTTCGTTGAGGAGCTGCTGGCTGGCCGAAGAGTTGAGATGGAGACTACGAGTTTGCTGATATGACGCCCGGGGGTACAGTCTGCTGGGTGCAAAGGTGCTGAAGGCCCCGCGGCTGGAAGTATGTAAGCCACGCCTCTGCTGGGAGTTTAGAACTCCTGATGCTGCTGCAGAAAAGTCATCCGCAGACCCAAAGACAGCTCCGTCCTTAATCTCACCCGCGCGGACTTGCATCTCGTTGCTGTCGATTCGCTTCCTCAGTGCCCGCCCGATCTTGGCTGGGTGGTTCACAATAGTCACCCCAGCATTCTTAAGAGCCACAATCTTTTGGTCAGGAGTCGGTTCTCCAGGCAACCAGAAAGCGCCGGCGTGACCCATCACCCTGTCCGGGGGCGCCAGCTTTCCCGCAATCAGAGCCACGATGGGCTTCCTCTCGGCCACAGGCGTCCGGGCGTGGTAGTCTGTAATCCATTGCGCAGCGAGGATCTCACCGTCCCCGCCAATTTCCCCAATGAGCGCGATGCCCCTAGTGTTGGGATCGTGCTCCAGCACCTGCAGGGCCTCTACGAGGTCGGTGCCCGGCAGGATGTCTCCTCCCACGCCGATACAGAGGCTCTGGCCCAGCCCAGCACGCGTCGTGGAAGCCACAGCCTCGTAGGAAAGTGTTCCAGACTTGGCAGCTATCCCGATGCAGCCATCACTGAAACAAGGCAGCGGCTGGAACCCGATCCTGCATCTCTCGCCCCCCGCGCTCGAGATTATCCCGGGTGAGTTGGGCCCCACGAGCCTCGACTTGCTCTGCGTCTTCAGCACGCTGTGGATCCTCAGCATGTCGTGCAGGGGGACGTGTTCCGCCACGGCAACGATGAGCGGGATCTCGGCCTCGATCGCCTCCTCGATCGCCCGCGTGGCCTTCGAGGCCGGCACGTAGATCCCCGTCGCGTCGGGCTTGAGCTCCTCCATGGCCCTCCGCACCGACGGCAGGACGGGGAGCCCGAGGTGCTCGCCTTCCTTTCCTGGCGTCACGCCGCCCACTATGTTGGTGCCCCACGCGATGGATTCCTGCGCATTTGCAGTGGCCTGGCGGCCGGTAAAGCCCTGGAAAATAACGCGGGTCTTGGAGCCTATGCGGAGGTTCTCCAGCGTCGCGGCGTAATTCTGGCGACAGCTGGATGAGCCAAAGAGGCGGCAGGTGGCTGCTGCTGGGCCATGGCCATGGTGTTGACGATATCTCGGCCAGCTTGCTGAGCGCAAGTTGGACCTCATGGCGGACTGCATCCTGCTAGTGGGGATGAGATCGCCGACATAGACGATCTCATTGAAAACAGTGGTTGAGGAATGACTGAAGGATTGTGGTGTCCCCCGCGGGTAAAAGAAGAATAGCGCCAATGGACTGTCTTGTTTGATTGGTATGTTTTCTCCCAAAACTTGCGATGTGGCTGTCAAGTGTGGTTGAAAAGCCGGACAGCTGGCGCAATTTGCAAACGAATTTCCGGCGGATGCTGGTCGCTGGGCCATATTTTGGGAAGATATTTTTGCAAGTGGAGCATATAGCCGACTTACAAGAAAAGCACGTAGTCAAGCCCCTTGGTTCAATCGCGCTTATGAGTTACAGATCTTGAGATCGAACGCTATACCTAAATATCCCGAGTTTCCAATCGGTCAGAAGGACAGGACCGCAGGTATCGAAGCACATTTCGGACCATTGAGTTTTGCCTGATATGTGCTTTGTGATCTACACTGCATACCAATGTTCCTGCCCACAAGTTACGGCCGGAAATCTCAACGTTGAGAATGGACCATGCGCGTGGGACTGCAAAGGCACTTCGATCACCCAGCACCAATTATCATGAAATCTCATTCTCTATACAAGAGTGATCTGTTCTTCCTTTAGCCTCCAATCCGTCCATCCTTCCGATTCACAGAGCGCATCCCAATTTCCCCAACATGGCAAGTGATTCAACACGGGCGGGAAGCCTAGTTTATTCAATTGCTTGCTGACAACGCAGGCAGGACCAATCACTTTGTAGTGGTGAGGCCCTGTCTCGTCATCAGGATCCTTGCGGAGAACCAGCGGAGTCATCACCCCTTTGACAAAGGCGCAGACATCACCTGGCCTGATGGCCCATGAGCCGAACCCGTAATACCCTCTCCCGAGCAAGAAGATGCACTTATCTCTGGTAGCTGACATCAAATCCCAATGGAATGCGTGTACATCATGAGTAAGAGATAGTTGATCTCTGTCTGGAGATGCTGGGACTCGCGCGCTGTTCTGGAGCAAGCTTGAGTACTTCTTCAGCATTGCTGCCCAGTTTTCATCCCCCCTTCCAAAAACACCCCCTTGGGTCAAGACACAAACGAAAGCCAGTGCATCGTAGTCGGAACTGGTATCAAAGTCTTTGCAGGCAGGGCCAGCTTGTTCCGTAAAGTGTGCCCGAATCTTCAGCAAATCCTTAAATGTCGTAGACAATTCGAACTGCGGTGAAATCACTTTAATCGAGTCAAATATGACAGCTCGGACTTGAAGTTTAGTAGCTGATCCTCCATCTCCACCACGAATTATTGTAAATTGGGCTGGTTCTGTAGACTTCTGGTCAAAGTTGTCAAAAACGGTGTGTTCAGGCCCAGGTGCTATCACATATGCTTGACGGTCCCATCGGGGAACCCACGAGCTTCCAATAGTGTCTTCAGGAGACTCTCCACTTTCTTCATGTGTGACATATCCCAAGATATTCAAGTCTGAAGTACTCTCTAGGTACTTAGTGGCGAAATCTCGGTAAAGCTCTAGGTATGGTTGCTTGTAGTCGGGATGTAGAGCTGGTATTGGGCTCCTGACAAATGGTAGGGCCATGAATGCGTAAATCCGGTCCCGGGGATCAGTGAGGCTTAGAGACCTAGATAGGTTCATCGCATATAGAATATCCAAGTCGTTAAGTGTAAGCTTTGAGAAGAAAGCCTTTGCCTCTGTACGTCGTTGATGAATGAACGCCCTACAAAGGAGCAATGGTATTCTCCAGTCCGTGCGTTGAAACTGGTTGTGTTCTCCTAAAAGCTTACGTTGTGCGTGCCAGTGTAAGTATTCCGCCCAGTGGTGCCAGGCATCAACTCTGAGGAAGTCCAGCCACTGAATCTCACAACCAGCCCACAAAAGACGCGCCTCACGCCCCAAGGCTGCTTCTTGTACAACCCAACCGCGTGAGAACCACGGTTGGCAGACCAGAGTAAGCACTGATTTCCACCTCGAGTCTGTAACGAGCGCGCCGTCCAGAGGATACCAAGGAGAGCTTTTAGATTCCCAGAAGAAACCCGGCTTTTGGAGGGTTTCCTGGATCATCTGATTGGCAGCAGAAAGAACCTGAAATGCATCCTGAGCGTGGTCTTGATTATCTGGACCCAGGCAGATAAGGGTGCGCTGGGCAGATGCATAGATGCGACTCATTAGATGTACCTGATGGTTTTTTTCCTCGATTGTTTTCTGATCAATGCAAATTGAATCCGCCCATAGGGCCCGAGGCTGATCTGTGAGTCGGCACTGGTGAAGGGCGTCGCTTAAGTTGGCGGTAATGTGATGAACCTTTCCGCCTAAAAGGATGGTGTGATCCTTGACGTTCGACCCCCACGCATAGGAGATTGCCTCGTAGGGCACGTCTGGCGTCAACCTGGGCGTTTTTGCCCTGGATTCGAATGAGTATTTGCGCCGTGCTTTGTCCCAGAGGCCAGAGATAACATCCCGGCGCTGGCGGCTTAGTCGGATATTTCTCAGGACCCCAGATAACGGCTCGCCGTACTTGCCCGAGGCAAGAATGAGGACTCGGATGGAGTACTCGTCCATGAGCGGCTGATATTCATATTCGTCGTCCATTTTGTGTCAAGAGCATGTGCGCTCAGAGCTGAGTCTCAGGCGTTCAGCGGGGTGTTGAGCCTTCTCAAAGGTTGTATCGTTTTATTGGGCAAGCCGCCCAAGCGTGCTGCGGGCTGTGTATTAAAAGTGGCCCAGCTTCGAAGGCAATCAGGTCGAGTGACGAGGCTGAATTTTTGGTTACTTTGACGTTGCAAAAGAGGGGTATTTCAGATGTGTCTGTGGATCATAATGCAACCCATGGAAAGACTCAGTGCTGTGCCACCACCTTGCATCTGCTTACTAAGACAGCGAGTTCAGGGAAAAGTAAACTCAGCGAGTCATCGCTTTAATAGGTCGAGTAACCTTCCTGTTGGTTGGGCTAACACACGTGCACGCGATTTATATAGGTAGTTGGAATAGGTAGTAGGTATAGGTACCTAGATCGTGGGTGTAGGTAGTAGGTGTAGGTAACAGGTGTTAGATTATGTATTAGGTGTAGGAGTGGTTTGGGTGGTGGTAAGTATACCTAGGCGGGTGTTATAGGAGTAGGTGTGGGTGTTGTGGGAGTGGGTGTGGTTAGGCGTGATTAGATGAACATCCTTCTACCTTGGGTTGTACTTGCAGCATACCGCTGTACCCTCTTTGTAGATGTGAATCTCTGATTTCAACATTATTGGACTTGATCGGGTCTCTGTGTGTGGTGAGGGTCACTCATCATTTATTGGGATGATACCTGTAATCGCTGCTTCACGCTGATGATGGAGACATTCAAAACCTGTGTCCCGTTTCCCCATAAGCGCCCCTGGGCTCATTCAGACCAACAAAAACACAATAAACATGAGCAGCTTGCCAAACCCGTCATGATGTGCTCACACAAACCCCGCTTCCACTCGGGGGTAAGACTCTTCGGGTTCGCCTTCTTCCTCTGAACCTTGCGGCGCCACAGCCCTTTCATTATCCCCAAGGTTCCCGAGTGGGATGGCATTGTTGTTTTCGTCCTGGGAACGGTTCCTGGCCCTCCGCTCGTCACGTTTCCGCCTCACGCACACGAAGATGAGGAAAACCGGCCACAAGAGACCTGGCCAAAGGATGACCAGTGAGAAGCGGAGATAGCGGCGTGGATAGCAGCGCGGGAGCCTGTGTGGGTCTTCCGGCTGAGGTGGAGGAGCTTGTTCGCAGGCCCAGATGATCGTAAGCAGTGCTCCAGCCATGTACACCGCAGCAAAGATGTAACCGAAAAGCATAGCTAGCTGATCCCCGTGGCTGGTAGAATGCTCCATTGTTTGTGTGCGTCGGAAGTTGGCCTTGGATATTGACTGCAAAGATATGGTTCGACTTGACAGAGACTGCTGATGTGGATGACTGTGGAACAGAAGTATGTTTGATGAAGGTCAAGTTTCCGCAAGCTGAGCAGGCTCGTGGATGACCCCTTTTGTTGACAACAGAAAATTTAGTTGAATGAAAGTGCGTCAGGTGCAACGCAGTTCCTGTATGCTTGTGCGAATAACTCCTTCTGTTCCAAGGTTCTCGTCATCATTGTTGACAGGGGCGGGATGGTCTTGCCAGCTGTGAACAATATAGACGGTGCAGAGTGGCAGGAGAGGGGCGTATACCTGCCGTGACATGGCCGCATTGGCTGGGACGCCGCCCAGATATGAAGACGAACACACAAGAGACCTCATCTCGAAGACTTCCGCTATGGCTTGGCCACACGTGCAGAACCGTTAGCCGAGTGTGTCGTGTGAGTCCTGATGAGCGATTCCCACCACTTCAAGTGAGTTGTTCGCGGCTGCCTTGGGTGGAGGCTGTCCTAAGCTCCCTTGCCTTGAGCGTCACTTCCACCGGCTGCCTTGCTTGACGCAGAGTCTTCTGTAGCATTGTGGAATCCCAGATTCTTGAAGTCGTCTTTTGCCATCAGGTCCCTATAATAAATGGCCTTATTTAGAAATGCTGTTGCCGGGGTAATCATGAGCCCTTCGCCCGAAAGGCATCAACTCACCGGTCCATGCGACATGATAAATATGCCTTGGCAAGCTCACGACACTGGTTCTCATTGACGCCCTTGACTTTCTTGATACAGGCCAGATATTTTTTCATGACATCTTTGCATTCGCCTGTTGGGCAAGTCAGTCAATTTCAAGTCAGCTGGCCTGATTCTGCAGCGTTGAAGTACGGAAGGCCTATACCATCGTGGTCAAGCGGGAAGCTGCCTCTCTGTGGCCTGTGGAACAAATGAGCGTTGGGTCAGGGGTATAAGATGCCTGCGAGAGAGGAAAGACGTACGGTACAGGCTTCGTGTACATCTGGCCCCCGCCAGGCCCGTAACCACTCATGCTGAAAGATCCTTCTCAGGTGAGGCGAGACTTGAGAATTATGTCCGGGCTGAATCAGTGCCGTCTTATCAAACACAGATTCGAAATATGTACCGCTGCTGAGTCACTGAAATCACCAACGACAGTTCGTCCGAATGTGTGCTTGCTGACCTGCGCGCGGCCTGCTTACTGGACGTATGTAGGTGCTTGTGCAGCGAAGCATGTGATGGTGGCATGGATCAGCAGACAGAAGCTGTGGCGGAAGCTATACCCAGCCTGGGTACCCAGCAGACATCCAGGCACTGGAGCTTGCAGGGTACGTAGGCGGCCTGTGAGGTACCTGGGCAGTAGGTCGACAGGTGCTTGGTTGGCCTGAGGCAGCCAAGCTGACGGCCCACGCGGGTGGGGACCGGTGCTGTGCTGGCGGAAGCAGAGGCAGGGGGCAATGCCGTGCATGAAGTTGGAAAATGACGGAGACGCGACTGGCAGACAGACACCTTGTATTCAACCCGGGCTCCCCTCCACCACGTCCAAATTTTGACTAGGAAACCGCTCTTCACTGTGGCTCAAGGGAAAACAACAGCATGCATTTCTGATCCCGGTGGCTGCTTCACCACCTCCCGTTCCTGTCTTGCGTGTCTTGTCCATCCTGCCGTCCGCCAGACCAGTTCCCCGTCTGTTTCGAAAGCGGCTCTTCGTGTCTTAAGGAGTTGGCGGCTTTGGTCGCAGATTTTGCCCGGCCCGCGCTATCGAGCCTCTCCCTGCCGGTCGGATATACCTCGACGCCTCGTCAGTCGTCACTGCTCCTCTGCGTCCCGGTGATTGACCCGTCCAAGCTCCGCATCCCTACTGCTCTGCTTGCTCAACAACAATCGAGCTACAATGGCTGCACTCGGCGACGACCTCTTGTCCACGGTCAACAAGCTGCAGGACCTGGTCTTCAACACAATCGGAAACGACTCCCTCGACCTGCCTCAGATTGTACGCTTGAGCCGCACCTCGTCTCCCGAGTCTACTGAGCAGCAATATCGGGCTTGCCCAAGCTAACCAGCTTTCTCTCAGGTCGTTGTCGGCTCTCAGTCTGCCGGAAAGTCATCCGTACTCGAGAACATTGTTGGCCGTGACTTTCTGCCCCGCGGCAGCGGTATCGTCACTCGCCGGCCCCTGATCCTCCAGCTCATCAACGTCCCTGACGAGACTGACGACGCCTCGCAACACGCTGCGCACCCGTCCCAATACAATGCAAATGTCGCGCGCCCTGGTGAATGGGGCGAGTTCAACCACATCCCCAACAGGCGCTACACCGACTTTGGCGACGTCAAGCGCGAGATCGAGAATGAGACCGCGCGAGTGGCCGGCAACAACAAGGGCATCACTCGCCAGCCCATCAACCTCAAGATCTATTCTCCACACGTTCTAAACCTCACCCTGGTCGATCTCCCAGGTCTCACGAAGGTAGGTTCACTTGGCTCTGAACATGAGCTCCAATGCTAAGCTAACTCCCTCTCCGCAGGTACCCATCGGTGATCAACCTGCCGACATCGAAAAGCAGACTCGCAACCTCATCTCAGAGTTTATCGCAAAGCCAAATAGTATCATCCTCGCCGTCTCCCCTGCCAACGTCGATATTGTCAATTCTGAGGCTCTCAAGCTCGCCCGTCATGTCGACCCCCTGGGCCGGAGGACTATTGGTGTTCTGACCAAGGTGGATCTCATGGACCATGGCACCAACGCCCTTGATATCCTGTCCGGGCGAGTGTACCCCTTGAAGCTGGGATGGATCGGTGTTGTGAACCGCTCACAGCAAGATATCCAGGGCAACAAGCCCATGGAAGAGGCCCTGAAAGATGAGGAGAACTTCTTCAAGCTGCACCCAGCGTACAGGAATATCGCCATGAAGTGCGGTACACGTTTCCTGGCCAGGACCTTGAACACCACTTTGATGGGACATATCAGGGATCGCCTGCCTGACATCAAAGCCCGACTCAACACACTAATGGGACAGACCCAGCAAGAACTCGCCAGCTATGGCAACATGCAATTCAGCGGCAGGGAGCACCGGGGTTCCCTCATTCTGCAGCTCATGACAAGATTTGCGGCCTCATTTATGTCATCGATCGACGGTACTTCAACCGAGATCTCCACCAAGGAGCTGTGTGGTGGCGCCCGGATATACTATATTTTCAACTCCGTGTTTGGTAGCTCCCTAGACACGATCGACCCGACCTCCAACCTCTCTGCTTCCGACATCCGCACCGCAATCAGGAACTCTACTGGTCCCCGGCCGAGCCTATTCGTCCCCGAGATGGCGTTCGATCTTCTCGTGAAGCCGCAGATTAAGCTGTTGGAGATACCCAGCCAACGGTGTGTTGAGTTGGTTTACGAGGAACTTATCAAGATCTGCCACACGTGTGGGAACATTGAGCTTTCACGATTCCCGAGGTTACAAGCCAAGCTTATTGAGGTTGTATCGGACCTTTTGCGAGAACGTCTGGGACCTGCGTCCGGCTACGTCGAGTCCCTGATTTCGATACAGCGGGCTTACATCAACACAAACCATCCAAATTTCCTAGGTGCTGCAAATGCAATGAGCAACGTCGTAGGCGCCAAGCAGGAGAGGGAACGCAAACGCCTGATCCAGGAGGAGCGCGAGCGGAGAGAGAGAAGACGCGCGAAAGAGCTCGGGGCTAACGGTACGGAGGAGGCTGAAGAAGACGAGCATGCCGGCACTGAAAAGGCGGAGCACGCGTCTATTCGCAAGGCGCAGGGCAAGGGTGCCCGCAGCATGTCACCGGCGGTAAGAGAAAATGGCACCGGTGGCATCACGGCGGCCCTGAACGGAGCGCGCTCAGCCTCTCCCATGATGCAAAACTCTCAGGGCCCTGGCGGTGCGAAGGACTCTTTCTTGAACTACTTCTTTGGAAAGGATGGCGCACAACCAGCATTCCCGCCGCCTTCGCACAATGCAAACATTGGCCGGCACGTGAGCCAGGGCTCGGAGCCGTCCATCAGCCAGAGCTTCAGACACCAGGAGCCTGCGCTTCGCTCTCCTATTCAAACCACTGCATCGCACACGCACGATGACGACTTCGTCTTCGGCTCATCGGTGCCCCGTGGTGCAGACTTTGTGAGTCCTCCTCCCAGCGAGACTGATGTACGATCGTATTGGAACCCCTGAGCCCAAAATTATCACCTAACCTCCCCGGCTAACCATTCTCAACAGGGTGCTACCGGCGAGCCGGCCATGACGGAACGCGAGCAGATGGAGACGGAGCTCATCCGGGCCCTGATCTCGTCTTACTTCAACATAGTACGTGAGTCGATCGCCGACCAGGTCCCCAAGGCCATCATGCACCTGCTGGTCAACCACTGCCGCGACGAGGTCCAGAACCGCCTCGTCAGCGAGCTGTACAAGGAGGCGCTCTTCGAGGAGCTCCTGTACGAGGACGACGGCGTCAAGAAGGAGCGCGAGAAGTGCGAGAAGCTGCTGCAGACTTACAGGGAGGCGGCCAAGATCATCGGCGAGGTGGTATGAGACCAGAGCGAGGGGAAGGAAATGGAAGAGAGAAAATGGCCAGCTCCACGCTCGAGCCGGGCGGAACGAAGAGACGACAGATGATGATAGATGAACAGGTGCAGGCAGGTCTTGGTAGACGACTCGTGTTGTTGTACTTCTATGTACTCTACTCCCATCAAACTCACACATCCATCCACAACCGCCTCAGTTAGCCACCACTGACTGACTGGGCGGGACGATACCACAACTCCACACATACCACACCAAAGCACACCACACTTGTACGCAGAAAAGCACCGCCTACACGGGGAAACATCGTCTGTATATATAGAACAGGCAGCAGACATGGGATTTGGACGATTTTTTTTGTCTTTCGAAGACGACGCGTTCACGCAAAACGTGCTTTGAAACAAATACAAGATCGCGGCACGCTTTTGTCCACTTGACTGGTCCCCCCTGAGGACTTGTGAGGACTGTCTTCTCCGTATTTTGAACCACTTATTTTGACCACTCACTTTGACCGTTCAATTCTGTGGGACTCCATCCCAGTAGACCTCAGGCAAGCGACGTGCGTTTCTACGTACTACACCAGCGTGTGTAAAAGGCTCACATCGTAATGCTTTGAGAACATATGAAGATTACGTGTCTTAGGCTAAACTGTGTCTCAGCTGCGCTCCCAGCCATTCTTCCCATGAGCCACATCCAGACCAGACTGGACTCACCGCCCACCAATTACCACTTGCGCTATTGATACCTCGCCGCCCTCGAGCCTGTGGGGATGGGAGCGCTCGCCGGCGGCGGTACCCCAGCTGGATAGCGTGGGTCGTACTCCTCCTCGTAGTAAGCCTGGTTGTTCCGTGGCGGCGGGGCCTGGGGCTGGAAGTGCCTCGGGGCCGTGTCAGAAGGGTGACGCGGGTCATAGCTTTCAGCGGCGGTCGGCTGGGGCGGGAGTCCCTGAGGTGCGCGGTCATATGCTCTTTCGTAGGGGCGGTATGGCTCCCCGAGCATTTGTGCAGGCAGAGGTGGCTGTTCCCGGCGTGGGGCCCCGGTAGCAAAAGGATCCCCGCGGTCATAGGATGCTGTAGGAGGCAGTGCGTCCCTGTAATACCTTTCAGGCTCGGGATTGGGAATCCGACGGAGAGGACGCTCCTCGATCCATGTCGATCCATCCGGTCTTCGGTACTCGATAATTTCGATCTCAATGACCTCTTGGGGACGCTGCCGTGGGACTGGCTCGTCTGGATAGCCGCGATAATCCCAATTGTCGCGGGGCGGAGGTCTCTCGTAGCGCGGATCGTCCACCGGGGGCGGTGGAGGCAGATATTGGTAGTCGTGCTCTGGACGAGCTGGGCTCCTCTGGCGGTATTGCTGGGACGGAGGTGGACGGTAGTCTGTGTAGACTGGGGAACGGGACCTGCGAGGTTCAATGTCCCGCATGGGTGGTTCCCTGTATTGGTGTACAGAGTCCTCGGGCTCGTCGCGGTTACCATCCATATAAATGACGTTGGACAGTCGGTGCTGATGACCACGGTAAGCCGCATCCCTTGGATTTGGAACACTTGGTTCAGCTCGAGGAGACGGCGCATCTGTGCTCGGTGAGTCTCGGGGCCTGGACTGGAAACGCTGGCGCTGCTGAGGCGTGCCTGGCTTCGAGCCATGTCTGGGACGTTGAACATTCCCACTGTGGGCGTTGCGCTGTGATGCTTTGGCCTGGGGTGGATTGTGAGCTGTGGCGCTACTCGGCGTGTTACGGCGCGACAGTGTGTTCTCTGCCGTCATCTTCTCAGTCCTATCACCCTCAGGAATGGCGCTTTTCCTGGCAGTTTGTGCCCTGTCAGCTGCCCACATCGCCCGAATAGCATCTCCTTCACGTTCTGCTTCTTCTTCAGCCATCTTTTCCTCCTCCTCGCTCCGTTTCAGCAAATCTCCGTCTTTTCCCTGGGCACCCTTCCTATTTTTCTTCTTATTTTGGCGAGCATTCTGCTCACGTTGGCGGAAGCCTTGAGACGATCGCCGCTCACTCTCGCGACCTAACGCTGTGCTCATAGCCGCAGCCGCAGCCGCAGCCGCAGGCACAGTTGCAGGCGCAGGTGCCGCAGGTTCTTGGAAGGCGTGACTATTCGCAGGACCTATCGAATTGGCTCCTGCCAGAGATGGTCCAGTATGATCGTAAGGGCCAGATGGCTGGTTAGAGTACTGCGCGGTAGATGGCGCCGTACTCTGGTACGAGCCTGCGCTGCCGATTTCTGCAGGGCCGCCTGTCTGAACTTGTCCGTAGTATTGGGCATGATCACCCGCAGGCGCATTCTGGTATCCCTGATGATAATCAGGCTGGCCTGGATAGGCTGGCTGCACGTTCGGCATGGCTTCAGGAATGTTGACGGGTCCCAGGAGGTGCGGAACTGCCTCATTAACCAGGTGGAATTTCTGGCTGTCCATGCTCACAGCCGAGCGCAGATTGGTGACTGCCGCAGGCTCTGGAAGCAACACCATGTCAACAGTCCACTCTGGCGGCTGACCGTATTGAGCCATTTGCACAAATGGCTCCACATGCTTGCTTTGAAAATGCGTCGTCAGCTGTGGCAGCGAATATGACCTGCGTTCTTCCTCAGATGCGAGATAGCCACCGACACCCTGGTGACAGACTCTGCACACCAAGCCATTGACGTTGCGAACCGGTCTCATATCCTTGTGATCGGATAGACCATCTATGAAAGTCGCCAGGGGTAAGGGGAGACCGAACCTCGCATGGAATCGCTTGGCAAGATGATGGATTACGACTTGGACCCTGACTATCGACAGAGTATCCTTCATGTTGGAAGTTGCATTCCAGAGTTCTCGGGCCATACGCGCCATGTCCTCAAGCTGGGCCCGGTATTGCGGAGAAAACGTCGACGGATGTACTGGTTGGTAACCAATCTGTCCATTGGTCTGGTATGCTCCAAAATTGTAATTGTATGGTGCAGGTGGTGCTGAGAGACCTGGCGGACCCGGCAGACCCGCTAGGCCTGGCGGTCCTGGCGGTCCTGGAGGCGCAGTAGGAGGACCCGAATAGCCTGGCGGGTTACCTCCTTGGGCAGAAGGATAAGGCTGATGTTGGTAGGCATCTGGAGGAGGGTAGGCATGTGTCCCGTAGCCTTGAGCTGGGTAAGGGGGGTGCGAGCTCTGCCCATAAGCCTCGCCATAGGGTGGAGCTGCCCCATAGGTTGGCGCTGGAGGTTTTGGATGACTTTGGAATGGCTGAGAAGGAGCTGTTGGTAGGCCATGCTGGTAGGCACTGTGGGCCGGAGGTGGTTGGCTTTGATAGAAGCCATTCTTCGCACTTCTTGGCTCTGACGTGAACGGTGCTTGCTCTGGCCACTCCGCTCTCCAATGCACGACTACGTTGCCAATGCTCAGAGAGGTTGTATGCTTGGCAGCGTAGTGCTGGATGACGCCTTCGAAGCCGTAGTACCGAACGGTAACTTCGCAACCGTTGCAGAGAAAAATTTCCTTCCGATGTCGTTCGGTATGTGGTTTAATCTTGATATCAAAAACCCACTTCATGTTCTCCAAAGTCAGCTTCTGGGTAAACGGGCCTTGCGGCGGGTCGACAACGGGCATTGCCCCGGACGCTCGAGCTGCTGCGGCGTCTTTGGCAACTTCCGCATAGAAGCGCTTGCGAATATAGGTCAACACCTCGACCGCGAACTTTGAACAGCTGTTTCTGTCGACCTTGTCCCCATTTTCCCAGCCATCTAGGATGATCTCATCAGCAAACCCAGCAATTCGCGCTCGTACAGGCGCCTGGACGTCGTCCCAGTCAGCATCCACGGCGTCTCGAGCTTCCTTGTTGGCCGCAGCGGCGAGATTCCGCTTGTCATCCATTTCTTGTTGACGCAAGACCTGGGCGGAGTTTTCCTTCTCCCGTTGCTCGGCTTCAGCTCTCTGCGCTAGCAGACGCGATTTCAGCAGCTCCCAAGCTTGCTCATCCAATGGGGTGATAATTTGGAGAGCAGCTTGAAAGGATGGTATATGCGCAAGCACGCCCGGTTCCAATGGTGGATCAAGCGCGAGCGCTCGTCGTTCTATCTCAGCCTTCCGAGCAGCCTTTAACTCGGCAACCTCCTCTTTCGTTCTCTCGTGGCGGCCCAGGGGAAGCGACGAGGCAGTCCCAGTTGACGATCGACGAAAGGGATCTGGAGTGATGCCGTTTCGTTGACTGGAGCTCATAGACGGAGTCGCTGTTCCGCTGTGATTGCTTGCAGAGTTCAGACCAGGTATCTGGACGACAGATCCAAACCCTGCTGTTGTCTTTGGGCCGACAGCAGCGCCCGTAGGGAGAGGTACTGATGGTCGGTAACCCGGATATAAAACGTTCCTCATCTGGCTCAATCCACCGGAAGCGGCCCAATTCTCCCACCTTAGGGCATCGCTTCGGCGTTCATGACCACGGCCTTCCAGCCCTTTCAGCCATTCCTCTACAGTAGCAGCGCCCATAGACTTCACGCTGAAAAACTCCTGCTTCAGAGCCTCTACATGTTGAGACCAGAAGATTTTCGTTAGCGAAGTGCTTGGTGGTGGTTGGCTCCGTTCCACCGTGGATGGGGAGATGACGTGAAGCTCCTGCGTAACGAAGACGACCGGCAGAGCTGCAGCCAGAGTGCTGGGAAAGGATGACGACAGCAAGATATCGATCTCCTATGGCTACGTTAGAGAGCAGGTATTGTATGTAGTCCGATTCAATGCACAGTGCACAAACCTTGATTGATTTTGTCAGGAGACATGCGCCACATGATCGGGTTGCAAACGCCCAAATGATAACAACGCCATCTTTGCCCGGGCCGGACTGCCACGGATCTGGCGAGTCCTTGTGCACTGTACCTTGCTTACGACAGTGTTGACATGTGGTGGACACGGACAACTGCCACATATCCAGCTCAGTCTTGTCTTGCAGAGGACTTGGCATGCTGGGCCAGAAACGGCGTCTCGAAGCCTGCCATATTGCGGTGGACTGCAAAGGGAAGAGAGCGCTGGAGAAAGGTGATTTTGGCCGATCGCAGCGTATCTTGGACGAGGAGTCAAGATACACGTTGAACAGGCGATTGACACAGAGTAGTCTTCCTAGAATTCTAGGAGGACAGAAAGTGAAGATGTGATGCCATATCTCAGCAGGCAGAGCGGACCTATCAACCACGGAGCCAGGACGTTGGTCACCTTGTGAATCTTCCTCAGACTGCTCCAATTTCAACTTTTTAACCGAGTCCAGGGTGTTCGCCCTGGTTCCAGGCTTTGAGGTATCCTCGGGAGACTTGCGTTTTTTGGACACAGTCCCAGCAGGCTGGCTGCCGGGGACGGGTTGCGAGATTGTGGAGACAGCGGCATCAGCGAGAAGCGTCTGTGTGTGAGGTGTTGGGATGATCGCGTCGTCTTCATCTTCGGACTGAGCCTCCATGGACACATCGGACGGGGAGTCATTGCCATCCAGGCGGCGCAGTGGTGACTGCTGGGCATTGCTGCTGTCGCTGTCATCCAGCGGGAGGAAGTCAGTCGCAGAGGCGTCGGGATCAGCAGCGGTGACGTCGACTGCTCCGGAATAGCGACCACCTTCAGTCATTGCGTCGGGATTACAATGGCTGCGCCTGTGCTTCAAACGAAACAGAAAAGGGAGACGGGGAGTCTAGGTGGGCCGCCGGAGGAGCAGCTCATCAGACGGAATGAAGGAGAAACAGTCCAGCAACACTTGTCGAGCACTGAACGGGATGAACTGGGGATGGCGGAGGATGGAGGGCAGGGCAAGACGCGACAACGATCTAAGGCGTTGTCGCAGAGGGAGGCTTCGCGGGACAGTCAGGCTGCCGCGTGGAAGCGGATGCTGAACCACGTCTTGCAAGCAAGAGGTGTGCCCAGAAGACCAAAGGGATCGAGGATATGGTGCACAGCTTAAAAGTGAGAAGGCATGCTTGCGAATGCGAGACCTGCCCGGTCGGTCTCGGTGGCGGGGAGCTGGTTGTGTTCGGGATCAGGATCAAGCTCGAGGTGGTCGGAGACGGAACGCGGAGGCTCAAGTTGTTAACACAGCCAGCTCCGCGAGGACCTTGGGACAAAGAGTTCGCTTGATACAAAGGATTGCCCAGTACAAGACCGGCACGTAGCGGGCACTCTGCTTGGGCTGAATCAATGCCTGACGGTGATGCACGGCGCGGGAAGAGGAAGGTTGTACACGAGGAGTTGTGACGATGATGAAATGTAGGGAAGAGAACGCGGCGAGTTGAGGTATGTACAATCAATCCCATTGCCGAGTAGAGCAGACTAATTGCCCGCCACTTGCCCGCCTAGTGTGGAGTGGTGAACCGCGGCAAGGTGCAGTGGGGTCTTGGCCGACCCGCAGAGGAGCCAGGCTAAGGGAGGTACGTACTGTAACTAGACCTGACGAAATACTTCAAAAATCCTCATCGGAATTGTTGAGTTTGGGCATATACCTGTCGACGAATAACGCAGCATTCAGACAGTATTTGGGTTTGGCAATGTTTTGATGATCCCTTCAAACTGTCAATATTGACTGTAGAAGGTCTGCTGTGATGGACTCATCTCGCTCGGCACAAGCACTCAGAGAGACGATTTCACGTCGCCGCCATACGCAAGCCTCCTCAGGATGCCCCTGTTCAGCTCTCCCACGCTCCTAATACAGCACAAGCCCAGCGTCTGGTCCAGCTCGGCAAGCAAGCCGGCGAGGACATGTTTCGCGCCCTCCTTACCCGCGATCCCTAGCCCGTACATGACCGGCCTCCCCACCAGCACCGCCTTAGCCCCGAGGCAAAGCGCCTTCACGATGTCAGCACCCGTCCGGATCCCCGAGTCGAAGAGCACCGTGACCTCGTTGCCCACCGCATCCACAATCTCGGGCAGCATCTCCAGCGACGGCACCGCCCCGTCCAGCTGCCTGCCGCCGTGATTAGACACGATGATGCCATCGACCCCGTGCCGGGCCGCCATGCGCGCGTCCTCGGCGCAGAGGATTCCCTTGAGCACGATCGGCCCGTCCCAGTGCCTCCTGAGCAGCGCCAGGTCCTCCCACGAGTGCGCGTGCCCGGAGAAGGCCTCGCGGATCCACGCCTGCGCCGCGAGGAGCGGGTTGTCCTCGGGCGACTCGCCGTCGTTGGCCTCGGCGAACTTGCGCCGGAACACCGGGTCGCTGAGCCCGACCTCGACCCCGCTGCCCTGCACGAACGGCAGGAAGCCGCCGTCGAGGTCCAGCGGCCGCCACGCCAGCGTGAACGTGTCGAGCGTCACCACCAGCACCGAGTGGCCCCCCGCCTTGGCCCGCCCCAGCAGCGATGCCGTGATCTCGTCGTCCTGCGGCCAGTACAGCTGGAACCACCGGTCCGGCAGTGGCCCCGGCCCCGCCGCTGCCGCCGCTGCCAACTCCTCGATGGTGGTGGTGCTCGCCGTGCTGAGGGTGAACGGTACGCCCAGCTCCGCGCACGCCTCGGCCACTCCCAGCTCACGGTCCTGGTGGTAGGCCGCTTGGACGCCCACCGGAGCCATTATCACAGGGCTGGCTAGACATGTTGTTAACTTCTGGAGTTCCTTTTCATCTCCGTTCTTATCACTGACGGCTCTTTTCGGCCGCAAGTCTCTGGAAAGCACTCACGATATTTCTTGCCAAACAGTTCCACGTTAAGATCCCTCGGCACTGTAGGCCTCAGGACGCGAGGGATGATCTTCCACTGTCGGAACGCCAGCCGATTTGCGTCCATGGTCGATGCTTCGCCCGCGCCCCCGTAAATGTAGTTGAAGGGGCCTGGGGCCATGGCCTTTCTCGCCTGTTCTTCCAGCCCGGACGGGTTCGTCGTGACCACCGGGGGCTCTCCTAGTAGAACTCCGTTCTTGTAAAGCTCCAACTGATACTCCCCGAAGGGAGGGCGGTCCTCACCGCTGTCGTCTGATCCAGCCATGTCTGTGGTATCCTTTCCGTCAAAACACAACAATGAACGAGTCGCCGGCAAGTTGCATCCATATAATACAGGACGTGCTAACAAATGAATGGCATGGCCACTTCCAGCTGTGGGCTGAAGGATTGACTGGGAGATCGTCGTCTTATGTAGACTAAGCTGGGTAGGTGTCAGCTGCCTCGGCAAGTGTCTATATACGCCACTGCTCAGCTCCCCGCCACGGCAATCCCTCAGACAAGCTGAACTTGACCCAGGGGCAAGGGAAGCAGACAACCAAAAGCATTTAAATAGTACACTCTTTCTTCTTGATGGCGTACATGCTGATTGGACCGTACGAATTTCAGCATCGGCCTCAGCTCACTGTTGAAGAGTCCACGGCACTTACGAAAGGCCCAACCAAACCCAATGCAGAAGTAATAACGGAAGAGCTGGCTTCCGACACTTGTTAACGTCACTCACTCGCTCATTTTGGCAGCATCCAGGACTATCGTTGCATCACCCAAATTTCTGTCGAGTTCACTATACGGCCTTATCGGAATGGACCGTAGGGAAACAGAACCAGACCGAATGATATGTTAACAACGTATTTTCAAATACCCTCTAGCAGTGCTCAGAAGGTCCGTCAATCCCTAAGCGGACGAAGGATCCAGTCAGAGACAGGTCAAGCCATACAGTCGCGCATCTCCTCTGAATCTCATTTTGAAATGTTCTTTGCTTCGTTGTTCTCTCCATTTTCTAGGCTACTTGGGTTGCAATCACCACCCCCATACAACAACGCATTCATGGATCGAGATTTAAGCATCAAGCTCGACGTAGTTGGCCGGGAACAGCCCGGACTTCGCCCCAAGGTGACCGAACCACCAGTCATCATCCGGGAACTCCAGATTTTGGATCTTGTCGCCTTCCGCAAAGCTCAATTCTGTGAAATATATTAGCTTCAGGCACGAACGTAATTGGGCGTCTGTACATACCATTGTCCTCAGCTGCTTCATAGTCAAAGAGTGCCGTCGCGACGGCACCTGCGCCTGCTGCGGCTTGGGACTCAGGCTGAGCAGCGGCAGCGGGAGGCGGGGGAGGGGCAGCAGTCTGGTCAGCACCAGCCGTGTCATCGTCGTCGTCGACCAAAGTGACGTAGTTGCTGGGGAATAAGCCGCTCTCACCCCTCGAGTTCGTGCCCATCCACCAGTCGTCGTCGACCATGTCGATATTTGTCACGTATTCTCCTTCTCTGAGCTCAAGCTCGTTCTCCTCGGCCTTCTCATAGTCGTACTCAATGATAGCGCGCTTGCCACCGGTGGAGCCGGACTGAGTCTCCTGCACTTGATCGTGACCAAAGGCTTCTTCTGCCACAGCAGTTGCTGCACCACGAGCTAGGTCGTGAGTGGGCTGCTCTTCGGGTAGCTCCTGCTCTCGGGGTACCTCCTCAGGAACGGGTATAGGGCGCGATGGGAGTTGTTGTGGTGCTGGCTCGATCTCGGGCTCGGCAACACGTGGAATAGGGGCAGCGACTCGGATTGGCGAGGTGTCCCGCGCGGGCTCCTCTTCAACTTCATCATCATCGGCCGCAGGCCGCGAAGGCAGGCCTGGCAACGCAAATCCACCCGAGGGACGGCTCGCCTCTGGGGGTGGGGGTGGGGGGGTGCTGTCACTGGCACCGGTAGCATCTCGAGGGATCGCAGGCGCAGCAGCACCCATAGGCGGTCCCCCCTTGAATCGATCCTTGAGAGCAGAGACGCCTCCAGATGGAGAAGCAGGTTGGTCCGGGTCGTTGGATCCCACTGTGTCGCCGGTCTTCTGTCCGGGAATGCCTCGGCCGTACGCCCCGGTCTGAACAGGGCCCCAGCTCTTGCCGCTGTAACCGCTCTGCCATCCGCCTCCGCTCTTCTGAGCAGACACCGGGGATGTAGCTGGAGGTGGCAGGTCTGCGCCCGATCCCGAAGCACCCCTCTCTCTAGCCTTCTTCTCCGCCCACAACTGGGCGGGAGTCTTGCCACCTTGGTCTGCGAAGGTGCGGCTAGCAGCCCCTACAGGAGCGGCCGCAGGGACAGCAGGCGCCCCGAAACCCAGCCCACCAGGAGTGGGAGCCTTCGTGCCGGTAAAAGTACTCGCTCCGCCGAATTTCTTGGCAACCTTGGGCTTTGGGAGAGAGGTGAGGCGTTCAGACTGTCCAGACTGGCTGAAGGCTGATGTTCGTTCAGAGACTGAGGGACGAGGCGCCTCTTCCTCGGCGACTTCGGCAGGTTTCTGGGCGCGGGCTCGGATGGAGGCAATGTCAACCTTTCCGACAGGCTCATATGAGCCTTTCACGGGAGTAGGCCGGAGGTCTTCCTGGTTCTTGGCCTGCGCCCGGAGTGCAGCAATGTCCACCTTTCCAACGGGCTGGTATCCACCTTTGACAACATCACCGTCCGTGTCATCTTGTCGGCCAGACCCGTTGAACCTGGCCGGTTCCTGGTTCTTGACCAGCTCCGACAAGTTCACCTTCGTAGGCTTGTAGGCCGAGTCCACCTTTTCCAGCTGCGTCCTGGTGACGGGCGGCGCATCAGCACCCCAGCCATCCTCGTCGACGTTGTTGTCTCTTCGGTTACGTGCGGCCACGAGGGGGTTGAAAGAGCCTCCACTGCTCGCTGTTGGGGTGAATACGGGCTTCTTGGCAACCGGAGGGGCAGCGGGTGCGGGCATGGGAGCGGAGCCCCCGGCGGTGTACTTGGCGCCAGAGGCGTCTGAAACCTTCTGTATGATGGCGGCGGGTTCGAGATCGCTGTCTGAACGTGCGGTTATCTGGACATGGTAGCCGTGGAGGATTTTGGCGACGGCTGCTGAGTGGCTGGTAAAGTAGCCTTTCGTTCGCTCGGGGACACCGCCTCCGCACCAAGCAATGAGGACATTCTTTGGCAGAGCAGTGTTGGGGTCCTTGACCTTGACAAATGCGAACTGGATACGCCCTTCGCTGAAGTCTTCAATCAGGTCGGCAAGCTCACCCTCTAACGAACAGAGTTGCTTGTCAGCAGAATGACGACGCGCGGCGTGGTGGGGGAGGGGAGACGGGACGAAGCTCACCTCCTTTGGTTTCGACTTTGAGAATACTCTCCTTGGCCCCGCCATCTTGGAAGGCGTTGAGCAAGGGAGCTTGGACTGTGAACAGGGCCCATTGGGCATAGGTTGGCGAGTCTGACTTTGGTAGCTGAGCGTTGACGACCCCCTGGTAGCTACTCTTGATGGAGGGACCGTTAATGGACAGGTTGAGCGATGCCATGACGTCGGTTCTAAGCAGTGTAGGGCATCAGGTGGAAGAGGGGTGTAGCTGAGGTCTGCCCGGTACGTGGTAGAGTGTAAAGAGATGTCTGCTGTTAGAATGGCTCGCAGACCGAGTCGTAATTAAAGATGCGCAATGCGGAAGGGGCTGAGCAGACCGAGCGACGATTGAGGTAGTCCGTAGGCTGGTTATTAGCAGGCTGGCAGGAGCTTGGTCACTCAATGACTGACTGCTGAGGGGCCCACCGGGGAAAGGGGAAGCCGCCGTTGGGCTGCAGCTGAGGTCATAGCCTATAATACAGTGTGACTGGATGCGAGTGCCCGGCAGGTCTGTCACCTCGCACTGTGACTCTGGTCGCTTCCCCGAGGCGAGCACAGTACCTACCTAATAAAACACATCCGGATGTACTGGAAATGCCCAATCACCTCAATGGCGATGAGCATTCTGATTTGCATTGTTCACAATTGCAGATACTTCAATTTCCTATTCACAAAAATCTGTCCTTGGAAATCACACAAGCACCCCTCCCAGATTCCAGCAAAGAACGAGGAAGGACTGCGCCCTACTACACCTGGCCGTTGGGACGTGGTGGACTGGTACTGTAGAACAGTCTCTATACTGAGAATACAGGTCAGAACAGAAACATGACCCAGTTGGTGCAACACATAGAACTTGGACTGCATAGACGAAAATTGAATTTGCAGGAGTCAGGGACCCCTTGAAAAAAGTCCGGATTCCCAGTCGCTCTCATAACTAGCGAGACTCATTATTATTTGTACAATGCAGCCCTCGCCTCTGGAGCAGGCTGCCAACGCCCATATGATATCCATCAATCGTTGTGTTGTGTATTGTTTGTTGTTTTGTGTGTTGCGCGTGTCACGTCAGAACGTACCGCCCTTCCGCCCTGCAGTAATCCTCAACGGTTGCTTCCAATCTCTGGGATCTATTACAGCAAAGTCGTCACGATTTTGCCCCAGTCCCAGATCCTTCATCATGGCAGCGCATGGTAAGAGCATGCGGCCAATTTCTTCTTTGTCAAACCCATCAGCAGCACAGTTCGGCGCAATCGCAACATGATTCGCAGAGGCAGCAGCAGCACAGCGCTGCGAAGAAGCCCTTCAGACATCCGCCGCCGCCGCTGTCCTTTTGGGGAGGAGCTTGTTGTGGTTGGTACATCGGCTGGGCTTGCTGATAGTAGCCTTGTTGGCCTGGTGGGGGAGGGCCGTATCCGCCTTGTCCGGGAGGAGGACCACCATAGGACTGTTGGCGAGATGATTAGCATTTAAACTATACTGTGCAACCCGACGTGTTGAGGTCGGGATGAAAGCGTCGTGAGGTAATTTACCGGATTGGGGTACTGAGGACCGCCGGGACCGGGGCCGTAGCTACTATTTGGGTCGTAAAATGCGTGGGCAGACATTGTCAGGGTCGCTCGAGATCAATCGTGGACGAGAATGCAGGCTGTTTGGCGGCAGTCTAGCAGTTGGGCGGCAAGATGTCGAGAAGTGAAGAAGCCTGAACGGGCGGCTCGACTCGACTTGGCAGGAGAAATGCTGTGTAGGGCTGAATGGAGTTGCCGAGAAATGAAACTTCAGTGGTCAGGCCAGACAAGGAGAAGGGAAGGGGAGAAAAGGCGACGAGAGGCACGGTGGTAGGTTTTAAGTTATGCGACTGCCCCAGGAACCGGGATCAGCGTTGGGAAGGTCAAATGATGTCTGGGAACTTCTGCAGAATAGGTGGGGCGCGGGTAAGCATTCCACGACTGATGAATTGATTGATTCCAGTGACCTTTGACGGACTACCGAGCACTGGCAGACTGGGCTGGGACTAATGGAAGCGTGTGGCTCACAAGATGGCTGCAGGTTGATAACCACCTGGTCAAGGGTGAATGGGGCGATAGGTTGGGACCGGCTAGCACGGCGTCTCGACCACGGCAGTACTTGGCTGGTGGGTATGTACCCGGGCATTTCGCTCTCGTACTCCAAGTACCTCGACCAAGCATCGAGTGTGGCTCTGCTCGCCGTCCATTCGTCACGGTTGGAAAGGCTGCGCAGCAGCCATTCTGCTACTCGCCGCCAGCGTGATGGCTGCGCGAAATGTAACTCCTGCCTGCCTGCCTTTGCCCCTGGGGCCAAGCTGAGCGTGATGGCAACCCCAATGTGCTGTATCAATCCCCGGGAACACCTGCATAGCCACTTCAGTACGCGTTCTGTCTAGAGCTATTGTGCCACAAGCAATACGCCAGCGAGCGTGTGAGAGGCTCGTGGGCGAGTCCAGCTGGAGCCGACGTCGGAACGAGCCACATAGCATGCTACCCCAAACTCATTGCAGGCCAGGCGTACTACACTATACACGCCACGCTAGCAGGTACTCAAAGGACACAGGCTGAAAGGGCAACAATACCGAGTCGAGGGCAAAAAGATTGGCACATTGGGTTGGCGTGCAGGTGGTCTGGGGTGGCAGTGCTCGGCCAGACACTCGAGACAATCGAGACACTTCTGCTTCGTTGGGCTGCGCGTCGCTCCCAGACCGGCACAGGTTGGCCGGCTGATCGCGAGTTAATTGGCTTGTGCTGGCTTGTGCCCATCCTTTTTCCTTGACACAGCCACCTTCACTCGTTGGTCTCGCAGTCTCGGCGCAGAAGCGAGTGCAGTGCGGGCCCTCTTGAACTTGGCGAAGATCCTTTGGGAGGATCGTGATTTTCCCCGGCGCAAATAGAGATAGACTCGAACGCAAGGGGCTACGAAACGGCAAAATAGTGAGGTCGTCCATCCCGGAAGACTTCAAGTTCAACCAGCCCTTCACCCCTGACCAAGTCGACTCATACCACACATGACAAGATTGCAGTACAGCAGTCCTGTCCCCAGGGTCTGCAGATCGGCCCATCGTGCATATTACCCCTGCCCTTCTAGAACGGCTCGAGAAACAACAGCCAGCAGCTCGAAAAGCCAGGAGCGGGAGTTCCCGTTCCAGCGCAGGGCAGCCTGCACTGTGCCCTCACGCTCCAATGCTCTGGGGTTCAGAGACTGAACAATGTCGCCGCCAGAGATTGAGCCGCTGCCACAGTACCTGGGAATGTAGGCAGTAGACTACCTTTCCGTATGTACTCCAGAATTGATACTACTTGACCACCCAGGGACCTGCCGATTGACAACTGCCATGAGGGCCATGACGCAAGTGGCCTGTGGCCAATCAGAGCTTATCAGTCTCTCTTGACCCAAGATGGCGGGGCAATCACTGCAGCTGCATCTCGACCTGAATCGGAGCCGGTTCAGCGACGAACAGTGACTAACTTTTGTTTTCTAATCAACCAAGCACGACTATTCCTACTGACGCAGCAGCCGACCAACAACAGCATACGATCGACTGTTTGTTCTTCTTTCATATCAGACACACCGTACGACAGAGACCTTGTATTTGCCCAACATCCAAACCCAAGCCTTCCATTCCGGCAACATCTCGCCCACGTCAGGACAAACCACCAACATGGCCACGATCAAGGAGATCACCAGCTACTCTGAGTGGGACACCCACCTGGCGTCTCTCCCTCCGAATACCCTGCTCATCGTCTCCTTCCACGCCCCGTGGGCTGCACCGTGCGCCCAGATGGCCACCGTCCTCAGCACACTCGCCTCCGAATACCCTGCCGACGGCTCGACCTCGTGGGTCTCCCTGAACGCCGAGGAGCTGTCCGACATCAGCGAGAAATACGACGTCACGGCAGTCCCGTTCCTCGTCCTCTCTAAGAACTCCAAGGTGCTCGAGACGGTGAGCGGCAGCAGTGCAGTCAAGGTGCGGAACGCCATCGAGGCACACGCCGGCAAGCCTGGCGCCACAACCGTGAGCACGAACGGGGCCTCGGCGGGTGGCGCATCGGCCGTGGACGAGCCCGTGGAGACGGACCCGGCAAAGGCGAAGGAAGAACTCAACAAGAGGCTGGAGGAGCTGGTCAAAGCTGCGCCTGTCATGATGTTCATGAAGGGCACCCCCAGCGGGCCTCAGTGCGGCTTTTCGAGGCAGATGGTGGCGCTGCTTCGGGAGAACTCGGTCAAGTACGGCTTCTTCAACATCTTGGCGGATGATGAAGTACGGCAGGGCCTGAAGGAGTTCGCGGACTGGCCCACGTACCCACAGCTATGGATTGAGGGAGAGCTTGTGGGCGGTCTGGACATCGTAAGTTGGCGCTCGCGACGCTTTCATCCCATTGTTCTGTGGGGTTTATGGCTGACAATTTTGTTCAGGTCAAGGAGGAAATCGAGAACAACGCGGATTATCTCAAGCCGTACAGCGTCAAAGGCAATGGCGAGTGAACGATGGATAACGTACTGAATCTACGCCACGAGCTCAGCATATATGACATGGGGATCCTACACACCCCGGCACAGGTTGGATGGCCGTCCAGCCTCACAGCCATTCCGGGTTACATGGTTTGAGGCCATATTGCAGCCGCAATTCTTCCCGTACACGGCCCAAAGTTGTGGATGGTTGGTCGGAGCCGCCAAGAGGGCAGGTCAATCTTGCCCCTGTGCTCAAGTCGAGCCAGGTTTCCAAGGGCAATGTAGGCAAGGAAATGATGTCGGGAAGGAGAAATGCCACAGAAGGCCCATAATACAATCTAGTTCAAGCATTGTGCCTTTCTAGTTCATGCACTGCTGTGCAACGCCTGACTATGTCATGTCTGTTCTTCTCAGCCCCTGCATCGATCTTGGTGCATATATAACTGCACAACCTTCCTTGCATATTTTGACAAGACATTTGGTTTGTTGTATGTCCAAATGAGAATACTGTTTCTGGCAACAGTTGGTAGTGTCAAGGATTCTGGTCATCGCAGTTTTCTTGCTGCCAAGCCACTTGTATTCCTCAGCCTTCTCAAACAGCGCCGTGCCGAAAGAGTCACTTACAAACGGTCACGACTGTTCTGGGGCCCTTTATCATCCCACATATTTGGCTCTCCCCTTCGCTTCTTTCCTTGTTCTCACAATTCAACAAGGCATATTGATCTCATATCGATATCATTCTTAACCGCTGCTTGCTCCCCCAAAACTGGAAGATCTGTTATTTGGTACAGGTTGTGCCAGCTTCTCACCCAGGCACCTGCAGGTCTTGCTCTTTCATCTACTTCGCCCAGTCAAACTCATCGCTTCTACACTTTGGGCCCACTGAACAATCACATTCAATCCTGCACATTCTTCTTGAGGCCTTCATCTGGACCTTTGACACACTCAATCCTTATGGGTGGTAAAGTCTTCTCCAGCGGCGCCGACGCCCTCTCCACCCCTCCCATGCCCCAGCCCGTCTACACACAAGTCAAGAACCAGTGCACCACTGCCCTCAAGAACCTGGGCTTCTCACGCGTTGAGACCCCGATCGAAGCCCCGGAGAAGGACAGGTTCGGTGATGTTGACATACTCGCGAGCCTCGAGGGGACCAGCTTCCCTAACATCGACCAATTTGACGAGGCGAAGTGGAACCAAATCATAAAGGTTCTGAAAGCTAAGCGCAGTCAGTCCCAGGAAAGGATTGGCCCAGACAAGCAGCGGATCGTTGACAGCATGAGCTTTGCTGTCCCCTGGCCTGTCGGCTTAGGCCGAGCTGGAGACACCAAGGCAGCACCAGGTCCACACTTCGTCCAGGTTGATGTTCGTCTATGTGATAGTCACCAAGAGCTGGACTGGCGTGTGTTGTAAGTACCAACCTTCCCAATTCAAAGCATCTACTAGCTTTACCATGACACTCCCCTGCTCCGTCAGGTACAGCATTCGCTCTACCTATCCCACCTTTAATGCACCAGGAACGCATTGGAAACATATGCTGAGACTCAAAAAGCAAGCACAATCATGGAGACCTGTGGAACATGCTTGGCCAAACCATCCGCCCTCTCGGTCTCACTGCTGACGAGGTTGGCTTGTACATTCGTATACCAGAGATTGAGAAGCAGGACAAGAGGAAATCCCGCATCTTTCTATGCAGTGATCCAAAGGGAGTGGTTGAATTCCTTGGCCTCAGCCGGCACAATGGCGAGTTGGGAAAGCCGTTCAAGTCTGTGAACGACCTCTTCGAGTACGCCGCGAGCTGCAGGTGGTTCATGCTGTGGCCTGAGGACCCAGAGGTGGAGGAAGAGACGGCGAGAGATCGATCACGAGTGAAACAGCGCCCCATATTCAGACTCTGGACCGACGAGTTCATCCCCGCCTGCCGCGCGAAAGGCCGCTTCCTTGTCCCCAACACGCAGCAGCGCTCCCGGGTTGACATCCGCGACGAGGTCCGCATGGAAGTCTTCAGCACCTTCCCCGGCTCCGAGGCCGCGTACAACTTCATCCTCGCCGACTGGAACAAGGAGAAAACTCGCATATTCGTCAAATCAAAGATCATCAAGGAGGACGCGTGCCTCCCGGCGGACATCACGCTCTTTCTGCCTAACCCCCGCGAGCACGACGGCGAGAAGCCGAACCTGAAAGACCTCGAGAAAAATTGGCGCGGCTTGCTGCGCTCGGCGCTCGCCAAGGTCATCATCGACGACGACTCCTCGTTCAAGGGCATCAAGCCCCCCAGGCTTCGTGACTCGGAGGGCGTGCTCCAGGTCGACGACGTCAAGGATTGGATCAACCGGAACTGGGTGGAAGTCGGGCGCGCCGCGTGGGAGCTGAACTGTGAGCGTGCCAGGGAGAGCATGGAGCGCAAGGGCAAGGTTTCCCAGGAAGCACCAGGCCCCAAGGCCACTGCTGGCGCGGCGACGGGCGGCAAGCGGTGAGTGTATTGGCTTCGGCGGAAGACGTGCCATTTGCTTACTGCTTTGCATTTCTCTTGGGCTTTGATTTGTTTCGATGCTGGTGCGTGTGGGCTGATTGTTTGGGAGGAGCATGGAGTTCAGATGCTTTTGCTTGAGGGGCGTTCGAGTTGGCGGCTCAGGACCAAGCGGTGGATTTTCGCGCCGCGAGAGATACCCAAAAACAATAGACAACGTGCTCGGCTTCGAGTGCCCTTTGATACGATTTGTACATTCACGGGTGGAGTATCTCCCTACGGTGACCAGCCAAGCCAGCCTTAGCTACCAGTGCCTTCGTCTCAGAACACTGCCCTTCTCAGCTACAATTGCATCCAGGCACAGCTTACTACTCTCATCAACCCAAAGCCAATTCATTGCGACACTTGGGACAGCTCAGACATGCCACGGCACATTAGTCCACCACTCTCTTCAATGAAGATCATCCCACCGATCCTCGCCGCTCTGAACAGGCAAGAACAGGAGAGCTCAAAATTGTCGAGCGGCACTCAACAAACTCGTCCCATGAGTATAAGTAACCCTCCTCTCTCAATTATCTCCTACATGTCGCTTTAACGTCACATTTGGCGAAGCGACAGAAAAGCTCAAATCATCCAGAAGATTGGAATGACATATTTGGCGCGGGTAGACTATGTGCTGGTGGTGTTGTTCCCCAACCGTGAGCGAGCGCCTCGTAAATCGCGCTTGATGAGAGCGCCCTTCATTGTTGTTATTACGCGGGCATCTTGGGATTTCGAATCTGCAATGATGGTGCAGTCCCCCGGGGTGGAAGTAGGTTTGTTGCGATGTGACAAATTACACCGAGGACATGAAGATTGCTTTCTTAGCCAGACCATGCCGATAACACCTCCTCTCTCAGATCTCTTTCCATCCGACCTGTTGCCGGGAAAACCATGTTCCATCTTTGTTCGTCATGCTTGTGTGTGAAAGAAAACAAGACCAGAGCTAAACCGCCAACTCCATGCATTGTTGAAGACCAGAAAACGCCATAGCATAAGCCCCTTCACCTTCGGGGTTGCAAATAATTCAGAAGCAATAACAGTTCGCGGAGGTTTTCGACCGCGGTATTTTGTACAGGTGATGCGGTACCGAAATAGGTGTGGGGTTTGGGGTTGGTTGATTCGGTAACTTGTATGTTCATGTGTAGGAGAGCCTGAGTAGTAACATGACTTTGAGTCCTATACGGCTGCCCTCCACAAGGTGAGACCTGTATCAGAACCAGACCGTCCGTGGTGGTTCCTGGTCCTCCGAGGTCCTGGGAAGCACGTCGTCTTTACCCATCATCTCATCAGCAAGACTGCGGGGCAGCCCGTAGCTTGCCTCGCCACGGTCTTCAGCCTCTTCCTGTGCTAGAGACTCTCGCTCTAATGCCTCAAACATGGCCCTGTATGCTGGTCGAGGTTTCCACTGTGGCCGCAGTCCCTTCTTGTCAATGCGGCGGAAGTACTGCTCTCTCTTTGCAGAGTCTGAGATAGCCCCGAAGTTGACATCGCGGAGATCTGTTCCCGTCCACCAGTCCTCAAAATCCGCGTATAGGTCTGACGCTTCCTGCAACCAGTGAGCCGCATGTGGGCGGACCATGCCACCAGTGAGCCATTCATCAAGCTTGACAGGCAACACGTAGCCGTAGTCGGGCTGCTCTGGGGACCAGTTACACGGTGAACCGCGGTAGCATACATACTGCCTTCCCCAGTGCTCATAGAAGGAGTTTTCCAAGACGTACCAGGACACCAGCAGGAGCAACAGCGTCCCAAGCCAAGTGAGCCTAAACTTGGGATGCGTGCGCCAAAATCTGGGCACCGACAGAGGCACGTAAGCGCTTTGTTGAGCGGCAGCGCACTGATGACAACTCGAGGAGTGACCCTCATGACTGTGCCGTTCTATTGTGGTTTGGCCTGTAGTCTCGTCCTTGACAGATTCGGGAGCTCGCTCAGACTGTGCAAACCGATCTTCAAGTCGTCCAATGCCCTTCTTGGCCTGCCGAATACTAGCAAGGCTTGTGTTCAAAGCCTTGCTCATGTGGATATTCCTCATCAATTGCTTGTCGTAAGGCAGGACATTCGTATCATCCGAGTCGGATACTCCGTTCCCGAGATTGTGCTCAGCTTCGTCAAGGTCGCTGGAAGCAAGTACAAGTTCATCGAAGTCGTCCGTCGTGGATTCGTCAATGTTGTTGCTCAGGTGAATTTGCTTCAGGTCTTCCTGCACGGTGGGCGGCTTGACTGAATTTTTCAACGGTGAGCGCCTGCGAGGTGTCGACCTCGATCGCCGCAATTTCGAGATGGAATTGGACCTCAAATTTGTTCGCTGGCCGTCTGACTTCGATGAGCGGGGCGACGTGCTTGTGTCTCGCTTGTGTAGCCCAGCCTTCTTTTCTGGGTCTCGACTCGGTGCGGCCGGGTCCTCTTTGATTTGGACCTGCTCAGTCTTGACAGTCACAGGGGTTTCGACATAGGCGCCCGTGACTTGTGGAGTAGGCATAGATAGAGGGTCGAATTTGTTAGGGGCTCGAGGTGTCTCATCTGCCTTTCCACCGTCGTCTTCGGATTCAGAATCGACGTCTGGTCGAGGTGATGGAGCGCGGACTGATCCTCGCTCCGACATATTGTCCATCAGAGCAAAAAGCTTCGCTTCACCCTCAATTCGTGCGGTTGGATCTGCTGATGCTCTGCTCTGGGTCGATGACACACTCTTAGTGGACGGGGACCGAGAGATGCCAGCAAAGCCAACTGTGGGCTTGGCAATAGCATTCGATTTGTTCATGCCCAGCGACGACGGGAACCTCTGATCTGGTTCAGTCGTCTTGTCAGTTGTATTGGCTCTTCCGCCAGCTGTTTCTGCTCCCCCTGGATTCGACAGCGCTCCTCTGCCCTCTTCCTGAGCTTTATCCGCCCCACCATCCTCAGGAGGACTGGGGACAGGACTATTACTCGAGGCCCTAGCCAACCTTCGGAGCAGATCGTGGGAATCTTCCTTTGCTCGAGGCACGCCCGTGGCAGGATGTACCGAGGTAGAGGCTGTGCTCGGGTTATGGGGATCCTGCTCATTAGTTTGCTGAATCGAGGGCTTGTTTCTGTAAATTGTGACGGGCGTATTGGGAATCCTTTCTCCATCCAACCCAGTGTAGTTGTGCTTCAGCGGTTGAGTCTTGGATTCGGGGCTCAAACGCGGGCTGGTTTGATGTGATCGCCCAAAACTGTCCTTGGGCTCAGCCCGTGGGGAAGGTGAGCGGGCGACATGTGGCGCCATGGTCTCGGTCAGCCGTGTCGACGGTTGAACATTTTCCGAAGGATACTCAATCCCCAGCGAACGATGAGATTCTACGCTAGGCTTTGCCAGATGTGGCGTTGAGGTTGACCTCATCCTTTCGGCGCTCATCGACTGTCCGTCGACTGGTTCTGTACTTGGTTCCTCGATTTTCGGAATCGGAATCGGGTACCTGCGCTCAGCATCCTTCTCGCGTTGCAAAATCTCGTCCAGTTTTGTGTTTGTGCGCTGGGGCACGAAGCGGTGACCCTCAATGGGTTGATCAAGCTCGGCATCAATCTCTAGCTTCCTGATCTCGTCCAACTTCGTGTTGGCACGCCCGAAGCCCACGGGTGGGCTGTTGGAGACCTGCAAGTCTCCAGCTGTGAAGTCCTCGTCAACTTGCCAGGCATAGCTCTTGTTTGGGGACTGGATGGGGGCTACTGTGGCCGGTCGTGGAATCGCCGACGCCGATCCATCTGCTCCTGGTAGACTCTGACTTGCTGACTTCCTCTTTGAGCCTGATACGCGATTACCAAAGCTCGAAAAGCCATCTATCCTTGACTGCCGGCCAGGGGCGAAATCCAAAGCCTGCTCTTCCGATTTGAAGCGCTTAATCCAATCAGGATTGGCACGCCCTGTTTCGGCGAAAGCCCATGACTGGCGGGTTTCCTTGTCGTCCGCGCCGCTGTCACCAAAGCTGCCATTGCTGGTGGTATGACTCGGCTTGGTGTTGATACCGGCCCCATTTATCCCGAATTTGGGCTTGTTGAACAGGCCCCTCTTGTCTTCCTTCATGGATTTGATGATTTTCTCGTCCTCCTCGAACTGTTTGAGCTTGCGGTCGATTTCGCTGTCCGACTCGTCTCCCTTGCGTGACGAGGACCCGAAACTGTCCTTGGAGCTGAAGGTCCCATCTCGACGAGCTGCCGTGACCGGGCGCCTGTTGCCGAGACGGCCTAGATCTATCGGTCTTTGGGTGAACAGATGCGGTAAAGGCCTGTGGTCGGAGTTCACAGAGCCTGGCCGCGTGGGTCGGGGCGCTGGGCTGGGTGAGCCTTGGGCCAGTCGGGACTTTGCCCAGTCGGTGGCTTCGTTGAGGGTGAATGGTCGACGCGTCTGAGGACTCGCGCGGGAGGATGGTCGGGGGATGCGCGAAGCGTCGGGACTGGCATCGGAGAGCGAACTTGCACTTGGCTTGCGTGAATGCGCGCCGCTAGCCATGGCTGCTGGTGTGTTTTCCTTGTCTGGCACGCCGTTGGTCTTACTTGTCGCGTCGGCGGTGGCGTTGGGCGCAAACGTCGGCAAGAATGTTCTGCCGTTGGCGCGCGCGCCCAAAACGTGTGCGCTGTCTCCCTTGTCTTCCCCACCGTTCATCTCAGACTGGGGCAGTGGTTGGTGTTGCGACTCGAGCAAGCGGAAGCGCGGGCAGCCGTACCTTCTGCGATATGGAGGTGGTGTTTGTCGCGTCGCGTCATACTAGGTCGCGATTTGGACGTGCGCTGTGTCGCGGAGGATAGAGCTAGGGTCAATTAAAAATTGGGAGTTAAGAGGCGTTGATGGTGTGGCGGGATCAAGCAGGCTCTTGGTCAGCTGAAGGCGAGTGCAAAGTTGAATGTTGTCGCGCTGCCGATTTAGCGCTCTCTTGGGTTGTCTCCAAGTCCAAACCACAAGGTCGGATCACAAGCAGCTCGCCGCCGCGGCGCCTGCTCAGCAAGGTGCAGGGTTCTGGCCGTCTTCGACAGGACCCACGACTTGGCGGGGTCGGTCGGGACGCACAGGCCAAGTCCAAATTGAGGTCACCACCTCAGTGTTGCGCAGCAAATGGGGTCAACGCCTTTCAGCCTCAAGCAACGTCGGCTCCCTAGGCATTTTAGTATCATGCTTGTCTGGCTATAACACAATGCAATATCCTTTTAAGGCTGACCTGACATCATCCCATGTTCTTCTGGTCTGTCTACCAGACGTCATGTAATTGATTCAATACGAAATGACCTGTCCCGCAGACCTCACAGATATTTACCTGTTGCCAGTGTTGGGCTACACCAAAAGCTTCAAGAACGCGTCAAGTAAACATGATGTGCAGAACCAGCCATTGCATTTTCACCGATTCTCAAGGCTTTCTACCACTGACTAGCAAGGAACGAGGGTGGAGATCCTTGGTCTAGCTACTGGAATATGATTCTATGCCTCTGCTATCACTACTGGCTAAGTGGGATACCTCTACGCTTCCTAGAGCATCATCATGGTGTTTTTACCTGCTCACTTCTCTCAAGGGGGCATTGGCAAGTTTCCAAACAAGGTGCCCAGACAAGCTGGGAACAGTTGTCTTGGGCCAAAGAGACCATTTCCCCGGATGCTGAACCAGCCATCCAAAGTTTGCAACTGCAACTCAAAGTGACGCTCCAAGCCACCTACACTCATCTCTCGACCGAGTTCTTCCAATCCAATGACATCTTTTCGCCGCAAGGTTACTTTGTGCTCCGTGCACCGAAACTGTACGCGTGGCTGCTGCAATTCTGAATTGAAGGATGACGCCAATTCTCAACCACTCAACTAGGTTGCTCTCTGTTTACATCGTGAGTCTTCTCTCTGCGAGTGCTGCAGTTCTACAAACAGAAGTATCTAGGTATCGTTCTTGAGGCTGCTTTCATGGTTCAGTACGGGCTGGCTTAAGGGGCTCAGAGCCATCAAGTCGGTCTGTTGCCGATCAGCCGGTATGGCAAGATGGGGAAGCTCATTTGTTTCCCAAGAGCTGCACGACCCGGCTCGCTGTTGGCCGTGTGCCCACTGCCAGGGATTTCTACCGCAAAGATCAATAGTGCCAGAGAGTCCGTCCCTTTCCCCTGCCACTGCCTTCCTCTCGCCTGTTGTTTGGTGTTTCCGTCCAGACCCACCTTTTTGCTGGCCCTTTCTCCTTACGGACTTTGAGCGCTAGGGGGCCCTGCTCACCGTTGGCGCTTAATTGTTTTTCCCATACAAGTACCCAGCAAGTTATCAAGATGAGAGGACTTCTTAGTGGCTTGCGGCCCCCTACGTTTCATGTTCTGCAGCCTCTCCCGGGTTGTCACCTGAAGGATGCTTACAGGATTTGATTGAAGGTCTTCAAGTATGAGCCTTCTTCAATCTACTTCATAGAAAGTTATTCACCTTCTCACGGACATACGGATCACCGGCACGGACAATGTTCCGTGAATGCCCACACCTGGATTCGGGGATATCATCAGAATCGATGGTGCCTCGAAGAATTCCCCGTCTGAGATGAGAAGCAACTCGGGACTCTGATCCTTGTGGTCAATGAGGATCATCGGCGTTGAAGATCGTCCGAAGCGAGCCGTCATGCATGGCCTTCTGGCTAGATATAGCCGCGCTCCGCCCCCTATGTTTCGAAACGACTCTTAGCAATGCTACAATTGCAGATTCCATGTTCGCGCCTCGGTCCAATCCCGGTGGGTGCCAAAAATTCCCGTATTTTTGTTCCTCGAGCTCTGTGCACTCCGGTAGTCTCCGCTTTTCGTGCATCCCCGTCACTTTCCTCCGCGAGGTGCAGGCGGCTCTTGCTCCTTGACTAGCAGGATCAGGAAGTAAAGTGGGACATTTCGGACCTGCCAAGAGAATGGAGATTGTGTCTCTATGCAGGCCCTGGATCAGTTAACAGAGATGATCTCGAAGCGAATCTCACCCCGACGGATGGGCTGGCAGGGGCCAGGGTGAGCATGGCGAGCGCGAAGGGCCGGGCTTGAAGGTCAATATAAGTGAAGCCGTCCTCCCCAACAGCAACAAGATTATTTTCAAGCTTTTATTCAGTAGTTCGCTCGTGGTTCTAATCATTCTCTGTCTTTGTCTTGCAGACGTACTCTCATTCTATTTTACTTTATACATTCATTGATAGCACAGGATGCCTTCTCTTCTCCTTCGCGCCGCCATTGCCGGCAGCACTGTTGCTCCCGTCGCCTACGCGTACACCCAGGCCAACGTTGCCTCGCCTTTTCTGTACAAGAACGTCGACCCGATCGTATTCCCTGGCGAATATGGCAAATCACACATGCACTCGTTCTTTGGCTCTGATGCCGTCACTGCCTCAACCACGAGCAGCGCGGAACTGCAGAAGGGCTGCACTACTACTGACAACCCCAACGACTTTTCCGTCTACTGTGAGTTTCAATTCTGATTCTCTTGCACTTGTTTATACCTCAAATCCATACTGACTTATTCATCTCCAAGGGGTCCCCTCGCTCATGTACACAAATGATAACGGCAAGACATATGACTATGTCCCAGTCATGCGCTTCTCGGCCTACTACAACCTGGGAGAGACACCCGCCGAGATCCCCATCCCGCAAGACCTGAAGATGGTCGCGGGTTCGGCTTCCGCGACCAGCCAGGCGGACTCCCCCGCGGACGCCAAGGTCGAGTGGATGTGCGAGGGCGACTCCGGCATCTCGGCCGACGAGAACGGCTTCCCGAGCTCCACCTGCAGCACTCACCTGCAGACGCTCCTGTACTTCCCCCAGTGTGTCAACGAAGACACCCTGGAGACGGCGTACAAGAGCCGCGACTACGGCACGGACAACTGGTGCCCCGAGGGTTCCAAGTCCATGCCCCAGCTGCGCTTCTCTATCAGGTATGACCTGCGCAAGGTCCTGCCTGACGGATGGAGCGGTACTGCGCCCATCAAGCTGGCCAGCGGCAACGCTTGGTCTAGCCACGGTGATTTGTGAGTTCTCTCGGAGAAATTGGTCGCCACACCTTCAGACGCTAATAAATTCATCTAGTATCATGGGCTGGACTGAGGACGCCGCTCAGAACATGGTCGACGCCACTGCTGCCGACTACAAGTACCACTACTACGCAGTCGACGGTGCGCTTGGTTCTGCTGGTACCGAGCCCACTTGCACTCCCACCGACGCTGACCCCGACAACGGAACCTCCGACTACGCTGAGTCTGTTCAGCAGATGAGCAAGCGTTCCATGATGGGCTGGACATCCCGGTCCCGTATGGCCCGGGCTTAAGCCAGCCAAAGTTAGTACGACTTGAGATGGGAATGGGGCGTGAATGGCGTTTAGTTGTACATATTATAGGCTTTCTGCATATGCGGATCGCCTACACATACTTCGGGGTGAATACATCACCTTTCTGAGAGTTATTTCTCCAGCTTGAAAAGCGTCCTAGTCCAGCACTGCCTAAGTACCCAATACAATCATGTATAGGTACTCACTTATATGTGATCTCTACAAATTGGCCGATTGGACTCTATTCAGTTATGGTATTGGTATTCCAATTCCAAATCGGCGGTAGATTCTCTTCACAAAGACTTAAATATGTAAGTGGGGGAAATACCCGTGAATTTGCCTGAAATTATTCCCAACACATGCAATTACACAGAGTTCCGAGATACACGAAAGTTGTAGTCCATTGATGTATGGAAATCCATTTACTCTCGTTGGTTTGATGTGTCCTTGGATCCGAGAGTCCGCATCCCGTCTGAAGCCCCCTGCCTATCCAAGTTCTCGGGATGATCCTACGACCGAACCGCGGAGCCCCTGCGCTGCCCAGACCCAACCATCATATCACGACGACCACGCAATAATTGGCATGCATACATACTCTTCATACTGTATCAAAATTGGTTCCAATTTATTTACCGTTATTCTGGGAGAAATCGCAGCTTTCTAGAAATGAAGTCTACGGTGGTCAGGCAATGTGGTACGATGTAGGCAACACCAGTCTTCCCGCGCTTCTCAATGGCTGACCACCCCAACCTGGAAGCGAGCATTGGTCCACATCAAGGCACGCGATTGGCATCTACACGGCGATTGCAAATTCATGCCGCTACGTGGTTGCCGAGGAGCGCCTACAAGGCCGCCCAGTGCAGGCCGTCTTGGAAGAAGCTCTGGGTCGTTTGATCCTGCGCCTGGGTGGGCTGAGGGTCGGCATCGTCAATGAGAACACCAACCAGGCCAGCTTCGTCAGTGTGGCGTCCATGGACCTAAGGGAGTTAATCGAGTGGGAGACGGTAGCAACATCCAGCCAGTCACAGCATGATGCGAGGGTCTTGGAAGCGACCAAGAGCAGGCTGGAGCAGCTATGGCCGGACCCTGCGAACCGTCCGCCGTGGAAGCTCCTCGTCGTTCAGAACGGCGCCTCGGGTCCGGGAGAGGTAGTTCTTGAAATGGTCTTTGCGACGCATCACGCCCTGTCGGATGGGAAGAGCACGATGGTTTTCCATGACGGGTTACTGCGTGAGCTCAATAGCGACGCCAGTCCGCCAGCAGAGCTGAAGGGTCACACTCTCAGCTTTGATCGACCCCCGGTCCTCGCACCGCCTCAGCAGGAGCTCATTCAGTTCAACATCAGTTGGCTGTTTTTCCTCGAAACCCTATGGAAAGAATTTGGGCCTTCCTGGCTCAAACCGCGGCCACCTGTTGAGCCATGGGTGGGGAAAGTGATCACCCTCGAACCCCACAGGCTCAACCTTCGTCTCATTTCCATCAAGCCCGAGGTAGTGACAAGCCTCGTCACCGCCTGCAGGGCACATGGCGCCACACTCACTGCGATTCTTCATGTCCTAGTCCTTACCTCCATGGCCAGGCGCGTCCCCGCTGAAGTCGCACCTGCGTTCTCAAGCGAGACACCTATCGGTTTGATCCCGTGGGCGAGGTTGCCATCTGGTGTTAACATGGACATCACAAGCATACTGTCGGTACTCACTACCGGCTCCAACAAATTATGGGATGCAGACACTGTCGCAGACCTACGGCGCAGACTCGGTGAGGCTGATGAGGGCCTTGAGGAAGGCCTCATCTGGCCTCTAGCGGCGACATGGCGGGCCGAGATGAAGACGAAGCTCGCCTCGCTGCCGAACGACGACGTATGCGGCCTAATGGATTACGTGACGGACTGGCAGAAGCGGTGGGAGGGAAAGATTGGGCAAAGACGCGACGCCACCTGGGAGGTTTCTAACATCGGCCTCATCAAGGGTATCACCGACGAGAGCCACGGTGGCTGGACCATCCAGCGCTCATTCTTCACCCAGCCAGCATTTCTCGCTGGTCCTGCATTTGCTGTCAACGTCACGGGTGTGGAGGGGGGCGATGTTACTCTGACGCTGAATTGGCAAGGCGGTGTCATTGACGACAGTATTGTCGACGGGGTGGTCGGAGATTTATCTGCTTGGTTAGAGGAGTTTAGGGTGAACGGCAGGTTTGGTATGGTCGAAATCAAGGGGTGAGCACCTTGGCAGCGTATTGGTAGGTGCTTGCAATTCATCACGCAGGAACAGCTTGGAAGAAGTGCTATATATGGCAAACAAGATCCAAATAATGTATAATTAATTGTTTAGGCTTAGATCCATGAGTGGAAAATGTTGCATTACTATCTTGTGCGTTTGATATTCCCAAACAAGACCCACACAAGAGGTCAATTGCAAATCGCAACTGGGAAGATGGTCCATGTTATTGTCAAGACCAAGGACGGAATGCCTGGGCCTTTTCAAGTTCTGGTAGTCGACGTTAAGGTGCGGCTCAGGGATTAGACTTCCTGGTGTGGAGTCCTCGGCAAGCGTGCCGATTCGCCCAATTGAAGCTGTCGGGAAGCTCGACTCCAAAATATTTGTCGCGCGACTTGCGGTTGACCACCTCGGCGGATCGCCAATTGGACTGATCGCTGGGAGAGACACACCCGCGTCTCGTCAACCCCTCCACCATGGCGTCGCCTTTATTAAACAGGGCACAATGCCTGGTGTGCCTCAGGAGGATAACACAGGTCAACAGCTCGCCTGTAACCCCATTTTTCAGGCAGTTGCGGAAGAAGAGCGGCCGGCCAAAAGACTCCGGCGTCATCGTGCGGCTGCTCGTCGACATGAAGGGGTTCGGCAAGGAAGGTGAGACTTACATGAGCAACTCGATGCACCCTGCGGGACCAGAGCCAGCACGACCTATACTGAACATTGTTCCCTACAGGCGCCATCTTCCGAACCGAACGAGGCAGGATGCGCAATCTCTGGTATCCCACGAAGAAGGCCGAGTTCATGACAGATGCCCGCTTGAAGGAGCTCGGCCTGACCAAGAGCGACGTTGGCGAGCGCGACCCCATGTTCGGAATGCAGATTGAGATGGAGGAGGAGCTTGTCGACGACGCGGTCGAGGCAGTTGCGGGCCTCCCCACGGGCGCAGTCGCCCTTGGTGCCGCTGCAGGGCAACCGGCCCTCGAGTCCCCCGTCCAGACACCTGCTGTGGAGATTGAGCATATCGCTGTAAGTGTTGGAGGGATATTGCAGGGGAAAAAAAAAATACCGGCTGCTGCTTCTGGGTGATACTTTGCTAACAGGACGGCGCGCTATCTACAGCCTAACCGTGCCCTCGAACTCCTCACCACCATGATTCCCGAAGTCATCGTCTTCGAACGCCACCTGAAACATATTCCGTCATTCGTCGGCGCCGGCGCCAGCGGCGGCCCCAAGCCAGCGACCAGCGACGAGCCAGAGCAGGCCAAGGTCCTCACGCCCCTCGAGAGGCGCCGTGCCAAGATGCTGGAGGCACAGAAGGCGCCGGAGCCGGAAAAGTCTCCCGAGGCCCTCGAGGCAGAGCGCAGGGCGGAGGAGGAAGAGGCGGAGAGGGAGCGCAAGCGCGCTGAGGAGGAGGCCGAGAAGCTCAAGGAGATCCACGGGCCGGTGTCGGTGCGCGAAGTGGCGGGCTTCATCAAGGACAAGATGCTGCTGGACCTGGAAGCCTCGAGGATCCACGTCCAGCCCGAGGAGATCAAGTTCCTGGGGCTCGCCGAGGGCGTGGACAAGGTCGAGAAGGTGGGCAGGTACGACATTGAGATCCGGACACACGTCGGTAGGGACAGGGTCGAGCCGGTCAGGAAGTCGGTCGAGATCGTCGCTGCTTAGGCACATACGTCACGCCTATGTAAAATAACGGTACGAGATATCTCCGCGTGCCATGTCCCTGGGCGCATCTGCGTAGCTCAGTATAGACAACGAAGGCTGTATTGAATATGCTCACTTGGCGCAACGGACCGGCAGGCTTGAAGTCAAATGGCCATCCGCTTTCTCGCCATACTCATCACGGTCATGAATTGTCCAGGTTGTATGCGCTGTGAAGCCATTCCTGGTACACTCATTATCACCCTCTTACATATTCTCCCGCAAGTTGTCGCCTTTGGTGTCCAGGTAGATCTTCATGGCTTTGAAAGCTCATCAATATGATATCAAATGCCTGCGAACATTTCCGGCGATTCCGAGTCTTGGCTAACGTGGCGGCCTCCAGGAGTAACCATATTGTTTGCTACCGGGGTAGTCTGTCACGCCCAAGACTCATCCCACATTGGCGGCGGCCCCAATCCACCGTGCCGGGTGGCGATAGACTGACGAGTTCACGTCGGCCTTTAGCGAGCTTTGCACAAAGCGCACGAAAAGGTCTCGGTACCCGAATGAGGCTGACTCCGGCCGATTGAGGCTCTCGTCAATATGGCTTGACTGTGTGCCGGAGGAACGAACGACTTGCGTGCGTAGAGAGATTTGGTCGAGTGTTCCCTTGTGGCAAAACGTACAACACGATCAGGCAGCATAATCCAGATCCGTTTGGCCGGGACTTATCGCATGGTGGTGACGAATGAGTGATACCCAACTTCGTGTGCCATGACCAGTTACAGCCGTCGCACTGCCGGCCAGCGAAGGCAAACGATAGTATACCGAGGACGTCGAGGGGAGGAACTGATAGGGAGATAGCAAAGACTTCGGGCGAGCCGACGTTCGTGCACCTGTGAGCAACTTGAATTCGGGAGAAAAGGGATGGTGGGCCTGACTTGCGTCCGTATTTGAGTTGCCGGTGTTCTAGGACACAAAATGGATCCTATCCAGCGGCTCATTATCACGAAACAATTTCATCGGGAGAGCCGAGAACTTTCCAGATCACATATCATTAAGCCCAAGACTGTTACATGTGTAGACTGTAATTGGTTCGAAGTCGCTTGTCCCTCGCAACCAAGAGAGATGCGGCGCATTGTTGGACATGACATAGCATGAACAGCCCAAACACGGCGGTACAGGTGTCATGAGCTTGTTTGACATTTTATGTTGCATTGATGACACGAAGTCGGCTGGATATCGTAGAGAAAGTATACCAAACACGAACCTGACCCAACTCCCCGTAAGGGACTGAACGAGTTCAAAAACGTCGCTGCTCGCCCCTGGATTAACACCAAGCAGGCTCATCAAAAGACCATATCGACCTCTTCACACAGTATTTATAATATCTCATCACTGGTCATCATTACAATGAAAGTCTGCAATTCCTTCCTCGCCGGCGGTGTTATAGTTGGGACCATGGCCGGTGTATCCCCGCCTAGTTCTGATCCTCCCATCGCCTACTTTGACCCATACGGAAAGCAGGGTTGCCGCGAAGATAGCAAAGGCCTCTACACCATCACACAAACCCAGGACAGCGTCTGCTATGTTTTTCCAACTACTATCCAGTCAGCTTTCGTCGCGTCCATCATCTCTGGCTGCGTTGGTGAGTCTTCCATGGCAATAAACCAACTTATCGTTACTTCCGCAGCGTTGCTGACCATTGCGAACAAGTGTACGTGTATGACGATACAAATTGTAGCACAAACGAGATCACTCTAGACGTGGGCGTGGAAAATTGCTACGACCAGCCCAAGGGCATGGGCTCTTACAAAGTCGTCTGCGGGCGCAGGTACCCGATTCCTCGCAGCTCCAGCTCCAGCAGCAGTCTACCGGCGTCAGCAACTCAGCGGTAGGAATGAATGAGATGTACTGTATTGTTTCCTTTCTGCTTAATTGGGTCAGGTTCAAAGAGTACACATAAGGAATTTGCGCTCGCTTGGGATGCACAAGGGAGGCAGATGTGTCGGTAGGGAGTAGCTCGGATGATCTATTTGCATGTAGGAATAGCCATTCTCTCACAAAACAGTTCGATTTCGTTAGTACGTAACAAATGTGCTTTGCATGAGATATCCGTGAATATGCGAGAAGAGAATGCAACTCAAAAATCAAGATTGATCCGTCTAGACACTACGTACAATTCGTAGAGAGAATTAATTTTCGAACAAGAAGAACACGGGCTCGCACTGCAAATCAAAATAGTTACACACATATATTGGGACAGGCCCAGAAACTGTTCGGAAATCCGAGGCACAAGCAAGGGAGCTTACCATACTGTCTCTAAGACTACGCTCAGTGTTAACACTTGCATAATAATTTGATTAATCAACAACGCCTGCCGATATCTATATTATTTCGCCTCGAGCTTGCCTTCGACTTCTTCGGCCCACCACTTGGCCCAGTCTACGACCTTCTTGCCCGTCTTCGCTTCTTCTGCGCAAAAGACCATTGCATGGCTTCTGATCACCTCATCCAGGGTACACCTAATGACCTCCTGCTGGGCCTTCTGGCACGTCCAGCCCTCCTCTCTCTTGTTCTTGACTAGATCTATGGCCTCCACGAACTGCCTCGTCAGTCCCAGGTCACCGCCACCGTGGCCCATGCTCTCCATGCGCGGCGTGTGTGTGGTGGTCTTGCCCGTGTTGAAGTCCTCGACATCGATGGTGTACGAGTCTGCGTATATCTCGCCCTGGGTGCCGTAGATCTTGGTGAAACGTTCACATTGTCGCTTGGTCTGGGCCACCATGTGGAAGGTTGCCTGCTTCGAGCCCCGGCCGCCCAGCCGGTCCGCCATTGGGCCGATATCGTCCTGTGGCGATGGAGGGTCGTCGTCCCAGGTGATGGTCACAACCTGCTCGTCTGCGACGTCGTTGTCGCTCTCGTAGACACATCTTCCGAACCAATTGCGCTTCGCAATCTCCGAGTCCTGCATGTCTGGGCCGTAATCTTCAGCCAATCTCGCCATGAGCGCCCCACGCACCTTATCGCTATCTCCCATGTCCTCTATCTCGGGCAGCACAACGTTCACCGGCCAGCTGGTGTTTCCTGTGTCCAGGCCCATGAAGGGCTTGTCGCTCGTGTAAATGCGCTTCGCAGAATACTTGCAAGTTTCCTCAACGGGACACTTCAGACAGTTTGTCGCATCGCCAGCACCGACTGGCTTGCGGTTCTTCCGGAAGTATTGTAGCCTTCCACTGCTTGTCACTGTCGATGGCAAGTGGGGCAGCGCCTTCTCACCTCCGTCCTCGTATTTCACTGGTGAGCAAAGCAGCCAGAGAAGCACATCGATATCGTGGCAGCTCTTGGTAAGGAGGCTTGGGGCCGAGCTGTCCTCCCTCCTCCAATTGCCCCTCACATAGCTGTGCGTGAAATGCCACCAACCGACCGGTTCGGTATGCACCACGGAGAGCACGTCCCCAATGACCCTGTCCTCGAGCAGCAGCTTCCGCAACACCATGTTGTGCGGGCTGTAGCGCAGGACATGGCCGATGGAAAAGATGCGGCGCTCGCCGTTCTCGTCCACGTTGGCCCTCAGGGCCCGGTACATCTCGACGCAGTCGTCCAGCCTCGTCGCCAGGGGCTTCTCGCACATTATGTGCAGCCCGCGCAGCTCGGCCAGCGCGATGACCACCTCCCTGTGCATCTCATCAAGTACGCACACGTAGACACCGTCGACGCCCGGGGGCACGCCGGCCTCGCCCGCTGCCGCGCGGCGGCGCCTCTCCTTCTCGTAGGCGATGAAGTCGGTCCACGACTCGAACTCCTCGCCCTCAGCCGGGCCGCGGTGGCTGCCCCAGACGTACTTCTGGCCAAACTGGGCTCGCTTGAAGGCGTGGGGCTCGGCGACAGCTGCGACGAGGCCGGTGGTTGCGAGCTGTGTGAATTGCGCGTAGACCGAGCCTCGGGACCCTCCGCCGATGACCAGCAGCCGGGGCGGGGACACTGAGGGGGGCGGGCGGGTTGGGACATGGATGGTGATGTCCTTGTCGGTTGCGACGACCGGGCCGGGCTCAGAGAGTACTGGCCGCATGGGCGGTGAGTCTTCCTGTTTGCCCATGGTGAAGAGGGGACAGCCGGAGTGGTGTGAGTCTCAAAGGCCAAAGGGACAGGAAGGAAGTGGGAAGGGGAAGAGGTGAGGCTTCTCACAGTCTAGGAGGCATGTGTGAAGGGGATGAAAAAGAAAACGAAGCACTGCAGTACATCTATATAAGGGGAGTATGAGAGGAGTGAAAGACACCCATCCTTCGTATTTGAAAGGAAGTGCCAACCTATTCCCAGAGGGTGGTAGCAGCCCGTCCGTCCGCGTGGGTTAGTCGAACAAGTCCAACGGTCACCCACGCAGCCGGGAGAGATAGGTCCATATTAGCAGACGGGGCCCCCGGCAGGCCAGTGTTAGCAGGCCTAAATTAGATAGCTGGTCGGCAGGTGTTTTATCCTTCCGTCCCGCTTTTGCATTCCTAGGGCCCTCATGTTCCTGGGCGTGGGATTCGGACCGGTGCATGGTTCGTTCACTCCTAGTCCACATGGCCGGGCGCAATCGCTAATCATGTTTTAAGCAAGAATACAAGCTCGCTGATTCGCCTTCCCCCTCAGCCTTACATCTAAGAGACCTGCACGCAGTATTTCAATGGCCCTCAGCGCGGCCACTCCCGTCACCGTCGCCGGCAAGCACATTCTCAAAACCTGTCGACGGGGCTCAACTGCCAGCGCACGTCTTCCCTGGTGCAGGGTGCCGACTCAAACAACGTTACTTGGTCCGCAGCCCGTTCCGAGTAAGCATACGCTCCGTCAGCCTGGAGCCAGTTACTCGTCCGTCACACGTCGGGCGGTCTCTTCTTTCAGGCAGAGAATGGCTGCGCAAAATGCTGCTCCATTGGTCTGGATCGACTGTGAGGTAAAGACAACGCCGCATGTCGTGCATGGCTCGTATCGCCACTTTCTTGGCAGCATCAGTACTGACAAGAGCATGCAGATGACCGGTCTGGACTACGACAAGGACGAGATCATCGAGATATACTGTTTGATCACCAACGGCAACCTTGTCCTGGCCGACGAAGAGGGCTGGGGAACAGTCGTCCACCAGTTCCAGGAGCGCATGGATCAGATGGACGAGTGGTGCACGCGAACTCATGGCCAGACCGGACTCACAGCGGCCGTTGTCGCCTCAGACATTACCCCAGAGCAAGCCGCGGACGGGCTGCTGGCTTACATCAAGAAGCATGTCCCGGAACCGCGCACGGCCATCCTTGCCGGCAACAGCGTCCACGCCGACGCCGCATTTCTTAGGCGGGAGCCGTACCGGAAGGTGATGGACCACCTGCACTACCGCATCCTCGATGTCAGCAGCCTGAAGGAGGCAGCGAGGAGATGGTTGCCCCGGGTGTCGGAGAAGGCACCGCCCAAGAAGACGCTGCACAAGGCCAAAGATGATATCCTGGAGAGCATCGAGGAGGCCAGGTTCTACAAGGAGGCCATCTTCGAGAGGAAATGAGGCTTCAACATTCTGTAGTGAGTGGACGCCGAGCGCACTCAGTTCTTCCTCACAGGCAGGCCTCGGTGAGCCACTCAGCGACGACCACCCGCCTCCCAAAGTCGAGCATGATCTGTTTTCAGCAAAAGCTGAAAAGGCTCTTGTCATATCCATCATGGTGGTAAAAACTAGTGCGGCCGGGACTATGACCGGAGGCAATCAGCAGGGCCGAAACGGCGGGATACAACCAAGTAGTAGCGGCCGACAGGGCTTATTTCTCCAAACGCGACGAGAAATGAAGCGACCAGTACGCCGACTGCAACGCAACGCGAATATTCCAGAGCCGCCAACAAAAGACCCTGATGGAAATCTCTCGCGGCATCCCAACGTTGGGGATTGAGAGTCCAATGGTTAGATATTTTACTCCCACCGATTCAATCTGTGAAATACGAAGTCGCAGGTGCGAGCAATTCCCACAGTGTGCAGTGCATGCCCCTCGTCCTTGAATAGCACCTCGTAGCTCAGGGCCTGCAAGCCATGCACCCGTGCGTTTGTAGGTACTAGACCGCTTCAACCACAACACATCAACTTTCTTGTATGCCCAGAGAGAAGCACACCCATTACAGCACGGAAATGCTACCTATATGCTTTCGCTGGAACTACGACTGGCCATGATTGTAAGCTCTCAGGGCATGTACAGCACAGTATGACATCAAGCGAGCAAAACAGTGATGAGAGAACATTGAGCTCACACCCCTGTCCAATACTCGCCCGAAAGCCGTTCTGCCCCACGCCACGCCCGCCCCACGACTGTCTAATTGGGTCTGTGGCAATGACGTCCCGACAAGGACCCCACCTTCCATTGGGGGGGAGCTCATCGGCCAGACCGCAAGCTCATGGAGCGACAAGCATGCTGGCATGCTGGCATACCGTCGTCTCTCCTATTTATCGGCCAGCACCCTCCCACGACTGTCCCACTTCCTCCTCGTCGATCTCTCACTGACAGCCAATTCTGCTCCTCACTTAAAAGCCAAATACCTAAATCCAATTCTGTCAGTATGAGCATCAAGGAGGTTCAGTTCGCGTCCTTCACGGACCAGAAGCCTGGAACGTGAGTTGTCGACAGCTTCACCCCGCACCAATATTAGTTGTCCCCTGCTGGCGTGCTTGTCCCATTCCATCCCACTCCAAGCTCCCAGACAACCATATGCCAGACATGTCACTGACATCCCCTCAGATCTGGTCTGCGGAAGAGGACCACTGTCTTCCAGCAACCCCACTACAGTGAATCTTTTGTCACCAGCATTCTTCTGTCTATCCCAGAAGGTGTTGAGGGTACGTTTGATTTGCCTCCTCACTGCTAGAAACACCAACGGCTAGAAACGGCTGACACAGATAACAGGCTCCTTCCTGGTGGTTGGTGGTGATGGGCGTTACTGGAACCCTGAGGTCGTCCAGTTGATCGCAAAGATCGGTGCTGCCTACGGTGTCAAGAAGCTGCTCGTCGGCCACAATGGCATTCTGTCCACGCCTGCTGCCAGCCATGTCATCCGCAAGAGGAAGGCCACTGGCGGTATTCTCCTGACTGCCAGCCACAACCCTGGTGGTAAGTAGTTCTCCCTCCATGCTCCGCTATCATCCAGATCTGTCCCGTACAGGCCCGCTGACCTCGAGTTACTACAGGCCCCAAGAACGACTTCGGCATCAAATACAACCTGGCCAACGGTGGGCCCGCTCCCGAGTCCGTGACCAACAAGATCTACGAGGTCTCCAAGACCCTTTCCTCCTACAAGATCGCCGATATCCCCGATGTCGACCTCTCTACTATTGGCACCCAGACCTTAGGCTCTCTGGAGGTCGAGATCATCGACAGCACCGCCGACTACGTCGAGATGCTGAAGGACATCTTTGATTTCCCCTTGATCAAGAAGTTCTTCACCGAGCATCCTGATTTCAAGGTCCTCTTCGACGCCCTCCACGGTGTCACAGGTCCTTACGGCAAGGCAATCTTCGAGGAGGAGCTCGGCCTCAAGGGTTCCACCCAAAACTGCGTGCCCTCACCTGACTTCAACGGCGGTCACCCAGACCCCAACCTGACCTACGCACACAGCCTCGTCGAGGAGGTTGAGAAGAACAAGATCCCCTTCGGTGCTGCCTCTGATGGCGATGGTGACCGCAACATGATCTACGGTACCAACGCTTTCGTCTCTCCCGGTGACAGCTTGGCCATTATTGCGCACCACGCTCAGCTTATCCCCTACTTCAAGAAGCAGGGTGTCTATGGCTTGGCCCGGTCGATGCCCACATCCGGTGCGGTCGACCTTGTTGCCAAGAAGCAGGGCCTGAACAGCTACGAGGTGCCAACTGGCTGGAAGTTCTTCTGCGCCCTCTTCGACGCTAACAAGCTGTCCATCTGTGGCGAGGAGTCCTTCGGCACGGGTTCCAATCACGTCCGTGAGAAGGACGGTCTCTGGGCTGTTGTCGCCTGGTTGAACATCATTGCCGGCCTCGGCGTCGCCAACCCGGGCGTCACGCCCAGCATCAAGCAGATCCAGAAGGACTTTTGGAACGAGTACGGCCGCACTTTCTTCACGCGGTACGACTACGAGAACGTCGACTCAGATGGTGCGAACAAGGTGGTTGGCACGCTTGCCAACCTTGTCGCCGACAAGAACTTCATCGGTAGCAAGGTTGGTGACCGCACCGTCACCGGCGCCGGTAACTTCTCCTACACCGACCTTGACGGTTCCGTGTCCTCTAACCAGGGCCTGTACGCAACATTCTCTTCGGGAAGTCGGATCATCGTCCGTCTGTCTGGCACAGGCTCTGCTGGAGCCACCATCCGCCTGTACCTCGAGCAGCACAGCTCCGACCCCTCGAAGTACGACCTGGATGCTCAGGATTTCCTCAAGCCTGAGATCCAGATGGCGACAGAGCTGCTGAAGTTCAAGGAGTACGTCGGCCGTGACGAGCCTGATGTTAAGACGTAGAGATGGAAATGGAATGATGGATAACGACACAACGCATTGCCTCCTCTTTAAGCAGTGAGCAGCCACAAAATGCAAACAGTTCGAAGAGCACATCGCAAGCAGTGAAGCATTTGCCAATCACGAGTGTATTGAATTGAGTGGTTGTGAGTGCGCAATTGTAGAACTAGTTCATCATACAGCTGTGCTCCCACATTGTTGAAACCCTGTCATTCTGTATCCGTATGAAGCCTGAACGGCCCATGGTAGAAGGCCCCACACCCACACCATGTCATTGTGAGGATTTGTACATGGCATCGTCAGAAAACCACAGCTAAAAGTTCAACTGTAGATGGGAAAGAGAGAGGGAAAGATGTAAAAAAAAAAATCAAAAAATTGAGAATAAACAAACAAAAAGGAATAAAACGGAATGGAGTAAGTCAGTAGGGTATCATCCAATCTGTGACTAGCCGTCCGATCAGGAATTCCATAGTGTTCTTTTGTATGTCCCTGGCGCCTCGCTCGGAACATGGTCGTAATCATAATCATAAAAAAGAATTGTAGAGGAAGGAATCGCAAATGCTCGCTCAACTTTTCGTCATACATCATAAGCATTGTCAAAGAGATATGGAACCGCCGGTGTTGGAAATCATCACACTCAGGTAGGCCGGACGGGCATGTCAAAAAAAGGTCATTGCAACTTGAGACCCTGGGAAGGAAAATTCGATGCCAGCGGGCCGGTCTCGATCGCGGTCCGGCTACTTCTGGCGGCGGTTGATGGGTGTTTTGTATACGAAGGACAGCCCAAGGGGCCAGTGGCGGTGGTCAGTCGCCGTCTCCCGCAGGCTCGGAGGCGGGCGCCGGGTAGAAGACCTCCTTGAACCTGCCAGCCGCTAATGTTTTTGTCTTCTCTTCAGTATGGAAACTCACTGGTCTGCCTGTTGGGTTGCAAGAACACCAGGCCAATTTTGGGGGCGAGCTGGTGGGAATACAGCCACGTACCTTCGTCGCTGACGAAACGGATCTCGAACGCGCCCACCTTGTTGCGGCGCATGTTGGACTCCTTGTACTTGTCGCAGAAGACGTACAGCTTGATCTCGTTGATCCACACGCAGTGCTTGGACTTGCGGGTGAGCCAGCGGCTCGAGGCGGACTGGTGGGTGACTTTCGATATGGGTCAGTACTTTCCGTTGGGCCAGGTCTTGGCTGGCGGTGGTGGTGGTGGTGTGGATATAGATGGATATATCTCCCAACGTACCGAATGCGGTCCACACCGGGCACGCCCGCAGCTCACCATCCCACACTGCGGCGTGGAGGCGCATCCCTCGCGTCCTGGTGTCTTCGTAGACTATCAGCGAGTGCTGGTATTCGTCGTCGATGATTTGCCTGGGAGGGTGTCAGTCGATGTGATCGGGTTTCGGCGGCTGGTGGGATGAGACTTTGTGATGGGGAGGTACGCACGCTTGGAACAAGCGCTTCTCGTTAGGAAACTTGTATTCCCGCGGATCCATGCTGACAGTCAGGTTATTCCGGGCTTTGAGGGCGATGAACGTGCAATGGAAGAGGACGAGTTCTGAGCGGCACAAGCGACAATGTCAGCGCTGAGTCCCTAGTGTTTAGACACAGAACCCCATTTCCTCCCATTTGATGGACTATTTGTCTCACGCATTGATAAACCCCTTACCTTCCCAGGTGATGAAACTCAGGACGGCCCAAAGCTTTGGGCCCTGAATAGAATGGCTCCACCTCTTGAGCCTGAGGCTGTTGCCGACTTGGTGCACGCATATCTCGTGAATACCACGGTATGAAAAGAACTGCGCGCCGCCGTTATACACACGGAGGACAAAGTAGGGCCCTCCGTTGGCCGCGTTGACGATGATCATCAGGCCCAGGCGGTCGCCGTCAAAGGACCGCCGGAGCAGCATCTTCGCGGCGTCGGGCAACCTTGCGCCGGCGCCGGCCGGGCCTACGGCGGGGACGAACGGGCCCCGGGCCTGGGAGCGCAGCGGCTCGTGCATGTCGGTATGCGAGCTGGGCGGGTCGGCGAAGACGGCCTCGGCCCAGTGGGGCTTCTCGCGCGCCAGGGGCACCACCGCCAGCTCTGCGCCGGGTGACTGCGTGGGCGCCGGCAGGCCCTGGCGCTCGCGCAAGGTCATGAGCCGGGCGCGGATGACGTCGAGCTGGACGCGGTCCTGGGCCTTCTCCCTGGCGAGCAGGACCACGAGCAGCGAGAGGAACCGGTTGTACAGCTGGAACCTCTGCAGGAGCTCCATGTCGGCCTCCTTCTTCATCTCGTGGTACATCTTGCGCCACCGCAGCTCGCGCGTCACCGTCTTGTCGTCGTAGTAGCCGGCGATGTCCCTGAGAGACTTTGAGAGGCATGGGAGGACGACGTTGAGGTGGTTCGCAACGATCGGTACCCTCGAGACGTGAACATGGCCGCGGTCTGCGAGCTCGCGGAGGATACGCCCGGACTGCCAGATTTCTTCAATGATCATGATCATGGGTCCGTGAAATGACTGGGCCAGGGCCACTCGGAGAGCATCAAGTCCTATGACTCGTCAGTATTTGTCTGTAAAAGGCAACATCCCTCTTCTTGTTGATCGTACCTTGGGCGACACGGTCTGCTCTGTCGGCCTCAAGGAAACATCCATGTAGCAGTTGGCTTTGAGGGGGCATCGGTGCCCCTACGAGGAAGTCCCAGTCCATTGTCGATTATATACTATCGCTCACTCAGCCAGGATGCGGCACCTGTTGAAACTCATATGATGTAGTCGCAGCAAGAGTGAGCTTATCGGGCGGTTCGAGAACAACAACTCAGTGGCAAGGAGGACGCCGCTTGAGATTCATTGTGAGAGTGAGAGACAGGGACGTCGGATGAATGGCCTGCAGTCTTGCCCAAGTCCTGGTCCTTCTGCCAGATGCGAGGCCTGTACCTACGCGGTCCTTATGCACAGCCGGTGGTCGTTTCGCCTCGATGGTGAGTTGCCGGTCGAAGATACGGAATCCCGGACTGGAACGCTCAGGCTCTGCTGATTACGAGAAATGAGAAGGTGGTATTTGACTTCTTTGATTGTTTTAGAATATGTACTGAGTGAACTGAATACTGCAGTGATGCCAGTGTATCGGCTTCGATGTGACGAGACCCGTTGTTCAGCAACAACACAGTATAAGCACACCAGGAGGCTCAACACAGACGAAGCCGAGGGTGACGGAGGGGCAGCAGCAGCACAAGGTACATATTTGTGGGGAGTGCGGGAGGTCGCCGGAAGTCATTGCTGTGCGGCTCTGCTATGCTCTGACGTGTCAATCGGCCGATACAGCGAGGGCATCTACCTGCAGCTGCTCATTGTTGCGTGAGCTCTTTTTCCAAGCCGCCCTGCGTGGTGGTTGGCTGACAAGCGTGTGGCATGTACCTCCTCCCCTCAGATTTTTCGGGAATGGCCTCACGAAGGCTAGTGGTCACGTCAACGATATTAGAACAAGAGAATAAGGAGATATTTGGGGCAATGCCTCTATGTGACACTTGTGTGCCATGAAAGGAGCATCGGTGGCGGCGGGGAGAACGGCTGAACAGGTCAACTGACTAACAGTCGAGGCGAGAGCCATTGCTCGGCGCAGTAGCACACAGACACGCACACATCCGGCTTCTGGAATGTGTACCGTCTGGCTGATTCCGACAGTGAGCCGACGCATACCCTTCGCTTCCCCGAGCGGTAGAAAGCAAAGATGCGCCCACGACAGCGGGGACAGGGCCAGAACCCTTGGAGCATAAGGGTTCGTTCGCAGCTGGTCCCATGAGGGAACGAACTCTATCGTGCAGCCTCCCTAATGCAAGCGAGTGCCTCGGCGGGCGAATCGCCTGCGCAGCTCGAGGGCCTGGTCGCATTGGCCCGCAGCTTGGGAAGCAAAACGGCACCCCCGTCGTTTGCTCGACGTGTTTTCGGAGAGAAAGGTCTGGAACGAGCCAGTTACTCTCTGTGCGCGGGATTGGCCTTTCGGCGATAGTAGTTCGCACCGTGGTAGTATTTCACCCACGACAATCACGCTGCCAAATAGCAGCATCGTATGGTCGGGTAAAGAGACTCGGATCTCCTCCTTCACGGCCCTTGCCGCATGTGAGTGCGTCATGTCTTGTGTGACGTTCCTCATTGAAAAACTGAGTTGGGCACTCGTTGGCGATGGGGTCGACCGTGGATATTTTTGCCAGTATGCGCGGCGGGACAGCCACGTACATGCAACTACCAGGACACAGGATGCGCCATGGTGGGGAGAGCCTCCTATAGTAAGACGCCCGTCGCGTTGCCTGGTGAGCTTGGTTGAGAAGCAAGGCTAGGTGCAGTCACAAAATGTGGCTTGTCACGCTGCACGAGCAGTTCCCGTCGGCAGCGATTGTCGATGCATGTCATAATTTTCTGTTAGTGACAAGGGATTGTTCGATGCGACGCAATAGACTATCGTCGTCGCTACCGCAATTTGTGGGCGGAGTCTGTCAAGAGTTCTTGTCTTCCGTCGTCTTGTCGATTCGACCTGGGAGCTGTCGGGACGGAAATGCCAGGAGGCCAAGCCGGGCCCTTGAAAACACGCAAGCCGGCGACCACGATTATGACTGAGGGCCATCGCTTGCATAGAAGGCGGGGACAACGTGGGTGGTCGGCTAGCTGGCTTGTTGAGAAGCCGATGCTGTCGGGTCGAGGACCCTGAAAAACTGTACGGCAGATCACTGATCCGTCTAGATCTCGTCGATCAGAGGGCCGGGGTAGGGTCATCCCCCGCTCAGGGGGACTGCTCGATATTTGATAGTCGGACAGACACGACGCTGCCAACACATACGACACTGCCTCGGCCAAGGACTTGATGGTAATTCTGGGGCGAGAGGGGGCTGGCGAAGTCCTCAGAAGCCAAGGCGCAGACTGCTTTCTCATTTACGTCGTGTGTTCGACAAGACTATTCCCAGAAGCGACTCAACTCGAGCCCCAAAGAGGGCGTAACTTATTCATACATGGGCATCTTCCCTCAAACATGATGCCTTCCAGTGCCGTCCTCAAAGCAAATGGTCGCCTTCCCTGCCAAGCCGAACACCGAACCCATCCAGAGAGATAGAAAATGAAAAGAGCGCGGACGGCCACTGCCACCAGAGTGGTGGAGGGTCGTCCCGGGGTATGAGGTTGGAAGGTTTTGGTGGACGAAGTCACAGCGGGTTCATGCTGATTTACTCCTCCTCCTCCTCCTCAGCCTGCAGGCGGGGCCTGATTAGCTTCTGGCTGCGCGGGTGGCCATGTCAGAAGTTCATGAGTCACCTACGTTGTACGCCTGCTTCTCATCCTCGTATCGCTTCTTGTCAGCGGCAGCCTTGGCCTCGTACGGAGCGCGTTGCTTCTCGTTGAGGGCCTTCCAGCGCTCTCCGAGGAGCTTGCCGACCTGACCGAAGGTGATACCAGGGTTCTCCTCACGGACGTTCTCACGCTGCTCGTTGGCGAAGAACATGTAGGCGGAGAGGCCACGCTTGGGTGCGTTGGGGTCTGTTGTCCTTGTTAGATCCAGTTCAATCAATTCGACGCGTCACTGTGGACGCGTTTTCGGAGCGGACCTACCCTTCTTCGCACGGCGAGTGGCCTTAGGGGCTCTCTTAGCTGCGGCCTTAGGCATGATGAAGAGCTGGGGAGCTGTCAGCATTTGAACGACAAGACGCGTCAATTGATGTGTGCTTGGGCGAGCTGGCTGCAATTAAAAAGCATTTGCGGGCATTGTTGCAAGGGCGTGGGTGGTGCTTGCGGGAGGACCGGCGTGAGTGCGACTCGGTCGGGCAAATAGCAAAGCTCGACGGAGCTCCGGGGAGCTTGGGATGAGCTCTCGGCCGACGCGGTTGACCGCGTCGGCGGGGCCCGTTGCCAAGCAGCATCTCGATCGGTCGCAAATGCAATTGAAGCGGCGTGCGTGGGCCAAAATGCGATTGAAAACGATGAATTGGTGCTGGAGTGCGTGATACGTACTTGTGATGTGTTTTAGTTGAAAGGAGAGAGTGTTGTGTTGATTGACTGTGGTGCGCGCAAGACCGTCAGTATTGATCGTGTAAGGGCAGCTTTCTGTTGCGTTGCGTGCGTTGTCTAGTAGTAAGAGCGCAGTGCAGGGTGGTTTATGGTGACGGTGGTGTTATGTGGTGCGCAGTGTGTGGTGTGTGCAGTGTGTGGGTGATGGGTGACGGATGGTTGAGCAGGCGAAGGGCGACCGCTCTGTCCGGCCGAACTTCACGATGCACCGTTCCAAAGGGCTCAAGTGAGCTCCAGACAGGACGGGAAAAGGGTGCTGCAGTGATTTTGAGGCCAAAACGATGCGTGCACGGCGGTGGGAAAGGTGCGCGGCAGAGGCAGGCGTAGTGACTTTTGTTTTGGTGATGGGATGGGCGGCGAGCAAGGTACTCACTGTGGATTGCGGGTGTTTGGTGACGCTCTCGTAGAGAAGTGGTTTGGCTGTGAGGTGAGTGAGTGCAAAGAGACGAGAGAGAGAGCAGGGAAAATGGTATGGGGGCAGTGTGTGGGCGACCCTTTTACTACCCGTTGCTGATCCAGCTTTCCCACTCGCACTCGCAGTCCTCCCAGTCCCTCACTCTCCCCGTCCCTCCAAGTCTCAGGCGCGAATTATGCGGGGACCTTCGAAGTAACCAGGGCCAGAGGTACCTACCCTACCAGTCTGCCTGCCACCCTCCCCCCAGCTAGGTACGGTACGGTGCGGTGCAGCGCAGCGCAGTATGGTTAGGAGGGCAGGGCCCAGCCCAGCCCAGCCCAGCCGTCCTTCCTGGTCCCAGTCCCCGTCTATCGTCTCGCGCTCTCACCCTCTTGTCAAGGTATGGTCAGTCCAGCCCGGTCCAGTCAGTCAGACAGACAGTCAGTCAGTCAGTCAATCAGTCGCAATGCTCGTCTCGCAGTCATCCATTCCTTCGTTCAGTCGCATCCATCTCAGCAGCCCTCCGAGCAAGTCGAGCCAGTCGAACCGGTCTAGTGCCTGGCAACAAGGTGCATGTACATTGCGCACTTGGACTGCCACACTGCGCCCGTCCGTCACTTCCACCTTGCTTGCACCTTCCTCCCAAACCTGCCCACACCTTGCTTGCCTGCACCTTGCACCTTGCTACCATCCCACCTTCCTTCCCTTTGCGTGCTGGTCGTGTGTTGTGTTATTAATGTGCGCGTGCGCGTGTGCTTGCGTGAGCATGAGCGCGGTGTTGAGCTGATCTCCAAATTTCATATCCATGCCCATCCATACCCATACTACAGTTAAGCAAATAGGACCCTGCACCTGCACCTGCATCTGCCCCAGCCGTGCTTCCTAACAGTTGCCCAGGGGAGTACACATAACATAAACACACAGCTTCCAGGGTATCACGTCACTTGGACAATCTACGCAGTAGTCCAGACTGTTCTTGCGGTTGCTGCATTGCACGTATCAGACCAGTCCAGGCAACTCCAGACCAGCTAGCGGCACGGACAAGACCAGCGATAACGATGACAAGAAGAAGCAGCAGCCCCGGCCGCCAGAGTCAGGCCAAAAAAGGGCAGGGAAGCTCAGGAAGCCCCTAACAAAAGCATGTCTGGGTCTGGCGCTCCTAATGGGCAGCATCCTTGTGCTCCCCGGCTGAAAATGTTGGAGGCACGGCCATGGAGTATCAACCTACAGCACCGTACGGTCCGTACCCATAGTACACGGTACTTCCCACAGCCTGATGCTGCCCGCTTGGTATGCGCGGCCTGTTGACATCCAGCCTCCCGTCCCTGCTGTATCCCACCTTAAGCAGCCACCGCTTCTCTCCTATTTCCCGCCGCACCCTCGACCAGTTATGATGACGAAAAAAGGCGTGTCTTGACAGGAGAGAGCGCGCTATATACCGCACGCTTTTTCCTGGTTCTCACTGGGCTCCAGGGTGCTGTATATGGCGCCGCTTCTCTTCGTCATGGGCCCGCGTCTGGGAGCCATGGCCAAGGCAGAGAGGTATTTCACTATCGCCTGTTAGCGTTCACTATCACTCCCGCCCCCGGCGCTATCTAAGTGCCCACCCCTCTTCGCTCTCACACGCACATCCATGCACTCGCGCCAAGCAGCGTACTGCACTGGTGCGTGCTCCCAATGCTCATCGACACGGGGATAACCGCAGACTTCTGTTGAAATGCTCGAGACTGTGAGTGCAGGTGCTCTGAGCCCAGGAAATCATCCTAACCGCCGTGTGCTGAATGGGTGTGTAATGCCCTTTGGGTGTCTGGCCAGAAGCAGCGCTGTTTCCGAAGCACACACGAGTGACGTTTTGAGGTGCTGCAAACCGCTAGCACAACACGAATACCCGGATAAGCAGGCTGGCTCGCGATTCAAACTGCAGGGGTAGCTGGTGGTGCCGTGCTCGCCCGGCTCCACGCAGCTCAGCCGGCCAGCCAGGCCCAGCGAGCCAGCAAGTCAGCAATCCAGCAAGCCGTGCGCCACTCACTCTATGGCCGTTGCTGCGAGTCCTCCTGTTCTTGTTTCCCGTAGGGATTCTTGGTGTTCTGCCGCGCTTTTTTAGGCAGTGCCGTGCAGTCTCAGCGACAAGCTGTGTTTCATCCAGCTGGTTGCTTTGATCAGTGGGAAGCAAAAAGCAGTCCACCACCCGGCCATATCAGGGTACCTTGACGGGGTGGAAGTGAGCCCAGCCCACACACTGCTGGCTGCTTGCGGACCACCAAGGTTTGGGGAGCTGGCCCGATCAGGCGTGTGGGGGGAGGGGTGTGTGTGGTTGGTTGTGCGGGCGTGCCCAAGTTCCTTCGCGCACCCAGGCACCTGGGCAGGGTCCTCGCCTCTTCATGCGACACCGGCATGTATTTTCATGCGCTTTTCCCCACGTACCGGTACATTGGCCGCGCCCATGCGCTGCAAAGGTCGCACTACCTGACTCTTCCAAGGTACACCCACCTAACGTACTCGTGCCCACCCCGTCCATTTTCGCCTGCAACCAGAATTGGAGAGGGCAGGAGCGCCGGGGCGAAAGGTGAGCAGGAGGCCAGGAGGCCAGGCGTGTGGGATCAGATCAGCCAGCCCCCTTAGCGCTGCCTCAAAACCAGCTCTCCACCCAGCACCCGCCTTCTTCCTCCGTACTACAACAATTCCACACCTGCAAGCGGCAGCATCACCAACGCTGCGAAACAGCACCGTCCATGCCTAGATAGTGCCCAGCTTTCCTGTGCGACTCCTAGCCAACTCTTGCATTGCTGCAAGCTCCCACGCCCGTTTCCCGTTGTCTCCCCTCACATTCGCTTCTGCGTTTTCAGCCAAGTGATACTGCACACACAACATTAGGTGTGGAAAAAGCAAGTGATGGTCATTCCAGACGCGCATTCCTACCTCAACACACTCGCGCCTGTTTAATTTGTCTCCAACAACGTGAGAGAGAATCCATTATACGAGCGATTTCCTAATAAATGCGGACCGACTGCAGCCATGTGCAGTAATCGCTCGAAGTAATCACCACAGTAATAAGACGCGTCTTCCAGAACATGGCCATCTCCCCGGGTACAGTGTGCATGTGGATGTGCATGTGTGTGCACAGAAACGGAGCAGCTGCACTGTTTCTCGCCTCCGCCCACCACAGTTCCACAGCACAGCCGAGCCGTGATGGAATGGAATGACTGAATGATGAGACCAACCTGTGCTCATCTTGGGCTGCACAGCACGCACCACAAGCGCAGCACTGGGGTCCCTAACCCGCGGACTTGGACTGACTAAGCCTGGAAGCTTCCTTTCTAGAGCCGAGGCCGAGCGAGAGCTCCAAGCGTTGCCCCGTGGCTCCCAGGTCTCGCTAGCGGATTGTGAAGGGCAGCTGAATCAGCCGGTCTTGGCACGCCTGCACGCGAGACTGGCCGTTGTGAGACGCGGTGATGTTCAACTGCCTGCTAGGGTTATATACGTCTCTTGTAGGCAGCGCACCCGATCATCTCGCCAATCTGACGATTGCTCTACTAGACCCGACAGCTCGGAACCCGGGGTAAAGCATGACTCCGCCAGGGTCTCGTCTCCTTGCTGGTCAGGCACGCGTGGAGCAAGTGCCAGCCTGCCTTGTCTGGTCACGGGCGCGTCGTAGTAGCAACAGACTCGTATCTTGTACCTCGTTCTTACGCAGCAACCGGCTATGGATCTGAACTGCCCGCGCACCATTGCTCACAAGTCATATCATACTGATCACATAGTTCAAGCGTTGATCGAACGTCCACAGACAGTTCCTCGGCCCCCCTGCCACAGGAACATAGTGTCTTCTGCCGTGATTGCTCATAGATACGTGATCATATTGTTGGCGTTATCGGGTTGTTATTGTTGTTTTGGATTTGCTACAGCTTTCAACACCCGCTGGCCTGAAGTCGCATTTTGCCAACGTCTCGTACACGCTTTTCCACGCCATCTTCATCTGCTACGAAAACTCATGTTAGAGATGGTCACCGGTAATTGCGGAAGCAGACTTACTTTGGCGTGCTCGTCCTGCGCGGACCAGGCTGCCCCAAGCCACGAGTAGCCTTTCCGTAGAGAAAAAGTATTCGGGAACCCTGTGACGTTGTTTGCAGTCTGGAAAGAGAGTGCTATCACTCATTGACTGCAGCTTGACTAGGACGGTAAGGGCCGTGTCGCGGGTCCCGTCAGATGACTCTCGGATACGTGCCAGCCAAGCCACGCCCGAACAATGTCTAGCGTGACCGTCACCAGAGAGCATGAAGAACGCCGGTGCTGCTCCTATTCCGGGTCCAGAACCATATCCCTCAGCACCGGGTCGGCCGCCCAGTCGACCCCGCTCCCGGCCACGATGCCGCTGGCCGTGCCCTTCATGACCCTCCACTTCTGCTGGCTGGCCGCGAGCCTCTTCTCCAGACCCGCGACCTGCGCCTCCGCGGCCGGGTCACCGCCAACGCCCGCGCCCGCGCTGTTGTGGTCGGCCTCCCTCGCGAGGCGGAGGACCTCGGCCGCCAGGTCGCGGTTGCGCCGCGCGGCGCGCAGCACTTCGGCCTCGGCCTCGGTCAGCTGGGCGAGGGCCTGGCGGGCGGCAGCAGACTGCGCGGCGACGTCGCGCGAGGCGGCGTCACGGGCCTGGACCCAGGGAAGGATGTCCTGCTCGATGGGCGACGCCGCGGTGCTGCCGTGGATGCCCTTGAGGAGCGGGTTGGTGATGAGGACGTTGTTCACCACGCCGTTGCGGAGGGTGTACAGGGACATGGCCTCGAGGAGCTGGTTCCTGGCCTCCGCGATCTCGTCTGGGTCGTCCTCGCCCTGCTCGTCATCGCGTGTTCCCTTCTCGGCCTCTTCTGCTCGTCCGTCAGCGGTTGCTCTTCTGGCGACAGGGTCGATCTGCTGTGAATCTTACCGGCGAGGCCCACCCTAGCCTTGGCCAGGGCTACCTCCAGCTCCAGTTTTTGGACTTGATCGTAGAGTTCTAGGATCTCCTTCTCTTCCTCAGAAAAGGAGGGCCCGTTGCTGGTATCGCTTTCCCGGGCTACGTCCTCCATCTGTATGTCCGCCATGGTGCGCGTGACGTCGGGTCCTACGAAGGCGAGTACGGTGATTGAGTGTGTACCACGGAAGACGCGTCAATATGACTGTGGTGACTGAATGCAAGACTCATGCAATTACTCAGGTGCACGCCAAAATACAGCCGAGCCCAGAACCAATCCTAGCGTAGGATCCCCTGTGTAATCTGGCGTCGTCGACATGGAGACTGATGGGTGTGAAGTGGGAAGGGATGGAGCTAGGATGTCACCGCTAATACGCGGCTGCAAGGCTGGAGGGCCGGCATGAGTCTTGCCTCGATACTTCAAAATGTCGGAGGGATTGTCTTGCTATCTTCTATCGTAGGTTCTCAGTTACTTTTTGCTAAGACGAATGGCTGGCTCGGTTTGTTTTTTAGTCTGACTCGCGACATCCGAAAGTGACATCTGACGATGAGGTCAAACGCACTGAAATTTGAGTGGTCCTGAGTGAGGTCATCCTGCCATGGCGGGCGAGCACATCTGACTCTTTATGCCTGGGTTGCAGTCCGCCTGCCGCGCGCACAAGGGAAGGGGGGTTGATTGCTAAGTCACAACTAGCCGCCCCAGGTCACGCGAGGCAGCACTTCCTTTACAGCAGTCCCTCTATCGACCTAATACGACCCTCTACCTCCACCTAATGAATCGAGGATAATTTTCTCTTCCCCTTTACACGGGCGATTATTTGGCATACCTCTTTCTTTGGCGATGCGCTCAGTCTTTACCATGGACGATGGCGACCCTCTGCTTCTCAAGCTCGGGCCAGCAGATGCAACTCGATGCCTCCCATCTCACAACGTTGGTTCAACCCGTCGCTGTCGCACTGCTTTGTCTCGCCGCGCTGACCAGGAACCCTGCGCAGGGTCGATGACTTCAAAGCTGCTGTATCGAAGAAGAGCTCTCTTCCAGCGCAATATCTCATCGCACTTACGCCTCAAGGAAAACCGCTGAAACAACAGGACCTTCCGTCTGAGGTACGGCCCTAACACCCCAGAAGGCTGCGACAGCTGCTGGATTTGGGTGATGGTGACTGACTGACAGCTTTTACCGGAACCAGAAGGAGATCTATATTTACGACATCCGAATATCCCAACCCGCGTCCCCTGGCAGTCCATCCTCGGTCAATGTTGAAATCGGAATTCCGAAACCATACAGCTTAGCGGAGCCTCCAAACAGGATCAACGACACCAAATCACTGCAATCATGGCAAGACCTCTTCAGGTCGCGCCGGGCCTGGGCCGGGAGGGCGGTGGACGACTGTGCCTCGATGGCGCAAGCCACAAGAGACCGATACGGCGAGATGGATGTCATGTTGCGCTGCCTTGATGCTGCCATCGCGAACCTCGAATCCGTGGTCAAGACAGTGGACCCAAAATATCAAGAGCTCAGGAAGTGGGCGGATCCTGCCAAATCCGAGTACAACACACTTGTCAAGAACTGGCAATCATATCTGAGCCTTGCTCGGAGCATACCCATATCTGCGGGGATGGCTTCGTTCATGACAGGGCGGAGCTTCAGCTCTAAGAACGGCGCAGTCCGGCAGCCTACCTTGGAGGACCTCCTGGACCTGGACACTACGAGGATGACGGGACAACGGGCGCCGCAGGCCTTGCGGAAGTTCAATCAGCGCGTGAGCGACCTGGAAAAGACGGCGGCACGCATGCTCAAAAACTGCCAAGATGTCACCCAGGATTTTGAGCGGCTCATAGAACGCTCTGCCATGTCTCACGATGGTGAGGCCGCTCAGCTATTGGAGGACATTGAGGCTGTAGCCAAGAAGGTGGACGCGGACTATGAGACGACCATGGAGCTCACAAACACCCCACGCGACCTTTTACAGGCTTCAAAACTTGCCGCAACCCACACAGAGCGGCTTTTGCCCAGTATCAGGGCCAGAGCCCTCGAGATGGATGAAATGCTTCGATATGCAACCCAGGCGCGGAATACCCTTGCCTTGGAGTCCGTAGACTTCATGCGTAGTATTACGGACATTACGTCTCTCACAACCACCGTCAAGTCCCAGATCAACGTGCTTGGTTCGGAGGAAGAGCTAGCTACGTTTGACTACTTGAGACTGATCCAGCAAGTCCCATTCATGTACGCATCCTTCACCGCGGAAGCGTTGAAGCGAGGCGAATGGTGCGAGAAAGTCAAGGTGGACGCGTCTACCCTAGCAAGTGAGATGTCTCTGTTCCAGGACGAGGAGATCAAACGGAGGAAAAAGTGGCTCAAAACTGTCGAGAATCTCTACGGTCCACAGATGACATCCAGTGAAGGCAACGTTGCTGGCCTAGAGGTCAATCTATTGGGACAGGAGGAAGAGTGGCCGTCCATGACCAAGAAAGAACTGTCGGATTTCTACGAATCTCTCCAAAAGCAGAAGCCCGAGCAGGATCTGCTCAACGACATTGGCAAATTGATTTTGGACTTGAACAATCCGACAAAGCAACAATCAAAGCGGCTGAAAGCCTTCAAAAATGGGAGCATCCATGAAGCGTCCTTGGGCAGGAGTGGGCTGTTGATCCGGGGCGATGAAGATGTCCTTCGATCGCTGCAGGAAGAAAAGCAACGGGTCGACAACAAACTCAAGACAGCAGAAAGCCGTGTGCGACGTTTGGAGGACCTGCTACATAGGCAGCAGAGCCAGGCTTCCAGGCCAACATTTGGGAACACGTTCCAATTCCCAAGTCAGCAGCTTCCGGAGCGGAATGGCTCGACCACATCAGTGCAGAGAGTAGCTGAGGACCGTAGGCGCTCATCCTCAGACTTTCCGGATGGCCTTGTACATCGTATCCAGCAGCTTGAAAGCGAGCTGAGCGCTGAGAGGGAGAAGTCCGCCGCTTTCGAGAAGGACTTGAGTGCCCGTACAAGCCAGCATGAGACCGTCAAGGGTCAAATTGAAGAAGCCAATTCTACCAAAAAGGACCTGCTGGAGAACATGGAGGCTCTGAAGAGGGAATTCGTGGAAGAGCGCAAATCCCTCGAAGACGAAATCAAGCATCTCAAAGCGCGAATTGAGGACACCGAAGACGAGATGGAAAACTTCGGCGAATCTCGAGAGCATGAGAAGGCACATTACGACAACAGAGTTCAGGCCCTAGAGGATGAAATGGCGCAGCTGGCCAAGGAGAGACGCGACGAAAACCTCAAGTACGAAGGACAGGTCGAGTTTCTCAGGAAGGAATCAAAACTTCAGAGGGAACAGATTGAGGAACTGGAGAGACAGAACAAGTCGGTGCAAGACGAGAACAAGGACCAAAGCCACCAATTGGACGTCGCCAAACAGACTGCAGAGTCCCAGTTGCGGGCATTGCAGGACTTGCATCGCCAACTCGACCCAGGGGGTAACATCCCAGAAGATCAAGAAGAATTAATCGACAGCATGGCCAGCAAGTGCGCCGATGTTCTCAATAAGGCTCAAGACGTCGAGGCCAACATCTCTCTCGTACACTCGGACCTGCATTCGGCTGAAGTCACTATGAAAGATCTTCGTGCAGAGATATTGACAGCTAAGGAGGCTTTGGCTAAAGAGGAGGGCTCAACAATGCAGCTCCGAGAGGAGCTCGGGGAGGAGAAGGCTCGCGTTGCAGCAGTCGAAGGCGAGCTCGACGAGACCCGCAACCAGCTCAACGAACTCAGAGTCAAGATCGCGGATGGAGAAACCGGCTCCGAGAGTCTACGAAAGAGGCTTGAAGACGAGGAGAGGAAAATCACGACAATGACAGAAGATCTTGCTTCCAAACAATCCCAAGTCGGAAGCCTTGAGGAGGAACTTCACCTTTTCAAAAGCAAGTTCGAAGAGTCTCAACTCAAGCTTGGTGTGCTCACCGACCGATTCGTGGCGCGAACGGAGCACGCCAAAGATCTCACCCAGAAGCTCTACACCCAGAACGATCGTCTTCGGCGTCTCTTGGAAAGGCTTGGCTTTTCCGTCAAACGACAGGACGGCACCGTGGTTATCCAGAAAATCCCACGCGCAGAGCGTTCTGTACAAAACCTCAACGATTCTGTCGACCCTAGCGCTTCCCTCCGTCGGTCGGGCATTCTCGCCCATTCACCAGATAGTAGTGATCTGGAGCTGCTGTACTGGATGAACAATTCAGATCCGACTACTGAGGCGGAGAAGTACGAGGCATTCATGGCGGAACTTGGCAGCTTTGACATGGACGCGCTCATAGAAACCGTCTACAAGCGGGTCAAGGATATCGAACACATGGCCCGCAGGCTTCAGCGCGATGCTCGATCGTACCGCGACAAAGCCCATGCTCTTCAGAAAGACGCTCACGACAAAATCGCCTTTAAGAATTTCAAGGACGGCGACCTAGCCCTATTCCTGCCGACTAGGAACCAGATGACCGGGGCCTGGGCGGCTTTCAACATTGGTTTTCCGCATTACTTCCTCCGCGAGCAAGAAGCACATCGCCTTCGCAACAGGGAGTGGCTGCTCGCCCGCATCAGTCGCATTCAAGAACGAGTCGTCGACCTATCCAAAAGCCTGAGTAACCAGGCCTCGGGCAACGGCGCCGCAGAGACAGACTCGGTAGACGACGAGAATGATAATCCATTCGACCTTTCCGATGGTCTGCGCTGGTACCTCATTGATGCTCACGAGGACAAGCCTGGCGCACCCTCGACTCCAGGGCTCGGGAAGAGCACGGTCGCTGCTAATAAGGTCGACGCCGTGGCGGAGCGAGCGCAGGTCCGGACAGCATCTGTCAAGGGCCTTGGGCTGGGTGGCCGTGGTCCAACCGGGATCGACGGGGTGAGCAAGACCCTGTCCAAGAGCCTCGAGAGTCGTCGCTCCAGTACGAGTTCTAAGAAAGCCTTGCCCTTCGGCATTGGCGGCGGCGGCAAGGGCAGTGGGCTGGCCAGCGAAGCCAATTCCATCCGGGCCGCACCGGCAGACTCCCCTGACCCTCCCGCCGAGGGCAGCGGCCAGCACGCATCAAACACCACCACAGAGCAGACAAACGGCGGGGGCGAAGCTCAAGCTGAAGGTACCGCTGCGGAAGCGGAACAACAGGGGCAGCGGCCGCTACCAGACAGCGCCGCGGGCACCGAGGTGCGCAACAATAAGATTGATGACCTGCTCGGGCCCTAGTGAGGCCTCGTTTGGCTGATGAAAATCCTCTCTTCTCTCCAGCAGGGCCGCCGACTCCGGCTACCTACCCTGGCGCAAGCACGCCCAAGACCCCTGATACCTCAACAACAGAAGCAGCAGCCGAGCGGAGCCTCGGAGCCTGCGGGCAGCCCACCTACTAACAACAGGAGGAGCGTGATATGGGACTCGCTCTGGAGCCTGGACCTGAACTATGAGAGCGGGCGCAAGGGGAAGTAATCGTCATGACGTGATGCAATGCATAGGTAGAACTATCGGATATATACCATCACGGCGTCTCTGGGAAAATGATTCGCGTCATTGAATGGACCTTGGTGCTGTCGGGAGTGATTTTGAATGCGTGCCAACAAAGATCCTGTTCGTTTGCATGGTGGTGTCCAGCATCATTTAGACGTGTGCGCCTGTCTTCGCCGTTACTTGTCCCCCATCAGCGTTTGCAATTGTTGAGACGAGAGGAACTAGTGATTCTGGCATGGGGAAGGAATGCATCGATGGTGAATGGCGATCAATATATATGTATCTACATAATTCTCGGATGGCGCAGTCTTGTCCTAAATAGCGAACAGTAGGTAACTCGAAGTGAGCACACGAAGCGGAGAGATACCCTCATGAAGAGCCCCTCGAGTATAGACCTCAGCACCGTGGGTCTATGATAATTCCAAGACGTCATCGTTGTGGGCTGACCAGGTCATCTCTTGCACCTCACCTTGGCCACTGGGAAGGAGAAGGCGCGGGAACGAGGCACTCGTTACAAGTCGAAAATACAAATTCAGGCTCCCTATTTTCCAAGCCGTACTCGTCCCATGCGGATGCTATATCGCGCTGCTGCCTTTGTTCTTCTCCCGCCCCACTGATAGATTTCCCGTGATGGTGGCTGGCTTCTACGGTGATATTCGTAACCTGAGACCTCCCGAGCGACAACTATTTTACACAAGCATGCGGCCTATACGTGATTTATGTTTGACAGTGAAATGTGTACAGTTTGCCACGGGCTTGCATGCTAACGCAGGGACAAGCATAAACCTCTCGACATTTTCATGTTGAAATCAATACATTGGGATCATCCAATATCCAGACTCACGTCACAAACTATGCGGCAGGTGGGAAGACGTGGTATAAAGATAGGGGGTATAATCTGTGCAGATGGTAATGCCCGCTACTGCTCTGAAATCATGGATCGAGCAGCCCCTCCGCCTGTCACCAGAACGGACGAGCAGTCGATTACTGCCTATTCTGAACCATACAGTCCTGCGCAACCCGAGCACTGTCTCCTACTCCAATGCGACAATTAGGCGGGCCTGGTCTGTTGGTCCTCAAGAGTCTGCCAACCCCCCCCCCCCCCTTTCCCCTCTCTTCTCCCCGTTTCCTGTTCTCAAGTCATATGTCGTCAGGACACACGAAGACAAACCGCAGTGTCTTTGGGGCACAGACGAGACAACCTGGCCTCAATTGCAACTGAACCGTCATATAACACTCCATGCTAATGCTGCGCCGTGATTTTGGCTTCGGAATGCCCTGTATCTCGGTCTTTAATACCAATGCTGAATAACGAGCTCTGAATCTGACCCCTTAACTATGTTCAAGCAGTAACTGCAGGCGCATAGGGCGCGTCGTTTCCGCTGCCACTCCCGCTCTGGGATTCGATGAAGCCAGGACGCCATTTTGTAAGGTACTTAGCTGCCATCGGCCTGGCGTCCTCGTCTGCGTACGTATTGTCAGTATCTAACACATCGGTAAAGCAACGGGGCATCGGGGGCGGACTTACACTCAACCCAGATGTCCTGGACAGTGTCCAAGGCCAAGTCCCTCACTGGCGGCTTCATTACAACAAGGTAGAGAAGACTTTTCAGAGCGAGCTCGACCATGGACGGGTCACCGCAGAGCGTCTTGACCTTGCTGAGGATGGCAGTGTTCAGCTCCGGCATCTCGCCCAGGAACCGAGTGAGCACCTTATCCTGCGGGTTTAGGTAGGGAAAGAATCCGTCGACCAGCCTCGAGGCCCACTTTGGATAGTGCATGGGTGCGTCACTATCCTGCTTCTTCTGCACGCGGTCGCAGTACCACTCCTCGTTCAGCCATGAGACGGCGATGTCAATACGCCGGCGGAAGTCCTCTAGGACATATGAGTAGAGACGCTCGCGGATCACGTCGCTGCTCGTTTGCGATGGGAGGACAAGCGCCGCGCTGGCCTCATCCTTGACTTGAACCTCTTCTATGCCGGCCATGGCGCGTGTGCCCAGTCGTGTGATGAACGTCAATATCGATTCCTTATCGTATGAGCTCGCGGCCAGCCGGTTTATTCCGCCTCGGACCTTCCTTGCTGCAGGCTCCTCCAAGACTCGTAAGGCATCAAACACCCTCGCGACGACCATCTGACCAGCTGCTGATGCACTTTCGGGATTGAGCGGAGGCGGCGCCGGTAACTTGTAGGTGCCTAGCGTCAAAGACGCAGGATCGATCTGTGGTTGCTCCTCCTCGCGGGACTTTCCGTCGAGCTTGTTCTTGATCTGCTCCTCATCTTCTGCTATAGTGAAGTCGGGCTCGTACTCATCGTCGTCCTCTTCTACATCAAGCGGCGCCGTCTCCGGGTTAAGAACTGGTGGCCGAGCAGCCTCCTTGACAGCCAGACGATCACGAACTGCTTGGATGGCCCCCTGGAGGGCCTGAAGATCTACCCTTGCCAGTGTTGATACAACGACCCTGTTCGTCAAGTGCGCTGGTACTTGTGTGACATCGAAGCCTTGTAGACCTACGCTGTCTGTGAGGGTGTAGATAGCTGCCAGACTATTTGGCCCTGGGGCGTTGGGGTTCACTTGCGGCACTATGTGTTGAGGGCTTATCTTTTGCCGCTTCACATCACCACCTGCATATGCGGCTTGCTGTTCAGCCAGCGCTCTCTTGCGTCCATTGTCGTCAAGGATCTCCGCCCGGGAGCGCATGAGTCTTTCTACATGTTGCTGTATCCGTGGAGCATTTGGACCATGTGGATCCCTAGAGAAAGTCAGCATCCCCGATGCAAAGGGTGGGAGGGGAGAACGTACCTCTTCAAGAGGTGTATCAGCAGCATGCGTGTCGTCTTCTCCATCGACTTGGCTAGCACACGGACCTTGGGGGTCAGGGGGGAGTTGGCTAGTTTGAGCGGATTGAAGCCCATAACAGCATTGAGAATGCGAGTAGATGTGGATGGTCGCGTTCGAACAAGGATAGGCAGACAGTTAAGTGTGCCATCTACTATAAGTGCATCACTACGGCACAGTCCATTGAATCAGTGTGAGCCCACGACGAACATCCAGTGTGGCGCACAAGCATACCTGCTGTTATCCTGAAGCACGTTTAGCATCCTGTCCAGGAGACCTGTGGCCTCTGCTTCGAGCTGTCTTGGGTCGAGAAATGGGTGGCCAGGTGGGATCATCCCCAAGGAGATCTCAAGGCCATTTATACGCTGCTCACGATCAATATCAGACCCAAAAAATCAAGATCATGATGCGATAGGGCCGCTCGCACCTTCTCCATGCTGGTTGCTGTCGTCTGCGCGAGTACCACACGCTGTGCGAACTTAATACAGCACAATTTGACGGCCGAAGCAGCGTCGTCCCAGATCCGTAATATTTTCTGCTTGATCGTGACCATATTGTCCCAGGGCGAGCGCTCGTATGGATTGTGTATTCTGCAAAGGGCCCGATGGTCAGCAAGGTGAATACTTTGAGGGACGCCTGCTCAAGAGAATGTGACTGGGCGACCCGGACGATCGTATTGTCACTAGCACCGGTAACATCGCGGCTTGAGCAGCTTGCGAAAAAGGAAAACATCGAACATACATCCATCTCAAAACATGGGGGAAGATGCTCGCCGAGGCGGCGATGACGCTCTTGAGCACGTATGGGTCTTCCTTAGGGCTCTCCAGCAGGCTCCTCAGCACCGGCAACACCTGGAAGCTCATGACCTCCTTGTCCTTGTTAGGGAGTGTGGGAGTCGCGAAGGCCTCGGCGATGAAGTCGGCAGCCCAACGCCGCAGCTCGAGGGTGGAGTTGGGGGCAGCAAGGGGCAGAATGCCGTTCATAATCGACTTGTAGTAGCTGGTGTCGACGAGGATGGCCTTGCGGGCCTCATTCAACTGCTTGAGCTGCTCGCTCACGGATTGCACAGTATCGGCGGCCATGATGGGCGGCGAGTTGGCACAACGGCCTGTCTTTCTTTGAGATAGGGTGGTAGGAAGGGCACACAAGGTCGGCAAGCCTCAACGCGTCTCTACTCTACGAAACGAAGTGGGAGGGGAAAGGATGGCTTTCCAGCTCTCCAGGCCAAAAATCCGAGACGTGGTAGTGTGAGCAGTCGACAAAGGCCAGTCAGTGAGTCAATGGAGTTTGCGAGAGTACGTGTGAGTAGGAGTGACTTGAAAAGCCTGGGGCGCAGTCAGTCGTTATTCTGCGTCGGTGGCTGTCGACAATGTCGCGATGCGATGCGGGACGGTGCGATGCTGATATTGGCCGAGACGGCGGCGGCGCATTATTTTGACGGGTTTCAAATGGATTGTCGGGCTGTTGCAGGGTCGAGAAATGGCCTCACAGACTGGGGAGACGCGAGAAGTCGGGCTTGTTCGCGCAGTAGCCTACGCTGGAAACCCATGAAGGCGTGCCCCAGGTTTGCGAGGTTGAATAGAGTGGTGGGTTGGGTGGATGGGTGGAGTGAGGCTGCATGTGAGCTCGCAGTTTGATGAAATGCCATGTAGCAGTGGCAGTAAGGTAGCCTGGGGTCTTTCTTGTCCAGTTAGCCTGATAGCCCTGGCGAGGTACCTGGCCGCAGAAAACCAGAAGTGCAGCTACCGGGGTAGTTCCCCAATGCGGCCCCCAAGCGCCAGAAAGCGGGACGTGGAGCACGGCGCGTTTGAAAAGAGCTACGTAATTGGGCTCCTCTGCTGCTGGGATCCTTGTCGAAAGGCCTGGCCTGCTAGGCCTACCGTGCAACACTTCTAGACTTGTGAGATCACCAGTGCTAGAGAAGGCTTATGTAACCCCATAATTTGGGTGCAGAGACGAACATCTGATTCTAGCCTGCCATCCAGGAATCGCATCACTGAGTCCCAACTCTGCTTCCTCCCGCGCATAGCCTCTTATAAGGTGCTGCTCTTGGAATTTCACACTCTTCGCCATGGCAGGGTAAGTACTCGCCTCCTCCAAGCATGACACTCATTGTGTTTTCCGACCTTGCACAAAATACTGACGATCGCCGCTGCCCGTTCTCAGCATCGACCACTCGAGCTACTATACCCGGCAGAATGCTCAGTCCGCCGCCCTGCTCCGCGCGCGCCGCCCGTACCTGGTCAAGAATGCCGTGACCGGCCTGGCAATCGCCGGCGTCGCTGCGGGAATCTGTGCGTCGAGAACCAAACACCGTCATATTCACTTCTTTCAGTTGTGCTAACTCACCTCGCGGGCCAGACTGGTACACAATCAGGGCAGTCGGTCAGGATGAGTTCGAGGACGTCAAGGTCCCAGAGGTGCCAGTCCACCAGGCACAGGAGATCAACAACCCGAAGAAATGAAGCCGGACATAGCCTGTCATCTCAAATTGGCCATTGCACGATATTACGACAGTCGACGCCTCGCCAAGCAGCACGAATCGCATGCTGAGATGGAGAAGAGCGTGGCAGCAACGGATGGTTAGGTGGAGTAATTCTGTGCTCGCTGGCACGTTTGATTTCTCAATGCGTCTAGCAGCGTCTCGTTGACAAGGGCGCATGTACAAAGTACAAAACTGTATCTACAAAGGCCCCAAAAGAACATTGGGATCTCAGCCCGGTGCCGGCCTATAATCCCGATAGTGCCTCCAACGCCGTTTCCCAAGACCTAACTGAAGCAGGTCGTAGTATAACAAAATGCAAAATCTCGAACAAAAAAGCCAAAGACCGTAGGCAACTTCGTGCCCGAACGAGCCTGCCCAACAAATCCTGAACTGTGTGAAAGCAAGCCGACATGCTGATGTCCCAGGCCACCTAAGACATTAGTACGCCCGTTTCAAATTTAAGCAGCCAGGAAGCTTTTCGAGCCACGGGTATCGTGAATTCCGAGAAAAAAAAGCAACGACGCCTTCGCATTCCCCAGTGGTAGCCCACTCCAAACCCAGGGCAAGGTGAGCTAGAGCACACGTCCACTCCTCCGGGCATATCGAGAGGGCTGGTCAGCATAAGCCGTCATCGTAAGATGTCCCGCAACAGGCTTGCGCGGCCCGGTTGCTAAGATTATCCTGTATGGCCGTCCGCTGGGATAGCCACTCATGAGCGCCTCGAGGGACGGCGCGACTCAATTGCAGTGCAATCAGACGCGAATGAGATGGGATGCCATGATTGCCTCACCCATCTGCCCAAACTCTTGTCATGCGACAGCCTCGCGCTTGGATTTGACCGCCTCTACCGCTCTCCGTGGGTGTGCTGGCTCCGGATCTGCCGTGACATGTCGATGGTTGGCATCCCCGTTCATTTGGCCATTGGCAAACCACATTCCACCCGCAGGTTGGTGCGATGCCCTCGCGTGCCCCATCAAGGCGGGAGGGCCAGCATATGCAGCACCGTGTGACTGGCGCCGGGAGGTCGCACCATGAGAAGGGTGTTTTGGGTTCGCCCATGCATGGCTTTCGATGTACTCTTGGCCCGCAGGCCCAAGGGCTTGTCCGAACTCTGCCGCGGCGGCATAATTATGTAAAGCGGGCTGCATCCGCTGCGACACGCCCGGATGCGTCCCTTGTCGCGCTCGCTGCCACAACAGTCAGCTCGTCAGTCAGGCATAATTGTGCTTTGATGACACCTACAGCCATTGCTTCAAAGTCATCCTCGACCTCTGTCGATGATGCACCGCGCATATCTGGCGCTGCTGGGAAACCATGATGCTGGGCGATGCCGGCCAGTATCGACGTTTCCTTTCCTTGCGCAATCGCGTGCCTCTTCTGTTCTGCCTTCGTTTTGGGGAAACGGAAGCCGTAGTCTGGTATAGGATTGGCGTTGCGCCGGCGCTCGTGTTGTATCTCGTACCATTGTCTGCCGAGCTCGTCCACGTACTTTTCTCTCAATTCGCGTGCGCTCTGAAAGAATTGAGAGAGGATCTGCGCTCGTCGGGCCACAGCCCAGCGGTCTAGAGCTTCCATATTGAACTTGTACTCGAGCTCAACAACTTTTACCCTGTCGTCTCGGCGGCTGTCGATGCAATGCATCATGGCCAGGTACTCGGGGTGGGTTGGATTGTCGCTTGTCAGCATCGCTTCTTCTTCGTTAAGCTGCGCAAGTCGCTCTTCGTACAGTCTGCCGTTTGTCCTGTCAGTATTGTCTTTGTGTCTCGCAATCCCTGGCTGGTCAACTTACCGGTCTCTTAATACTGCAAAGTTCTTCTCAATTGAGGAGAGCTGGTCGAAAGCAGTGCGTTTCTTCTCCACTGTGGCCAAGTGATCAGTCCCAAGCAAATTAAAATGATGAGCCAGTAAACATCGGTCCTTACTTTCTTCCTCGTTTTTATGCACGGCTTCGGCTTCCTCATCAACTCCAGCTTCGGCATGCTCGTCCTCGACAGTCTGAATTGGTGTTGCTGTGGGCTCATCTCCCTCAGGTGCCTCCTCGGCGGTTTCTGACGAGGCTTTTCGCTTCTTCGTGCTGCGTTTCGACTTCTTTGGCTTGCTGGCCTCATTCGTCGGCCTCTCAACCGAGTTTGCGATATCTCCTGCATTCTTGATTGCTGTTTCTTCATCGTCCTCGTCGGCAGTATGCTCGGCGCTCTTGTTGCCCATAATATTACTTAGAGCAACGTCTTCTGACTCGATCTTAGAGAGGGAAGACGACTCGTCGCCTGGCTCTGGGATTGAGGCAGTCCTTTTCCGCTGTGGCTGATTGGAATTGGATCGTTCTGCCACAGGCGATCTTTTGCGCTTTCTCGAGTCTGGCCCAGAATTGTCACTACCACTGCCTGCCAGCGTAGAGCTTGCGATGATGTGAGACTCTTGTGACTTTGTACGCTGGTCTTGAGAGGCCTTTGCCCTTGTAACTCCCTCTTCCTTCTCAGAATCCGCTTCGCTGTCGACAGTGGAGCCCTTATCTTCGTCATCGGCATCATGGCGATCATCGGAGAGACCATCGTTATCGTCTCCGCCAGATTCAGCTCCAAGGGTAGCTTGTGTCTTGCCATGCAACTTGCTTGAGCTTCTTTGTAATGTGTTGGCAGCTTTGTCGGGTGATCGCCTTTTGTCAATTTTCGCATTCGAAATTGAGTCGCTTGGCTGAGTATTGTTCTTGCGCGGCGTGTCGTAAAGGCGCTCTGTTTCAGCCTCGGAGTCGTTCGTCTCGATTTCTGAGAGGTTGGAGTCGGAGTCGTCGTGTGGTGGCTGGACGGCGGGGTCGTGCGCGCGGCCATTTTTAGGATTAGAAGGCTCGTCGCCGTCGGAATGGTTGCTGTTCAGGTCGATGTCCATGTCATCGGGCTCGGCATCCTTGTCTTCGACCTCACTGAGAGGGCTCGACACGGTGCTGTCTTGGTCCAGCAGTGAGTGAGGGTGACTGGTCATTGCTATGGGCGGCGCCGTGCCGCCTGTTGCCATGACTGGGGAGTGATTGAAGAGTGCTCGGGAGACTCGACGCGGGGGGTATATCCTCGCAGGAGAAGGTGTGGTGTGGGTGGTGTTGTCGGCGCAACTCGTGGAGAACCGAGGACGGCTGAGCGACGGACAATGACGGTGAGTTGAGCAGAGAGGGCAGTCCAGAAGAGGTATGAATGATTTGTGACCCAGCTCAGTAGCGTGAAGCTATGCGAGATCACATCTGGTCGTTCAGAGACTGTTGAGCCAACTTGGGGGTGCAGAAGAGGGGTGGTGGGAGGGGAGGAGGAAATCAAATCAAGGACAGAGGCGGCAGGGACTCTGCTGAGCGCTGGTGACCACCCGCGCCGGTCCTCCAACTTGACTGAGAGACGGAGAGGAGAGCGCACAGGCTTGGTCGCGAGCTTGCCTGCCGGGGGGGACACCGCACTAGCGGCCAATCGATAGCTGCGATAACGAGATAGAGAACTTCTTTTTGCTGCTTTTGGCCAGAGCAGGAAAATTGGGAGGCGATCCCGGTTCAGCACACGACGAACAGGCGACCACGCTGCGCGCATTCCTCACTTTTCTTGTCAATTGGCGCCATGGGCAAAAACAAGTGAGTTCCTCATTCCGGGATGTCCAAGGTCGCACAAAGAGTTTTGCTAATTGCGAGCAGGAGTACCACTTTGTCGGCTTCTTCCAAGAAGATCGACCCTACCCTCGACGCCCTTTTCTCAACGAGTTCAGGACCGGTTCAAGCACCGCCGAAATCGCGATACTCTGAGCTGGCAGCATCAAGGGCTAGGCAGGAGTCAGACAGTGAGAACGAGGACGAGGACGATGAAGAGCTTTCCAGCGTCGAGGGCGATGTGAATTCGTCTGAAGCCAGCGACGTGGATGAGGCCGTCGAAAGTACACACGATGATGACGACGAAATGAGCGATGCTTCCGCGCCAGGCGCAAGCGACGATGACGAGCGCGAAATCGCTGCTCAGATACTCGCCGAAGCCCAGGCACACGAGCGCAAGCAGAAAAAAAAGCGGAAGCACGATGAATTCCATGATCTGGAAAGCAAATACTTCGACAAGCTCGGCGACGATGAGCCTCCTGTTAGCAAGAAGAGGAAGTCTGACGACAGTGCCGAGGATGAGGCTGGAGCTTTCAAGACCAAAGACGCTGAGGACGACTCAGACAGCGACATACCCGTGCACGAGTCTCTCACGCAAAAAATGGAGGATGACGAGATCGAGAAGGCGAATCGAACCGTCTTTCTCTCGAATGTCTCCATTGAGGCTGCTAGCTCAAAGAAGGCGAAGAAGACCCTCACGGGGCACCTGTCTTCTTTCCTCGACAAAGATGCCACCCCACCACAGTCGCTGGAGTCGCTTCGGTTCCGTTCTCTCCCCTTCTCGACAGCAGCGATGCCGAAACGTGCCGCTTTCGCTACCAAGAGCCTCATGGAAGCCACCACACAGTCTGTCAATGCATACGTAGTGTACAGCAGCCCGGCAGTTGCTCGCGCAGCATGCGACAAGTTGAACGGTACGGTTGTTTTAGACAGGCACTTGCGGGTGGACAGTGTTGCGCATCCCGCTCCGGTTGACCACCGGCGCTGTGTCTTCGTGGGCAACCTCGGATTTGTGGACGATGAGACCGTGCTCAATGTGAAAACGGACGAGGATGGCAAGGAGCAAACTGAAAAACGCAAGCGCACCAAAGTGCCCATGGATGTTGAGGAGGGCCTTTGGCGAAACTTTGGCAAGCACGCTGGCAAGGTTGAGAGTGTGCGCGTTATCAGGGACCAAACAACGAGAGTGGGGAAGGGGATTGCCTACGTGCAATTCTATGTAAGTGCAAACCTAGCTATGAGCAGTGACTGAAGCGCAGATTTACTGACTTGCATGACACAGGACGGTAATTCGGTTGAGTCCGCTCTTCTTTTGAACGGCAAGAAGTTCCCGCCCATGCTGCCTCGGGAATTGCGGGTCAGTCGGTGCAAGGCACCACACAAAACAGCCAGGGCTATGGACAAGAAGAACGCAGAGAAGAGCGCTGCACTCGCAGCGAGCAGCAAGGCCAAGAAGGGCACGAAGTATGTGCCAAAGCTGACTGCAGAGGAGCAAACCATGGCGGGCAGGACTGGCAAGCTTCTCGGTCGCTCCGCTGCTGCAAAAGCCCGCATAGCAAAAACCGGCGGGAAGAAGCGTGATCGGACGAACCGGGGTGACAAGAGCTTTGGCAAGGACAGGAAGGAGGGCGCGAGCGTTGGCGCCGCTGGCTTTAAGAAGCCCGAGGACTTCATTTTTGAGGGTCGGCGTGCGAGCTCGCGCGACGCCAAACCAAAGGACCTGAAGCAAAAGGTTGGAAAGAGGAAAGCCGGTGCCAAGCCGAAGAGGAAGTCGGCGAGGTGAAGGAGGCGTTGATTGCGGGTGCACATCCGGGTTACTCCAGGTGTTGGTAGCTGTTGCTAGTAATTGGCGGCCTGGAAGCTTGGAAGCTTGGAAAGCACCTGGCTCTTCCGATTTCAAGAAACGTGCATACATATTACATAAGTGTGATCACAGTTTCGGTAATAGGCAAACAAGCACAGTTTCGAGGCTTTCCAGCGGCCAGCAACTTCTGGATTTTTTGCACCATTATATCAAGAAACTGGAAATTCGCACCTGCAAAAACGGAGGGTACACCGATACATTGCAAGAGCAAAGAAACCTGAGGTAGAAATCCACCTTAACCACGCCTAATACCCACACCCACACCCACACCCACTCTCATTCCCACTCTCATAACACCCACTACATACGCCCACTACCTAGGTACACCTACTACCTACACCCACTACCTATACCTATACCTAATTTACATATACCTGATTCACTTTTTAAGGTGTAGAGTAGCTGGAAGATGTAATTTGGGCTTCATCGTTTGAATGGGGCCTGGGTACTAGTGATGCTCTCTGTTTGGTTACATGAGTGATGCACCGGTGTACCCTCCATTTTTGCGGGTGCGAATCTCCGATTTCTATATCAATACGGAATCGTATATTGATCAGACATGTAGTCACAGTGTAGCACGGAGGAAAAGTCTGCAGTGTCTTTCAAAATAATCATTGAATGGCGTGGTATCTTGTCCCATTTTTGCCCAGCCAGGAACGCCGCTCTTGATGCAAGCAGAGTTAGACACTGCTGACCAGATTCATGCCGCACAGTCCGTCTCTATCATAATCAATACATCATAGTACACTCTCCTTCCTCTTCTTGGGGTTCAGCGCGACCTCAGTCCGCCGTATGAGCTCCTCGTAAACGGTCCACGCCAGTGCCGAGCTCATGGCCTTGCGGCTCATGCGCAGGGCCAGCCCATCGGCCAGGCTGCGCAGCCCCTCCTGCGCGACCATCATGCGCGCCGCGTGAAATGTGTTGCGGTACACGCCCGGCTGCAGCTGGATGCGCGTCTTGACGGCGTCGAAGGGGTTCGAGATGGCCGAGCAGGCGGCGCCGGCGATGACGCCGGAGCCGAAGTTGATGGTCGCGGCGGTGGAGACGCCCATTGCCGGACTGATCGTGTTGGCCCTGCTGGCGAGAGGATCCTTGGCGTCGCCGTTGGCGCCGCCAGTCAGCGAGCTGAGGCGCTTCTTGCTCTGCTCGTAGAACAAGACATACAGCCCAGCGTAGGGCGCGTCGCGCATGGCCGTCGCCCCGAAGCCGGAGAAGAACCCCCGCAACCCTTCCTTCCGGAATATATCGCGCCCCGCCGACGCGATCGATCCGTACGAGTAGAGGTTGGACTCGTACCGCACCTTAATCACCGTGAGCGGCATCAGCGTCATGCCGGCAAACGTGCGCGCCACGGCGCCCGCGAGCAGGTTGCCCGTGTTGGACAGCTTGATCAGCGAGGACGAGTGTCTCCCATCGCCGCCCCTGCTGGCCATGGATACACCTGCGCCGTCCGCCGCAAGGAAGGGCACGCGCGCCACGTTGTTCCGGATCGCGTTCAGGCTTGTAAAGTAGATGGCACTACCGAAGCCGGTGCGCAGGGCGGATGGCGTGGCGCCCCTCCATAGTGCAGGCAGGAAGTGCGGCTGGGACCGAATCTCGCGGAATGCGACGGTCAGGGAGTGATGCCCGGACTGCTGGACGCGGGTCTTGAGGAGGTCGATCGGCTGCAGCAGGACGGCGGAGAGGAGCCCTGAGCCGAGACCTGCTATGAAGTGGAAGACTTGAGAGCGCGGGCGGTCAGCTGGCACCGTCTGCATGGAAGCAGAGGGAGAGACTCGTCAGGGCTTACTCGACTTCGACTTGGCCTTTGGAGGGCCATCGCTGCTCATTTCGCAGTCCGTGTCTCGAGCGACACAAGAAGGTCGTGGCTATCTGGTTTCCCACGGAGCTGCGCGCGCTCCAGCATTGCTTCTGGACTTGCTTTCGATATGAGTGACGCGTGTTGCTCAGACCGCATGATTCGCCATGATGTGTGACAAGAAAACAAGTGCAGATAACGCAAAGTTGTGTGTGTGTGTGTGTGTGGGTTGAGAATGCAGGGCGGAAAGTAAATTTAAGAAGAATGACGGAGACGATTTTAGCTTGTCCGCTTTTTGGCCGGCGCTTTGAGTTGGACCGGCTGACCCGGCTCCGGTTCGGCGAGCCGCAGAAGGCCCGGGTTGTTCTCGTGCAAGCCGCGCCCAAGTATGCATTTGCAGGAACCCGAATGTCCGACAGATATATAGTCCTACTAATTCCATGTAATACATATAGAATCAGATTAACGTGACACAAAGGCTGTAGACACAGCTCCTGCTGGCAGCGGGTTCTTCGACGTCAGGGTATCTGGGCATTGCTCTATCTGCGCACTAGCTAAGGGAAGCCTCTTGCACAAGGCTTACCGTATTTTCATGTCTCATTCCTTCTTCTGCGGGATATGCCTTTCGGCTCTTATTTCGACACCTTCTCCTTCTGGTCGCCGACTATCGACTCCAAGCGTCCAGCCAAAAGTCGATGTCGTCTCACTACCTCAACCCATTCTTCCTCTGCCTCGCTGCCAAGGTCCATGTCGGCCAAGAACAGCCCAAAGTCCCCTCCCAAGCGTCCCAGGCTACCCGCGCAGTACAGGACCTGCGTCAACAAGCTGTCCCTGGATGCTTGGTCCCTTACAGTCGGTAGGTAGATTCGCAGCGTCTCAAGAAGCATGTCGACGAGATATAGAGGGAAAGTAGATAGCGTTGAAGGTAGCGGTTCCAAGGGGTCGCTTTGTGCTGCGTCTACCGTGGGCGGGGCGTCAGCCGACGCCGGGAAGATGCTCCTGTACATGGAGACTATGGCGAAGCTTTGTTCGCGGAAGATCTCGACGTAGCGCTTTAGGAACCTCTCTGTCTGCTGTCCTCCCGACCACGCGTTCCCACTGCCGATGGACTTTTGCCTGGATTTTTCCTGGTCGGCCAGCTCCTTCAAGGGATCCAATGCGTTCAGCATGTGCATAAGCGTAGCCAGTCGACACACCAGGAAGAGAGCACCCAGCGCTCTGTCCTGTGAGCCGTGCCCCTTCTCCTGGGACCCAGCGGACTCGAGGTCCGGCAAGACTCTCCTCAACCAGCTGATGGTCCTTAACGAGGCGGCCAATTTCAACCCGGGGGCCTTGAGGGAAAGAACGAGGTTGGCTGCCATAGTCCTCATTGCCTCGTCTGCCTGTGCCGATATTGATGCGATTAGTGGCGAATCCGGGTACAGAGTGTGTAGTCTGCGTATGTGACCATTGAGATCCAACGCGGACGAGTAATTGGGGGGAGATGCTGAGATGGCAGAGTTCAGAAGTGTCGGCAATTCGAGCACATCAACAAGACGCTCGACGTTTCTTGACAGAAGCAGAGCGCACTTCCTCCTGGCCAAGACGTCATTCTCGCTGGCTTTGTTGTAGGTGCTGGAGAATTTCACGGCCTCATTGTCCAGCCTGGGGATTGCATGTCGCAACTCTGCCGTGCTCGCTGCCAGGACTGGCAGTGCGGTCTGTAGAGAGGCATGGTGCGATGCAGAGTTGATGATGGGTTGATATGATTTCTTTGAGAGCCCTTGCAATGAACGGAGTAACGAGTGTGATGACTGGGACAATGACTGAGGCTCGCTGGTGTCTAGGGAGGCCAGCGGTTGAGATGCCAGATGGTTGAGATACTCCAAGGTGCTGTGGTCCGCCGGAGCCCTCGCCAGATCGGACCCAGGCTGCGACGCCAGGAGATCGTATAGGAGGTCCGCCATCTTCTTACCACGAGCTCGATCCTGTGGACAGCTGCCCAGTGAGATGTCGCTGAAGAGTATTGCTGCACTCAGCTGGGCGAAGGCCTTCAGGGATGATGGATTTGCCTAGCCTTGCCTTGCCTCGCCTCGGCCTTGTGATGGCGTCAGGCGGCGGCTGGCAGGAAGTGACACTTGGTCTGCAAGCAAGACCTCAGAGCTTGGGCCAGCGTGACCTTAACCAAGCTCGGCTGCAGGTCAGGCACAAGGCACTGCGCACCTGGCATGCAGTACCCGCAGGACAAGGCTGAGAGGGAGGGGTACGCTAAAGTGCTACAGTCTGCAGGGATGTTAACCGTCCAGTGTATGCTGCTTCTGTCTATCAGCCTACCAGGTGCAGACTGTACTTCCCACATACTTTGGCATACATGGCAGATCGCTTCCTGCAGTCCGATATCCTTATCGGATAAAATTGTACGACGTTACGATCTGTGTCCAATCTATGGAACAGCATAGCGCATATATGCAGGGCACTGACTGATCTTTCTCTATACCGTAGTATACAGTACCGTGTACTCAGTGGACTACGTGGGAAAGTGCTGTGCGGTACGAGCTGGAGACATGTCAGCCCCTGAAAAGTACCCCTCCACTGGCCTATGACCCCGCGCCTTCCGAGGTACCTCTCCAGGGCCGTCCAAGTAGCGGGTACGTGGGCCAAGAATCCCAACAAATCCAGGGTCCCTGTCATGTCGACCCTTTGATAAGATGCAGCTCTTTGACGGACAAGTTACCGGCCGGCCACCGTCTTCAGCCCATCTCGACGTGGCACACGACGTCAGAATGCTTGCGTGACCGGATACACCGTCTGTCTTGCATCTGAGAGACTCTTTCTGCATCTTTTCAGCCTCCTGATCACCCAGGCCGACAGCACAGGACGGGCCTCAAGTCGCTGCAACCCTGACATCCACAGTCCCGTGCAGTTCCCAACGGATTCTGAGCCTCTGCGAACGCACATCGTTTCCAACCTGGGTGACTTGGTCGTGTGCCTGCCCAGACTCACGACTGCTTCCGAGGCTTGCGGAGTCCCCGAATGTGACACTTGGCTTCTGACGATTTATAAGATCCGCCCTGCCTTTTGTGTGTGCGCCGTGGACGCCCCTTCTCCCACCGCGGCTGCCAACCCCTTGTCTACACTCACACTCCAAATCTCGAGAGTTTGAAAGCCTCGGCGGCACTATAGCCATGAAGGACCCTTTCTTCATAGCGCCCATCCCGGCCCTCAGCGAATGGGTCCGGCCCTTCGCAGAGAGGTTCAACATGGTTGTGCTGCCCCAGCATATACACGAGGTGCTGTTCGCTGTCCTTATGTACACATTCGTCCACCTCGTCATATCGCCATGGCTATCGAATAAGTACGCTCCCAAGCAATACCCCACGCACCGGGGAAAGAGGGCGAGCTGGGACGCACATGTCGTCTCTTTTTACCAGAGCACCCTCATCAACATCCTGGCGCTATGGTGCATGTTCGCCGACGAGGAGCGCAAGACGATGGACTGGCAGGCGCGCATATGGGGGTATACCGGTGCTAGCGGCATGATCCAGTCCCTTGCAGCGGGATACTTCGTCTGGGACTTCATCACGACACTTCTTTTCGTCGATGTTTTCGGCTTCGGCAACCTCGCGCATGCCACCAGTGCCCTGCTTGTCTACTCGTTCGGATATGTAAGTCCTGGCCTCGCTGTTGCGTCCGGACTACTATCGTGTGCTGACTGCCGCCACAGAGACCTTTCCTGAACTACTACGCCAACGTCTTCATCCTCTACGAGCTTTCGACCCCGTTCCTCAACATTCACTGGTTCTTTGACAAGATGGGCAAGACGGGAAGCAAGGCGCAACTGTACAATGGCATCACTCTCATTGTCACCTTCTTCTCGGCCCGCCTTATCTGGGGTGTATGGCAGTCCGCGGTCGTTTGGTATGACATGTACCGCGCTCTGTACACCGCACCTAACACCGAGTTCATGTCGGTCACACCAGCGGACGAGAAACTGCCGGGTACCGAGGACATCATGATGTATGCGAAGGAAGCCGGCCCTCTCCCGGTGTGGCTTGTGGCCATCTACTTGGGTAGCAACCTCACTCTTACAACCTTGAACTGTATCTGGTTCAGCAAGATGATCAAGGCCATTCGAAAGCGATTCGAGCCAGCCCAGGAAGCCCCGAAGCAAAAGGAAAAGGCTGTTGATGGCGCGGCTACGGCCTCTTCGCTTGGGGACAAGGTCGACGAAGTCAGGAAACGCCACAACATCCCTGTACCAGAAATTCAAGATGATCTCGGGCAGATGCAGTAGATGCGCCCACCCTGGGGTTTATGCGCAATGGCGATGCACGGAGTGCAACGGACTGTATTACAGCTCTGTCAACGCTGGATAAGCCTCGGGTCACGACTTTGGCAGTTGCAACCAGACTTTTCACAGGCGTTCGCTCCCTTGTATCATGCATTCATCCAATAACTGTGATTGACGGCACAATCTCACTCGAACGGCCTTGGTATTGGGTATCCCGCACTGCAGATCTAGCAAGGTCTTTGTATATACAAAGAAGGAAGGATTTTGGGTACACTTGTGTGACACCAACAGCGAAACATAGCGAGGCGAATTGGAGTGACAGATCATAGTATTCAAATTACCATGCTCCCTCCAATGTGAAAACGCGCTTTACGACGAGATTCTTAAGCGGCATTTGCTGAGGCAACATCGCTCTTACTCCTTGAGGCCGACTAAAGTAGAAGAGTCAGGTCAAAGTCCACTGGCTGAGGGGAATATCTGTTCACATACCACCACCAACAACACCACCGACGGTGTTACCGACAGTGCTGCCGACTCCGGACGCAACGCCACCAACGGTGTCAGCGACTCCCCCAACAACACCACCCTGAGGTCAAATGTCAGTACACGTTCGAAAATCCCAACCCTAGTCCATCCCTCGCGACAACACAATAGTAGGAGCATCACTTACAACAGCGTCCAGAGGGCCTGAACCACCCGCCGACCCGGAAGACGAGGCACCAGCAGCGCTGTCTGTCCCGGTGGCACCCCCGAGAAGGCCATCAAGCTGGCGCTTCTGCCCGCCTGTGAGACCGCCTGTGAGACCGCCGACGAGGCCAGTCTTTAAGTTCAGAAGTCAATATGTGCTCAAAAGACAACGGTCAAATTGTGGGGGGGGGGGTACTCACCACAGGGTCCAGAAGACCACCTGATCCACCAGCTGCGCCGGAGGATGAGGAATCAGCGGCACTGCCGGTGCCTGTGGCACCTCCGAGCAGGCCGCCGACGGCATCAAGCTGACGCTTCTGCCCGCCAGTGACACCTCCGAGAAGTCCGCCCTTTTTTGAGACCAGAATATTAGCAAATGTCCAAGGCTCCTCTATTGGATCATATCACAATGGACGCAACACTTACCACGGGGTCGGATGAGGAACCAGAGGCACCGCCGCCTGTGACACCTCCGAGCAGGCCGCCGACGGCATCGAGCTGGCGCTCCTGCACGTTGACCGGGGCTGCCATGGCGGTGGCGGCGAGGGCGGCGATGAGAGACTTGCTGAAATACATTTTGAGAGACAATTTGTGTGTGTTTTTGTGTTATGAAAATAAAGTATAAGTCGCAGACTTGGAATGATTGGATAGAAAGAACTAGCTTTCAAATGAGGGAATCGTTGAATGAGGTAAATGCAGAAGGATGGAATGAGTACGAACGAAGAACAGATGCAAGTTGTAAGGACGGACGTTCACGCTCATGTGTATATATATGTGGGTGAGTGAGTGTGCCTATCCATCCATCTCGTCCCCTGCTGCAGTATACCACCACCTAAGCCACCACATCCACCGCCTCCTCCTGTAGAGTCCTCATCTCACCTTCCGATCCCGGTGCTCTGAACTACACGCCCTCTGGCGTGCAGTTCCCCTCATCCGAAATACCGAGTCTCCCTCCTTGGGTAGGATGATCGACGGATTCCCGAAACAAGATCTACGCGCTGCCTCAGCCCGCCACTGGACGGGTGGAGGGGCCAGGACCGATTATCGATAATCTACACGACTCGGGGCACATGTCGTCTGGTCATACCCGCCCTGTCAAGTTATCAAGCGAAGGAGATCAGGGCCAGTGATGTTCGGGTGCGAAACGGTGACAGCCTCAGCCAGGAAGGGGGGACGGTTTGACCGGGGTGTTAACATTTGGTTGTGGTGGAGCTCTGGGGGCTTTCGGCGGGAGAAAGCCGGTGAGGGCGGCTGCCTCCTTCAGCTGAGGACGAATGGTCCGAATCACCACTGCTCATGACGCGCTATGGGATCCTGGAGATTTTGAAAAGGCAGCATGTCTCATCACATGCCCAATTAGGAAGAGATCTAGCAGTGGATGATAGCACGGCATCTACAGTAGGGCCACGAACGGACGAGGGGCATTACAAGTATTAAGGACCCATCGGCTCAGCCAGCAGAAAGCACATAGGCTCAGAGACTCCGCAATGTCCTTGCAAATATTGTCCAGCCCTGTAAGAGAATGTATTGCAATCCTCACGATTCTCTCTTCCACCCAGCATTGCTGGATACCCATCAGCTGTTTCAGACATGTCCCTCGCACGTGGTGGCATTTTCTATCGCAGGTATAAGCGGGCCTTCTGAGGATGATCGCGGAGGACCCCAAAAGCTGGGCTGATACAGATTGGGACAGAAGTGGATTGAATCTTCCCACAACTGTGACACTTGTACTACGCACCGAGTGGTCGTGTACAAGACCGGAGGGCCACAATGCCCACCTCTTGTATCTGCCACTCATTATGGGGTCACCTGAAATTATAAAAGCTTAGCAAGCGAGGGCTATAACGCAGAAGAACATCTCCTCGTCTGCGCGTGGCGGACTATGTGCAGCAAGGGCTAATGTATTAAATGTTTATGTATGTGTCAGGCTAAGATTATCATTGCTTGCTGGTGCCCGTCTTCCATCCCTTCCTTGCCCAACCCAAGGCACGCACGGGTGATCTATCCAACTCGTTGAATTCGGGGCCAAGTCCACGCCGCGCCGTCATCGTCTCGTCTAAGAACGCGCATATGTCACACAATGCAGCTACTGGTGGTCGAGGTTGAGACCCGGAAATGAACATTGCGGGCCGCTAATTCTTGCGCAGCCTGAGTCCCGCTCTTTTAGCAGGACATGGAACGCCAGAAGACAGAGCTGCATCTCCCGGAATCGCGATGGTCTCAATTGTGAAAGATACGAGGCGAGACCTTAGAAGCCGAATGGGTTGTCGGGTGCTAGATGATATGTAAGCTTCATCGCAACTCGCCACGAGGCTTGTGTTAAGGGGGAGATTAAGAAGAGAGCAGCACTTACTGGCAGCATTGAGATTTGCACGGCGACCCGTTGGCTGTGGCATCATCCTCTTCGCGCCAGGGTCAACGCCGAAGCGGACTGGTGGCGCCGGTCCGGTCTGCTGCGGCATCAGGGGGGCGGCGGGAGGTTGCACTGTCGGGCCATTCTGTTGCATGCCATGGTTACCGAAGCCTTGGGTGAAGCTCATGCCTGTAGGTTGAGGCTGCATGGGCTGCATCTGTGGTTGCATTCCTGTCCTTTGGGGTTCCATGGCTGGAGGAAGATAGGAGTTGACACCGCCCGGTGGGTTAGCACCAAACTGCTGTGGGCCAGGCTGGCCGAATTGCCCTTGAAAGCCGGTGGGTTGAGCTTGCATGCCAGCGAATTGTTGTGACGCTCTTGGGTCGGCGAAGGGGCTCTGGCCCATCTGTTGGCCGGTCATCATAGGCTGTTGTTGCATAAACTGTGGCTGGCCGAACCCCGTCTGCTGCGGTTGCATGCCCGTCTGCATAGGATACATACCAGGCTGCTGTTGCTGTTGCTGAGGGAACCCGGTCATCTGGGACTGCATCTGCTGCATGTACTGTTGCTGCATCCGCTGCTGGTTGATCTCCTGCAAGCTTTGTCCTGGAGGAGCGACCTGCCCAGTCACCTGTGGTGCCATTGGAGGGGCGTTGAACTGGCTGGGCTGTGCCGACTGAGGTGCAGATAAAGGCCGGGCGGGAGGAGGGGGCATCATCCCAGCCTGACCCTGGAGGCCTGTCGGTGGAGTCGGCCGTTGCCTCGCGAGGGACAGCTGTTGTGAGAGCGGGGTGGTTGGCTGCTGCTGCTGGCCATTAGGCAACCCGGTCGGCTGTTGTGCCAGCCCGGAAAAGAAGCCCGGCGTGGCTCCGGTAAGCTGCGGGACCTGAGCAGCGGCGGCAGCTGCCGGAGGCGGCTGTGTAATCATCGGCGGAACAGGAGAAGCGGTCTTTGTTGGCTGCAAAGGCTCGCTCAACAATGAGAGCTCCTGCATCCCTGGTGTCAGAGCCGGCCTGAGAGGTTCGGGCTGTGCGGGCGCTGGGGCTGGTGCTGGCGCCGGTTGCGTTGCCTCAGGCTGAGTTGCTTGTGCCGCAGGTTGAGATTTTGCTGGCTTCACGTCCCAGGCGTCGTCATCAAAGCCACTGGCCTTGCCTGTTGACACCGCAGATGTGGTCGTAGCAGGTGTAAGCACTGCCGGGGACGAGGCTTCGCTTCCGCCAAGAGCCTTGCCGTCGACAAGGTCGCTGGTTGCCCTGTTTGCTTCAGGTCGGGCTCTGCCGGTGTTGTTCTTCAGAACACCCCCAGGTCCAGAGAACAGGCCGCCTTCACCCTGCGCCTCTTCACCCTTCTTCTTGCGTCCATACTTGTTATCCAGATATCGCATAACCTTAATAATGTCACCTTCTCGAAGACCCAAAGTTCGGAGCACAGAAGCATCGACATCTGGAAGAACGGACTGGTCGATGTTGTCCCTGTTGAACGCCTGAGAGTACCTCTCGCAGAGCCCAGGCTGAATCTCGCAGTCGAGGAAGAACTGGAACCAGTCGTACTCAGGCTTCTTGGGTTGCTGAATACTAGCACCGACGCCTGAAGGGCCTTGACGCTGAGACCTGGCTCTCTTAACCTCTGACAGGGGCTTGTCTTCATCTAGTGAGATGCCGGTCACTCGCTCTACATATTCGAGATCTTCAACCGACATCTTCGCTACGGGCACCGCAATCTTGACACCGTTCACTTTGTGGAGATTGAGCTTGCCGTCTTTCATACCTAGGAACTGGGCATCGACGCTGAAGGATTTAGACCTATCCGTCCACGTTCGCACCTTGGATGGATCGGGTTCTGTTTGACGCCGGTCAGTATGATCCAGACAATTGCAGCTCGTATACTTACTGGACTTGTTGCTAGATCGCGAGGAGCTACCACTGTGGCCGTTCTCGCGTTTCCGCTGTGATGAGGCGTTACCATTCTGTCCTCTTGCTGACAAGCTGCTGCCTCTTTCTGGCAAACGCATTCCAGGCCCTACCTCTGATGCACGCTTTTCTTCCTCTTTGCGAGCCGCCTTGACGGCCTCTTTGGTCAATCGCTCCTCCTCGAGCCGATTCTGGGCAACTGTAGACCGGCCCGCGTTGACACCCGTCATAGAAGCAGGCTGGGCCGGAGCTGTTCCGGTAATCTCCACGTAGCTGCTCGGTACAACGCCCTCCTTGCCGTTTTTGACTCTTCGGACCTGCCACCAGTCCTCGCTCTTCGTGTCGTCGAGGACGATGACCTCGTCGCCGTCGGCTACCGTGACTTCGTCTTCGCCCTGGGCCATGAAGTCGTAAAGCATTTTACCCTTCTTTTGCTCCCTGCCGGTGCCAGCCATGATGACCTCTCGTAGGCCCTCGGCGCGGATCGCCCCGGCCAGCTCGCCCAAGGCGGCAACGATCTCCTCGGCTGTGTCCTTTGCGCCGGCGTGGAAGTCCACGCTCTTGCTGGGTCGCACAAGCTCAATGAACACGTGCTTGCCTTCCCGGGAATAATGCGTCATTCTGTCCCCGGTCCACTCTAGCGATGGTCCATCTTGTGCATGCTCTGGAGCGATCAGGATAATCCCCGTCTTAAGGTTGATACCCAGCGTCGTCGGCATCTTCTTCTTCTTGCCCATGATGGATATCATCTCATTTATGTTGTACATGTGAAACCCACCAGGTGACAGGTCTTGGGACCGCGGTTCATATTCGCGGGCTCCAGCCGCTCCAGCGGTAGACTGTCGCCTCTGCTGTTCGTACTGCGGGAATGGGTCACGGTATGAAGACTGCCTCGCTGGCGGTGACAAGCTATCAGTGCGATCATTGGACATGGCGGACTGGATCGTTGAGGTTCGGTTCCGTGCCGGTAGAGGTGGGGATATCTCCTCCTCATATTGTTCTTCATGTCTTGCGGCGGGTTGTATGCTGAGTGCGGGAGGAGGGGGAGTCTCGCGAGGGACGGATGGGGGCTCTGAAGCCCTGGCGCCCATGACATTCGCCAGAGCTGCAGCCGGATTGGGAGCGGGCGGGCTGCTTGGCTCTGGAGGAAGGTTTCTCGCTGGGAGGGGCGGGCTGGGCTCGTCTTCGGCATAGGGTGCCGGAGGGGCGGCAGGTCTCGAGGGCAGGCTCGGGGGAGCAGGTGCGGGTTCTGGCTCGGGCTCTGGAACTGGCGATGGTTGCTCGTTCCCGGCGCCGTCGGCCATGTCTATATAATTGGCTGGGACGAAGCCATAGTCGCCGTTGAAGCCGACTAGAATCCAGTCTGGGTCTGATGTGTCGAAAACCTCGAGCACGGCATCTTCAGTGAAGGAGAGCTCCTCGTCGGTCTGTCTCGTGTACTCGTATAGGGCACGCGCGTTGTCGATGGGTTGTGCCTAAAACGCCATCAATCAGACACCACGGCAAATCCTGGATGAAATCCAGTGCGGAATGGAAGACCACTCACCTGCTCGATATAATTGCTCGGGACCAAGCCATCGGGCTCTTCCTCATCTTCTGCGCTTGCCTTCTTCTTGACCTTCCACCAGTCATCCTCGGAGCTTTGTTCGAGGAGGTATAGCAAGTCACCTTCGGTGATTAGCAGCTCTCCCTCAGACTGGGGAGCGTAGTCGTATAAGGCTCTGTAGACGCCGAGGAAGCCCATGATAACGACTCGGCCGGACCCGGTGAGACCCCTTGTTACGTTGTCGGCTGCGACAGGAGCAATCAAAGGCTATGCTGGGAAAAGTAAATAACGGCGAGGAACAGCGATGCCCCTATGTAAGTACACCGTAATGCGCTGTGGACCTTAGGTATCGGTGTCGGCAGGGCGAGCCGGGGGGGGCTCAGCTTCCGAGTGGCTGGGCTGAGCTGGCCGTTCGAGCTTCTCGGCCGGTCGGTCCGTAACACAGTGGGCTTCTGGGTCGTTGAATGTGAGCGGACGGTAGAGCAAGAGCGGATCGGTCGCTTGAGGCACTGATGCGAGGAGCAAAGGGCGCAATCAGTTACTGCGATGCGGCGGGGAGGCGGTCGTCATGCGCCGTCATGCACGGCATCCAGATGGCAGTTCGAGTGTTTCAAAAGGAGGTCGGATAGGGAACGGCAACGCCGCTGATTAAGATGGAGCAAGAGGCAAGTCAACCCTGGAAGTCGGGCACTAACGCCCCGATGTCAGATTGGCGAGCCACCAGAAGAAACACAAGACGGCCGGAAATCAATGCTTCAGTGCCGACTGAAAAGATGCACGCCAGTGATTCTACCACGACGAGGTCAGAGGTTGACTGGGTTGGGGTGCGAAACCTAGTCTAGACATGCAGGAGAGAAGATGAGGTCAACGCCAATGCGCCCTGCTCCATGCCAGCATCTCGCAAGCTTCCAAGATTCTCCAATTGCTCATCTCGACTAAATGGGCAGGCGGCAGGGTTACAAACCCTTCCGATGTGATTTGCAACCCCCTCCCATCATGGCCACCATTGCATTCTTCCCTGACTGCAGTTACTGTAAGATGCACAAGTACTTTACCCATATCGCCGTTGAAGAACTTGCTTCTGATTGCGGCCTTCTTTCATTGTTTGACCTGTCAGACTGTCCACTGTCAAATCCATCCTTTTTCCTGGCAGTCCTGTTCTCTATTTATCACCCGCAAAACAGCACCTGCAGTGCACCGAACAAGCCTAGGCACCGCATAACTATGCGTCCGCAATCATGGGCTTTAGACAGAAGGACGCGTGGGAAACCATGGTTCGCCATCGAGTGTTGCACAAACCGCCCCTGGCTGATCTCTTCATCTCTCCTCTCCAGATCTCACCATCGCAGGCCCACATCAAGGGAGATAGCATATTAATGTTGTATGTGGCATGATTGCGTCAGTGGATATTCCAGCTCATTGCCCGAATAGTGTTGCTGTTCGTCCCAGGGCATGACCCCTGCCGAGTATATGCACGCTGGGAGCTTCACACCGTGATCCCAGCATCTTGAAGGAAGGGTCGCACTGCAGAGGAAGGCCTAGAGGGTCGCAGGACGTGCTATCTAAGGACGTACCTGAAACCAAAGGGTTTTGGGGTGCTTTTGCTTCTCCTTGCCAACGCTGCGTAGGGTGTCCTTACCGGTCGGGCTGGATGAGCCACGGCCCGTGGCACGGCGCTTCTATACTTAGAGCGGACTACCACAAGGCGGCTGGACAAGCTTTCGAGGATCGGGGCGTCGACTCTGGTTTGACCCCAAGAAAGACGTTGGTCGCTTATCACAACTGAGACGAACGTTAATTCTGGCCCTGGCTGACTCTTGCAGTCGCATGTTAAAATCCATCCCGGCTCTCTGGAAGGCAGTTCGATCTGAAGCTCGGCAGCCGGCCAGGCAGGCTCAAGCTAGTGCGTCAATCAACCTGGAATCTTGGACAGATCCTGACCTGCTCATTTACCATCCATCCGTCATCGTTCATCCTGGCAGCTGCCACTGCAGCTCGAGCCCCATGTTTCCCGCTAAGGAGGGGAGGAGCCGTTCCCGCGCCTTCGGCTCCGCTCCATTGCCCAACGAGGCTGTGGACCATCTCGCCTAAAGCACAATATCTTTGTACAAACCCGGTCTAGTATGGCGATCATTGTTGGTTACGTTCACAGTCGTAGAGTTCGCATGTCCACCAGGGCGCTTACTGAACCTCAGACCGCAGCCCCCGAATTCTGCAGCTCGGGATCGGGCGCGGCAAACATGCGTCGGTGCGACTGACACCCTCAGCTGCGCGATCCTCGTGCAGCTTACCCCGGTCTTGGGGACCGGTCACAGTGTCACCCACCTCGGTAGGTAGCTTGGCCGTGGCCGCGACCCCTATGTGGGCATGGTCTGCAAGCCCAAGTAAGAAGCCACATGCAGCTGTGCGGCGCAATAGACTGCCCAGCGCGTCTCTGCAAGCTGCGCATTCCTTTACCGTATGTCCATCTCTTTTGACCTGGGCCCTCCCCGCGAAGATGGAAAAATCACCTTCGACAACGGTTCACGCTGTTGCTTTCCAAGGGCTCCCCACGATGGATACCCCTGAGACTCCTACCGCCGCGGCTCACGCCGCCCAGAAGGACCCTATTCCTGTGAATGAGGTCTTCAACAACTATCATGAGCAGTTTCACAACTTCGACGACGAGGCGACTTATGAAGAGTTCATGGACAAGGCTACCAGTCGATTCACGTCGAACTTCGTTGTTCGGTTTGGGGCCGACAAGGCCAGGATTGCGACCAACTTGACAGGCCAAGACGTGGACGCCCTCGTGCACCAGACCGCGCCGGGCAAAGGTGACCAGGACCTGCCTGTGACTTGGATGTATGTGGAATTGCTCCCATGGCTACAGACGTTGTAGCTGACAAGCGAGTCTCAGCAACCTTTGGTCCGTCAACAATAATGTCGATGTCATCAAGAGGCTTGCCCAACGCTACAAGTTCTCTACCCGCTTGAGGTACTCGATCCTGACATGGGACGATGCGAGGCAACAACTGGCAGATAGATCGCCTTCTTCTGAACCTACCAAACAGGATCATTGGCACCGCCTAAAGGCGAGGACCACAGCATTGCGGACGTCTGACCCGGAGCAGGGCGTTAGTGATGACACGGGTACAAAGCCGGCGATAGCAAAGCAACCTGGAGCTGGCACTCCAAAGCTCAACGACGAGGATCTAGACATGTTCAAGCTCCTGCAGGGTACTTACAATTACACGACCGTCGATCATGGCCCGGACTGTAGGTGTAGAGCGCTCAAAGGAGGAGAGAGTGCCCCTGCTGACCGTGCCGAAGTTATCTGCATAGGAGCCAACTGGTTGCATGAGAGACCCAAGCAGCTTCTGTCACCAGAACTGAGCCGTATTTATGAAGCATCTGCTGCACTAGTGCCACCGAAGCACTGGGCATGGTACATCCTAACCAGCGACCGTGAGTCCTAACACTCTGTACCTCGTTGCAACTGTGTTATTGACGCTGCCAGATACTGTCATATCAATTCAGGAAGCCCCTGCCTACCTCGAAATTCCCAAGGGCATCAAAGTCAACCAGTCAAAATTGCAACTGGAAGAGTTGCAGAGCATGCGAAAAAACACACGAGCTCTTCTGTCTCAGCTCTCCACGATAGGGATCAAGAAGTACTTGGTGCGGATTTCTTCTCAGAAGGGCGTCCGTTCGGATCTGAAGCCCAGGGCCGAGCGTGGCCTGGTCCCTTCAGGCAGGACGACTGTGAAGGAGTCAGAAGCGGACGTCGATGGTTCAGCCAACTTATTTTATTATCTTTTCGAAGACTACTCCGCAGGCATCTCAATCTTGAAGGATTCTAGCATGACCTTGAGCAGGCTGGTAAGAATGAACGCTACTAGTCTTTTGTCAGAACCCAAGACTAACAGACATTCCCGCAGACTGACGAAGTGCTTCAAATCACTGTGGGTGTTCACCGCAAACGCTTAACAGCGTTACCGATCAATGTCGACTGACAATTGCTAGGATCGACACAACAAAGACAGAGACTCCTCATACATCATCAAGATACTTTACGCGAGAAGCAAAGACCTGCGCCAACTAAAGCACCTCTTTGAGAGCTACGAGAAGCTCTTCACGGGCATCATGGACCTCGGCACCGAGACCGGCAGCGGCGACGACAGGGAGGTCATGGCGGGGGGCTCGACGGCCAACCTGAACGGGGCGCCGGCCAGGGGCGTCAAGCTGTCGCAGAAGGCCTACGACCGGTTCGCGCGGCTCAACGACCGCCTCAAGCTGCTCATGCTGGACACGATCGACGAGTACCTCGAGGAGAAGTCGTCGCTGTCCAACACCTACTTCAACCTCCTCGCCCTCAAGGACTCACAGGCCACGGCCAAGCTCAACCGCTCCGCGTCCCTGCTCGCCAAGCTCTCGGTCTTCTTCCTGCCCATCTCCTTCATGACGTCCTACTTCTCCGTGGAAATCCCCGAGCTGGTATGTGATGCTCCCTTCCCCATCTCCTCAGCCCGCAACTGTGTCAAATTAAATGCTGACCATGGATCTCCCGTCTTTAGAGCGAGAGCTGGACTGGCAGGACGTACTGGATCAGCTTCGCCGTGATAGCCACGCTGTCGTTCATGAGCCTGTTCTTCTTTAGTCGCCTGCTAATGATCGTCTCGGATATACTGGATGAGAAGCTGAACAACATGCAAAAGGGCACGTGGAGGACGATGAAGACGGTGGCGAATGGGGTAGCGCCAAAGAAGAAACGTGGCACAGAAGGCGAGGACAGCAACGAGAAAAGGTTGGATGATGACTAGGTTTGGTTCCTCGCGGATGTTTTCGTGAACCACGGGGGTTATGCTTTGGTGAGAGACTGTATGTAGCGGCAAAGGACGTTGTCGGTGGTGGGACTATATGCTGTAATTCTAGGAGCGCCACGCCAGCTCATACTAGGCGTGCAAGCGCGTTGGCAGACTTGACTTGGTTGGTCTAAATACCCCGGTTTGAAGCTATGAAAATCAAGACACCTTAATGTACAGTTTCACTTGACACCGTTTCAATGTATGCCGACGGTCATCAAATAAATTATCTGGAATTCTGCCGTTATGACCATGATATCTAGGTCCATGTTCACGGGATAGTAAACAGGCTTTGCCACCCATCATGTACAATGCATGCTACTGCGATGAGTCCCTGCCTATGGGAGCTAACTCGCATTGTAAATAAACATTAGGAAAAGAAGACATCCAGAGAAAACTATTTTCGTAACCCGTGGCATTCAGAACCCGTCACTGCCATCAGTCCCGTGTCGTGACCTGGCCCCACAGCTTCCATCCCGTGACCGTCATTATCTTGTCAAAACCCGACCACGCTCACATTCCCATCATGGCAAATCCAACCCCAGCAGCAACCCCAGCCACGAGCCCCATACACGGCATATGCGTCGGGGCCGCGTTCGCGCTTCCAACCGTGAACCCGGCCGTGGACCCGGCCTCGCAATACGAGCCCTGGATCGAATGACAGGCCACGCTGCTGAGGCTCTGGCAGACGCTCGAGGCGCTCGCCGTCGGTATGGTGGCACCGGCGTTGCCGCCGATGGTGGTCGTCCCCCCGTTGCCAGCGGGCACCACCACCGTGACGGCGCCGCCGCCACCACCGCCCCCGAGGTCGTCAGTGCACGCGGCGTAGTTTTGGCTGCACTGCGAGACGGCCCTAGAGCAGGCGCCCTCGTTGGAGAAGGACGTGGCGATGTAGGGGAAGCTGAAGTAGTTGTTGGGCACGTAGCTGACGGCCGTCGTCGTCGGGGGCCGGAAGCTCGACGGCGCGGTGCCGGTGCACACGGCCCCGGCGGGGCAGCAGGCCGGGGAGTTGTCGGCGTCCAGGGCGCATCTCTGGCCCTCTGCGCAGCAGATGCCGCTGAAGGCCGAGCCCTGGTCCGCACAGCTGGACGTGCCGGTGATGCAGCCGTCCGTCTGGCGGGCGAAGAGTTCTTGGACTGGGTGTGCGGCTCGAAGCCGGCCGGAGGTAGGTGTGGCTGTCTCAGCTGGGAAGAAGGGCTGCTGGGCAGCGACTGCGGGGCTGTGGGTGAGGAGGAGGGAGATGGCGAGGAGGGGTAGTGAGAGAAGTTGTCTCCGTCTCATGATGATCTGAGGGGTCCCCTGGGGACAAATCCAACTCGAAAATCGGGTCCGAAATATCGAGAAGTTGGATGTTCGAGGAGACTACTCGTAGATGATCGGCGGGCCGCAGTACATGGACTAGCCCAGGCTTGGGCACACAGACTGGTTGAGGAGCCTGCGAGATGAATCTCAATGCCTTCGTGTTGAGGTCTCTTGCTTGTCCTCTGACAGCTTGAATGAGACAACCCAAATGGTGATGATGATGATTATGATGATGCAATTGGTGATCGAGTATAGATCGACGTGGAAGACTTGGACGCAGAGTACAGATTCAGAAGGACTCGAAAAGTCCTTAGGGGTGAGGCGAGCGACCCAAAGTAAGCTGGCTGGTGATTGCCGAATGAGGTGGCTGGGTGTGCAGCGATACCTTCCTCCCGACTTTGCTGCGGCCAAGAACAAGGCTGGCGGCCTGCGAGTCGGCGGTGCATCTGCGCCGAAATGGCAGTCTAGCTATTTTGACGGCTTGCAGCTGTTCCAGCTTCATCCATCTTGCTTCCCTAATGATAAGCCGACCGCAGAGCTTCCAGCCCGCACCCTCCACCACCTACTCGCAGGTACCTGTCTAGGCGTCTAGGATAGGTGGTGGTGTTGGTGTTGGGCTTCTCGGCCGGGAGCGTACCCTTGTAAGCGAGGACTGCCACAGCTGGATCCCAGGTATTGTTGTGATGTCATTGCAGTCGGCAGAGCAACCCTATAGCTCCGGCTCAACCCCGCATTTGTCAATTGGTGTCGCTGCCGTCTTGAAGTGGACCCTCCAATTTGGTTGGCGTGGGGTAAGTTGAACAAGGCACGTTTGGTCTGAATACTTTGGAGTGATCAGTGCTACAGTTCAGACAGAAGGCAGGCAGGCAGCATGTGAAGATGGACCGAACTCCTGTGGCGCCCTGGAGTGCCCGAGTGTTCCCGGGTGGTGCCCAGGGCATAGCCAGATGTGCCCTCGTGCCTGGATCGCCTGACCATCCTCGAGCTGCTTCGCGTGCCGTCTCGTGGTCGTAGACCCTAGACCGTTTCCGTTTTCAGCTACAGACGGGCACGCACGCGTGTGAGGACGGACCGCAGCTGCCGTACTGCTGGCGCGTCCGTGGCAGGCTCATCTTTGGTATCTCTAATTCGTGCCACTTCCGTCCGGGCCTCCTCCACCAGCGAGCCCAGGTCGCCCCAGACTTCGTCTGTATAGCCTGTGAGCACTCGATTCCACTGCTCCAGCCATATCTGACCTGCCTCTGCCGGCTCGGTCACTCCTAGGTTCATGTGGCTATTCCCAGATGCCCCTGGTCCAGGAACATCACTCATGCCCAGCAAGAAGTCCGGCACAAAATTGAGCATGTTGTTCCAATCAGTAGCCGAGATCTGTCCCGAGGCTCCCTCCTCGAAGAGTGCCTGCCGTAGATTCTTCATCTCCTCCTCAGAGATTGTAGGGCCCTCCTCAAAGTCCGGTGGCTCCTCTGCGACCTGTGAAAGTAATCGCACCACTTCCACACCATCTTGGGCCTGTTGCTCGGCCACCGAGTCCGCGCCCCCGTGACTGCGCGCCCCATGGGTCCCAGGTACAGCAGAAGCACCACCACTGGCTTTCTGCCATGCCTGATCCAGGCTTGTCGGTTCTGTCGCAACGAATGCAGGTGTGCCGTCTAAGAAGTCAGAGAATGCAGCTTCTTCAGCTGCAGCGTGAGCGTCTGCCTGGGCTGACCGAAAGCCATCACTGCTGCCGTATCTGTCGGCCCTCGCTGCAGTAGAGGATGTCTCACCCAGACCGCGAGGGGGGTTGCTCAACGATGGCCCAGCTTTCCCAGACGATGCAAGGTTCGCAACGTCACTGGCTGTTGGTTTGCTGTGCAGCACGCTTTGTGATAGACTCGCGGCAGACCTTCCAACGCGGGTCATGACTGATTCGGCCTCTGGAGGTTTTGAAGCCCCTTGGTCCTGATCCTGATCCTGACCCGATTCGCTTCTGATCACATCTTTGCCCTTCCTATCCCCTCTGTCTTGGTCTCCGCTATGGCCACCGGCCCCGTGCTTTCCATCAGATCCAGACTCCATACTGCAGAGGCCCGGGAATGAATTGCAGGTTGCAGATTCACGAGGCTGCTCTTCCCAAAAGGCTGTCCTGGTGAGATATCAACGAAGGGACCCGGCCGGGATAAGCCAATATGATGTGACGGTGTGCCCGGCTCCCGACGTCACTTGACAAAAAGACCAAAGGGCTGAGATGGAGAAGAGGAGAGATGTGACGGTGGATGACGAGGATGCTCGACGAGCAAGTGACATGTGCGAGCCGGCGGGGTGGGCTGGCTACAACACAAGATGAGCGTCAGGCTTGGCTCCGAGCCAGGGTCGAATATGCATATCATGCCATGCCTGTGGCTTGCAGAGGTCCGGGGGAGTGGGAGGTCCCCTTGTCAATTGTGCAATTGTGCGTAGGACCGGTTTGGCAGATACCTAGCTATATCCTCGGTTGAACCTTTGAAAGGCAGGCCACAAGCTCCATAGTCAAGTCTAGAACTACTCCGTCTGTGCCATCCTGACTGTGCTTTGTCAGGTTGGATCTTGACCCGGCAGTCTGGTCTCAGCGCCGGACAGAAAACCTTGGGCCAATAAGTGAAGGACTTATGGTTAATTTCTATGCATGTCACGTAGGGAAAAGGGCGACGGGGTGCATTTCATGCAGTTATGGTTGTACCTGTGGACACGGGGCGAACCTCGGGAGGGCTGACTAGGACCGCCTAGAGGACGATATCCCAGACCCACAGGAGGGTATCCCACAGGAGGGCATCCCACAGGAGGGACGTAACCTACGTACCGCCCGCTGGCGTGGTCAGGTACCTACATCTGCTAGGGCCACCGAGACAGCTGAGACCAGGTCCTGCGGAGGAGGGGCAGTCACCCACCGCTGGGCGTCTAAAAACCCGGCCTAGGGAAGGGGCCCACGTCGGACGACCAACACCAGGCCCCCATTTCAAGCTCAAGTCCCCATTGCCAGCACCCACACGACGCAAGGTCCAGCCAGCACACCACCACACCACACCAGAGCAAAGCAACAGCTCAGAGTAAAAGCGCCCCCGTCCGCGTCAAAGCCCTTCTTTCGGTGACATCTTCGCCTCCTTTTCATCACAATCCCTTCTCAGATACCCCGCATCATCGTCACCAAACCCATCCTGATTGCTTCCAAGGTTGGTTTCCGCATCTTGCAGTCCCCTCGGGCCCGTCTCTTGTCTATGGTGGGTGTCACATTTCTCTCGCCTCGCCCCTCCTGACCTGCACTCGCCTCAGGCTCTGCTCTGCCTTGCCCACTTTCTCTGCTGGACCCCCCTCCCCCCAGTCGCCGCTGCCCTTTCTTTGTGACCGCCGCAACAAGCAACACGCAACGAGATTGTGTCGCGTGAAGCAGCAGCAGCAGCAGTAACAGCAGCGCACCAGCAGGGACGCACCCGCCTTACGCCTCGCCGCAACTCTATCAGCGCCTCTGCCTCTACCTCTACCTTCTTCTGCCTCAGCCGTCCTTGGACACCTTGTCAGCCAAGCCCAGCAGGAGCTTGTCTCTGCTCCTCCACCGTCCACAGTCGTAGCCCTGTTCCTGCCTGCCCTGTCCGGCCCGACCTCTGAGGCTCTTTCTGCACTTCCATACTCACCTGCCTTAGCTCTACACCTAGCAACGGCCCTATCCTTGCCCTCCCATCTCTCGACCACCACCATATCGGCTCAACAATTGCATCGAGTATCCACATAGACGGTCCTCCCATCCACCTAATCTATACGACGAACCTGGCTCCGCCCGCACGTATCGTCTTCCTCTACCAACGTCCAGTCGTAGCGTGAAGGCCGACCTTCGCCTACACCTCCTCGACCCGCAACGATGGTAGATGCAGAACCAGGCTCGCCGACATGGAAGTTCACCCAGTATGTTCTGATCCGCGCCGCTGCTTTGCTCCCCGGGCAGCATGCTGCCTGCCATTTGCTCAGTCCTGGTCCCGGTCCGGGTCTTTGGCCGCCGCCGCCACCGCTTGACCTCGGACCTTGTGATACCCACGTTGCTGACGTAGCTCGCTCGCCAGGTGCTTTGGAGACAAGGGGGACGTTGAGGATATCACGGAGGGTATGGACATCACCTCGGGGAACAAAACCTCTACACCAGCCAAAGTTGACCCTGCTGACTCGAAGCCAGCCGACATCATATCTACCGTCGAGTTCGACCATACGGGGAACTATCTGGCAACAGGTGACAAGGGTGGGCGAGTTGTCCTGTTCGAGCGCAACGAGACAGTGAGTAACCGGTGACTGGCTGATGATAGTGCTGTTGCGGGACATGCCTGACGTGACGAGCAGAAAAAAACCTGCGAGTACAAATTCCACACCGAGTTCCAATCTCACGAGCCCGAGTTCGATTACCTCAAGTCCCTCGAAATCGAAGAGAAGATCAACAAGATCAAGTGGTGTCGACGACAAAATGCCTCCCACTACCTTCTCTCTACGAACGACAAGACGATCAAGCTATGGAAGGTTTTCGAGAAGTCCCTTAAGGTGGTGGCCGAGAACAACTTGTCCAACGAGGCCACCCCCGGGAACATCGCCGGTGGCGGCGGCGGGCCGCGTGCGCTGCCAAGTGTCATCAAGAATGCGTCCGACCTCAAGCTGCCTCGTCTGACCCACCACGACACAGTAGTGGCCGCCGTACCGCGGAAGACTTATGCCAACGCGCACGCCTACCACATCAACAGCATATCAGTCAACAGCGATGGCGAGACATTTATCAGCAGTGACGATCTCCGCATAAACCTCTGGAACCTCAACATCCAAGACCAAAGTTTCAACATTGTGGATATCAAGCCTGCGAATATGGAAGAGCTCACCGAGGTCATCACAGCCGCCGAATTCCACCCCATGAGCTGCAACTGGTTCATGTACGCTAGTTCCAAGGGCACGATCAAGCTGGCAGATATGCGCGAGAGTGCCCTTTGCGATCAGCACGCTAAACGTAAGTCCCCTCCCTATGAGCCTGGCAGCGTCCAGCAAACTGAATGACGTACGTCGCACAGTGTTCGAGCAAGAAGAGGACCCTTCCGCAAGGTCGTTCTTCTCGGAAATCATCTCGTCGATTTCGGACGTTAGGTTTTCGTACGATGGGCGGTACATCCTGTCGAGAGACTATCTGACGGTCAAGATCTGGGACGTCAACATGGAAAGGCAGCCGGTCAAGACGATCCCCATCCACGAGCATCTCCGGCCAAGGCTGTGTGACACATACGAGAACGACAGCATCTTCGACAAGTTTGAAGTCGTCTTCTCGGGCGATTCCAAGAACGTCATGACAGGCAGCTACAACAACAACTTCATGATCTACCCGTCGGACCCGGAGAAGGAAGTCGAGGTTGTATTACAGGCAGACAAGTCCGCGTTCAAGGCTAAGAAAGTAGGCGTGCCAACGCCGATCAACTCGTCTACGAGCCCTACCGCTAATGGCGGTAAGAAGAACGGGTCCCGTGCTGGCAGCCCGGCTGGAGCAGGACAGAGGATGCGCAAGGAGACGGATGCGGACCAGATTGATTTCAACAAGAAGATCTTGCACATGAGCTGGCATCCGTTCGAGGACAGCATCGCGATTGCGGCCACCAACAATGTAAGCCTCGACGTCCCTGCGGACATGAGCCCTTTGCTGACAAGCCGATACAGCTGTTCGTGTTCTCAGCCCTGTAGACGGCCACCGCACATAATCATCGTCGTCAAGGGCAGCTGTCGTGTGGGCCTGGCATCCGCCCTGGTTGTTTCCTGCTCTTTGTGGCTCTTACAGGGGCACCTTCGCATTTTGGCGTCTCGGCTTTATGTCGCAATTCAACCGCATGCATTCATGAGTCTTGCTACAGGGGGACTCAAGCTTGACGGTAGCGTGGGCCATGACTGTTGGGGTCTTGTCAGGCACCACAAATTGTGGGGGATTCGGCGGACATGGGGACGTGTTCGCTCGTTGAACTTGAGAGGGCGCATTGGAGGCGAGCCAGTGAGACACCAAGGGGATAGTGTGGTGGTGGCGGAGGATGTCGAAATAAATGCATTAGAGTGGAGGGAAGGCAAACAAGTTGTTTGGCATAGAGACCACCCTCAGCCCAGACAGATAAGAGACATGATTAGATTGAGAAGCTCTTCCATCCTCTGTGACTGAAGTGGCGTGTTCTGAGCTCTGAGCTCGAGGTAGCCTCATTTTGATAAACATATAAGCGCACCTGCATACGCGGTCATATAAATGGAGATGACGCGAAAATGCCATTGAGTCGTAATATCAAAGATGTATGAGGGGCGGGGTCAAACAACAAAACAGTATCGTATACGAGCAGACTGTAGTCACTGCAAAATCGAAGCAGCTGAATCGGTGTGTGCATCCGGACTAGGGGCTCGAAGCAAAATTGTGTCTTAAGCAGCATGTCTATGTATCTAGCATGGCAAGCTCACTTGAGGAAGGAAAAACGAGGTGGGGGAAGTTTAGGCTCGACTCGCGTCTGTTCTCATCCGGCACTGAGACTCCCTCCTTTTGCAGTACGAATTCACCCAATGTAAGCGAATGCTGTATAATTGTGTTGTGATACGTCACTTCGACGGCTTTGAGTCCTCGGGCTTTCAGGGCTCAGTTCGCATCACCCGTAGACAGACAGGCAAGCTTTATTATTAATTCCTAGCGGATTCATATTGTGGCTCTGACAGAAGACGAGGTCATCAGCCTATCTGTTGGGGCGTTTAAATTTTAGGCACCGTCAAATACGCGCTCTGCCTCTCAGAGCTGCACGGTAAGGTAGTCTTGATTTCAGTCAGCCGTAACGGGGAGGAAAGTAGGAGGGAGGTATGAGGTGCATACAAGTGCACAATTCGAAATAAATGAAGTATAACTGGATGATAACATCTGACAGGACAGCTCGCCCAGGGGGTCTGCCCCTCCAAATACCACCCAGGTGACGTTTCTCGGCTATCGGGACGAAATCTGATATCGATGGAAAATAGGGTGGAGTTGACGTTTGAGGCTTGTGTGTGTGTGTGTGTGCGCGCGCGCGCGGGCCCATGCTGGCCTGGAGGGGGAAAACCTGCCCTCGGCCCGGCCCGAGCCCCCGCTGCCCACCACCATTTGGACTTGCACGTTACAGTGGTGTGTATCTGGGTTGGGAAATCTGTGGAGCTAGCCCAGGGCGCTGGGATGGAAGGAAAACCTTGGGTCCAGGCTTGACCCCCGCAGGATGATATTGGAGTTGGTCTTGCTCGTAACTTGATCCAGGGGGAGTACCTACTTCGATGCCTGCTGGTCTGGCTGGAGTAAGTATGTCAGGTATACATGCAGGGACTCGGACATTCGAGGATGAGCTCGGTGCTTGAACGAGGGACTCGGTGAGAGAACAAAGACCATTGTTGAGGCAGTGGAGAGCCACGGATGGGCTTCTGTCGTTTTACGAGACGGAAGGCTGTGGAGCAGCCAGCCATTGCAACGCCATCTTCCTCTCAGAGCCATGGGAAAGGTCATCTTGGGGTGCATTTCCGACGTGTCACACTGCTAGATGGCTGTCACTCAAGGCGTTGCCTTTGCGGACACCAGAGCTCAGAGGTCGTCGGCGCAGTCGGTAATGAACGAATTATACAGTATGATTTGTATTAGGATTATGAGCGGTTTATATTGTAACTTGGTACTCTGTTTGGAATATTGTTCTGCCCCCTCGTAACTGCTACGAGTGGAGTTGCATCGAACTGTGCATCAAGGCTTGGTACATCACAGCAGGCATGGTACTCGGTCACTTGGTTGAAAGAAGTAATCTGTAAACGCGCAATAGAAGTAGGCAAATGAACTGTAACCTGTCGAACCTAGATGCACGTTTGCTTGTAATTGATCCAGTCATGGTTCGCACAAGCCTCCGAAAGCTTGCCAAATTCATACTACTTAGGAGGTATATTGTGTCCGGGGGTCGACCTGCCCCATTCATCCAAGTCATCCCATCTTCGAGAGATGCATTTGCAGGTACCCGTATCCTTTCAGCCTTGTTGGAAGGGCCCATGGATGGCCGAACCTTATTGAGGGCTGTCTGCTCCTTCTTTGCTTTCGCTAGAAGGCCCCGTTCGTTCCTCGCTGGTGGTGTGGGTGTGGCTGCAGGGGAAAGGTAGACCGAAGGACGGGTTGGTGGGTGGCGGTTGGCGGGGAGCGGCAAGGCGGGAAGACCCCTGGACTTTCCTGCCCTGTGGTCCTGGGCGATTAGCGGCCCTGCGATGTCTTGGCCCCAAAAAAGGCCAGAACGATCATTGATTGACGGCATGGGTGCAACAAGCCGGCGATGCTCAAGGTCAGATCGCGAACAAGCCGAGAATTTTCGAAGGTCCCTGGAATCCGAGGCTGCACCCACGTCAGAACCAGCTTGCTCGACACTTGAACCAACTTGTGTCTTCCACCGCTATTTGTAACCCAATTTCCCAAGCTTGTTATTGCTGCTCCGAGGTCAAGGGTACCTTACCACAGCATTTTGTCATTGATACAACTCAAGCTCCCTTGCTACTCGCATCGCGCCACGTATACATACGTACAGTACACACACAGACACACACTTGGGTCGATCGACCGACGCCACAACAGGCACCGGCCCCTACCATAGTACAGCTCGACTGCATTGATTGCATTGATCAGCGCATGCCTCTCAGCCGCGACAGCACTGACTCTGATGCTTTCCTGGGCAAAGCCCCCTTAGCAGTTTGACAGGACACGTTTCGCGTTTCTCTTTTCTTCCCGGCCCGTCGCGGATCAGAAAAAAAGGGTGCCAACCTTCTAACCGTGTAAATGACGACCTCCCGCCCAACTCGACGACGACAAACCTCCCTGCAGAAAGCCCAGCATCATGCGGCTGCCTCCGCGCCGATGACCCCCCGAGTGATCAACGCCGCTCCCTCGCTGGAGAAGGCCCAAATCCATGGCATTGACGACGAGCGCCCAATGTTCGCAAAGATCATGGGCATGCTGGGCCGCATCTTCATCGAGACCATCCCGCAATGGCTCACCGTCGGCGCCATGCTGCTCCTGATCTTTGGAGGCTGCTGTTCCAACGTCTTTGCCCTGGAGGCTATTATTCAGTCAGTCTTCGCCTTGCAGTCCGACGCCGTTGCCCGCTAGAGCCGGGTTGACTGACCTGAGCGTGTTCTCTTGCCTAGGGTTGAGCCAGCCAGCGGCACTCTCCTGACCTTTGTCCAGTTCCTCTTCGTCGCTGTCACGGGCTACATCTCTCAGTTCGACGAGACACGGCCTCCGTTCTTCCTCCGACCGAACAAGGTGCCAATTCGGCGCTGGCTGATCAACATCGTGCTCTTCTTCAGCATCAACACGTTGAACAACCACGCCTTCAGCTACGACATTTCCGTTCCCGTGCACATCATCCTCAGGTCCGGAGGAAGCATCACGACAATGATTGCGGGAAGCCTGTGGGGCAAGAGATACTCTCGCATACAGTTCACAGCTGTCATGCTTCTAACGGTCGGTGTCATAACCGCCGCTTGGTCGGACGCGCAAACTAAGGTAGGAGAGGTGGCGTGGCATGTCTGGTGGTCACATTACGGTCAAGCTGACAAGGCGGGACACAGGGAAGCACGGAAGAGAAAGCGGGAAGCACACAGAGCTTCAACACCGGCCTCGCCATCCTCTTCGCTGCCCAAGTCGCCTCCGCGATCATGGGCCTGTATACCGAAGACACATACCGGAAGTATGGTCCGCAGTGGAAAGAGAACCTTTTTTACTCGCATCTACTCTCCTTGCCGCTCTTCATACCGTTCATGCCATCCATGTGGGGGCAGTACAACAAGTTGGCAAACAGCGCGCCGCTGCCTCTTCCGATCGCGGGGATCTTTGGAATTGAGAAGCTGCCGGACCACGTCCAACGCGGTGTCGACAGGATCTACATTCCGAGCCAGCTGTTCTACCTCGCCATGAACGTCCTGACGCAGTATGCCTGCATCCGAGGCGTCAACCTGCTTGCGGCTGCGTCGACTGCGCTGACGGTGACGATCGTCCTGAACATCCGGAAGCTGGTCAGCCTCCTGCTCAGTATCTGGCTTTTTGGGAACCAGCTGGCCACGGGCACACTGCTTGGTGCATGCATCGTATTCTTTGCGGGAGGGCTGTACTCGCTCGACTCGGGCAAGAAGGTATCCCCTCCTAAGCCCAGGCCGGCTACCAAGATTGGTTGACGCGTCTCGAAAGATCGTGCCGTACCAAAAGTCTTGGGAAGGGGCTCATATAGCTAGCGCCGGAGAGACATTGGTCTCCCCACTTCAGGCCCAACATGGAAATAAATACAGTATATGTTCGGGTTGACCTGGTCACAAGTCCCCCTCTTTGGTGCAAGACACTGTGAGCTACTGACTGCCTGCAGCCTCTGGATGCTAGTGACGGCCTCGGCCTTTACACAATGGCCCAGCCTTGACATGGTGGCATGCAGTGGCTGGCACATGGCATTTAAACTTTCAAAGAAGCCCAAGTGCGCCTGCAGCCCAGGGCAGATCCTGTGGGGGCACACAGCGAAACGGCCAGGCAGCCCCTGGAGGGGCTGGAGGTGCAATTGGTCAGTGTGTTAGGCGCTGTACGTCATTCCGCGCAGACCCCTGCGCTCAGGTGCCCCCTGGCGGACTGGGATGCAGCTGGGTACTGCCGATAAACTCTGGGCCTGGGGCAGGCTTCCCTTCCAAATTCCAGCGGGGGACTCCGCGACACAAAGGCGCAGCACTACTACCTTGACCGACTATAACCCCGTCGAGTCACCCACGTGCGCCTAGCCGGAGCTGTGTTGGCCGTCCTTCTCTTTCTATTTACAGGCGCTGACGGACAGTCGCAGAGGGAGAGAAGATGGCCGGTATGTCTCGCCCTGTGGCTCGTTTAACGGGCCACACCGACCTGTATGCCAGTGACTGATCAATATACACACGTTGTGTCTCAGACCACTCCTTTGTCGAGGACCCCACCTCGGCTTCGACTTCCCCCAAGCTCAACTCAACCGCCATGCCTCTGGCTCAAGAGTCCGACGAAGAGGAAGACACTGCCACCTTCCAGAGCGCCAGCCCGCAGTCAGACGAGGGCCAGCCTGGACAAGCAACTTCCAAGAGCACCCCGGACGGAGAGGAGGAGGAAGACGAGGACGGTCTGCTGCCCCGAGATATGCCCAAGAAGACGGCCTTCTACGACCCGGTGGCAGAGCGCCAGATGACACAGCACGACGCCAAACTCTTCTACCAGCGAAGCCAGCTCGATCAGCAGAAAGGGGCGGGCCAGCCTTGGGGATCCTCCGTGTACGACGGCAGTATCCATGGCAGCCCGGTCATCTCTCACGGGGCAGGAGCGGCGCTCGAAAGGGCTCTCGGCTCCTCGTACGACCTTCCTGCCGCCGCGTGGCCTCAGAATGGCTCGCCCACTGGCGGTGAGAGTGTCTGCGGTAGTGGCTCTAAGAAAGACACTTCCCACTTCACTATGCCCACTAACCGCAGTCATCCAGAGGGTCACCAAGAGTTTCACAGAGTGCCCAGTGCACTAGGCGTCAGCGCTCAGGATGCTGTATACCAGGCTCAGTTGGAAATGAGCACGGGGGCTCCTCATGGGATCGGTAGTGCCTCCTATGTCGGCGCTGACGCCTCGGTCACTGCCGAACTGAGCAGCATCCTGAAAAATGTCCAGAAAATCCTGGACATCCGTCACAAGTACATTCGCCTCTCCCTCCAAGGACCGGCAGACAACCCCAAGGACGATCATGGCTGGCCAATCTACCCTCCTCCGCCTCAGCCGGTCTGGGTGGGCGACCACGACAAGGGCGCCACGGGAAGCAATGCACCAAACAGCATGACGAATAGCACGACTTTGCCGGCTGCTGATCATGCAGCAGCCCAGACTCCCAAGAAGACACGCAAGCTCGGCGAGGACATCGGCTCCGACTTCGACATGGCTTATCTGGAACCCTTGCCAGGCGCGAGCGAGATGACCTTTGGGCTCGATGACAATGGAGTATACCAGGTCTTCGAGAGTGAGGCAGCCGAAGCAGCCGACACGCCGGCTATCAACGTTCCTACTATCAAAGAATATTACGTTGATCTGGATGTGATCCTGTCAATTTCTTCTGATGGCCCATCAAAGAGTTTCGCCTTCCGCCGGCTGCAGTACTTGGAGGGGAAGTATAACCTCTATGCCCTCCTGAACGAGTACCAGGAGACTGCAGACACCAAAAAGGTGCCGCATCGCGATTTCTACAACGTTCGAAAGGTCGATACTCACGTGCATCACTCGGCCTGCATGAACCAGAAGCATCTCCTTCGTTTCATCAAGAGCAAGATGAAGAAGTCACCGGATGAGGTGGTGCTGCACAGAGATGGCAAATATCTCACCTTGCGAGAGGTTTTCGAAAGTATCAACTTGACGGCATACGATCTCAGTATCGACACCCTGGACATGCACGCTCACACAGACTCTTTCCATCGTTTCGACAAGTTCAACCTGAAATACAACCCCATCGGAGAGTCCCGGTTGCGTACTATTTTCCTGAAGACGGACAACCTGATCAAAGGCCGTTACCTCGCAGAGATTACTAAGGAAGTTATCGCGGACCTTGAATCCAGCAAGTATCAGCTCGTCGAGTGGCGTGTTTCAATCTATGGCCGATCGATGGACGAATGGGACAAGCTCGCTGCGTGGGTTGTTGACAACAAACTCTTCTCACACAACGTCCGCTGGCTCATCCAGATCCCCCGCCTGTATGACGTGTACAAGGCGAGCGGCACAATGGAGACGTTTGAGCAGATCGTCAAGAACATATTCGAGCCCCTCTTTGAGGTCACCAAAGATCCCCAGAGCCACCCCAAGCTCCACGTCTTCCTTCAGAGGGTGGTCGGCATTGACAGTGTCGACGACGAGAGCAAGGTCGAGAGACGCCTGTTCAGGAAGTACCCTGTGCCCCGAGTCTGGGACACGAAGCAGAACCCACCCTACAGCTACTGGATCTACTACATTTTTGCCAACATCACTTCGCTCAACTTCTGGAGGAAGCAGCGCGGCTTCAACACGTTCGTCATCAGGCCGCACTGCGGTGAGGCCGGTGACGTCGAGCATCTCGCAGTGGCCGCGCAGTGTGCCCACAGCATCAGCCACGGCCTCCTTCTGCGCAAGGTGCCTCTGCTGCAGTATATATTCTACCTCGAGCAGATCGGCGTGGCTATGTCCCCGCTCAGCAACAACGCGCTGTTCCTGGCGCTGGAGCGCAACCCGTTCTACCAATACTTCAAGCGCGGCCTGAACGTGTCTCTGTCCACGGACGACCCGCTGCAGTTTGCCTACACCAAGGAGCCGCTGATGGAGGAGTACGCCGTTGCGGCGCAGATCTACAAGCTCAGCCCCATCGACATGTGCGAGCTCGCAAAGAACTCGGTCAAGCAGAGCGGGTACGAGCACTCGATAAAGCAGCACTGGCTCGGACCCAACTTCCTGAGGCCGGGGTTCAGGGGCAATACGATGGTCAAGACCAATGTGCCTGACAGGAGGGAGGAGTTCCGATACCGCACCTTGCTCGAGGAACAACAGATGTGAGTCCCCCCCTGATGACTTAGCAGCTCGTGATGCCCGGAACGCTGAACTGATATAAAAAACCAGGGTCGAGATGTACACCTCGTACGCCGCAGACTCCTCGACCGACGCGGTCACAGGCGCGCCCAGCGGTACCACGTCGGCTGTGCCCAAGTCGCCAGCCACGATAATGAAGACCAACCTCAACGTGGATGTGCAGTCTCCAGCACTGGTGAACTCACAGGCAAAGAGGGTGGCCCCGACGTCCTCGCCCTCGGTGGCACCCGCGCAGCAGTCGAACGCCGCTGGGGCCCCGCCGCCCGGGCCCGGTGCCGTTCAGCCCGCGGCCTCGTGGCCGATAGACGGGATGAAGGACGCGTCGCTTTCGGGGAGCGAGCCGCGGATCTACCCAGGGATGATCAGCAGCAGGAGGCAGAGGACCAACAGCCTCCGGCAGGGGTCAGGGCACGAGGCCGACGGCACGGCGAAGAGGCTGTCTACCAGCAACATGGACGAGGTCGAGGAAGAAGCGGTTGGAGAGTCGAAGGAGTGATGGGGAATGCCTTGCTGTCCAATGGATCATTACGATGTTACGATCGATGGGCGGCAGTGATGTATTATTAGTACTTGATAAGATTGTGACAGGATACCCGGCGGATTTGGTTCCATAGAAAACAAATAGCCCATCTCGATGGACAACATGCATGCGCAGCCGCTCGGGTCTTGCCCCTATTCGGATGTTCTCGTGCGCGTGGCGCCGGCGGGGTCGGTGCGGCTGAAGCATCCATCGCGCCGGATGCCTGAAGCATCGTGGAATCCCCGACCCGAGACACTTTTATCTTCACTTCATAAAAATGTAAGTTGCATATTTATACTCATCGAGCTGATCTGACACAAGAAAAATTGCAGCAGCATCAGGTGCGACTATGTCGCAGTTCAATACGCTCGACCCGTCCCTCAGGCAGATCCGCCTGCTCCGTGTCCAGCCCAGCCCATCCGACCTCAGCGCGGTCCTGGAGACCGTCTCGCTGGACGATGGTCCGAAGTACATAGCGCTGTCCTACACCTGGGGCACGGAGATGTCCAGCGGCGCCGGTATCGCGCTGAACTTGGACCACGGGCACGGGCAGACCTGGCGGCAGCCGATTACGAAGAACCTCCAGGTCGTGCTGGAGCACCTCTGCGCGGGCGCGGACGAGCCCGTCACGCTCTGGGTCGATGCGCTGTGCATCAACCAGGCCGACGTCGAGGAGAAGTCCCACCAGATCACGCTCATGAAGGACGTCTACAGCGGGGCCGAGGCGACTTGCGTGTGGCTCGGCCCGGCGGCCGACGACAGCGACCTGGCCATGGCGACCATTGGCGACTTGTACGCGGCTAGGACGTATGTGCTCCCCGAAGATGCACTTCCTGAGGCGCGTATTGAGGCTATCAATGCCCTACAGCGGCGTGAATGGTGGACCCGAATCTGGGTGCTTCAGGGTTGGTTGCCCGGCTTCTTTCCTCTCTTCATTTTTCGATATGCCCTGTTATAGTAACGCCATAACTTCACTTCACAGAGGCCATGTTATCGCCCAATCCCATTGTAAGATGCGGCGACGCAGTGCTCCCCTTTGAGGCTTTCGTCCACCTCGACGACGTCCGGAAGGGTTATATTCGACCGGAGCGGCGCTCGCTCGACAACGCGCAGGGGAGAACTCGCTTCCTTATCCAGGGGAGCCCCTTTGATCAAGTCCTCACGAATTATCCCGATGATAAGCCAAGAGTCAGGGCGGGCGTCACACCATTGGCTGAGTATGCGCACCTGGTTGATCAGTTTAATGCCACGAACCCGCGGGACAAGATCTATGGCCTCCTGGGGCTGGCGATGCCGGCCGATGTGCAGTTTCTTGGACCTGATTACTCACAAAGAGTTGCTGATATCTGTATGTTCTTCACCCTTCTGTGGCAGCTTGAAGTCGCTTATTCAAATATGCTTCTCGGGCGGAGATAATCTCACCTCGGGCTGCGCGGCCGGTCGGTCACTAATACAGCCGCAGACACCCGCGCGACGGCACGATTCATCATCCAATATCAGGAGCTTATCTGGCTGCAGTTCGACAATGATAACAAGAACCCCAAGCACGCCCTTCCGTCGTGGTGCCCGGACTACTCGTCGGAGCCGGACTGGCCGAAGCGCGGCTACCAGGCCGTGACGGCTGTGGGGCCGGACGCTTTCCGCGCCAGCGGCTCGTCGTGCTGGGGCGCGACCAGGCTGTTCATCTCGGGGCTCTTCCCGACCCCAGCGTGGGACGAGCTGCACCTGCGCGGCCTCGATTTCGACACCGTCGAGTACGTCGGGCCGAACCCGTTCGTGGAGCCGTACAAGGGGCACGTGCTCGCTGAGAGGATGGAGAACATCAGGGTGCGCAACTCCCAGACGAGAGAAAACGTGCTGGTCTGGGAGCAGGCGGTGCTGGCGAAGTGGCAGCGGGATGGGTTCCCCTACGGCGGGCTGGGCCTGGGGCAAGGCGAGGCGTTCTGGAGGGCGTTAATGTGGGATCGTGACTGGGACAAGGGCAGGGTTCCCTTGGAGCATGGGCGGTATTTCGATGCGTGGCTCGGCCGTGCAGGTGTCGATGAGGCTTACGCCACGGCAGACGGCAGCGCGGGCATGGATGAGACGGAGGTTCGCAGGACCTTTGTCAAGCCCTTCACCGACTGCTGCATTTCTCGGTCTCACGGGCGGTCCTTCGTCATCACTAAGAGGGGGTACATCGGGCTGGCACCTTTTAAGAGCCGCGTGGGTGACAAGGTCACGGTCCTGCAGGGCGGCACCGTACCCTTCGTGCTGAGGGAGCGCACGCTTACTCCGGAGGAAGGCAGCAATGGTGCAGCCGGGCAGGTGGATTCCTCGAAGGTGCGCTGCGAGTTTGTGGGCGAGGCGTTTGTCCTCGGGGTCATGGAAGGCCAAGCGGTGGCACAGGCTCGCGAGGAGGAAGTCAGGGTCTTCGTTCTTACCTGATGGCTCAATGTTTATTTCCCTTTCAGGGGGCACTTTCCCTGACTTCTTTTCCTCATCGTCCTTGAACCGGAAAGATTCCAATACGCGCCTGCCTTTCCTTCATGATAGTAGATCCAGAAAAAAAAAACATCCACTTTCAAAGATGAGGGCCGACGTCTTCTCTCCTGAATCCCAAACTAAACTATCACTTTCTGCCACTCACTGCAGCTTGCTTTTCTTCATCACTTCACGCTCGTTCAATACACCGTCAAGAGCAGAGTTCTCCACTTTCTGATTATCATAAATCCCGATACTTATCGACCACACACGCAACGGAAATGGCTGAAGAAGTCGTAGATACCGTCATGGCTGCTGCCAACAACTTCACTGTCATCAACTTCACTGTCAGCAACCCCGCTGTCAACAACCCCGCTGTCAACAACCCGTCTTTGGGCATAGGAGACATCGCCAGATTCGTCCCGCTGGTCTTACTTTATCTCTACATCAAGACAAAGCTTTGTGAGCTCCACGCACATCTGGCGAATGCTGTGGGAGCGTAGGACCGCTTCATTATTTACTTGATGCTTTTCTGCTGGGCATACTTCGACGCCACACTGCACCTCAACTTGTGGGAAGAACTATGCTCGACATCAGAGTTGCTAGACCCCACCTATCAATCCTTCTACAAATCCGTTTTTTGCGGCGCCGCAATTCTTGCCAGCTACTTCATCTGCCTCTTCCCGGAGAACAGGAGGGAATTCGAGGAGATCTTTGCTTGGGGCACCTTTATCTTCGACGTTGGCTTTCTGGGGTCCCTGGTCATCCAAGTTGCCTGTCTGAATGGCTGGTGTGGCTGAAATGGGGATTGTTCAGGACGAGTGTTGAGGTGCTTCTGGCGGACCGACGGTGAGCCAATCGGGACGCGAGACAGGCTTGAATGGCGGGATTCGTGCATTGAATTGCTTCGGTCATGGTTCAGCGTGTATGAATTGTCTGTATTGATGTCCAGCGAGGTGCAGGAGAATGAATTGACAGGGAAGGGTTTGACCCTGGGATGGAAGCCGGATGGAAGCAACTCAGACTCGGCTGTCAATCATTAAGCTTGATGGGTTCGGTTCCTCTTAGACGGCACCGCCGGGCTTAACCGCAATGTTACCATTACGCACTGTCCTGCGCCTCCGGCCTGGATCTGCACACGGAATTATTTTTGCATCAGTGCGTACGTGTTGCCTTGTCTGAGGCAGGTGGCGGGCTAATGATCTCCGCCGGGGTCAGGCCGGTTCGTTCATGCGCACATAGATTGTCCGTCTGAGCCTCAACCACCTGGCCCCGCTCGCTCACCCGATCAGTCATGGGGGCTCCTATGGGATACCCTCCTGCGGATACCCACCTATAGGATATCCTTCTATAGTTTACCCTCTTGTATGTTATCCTCATGTGACTTACGCTCCTGTGATTCACGCTCCTGTGAGTCTACGCTTCTGTGAGATACCGGTAACCTCCTTTGACCAGAGTACCAAAAGGTGGTCTCAACCTCCTGGCCTACGTGCGCCAGCTGGTTCTAGTGTACGGTAGCAGTATTGAGGCCGCAGTACCTAAGCAATGCATTCCTTGATGATCGGAGGGCACCAGTCAAGCATTGATCGACCCGCCGAAGAGAGACGCAACGGGGCTCCGCCCTCAGGCGATCACTCAGCCTTACAGCACTGCAAGACAGGCCATCCCGGGCCAGACGTGATGTCTTTCAGCCGCGGTTTTGCCTGGGACACGTCAGACGGGACTGTCGTCCGATATGCGACCGGACGCAGCGCCCACCTCGGATTGACGAGGCCTGAGTCCTGCCTGCGCCCTGCCGTAGGCGGCCCTCCGGGGTTGTCGTCGAGTTCATTGGCGGGTTGTTTCAATCGTGTCTGAAACAGGGTACGAATGTCAACCCAAAACCCGTGCTGGGTGGTATACGTGGATACCGGCGTTTCTTCCGCATTGGTGAGGGCCTCGCGGGAGGTGGGGGGGGGGGGGGGGGGTTGACCCTTCTAGGGCACGGAAAGGGGGGGAACGAGGCCTCGTGAGTGCTGATATAAAGATCGCGAGGATATCATCATGTCGTTCAATTTGTTCTTGGCCAGGCACGTCTCAATTCAGAATTCCCATCTCTACATCTTTCCTTCTTCAGTGATACCCAGGTGCATTCTCAAGCCGTACCAAATCTCCTACAAACAAGTTCATATTCTATCAACACCAACGACTTCAACTCAACACCCACACTTAACCGCCTTACAAACATCCATCATCCACAATGAAGTTCTCAACATTCCTCATCCTCCCTCTCGCCGCCATGGCGTCAGCACAAGTGAGTTCGTGCCCCCTTTTCCTACAGTCCAGTCTGCCACGCATACAACCATAGCGAGCCCAATAACTAACACGACATCCACCAATAGCCACAGGGCCCTCCATCAGAACAAGGTCAGGGATCACCAAGCAACCCTCAGACAGCATCATCGCCAGCGGGAGCAGGGGGTGCCCCGTCGCAGCCGACGGGCGGGCTCCTCCCAGGAGGCCCGGGGACGGGGGGCTCGGGCTCAGGCTCGGGGGCGGGAGCATCGGGCCTGCCAAGCCAAGGGAGCAGCGGCGGGGGAGCAGGAGCAGCGGGTGGTGGCTCGCGATCACCGACGGGCAGTCTCGCGCAGGCGGGCCCGAGCGGTGGCGCGTTTCAGAGTGGGAGTAACGGCAGCGCGCCGACGCCCACCGGCGGCGCGAAGGCGACGGGCGGCGGCAGCAGCAAGGGTGGTGCAAGCCAGACGGCCAGCGGCACCAGGTCGACGAGGACTGGGTCGCCTTCTGGTGTGTCGTCTGCGTCTGCGTCGGCCTCCGCGGTGGTGTCTGACGGCGGGGCTGGGGCTGTGAGGACGAGTGCCTGGGCCGCTGGCAGCGGCGGGCTGGTGTCAGTTATTGGCCTGGGTGTCACATTTGTGCTGTTTATGTGAGGGGCATGCGGCTGTCTCAAGACAGACCATCTTTCGATCTGTGGTAGTGATGAATTATGAGATACCAGCCTTTTATGATTGCAAGTCACTTAGTCGAACCACTGAGGTCAACTGATGTGCTGAGATGTACTCAGGTCTCACATGCTGATTAGCTTTCCGAGGTTGAGATGTCTGCCACCCAGTTGTCTCAACGCCAGGCTGAGGGTATTTACCCATGATGTGATGTCTCCGCGGGCTTTGACTTCTTGGTGGGGTCTGGGACACCACCATCGACGCCGTGCGGTCGCATTCTTGTGGATTCATGTTGACTTTTTTGAAAATTAGGTGTTGGCTCATGATACCTCGGGATCAGGACACTTGACGATCAAAAGTCGAGAATACAGTGCCAATATGTGTGTCGTGCGACTGATAATACATTACAATATGTCTAAAATACAGTTTTGAAGTCTCGTACAGTAGAAGGGAAAATGCCACACTATTTTAGCAATTTACATTCGGTCATGACAGTCTGCTCCCATCGAAAATCAAGATCCCAGGATATCAATCTAATCGTCACCATCCTCGTAACGAAAAGCCACAAGCGCGCTCACAAAATCAAAGACACAAACATTCCCATCATGGCAAACAGAGGCGCCCACAAGCACGGCGCATTCCCCAGGGTGGTGGCAGCCGAGGCCATCACCACGCTGAAGGGGCTGCCCCCGCCCAGGCCGCCGTCCACGTCGTCCGACGAGGCGGTCTGGGTCCCGGACGCTGAGGGTGTGGCCGTCACGGCGGTCACCGAGGTGGCGAAGCCCGTCGGTGACGAAGAGGCGGTGGGCGTGCCCGTCGCCAGCACCAACTCGCCGCTAATTTCCGGCGTGGCCGTGGAGGTCTCGCTCGAGCTGGTGTACTCCTCGTCGTCGTCGTCGCTGTGCTGAGACGACGAGTTGCTGATGCCGGCCGTGTGCGTCGCCTTGGGCTCGGACCCCTTGGTCTTGGAGGTCTCGGCGCTGGTGGTCGTGTAGGCGATGGGGTTGTTGGCGTGGCCCTGCTCGGGGGCCGTTGTGTGTTGGGGCTGCTGCGTGTTGGGCTTGTCGGTGCTGGTGGGCTTGACTACTGTGGACTCTGGTGTGGACTCCGGCTGGATCTGGTTCGCGTGGCCACCCCCTGGTGTTGATGTCGATACCGACGCCAATGAAAGGCTTGGAGTTGGGGATGACGGCGGCTCTGCGACAGCCGTGGTGGCCTCTGGGGCCGGCTGCGCGGGCGAGATATCGGTGATCTGGGCCACGGGGACTATAGCCGCCGCCGCGGAGGAAGAGCTCGGCTCAGCAGAAGTGACCGGCTCTGGTGGGGGCTGTGTTTCGGAAGGAATGCTCAGATCCGGTGTCGTCGATGTTTGTGTCTCGGCTGGGACGTCGGGCTGCGGCTGGGATATAGTTGGCTCGGTCACTGTGGTAGGAGCTGGGCTCAACGTCGTCACCTCTGCTGCAGGCTCGATTATCATCGGGGTCTCCGTTGGCATCGGAATCGTGAATAGGTCGGGTGTTGTCGAAGTCTCGGTCTCAACTCCAAGAGGCTGGAAGCTGGGAGTCGTGGGAGTTATCGTTGCCGGCTCGGAGGACGACGACGTGGTACTTGTACTCGTACTGGCTGCGAGTGTAGCCTGGACGTTCGCGGCGGCACTCGCAGCGTCCTCGATCTCATCGTCCGACACTGGCTTCTCGAGCTCCTTGCAGCCCGTCTGCATCGGCTGCAGAAGATTTGCGTCCACGGCGAGAAGTTCCTCCAGGCAATTTGATACCAGACAGGCTGTGATGACCTCCAGCAGGCCGTCCCGCGAGGCTTTGCACATTTCCTTCTGGTTGTCTTCTCCATCCATGCTATAGCCTGTCGTTCCCAGGCATGTGCTCACACAAGCTGAGAACTGGAACGTAACAATATCATCGTCGTCTGCGAGGACGTGGGCCGGGAGGAAGACGGCGATGGACACAAGCGCGTTGCGCAGCGTAGTAGGGAGCATACTTGCTCAACCTTTTGATTTTTTTGATTTTTTTTTCGTATTCTTTTTATTCTTTTTTCTTTCTCTTTTCCCAACTGAAAACGAATGACTGTTGGGAAGAGGTTGTGTAAAGAGCGACAGAGAGATCCGTGACGAAGGAGAGAAGTGCTGCCCGGCAGCCGTAGCGAAGCACTGCTGAGGACACTGCGGTCAACAGGCACGGGGAGAAGGAAAAAAAGAATGCGTGTCGTCACAACTCGCTCGAGATGTGCGGGAGATCTCAGATTCGCCCCAAGTTCTGAACACTATGGATGGGCGAGGAAACACGTTCTCTTTACTGGTACCGGGTTCGGATTTACACCCCTTGCTGCCATGCTGTCGGGTCCACCCGGATGAAGCCTCACCCTCGAACTTTCCCTCCATCTCCTCCTACGACTCCTTGTCCCTGCGCGGGAAAGGGGTGTTTGGGGGCCACGGCCGTGCTGTCATACTTTCATGTCCATGCCTGGCGATGACTCTGTCGAAACCGAGTCTGCGGCTGCGGACATTGCTTGCCTTTTTGAGCAGTGCTTTCGTGCTCGGCAGCGTTTGGAAAATTCTCCGAGGGCCATTCTGGGCTCCCCGTTGCCCTATTCAGACCAGTCAGGATGCGGGAGGGAAACATCGTGCCTTTGACATTGGCGTTTGAAACAAAACGGTGCAGGGGGTTTTCCCGCGGGACCCACACACAAGATCCATTCCATCATGTTCGATGAGCCTAGGCTTGTTCGGTCGGCTGCGGTGGGAATTCAAGGGGCCTCAATGGATCCCTCCCCACGGCGACAGAATCCTTCAACAAGATTTGGAGAGCCGCATCTTGATTAGGGCGCTTGCTGGCGAGGTCCACATGGGACGAAATCGTCGGATTCGGATCTCAGCCGAACCGCCTGTCGCTCTGAAGATCATGGAACCCCGTTCGCGACTGACGTGACATGCTGCAGGCAAGCCCTTTTTCCCTTGCGACAGCGAAAGTGGGCCCACCACGCGACGATCCCCAGCCAGAGTTACCGCATCTGGCTGGGCTCTCCTCTTTGGACACGACCTTTCAAGATGGGAGGTGAAGATCTCGGGAACCATAGTCTTGGCTAGGGGAATTATGATGATGGTGATGACCGTCCCGAGGTTATTGGCACCGCGGCTGCCGGTGTCCGAGGATCCGAGCACCTCGCACGTCGTACGATCGACCCCAGTCCAACTCCGTCGACAACAACACCGCAGGAGTATAGGAGACCGATCCTGCCTCCTTTCCGCGCCCACCGTGCAAGGCCAGGCTCTTCGAATCCGGCAACAAAAGTCCTACAGCCGGGGCAAAACGTCGTGTCAGATATTGCAAACCAGTTGGTTCAGACCGGAATTACATTTGAGGCTGTCTGCATAATCCAAGCTGATCCTGCATTCCTAATCGTGGCTTCAGTGCCTCCAACGACAATAATTGCTGACAACAACTCTGGCTCCTTAGGATCAAGCCAACGTCTTCGGGTCACTTGTGCATTCTACTCAAGTCCGTGCCCGTCAGGATGACTCCTCGTAGAAATAGCAGAACGGACCAGACGTAGTTGACATTACATCCCGTATCCTGATCGATGGCCCTGCGTAGCCCATGTTGATGATGTCGTTAAGCTCAGCGAGGCGCGAGGGCGGATCATTGGCCCACGTGATGTGTCCATACGTCCCATTGTCAAGTTGGGTATATCTAGTCGAGTCGTCGCGTGTTTGCCTGTTTGGGACTCGGTTAGTCTTGCGTTCTCTTCCTTGGGGTAAGGCGGTCCTGAATTGGTGGTCAATCGTACCACAATGCCCATAAGCGATCCATCTGTCCGTGGTGCACCCAGAACGCTGGGTCTCCTGGCGAGGTGAACAAGTCGCCGCCAGGGTCACCGCTACAAGAGTGTCAGCATCATGACAACGATACTTCCGTGGCTGTTGGTGGACTCACTTGATCACGTAGTGACCACCGCCGTGGGGACCAATTTCAACCGTATAGGGTACGCCTTCAGAAAGTAGTCGGTAGTCGTTGATTGTTGGCTTCTCTAGCAGGTCTGGAAATGGATCAGTATGTGTTTCTGTAATCAAATTGAAAGGGCTACGAAGGGGAGGGTGAAATCATGGGAGCAGTATGAAAAAGATGGATGATATGAATGGAGAACACAAGCACAAAAACGGGGCAAGAGTTGCCAGTAAGACTTGACGGTTTTACACTTACCTAGGACAGTGGTATAGTTACAATACCTCTCATTAACTCCGGGCCCGACATCCCTCTTCAGGCCTCGCGGATTATAACCCAGGCCCCCATCGGGCCCGGGCTCAGTCCCGAACGTGCCACCGAAAGGACCAAGGTTGATGGTCATGTTCGCGAACGGCCCCGTCACGACGTAACCGCCACCCAGCCCAGCAGGGAGTTGGATGTCTCCACCCGAGACGCCCTCCGGAGGTGTGATGACCGTGCCATTATGGGGAATGTACTGCCCGTTACCGCCCAAGCTGTATGGGTCACCGTTGAATATGGGCGAGTCTTGTGGAGCTTTCATGTATTTCGGCCAGTCCCAGTACTACACGATTTTAGACACTTGGTAGGAAGAGGAGGAGGAGGGAGAAGAGGCAAAAAAAGGGGTGACGAACAGGCTGATAGCCGGTGTAGCCGCACTCATCACGGAGAGCAGTCTCGTAGACGTGAACAAACCAGCGATGCCACGGCATGAAGTTTCCCGTAAAGTGTAGCGTCAGAGTCTGGTTGATGTGGACGGCTACAAAGTCGTCGAACTAGCGAGGAGAATGGGTCAGCCCATACAGCCCAGGTAGACAGCTTGTTGTTCGACTTACGCGAGACCTTGCCCCGGGTGCTACGCTGGCTGGCGTGCGCGCCGGTAGGCGTTGGAGACACTTGACCGCATTGACATCTGTGATACACTCGGTGTTAATAACCTGTCATGGAATGCGGATGACGGGACTCCCCATAGGCCCTTGAAAGGTGAGGTTACAAGATGTAACAAAAGAAAGCAGGGGAATATTCATACAGTCTAGCCTCTCAGCCTCGGAAAGCGAGCCGCTGGGTTAGAGATATTGATCAGCTCCTCGATCCCACTCACACCCAAAGTCCGTGCTCAAATCTCCCAAGAACTCACTATTCCCTGCGGTAGACGATAGTGTCCGACGTGCAGTTCGATGAGATCGGACCCCCACTGCTGGGCTCGTCCGGGGACGCATCCAATTTGCCCAGGAAGTCGGAGGTGATGGAGCTGATCAGCTCGTTGACCTGCTCTTTGGCGCAGTCGCCGTCCTGCGGGCGCGAACGCCCCAGAGTGCTCGGGAGGCCCAGGATCGGCGCGACGCACGTCAGCAGCAGCGCTGAAACGTATGGTATGGGCGTGGTGGTCTTCATGTTGGGCAGCTATGTCGAAACAGAACGCGCATAAGCGCCACACACACACACACACACAATGGCGGGATGAGGCTGATGTTTCCGGATCGATAGACTTGAAGAGGATGCGAGACACGGCCATACACAATCACACAGTCACACCCTTACCCACACATGTTTGGGAGAAGACGAGGTAAATTGGTTGCCAGAGAGGCCACGCGAATATCTTAAGGGGACTGAATCGTCGACTACTGCGGGTGAGCGACCCTGACCTCACCACTTCAGCCACAGTGTCAGCCATTGCGACTGAAGCGAGCGACCCACGCCTCCGGAGGACAGCAGCATTGCATACTGGCGACCCAGTGTTCTGCGTCGTTGTCCTTGCCAATGTGCATGCTGGTTCAGCTGCGCCAAGCAGAGGAGAGGCAGGTTGGGATCGAATGGCCTATCAGAAAAACAGGTTATATTGGACTGCAGGAAGGAGCCACCCTCGAGATGCAGGTTCCTGGGTTTTGGTGGCGAGGACAAGGGTTTTGTTCGTCAGTTCGTCCGTACCGTCGCATCTGCTAATCTGCAGCAGGGACAGGGACCAGGGCGCGCCGTTCCGTCGGGAACTTCTGGGTGGGGTGGTTCGCCCAATCGCGGCACACTCCGGCAGCATGGGTAGGGTGGTCCCTGTCAGAACCTAGTTGGCTGCGAGGGGGCAAGACGGCGTTGATTCGACCTCAGGAACACCAACCGGCGCGTCGACGGCGAAGGAGCCGGGCCTTACTCTTCTGGTTTCAATCTGCAGATCGATTTTCAAGAATACTGCTTAACACCCAGTCGGTCGGTATGCCGGGCGATGCTACGGTCCCCTCCTAGCGAGCACACCGCCAGGGCCAACTGCACATGCAAGATTTGGTGGCAGGCGGCCTATTGGATCGCTTCCTCCTTCGCTTCTGCAACCCTATTCTCTCTCTCTTATTTTCTCGTCAGTGTCTCATACCCACAGGCTTTATATTCCAAGGTTCCATTCCATTACTGTCAAAAATATAGCCCAGGCCACAGGGGTTTGTAGACTATATGCCTTGTCGTGGGGACCTGCCAAGCACTTGAAGTGGCCATACGAACAAACAACCGTGCCGTAATCTCATGACAGGTCATCCTGCAAGGTGTAGGAGACTGCTCTGTGGATAGCTGTATCTACGTGAGCTTCTGCACAACGCAGTATCTTGAAGTCATACCCGAAATGTTCGGGGACCTTTGGAGCCATTTGTTCAACTAAGCCGGGCGAGACAGCTGGAGCACAGATGTTCCGCTGTTGATCTGCACGCTTAAAGCGGCCCGCCTAGCAATTCTCCAACACCGTTACATCATGTGGCTTGCAAGCTCCAGGGCAGCCTTGAGCCCTGGAGCCGTAGGATGGACGGTTCACGTCCGGGACTCGGCCGCAATGCAGCACCCCAGACCAACGGCGTCTGCCCCGGCTCTCCGCTAAATGCTGACGGGGGTTCACAGCCTATGCATGCCTACATTGTGAGCTCTGTTAGCCTAGTCTGGTGAGGAGCCATCAACGTCAGAGCATTTCCGCGGGGCTTTCCCATTAAAGGCACCAGGCCGTCTCAGGCACACGGCAATTAGCCGTCGCCAGACGTATCAATGGAACCTGAGCGATGAGCAGCAGCGCCATCTCATGGACTGCGCCTCCTGTCTACCTGTTGCGCCCGGACAGTGGAAACGCATGTGACAAGACATGACCGTGCAAACCTTACGCATATGGTACCGTCGAGTCTTGAAGCCTCTCAGGCCAAAGGGCAGGAAGTAAGGATGCGAATCCCTGGATAAATAAGGTATAATCTAGCGTGTCCTATCATTGGGATCATCGCCAACCATCCTTCAGTTCTCCTACGGGTAAATGACTAAATGCAGCCCGATAAACGTCCAACACAACGTCACATGAACCACTTTGAAGGTCTCCCTTCCCAGTACAGTCACATGGAAAAGTGTCTATACGCAGGCTTGATTATGTGGCCGCCTGCGCATATATACGGATAGCTGGTCTGTGGGCTACCTAGATATTGTCAAGGCTGTTACTAGTGCGTTCCTTCAGCCACTTATTAGCCAAACCTAGGACGAAGGTCCTCAGCTATAGTGTTTTGACCCTGGAAGCCACAAGCCACAATTTCCTACAGATATGCCCAACTGCAGACAATGTCGATCATTTAGACCTAGTCCTTGGTCTAACCAGTAGCTGACCGAACACATTGACCACCCTGCCAGTCTCCCACGCCTCCCACGCCCTGAGTCTGCGTGCCATCCCGTGTCGGAGCCGTCTGGGGCCATGCTTTGACCTCTCGGGCAGCATTTACGGTTGCGTAATATCACGAGCGAGCTGGTCGTCTACTTCACAGTGCTGTGCTGGGAACGAGATGCCAAGGCTGGTTGGAACGGGCCTTGCAACAGCCCCTTGTGCCCGCGCCACAATCTTCCTCGGACCAGGGAGTGAGTGCTGTGCATCCGCCAGCCAAGCCCTCCGAGTCCAGCTAGAAGGGAATATCATCCTTTGTACGTATTATGAGATGGGGAATCAAAATAAAGACAAGAAACCCCTCGAGTCCCCAGGCTAGAGCCAAGCCAGGAAACCTCCCCAAAGTAAAGAAACAACCTATTTCGCTCTCTCATATATCACCGGTACATACACTGCGCCCCAACCACCCAGCCAGCACTTGAGCATGGCAGACCTAGCCGCCTCCACAACGACACCCCCAGACATAAACCGGGGGCCCCAAATCCTCGCCGTGTGCGGGTCGTTGGTCGGCCTCGCCGTGGCGGCTGTGTCGCTGCGCGTCTGGGTGCGCGCGACCATCACGCGGCAGCTCGGGTGGGATGACGGGCTCATCGCCACCGCCGCCGCCGTCATGCTGGCCGAGATGCTCGTCATCGTGCCCGAGGTGCGCCATGGCGCCGGCCGCCACGTCCAGCACATCCGCCCGGCCTCGGACGTCGTGGTCGGGCTGCACCTCAACTTCGTCACCCAGCCCCTGTGCCTGGTCAGCCTGTGCCTCACCAAGGTCAGCGTGGGGCTGTTCCTCCTGCGGCTCAAGCCGTCGTGGCGGTTTGTCTTGTTCATCCGCAGCGTCATCGTGTTTACTGTCTTGTCGGCTGCTGGGAACTTCTGTGAGTCTCGTCGTCGTGTGGATCGATATACCGACTCGAGAGGGAGTTGGCTCACGGACTGACTGTCTCAGTGACGGTGTTTTTCCAGTGCACGCCGCTGGAATTCATCTGGGACCATTCGGTACCGGGCGGAAAATGTATGGCAGCAAAAGACCTCAAATGCGCGGCATTCTTTAACTCGAGCGTCTCTCTCCTGACCGACCTGGTATTCGCTCTACTTCCGATCCCCATATTGTGGTCTGTACAACTCAATTGGAAAGTCAAGCTCGCTGTCAGTGCGGTACTCGCCTTGGGTATTTTGTAAGCAGATCCCTCTTCTCAGCTTCTGAGCGCTTAAAACTGAGAGCAGAAAAGTGCGTCAGCAGCAGCAGTGGTCAAGATGGCCTTTTTATCCAGCTACGGCTCCCATGGAGATTTCCTTTGGGACAGTACTGATATAACAATATGGTTAGTGCAAGGCATTTGCGTCATACCCTACTTACCACAGCAACATATTCTTCGTTACTCCTCATCAGCCCTTGGTTGACCTTGGTCTTCAAAATAGGACGACAGTCGAGATATGCACGGCCATAATCGCCGCTTCGATCCCGAGCCTAAAGCCACTATTTAAGGCAATACTCGAAGGCTCATCGGCCCTCAGCCGCAGAACAAATAACAGATACATCAAAAACAACGATAGTCTGGCAAACGCAACGAAGCACAAGGGAAACGGTATCGAAATGTACAACAGCCGGCTCAAGAGCACGGCTGTTGCGACCGGGGGACGCCGCCGGTTTGACAACGAGTCCGAAGAGATGATCCTTTCGGAGCAGGATGGCATTCAGAAGACAACACATGTCTCTATCTCGATCGAAGACCCCGAAGACTGCGCTGGGAAGATGTGATGGATATATTTGCCAGCGCTGATCAATTTCTTTTCGCAAACCGGGCCTATAATATATGAAAATGGGAATTATCCAAACCATCCGGGAGACAATGATTTACGATACATTTTGAGAGTCCATGTCATGCTGAATATTGTTACGGGTAAAGTGAGAAAGGGAAGGAAAGGTGAGTCAGGGAGACAAGAACAGACAAATGGAAGGTTTAGGAAACGGGAACCCAACTACCAGGTTACTCCAGTTTCTGCTATTGTCTGTGGAGACCAGATCGATATCCAACACGTAAGTCACATTACTTATAACTGTGTACACTCATGCCAATTCCACGAAGATACTTATCTTCGATTTCACAAGTTAGACCAATTCCTGGGCCCCTAGAGAGCTAGAGGCCTCTTCACGAAACCCAGCGCTACTGGAGCACTTTAGAAGACGCAAAGGGAGTAAAGGGGGAAAATGGAGAATCACGGAGTCTCACACCTTGAAACTCCTCTCTTGATTAGTAAGCTTAGCCATTACTCGAACCGCAGAGGCATAGGGATACCTACAATTCACAAGCTATATTTGGCAGCGAGCCTAGCTACTTGATGTGTTGGGGACATATCGAATTGTGACGACTAACCCTCCAGGTTGGCATCGTACATGAGAGGTCATTGCTCATATATGAGAAATGTTGTCACCATTTGTGAAACATGTGAGCTTCGACTGTCGGTGTCTAAAAGCTCATCCTCAGTTCCAAATTCACGAACCGCTTTCAAGTGTCGGCTGAGCCTGAGCCTGAGCCGCTCAGCAAATCCCTTAACTTGTCCCGTAGGGAAACCTCCTCTCCCTTTGATCCATGTGGGCCTGGGCGAGGTGGCATACCGGTGAGGTCCATCTCTAGGAACCCTCGAGCAACGTCTTCCGCCTCCTCCAATCGTTCTGTCTCACGATCGGACAGTCTGGCACATGCGGCACGTAGGTCCTCTCCACGAGCCAGTAAGAGAACAAGCGCCTCTGACCTTTCCACTACGGCAGACTCGACCCCGTTCATGGCTGCACATCTGCTGCCAAAGCTCGAGGAGCTCCGACCAGGCATGAGTCGGAAGAGAAAAGTGACTTGGTCGTCCACACTCTCTGTTTCGAGATCTATGCGGACGTCCATGTGTGCGAAAGATAGCTTCGGTGTGTTTGGAAGAAGCTTGTTCTCGAAGATCTCGTGGAAGTGCGTCGCTGCAAGGACCCTTGGCGCATCCTCAGCGAGGTTGAGGAAGTGATTAAGAAGTGCGCTTAGAAGCCCAGCTCCGTCCATTGGGTTGGTTCCCTTGCCAAACTCGTCGATCAGTATAAGGCTCCGTCGTGTTGCGAAGTTGATGGAGAAGGCAGCCTGCTTCAAGTCGATAGCAAATGCGCTCTCATTCCGCGACACGCTCTCCCTTGTGGCAATTCGGGTCAGCAACCGGTCTGTCAGGCCAATAGAGGCCTGGTCAGCAGGCACAAAACTTCCGATGTGGGCGAGATAGACAATGAGGGCAACCTGCTTGAGGTATACACTCTTTCCAGAATGATTTGGTCCCGTCATGACCAGCATACTTGGTACCTCTCCCATGAGGTCGGATACGATGGTCTCATCTGCGGTGCCGTCACCGGAGCCTCCAAGCAGGAGGGTATCGTTGGCTATGAAGGAAGGTACCACAAGCTCCTGAAGTGGATGTCTACCTCCTTGAATTTGAATGATATTGGTCGAGGTCAATTGTGGTGCCGTCATTTTATACTTGTCGGCGCCAAGTGCTAAGGCGAGAAGGCTGTCAAGCTCTCCGCAAAGATCGGATGCTTCTAACAGGGCTTCCTCGTGCTCGAGAGTCCTGACGCTGAGCTCATGGACGATTTCAATTTCCTTGTCTACCAAAGCGTCAGAGATATCGTGTCGCAGGGCCGGCTTGTCGAATGGAAACCTACCAACAATCATGCAGTACAGATCCCCGTACTGTCCATCAAGCTCTTTCATACGTCGATTTTTGTAGTAGATGTTTCCATCACTGACGAACATCCGCTCCCATACGTCTTCACTGAGGCCTTCTCCCTCGTAGTTCCCGCGTCCGGTTCCAAGGTTGAGGCTCACCACTGTCAGAAACCCGATCTGTGGGTAGAATATGCAGTTCTTGACATATCCCTGAGCCCATTCTGGGATTTCTTCAATCATGAGGGCGGCGACTTCATTCAAAAAGTACTCGAGACCGTCGTAATTGCGCTTGAGCTCATCTAGTTCCGCACTCACTCCCTGCATGACACAGGTCCTGCGGGCCTCCTTGGACTGTTGGAAGTCGATAGTCCCGGCTATGAGCTCTCCAACCGGTAGTAGATCGCTCTGCCGAATACCATGCATGATCTGCATCAATCAGGTCAGCTAAGAAGCACAATATGAGACTATTGATAACCTACCCTCGCCGTAATTGGGATATTTTCTGCACCATGGAGCTTCTGGACTGCTCCTCGAAGCTCAGCAGTAAAGGCACAGAAAGCCTGCAGTGATGCCCACGTGCCCCTTTCAATGGAAACACGTCCAGACGGGAGGCTGATTCCTTTCTTCAATTGCAGGAGGTTGTGCTTGATGTTTTTGATCTTCCGCAGCAGCTTTCCGATATTGTCAATGTCGACGCCATTTTCCGGGCGAAGCAGAACTGAGATACTCTGCTGGCGCTCCTGGATCAGCTCTAGATCAGTACTCGGCCGCAAAAACATCTGCCGCAGTCTTGTTTTGCCTTGTGCCGTATGCGTTAGTACATGGAACAGCCCGTACAAAGACAGACCCTCTTTTGCTCCTGTCTTGGACTTGTCAGGCCCCTGGTTCATGAAGTTAGGGTGGTTTTCGGACCCAAGGATTTGCAGAGACGTCAACGTGTCAGCATTCACAAAGAGCGAGTTTCTGAGAGTAAACATCTCAATGGATCGAATTCGGAATGCAAATTTCGCGTCCGGGTCATTGGACAGGTATTCAGCAGCCTTCCTGCGCTGTATGTCGCTGAGGACTGCTCCGGCACAGCCCACCTTTAACCAGTGAGCGGAACAATCAAGTTCAAATAAACGGAGATTGAACTCACGGAAAGACGACTGTCTAGATTGATCCAGGTCGCCAATTGCAGCATCCTGGCGTGCCTCTCGTCAGTCATGCCCGCTTCTCCTTCAGCTTCGTCTCCGGCTGCGGTGTTGAAATGCACTGTCCGCCGGCGCAAAGTGTCAAGATTCAGGTTGATAAGGTGGCTTCTGGCAGTCTCATAGTTGAACTCGACTGAGCCCACAGTACGCAATATGTAGGCACCACGAATGCCTCCTGTGCAAAGTATCAGCATGATGTTGCGTAGCATAAACTGCATAGACTGGCCTTCTTCTTGGTTGCGATGTCCCTGGAAGTCTTGGGCCCCAGCTTCTATAAACTGAACAAGGCTGTCTGGGCTGCGGATGGATATGAGAACAGTTGTTGGCTCAACATGAAGGAGAAGTGTTTCAACGAGCTCGATGCCGGCCAATGGAATATCTTCTTGCAGAAAGAGCGCCTCGTCGATGGCAACGTAGTATGCACAGCCGACGGTCCCATTATCCTTCATGTCGATGGCCATGATGACCTCGTTCATGGTGTCGGGTTCATCGCTGCCGGGGAAGTCTCTATAACGAGACTCTTCGTGTGTGACATGCCCATCTGTCCGCACCGTCGACGGCGTTGCCGCCGAACGGGGAGGGAGAGACAGCCGGCCTGCATTTGACGGTGGGTGAGGAGGCAACGATGGCGAGGACTGTACAGGCGTACGGGACGAGAGGAGAGATGATGCCCGTGGGACAATGTCATGCCCTTGTTCAGAATGAGGCACCGGAGACGAGAAGATTGGGGGCGTTGAACGTGGCTGGACAAATTGGGACGAGGTGCTCAGACGGCTAGGAACGCTGCGAGGCGTTGAGGACGTCGAATACGTGGCAGACGGCGTACGCGCGGCCGGTGTGGCTGGCCTTTTTCTGATTTGCGACGACATTGCTGCAGTGCACTCTTCCACCCAGAACAGTACGTGTGAAAAAGTGGATGGCGAAGTTGTCCAGGAGTGGACTAAAATTGTGCATAAGACTCTTGCCAGAATAGAGACGGTGCCTCCTACCCAGGTGCCTTGCAGGGACCTAGGCACCTACCTACCCAAGTACCTAGGTAGGTAGGGTGTGCCGCACTGGGTATATTGTACATGTCGCTCCTTCCTTCTGAGATGATGATTTGACGTAGGTCTGATCGGTACACTTGGAGACCCCGAGCCAGGCCCTCGTTTTTCGACTACCACATTGAGCCGACCCAGCCTCATACCGAACCAACCCGTCCCGGAACTGCCCATGTTGTGTACAAGTTTTGCAACTCCATGAAGGTGCCCTTGCACCTCTGTCTGCATCTGCTTCAATTCAAGGCTGAACCGAGCTTCTGCCCCAGACGGCATAGTATCAGTACTCTGAGGAGCCCTGAACGAAGGAGCACGTCTTTACATCCATGCCATGCACGTGCGAAGTCTGACGCGATGTATGCGCCGTCGTAGCGACGGGGACGAAGACGTCTGCCTCGATGTACCGAGCACGCCTACAAGTCCGATTCGCACTCGTACAGCATACCTCGCAGGCCAAATGACCACGTTCAGGCCCGCCTATTTCCCGCCTATGGCTTGCCGCCAGTTCTCACCCACTCCGCAAACTCCTTCCTCTGCGTCCGTACGTCCACGAACCCAGGTCTCGTCTCCAGCACGCGGAACGGGTTGCCGACAAAGTCCTTCTCTACCTCGCCGTTGCTCTTCAGGAACCCTTGCTCGCCCTCTCGCTCGACCATGCCCGCCCACACGCGCCACTGGATCGGGCGTAGGTTCGGCGTCCCGGCGACCAGCCCCAGCACCGTCACGAACAGCCCGACTATGGTCTCGATGGAAATGTCGACGGGTAGGGACGTGGATGCCGGCGTGGATGACAGGGCGGCGCTGGTGGCTCGGAGGGACTGCAGGGCCGAATGCTCCTGGGCTGAGTAGCAGCTGTTCGCGGTTGAGCATGGGTTAGCATTTGCGCCTCGTCCTGGTGGCCGACCTGATTCCGCATCTGCCTGTGACTTACGCGTGTGCTACTAGCACCAGACCAAAGGTTGTGATGGCCTTCGATATCCAAGTCATCGCGGGCAGTTATACAATTCGCGGGTGTTCTCGTGTGTAGGTGTATGTGATCCTGTCAGTCACAGCCCATCGATTCGGGCATGTGGTGGTAATCAGTAACAAGCCAGGGCGAGTTTGGTAGGCAAGCTTGCTGGTGGCAGGAGCTTGGGCCAAGCACTCGCGGTTCAGCTGCTCTGTCAGTAGTCTATGCAATTACCGGGGATGGAAGTGGCCGACCCCTTGGACCGCCTAAGAGAGCAAGCGCGTCCACCGTGCAGAAGACCTCACAGCTAAACAATGTTCTGGCCGTCCTTTTCTCTTACTTTCCGCTCACTCACTGTCACTCGGTCTCAACCCAGACTTTGCATTACTTGTGACATCCGATGTGCATCGCTGCACTGATTTTCGGCATCACTTCGTTTCACTTGCAGTCATGGCTTGACATATCATCGCAGGGGCCGGTCCGCTCTCACGCAACAATGGCATTGTCTCGGTTCTCGAGTCCACGCTTATAACACCTGCGATGAGGGTCACATTCGCGAAGCCGACCTGCGATCCAGCCAGTACACAGCCGGGTCATCGAAGGAGTTTCGGTTTGGTCTTTGCAGTTACATCACGTATCATGTTATCAGGTTCATTCATTTCAGTCTTGGACCCAGTTATGTTGACAAGAAATCAATTCGCACGCATGGAAGCCGCCAACACCCTGCCTTGCCCGAAGCCCCGACTGACACCTCCCTCTTCCCTTGTGTGGACATGATGGAAGATGACCTCCATCTAATAGCCGGACCAATCCAACAACGCCACTAGCATAGCATGTGCATGTTGTGGGCGAATTTACAATTCAGGTCGAAAAACGAAATATGTCCGATGTAATGCACCCTCAGTCTTGTGCGTTGTACGGCTCCGACAATGAAGGATCCAGTTGTGCCGACCAATTCACGTCAAACTGGCTGTCAGACTGCGCCTCCGAGACTGGTTGGATGTGCCAGTCATCTGCGCTCGTTGAAGTCAGCAGGTCACGCAACTGTCCGTCCAGCGGTCCGTCATAGTTGGCGGCAGTGGCCCCAATACCATACCCCTCGCTCGTCACCTGGCCCGCTTGGCTCTCCATGTAGCTTTCTATTGAGTTCGGTTGCAGGAGCAGCGGGTTGTTCTGGTCGAAGGCACTGTCGCCTGCGTTCTGATACAGCATGTTGAACTGGTCTTGGTCGAATGAGGTTTCGAACTGGGTGTACTGAGTGGTGCTGAACAACTGGTCTTGCTGAGTTTTCTGCTCCATTGGTTGTTGTGGCTGCGAAGCCGTGTTGTACTGGTCTATCAGGCTCTGCTGTGGCGAGTGGTACGGATTCCCTGGTGCAGCTGTCCTATGGAACGCGACATCCTCCACCCCGAAACTCCGAAGTTGGTGGTTTCGGGTTGGCATGGCCTGGGACGATAAGTAATGCGACTGTGGCTGCAGCGACACGTGGTTGTATGGCGCTGGCATGGGCTTGTTTGGGTTGCTCCATTCATACGACGATATTTGGACCTGCCCGCGCCCCGGCATCATCATCCCAGACTGCTGCGGCGAGTACGCCGTGTAGTACGACACCTGCGGTCCGTACATATGATCCGCCTCCGGCACAGGCGTGGTCCGATTTGACCGCGCCCTCTTGATCACTCGGCCCGTTTCGTGGTCGTAATCCTCGAGAGGCAGCTCGTCCTCCCCCTCCTCATCCTCCAGTTTTCTCTTCAGGTCTTTTGGCTTTTTGGGGGCAAACTTGTACTCCGGCCATGTCTTTGCGTGGTTCTCGCGCTCGATCCTGGCCCACTCGGTAAATTGGTTCCGGATGTGCTCGGGTTCCAGTGGCCAACTGTCACCGCATACCTGCGATACCAGTTGATGGTTGTTTTGTGTGCAGTGCTCTTTGGTTCGGCCCTGGTATGCTTTTCGGTACAACATGAAAGCATTCATGGGACGCTTGATCTTGCCTGGAGTCTTGCTGGTCTCGACCTCGTGCTTTCGCTCCGCCTCTGATCGGTTCACATACGCCTCGATGTCGATCATGGGCACACTCAAGTGTTTCGTTGACTCGCTGAGCGGTGTGGTGATTTTAGGCGTCTTCCTGGCTGCCTTTGCGCGCGCCTTCTTGGTCGGCGGCCGCTCTGTGCGAGTCTTGGATGCGATCGGCCGCATGCTGGAGGATCTGGGGACAGTTCCATTACGCAGGCTGATCACGTCCGACCGTTGCGAGGGAGAGGATGCCGGGGTTGTGTATCCTGGTTGTACCTGACTCCTGTTAATTACTGCGCCGTGTATCTCGCCCGTCGTCTCAGCTTACCGACTCCTCAGGCAGTGATGGATAGGCACTGCCGTCATGCCCATATGTGGGTTGGAAGAATTGCGGGTTGTACGACCCGTGAGGAGGGTACTGATGCACAGCGGATTGGTCAAGATGAGGACTCATCCCCGCTTGTTGCCCCGGAGTGGACAGCCTAGACGGTGGATAAGAGGAGCTGTGGACGCTGGTGGCTTCTGCTGAGTTCTGGTCGCGTGGAAACTCATCCGAGTTGTTGTGTTGTACCAACTCACAGAATCCGTGTGGGAGCTGGCCGTCCACGACCGAGTTGGGGGAGAGGGGCATTGTGGTCCCCATCATGTCGGGTGACTTCTCAGATTGGATCATATTGGCGGCAGCTGCAGTGGCTGAGGCTGAACCCGGCTCTTCTTAAGGGGGTTGAATGGCCTGGCAGGCCTGGGAGCCTCAGGCTGTGAGACCGGGGATTTGGGATACTGCAAGGTATGGGGCGGCCCAAGACTGGTCTTCAGGCGCTGGTTGACAGTGGCTTGCTTGCGCGCTTGCCTCTGGTCCCCCTCTCCTCTCACCTCCGTGAAAGAATTGAGACGACGCGAGCCTTGGTTGATAAACTTGTTGAAAGCTCGGTCCAAGTCCAGGCTGAGCCTGAAGAGTGCCCAGACCCCGGGACGCTGGGAAGGGGCTTGATGGCAGGGGGCAATTCTTAAACAGTCCGAGACGCCAGGTCTTCTGGAAGCTCTCTACTGACTGACTGGTCTGATTCCTGGATTTTGTGGAAAGTGCTGCAGCAGGGTGTATTTGCTATGCTATCCTAGTGGATCTTCTTCTGTGTCCTGTGTGCGGCTGAGAAATGGTCAGGAGTTGGTTTGTCTCTTGTCGTTGGCTGGCGGCATGGGAAGCAGAAGCACCAGAAGCAAGAGCAGGCGCAGCAGCAGCAGCATGCGGCTTCAAATGTTTGGTACGAACCTGTTGCAACGAGCCGAGTGGCAGGGGTATACCGCCTTTCTTTTGGGAGGGTTGGCAGAACAAGACGTGCTCTGCGCTGCTAGGACAGCGGAAGCTCCCTCCTACAAGCCTGTCCTAGTAGACGAGTGCTGCCTTGGCTATGTCCCGCAAGGCTGGCGGGTTATTTTTGGTTCTTTGTTCGTCCTTTGCGAAATCCGGACATGGGACACAGCAAGGGTGCTCAGGCAAAGGCAAAGGACACTCCGTGTTGCCTTTGTTGTCAGGGCCAATCCTTTGGAAGAAAGGAATTTTCTAATTGGGAAGGGGGAATATGACAAGATAGAGGACACCTGTGTATGTATATTCACGCGGTTTGAATCGCCTCCGGTGGGCGGGACGTTTGGCGGGCCATGTGCTGGTAGCGGTGATGCCGATTACCGCATTCGGCAGGGCTCTGGCTCTTTGCCCACGGACGCATCCTGCTAACGGGCACCCAGGGCGCGCACACCACGCCAAAAGAGCTGGGCTCGCAACCTCCAGCGGTAGACTTTGTACTTTTGACCGTCTGCGGGCTGACAGCCGGCCAAACACAACCGCTGGAGCTCACCTGCGCGGCTGGGATTCCGTCCTGTCACGATGCAATTGGCAGAGGGCTTTCCCACTCAGCACCAGCCGTGCCACTCCCCTCGACGGCCGGAGCCAGCTTCTGGACTCGCACCTGGATGGCCGCCCAACTGGACTGGCCCGGAGGGTGTTGGACCTCCTGCAAACAACACACGGTCACTCGGCTCACAGTTTGTACCTGGGTCGCAAGTTCGGGCATGGGCATGAGCATGTGCTTGGGCGCGGACATGGGCAGTGGCATGGACAGGACTGCTGCTCGCTCCACCTGTTCGTGCGCTCAGCCGTGAGGGACCCCCGAGGCAAGCGTCGGTTATTGGATCAAGTGATCCGATTCCCCGTCGACCTAGACCAGGTGATGGGGGCATTAGGGGCGTGGACAAGACTCGAGTTGGTCCTTGGGGGCGCGGGTGTAACCACCTGTTGCCATTGCCATCTTTCCCATTCCAGGTCAGGCTCAACTCGCGTCAGGACCAACAGCAGCCCGGTGTCCCCCCGCTGAAGAAGAAGAGAGAGCCAGGCACGCGGTACCTGAACAGCGTTCCTGGCTGCAGATGGTACCTGAGACACTTGCAACTTGCGACTTGCGACTTGCTCGATGTCGTCCGTTGGAATGAGCTACCATGGCACTTGGTTGGTTGCCGGAAGCGTCCTGGGCCTGTGATTGGCCCCGCACGCGAGCCTCTTCCCGCATTCCTTTGAGATCAGGGGGCCGTGAGCTAATTGCAACGGTCTGGTTCTCCTAAATGCGGTCCGGGAGTGCGCCGTCGCTTTCCTTCCCATCCGATCCACTGTTCCGCAGCGACACCCGCCTTGTCGCCCCCTTAGCAGTTCCATCTCTCTGCCGCTTGGGGAGAGGCGAACGACACAAGGCTGTCAAGTGTCAGGCTAGACCGCACGGGTTGCTGTGCTATGGTGATTTGGGAAGCTGTTACGCTCATGCGGTCCCCAAAGAGCGGCGTTCGCTCTGCTGCGAGTTGCGGTTTGGACCTGCAGACGGCCACTTTTGGGCTGGACCAAACAGCTGGATCCCTGTACGCCTTAACGGGTGACTGCATTAGCGCCAGTCTGTTTGAACAGCAGTCGCACAGGATGTGGGTAGAGCAGGAGTCTAGTGGCGGGGAGGGAAATGGGAGCAGACTGACTGATTGATTCATCATGCTCGGGCAGGCTGGAAGAGTGCCCGCACTCGGACGGGAGGCGCCGATGCAGACCGTAGGGCAGGTAAGGCGAGGTAAGTGGCCCATCATGGCGTTGCCTGAGTCCATCGCCATCTTTGCTTCAGTCCAATCTTGGATTAGGCACGACAGCGGTTGGCCCAGGTCCCTGCAGGCGATGTGCAGGCGCCGCTCTGCTCTGGTGGTGTTTGGAATGCATCGCGGCTGTTGCTACTGCTTCTGCAAGTCGCAGAACTGCCAGTGTGATGGTGGTTCTACGTTTCTCGCGATGGCCCAGACGGGCTTCACAGTTGCTTGCCCCCGAGCTTTATACATGCATGCTTTGCTTTCATCTCAGGATAAAGAGGCCTTCAAAGGATGCGCTCTGGGTCACAAAACAACGTCGATCGTGTCAAGCGAGTGAGCATCAAAGGCTCTCGTACAACTTTCATCACCACCGTCGCTAGCTAATATCAAAGGCCCCTAACGAGAAGACGATCAAAGATTGTCGAGATGGAGCTTGAGATGGCTCGGGGGCTATCTCTGCTGCCAAAGAAATCTATGATCACTTTTCCAGTGCGCTGCACCAGTATTTTCCTTCCCCTCTGGCTGCTGCCCGTATACGTACCGTCTTCCCCGGTCGACTAGACAAGATCATAGCCGCATCAACCGCTTGTCTAGCTGGCTTGTTGTCTCACAACCAACCCCATCAACCCCGATGTGGTTCCACACACACCTCGAGACCAACCCCCGGACACCCTGGCATCCAAGCCAACACAAACGCATCACCACCACATCACGTTCTAGCCAACGAAACGTGGACTAGAGATGTCTCTCCTCTGACCTCCAAGCCGGGCCCTGTCCGCCGTGCCTGTGTCTCTCCCCCAGGCGTTCGCCGCACATGCCCGCGTCCCAGCTGTCTCAGCTCAGTCGTCAGCCTCCTGCATACGCTCTGACCAACGGTTCGTACCGCGCAGGCGTGTGTCCGCAGCTAGAATGGGGCCCTCTGACGAGTCGCATCGCATTTGGGTCTGGAGTGGTCTCTCACTCTCTCGGTGAGTTGGACCGACCTACCTGCCTGGCTCACGGGTCCAAGCACTCGCTCACGGGATGGAGCCTTCTCTTCTCTCCCAGCCCAGTCCTCTTTCGTCGCTGTCAGCTTCGGGCCCGTGACCTTGCAAGTTACTTTGGCCCTGTTGTGCTCAGCTAGTATCGTAGATCCGGCCGCTCGCCCGAGTCAGTCTATCTGTCACTCTGTCCCTGCTTAGGGCATTTGCGATGTCGTGCGATTCCATATGGAGCATGTACTTCGTACCCAAAACCCAACTTACTAACCACACGATCGAGGCCGCCCGCAACGTCAGCTTGAAATAGGACTTGAAGAAGAGCTACCTTCCTGGTAGCCCGGGATGTGCAAAGTAGCCCGGGCGCTACAAAAGAGCACGGTTCATCTGATCATCTACCTCATCCCATGGGAACCCTGAGCGGGAGGATGGGCGGGAGGTTCTGGGCCCGCCTGCCCACCAGCTAGCTACCTCAGCTACCTCGTTTACAGATTTCCATCTTTTACTTCGCGATCGATGATCCACGATAGGGACATGGGTCTCTCAGATGCCAAATTTGTGATGCTGATGGTGGTGGCGGCGCCTCTTTGAAATATGGCAGTCGGTGTTGACAACAGAAGAAGGAGAAAAAGTCCGACAGATGTCGGTGAGAGCTGTCACTTGGGCACTGAGAAATTTATCTGTCACCTTTTTGTCTGTCTGGTTGTTACAACTGAGATGAGAGGGAGACGTCGCAGGGGTGACGAGTAGATTCCCACGTGCCCTGCCGCCATTCGCTCACCTGTCTGCCTACTTGCCTGCCTGCCTCGCCAATGTGAAGGGTAGCCCTATGGTCCCAGGATGGAGCTTGGGCCCAAGAGGGGCACCACGCCCGGGAACTCATGAGCCGGGGGATACTTGATATCATGAAGTCTGAATTTGTCAGCGTGAGATGGAAGAAACCAGTGAGGCCAGACTGAGATCGAGGCATGCATGTCGTGAGCACGGCCGAGCTAGCACTCATAGTGGCCACCGATCACCGAACAGAGATCCTGTCCAGAGATCCCGTGGCCCGGCTCGACGTGGCTTGAGGATGGGCAGAGAGGACATGACTGACAGGCTGGCCACGGCCTAGCTGTGAGGCCCGGGCCTTGGCATGTTGTGTAGACTTCGAGATCCCAGGTGGCCACGGAGGGATTTACGACGGGAGGAGAATATCTGCGAGCCTGGTTGTTGTTTCGCCTATGCGAGAGCCGAGAGGATCGTCTTCCGAGCGATCAGTGCTACCAGTGTATGCCACCATGGACACAGCCTGTAGCGATGGACGATCGATTCTCTTTGGAGCAACCTCATGAGCACTGCATAGCGGACTGATGCAGTGTGGAGCGGAAATCTTTTGGTAGCTCGATGATTGTCACTCGTGGCGAGCTGAAATTGCCAAACTCGGCAGCGCTGTCCGCCTTCACATCATGATTGTCTCATTTGTTCATAAAATGCTGCACTACCGTCTAAAATCTAAGCTTGTGCTGTGTCCATGAACTCTATACTGGTATCTTTCCTGAATCCGTCATGACTTATCACAAATCTGGCCCCTGATATCCTCCTGTTCCGCGCTGGGATGTCAGCAGTTGGCAGCCTGTCCAGAGCAAGGCCGAACCTTGAGGCGCAAGAAGCTAGCCAACCATCAATGATGAGTTGCTACCTGTACCCATTTTGAGCAATCAGTCTGGACAAGAAGTCTCTCATTTGCGCCGATGTGTCCAAAGTTGGTGTCATGCATGCTCATCTCCATTTCTTTTCTGGGTGACTATGCGGTGGAACTTGAAAATTAGCGTAAGGCGCGAAAAGTCACGAGGAATCACGATGTCTCCGTGCCATTCTGCGACACGGGACGAACAGGCTCGCCGTCATGCTTGATAGGAGGCGTCAAGTCGACCTGGTGAGGCGAAGGTGACAGCGCTTCAACGGGTGGCAGCCGCGCATTTGCTGGGCTAGACCTGATGGCGGACAAGGAGGGCGAGTTCTTTGTGGGAGAAATCCCTCCACGGGATGGCGGCAGGGGATCACTGTCCTCTGGATGAGTAGGGCTCAGCCGTGGCGTTGTCATCGACGACGGGGAGGACATCAGCTGATCCCGCACTTTTGAATTGCTCGCGGAGCTCATGGGAGTCTGTGACGGCTTTTGTGGGGAGACAGTTGAGGGCTCCTTTGTCTCCCTCGAAGGCGTCCCGGAACTAGGGGCGGCACCGTTTGCGGTCGGATGTAGGACCGGGCGATCACCAAGTGATGGCTCCGTCTCTAGCTCCCTCTGAGCGGCCGGGCTGGATGAGTTGAATATGCTGCCATAGGCACGAGACTTGTTGGGCGACTGGTCTGGAGGCAGTAGGCTTGGATGTGGTGAAGAAAAAGGGTTGTGCGCCACACCGTTGAGCGATAGCTTCCGTGCAGGGAATGCCCACGGCGGCTGAGGAGCTACAGTCGATGATGTCTGTGTGACAGCAGCGCTATCGGCTGGGGGCGAAGAGTGCTTCTGTGGGGAGGGCTCTGGAGGCTTCGCGATGGCGGAAGCGCTGGCGGACGGCAACGAAACCCCGTTCAGCTGGGGGCTGCCGGCTTGCGGAGATTTCTTCGACTTGATGTCGATGTGAATGTTCGAATTCATGCCCGGTACTCGAGGGAGTGGGATCGGTGTCGTAGAGATGGGCTTGTTGGCTGGTGTTGATGCAGTCGAAGTAGGCTCTTTGGTCTTAACCTTGATCTTTTGCGGGTGCTTCTGCTGCTGTTGCTTCTCCTTCCTCTCTCGCTCGGTCTGTTGGCAGTGGCTGCAGATGAAGTGGAAATCGTCTCGCTCGGCCTCGTCCTCATCAATGCCGAGACACTTGCTATGCAGCCAGACATTGCATCTCTCGCAGGCGACGGAGTGCTCACCATCATCGACTTGTCCATACAGGCCACAGACGCAGTCAAAAGTCCACTCTTCTTCCTCCTCCTCCAACTCCTTCAGTGCCTGCTTGTTCTTTTCGATCTCTGCCTTCAGGCGACGCTCGGACAGGCGTCCGGCTTCGGGACCCTTGCTTCCCTCTGAAAGCTGGGCCAACTCTTCCTCGTGCTGAATGCGTCGGGCTTCGCGATCACGGACACGCTGCTCTCTGGACATCAACCGATTGCCACGTTCCTTCTCCATCTCGATCCTTTCCTTCTCAGCCTTCCGAGCGGCTGCTTCCTCGGCTTGTCGCTTTTCGCGTTCTTCGCGCTCAGTCTCTTCGTGTCTGCGCTGCTCGGCTTTGCCAGCGAGACGACTTGATCTCTTGGCATGGGCCATCTTCTGTAGACTGAGAAGCTCCTTTTCCCGTTGTGCCATCTTTCGCTTCCGAGACTCTTCTTGCTTCTCCAGTATGGGTACGAGGTGGCCCTCGATCTGCTCCCTCAAAATCTTCTCGTTGGGATCTTTTGACTTCTTGAACGGCTCGATACAATTGCGGACTTCGTCAAGGGTGATGGCGACGCATTCCCACGTAGCCCCACCCAAGGGATCTTCGTCAATATGCTCGGGCTGATCGTTGCTTTCTGACACACTGGCCGCCTCATCATCGCCGTTGTTGCTTGTGCCATCTGCAGATACCGCAAGACGTCTGCGTTTGGCAGATCGCGCTGCTGCTCTGGCCTTCTGGGAGTTTTTCTTCGGAGGAGCTGCGGGAGGAGCTGCGGCAGTGAGACGGTACATTCGGTTGTCATCTAGCACGTAATATTCACGGTCCCTACGGTCCCATCCGTACGGTTCGATCCTCTGCGATCACGTCAGTTCCGGTTCGCGACCTCCGCAGCTAAAGTCAGGAGGGAACAAACCCAGCCCGTCTGATCATCTACTCGTTGCTCGTCCATGTTTGGTCGAATATTTTCGGGTTTCATCATGATGAGTTGTGTCATTTGCCAAAGTGTGCGAAGCTGTATTCATTCCACCGAGTTAGATGGCGACGAAGGACCGAAGCGTAGTGGGGGTTGGACGGACTTTCTTGAATAGATCAAAATCTGCAAATTTCTGAGTGACCTCTCCGTCGCCGAAAGGATTCTTCTTGTTTGGCATTTTGGCAACAAATTGTCGTCGGGTATATTCGTCGAAGAGCTCGTGTCTGATCGAGGTTAGCGCAGGCTGGGAGTCGATGCGAATAGGGGACGCACGTTAGCCCCCGATGCGACGAGAGGTGCTTCAGCATGGAGAGACCAATGTCTTGTAAGGCCATCGACCCATGCTTAAGACACTCGGTCTCTAGGTCCTGTGGCACTGATCATCAGTATAACATCATCTGGGATGGCAAAGCGTCCGAAAGCCGATGGCGCGCACCTCAATGTCGAGATTGTCGTCGATCTTGACGACCTTGCCGAATATGCAGATCCATTGGTACAGATTTGCGAAGTAGAACGAGTTCCTCAGCTTATTGATCAGAGATTCCTCCTGGCTTTGTTGTGCAGGTGCGATGCCGGCCTCGCGCAGAGACCGCTTTCTTGAGCTCATTGTGGGCAAAACGCTGCTCGTGGTAGAGGTGCAGGCGACAACAAACGCGCTTAGGGCTGACGAGGGACGGCGGGTAGCAAGATCAAGACGTCGCCAGTTCTTGTCATCACAGAAGACTGTTGTATCATAGATCGTGGGTGACGTTGGCTCGTAAATGGCTGTCAGCTCGGGCAGCACTTGGAATGTTAAGGACGGAGATTGTCTGGATGAGCGACGATGATGCAAATGAACAGTGCACGCGATTCAGAAGACGCGACCGCTGCCACTTTTCTGGCCGAGCTTTGAGTGGTCCCTTCCTAGCCCCTGTCAGCCCACCACTGATGACACCGGCCGAGCAAGCTACCATAGTGCTAAAACTTGAGGGTTAGGAGTTCACGGTCTCGACAGAACCAACACTCCCCCACGTCCTGCGCGGCTGGCCAACTGCACCTCCAGATGCAACCTTAGAAGCTGGTTGCTTCAAGTGACACCAGACCTCCTCTCTTTTACAAATCACAATCTACCTAGATTGCTTGGATTGGATCAAGGGCGCATATGCAATGCAGGGCCTCGGCAGTGCGAGGCATCCCCGTCTTTTCCACCGAGCCACCGGCCAGACAGTTGGTTGCTGATAGCAAATGCTGTGTCCGCCCCTCCGCTACTCCCTGTACCAACAGTCGACCCATCACCTGCAGTTGATATGTGCTTCTTTGCAGAATTATCCACAAGGATTGAGTGGACGGCTCACATCAGTCCATTCAGATATTGAACCCACTACTTGGCAATAGACCCGGAGACATTGAGCCCACCACTTGGCAAAAGGCGTACACATACGAATATAAATATCCTGGATGACCTAGGGGTGAAATGCGTGGGAGTGAGCACATATGCCAGGAAAGTACTCTTCTGTTCTGCTGTTTGCTAGCTTCTACTCCGCGTGTGCCTTCGCCATCCTCTTTGATATCAACCTCAAGCCTTCTCCATAATCTCGGCGGCATATATACATTGCCTCCTCGAACATGGCGCTCTCACCTGAAGTCGCGGAGATCATCCGTCGTAAGAAGACGCAATATTGCCGCTTCGCCGACCTTAATCAATTCCATCTCTTTGACAAGATCGCACTCCCCAACGCGACCTTCAAGTTCAATGGCACAGACGGCGAGGTGCTCAATGAAAATGGCATAGTGTACTCTTGGGAAAACCTGGAGACCTTCTGCGATGCCTTCACAAAGGCGTTCGCGAACGTCCAGGTTGTAAGTGTCCTCCGGACGGGTTGCATCTCTCTTCAAGGGCGGTCTCAAGAATGCCTTGCTCTCACAAGCAGTTGCGTGGATAACGAGCCCCCACAACCTCTCCCAAGAATCATCACCATCTTAATGCAGAGCGAATTGCTAACTCATCCTAGATGCACTCAGTTGGACCAGGCGAGCTTGAGCAGACTGGCCCTGACGAGGTCAAGGCAGTTTTTACTGTCATCTATCACGTCGGCCCGAAGGGAACAGACCCAAAGAATCATGGAACTGGCGGGGGCCATTACCACGAGACCTGGAAGCGTCAGGGCGACGACTGGTTCATGGCAGATCTGTGGATGCAGAGACTGTATTGGATCGTTAACAACTAAGCTCCAGCGCTCAGTTTTGTTGGCATGGTTCTGAAGCGGCATTGCAGCGCACAGTGGTCCCTTCGGAGCAGTACAACAATATCTTTGGGCTTGTCCTGACTTTTAGTGAACAGCTTGGTGGAAGAGGAAGCGATGACGTCCAATATGACGACTGAGTTCTCAAGAACAGGATTACAGCACTGAAATACAATATTCGCGGACTGATCGTGCAAGCCCTTGGCGAGGTCGATGAACTATTCTCTTTATTTTATATATCTTCTATTTTCGGGGTCGCAAGTAAGACATGCAACTACACCGCGACAGGCACGGGCTTGACTTCTTCGGCGACGACGGCCGAAGAGTCCTCGGCATCAACACCGCGGTACTCAAAGTACTTGTTCCACTCCGGGTCATTGATGAGAGTCTGGGCCAGCCTCTTCTCGTAGAAGATGGCGAACTCGGGGCCCTCGTCGGACTGGGGCGAGGGGTCACGGGGCGGGTAGATGACGATGACGCCGACGCCGACGTTGTCGATAACGTGGCGGTAGGTGGTGGGCCGGGCGAAGCCCCAGTTGGTCTCGGTGATCTTGGCGTCGCGGTGATCCGTCTGGAGGATGGACAGCGGGGGGTTCGCGTCGATCTGGATGTTGAGGCTCGTCTTGTCGCGGACGGTGGCGACCATGTCGAGCGTCTGGGAGAGGCTGTCGGCGGTGACGCTGTTGGTCAGCTGGCGCACGTAGCGCGCCACCTTCCACAGCGGCCACTCCGAGATGACCTCGCCGGCGGTGGGCTGCTCGACCGGGGCCGTGGGCGACAGGGCCGCGAACATGACGTTGTGCTGGATGCGCGCGGGGACCTCCATGCGCCGCCGCATGTCGATGGCCTCGGCCCAGAACAGCTTGGAGGAGAGGTCGGTGTTGAAGACCGGGGCGCGGACGCGGCTCAGGGTGCGCCACATGAAGGCGGAGAAAGCATCGTAGGTCGAGATCCAGGTGCCGTCCTCCGGGGTAGCCAGCTTCTTCAGCTCAGCGCCCTTGCTCTTGGGCAAGTGGAAGAGGATCGACTGGCCGGTGGTGTGGGCCGGGTGGCGGCTCTGGGGCGGAGGGCCGTCGACCTTGGACGCCTCTGGGACGTCTGGCTTGCAGAACCACGACAGGTCCAGGTTCTTCTTGTCCCATTCGGGGAAAGACGTCGGGTTAGCGACGGCGTAGCAGTTCTCGGCCAGCTGGTGGACGAAACCGGCCCACCCCATCACATCATTTGAGTAGTGATGGTGGTGAATGTGAAGAACCAGACCACCTCGGATGAAGTTTGCCTTGAAGGCCGAGGCGACTGGCCTGTTGTCGGGATGAGCCTCTGGCTTCTCGCCGTAGGTCATGGGATCAACACTCCACAACTTCAGGTTGCCCATAGTGACGGCGGAGAAGTTGGACTTCTCAAAGTCTTGGAATGTGGGATATCCATCCTTGGGGTCATCCAGATACTGCACGAAGAGACGGACAGTGCTGTCCCTCTTCTTGACAAAGGAGTGGCCAAAATCAGGGTCCTTCTCAATGACGCCGGCGTAGTGCCGTGCCTGAGCGATTGTCCGCTCCAGGCCAGCCTTCAGGACCTCGACAGCTCGGGGCTTATCTACATCCTCAAGCTTGAAGAAAAGAGCATAGTTGTTGTACGTGCATGCAGTGAGGTAGTCAAGGGTGGTGACCTTGAATCTCTCCTCCTCCGGGTCGTTCTCCCAGCCGTATGGGTGGAGGTGGAACACTTCTTGCTTGGGCATGGCGGCTGATAGGGGCAGGAGACCAAAGGCGTCAGGTGTCGAGTCAAGAGAGGGTGCAGTAGATCTGTACTAGACTGGACAAACACGGCAGAGAATGGCATGCAATTTGAGATCTATATGGGTTGTGGAATCATGGTACTCGTCGCGAGGGCGGTGGCGTTCTGGTTCAGATCTGGCTGCCCCTGAAGCTCCTTGCCTTGTTGGAAATTACCTGCTTGATGGACACTACTCACCATCCTCCTGGGTGGCCTGGATCGTTGGACCTCGTCTGGCAACTGATGGACCACCAGAGAAGAGAACACCTTGAGTGTACGTAGTATCGCACGCGATGTGGTCCTCGGCAGGGACTGGACCGGAGTCGTCTGTGTCGACCATCACCGGGGTCCGGAAGACAGGCCTCCACCCTTGACCTTGGAGCAATATCCAGTGGACAATGTTCGATAATACAATGCCCTTTTCTGCGGGGCCAGTGAGGCATTTGAGACGGAGACGGTACCGGAGCCCGTTGACTCGATGGTGTGATGCGCAGCTTGGAAGGGAAAGAGATCAGCCATATTGATGCAGAGCCCAGGGCACGATGTATGATAACGGAGTCGCACGAGAGGCTCGGACTTGACTGCCAAAACTGCGGTACTGCCCAGGCGACAGAAAGTGATGTGGTGGACATCAGGGTAGTACATCGAGTACATATCGCGTAACCTCAAGAGAGTCCAAGGAAACACTGGCCAATCAGCGGCGATGCGCCAATGGACTTACACCTGACTCCCCGCCCTGCAGCAACTCAAAACCCACCTCAACTACAACGCCACAGCCGAGCTGGGCGCGTCCTCCACACTGGCTCCCACCCTATCAGGCCCCACATGGCGTTCACGGGCCCGTCATGGCCCGTCGTGTCAGTGTGTGCCGCAACACTTATTATTGTGGACCGGCGCGGCCCGGGGTTCTGGTCGTTGTACCCGCGTTCCTCCCGTCGATCACAACGGACTAAAACCAACTGAACGACCACCTCATCTCCAGCCCCCGGCGATGCCCTTGTGCAGTTGTGCAGCCCTTGCGACGTCCCCTCCGCCCAGAAACTCTCATATCCACAGATGTGCCTGCAGGAAATGAATCATGGGGAGACCATGACTGCATGCATGACTGGCACCGGATTTCGAGAGTCCATCAGCCCCTGTTGTTGAGCTTGTCGACCCTGCAGCCTGCCTACTGGCTGGTCTGGCCAGCCGGTCTGTTAGTCAGTTTGTGAGGCCTGCCAGGCTGCACCGTATGCGGGAAGGATCCGAGGCCCGCCTGCTCGGTTCTGCTGTACGACTGGCAGGACACTGCAGCGCTTCACAAGGTGCTGCAATCCTTTGCGATCTCCCTGGCCACCTACTCTGAAAGTACACTCTTTCCAGACCGCCGGTCACGGAAGAGGCGGATTATTTCCCCGTGGCGTCGCCGGCCTATCGCAGTACCTCGGAGCTCCGGCAGATGGAACCACAATACATGCCATGGGTACGACCCTTACCATGGTACAACTCATTGCCGTTGCTCTTCTGGGAGGATCTCGGCTGATCATCCCGTCGACATGTGCTGCTGATGTCCGTGGCGACCTCCGAGCCCGAGGGCAGGCAGTAAGGCAGTAAGGCAGTGAGGGGGTGAGGGGGTGGCATCGACATCAGCTCTGTCAGCAATGACTGCGACTCTAGCAAGACGACCTGGGGAAGAAGTTCTGGTGGTGGGATTACGAGGAGCAGGCTGACAGGTGATGGCCAGCATGTGCAGGAAAGGGTCGCTCTGCATTAGCCAAGCCGCCTGATCTCGTGACATTGGGGCAAATACGGCTAGGGTCACTCTCAAGTCGAAAGGTGGGCAGCGTCGAGATGCATCAAGTCAACGCAACTCTGACAAGTGAGGAGCTGAAGCCTACGCCTCTGTGGGCCACAACGTCCGGAATCCCCTTGGCAGTGCAACCCAGGGCAACGGAGAAGTCAGACATTGAGTACAGCAAGACAGCCAGACAGCCAGGGCAGGTGCCAGGCCTCCCGGGTCTTTTGCCTGAGTGCCGCATGAATAAGCTCCGAGTCGAGCTCAGGGGCAAAATCCTACAGATCTCATTTTCGTACCTGCGTGCCTGGGAGGTTTCTGAGGTTCAGGTGGAGGCCGATGGCCTGGAGAAGAGTGAGGGTCGCGACATTGCTAATAAAGATTAATCTCCATCAGGAAGAGTCTTGTCGATGGCAACGGTGCATTTTTCCGTTTCAGGCCCGCGGAAAATATGACCCTTCACAACTTTGAAGCAGGACCTGCCTAGCAATTTTCTCCTGCGTCCCTGAACCGTCGAGCCGGGCCTCTTCATTCGGAAATATTCCTGCTGCTCTCTCGGCGCCATCGCCAGGGGTCGATCTCTCAAAAGTGGCACATCTGTCAGCCTGCAGCTTATTTTTGCCCTTTTTTCTTTCAAGAGGATTCATTCTTGACAACCCGGCGGCGAAACACAAGTCCACTCTTCTCTGGCCCCCAAGCCAGATAGCCATTCCTTTGACCACGAAACCCGGGCGCTGGCTTTCGCTCTCCATCCCCCGATCCTCTCACGTTGTCATAATGGACGCCATACTCAACGGGCCTGCCATGGCGCCGCCTGCGGGCGAGGTGTCAAACTTCGATAATCCGCCGAACTCGAATCCACTGGCCATCGGTGTGCTGGTTACCATGATAGTCATTTCCACGCTCTGTGTCCTGGTCCGTCTGTACGCCAGAGTATATCTGCTGAGGAAAGTCCAGGCCGAAGAAAGTGAGTGTTCGCCCCTGTTCAGTATGCCAAACCTGATCTGCCCCCCACATGCAACGCAGGATCAGATGGGGCACAATTCTCTTGCAAATGTGGACAGTCGCTGACTCTGACCTCCATTCTAGTCCTGCTGGTTCTTGCATATGTTTGTCAACCCATTCGAAAGGATTTCATGTACCACATCTAACGATGACTGTCATAGGGATGCTATTGGGGTGCTGCATGGGCAGATTTTGCCATGGTCGAGACACCGGGCTATTTCGTGCACACATGGAATGTTAGGGTCAAGGATATGCTTCCTACCCAATATGTATGTGCATCCAGGCCTTGTTATCACACCAAGGAGCCTAACTGACTGGAGAGCAGTACATCCTCGTCTTCGGAGTCTGTTACTCGTTTGTCCTGCCGTTCCTCAAGGTCGCCATCCTCACGGAGTGGATTCGAATGTTCGTGCCTAGGGGCACGCACATGAAGAACGCCTTCTTTTGGGGCTGCATGGCAGTCTGCTTTGTCCAAATCGGAGCTGGTATCGCGACCGTGATCGCCCTCAATGTCCAGTGCATTCCTCACGCCGCGATCTGGGACCTCACCATCACCGACAAACAGTGTTTCGAACTCTATCCGCTCCAGGTGTCGTCCGCCAGTATCCAGCTCGTCTCCGATATCGCCATCTTCCTGCTGCCGCAGCGTGTCATTTGGACTTTGAAGATGACGTGGCAGAAGAGATTGGGTGTCTCCGTCGTCTTCGGCCTTGGATTGCTGTAAGCCCTTGACGCCAACTCCGCTCGGACTTCCCCATGTAGACTAATGCGTGGTCATCACAGTGCTTGTATTTCGGCTGCCTTCAGATTGGCGACGACCGTTGCTTACGGAGAGGCTGCTGACGCGATATACGCACTCGGCCCCCTCGTTTTCTGGGCGACCGCAGAGATGACATGTGGTTTCTTTGTGTGCTGCAGTAAGTTTCGCGCTTACCCATGCATCTGTGCCTCTCGCGTCGTTGTCGAGCAACCCCACATTGTGTGGGTTTCTTAGCATATCACCACGGCTCAAGAAGAAACACCTTCACAATGGTTGCTAACTTGAGACCTTGACAGTGCCGTGTATTCCGAAGATTCTCAGGGACACTGGAGTCCTCAAGCAAATCAAAAGGGCATTTGGCATGAAGACAACCACCACAGGAAAAAGCGGCGGCTCGAACGCCAAATCGGGCCAGTTCAGCAGCAATTTATCTCACGGAAAATCTGTAGCTACGACGAGCAAGTCTTACTACAAACTGGACGAGGATGGAATCCCGATGGAGCCGGTCGAGACCGAGTCCACCGAGCATCTTCACAAAGCGAAAGTCGGAGGTGCTGGGATCACTCGGACGACTCAAATCACCGTCAGTCAGGACAGTCGGTCGATGACGAGCGATATTGAGGCTGGTCGTGGCGCCGGCATGCCCCCAGAACCCAATGACGAGTGGCCCAGGCCAGCATACAGGTGAACATGGTTCATCGTATTTTCATGGCCGCCATTTCTGCCCATTTTCGTCAATCTGAGCTTTGGGTCTCGGGACAGGGAATGAGGTTGAAGGGAATGATGGGGGAAAAGGCGGTGCGGCTAGGCACTTCAGGTTTGTGCCCCCTTAGTATTTTATACTGCTAGGGCTAGGACGCGACGTTGTAAGACGCACGGTCCTGGCCTCGTGCTCTCCGGAGTATTTCCTTGAAGCAGGAGGATTAATTGAATAACGGAAAGGTAATGAAAAATTCGGCTTGTCGATACTCGCTTTTATGTCGATATATCATCTGCTCAGTCTTATTCGAAGCACCAGACAACAGCGAAGGTCCGATGTTGTGACCACGTACTGTGACCCCCATGCTTCCCCCACCCTGCTTCAAGGTTCCGGGGTTTGGGTTACCGCTGCCAAGTGTAGCCGGCCATGCCCCTTTTCCAGGCGCCCCGCTTAATTCTCAACGACGTCCCATCCTGATGTAACTTCACCCTGCATAATGATACCTCACCTACATACATTCATTACGTGTACTCGGCAGGCTTTGCACGAAAGACCGCTCTATCGTGCTCGCGAAGCCTCTGGCCATCCACCTCTGGCCATCCATACCGACAGGAACGGGTTGCAGGAGCCCACCTTTTCTCAATTCTGAACCCTCCTGCAGGTTCGATCTCGTGATCGCGAGTATCTGCCTGTTGGTTGTCAACCACATGTGGCAGCAGGGAAAGAATCCCCACGAAGGCCAGCCAAAATGTCCAACGGACCACAAGAACCAAACGTGGGCGAGTGAAATGTGACAGAGCCAAAGTCCTTGATTCGCTCGTCTTCAAGATATCAACCTGCACATCTCGCAATGTCTTCCCGCCCTGGAAATGAATGACCTCAGTATTGCTATGACAATCTCTGATCGACTCTGTCAGCCTGGCAGCCAGCCCTGTCGGTAGCAGGAAGCCACTTTTGCCACCGGTGCTGTGTTCACCGTGACCACAGTGACACATCAAACCCCCTCGGCTACGTATTTTGACGGGGACAATCGTGCCCTCCGACCCTGGGGGATGCGCGACTATCCATGACTCTGCTCAAGAAGATCATTGCCATTGAGGGCAGACCGATTCGTACGATGGAATTGTACGTGTGTTCTCCGAAACGGTCGGTCGCAATTCGATAAGGTTGCAGGGCTCGAGATCCGTACCAGAACCTGGGATGCTGAACGGCCTCCACAAGTGGCATACGATACGTATGGATACATATGCACCACCACGTATGAGCTCCTGAGTATCAAGACCTGGATTTCACCAGCGCCACGACTCATACATCATCTGTCCAAAACATCAACCAAAAGTAAATCGCGAGGGTCCAAAAGTCAAGATGCGGTTTCTGTGCCTGCATGGAAGGGGCACCAATGCAAAGGTATATCGTCATGTCTCTCACTGCACAGCGTCTCACTTGCATAAAGTGGCCATAGCCAGCTAATCAACGATGCCAGATCTTCGAGATGCAGACAGGTAACAACATGTCCGAGGCCATTGTAGGCGAAATCCGATTTTTTCAGGAAGGTCGCTGACCGCATGGCCAGCGAAGATCCGGGAGGCTCTTGACGATCATGAATTCGTGTTCATCGATGGTACTATAAACACAGTGCCGGCTGATGGTCTGACTGTGCCTACCCTGGGAAGATATCCTACCTCAGATGCTGACAGTCAGCAGGAGTCTCCGCGATGACCGATGAATACTATGGATATTTCGAAGAAGAGGTCACTGAAAGCAACATTCAAGAGCTTGTGCTCAACATGATTGAGTTTGTTGAGGCCAATGGCCCGTTTGATGCTGTCATGGGCTTCTCTGAGGGAGGAATCCTTGCGGCTATGCTTTTGATCGAGGACTCAAGACGGTCTTTTGCGGGATTCAAATGTGGTATCTTCTTCAGTGCCGCCCCGCCTCTGGACCCAGATGTGGTTCGTGGTGGAATCCTTCGATGCGTCGATCCGGACAGGGACGGGATTCTGATTCAAGTTCCAACAGCCCACATTGGTGGGTCAAATGAGTGCCTTGAGCGGCTAAGCCTACTTTCGCCGTTGGCTCCGCTTTGGTCTAAGACTCCGGCACATCTGCGTGATGCCCTAGTCCAACTGTGCGACGACCACCATCGCCAAGTATTCCTTCATAGCCGAGGCCACGATATCCCTGGAGCGAATTCCCCTAATGAATTGTCTGGGGTTCTTCGCGCCATGGAGCGGACTATCGACAGTGCCAGCGCCCATTCCGCCTAGGTTGACCTTAATCTGCTCTTGGCCCCAGCCGTGGCGGTATCGGTGAGGTACCACGCAGAGTACAATGGAGCTGGAGGATCTCCCCCCAAGTACTTTTGAGGAGCTCGGTTGGGGGCGAAGGCTACGAGCTTACCGTCTTCGAGGTTCCGTTTCCGTAAATGACGTGTATAAGCTTTTTCAAAGGCAGGGAAGGAATCTGGCCCCTGGAATCGCGGGCCTCAGAATGGGTGAGCGACTCGTGACGAGGTCATCCTCGGCCGATTCGAGACTCAGCACGGCTTATTCACAGGCGGTGTGATAATGGATCCTCATTCATGGAGCAATCGAAGGATATACTTGACTCATATAAAATGGATGGCTTACAGAGAACCCTCTGGCAGATGCTTCTCTCTTCTTTGTTGTGTGTTGGAAGAGAGCAAACATGGGTTCCGTCACTGAGACATCATTCCCCAAAGCAGCGCTCGATCTCCAAGCAGAAGATGACATCGCCGTCGTCGGATACTCTTTCAAACTGCCCCAGGGCATAGAGGATGATTACAGTTTCTGGGAAGTACTCCGGGACCGTAAGAACCTCTCGACAGAATGGCCCGCCTCACGTATCAATATTGACTCCTTTTTGAATGGCAAGAGCCATACCGTATGTTCCGACTCGTCCCACATGTCAGCAGCATATGCTTACCAGTCTATCAGTTCAATGGCCGCCACGGGCACTTCATAGATGATGATGTCGCTGCCTTTGACGCTCCCTTCTTTTCCGTGACCTCAAAAGAGGCCAAGGCCATGGACCCAATGCAGCGATGGACACTGGAGGCGTCTTACAGAGCTTTCGAGAAAGGTGGGAAAGAGAATCTGCTACACCATTTAAGGCAGCGTGAACTGAGACACTGACTATGTTCTTCTCGTAGCGGGTATCCCTGTCGAAAGCCTGAGAGGCTCCCGCACTGCGGTCTTTTCTGCATCCATGCTGGAAGATTATATGAGAATGTCGGCCATGGACCCTGACAGTGCGGAGCGAACGGCTGTCACAGGATGCACGGTTGCGTGCGTGATACCAAACCGGGTCAGCTGGTACTTTGATCTGCAAGGTCCAAGTATACATTGCAACACTGCGTGCTCGAGCAGTCTGTCAGCTGTCGACATGGCTTGCAAAAGTATCAAAGCAGGGGACGCGTCATGTGTGAGTAGCATAGCGGCCGCCACAGACCAGCCCTCCCACTGACAGCTTGCTTACTCTGCGGGCAGGCGCTTGTCACTGGTTCGAACCTGCTTCTGGACCCAGCGATCTTCCAATTGCTGTCAGATCAGAAATTTCTGTCACCGGATGGCGTGTGCTACAGCTTCGACCACCGAGCGAACGGCTACGCTAGGGGTGAAGGCATTGTTGCCCTCGTGCTCAAGCCAGTTTCTGCCGCCGTACAGGATGGTGACATGATCAGAGCAGTCATTAGGTCGATAGGCTCAAACCAGGATGGACGTAGCCCAGTGCTGACCCAACCGAGCCCCCAAGCTCAGGAGGACCTCATCCGCCATGTTTACAAGCAGGCGAGCCTCTCGTTGGGTGAGACTCGCTATGTTGAGGCCCACGGCAAGTAGACCGTCCCTTCCAATCCCGCATGAATGGCGCTGACGCCGGAGCTTCCAGGAACCGGTACGCCTGTGGGTGACCCGATTGAAATGAAAGCCATAGGCCGAGTGTTCCGGAAGGCTCGTTCAGCCGAGGAGCCCCTTTATGTGTGGGTAGCCGGTCGCTCCTAGCTCGAGGTGTCCCACAGAAGCTCACCGGCTGACAATCTTTGCAGTGGATCCGTCAAGGCAAATATCGGCCATCTTGAAGGAGCTAGTGCTCTGGCCAGCATGGTCAAGTCCATTTGTGAGTTCTTATAGGCACCCTGCTCGAGACTCTTTCGGGACGTGAAAGTGGCTGACGTCTTCGGGTGCGCCACGATAGTGATTTTAGAGAAAGGCATCATCCCGCCAAATGCACTTTTTGAAAAGATCAATCCAGACATAGATGTTGACTTTTACCATACCGAGGTACGTACACGAGAGGCTGGCAGATTCGTACATTGGCTAATGTATGGTCAAGGTCCCAACCGAGTGCGTCGCGTGGCCCGCGTCGGGGCTCCGTCGGGTGTCTGTTAACTCATTCGGCTTCGGGGGTTCCAATACGCATGTCGTGCTTGATGATGCATACCACTACCTGAGAGATCGACGCCTTTCGGGAAACCACTGCACATCTCCCGTCCCCGGAAATCCAGCTGGCAAGCCCATAGCCAATGGCAACGGAATAAGCCGTACAGGCGCTGTGGTTAACGGCAGTGGCAACGGAATCAGCCGTACCGACGCTGTGGTAAACGGCAACGGCACGGCCCATCCTTTGAATGGGGTCAATAGCAATGGATCCACAACCAAAGAAACCGCCAATGGGCTAGGAGCCGCACAGGGGATCGGCAGCCTGCCTAGAATGATCGTCTGGACCGCAGCTGACGAGAACGCAGTGAAGCGAACGGTGGGCGTCTATCAGAATTATTACCAGGAAAGAGTATCAGGAAATCCTGAGAAACTCGATAGACTGGCACACACTCTTGCTTCTCGTCGGAGTCAGATGCTATGGCGGACCTTTGCCATTGTCGCCGACGGGCCGGAACTCCAGGGAGACAAACCCCTTTCGCCGGCCAAACCGGTTCGAAGCTCGGCGGAGGCCGGTCTGGCCTTCGTATTCACTGGGCAAGGTGCTCAATATAGCGGTATGATCTTATCATGTGACACCGCGAACTACTCTCCGCGTTGCCTTTTCCTCGCACAGATGCAGCGAAGCTAATGTCTCTATCCACAGATATGGGTCACGACCTTGTTCAATACCCCGTCTTTGCTGACGCGTTGCGGCGTATTGATGATGTGTACGCTGGTTTGGGGTGCACATGGTCCATACTCGGTATGATGACTGTGTCCTCGGAATGAATGACCATCAACTGACATTCCACTCGATGCCAGATGAATTGCGCCGTAGCAAAAATATTAACAAGCCTGAATATGCACAGCCATTGTCCACGGCCATACAATTAGCTCTGGTCGAGCTCTTGAAGAGCTTCGGAGTGAGCCCCAAGGCCGTGATCGGTCACTCGTCGGGAGAAATAGCTGCTGCGTAAGTCCATGGCCATCCGATACACTTACATCATCACTTGTGCGTCTTTATTGATTTTTTGATGATAGGTACGCCACCGGGGCATTATCCTTGGTGTCAGCCTGCAAAGTATCATATTACCGAGGGCAGCTTGCTGGCAAGCTAAGAAGTGCAAACGCCTCATGCCCGGGCGCGATGATATCTATCAATCTCTCAGAAAGTCAGGTTCCCACATTTTTGCAAAATATCAAGGCTACAGATGTCTGCGTAGCTTGCATCAACAGCCCGCTAAACTGTACCTTGTCCGGCCCTGAGGCGTCCATCGACGCAGTCAAGGCTGAAGCAGACAAGATTGGTATCTTTGCGGCGAAGCTCAAGACTGGTGTCGCGTACCACTCACCGTCGATGCTAGCCATAGCCGACGAGTATTTATCGCTTATGGGCAGTCTCGAAGGCGCCGGACGCCAGGACGCCAAGACCAGGGCTACGATCCCGATAGTCTCGTCCGTCACTGGAAGGTCTATTCGCCCGGCAGAGCTGGCCAACGGTCAGTACTGGGTAGACAATATGGTTTCTCCAGTACGCTTCGCCGATGCAGTCCAGGTTTTAACGCAAGAGTCAGCCAAGCTCAAGGTCGGTCTGGGGAACATCACCGACCTCGTTGAGGTGGGCCCACACCCAGCTTTGAAGCGACCCATCTCAGACACTATCAACCAGGAGGGCAACCGCAAGAAGCAAATACGGTATTCGAGTGCGCTGCACCGGTCACATCCACCCGTCCAGACTACTCTCGAGCTCATGGGCCACTTATTCTGTTATGGGCATTCTGTCTCGGTCTCGGCAGTCAACCAGCATTCAACGGACAGGAAACCCGCATTTCTGGTTGACTGCCCCGAATACCCATTTGACCACTCCAACAAGTACTGGGCAGAATCACGCATCTCCCGCGACTACAGACTGCGCGGAACAGTGAAAGGAGAGACCCTGGGTGCACGCGCCTCGGACTGGAACGAGCTAGAGCCTCGGTGGAGAAACTTCCTGAGCATCGATTCCACTCCATTCGCTGGCCACCATATGATAAGCGACACTGTGGTATACCCAGCAGCAGGAATGCTGGTTATGGCCATCGAGGCAGTTCAGCAAATGGTGCCAGCCGACCGTGTCGTTGCAGGCTACTTTGTGAAAGAAGCGACCTTCATCAGTCCTATTATCATAGAGGAGACTTGGGAGGACCGCACCGAAACGTCGCTCACATTGCGGCCTACAGGGCAGCAAGGTGATAGCTTGACGCAGTTCGAGACGGCCATATTCGCTTACCGTAACGGACAATGGACCGAGTGTTCACGCGCTACGATCAAGGTTGACTATTCTGAGTCGGTCACAGACGACGACGTTGACGATGAGAGGCGACTGGCCGAAGAAGACGTGAAAAGGCAACACGAATTGGTAACGAAATCTTGCGACAAACCTGTGGACTCCAACGTTCATTACAGCTATGCCTCTGAGCAGGGCCTCCAGTATGGCGATTGGTTCTCTATCCTGCAGGACATCCGCTGGGACAACAAGCGGAATGCAGTGGGACGTGTTGATGTATCCAAGAAGAGATATCAGACTAGCAGCCTGGTACATCCTGCCGTCCTCGACACGGCTTTCCACATACTGCGAGTGAGTGCCGGCTCACAGCCTGCAGCCAACGTGCCCATCCGCCTGGAGGACGCCTGGTTTTCATCTTCAGGCTGGCAGCATCCACAGACGAATTTTGTGCAGTGGCTGGCCACTTCCAACTCGGCTGTGAACGGAGAAGTGGGCCGCGGCGAGCAGGGAAAGCTCCATGCCCTGTCTGACAATGGTAGAGTCCTGTGCACCATCAAGAACGCTATGACGGCTGCCGTCACCACGGGTGCCCCAGAAAAGGAGATCAAGCTTCTGTACGGTGTCGAATGGAAGCCGCAGCTGGGCCTGCTCGAGCCCAAGCAGTTGTCTGCGGCCTGTCGCGCAGACTCATACCTTAGGGACGAGACCGTCGTCCTGGCAAACCATGCCAAGATGTGCTCTGCACTAGACCTTGCAGCTGCTCGCACGCTCAAGGTTGTCGACCACTCCAAAGTGCCTGAGGGTCTGGTCAAGCATGTTGAGTGGATGCAACACCATGTCAGCATCAATATGTCACCCGAGGCACGACAAGAAGCGGAGACGCTCAGCGACTCTGAAGTCGAGGCTCGTTTGTCGGAGGTCGACAACGTACTGCCGGCGTGGAAACTCTACACCGAGTGCGCGAGGAATCTCCCAGAGATGCTGGCTGGCGACCTTGACCCGCTGCAACTCGTCTTTGGCTCAGATCTCGCCAGCATCTTCTACGAGGACCTTTTTCTCAACTTGTGCTCTGATGGCCGGCTCGGCCGGCTCTTGGATCTGGCCTCGCATGAGAACCCGGCGCTGCGGTTCTTAGAGGTCGGAGCAGGAACTGGTGGCATGACAGGACACATCCTCAAAGCCCTTCAGGAGCGTGAGGCTCGCACCGGATCGCCTAGCTTTTCTGAGTATACCTACACGGATATCTCTCCCGCCTTCTTCGAGCGCGCAAAGAGCCGCTGGCCCGACCTGCAGGACCGGATGACCTTCAAAACCCTCGACCTAGACCGCTCCGTCGATAGCCAGGGCTTCGAAGCTGGTTCGTATGACTACATCGTCGCTGCCAGTGTGCTTCATGCCACGCCGCATCTTGAGGAGAATATCCGAAGTATCTCCAAAGCACTCAAGCCAGGCGGTCGCCTCATCCTGCTCGAGGTGATCAATCCTGATGATATTGCCACCAACTTCATGGCTGGCCTTGTTCCGGGCTGGTGGGTCGCCCGCGAGGAGTGGCGCCCTCATTCTGCAGCCATCCCCGAGGACCTCTGGGATAAGTGTCTGCGCGAGAATGGCTTCTCTGGGAACGATGTTGTGATCCGGGATTATGAGAACGACAAGTGTCACATTATGAGCATTATCGTTTCCACAGCCGCGGGACAGCCGGAAGACGCGCAAGAAGATCCAGTCAAGTCCGGAAACGTTGTCTTCGTCGTTGATGACGGGGAGCAAGGCCGACAGCAAGAGTTGGTGGACGCTGTTCGCGGCAAGGTTGATCTTACGGAAGACCAGCAAGCAGACGTATGCTCTTTTAATTTGGATGGCCTGGGGAAGACTCTTGCTGCTCTGACCGAGCACGACACTGTCGTTTGTCTCGTCGAAGCCGACCAGCCCGTTTTGGCTAATTTGACCGAAGAGAAGTTCAAGAGTCTCCAGCACCTCGTCAGCCACGCACGAAACCTTCTCTGGGTCACAAGCACAAGTATCGAGGACTCACAATACCCAGACTACAGCATCATGCACGGGTTCTTCCGTACCATCCGTGCGGAGCAGTCTGATAGCCACATCGTGACGCTCGCTATCGAGGGGCATGTCGACACGGCAGCTCGCGCGAATTTCATCCAGAAGGTCTACCAGAGCTCTTTCGGGCCACAGCCATCAGCAGAGCTAGAATATGTTGTCACTGATGGGCTTCTCACCACTGGGCGGGCTGTTGAGGACGTATCTGGGAATGCTACGCTGCGATCCCTTCTCTCCCGACAGCTACAGAACAAAGCATGGGCCGAAGGACCCGCTTTGCAGCTTTCTATCGGTAGTCTAGGCAGCCTCGATACCTTGCGCTTTGTGGAGGATGTCACACACGAGACTGAGCTCGGCTCCCTTGAAGTCGAGATCGACGCCAAGGCTTGGGGTCTCGTGCCCCAAGACTTGCACGCTGCCATGGGACGCCTGGATGGCGATGATGGCTTGCTCGGCGGCGACTGTGCGGGCGTCGTTACCAGAGTCGGCCACGGCTGTGACAGCCTTTTCAAGCCTGGCGACCGTGTCTGGATGATGGCACCGGGCTGTGCCCGCCAGTTCCCCCGCGCGGACGTCAAGAACGTGATCAAGGTCCCAGACTCCATGACATTTGAAGCGGTCACTTCTGTCTGCATCCCAACTATGACAGCTTACCAGGCGCTCGTCGAGATTGGCAGGCTAGAAGAAGGGGACAGGGTCCTGGTCCACTGCGCTGCTGATATCATGGGACAAGTGGCCGTCCAGATCGCAGCTATGCAAGGCGCAGAAGTCTTTGCTACAGCCTCAACCCCTGAGGAGAGGCAGTTCCTCGCGGAGAGGCTAAGCATCCCCAAGGACCACATTTTCTCCAACACAAATGGCCACTACGCTCAGGGCGTGATGCGTGTCACAAGGGCAGAAGGCGTCGACGTCGTCTATAATTCACTGCCTGGAGACGATGCAATGAGAGCGTCGTGTGAGTGCGTGGCCCGCAACGGCCGGTTCGTCCAGGTAGATCGCACCGTCATCGGTGCCAATGCGACCCTGCCGACGGCTCTGTTGGCTAAGAATATCTCGTTCTCAGCCGTTGATGTTACGGAGTTGAGCCCGAAAACCTCCAGCAGGCTTTTGAAGAAGATTACACAGTTGTTGGAAGACGGGAAGATCCAGCAACTACAGCCTGTGCGAGTACTCAAGTCCTCCGAGGTCGAGGAGGCGTTCAAGGCATTACAGAGTGGCAGCAGCTTGGGCCGCGTTGTTGTCGCACCCAAGCCCGAGGATGTCGTCCCGGTGAGTTTATGCATTCCCCAATTACAGACCTCAAATCGTCAAAGTGCACGTACTGATAGATCTGGCCTCTAGCAATGCACACAGGAGCGTCGATCTTGGATGTTCGACGAGAATGCATCATACCTGATTGCCGGAGGGTCCGGTGGGCTGGGCCGAGCGATCTTGAACTGGATGGCCGACCGAGGAGCGAAGCACTTCATTGTGCCCTCTCGGTCAGGCGCCTCTTCGAAGGCTGCCACCGACATGATAGCACAGCTCGAGGCCCGAGGAGTCAAGGCCGTTGCACCCAAGTGTGACGTGTCTGACGCAGCCAGCCTCAGCAGCCTCCTGGATGAGTGCTCGAAGACTCTGCCACCGATCAAGGGCTGCATTAACGGGGCCATGGTACTCCAAGACGCGATCATGGCGAATATGACATTTGCACAATGGGAGCTCACCATGAAGTCCAAGGTACAGACCTCGTGGAACCTGCACCGGCTTCTCCCCAAGGACATGGACTTCTTCATCCTCCTCGCGTCCCTCGCCGGAGTGGCCGGCCAGATGGCCTCCGCCAACTATGCGGGAGGCTGCACGTTCCAGGACGCACTGGCCCGCTACCGCGTCGCCCAGGGCCAGCGCGCCATCTCGCTGGACATCGGATGGATGCGCAACGTGGGCATCATCGCGGAGAACTCCGGATACCAGCGGCAGCGGCAGTCGCTCAACGACATGAACCCGATTGACGACACCGAGCTGCTCGCGGTGCTGGCCCTCGCCTGCGACCCGGAGAACCCGCTGCCGACGCCGACGGCGCCCCGGGCGCCGGGCCAGGTCCTCTTCGGGCTGCGCACGCCGGCCGAGAACATGGCTCAGGGTCTCGAGTCCCCCGCGGTGCTGGACCGGCCGCTGTTCGCGGGCTTCTCGTTCATACCGGGCGGCGGCTCGCAGGCCATAGGAGGGCAGTCCTCGTCGGCGGCGGCGGCGGACCAGGGTGCGGGCCTGCTGTTCCGGCAGGCGGGCGACTCGGGCGAGAGGGTGGCAGTGGTGCTGCGGGCGCTGTCGGCGAAGCTGGCGCGGGCCATGTCCATCTCGCCCGAGGACGTGGAGCCGGGCAAGGCGCTGTCGGCGTACGGGGTGGACTCGCTGATGGCGGTGGAGCTGAGGAACTGGATCGGGCGGGAGTTCGGCGCCGCGGTGGCGGTGTTTGACATCATGGGCGGTGTGCCGATTGCGAGCGTCGCCGACCTGGTCACTGCGAGGAGTGGAGCGGTGGATAATAAGAACTAGATTGGGAGTCGGGTCTAGAGCTGGGATGCTCCAGGGTTTTTGGGAATCATCTGGGAAGGTATCTGCATATTTTCTGGGGCACTTTTTATTCCTGGGCACTTGTGTGTGTGATAAATATATATACGTATTTATAAACGTAGCCACTTTCATCTCCCAGGTCGCATGCTATTTCTTGTTGGTTGAATCCTACAGTTGGCCAACGTCCTACGCGGTCGGTGTTGTGCACCTCTCAGCTCAGCATACGCGCTAGACTACGCTGCTTTTGGGCCAAATCTAAGACTACAGCACGGGTATCCGCCGTTGGAATGCTTGGCTCGTGATGGATATGTCGTATCGTAAGTGTGAATGTATGTGGATGGGGCAAAGGCTGGTGGGAACATGGAGCCATCGGGGGCTTTTTGCCGTGCACTGTTTGATGACCTCTGCCGGTCCAGCCGGATCGTCGTGGCCTCGTCGCATAGGGGAATTTTTTCAAAGTGGGCGCTGGTAAGGCGAGGGCACGGTGACAGTGACAGGTCTTTTTTTTTGCCCTCTGTCTCTCTGTCTCTCTTTTCGACTCGTCCAAGATTGAGATAGATAAAGATTTTATGCCTGGCCGGACTTATGTCGGTGATAGCTGCGAGGCTTTATACCATAGTAGACCACATAGACAGACTCAGCCAGGTTGTGTGTGTGATTCCGCCTTAGCGGACCAGACGGGCGGGTAGTTTCACGAAACGGGCAGACCTGGCAGATAGTTGAAGGCTGAGCTGAAGCTGGAGGGAGCCCACATAAATGGCTCGAATGGCTGCGCGGCAGGGGTGAGATTGGTTTCCGCGCTAGCATCTGACACAGACTGACACACTGAGACACGAGCAGACAGTGGCAGAACCAGCCGGACAAGGCACGCTCTGACCCACCTGCATGCAGGGGACGCGAGATGCGATTGGGAACCAACCCGGGGCTGCTGGGGGGACCTGGGAATTCCTGCGCTGCCCTGCCTTTGGCCAAGGGACCCACGCCTCTTCAACATGTGAAGCGAAAGGGGATTGCGAGGAGATTCCTGTTGCCGAACCCTCGAACCTGCCAGACTTTCAGACAGCAGCAGAGGGCCCTCGCGACACGATACGACACCACACACAAAGGAAAACAACCGAACAGAGAAACCCCCACTCAGGATCCATCCGCCCAACAGTCACATCCGCGTCGCCGCCCTCCTCTCGGTGTCAGCAATCAATCGACGAGTCTACCAATTAACCATTCCATCTCATCCCATCCAATCCATCCCACTCTCCATTGGGCAAAACCACCACAGCCAGCAAGAGTCTCTACTAGTCTCTACTCCTCGTCTCGACGACGCCAAGGTTCAGCTGGACTAGCCCTCTCTCGATTCGACCTCCTGCCGGCCCCCACCCGCAAACCCAACACGCCAGCCCACCAACTCACCAACAACACAGCTACTATCGAGCAGCTACCACTGGTTACCGATTTACTCCTTCCTCTCTGGTGGCAAGAGCTCTTCCGGCTAGGCCATGTTCGCACCTTGACTGCGGCCTCCACGATCCGAGAGCGCTCAACGCGCATCTCGAAACCTTGTGATTGATTCAATCGCTGCCCACGCCCACTGCAGCAATTGGACAGTCACCACCGTCTTCACGCTCGCTCTCGCATACGATATTCCTCCTCCGCCTCTTACCTCGAACCATCATGGCGGACCCCTCGAGATCCCCTCCGTCGCAACGGAATCGGGCGCCCCCGCCTCCTTCGATAACCTTGGACGGCCTTGGTGGACCGCCAGGCGAGCGTGGGAGAGGCAGGTCCACTTCCGGCGCGGGAGAGGCGCAGGCATATGGGGCGCAGGCACAGTCACAGTCGCAACCACAACGGTACGAGAGGTTATCGCCAACCACGGCCCAGATGGCCGCGACCTTGCCCGGCATAACGACGTATTGGGATAACCCATATCAACAGCAGCAGCAGCAGCAGCAGCAGCAGGGACTACTACTACAACAACCACAGCAGCAACAGTCGAGGCAGGCAGGGCTGCAGCTTGGGGCCGAGTCACCCGTTGATCCTACCGCATTTCAGTATGCCCTCCCACCAGATTTCTCTAACGAGCAGCTGTCGCCGCGTCCGCTCTCAGAGATCGGCTCCACCCCGAACGCGGCCTACGAGGCGCCATCCTACTTCGATGACCACAACGGCCAAGAGTCGGACAGGGTGCCTCTTACGCAGACTGCCCAGCCAATTGATGGTCTTAGTGTTGCCGGCGATGCGCAGCCAAGGGATAGCTTCCAGACGGTGCGGGACCTGGATACTGGCCCAAGCCAGGTGCGCAACTCGGACAGGCTTGGTTTTGACTTGGAGTCTGGGATCGGCTCCCAGAAGCACAAGAGTTTCGGGAAGAACCTGACGCCCGATGCGAACCGACGATCCCGTTCGCCCGGGACATCGGGCGCGTTCCTTAAGGCCGGCTCCATCGTGCGAGCCATGTCCCAGCGTGTCGTGAACATCAGTGGTGACGAGGTTCTCGAGAACCAGAAACGCCGTGATCGATCCCGCTCGCCCAGCCGAGATGGTCCGCGCGAGTCTATGCCCCAGGTGCCCGAGGTCGACACCTCGTATCACTCGCAGCTCTACCAAAATCAGAGCCCCATCGAGAAGAAGGGACAGGCGGAATACATCTTTCCCTCAGATCCCGGCCCCCTATCTCCGGCGCCCTCGCTACATGGTCGTATGGCCAACCCTTTAAAAGGAAAAACCTTGGGCATCTTCTCTCCCGACAACCCAATACGAACGCGCCTCTGCGATATTCTCGTCCAGCCGTGGACGGAGCCTCTACTACTTATTTTAATTGTGCTTCAAATGATCCTCCTATGCGTTGAGGCCGCACCAAATGTTTTTGATGACGGCGAGGGCAGGCCAGACAGATGGGGTAGTACCTCGATCGACTGGGCCATATTCTGCCTGTTTGTCATTTTCACTATAGAGCTGATTGCCAGGATCATCGTGTCCGGCTTCGTGCTCAATGCTTCCGAGTATAGCACCATTGACCGCAAACGCGGCGTCAAGGCGGCTGTTGTGGACAGATATCGCACTGTCTTTCAGCCTCAAAGACAAAAGTCGGTTAAGAAGCCACCACAAGACTATGGCCCGTCAACTTTCTCGCGCTCTGTCACGTTCCTGCATGGTCATTCACTTCCTCAGACGATAGAGGAGCAGCAGAGGTATCAACTGGCCCGACGAGCTTTCTTGCGCCATGGTTTCAATCGACTCGACTTTGTTGCTGTCATATCATTTTGGATATCTTTTGTGATTGGAATTACGGGCGCTGAGAAACGACACCATCTTTACGTGTTCAGAATGCTTAGCTGTCTCCGCATCGTGAGACTGTTGGCACTGACCAAGGGTAATGCCGTAAGTTGTCCCTGGATCCCGGTGGAAGCCAAGTTACTCATGTGAGAACAGGTCATTCTGCGAAGTCTGAAAAGAGCAGCACCATTATTGCTGCGAGTCTCATTCCTGATCGGTTTCTTCTGGTTGGTCTTTGCTATTATTGGCGTGCAAAGTTTCCAAGGCAGTCTTCGCCGACAGTGTGTCTGGATTGACCCAGCGGACCCCCTGAACGTCACTGCCGGATTTGTCAACGATTTCCAATTCTGTGGTGGCTATAAGAACCAAAGTACTGGCGACGATTTACCATGGGTCATCGCTGATCCGCCTGACGACTTGAGTAACCTCAGATCCGGCACAGGTAGCGCTAAGGGCTACATTTGTCCCAGAGGGTCACTCTGTCTGCAGCAGGGGAATCCGTTCAACGACACTATGCACTTCGACGACATTTTACACTCACTCGAAATGGTTTTTGTCGTCATGAGTGCCAACACGTTCTCCGACCTGATGTACTACACAATCGATTCTGATTACACACCGGCCGCACTCTTCTTCGGCGCTGGAATCATGATAATGTTGTTATGGCTGGTCAACTTGCTCATTGCTGTCATCACATCATCATTCCAGGTCATCCGTGAAGAGAGCAGGGCCAGTGCCTTCACCGATACCGAGGACAAGTTCGAGGACGGCCCTGCGGAGGAGCCTCCGAAGCGGATATCTTCTGTACAGCGAATTTACGACAAGTCGAGGTTATTCTGGGTCCTGTGCATCGCTTTTGACTTGCTTGCGCAGGCGTGGAAGAGCGCCTCAATGTCGGATGACCGCAGAGCCTTCATCGACAATGTCGAAGTGGTAGTGACACTTCTACTCGACATCGAAATCATCATACGACTCATTGCAGACTTTAGGGGGTTTCGTCGCAGCACTCGAAACCTCGTGGATCTAGGGCTTGCTGTCATCACATCCGTCATCATTCTGCCTCCGATCCACGACTCGGGAACCGTCTACGCTTGGTTGACGGTATTCCAGATCATGAGGGCCTACCGCGTCGTCCTTGCGGTGCCGATGACCAGGGACCTGATTGTGCTAGTGTTGGGTGATGCCACGGGTATCAGCAACCTGATGCTGTTCGTCTACCTGATGACGCTTCTCATGGCAATTTTCGCCTCACAGTTGTTCCGCGGAGAGATACCTTTGGAGGACGACGGCGGTGAAAACATCAACATGAACTTCTCGACCATCTGGAATTCGTTCCAGGCAATGTTCCAAATCCTTTCCAGCGAGAATTGGACGACTGTTCTGTACACAGTCACCGGTTACACGGAGCAATGGCATACTGCGTGGATCGGGGCGATGTTCCTCGTCGGATGGTTTATTTTGGCCTTCTTCATTCTCATCAATATGTTCATTGCTGTCATCCAAGAAAACTTCGATGTCGGCGAAGATGTGAAACGACTTGAACAAGTCCGAGCATTCTTGCAGCGGAAAGAACTTGGGGGCAGTTCCAGCAATCTCGCGCTTTCAACGATCTTCTCTCTAGGCAAGACGAGGAAGAAGAAGGACCCCCTGGATTACGGCCCAGCTACCATGGAAATGTTGCTGAAAGAGGCTGTTGTCCGGGACTTCCTCGACGACGCCGCGGAAACCGTGCAGGAGACACCCGGCAGCGGAAGCCAATCGCCCCCAGAAGGTGCTAATGGAAAAGGTGGTAATGTGAAGCCTGGTTTCATGTCTATGATGTGGGGCAAAGTGGTTACGGCTTTCAGCAGCAAAGACCCAAACCCGTTCTATTCGAATCTCGCCTTCGAAAATCGTCAAGAGACCCAGGACCCGCGGCAGATGGCTCGTCAAGCTGTCTCTGCCACCGCTGAGCGACGCAAGGCGCAGCGCGCGTATCTGGCTCGACACCCCACTTACAATAACTCTCTGTTCATATTCACACCAAAGAACCCGATTCGGCGCCTTTGTCAGCGAATAGTTGGCCCCGGTCGGGGGACTGAGCGTTTCGATGGTGTAGAGCCTCACAAGATTGCATGGTACTCATTTTCGGCCTTCATATATGCCGCTATTGTCGCCATGGTGATCTTGGCCTGTGTTACCACGCCCTTGTATCAGAAGGAATTCTTCGAATCTCATGAGTTCAGCGTTGAGAATTGGTTCGTCTGGACTGATATGGCCTTCGCCACTCTGTTCAGCGCAGAAGCTCTTATCAAGGTCATCGCAGATGGGTTCTTCTGGACCCCGAACGCGTACTTCCGCAGCTCCTGGGGGGTCATTGACGCTGTGGTCTTGATCACTCTCTGGATCAACGTCATCACGCTCTTCACGAACGATGGGGCCGTGTCTCGAGCTGTCGGTGCCTTTAAGGCCCTGAGAGCCCTGCGGCTGCTCAACGTCAGTGACAGTGCCCGTGACACATTTCACTCGTTGATTGTGATCGGTTGGTGGAAAATTGCCAGCGCTGCATTTGTGTCGCTTTCGCTGATTATCCCATTCGCAATCTACGGGACCAACTTGTTCATGGGCAAATACGTCACCTGCAACGACGACGGCGCAGGCGAGTTCCTCCACGACTGCTTCGGTGAATACAACAACAAGCCATTCAATTGGGACGTGCTGGCTCCCCGAGTGGCCGACAATCCTTTCTTCAGCTTTGACGACTTCGGTTCCTCGCTGTTCATTCTCTTCCAGATTGTCAGTCAAGAAGGATGGATTGATGTCTCGTTTGGTGCACAGTCCATTACAGGGATCGGCAAGCAACCGCAATTTGGCGTTGCGCAAGGCAACGCCGTGTTCTTCATCATCTACAACCTCTTGGGCACAGTTTTCGTGCTTACGCTGTTCATCTCCGTCTTCATGCGAAACTACACGGAGCAGACTGGCGTGGCATATCTGACAACAGAGCAACGGTCGTGGCTCGAGTTGCGCAAACGTCTCCGCCAGATCTCCCCTTCTAAGACGTCTTATGATGACTCTAAACAGAGTTGGAAGAAATGGTGTCACAAGCGCGCGATCGAGAAGAAGGGCAAATGGTACACCAGCATCACGGCCGTACTGGGTCTCCATCTTCTGCTGCTGCTCGTTGAGTTCTACGAGGAGCCCCTCTGGTGGACCAACACGAGAGACGCGATATTCTTCTTGTTCACCCTGATCTACATGGCAAACACTGGAGTTCGTGTCTTTGGTCTGGGCTGGCCGCGCTTCAGGAAGAGTTCTTGGGACATGTATTCGCTGGTCGTTGTGTTCGGTGCTTTTGCGACCACGATCCTCTTCCTCATTTCGCCCGAGGAAGATACTTTTGTGCAGCTGCACAAGTTTTTCCTCGTTGCCATTGTATTCCTGCTCATTCCTCGAAACGACGCCCTAGACCAGCTCTTCAAAACGGCAGCAGCTAGTCTGACGACCATCGGCAATCTGTTGGCAACCTGGCTTGTCTTCTTTTTGGTCTTTGCCATTGCTCTGACGCAGACATTCAGCTTGACGCGATTCGGCGGCGAGGAGACCACTCAGATCAACTTCCGCACGGTGCCAAATGCGCTCATCCTGCTGTTCCGCATGTCTGTCGGCGAAGGATGGAATGAGATCATGGAGGATTTCGCCTGTATCGAGCCGCCTCTGTGCGTCGAGAGCGAGAACTTCTACCTCAGCGACTGTGGCAGCGCTGCATGGGCCAGGGTGCTGTTCATATTGTGGAACATCCTCAGCATGTATATCTTCGTCAACTTGTTCGTGTCGCTCATTTACGAGAGTTTCTCGTACGTGTACCAGCGATCAAGCGGGCTGTCTGCCGTCGACCGGGACGAGATCCGCCGTTTCAAGGAGGCCTGGAGATCGGTCGATCCCCAAGGCACAGGACACATTAGCAAGGAAGCTTTCCCTCGCCTGCTGGGAGAGCTGTCTGGGGTGTTTGAGATGCGAATCTACACACATGAAGATTCTGTGCGACAGATTCTTGATGATGTTGGAAACGAGGTGCCATCGTCCCGCCACCAGTCCATCTCATCGGCAAGCGCGTATGGCGGTGCCAATCTTCAGAAGTTGAACAAAAGGCTGGGCGAGATTGACATCGAAGCGGTGCGGGAGAGGCGCAGGAGGTACAACATCTTCTACGAAGAGGTCATGGTGTCAGCGGACCCCGACAAAGGCATCTCGTTTACTACAGTGCTCATGATTTTGGCTCACTACAACATTATCAACGACAGCAAGAGTCTTCGGTAAGTCACACTTAGCCAACATGATATCCGAGTTCGTCCAACTAACAACTATGTAATAGACTTGAGGAATTCTTGCGTCGTCGGGCACGTCTCCAACGTGTCGAGGAGGAAGTCCGCCGTCGTGTGGTCGTCGGGTTTTTCGACACAATGTAAGTTATTCCGCGTTGGTAACATGGCTGGGATCAAATGCTAATGAATCCCCGATAGGTACTATGCACGACAATTCAAGCGGCACATGGATCGCAAGAGGTCTGCACGTATGACGGCAATACCTCAGCTCACCCTGGACCTGCCGGACATCCTCGTAGATGACGAAGAAGAGCGAGAAAAGAGGAAGACAACCTCGTCACAGCTGCTAAAGAATCCTTACGGGCCACAAAGCCCATCGACACCCGGCTCGGCGGGCCTGCGCTCGCCTGGCACGGGCGCCGCGTTCCTGAGCCCTAACGAGGCCCGGAACAGCGGCGGCGCTGGCGGCGCCACCAGCCACCAGAAGACGTGGTCCGCCAATAGCGCGGACCTCACGCTGCAGACCAACTTCGACAGCACGGGCGGCGTGCACCCGCTGAGCATGCCGCGGGCAGGAGAGGCCAGCTCTGCCAGGAGCGACGCGCACCAGTCGACGCACTCGGCCTTCAGCTTCGAGCTGCAGCCTGGCTCGGGCAACAGCTCGGCGGCCAACAGCAGGCGCAACAGCAGGAGCAACAGCGCCGTCAGCCCGATTCAGATGAGCCAGATCCTGGATGACTCCATCTGGATGGCGAGTATCAGGCGGAGCGCCACCATGAAGAGGAAGCCGGGGTGGTAATTATAAGTGACCAGAGTGTGGTCACTTAGGAGGAAGATTAATGGGATTAATGATCAGGGAGGCGAGGGATGGAGGAAGGGATACATTTGGAACTGGAACAATGGAGAGGAGGCTGGCTACTACTACACGCCACTGCAATATCGGGCAGGCCAATCGCCCTTGCATTGTGAGGGACGGGAACTATCACACTGGCGTTTGAACGGTTTGGAGGCCGGGGAAAGAAGTTCTCCTGGCGGCGTTGTATCACTTTCTGTTATTATCTGCCTAATTTTGTGTTTCGGCTGAGCAAAGCGAAGCGAGCATGCTGGTTGTCCATTTCCCCAAGGGGTGGTAACGTCGGTGGAGGAAGTTGTAGATATCTACATAGATACAGTGGGCGGAATAGGTTCTTCGGAACATGGTGGTGAAAACAAACAAGACGGGAGCATCAGCTCCCACGGTCATTAGTATTTCCCCCAACACCTCCGTGTGATTTGTGATGTGCCTCAAGTTCCTCTTCGGGAAGGCGACACTTCTCGGTGTCCTTCTTTTGGGATTCCCCCGAGTATACGCCGACGGCGAAGGCCAGGGATTTGTGTCATCCACCTACATCATGAATGAGCTCACGCCCGAGCGCGCTTTTTTTGAATTCCGGCCATGACAAACAACAAAACTTGGCGGACAGCGATCCGATCGGATCGAATCGGCTTTGTTTCGCTCGCTCTTGGTCGCTACTATACCAGTACGTTTGTGGCCTCCCCCAGATATACAACATTAAAGCTACACAATTTTTGTCGCCCTCGACTCGGCGAAACTGGTGCGGATTCTATTTCCAGAAGCACCCCAGTATCCGGGTGGCAAAACTTTGTTTATTAACAAGGCTCGCGTGGGCGGGGGGAAACGGGGGTTTGTTCAGCCCTGTTCATCTATCTCATACAGTCGTCGGTGGGCTCGCGGGCGAAAGGTGGATAGACCGATGAGTTTGGTGGTCTAGTTTAGTCTTACTTTGCGCATGTATTGTACGCGAGAGCCAATTGTAAAGCGGCATGTATGAACAGTGCCGGTGGAAACGTAAGTTTGCTTTGCCTCTACCATGCCGAGCTGAGCCCTTCGGCTCGGTGGGCGGGGCGGGGCGGGGGCTGTTGTTCATGCGCTGTGCCCAGCTTATTACGACGCCCGCAGGAGTCCTCCCCGGCGTGCTGTGTAAATTGATAGAGGCTTATACTGGACATCGTCGGTGTGTGGTATACTTATCCTAATAGAGACCATCTATCTGTCTGGCCCTTCCGCACCCCGCGACCCGGCCGGGACGTGATGAGGGCGAAGGGTTGCATTGCATCTGTGGCGGTCTCCCTCTCCGCAAACAGCTTGCCAAGTCCCACAAACAAGTCTCATCTGCACGTCAACCGAGCTGTCACCTTGTTCCGAGCACCTGGCGCGCTGTGGTAGCAGCGCAGTAGTTCTGGGTTCGAGGCTAGGGTTGCGTGTGCGTCTGTGGGCGATGCAGGCTTTCCGAAAAGGAGGGACGGGTCATTGGTCTACATAACCACTACTGCGCAAATGCTCGTGCGTATGCACCCCGATGTGGCCGCTGCTATTTCGGGCATGCTTCTGCGGTTGGCCCCTGCAGAAGGGCAGTGCCATATGCGATGGGAAGTAACTATGTAGAGAAATGGAAGAAAAGACAATAGGCCTCCCGGAGTTTCCGCTGGTTCGTCCTGGGAGAGGAGGCGATCTCTGATCAGTCAAAGTTCATGTCGGCATGAAGAGACCGTGATCCATCAGGAGGTAAGCTTTTCCACCCAGGCAGCCGGTGAGGGGGATCGTCGAAGACATACTGCCGCTGGGCATCTGCCACAATCTGTCGGTCTCGGTCTGGGGAAACAGCAGAACTCCAGAGTGTTGTAGGATAGGAAGTCGGCCTTGCCGTCCTCGTCTTGGCTGGTGGTGTTCACCTGCTGTGCTGCATGAAGGAACTCGGGCGAGCCATTCGTTCAGGATTGAGGATCTCGTATCCTGTCGGACACGGGCAAGGGGAAGGGGAAAGTTTAGGTAAGGTGCGGCACACAAACTAAACCATCTAAAGTAACTCGGAGCCGTTGCTAGTTTGAGGCAAAGGCTGGCTTCAGGATGCCTGGCTGCGTCTTTTATCGTGCTCGGTCTAAAACAGAACTACACCGTGCCGGGGTCGACGTGGCCGACCCCTTGCCCCGGTGAAGATCGAGCAGATAATGTGCAGTAGATGTTTAGCCAGACGACGAGCCAACCGGGTTTGAGAGGGCACATCTAGCGTGTAAGGCGTGATGCTCGATGGGGGCAGATCTGCCAGAATTGCCATAGATTACCCAGCGCTGGGCAGCGCTGGGCAACGAGGGCGGCGAGGGTGGTTATCGCGGGGTCTGATATCACGGTGGCAACCACATGATACCAGCCCGGGGCGAGGTGATTCAGGCTTGTCAGACCAACAATCAATATCCGAGCAGCATACCACCGACTGGCCACTGATGGAGCGATCTGCAGCCGATATGGCAGAGCTAGTGTTACGAGGCTGGAGGTGTGTTGAAATGAAGCGGATGACGATAATTGCAGCCGTTAATTAGACGGCATAGTAAGCGTGGGAGAGGGTGGCTCGATGTTTGGACTGTTTCGCCTCACCTCACCTCACCCTCCAGACCATCTGGACCGGTCCTGAACCACCTGCCGCATGCAGTACGTACATGGCAAAGAGTCGTCGCAATGACCACGACGGAAAATCGTGATGTGCCGAGAGAGCAGATCTTTGGACCGATGGTGATGGACCGGGGATGTCTGGGGATATCTCAGGCATGGATGAGGGGAGCTTCAGAGTTTGGGACTACAGGCATTGCTGCCAGTCCGCAACTGCCTCCAAGAGTCCCAAGGTTGTGTCAAATGGTTCCAGAAGGCTTCTACTGCGATGCAGGATGAGGTCCCGCACCTTCCTAGTGTATTGGAGGCTCCTGCAGTAAAGGTGAAACACAGGCCAAGGAGGGGTGGCGGCCGTCACTCCTTCCCTCTCTGCCTCATCACTTTGGGCCCGCAAGCACATGTTCTGAGTACCAAGGTACCTCACCCTGCTCTGCTTCGGACTGATGAGCCCAGGTAGACAGTACCACACGTTGGACTCGAAGCCTTCCAGCAGGCTGGCAACGTTGGCTGGCGATCACGCACCTGCGGTTCTCGAGACCTCCCTCAGACCTCTCTTGCCAAACCAGACAGCCATCTGCATAACCTCAAGACTGCTACAGCTCCAGTATTCTCTCGGGTCTCTCGGGCCTCTAACGGCGTATGACACCCGGCCTTCTCTGCTCGCCATCGCCCGCCCACCGGTAGTTGAGACAACCGCAACGCCGAGGAGGGGCAAAATGTCGTCGAGAATCTGGACGAACGACACGAGACGAGACGAAGGCGAGGGAAAAGGTCGCCGCGCGCAGAAGCGACGGCTGCCAGATACGAAGACCAGAAACCCAGGACAGCAGGCACCTCGAACCCGGGCCAGACAAGAGCTTGTTTCACGGCCGTTCAAACAAAGGACAGCCCTGCATGTCCGCATGTGTGCCCGTACGCTTTTTCGATCCACATTCCTGCGTCACGTCTCTACTCTGCGTGCAAGCATTTTCTTGTACGTATTTTTATGTACGTTATGTAATAAATGTAAAGAGTCCAAGGGCCGTCGGCCGGCGGCACACACACCACAAACCACAGACAGACCGAGACCAGTCAGCCTGTTTCGGCTGCCACACCACACACAAACTCTCGATCGGATCTCCCACCCTCAATTCTGCCTGCTTGCAGACTTGCTGCCTGGAAGTATGGCACGCGTGGCTTCAATGGCTTCAATGGCTCCAATGGCTCCAATTACGGGATGAAGTGAACAGGCTGGCTGCGACACGTTATCATCACCCTGGTCTCGGGTGGTTCCCTTCCTAGGGCAGTGAGACAGGCCGCCTCTCTCCTCACTAATATTTGGTAACAGTGCGGTGGCATTATCCGCATTGATCTATCGACCCAAGATGGCAACGCACTAGTCGAGGTCGAACGGGTTCGTCGCGGGCGGGCGGCCATCGCTTCGCTTCGCCTCGCTTCGTTTGCATGCATCGCATCAACTCGTCTCCTGCCTGTGTCATCACACACCATACCCCTGACCAGAGCGGGCCACCACCAGCTAATACTATGCACACAGTAGTGCAGTACCACCGCCGTCAGTCGCGGGCGGGCCAGAGTGGGTGAGTGTGTGACCTGCCTCGCCCGCCTTCGCCCTGATTACCAGGCCTGCTTCAACCCAGTCCCGCTTTCTCGGCCAACCAAAACAATTGATTCTCCCTCGGCCAGGCAGAGACCTCTTGTCCAGCCTGATTTTGCCTACTTCAGCCTGCTCTATTGCCTGCTGCACCGGCTGCTGGGCCTGGCGACTGTGGAACAAGCCCGTCCCCGGATGCCCCAGGCCCGCCAGCGAGATGCCCCGTGGCTGCAGCTTCTGCGGCATCGCCTATCACCTGTCCGGGTCGTCCGTGGTTCCTGCTTCTAATTCGGGTTTAGTCCAGGGACCCGGCAAGATCCACTTTCCCTCGGTTTGAGGACCATCGACTTTCCCCTGGCCTTCCCTGCAAGTCGCACGTCGCTCGTCGCACGTCGCCCGTTCGCCCTTGTCTGCTGTTTGGACAGCCCACCCCTCCCTTCCCTCACTCCTGGCTTCATATAATACTTAAAGCCTCAACTGGCATCTGTGATCCTGGAGATCTATTTAGCTGCCGTTCAATCTACCTCCAGCAACCCCCAAGCTCCAGCCCCATCTCGTCGTACGCAATTAGTGTGTGTGTCCGTTGACGACGACTCAATATCTCCGCGCCCCCTGGTTCTGGCATCCACTCCGCCCACTTCTTTTGATCTACACACGGACCAGATCGTTCACTCGCTTCCGCTAGATAAAATCCAGCTTCACTCCAGTCTCTCGCTTCCACCGACGTGGCATTAAACACATATATACCCTCAGGCTGAGCCTTCTTGCGTCATCCAGACCTTAATAATCCTCCTCCTTTCCAACTGCTCCCATCACCCGAATCCGTCGTCAAACCGCCACATTTGGTCTCTACACGTCTTCAGACTATAAACGTCCAGACGACTACGGAAAGCCCCACAAACTGTCCAGCATCACCATCTGTCTTCACCGCTCTTCTTCTCCCACCCGCCAAAATGGACTCATTCGGCTTCCAACCCGTCAACACTCGCTTCACCCCCTCCGCGGGCTCGCGAACACGCTTCTCCTACCGCAGGACATCAACGAGCTCTAGCCGGAACTCTTACGCCTCCAACACTTCCTCGGCGTCTGCTGCTTCGTCCATCAACAGCCTGATTTTCCGCCAGCCCTCGATCATGGACCTGGAGGAGGAGCACAAGAGCTTCGGCTCTGAGCTCAAGATCCTCGAGCCAAGGCCCGTCGTCTTCTTCGGCAGCATGGAGGAGCGCTTTGCATCCCTGTAGTCCATCACATGCTCTCATCGGCAACATCCAAACAACTCCTGGTTGAGTGCGTCTTGGGCTTTCGATTCTACAACCTCCTCTTCAGCAAATTCGTTTCACCAACCCACCCTTGACGCCGTTTACACACTACGAACCTATGATACCAAACGATGAAGAGGGGACGGAACTTTTTCCACATTCAAATCGACCAATGGTCGACGGCGCGGGACATTTGAAGTTACTTTTTAAAAAACTTCGGGGACTGCCTTTGGGCGAAGCATGGTAGTGTACTAGCTTCACCCGGTGAGTTCCGGGGTCACTCTCGGCCCCGGGCCTCATCCACTGGCGGATTGCAACTTGATTTATCACTTTGGGACACAAGGAAGACAATCTTCCACCTGGCGCAAAGAAGGTGTTCGATTCTTTTTTCAGTCGTTTACGGGAGGAAGAGACTTGCTATGAGATCCAATATGGCTTGAATGACACCACATTCACGGTAGACGACGGGAAGGCTACTACGAAGGAGACATAGGAGTATCAGGAATATAGCAGTCTTTGAGCTGCTGCTTATCCACCCACAACCTGTCCTTGTGCGTGTACCGCGTGATATCTGCTTCCTTTGCCATGGTTCATATGAGCGCTTATACCATCCGAGGTGTACAACTTATCAGAGTTGTGCTCGAGATGGGTGACACGTGGGTGATCAGCGAGTGTTATCGCCACGTCTACGCCACCGTTGCTGCCACTGCCGGGAAAATGTTTCACTGCCCCGAATCCAGAAATGGTGCCCGCACCGCACGGAGCTGCCACCGCCCGCCTATCCCCAAAGATGTCCCGGTGCTGAGGAGGGGGGGAGGGTGTTTCAGTTTCGTTACTGACAGTCTGGGGGAGATCTCTCCCTCATCTCCGCGGGCTTTCGGTGCGGTGTTCTCGGCCGGTGATGGTAGACATCTCTCTGACGGCCCCGGGCCAGCGTCTCTGAGGCATCCTGCTTTGGGCCTGGTTCGAGGTGTGCTGGGATTTTTGAGGCTCGGCTAGGTGTCCTCGGATTATGGGCTGATAGCTGCTTGGAGGGGGACGTAACTGTTCGGGTGTCGCTGGTGTCACTATCTAGCGAAGCCTGCCTTGCCAGCTTGGCAGAGAGGGATACGCGGAACCCAGCTGTTGGTGTCGGATACATTCGGACCCGCCCTCTGACGTCGTCCCTTTGCTTTCTGCCTCCCTCATGCACACTCGACCGTGGTATATTGGGATGGGGAATGGTTGTGATGACGGGATATATGTCACTCAGGGCAATCAACTTTTCGCTCATAATGTCGATACAAGGGCAGAACGACAGTAAGATTCCAAGAGCCTGTATATCCACTCTGATAGAGTATTTGAGAGTGTTACATGAACCATCTATCTGCGGACTTCCGTTGGGCATGGTGCCTGAGGTGTCACAGTTCCTGTTGCAAGCCTCAGTGGTCAACCAGCTGCTTGCCATTGGCCGTGGATGTCCGGACTGAGTTGTAATAGAACGTTCAATTAAAAGTATCCAGAGACTGCCACATCTCTTTAGCCTTCCTGATGCCAGCTGTCTCTCCTCTTGCCCACCTCGTGACAGATAGGCAAGTGTGTGTATGGGTGACTGATAAGGTGAGAACCAGCTCCTAGAGCAGCAAGTCACCTGAACACAAATAGGTCCAAACCATCATCGCGACCTGGCTCAACGTTGGACCTAATCCTCCTGCCCCAAAGAAAACCCGATCTCGATGAGAGAAAGAATCAATCCACGCGGCTCACACCTCACAGCTCTCAACAACCCACCGCATCCTCTCCTTTACCTCAGGCGTAAGCTCAGTTGTCGCGCGCTTAGCTTTCCTTAGGTCCTCCCACAGCGCCGCGAACCGAGCATCAGCCGCGACAGCCTCCCGGAGCGCCGGAAGCTCGGCCAGCAGCGGGCCCAGTGTGGTGTAGGCGCCGGCCACCATGGCGGGCAGCGGCTGCTGCTCCCAGGTGCGGGTCATCCTCCCCACTGCGGGTCCTCGCTCCTCCTCCCACTGGCACGCGAGCCGCGTGGCGGCCAGGAGCGACTCGAGGTGGAACAGCGCCTCGCGCGTATCGAAGAGGCTCTCCGTGTCGGTTATGCAGTCGAGGATCTCGGCGGCGCGGTCCTGCGTCGCGGCCGCTGCTGCTTCTGCGGCGGCGTCGAGGCCGTGTTGTGTTGCAAGGATGTGGACCTGAGCGTCGGTCAGGAAGGAGGAGATTGGCTCGTAGGTGGTGAGCTCGCAGCCTGCGTTGTTGGGGTGCGTTGTCAGCGTGAGTCCATTTGTGACGTCCTGCTGGCTTGCTCCTGGTGTCTGCTCCCCCCTCAAATCCACCCAAACCAGTTCCGCTTTCCAGCGTGTTGGTGTATTGGTTCAGGATGTTATGTGTGGGACTTGCCTTGGGCTATGTAGTCATTGATAGTCCACCAGTCCTTCCAGTCCTGCTCAAGGAGATGGGGAACCTCGAATACGTGTGTCATTGCCTGGTTCCCGAGAGTTAGCCAGGTGGTTCTTCAAGCGACACTGTCCAGCTTGAACTCATGCTCACTGTTCCGTCCTGAACGGCCTTCTCAATCGTAGCCTGGAGCTCCGGGCAGATTTGCCGGACTTGGGTCGCAGGTACATGGTAGTAGTCCCCTCCAGCGAGCTTGAACATGATGGTGTATCTGCATGATTCCGGTCAGAACTCAGAACTAGCTTCTGTCGATGGGGATGAAGTGCAAGGCACCTGCTGGACTTACTCATGGGCCGGACGGAACTCGCTTCCGCTCATGTGGCGAGTGCGGTACGGAAGAACGATCATCTTCGGTGATGTTGGTATCCGTATCGTGATTGAGAACGTCAAGTGGGCTGAAGTCGGTTGATCGAAGACTAGGTAGCTGATTTGTGATGCCTTGCACGCAATTGGAGAGATACTGTGTGCGTAGCAGAGTGAGAGAGACTAGGAAGGAACGAGAGACTGAGTGTGCTTTTATCTACGAAGTAGAAGACGAGACAGGTAGGCAATGAAGTTACCTTCGTAAACAGGGAAGCTTCCTATCTTATTCAAAGTGAATCAGTTTCGAAAATGAGACGTACAAAGAAGGTGACTGAGCTCATCGCCGCGGCAGACACAATGGGCCTGCCTATTGACGGGGACGAACAATAGCAGGCTGGTCGAACAACAAGCCCCCAGGCTAGTGTCTGATCCAATTCACTTCTCGTATGGAATAGACGGCAATGAAAGTTTGCGAAACACGTCACATGTCATGTGGGTACCCGCGTCTGTTGATATTTTCGATTGTTTGCCTTCTGGCGTGAGGTTGATCTGTCGCATGATTACTGGCAATATTCCAACACATACGACAATCCCTCGCAGGTAGTCAGTCACCATTGCCCGGGGGACCATAGCGAGACAATACGTTACACTTTTTATCCCCTTCCCTCTCGCCTTGCTGCTGCTCATTTCGCGTTCAGACCCCCCCCCCCCCAAGAACATTAGAACGGCAACAAGTCCTCCATAATTTGACGTATCACACTCCTATCAGCTGCGCGACGCGGGGGCAAGGCCCTTCCTCCTAGCAAGTCGGAGAGCGAGTCCGACGAGTGTGTTGTCTCAACCCCATCGCGTCGTCCACGCTCCGGCATCCACCCCTCGCCGTCGAAAACCAGCCCTGGCCTCGGCCTCAACGAGCAGCTCACATCCAAGACTTGTAGGAATTCAAGAACAGCCCTCGCTCCCCTGGAGGAAACATGACCACCCCGACCAAAAAGACGCTCGGTAGCCGAAGCCGTAACAACGCCGACCAGTTTGCGCAAGAGGAAAAGGTTCTTGATGCCAGCCTCGCTGTTCAGATCGACGACGCAAAAATTGGCCAGATCGAGGTCGTGGCAACCGACTACAACGCCCTGCTGGCAGCGAATTACTGCCTGCCCGAAACTTTGTGATGGCTGACTGAGTGGCTGGCTGGGGAGCAAGAGGCAAAAGTTTTGTAGTGTCTGGGACACAACACACTCGCTTTCATATGGAAGATTGCGGCGCTCGCCCCATCGAAGCTGGAGAGGTTCCCTTCCCAAATTCCCAAATTTCAATCTGATAGCCGGCCACCAAAGAATGGAATGAAACGATAACAAACAGACTCAAACAAAAGACTCCAGCCAGATTGTTAAAAGAGAATCTCGGTCAGGCTTTGACGTGCTCTGTGGCGGTTCCACAAGATGCGTTCCAGTGGTCACCACCAATCAGGTGCAAAGTCGATATGGCCCTGAGCACAATCAAATCGATGGAATACCACTGACACAGACCCACAGTGTCACTTCTCTGAGATTCTAAGTTAGCATAGCCATATCTAAGAGAGGTGTGCTGTCTGAAGTGCTTTTGTATTAGCAGAGTTACCTATGTAGTCCTTTATGTTCCAGAGCAAGCAAGCCGAACTCCGCATTCCGCAACAGGGAACGCAGGCAAAAGAAACAGGGCCTCTTTGTTTCTGGGGTTTTTTCTCTTCTCCTCTTCTTAGGCCGCGGAGAGACTCTGCGCATGCGGGAACGGGTTTTCTAGGAGACGACGAGGAAGAAGACTAGTCAGAAGAAGAAGAAGACGACGACGACGACGACGACGCACGAGGGAACCTCTCCATCCGGGGTCGTCCAGAGTAACGCATGTGCGCGGGACATTGGTATTGGACTGATATTCCTTCACTTCGTCAAGGGGATGGTTCGGGGTGGTCTGGTCCAGCTGTAGAAATTTTGCAGTCCCGCATTCCAAGAACAACCGTGAAGCCTGGTGCAGTGGCCTGGAAGGTCTGAGAGGGAGGAGGAGCGGCGGCGGTTGGTGCGAGCGGCTGTGGCCTCGCTCAAGGAGGAGAAGGAGAAGGAGGTCGAAGACCTCAAGAAGAGGGTGGACGAGGTGGAGAAGAGGATGTTGGCCCTCCTCTAGCGGCTGGTGGAGGCCAAGGAGAAGGAGGTGTCAGCGGCCTGGTGAGCGCGATATAGTGAGTAGTGATGGCCACATCTATGAGGCAGTCAAGGGATGACCAACTCTGTGACTGCCTTGGAGACAACAGATTTGATTTTCATACCAAGGGTTATGATAGGCTGTTGTCATGGGATGGTCCGGTGTGATGAATGAATGTACGTGGCTTCTTGACTAGATATGCGTCGCGGACAAACGTGTTTATTCGCGTGACATTAATCGAGCCAGCCCCCTCAGAAGAAGAAACAGTTTTTATACTCTGCTGCTTTTTTTCTGTGTCGTGGATAGTCGGCTGGTGCAAAAGAGCTTCAGACTCATCGCACGCCTTTTGAAGCGGTGGTATGTATATTAGATTGACGATGATATCTCCAGATGTTAAATGCCTTGGCCTTGCATCAGGAGGATTGGGCCTTGAGTTCACAATAACCGTAAGTTCCGAGGAGAACGCAAGCCTTTGAAGCCTTCCCTTAGATACTCGCTCCATGGGCCAATTCACTTTTCTCTCTAGTGTCAGTGACGACTCATTCGCCACTTTGATTTAAAATTTGGGAGGCATCCGTGATCGTATCAAGAGCGCAACTGCCATGAGTTTCTTGCTTTACATATGAGGCACATTCTACTGCTTCCATCATAGAATTCGGCGAAGTATGGATCATGGGATGTCATAACAAGAGACGTTTTGACGGCTCAAGTATACTATGTAAGTGCCAGTTTGTGTCCCTGCTCCAAGCAGACGACCACAACGAGCAGATGGTTGGCACACACATACATATACATTTCTGCCAGGGACGTCTTCTTTCGATTGGATTCTCTAGCATAGTATTTTCTCACATGTGGCTGCTCTGCGCAACTACCATTACCATCAACGAGGTGTAAAACTACAACACAATTCTTCGTAGTACAAAATGAATACATACATCTAATATATTTACATTGTCATGATGCACTGGATACTCTAACAACAGACCCGCGACAGGGCAGCCGCGCCAGCATCTATTGTGCCCTCCGTGGACGATACGCCCCGACACTTCAGTATACACTCTTTACAGGATCCGATCCATGCTCTATCTGTGCCGAAGGGCGACGTTGCCTCCAGTGAAAGCCATCTTCTCTGTCAACAACAACAACAAAAGGTGAGCCCTCTTGGGCCCTTCCTGGAACCCCAGAATACATTGAAACTTTACAATTGGGGAGGATTGAATACGACCCGTATTGCATGTTCTCCCGGGCGGACCGGGCGGACCGAGCGGATGTCTATTCGCTATGTCACCACATCACTCGGAACCTTATTCAACCACGAGCACCCGGAAAATGAAGTCAGCGCCAGCTGGCAGGCAGGTGTACACCCCTTAAGCGGACTGTCCTGATGACAGACCCAGCTCTTGGTGGTGGTGGTGGTGACGGAGATGCTCCAGCCCGCACGGGCCCCCAAGTTGTGTGCGGCGGTCAAGTCAGTCTGGCTCTGCCCCTATCCTGAAACACCTCCCAAACCACCTTACCCATCGCGCACCATGCCGACCCCTCTGGTTTCAAGATTTGGAGGAGGCGGTCAGCTGGCGGATGACCTGCAGGGCCAACATGGGTAAGCCCAAAAAAGAGGGGATCTCGGCCTGCCTGGGCCCCGACCAAGCCAGTCACAACTCACATACACTACACATCCGGACTCAGGCACACTTGAGCTAGAGAGTAAGCAGGGGGCGAACAAAAACATCGGCCGACGCACGGGGGAGTGTGACGGCGAGCCGTCATGGGGGGAGGAGATGTGGAATACTGGGGGCGGATGCGCACGGGAAGCAACGCTGGGCGTGGCGTCGTGGCCGCGAAGTCGCGGCTTCTTTGGACGAGATAGGACGATGAAGGCGGTTTGTAGATGCGCTGGTGCGATGTTTCCCACCGCCCATTTAGATGTGACGACTGCCTGGGCGAATGGATTCCAAATGCCCCATGCCTGATACGCCAAAGTAAGGGACTGTTATTAAGAGGCGATGGAGACAACCCGGTTACCCATCCGTCGTGACTTGCCTACCATTTTGCCTCTTGGCAGATGGAGATGCCGTCTTGGAAGTTTCTCCAGCCGTTGTCAGATTCAAGCAAACTCGATGGTGGATGGGGCCATGTCGCATTGCGAACTACACAGGAACACTTCGGGAGCGGGAAAGAGACAGAGTCATGCTCTGCCATAGTTTCTCGAGCCCGGAGCAGCCTCAAACGGCTTCCTCAGCGCAGCAGACAGGTCGGGGCAGGGGATGACCTTGTCTCAAAACCACCTTCTCCGCGATGATCACCATTAAGCTCTGTGCTAGCATGATGGTCCTGGGTTCGTGATCGACGCCACATGGACCCTTCTTACTGTCCTACGGCATTGGACTAAGCCGACCTCCGTCCCATTTGCCAAATTCCGAACATTGCTGCGCCTGACGATCCTTCAAGTAACCGGCTGGCGAACCTGTAATTCTTGCAGCCGGCTACACGCAGTCCGTTAGCATCCGTAAGGCGCAGCGTCTTTGCGTATGGATCACTTTTCCCGCCTGGTCTTGTCTCCGACCGATCTCTCAGGCCGTTGACCCCGGATACCACCATATGCTTCGTCGAGTCTGCATCCGGCCTGCCAAGGGGTCGTGCGTGATGAAGATGAGGTGCCCAATCGAAGAGCCCATAAGGAGACAGAAATCAACTTCATCCCAGTAAGCTGCCTCCGAAAGTGCTCACGCCCATGAGCGTACAACTTGAGCCGATCATGTCGTCCCATGCGTCTCTCTGGGCTTGCTAGCATCGTCGCTGCCTCGGAAATGCATATGGCGCAGTGCTTATAAGACTCGCCACTGGCTTGTTTCCATTCTCCGCGATGGTTATGCAGTCCATCGGTCAACTAGTGTTGACCGTGGCAAGCCACAACGCCCCGATGGGCAGCCCCAGAAGTCCTCCGTTTCCCACGCCCAAACCTGAGTGAGCATGTATGACGGCGTGGGCGTCTGTTCGCCGAAACGCATTGTGTCCCTGGACAAACAAGACGGCCCGCCCAACGTCTATTGCACCCAAACATCTGGCTGGTACCACCCGGCTTGCTCCAAAAATATGGACTCGCTTGGTGCGGTCCGACCTCGCAAAACACCGACGTTGATCATGTACGTACTGTTCATAAGGTTTCCAAATGGGCCGTTGCACCGAATCTCGCGTAGAGTGGCAGCTGCGACCGAGCCCCGTAACCACTTGGCAGAAGGGAAGGGACGTGACAAGGTCCCATTTGAAGCGCGATTGTTGCGGTGTCGACTCTCAGATGCTGATGTAAAAAGCACCAGAAACGCGTCGGTAAGTACCACCGCGGCCAACTACTCGAGAAGGATTTTTGTTGCGCAGGGGCTGACGGCAACGTTGAATGTGCGGCTCGCCTCCAACAAACGAGAGTAAAGTCGCCCCATAAACAACCCGCAGTGGGACTCGCTCCTTGACGTGTTGAGCTTCGAGTTGACGAGCTGTTCGTCTTGGCACTAGCAGCTGGGTTACAGGCCGGTTTAACCATCGGCCTGATTGGCTGTGGACTTTTGCAAAGAACGTTTCGGATCGTTCTACAGTCTCGAAACGCGCCGCATAGCCCGCCGCCCTCTAGCGTCGCATCAATAAATAGAACTAGGCAACTAGGCCAAGTGGCAGATTGAAGCACAGTAATGTGGTGCGATGCACATGCCAGACTCCAGCTTTGAAGATCATTGCTGTGCAAGCAATACGGCGAAGTCACTATTGATCTTGCCGTCAGACAGACAACTCCTTATCGGGCCCGCATAATTTGAAGGCGGAAGGGCGCACCAGTGCCACAGCATCTGGTCGGAGGAAGGCTGACCTTGCTTGTTCAAGCCCTCGAGGCTTGATGGTTCGAACCCCTGGTTGTTGGGGCGGTCGAGGGGACATCGCATCTCAGATACCTATTTATTTCAGTTGAAGAGCCATCGGCGCCTGCAGTTACAATTTCGGTGGTCGCTAGTTGAGGCAGAAGGCCAGCTATGCGGAGCCGCTTGTGTAAAGCGTGCGCTTGCACCCAATGCTCCTAGGGACTGATCAGAGGGTAGACGCCGGGGCACGCCGCGTTGTGCATGGAGTGGGTCGACATCTGCACCGACTTGTGCCGGCGCCCCGCGGGTGTTATGCCACGCTGTACACCAGCTACTCCACCCATAATCCAATATCGGAACGCCACGACCGCCGCGTCTGATCTGCTGAGCGGCCGCGTGGTTGTTGTTTTCGGCCGGAATAATGAGTCCATAGAGCCACGTCCGGGCAAATAAGTGCGCCAGCAAGGGAGCCGGCAGTAGACAGGCATCCAGGAACCGTCTAGGCAGGGGAAGCTCATGCGGGGATATATTGGCCGGCCTGAGGCTCCGGCGTTATTTCACCGAGATGATGGTGTGAAGACCCTGGCCGCGGCCGGGAGCCTCTGGCTGCCCCGTTGATGGAAAGTGCTGGCTCGGTTCGGACAGCACTGGCCAGTTGGCTGATTGCGCTAAAGGCGAACCGGACAGCCCAGACTGGCAACGTTGCTTTCCTCAGGTAGCTCATCCAAAGTCAAAGTGCTTGCATGCATGCACGCATTGAACAGGCCCGATCGGCGATGCCATCAGCCGGAATTCAAACGCGGCCCCTGATGACAGGTTATTCTATGCTGCCTTTCATCCAGCGTTTTCGATACAGACTTCGGAATGGATCTGGGAAAGGCCATGTCCGGAGGTCAAAAAAGGGGCTGAGACCCGGATAGCTTCACCGAAAAGGAGGGCTGGGATGGGATGGGATAGGATGCCCCGCGATCTGCCGGAGAAAAAGAGGTAATCTAGATAGCGATGCCGCAGCTCCTAGCGGTATTTGACGGAATTGATCAAGATTTAGAGTTGCATGTGTAATTTGTCTCATAATTGCAAAGTTGCAACGCGTCAATGATATGGGGCTGGTGATCTGAAAGAGGCTTCGTCAGTGGCCAAATCCTCGCCCTGCTCGGTCAGCCTGGTGTTTGCCAGGATGATCGACCAAACCCCCACCTGAACGCCGATAAGTGAGGCCGCACAATGCCAATCGTGGGCGTAGAAGCTGCGGTCCTTGAACAGTTGTGATGCCGGAGGGGCGAGCATTTGAGGGATGATGCTAGCAAAACGGCGCTTCTGTGAGGGCTGAGAGCCAGTCATCTTGTCTGTCAAGGTTGAGTGGCCCTGCGCGACTGCTGCGTGCTGCGAGCCTTGAGGAACTTGTCATGCTAGTTTCCAAGTCGAGCTGACAAAATCTTGTTTGAATTGGAGGCCAAATGACTTGTTTCAGAGAGACGGGTTAGAGTTGCCGCGTGCACTGCTGCTGGAGACAGGCGCCTCTGGCGGTGCGCATCCATCGAGGAATTGGAGGGACATTTGCAGGTCCAGTGCCGGCGTATCGGATCCAGCCATCAACCACGGATACCACCTACTCAGGTGGGTATTATAACATGTGTGCGGTGTCCGTACAGCCCGAGGTTTAGCGAGGCTGTTGCGCCGGCTGGGCTGCGGCGACATACCCGGTTCCGGGCGCATCAAGTCCTGAAGATGCGCAATTCCGGAGCGGGCAGCTGTTTTGTAAAGTACAAGTACTGGTTCACTTGATTGCCACCGTGCGGTACCCACAGGGCCCGGACGACCTCCTGCATGATGCGTGCAAATGACAGGCCGGTAGCGTTTTCCGCGCAATGTTGCAGTAGACACATAGTAGCCGGTCTAAAAGTGCCCGGCTGGGCTCGCTTGAAAGCTTGGGGAGGTCGTCATGGTGGGCGATGGCCCCCAGAAATCCAAGAATGGATACAAACTCCACTTGGGGCGGACGAAAGTGGCCCGTGAGGGATCCGTGCCCATTGGTCATTTGGGCTGTCTGGGCTCTGGAGACGCAGCGAGCGATCATTGATGAAGCTTTGACGTGAGCCTATTGAGCCTTCGTGCCAGGCCTGGCCTGGTTTGAGATTGACGAGAGAGCGGCGGGCACGTCTTCCGAAAGGCTATGTGGGGTGTTCATGAAGATACTGAAGAATTGCCGTGAACCTTGGCTGGTACTCTATGGCCTGTATGGCCTGCAGCGGGCCCAAGGTACAAATGCTGGGTGTGATGAGGGCGGGATGGCGACGACAATCGCAATCGTTTGGACGCACATCTGCGGTAGTGATGGCGCCATGGAGCTTGAAAGGTGGGATGGGATGTTCGGAGTCGGGGCAGGCTGACTGGCTGACTGGCTGGAGACACCCCCTTGAGACCTGAGCAACCCTGGTTTGGTGCCCAGGGTGCCTAGCGAACCGGCTGCAGCACACTTGCAGTACCTTACGTACATGCGTATCCGGCGATGGTGGAATTGAATTGACGGAATTGGGTCCTGGTCTCGTTTTGGCAATGAAATTTAAGGGGGCTCCACCAGCCAGAAATTCTCCGGCGCGCTTCTGAGCACACATGTAGACTGGTGCCACGGGACCACTGTAATAACACGCTTCACCACCAGTCTCGCACCGGGCGAATCAAGCCATGGCTGCCGCAAAAGTTAGTTAGAAAGGGCGAGAGATGAGGGCCGCCGGAGGCCACGACCTGCCCACTCGGTATGGACTTGGGTTTTGCTATGGGACATGGTTCAGTCCTGAATAGACTGACAGTGTGCTGTGCGTGGCGCGGAGCACTGACGTGAAGCATTGGCGTGTCGCCCTGGCTGATATATCTCCAGCCCATGTCGAAAAGAGGAACAAGAGCCAATTATATGCCGCGTACCTGGGTGTCTTGTGCCTGGCTGCTTGGTTCCTCAGGCCTACGATCCGGCCTGGGGAAGCGCTGGGCATGGTGGTCACCAATGCCTCTTTTGTGCTGGCGTGCTGCGGCGCTGCGAGGCGAGCGAGGCCCTCGAGATGACAAGGGGAAGGATGGCGGTCTGCTGCGGAATTGCGCGCCCACTCCAGTGCATCTGTGGCTGGAGAAGAAGTCATGACTGTCAGCCAAACTCGACTCGACCCGACTCGAACTCGAACTCGACCCGACTCGACCCAGCCCGTTTGGACCCTTCCTCGTTGGGCCAGGTGCACCTGCCCGTCCCAGGTACCCCCTGCCTACCAAGACCTGCCAGGTTTTCCAAGTGCTAGGGAAGGGTGCGCGCCAGGGGCCAGGGATCGAGGGGTGGACCACTTTGGGCATAGCGCCACAAGGAGCATCTTGCCCGATCCGGGTTGTATCGCATTGGAGAATTGCGCAGTACGAAAAACCGGGCCTCATCTAACTCCTCACTCGGTCCCAGCGTCACGCCGGGGCCCTGGGGAAGTACACTACGCAGACTGACATGTCAACTGACGCGTAGATTGGCAGACGACGAGACAGACAGATACTATGTAGAAGACAAGCGACAGATTGACAGACAAGCAGACAGACGGACAGACAGACAGACCGGCTGAAGCTGCCTGTGTCGAGGGAGACATTCGCAGGAGATTGAACTGATTTGATTTCTGCATCAGGAAGGGAGTCGACTGTCTCTGTCACACGTGCAGCAGCCCCCGGCACGTATCGATCGTGTACCGGCCGAGCACCCTGTTGGTGCGCACCGCCTGGTCCAGGGACCCATCTGCCCGAGGGCCCCGGTCGTTTGTGACTTGACTTGGACGGCACCAGGACCTGGCCGGGGGCGGCAGGTGGTGATGAATGGTCATTGAACATAGCGGGCGCCATCATTCCTGAGCCCAGGATCTTGCAACGATCCCGTGTATTTCTAGATAGATGGGCACATCAAATCAACCAAGGCGGACGATAGTCTAATATCTAACCTAGTAGACATGGACGTGGGGAGTGGGACAGGCACGAACATGGGACGCGGGAGGTGGGACATGGGACGTGGTAGTACGTGGTGCGGGAGATGAGGAACCAGAGAAATCATCACTGACAGGTCATTCACCCGGCCAGCCAGCTCATCTAACCGTACGGTTTGCCGTCGCAATGCAGATAGAGATACATATCTAACAGCACACAGAGCACTGACTGCTTGATGCACCGCACTGGAGCCTCTCTCCGGATGGTGCCATAGAGAGAGACAGAGCGAGTAACAGATCCAGGACAGTCCAGCAGAGAGACAGAGAGAGGCGAGAAAAAAGAGAGATCCGGACCATCCTGATCATCCATCATTTCCATCATATCCATCATCGCCCCTCTATCCGCCCCCTCCCTCCACGCGGTAGACTACCCGTGGATTGACGCCTACCTCTCACAGGCCCGTCGCAAATTTCATTCCTTTTCACTCCTTGCTTTGTTATAGTCTGCCCTTCCTCTGTCCACGGGCAATGCAGCTTCGACCCGACCCGACAACTGCTGCTGGCCGACTGAGTTGGCATCTTTTGTTTTTGTCCATTGCCGTTCCTTCATTCCACCCTTGATTTTGGTAATCTGTAATTATTATCTACCTAGGTTCCCTACCCATCCCCCCAACCCGCTCCGTCGCAGACTCCACTCCTTGACCCGACCTTCTCTCTTGGATAGGCTTCTTTGGATAGATTTTCTTCGCCGTCGTGACGGGCGCAGGCTGGCAGACCGACCCAGGCCCATCCATATACCGACGCCCGAGCCAAGGAGCGAGTCTATTGCGCCCGCCTGCACCTGCACCTGGCTAACCTGGCTCCTGTGCCGCTCTTCCACGCGACTGATCTCCAAACAAGCCAAAACCGAGATCCAGGATTGTCAGGGTCATCCAGGCACGCCTCGAAACACTCGGTCTCCAGCACCTGCAGACCTGCAGCACTGCAGCACTGCAGCGTTTAAGCTCTGACCCTCGGCCCCGGGAGGGACTGGCTGACTGGCCAGGACTGGACAAGACAGGAACAGGAACGGGATAGGACCGGACAGGCAGGACTGGGGTCTCTCTCTCACACTGTCAGACGGGGGCCTTCTGACCCCAGGGCGACCAAGCGACCGGGCAGACCAGACGACCAAACACCAGGCCAGCCCACAGTCCACACACCCCGTCCACACCAGATTCGTCGCGTCGCAGACTGCCGACCCTGAAGCAATCTGGCCCACGAGCCGGCGTGCCCCTCGACCTTCCTCGTCGAGGTCCCTTGGAGGTCCCTGAGGTCCCTCGCATAGAGGACCATGTCGCAGCTTTCGCACCAGAGTAGGGAACATCCGTCTGATGCCCACGCCTACTCCCACCGGCTCTCCCCCCATCAGCCACCGCAGCGGCCTCACTATCCTCACCACGACCAGTCTCAGTCTCACCCCAATCTCCAACCTCAACCTCACCAACAACACCCTCACTACCAAACCCAACCCGCCCCCGGCCCTCCCTACACTCCTGTGTCACCCACGAGTGCATCCCAGCTCGACTATGCCCAGGACAGCCCTACCATAGGCCGAGCTCAAGTCCACCACATTCGAGGCCAGCATTCTGGTCCCGTCCCTAGTCCCATCACCATTGTCCCCCTTGGTGTTCATGCCTCAGGTCCAGTCTCCGGCTCCGGTTCCCTGACCTCATCATCACCCACTAGTCCTTTGCCCAGCGCTGGTGCCAGGTAAGACGCATAATCTATCTCTATGTCCTCGTCCCTCCTCACCGGGTCCACTGCTCTCGGCGACTCCTCGCATTCGCACCTACTCTTTCACTCCCCATTCCTTTTTCGTTCGTGGCGGCTCGTGTGCACTTGTCTACTCTCGATCCCTCGGGGCTATCGAGCGCAGTTTTGATCCACCGGCTGCACCATCAGACGACCTAGTGTTGCGCGTGCGAGGAGGGTTCTTAAGATCTAGTTGCCTTTCCCCGGATTGTCATGTTAGTTCTCGTCCTGCTGTGGAACTCGATCACGGCCGTTCAGACTACCGACTGCCCTGCCCGCATGCTACTGCAAGCACTACCGAGTTACTCGCAACGTATTTCATGCTGATCCTCAACCGTCTCCTGCTCCAGATTCCGGAAACCTGCACCCAGTCCGCTGCATAATACCACCGCCATCTCTCCTCCCACCAGCCCCAGCCCCAGGAAGTCACATTTCCAGGTCTCTTTTGGAGCACACGGCTCGCCCATCAATTCGCCGACCACCCCTTTGGCCTCGCAGACAACGAACGCTCCAGAAGCCGCGGAACCGTTGCCGCGACAAAGAACGGCAGAAAGCGTCGACGCCGACGAGAAGTCCTATTACCACAGCGATTCCTCGGGCACAGCGACTCCTGACGACAAGACTACACCTGGGTTCGTGGACAGTTTCATTCTGGTCGCAGTGCACACCGGCTTGCTAAAATAAGAAGCATTGGCGCTGTTACTATCTGGAGATACGGCTAACAGTGATATAGATCGTCTTTGCCCCTACGATTCACGCATGACAGCAGGAGCGTGTCCGACCCTGTGAAGAAGCCACTTGGGGCCTCGACCAACTCATCTTCCCAGGCCATGCCTGGGCCCTCGAGGATGGAGAAGGTGAAGGGCGCTCCAAGGAACTCGTCCATCGACTCTGCTATCTCCGCCATTTCAACCGGGTCTTCAACTCCCAAGAACGCTCAAGATGGCTCCTCCAGCCCGGCCGATATTTCCAAGCTGATAAAAGCTGCCGGCTCCCCCGAGGCAGTTATCCAATACTTGCTGAAAGAGAAGAACTCGCAGGCACAGCAGAACTCGCAGCTATGGCGTCTGGTGGACAAGCAGAGGGCTATGATCCTTGGTCTCAACAAAGACCTGGAACGAGCCCTGAAGGACAAAGAAAAATACAGGAAAAAGCTCAAGGAGGTGATGACTCTGTCGACAATCCCTTCGGTCTCCTCAGCCTCGGCAGTACAGGGCCGAGAATCCGCCGCAAGTCTTGCCCACGCGGACGACGACGACTCAGCTAAGAAGGCTTCCTCCGACGTTCCCGCGTCTCCCAGCGTTGAGTCTGAGAATATGAGGCATTCTCCGATTGATGTCTCGATGGCCCCGTATCCGATCACACCACCAGCAGATCAGTGCAGCAATGGCCCTCCTTCCGCCGTTGGGGAGATTCTGGATCCTTCGCACTCTATGCCCGAATCGCGCGAGCATGCCTTGGACAATTTCGATCACGATGCTCAAGAGAGGGACGCTGAAGAGTCGAAGGAGCTTGCATACCCGAGTAACGATATCCCCATAAATTTCGCACTGCCACCCTCGAGGTCTCTGCCAGAGCGTCCTCCACCTCCCCAGGGTGCGCTACCAGCGCCACCACGCCAAGCGCCTCGCTCAGAAATCGACGCCTTTATTGACGAGGATGGCACTTCGCGTTTCCCATCTGTGCCGGCTCCACCTCCGAGAAAACCACCACCAGCACCATTGCAGCTGAAAGAACAGGACCCCGGTACGGCGTTCCTATCTGATGATCAGTCTGAGAGCGACTCAGATTATGATGACATTCTCGAGGTCAACGAGATGGCGGCGGAGAAGCGCGGTCGTCGAAGAACACGGCAGGAGGACGATGAATTGCGTGAAGTTCTTGTACTAAAAGAGGTAGAGGCGCGAAGCAACTCAAAGAAAAGCAAAAGCAGCGCAAAGGGGACATCGGAGCAAACCACGCCCGAAATAAATTTGGCACAGAGTTCACCAAGGGCGCTGAATAGGCCAAACGCCCCAGGGTCTCTGGCTGGCATGCTGGATAACAACTTGTCGAGCACCGCTCTACCTCTACGGAGTCCTGGCTTGCCATTGAGCCCCCGACCCATGCAATTGGGCGAGGGGCCGAACTCTCCACCTCAGTCACCACGCCAAATTGGCCTCACCATGCCTCTATCACCACGTGCTCCCCGACAAGCAATCCCTCTACCTCCGAATACGCCTTTGCAGACTCCACCTAGCGAACCGCTCGCTTTGAAGTCGCCGCAACCTCTTAACATTGTGAAGGCTTCCGCTTCAACAGAAGCGGAATCGGCCGACAGCCCAACTTCGGACAGCCGTGCGAGCCAGTCAGAGCGAACCAGGATTTTCAAAGGCTTCGTCACTGAGGAATTCCCTGAACTTCTTTTGCCACCGAATGCCATCCCTTCTGTCACTGTGAAGGTTGCGTCGTCGCGGATGAAGCCCTCGCGCGCGAGCTTGATTTCGTTGACGCAACTAGAAGAGGATCCCGTGTTCACATTGGCCATCATCTCTCGCTCCGAAGGCGGAGAACTTTGGCGGGTTGAGAAAGACTCGGTGTCTCTGTCGAAGCTGGATCAGAGGCTAAAGCAGTGTGGGGCATTTTCTGCGAGGACTCCAGACCGGACACTGTTCAGTGGCCATGCCCCAGCAAAACTAGATGCTCGCCGCCAGGCCCTTGACCTATATCTCGACGAAGCACTGAACACTGCCTTTGACACGCCTACAGCCGTGGAGCTCTGCAAATACCTGTCTACCAACGTTTTGCCACCAAATGCTGACGAAATGGGCTCGTCGACAGGTCCAGCTGACGAAGGAGGACCGAAACTGGGACCTGGGGGACGGCAGTTCAAGACCGGCTACTTGACCAAGAGAGGCAAGAACTTTGGAGGCTGGAAGGCAAGGTTTTTCAGCGTCGAAGGCCCTCAATTGAAGTATTTCGAGACACCGGGAGGAGCGCACCTGGGCACTATCAAACTGCCAGGAGCCCAAATAGGCAGACAGTCGCAGCAAGGCGGCGATGAGCCCCCGTCAGCTCGCGCCCCCGATGAGGCCGAAAACCAGTATCGCCACGCCTTCCTCATCCTGGAGCCGAAGAAGAAGGACCCCAGTGCCATGACGAAACATGTGCTCTGCGCCGAGAGTGATCGAGAGCGTGATCAATGGGTAGAGGTCTTGCTGCAATGGACCAATTTTAAAGATGTGGACGAAGACAGCAAGCGCGACCATCCTCAAGATCGACAGGGTTCGGCACAGGGTCATGTGAAGGGTGCAAATGCAAAGAAAAAGATGCACCCTCGCCCTCAGCAGCAGCAGCCCAAGGATGGCGAAGATGCCTTGATTGGTGTCAGCTATGAAGCCACGAAGCAAGGTGATGTCCCGAAAATGGGCGGCCACGACCACCCACAACCCTCACCAGCGGCAGGACTGGGGCCCCAGCCATCCTACAGCATCTCTGCTCCTCGAGATCCACAAGTGATCTCTGACATGTCGATGTGGGGAAATAAGATGGGCATGGGTGGCCTCAATATTCCCCCTGGCTTGGACGAAAAGAAAGTCAAGAAGCGCAGTTTCTTTGGCTTTGGGCCAAAGCAGAGGTCCTCGAGCGATGGTACTGACTCGCTCTTTGGTGAGAGTTCTGGATCACCTGGTACTTCGGGATCGAGGGAGGTTTACACTGGACCCGTACGTCGGACCTTCGGTGCACCTCTCGCTGAAGCTGTCCGTTACAATCATCCCAGAGATACACGGATACCATTACCTGCTGTGGTCTATCGCTGCATACAATATTTGGATGCCAAGGGAGCCATTACAGAGGAGGGCATATTCCGACTCAGCGGCTCGAACGTTGTTATTAAGTCGCTGAAGGAGCGCTTCGACATGGAGGGCGACGTCAATTTGCTCGCTGACGAGAACTATCACGATATCCACGCGGTTGCTTCAATGCTCAAGGCCTACCTGCGAGAGTTGCCAACCAGCATCCTCACTCGAGACCTGCATTTGGACTTTGTGGCAGTAACCGAGATGAACAGCCAGGCTGAAAAGATTGGGGCGCTGAGCGAGCTCGTCACGAGACTCCCACAAGCCAATGCCACATTGCTGAAGTACCTGATTGCCTTCCTGATCAAGGTTATCAACCATGCCGACCAGAACAAGATGACCGTCCGCAACGTTGGCATTGTCTTCTCACCGACGTTGACTATCCCTGCGCCAGTCTTTGCCCTGTTCCTGCAACACTATGAGGCAATCTTTGGCATCGTCCCGGAGGAGTACGAACTGCCCACGCCAGGATCGTTCGAAGAACAACGTGCAAGGGAGCCCGCTCTCGACCTCCCCCCACGCCCGTCAACATCTGGCACAGCCAGAGAATCCCCGCACCGTCACCGTCTCGCGGAAGCACTTCAGGAGGGACGAAGGGGCAACACGCCGCCTCCTGCCAGCCTAAATCCTCTTGGCGGGTTCACACAAGCCAGGTCCACACCGACACCTCCTCTCGTCCAGCAACGCACCTATGAGCCGTCATACTTGGCGCAGCAAAATGGTGGTGGTGCTAATTACCCGATGCGTCCTGCATATGAGAGCGTGATGATGGCCCCAGGTCCTGAACAATACTATGCCGCTCAGCAGCGCATGGTCAACCCAGGCTATGATCGGCCTATTTACGAGACCGGCGCCGCCTACGATCAACCGCAGTCCGTCCGGGCTAGTCGTCGGGAAAGCTCCATGATGATGGGTGTCCCCAGGGGACTTACTCCACAAAGCTCCATGGGTCGCCTCAGGGAAGACCCTCAATTCTGATTTACGTACACGAAGTCTTACGAATGCCTTACTCTCAGCATCTGCTCTTGATGAAGCACCCCCAGCAAGGAGCACGAATTTACGCGAATTGTCTCAATTCTATTTGTCACCCGAGATACCAACCGAGCAGTCGTTTCCGCCCAGCGCACATCATACCCATGCATCAACATTGTGATATTGGTTTTGAAGGCTGCTAGCCCATGAACACACGCAACACACGAAATCCGGAAGTCGATCAACCAGCCACGAGCCTACGGACTGGCGCCATGGCGGTAGCGAATCATTGAACATCCACAAACACATCATACAAATAATTGGTTAATTACACTCACTCGTCTCGCACCGGCCTCACGGATGATACCAACATCAAAACGGCGTGGAGCATTGGCATTGATTGCTTGGGGCTTCTTCCTTGTGTTTCTTTTCCCGTTTGAATTTTTTCTTTTTCTTCTTTGGAAATATCCATGATACCTGGAGGGAAGATGGAATGGGATTGAGGGCAACGAAAAGGGAGGGATGCCAAGGGCAACATGTATAACACAAATATATGCGTCTCTACCTTCACAACGCCAATATTGGAGTTGACCAGACATAGAGCGGGTTCTGGGTAGTGGCCGAAGTCTTTCCGTTCTTCGGAGAGGATGATGGTGGAAGGTCCACCGCCGTGTCGCGGTGGCCTTTTTTTTTTACTTCTTCTTTTGGATTCCTGCACGGTGTTCGATGGTGTTGGCGGCGGTTGTCCTTTTCTCGGTCCAGCTCCGCACAACCAGCCTGCGAATACATACATACATTTATATATCACATGAACTTTTGTTGTGGAAACTTGCATGTCCTATCTTGGTCTTGCAGGAGAAGTGGCGAGGAGTGATGAGCGTATCATGAAGAGAAAAAGAAATGACAATTGACAATGCCTCTATTTACGTTGAGCTCTACTCTTGATTTGGAATGACCACAGTCAACGTCGTCAATGTGACCCTGTAGCTCTGTGAACGTGCTCTAGAATGCCCCAGGTGATTCAGCCCTCGCTGCTCTTCCGGCGCTTTTGCTAGGACTGTTGCACCGCGATCTCACTCGCGACCAACCATGACCCATCCTGCATTCATTCATGGTACACCAAGGGAAGCAATCCGAATAAATGGCACGCTTCGGTGATACCGCGCCGCCTCAAACAGGCAAGCGGAGAAAACCTCTTCGAGTCGCGGCAAACCAGGCCACGATCTCAATGAGGTTGGTCGCCCAACCAGGGAATTTAAACCCAGAGTCTGGCGCGTGGCAAGCGCGCCAATTGCTCCGCCACGTGGCCGCCAGACTCTTTTACCAACGTGTCATTTCTGACAACTGGGACGAGCTAAGTAGATAGGCCGCAGGTCACATTGCTTGGTCTCAAGCCTCTTCCATGTGCCTCTTCATACCGTAAGCCAGCCCAGTGGTATTGCTTACATAGCACCGGTAATCCTGATGCTTTTGAGCCCTCGAGGTAACCGATCGAGCGGCCTGGGAATGGCGGGATCATCTTGCCCGTTGTCAACTCGGCCCTGCACTCACTGCGAGTGCCGGTTCGATGACGAGGTCTATCGACGAAACACCATCCCAGACCCGCTCCTGCAGAAGTGGCGACGACGACACGCCGCTGGCCGTGTGCGACCTGTCCGCCCACCACTGATTCCCTGGCCCTAGGGTTTGCAGCGGTACCTTTTGCAAAACTGTTGGCCGCCCATACTCTGGGTGCCTCACTAACGCACATTGTGCTCTGCTCCTTCCTCGTGCCCAAACAGGCGGCGTCGGATGACAATGACTGAATTCCTCAGCGGAGGCCCTCCGCCGGCTCGAGTCATCGCCCCCCAACCCTCCATATCGAACGAGAAAAAGGAGTTGTTCTTGTGACATCTTTTCGATGAAGGATCTTCCTCTTCAATCTGGATAAAATGAACCAAAAGCGACAGGGTGCTCTCGCTTCGGGGGCCAGTGACAATCCGAACACAAAATTCCTCAGTCAATGATAAGACCGGCTAAGTGTCGGGCGTCCAAAAACCCCCTGATCTTTGTTACGACTTTTTTGTGCTTAAACTCATGCCCGCCACCACACGAACAGATCTAGATCGCCCCCGCGTGGTGGGGACGGTTGGACGATGGCACGCCTGGGGCGGACATAAGTTATGAGCAGACGAGCCCGCGGAACCGAGAGATCTTGTTCGGTGGCTATGGGCAACTGCCAGGAGGAGCGACGGCTGCGCCATCAAGCTCTGACCATGGACAGTTCGGTGGCCGACCACGTTTGACATGACCACTCGGTTCCACGGGACCCGTGAATGCAATTGCACACCAGGTCACGTGGACTCTGGCATGGTATCCTTTGACCTCCAATGCTCTGATGCTGACCGACCGGTGCGGGGCAGAACGTTGTGAGCGTCTGCCAGCCCAACACCGCTCAAGGTAGCCGTGGCAGTGTCGGTCTCGGGTTCTTCAGTGATGTCTTGGAGACTGTCATTTGAGCTGTGATTCAAACTCGGCACCTTTGGAAACAGGCGTGTGTCGTTTACGCCTCTTTGCCTTATTTTCCGAGGATTCATGTTAGCACTCTGTGGCGCTTGGTATTGATTCAGACTCGGAAGGTTCGGTCGTGAGGACGTGTGACGGCTCTGCTCCCTTGGCTCGAGTGTTCGACAGTGTTTGTAGTCTTGCAGTTCGTAGTCATTGCAGTTTGTAGTCATTGCAGTTCGTAGTCATTGCAGTTTGTAGTCATTGCAGTTCGTAGTCATTGCAGTTCGTAGTCTTGCAGTACGTAGTCTTGCAGTTTGTTGGCGTGATGGATTTCCTTATCTGTCTCGTCTTTTGTCGTCCCCAGGCGGCTGCAGCCGTGTTCGGGAAACCGAGGATGACAGCAGTACTCTCACGTTGCCTTTGTGTGACGTGTCGGCAGCTGTTGCCAGCCCACCGAGTATGTAAGCTCGGTTGAGTGGGGATCCGGCACCCCGTGTTGTATTCTCGCTGGTCGTGATGGAACCGAGTGTTTGTTTTCGGTGCATGATGCAGACGCAGTCGAGCAGAAGTTCTCACACTTTGCGGGACATGGCCTGCGAGGGCAGTGGCCGCCCTGCACAGACGTCGCTGTTCCAGCTGCCGGACTGTTGAAGTGCTGACCGTGCGGGCGGAAGCATCAGTCCCAGCCCGCGACAGTTTGAGCAGCTGCACAACAAGACATACGGCGCGGAACAGCGACCCCAAAGAAGGAAATGCGTCTCTAGGTTGGCTCTGAGCCCTGCAACTGAACCTCTCGGGGGAGAAAGGAACAGTGACCAGAGCGTCAGGTTCCCGGGCAACACCGCTTGGAGGTCTAGAGGCCGACTTCGATGCCCATTTTGGCGGTGGAGGGAGGTAGGTTGGTGAAGGGTTTGTAAAATGAAAGTGGGAAGAAGGAACGATTTGGTGGGATCAAGGGAGATGGCCGTCATATACTGTGTAAAGATGGCCTGTTAGAGGGCGAGCTAGCCCCGTTTGCGTGATAGGCTAGGCCGTGCCGCTTTCGACGGGAGATGATGCTAGCGCACATGGAAGATGATGGTTCAAGCGTCAGGGGGAAGGCTAGAAGTATAGAAGGCTGGGTGTGGGGCTGGGGGTTGGGGTTGGGCGCCGTAGGAAAGAGGCGGGGGTGGGGGGTGTGGTGGCCCGTGCTCCACTCGCAGTCTGTCAGTCTACTTGTAGGCTCTCTCCATCGGTGGCCGGCTCTTTGGGAGCACCGTCTTATGTCGGTCTTTCCTCTCTCACAAGCGCCGTGGTCCGACCCGACAAATGCTGGGACCTACCCGTACTGACAAGAGACGAGAGACCAGCTGAGCCGAGTCGAGTCGAGTCGCGTGTCCTGCCTGGCTTTGCCGCTCTGTCGGTACAGTCATGGTCTGTTTGGCGATCCAATAATTATACACCCCCATCATATCATGTACAATAGCTAGCTGCGAGGAAAAAGGTCGTCAACCATGGATTCCGCCGCCTTGGATCCACGCCTGCGCAGCCCTCACGATCCCTCGTCAATCTCCGTTTCCGTCGCCCCAGCTGCTTCATCGTCCTCGTCCTCGTCTCCGTCACCATCTATTTCCACTCTCAATTCTGCTTCTATCCCTGCCCCAAACTTAAATCCAAATCCAAACCCCACCCCCAGAGCCAGCGGGCCCGGCTCTGGAAGCGGCCATCGGGGACACACCAACGGCTCCGTCCCCGGCGCGGTTGCGGACGGAGCTCTATCTGCCGCCGCCCCTGCTCCATCCTCTGCCTCTGCTCGCACCCCAAGCAATGTCCCGTCTCCCGAGCTGCAGCGCATGAGCCAAGGCGGCCACTCCCACTCTGCATACCCACAGCCATCTACAAATCCACCCACACATCCCTTCCCGGCTTCATCCACCACAGCAGCCTTCCCTGACGACTATTCTGTCGATCATGACAACTCAGGGGCTGATCCCAAGAAGGCCAGGGCCTGTGAGGCATGTCGAGGCCTCAAGGTCCGCTGCGAGCCTGTCGCCGAGGACCCTGACGGTGCGTGCAAGAGGTGCGCCAAGGCTGGCCGGAACTGCATCATCACTCAGCCCACCAGGAAACGCCAGAAGAAGACGGACAGCAGGGTGGCCGAGCTGGAGAAAAAGATTGATGCTTTGACTGCTACTCTGAGCGCCACCAAGGCTGGCCAGGCTGGCACTTCCGCCACCGGGTACTACGGCGCACCTGGCACTGGTCCTCCCACAAGTTGGAATGCCGTCGACGGAACATCCAATTACGAAACCAATCCAGCACACTCACAAGGTCCGTCCTCTTATACCGCACCACCACTGGCCCTGGCCGGTCAGAAGCGGAAATACACTGAACCAGCTGAAAACGGAGGTGACGCCCCGGCATCATTAAGGAGCTACGAGTCCTCTGATCTCGTCGATCGCGGTATTATTACTATCAACGAGGCGACGCAGCTATTGGATCGTTACAATTACCAGATGGCGCCTCATTTACCTGGCGTCGTCTTCCCTCCCAGCCTCACCGCCGGCGAGCTCAGGAGAACGAAGCCAGTCCTATTTCTTGCCATCATGGCCGCCGCTTCTTCCGGCACACCCGAAGTACAACGAGTTGCTGTTAAACAGCTCATGGAATTTTTCGCCGACAGGATCGTCATCATCGGCGAAAAGAGCATCGAGCTCGTCCAGGCCTTGGCCATTGCCGTTTTGTGGTACTGGCCACCAGAACACGTCGAGGATCTGAAGTTCTACACACTTGTGCACATGGCCATGATCATGGCCCTCGACCTGGGCCTGGGAAATCGCAAACCCAGGGGCAGCAAACCGCACATGTGGGGTGCTCAACCTTCCAGAAGGCATCCTCAACTAGACCCAACCACCATCGAAGCCAGACGAACCTGGCTCTTGTGTTATTACTTGACTGTCAATACGTCCATGCATCTGCACCGACCATTCCTGCTCAGATGGACCTCGTTCATGGCAGAATGCATGGACATCCTCGAATCTTCTCCAGAGGCTGCGCCTACGGACAAGTATTTCTGTCATCTCGTGTGGACGCATCAACTGGCAGAAGAGATCGGATTTCAGTTCTGCATGGACGATCCTTCCGTCTCAGTAAACCTGTCAGATCACATGACACAGCATAGGATCAGGAGCTTCGAGCGGGAGCTCGATAAACACAAGACACTGGTTCCAGCAGAGCTGATGCAGCGTACGCGCGATCTTTCCCCGTTGTCTGCGAACATTGAATTTGCTAACATTAAACAGCATCACTCAAGTTCAGCTTCCACACCTTGAGCTTATATATGCATGAGCTTGCTCTCCAGACGGATCCGGCTGATGCTTTCAAGGAACCGTTTCCCTCGGACAGCGTCGTCAATAATGCAGCGCTGACTCCAGCCTATACCAGCGCCTTGGCGGCCTGTCTGACGGCGATTGATGGGATTCTCGACACATTCCTGGGAATGGACCCATCCAGTATACGGTGCATTCCCGTGTTCAACCTCGTACGGGTGTCCTATGCGACGGTTATCCTCATCAAGATATACTCCGCCGCCTCTAATTCGTCGTCGGGCCTAGGGAAAGTTATTGACAAGGACAGCCTAAAGGTGGATGAGCATTTATCGAATCTGATTGAGAAGTTTCGTCTCGTTGCCGCTGGTGATAAATATCACCCAGCTTCCAAATTCCTCACTGTTGTAGTCATGGTGCGGTCTTGGTTCCTCAAGTTCAGCCAGGGCCAGCTGAAGCGTGGCGCCGCTACAACTCATGCCTCGACAAAAGCGGTAGGGCCGGGTCAAGCAGACAACCCTGCTCAGGCCGGCAGCAACCCACTGCAGCTCTTATCCGAAGCGGCTACCAATAACCAAGCTGCTGCAAGCAGTGCTCGGGTACAAGCTGCTACCGGCGGGGACCTCCAACAGAGTGGCAGAGGCAACTCGGACGCCAGAGCGGCGTTGGCCCGTCCCTCTTCGAACGAGGTAGATCCAAATCAAAAGACTAATAACGATGGAGAAAAGAACATGCCGCCACCACCCAGTCCTCAGGCGCAAGTACTTCCTCATCAACATGGTTTTATCGGCGGCACACCCGCTCCGTGGCTCAACTTCGGCTCGGACTTAGACCCCGGCAACTTGGTGGATGGTTTCACGCAAGCTTGGGACATGACCATGGAAGGTCTCGGTGACGGGCAGAGCGGCTTACTGGACTTCGCCAACTTTCTCGGGATACCTGACCCGCTGATTGGCCCGGATGGGGTCCAGACGCCTGGCTCGAATGCCTTTTCGTCCTAGAGGTACCACATTCAGTATAGATCGTATCTGATAGGCAACTTTTGGCTTGTCATGATGGCGCAGCTGGGGCGGTTGACGCCTGTGTTGTTGAGCGCTCGACTGGTCCAGATTAGGAAACTCTCTCCAAGGATTCGGCTCAGCCCAAGAAAACTCGAAACGACGAGGCTGATCCCGAAAATTATATCTTGTACGATTGCACGGCGGTGTTTTGGGCCGGGTTGCTTATTACAGCATATTTCTTTTGCAGCATCGCTCTAGTTACTTGTATTTTAGAGCATTGGACTTACGAGAGCTCAAAGGACGGGTTCCATTTCTGGTGCAAGGCGTTGAAGGTGTATCTCTTGACAGACTTCATTTGGCATACAGTTAAAGAGCTTTAGTGTGGTGGGAAGCAACGAGGTTGGGGTAAAATGATCGATTGGCCAGAAACAACTCTTCTCAATACCGAATCACATGTCCATTGATCGATGCGCGGCAAGCCTGGGATTGTCCATCACTACCTACTTTGCTCACCGTTTTCTGTCCTGAAACTTAAATGTCGAGGTCAATGACGGGTGGCTTCAACACGCCGCGCAATACGCGCATTGCGTGATCTTCCCCGCCAACGTGCTTTGTAATCCCGAACTCACTCCATGCGCTCTCAAGCTTACACTTCCTGGGGTGACCAGGGCACATGCTGCTGCTTCCTTCATACGAAACCAATTTTATAATTTCACCAAAGGATATTCACAATGAAAGTGGTAAACTACGCCGCCTGGATCCCGTCCCACGGCGCCCAGCTCGAGGTGGCCGACGCGCCCTTCCCCAAGGACATCGCCGACGACGAGGTCGTCATCAAGAACAAGGCCGTCGCCGTCAACCCGGTCGACTGGAAGATCCAGTCCGCGCCGGAGCCCATATTCAACATAAAGTACCGTCAGTATTTCCCTCTTCTCCTGCTACAGTTCCCCTGATCCTTGTGCTCTGGAAATTCCCCCAGAAATGCATCACTGTTAAGGACCCTTGGCAGGTGGTTGACACATCAGCAGCATACATTCTCGGCTCCGATGTCGCGGGCGAGGTGGTCGGGGCGGGCGCAGCCGTGAAGCACCTCAAGAAGGGCGACCGCGTCATCGGCCACGCGCTGGGCCTCTCGTCCGGCAGCACCGCGCACGGCGGGTTCCAGCTGTACCCCAAGCTCAAGGCCGCCACCGTGGCCAGGATCCCCGAGGCGACCCCCTTCGAGCAGGCCGTCGTGCTGCCGCTCTCGGTCTCGACCGCCGCCGCGGGGCTCTACCTCGAGGACACGCTGGGGCTGCGGGTTCCCTCGGCCCCCGGCAACAGCGGCCAGAGTGGCCCCGGTGCAGGCTTGGAGGAGAAGAAGAAGGAGACGCTGCTCCTCTGGGGAGGCTCCTCGTCGGTCGGCAGCTCCGTGGTCCAGCTGGCCGCCGCGTCCGGGTACGACGTCGTGGCGACGGCCTCGCCCGCCAACTACGGCTACGTGAAGTCGCTCGGCGCGAGCCTCGTCCTCGACTACCATAATCCAGACATCGTCGCCATCCTGGCCGGGCTGCTCAAGGCCTCCGGCGCCCGCCTCGTCGGTGCGTACGATGCCATCGGCCTGGGCGCCACAGTCCGCGCCAGCGCCGCTGTCGTGGGCGCGCTGGGCGGGGGCAGGGTCGCCAGCGTCGGGGCTGCGCCTGAGGATGCTGGGGGGAAGGATGTGGAGGTTGTAAGGGTCTCGGCGCCGAATCTCGTGTCGAAGGAGCCTGATGTTGTGAAGGCGATCTGGGGGGAGTATGTCCCTGCTGCGCTGGAGGCTGGGACTCTGGTGCCGAGACCGAGGGAGCTAGTTGTTGGTAGAGGACTGTACTTTGTCCAGAGCGGTTTGGATACTAATAAGGCTGGAGTAAGCGCAGCAAAGGTGGTCATTACGCTCTGAGGTGGGTGAAGGCTTAGAAAGGCGTGGCCCGACTCGGTGAAAATGTCTACTGCCCAACTCAGTGCCCAACTCAGTGCTGAACTGAATTCTGGCAATGAGAATTTGATCAACCTAAGTAGCTGAAAGTGATTCGAGGAATAGTAGGTACTTCGGCCATTTCGATCGGGGTGGCTGTCCAGCCTGAAGCCAGGGATTCTTTCTTCTACTACCTTATAGTCACAATTCTGCGTGGATATGGCCAAGGCATAATCTCAGAAAGGACAACGAATTTGGGCACGGATTTGCAGCAGGGTTGCATTACATGGCTCGAGACTCGTGGTTCGGAATGACTTCACAAAGATTCGGATATCCAGAGTCCACCCTGGTGCGTCTCGACTGTTTCATGTAGTGCGATGTGAACACAGCCAGTGTTCCGGCTACTGTCATCAGATTCTCAGTGAGATGTCTGCATAGAGAGTTGCAGGGCAGTCCGGCATTTCATATAGTTAAGTGGTCCCATGTGTTGCCTCCCACTGTTTTACAGAACAACAATTCTCGCTACTATTTGATTTCAGGGTTCTTTATTTAGCAATGCAAGGCTCGTGAAAACATTCAGAGCCTGTAGGTTAATAGAACATTTGTCAGTTAATATTTCCACAACTTGACTTCTTCATTGAGCTAACCCTCCAGTGCTCAGCCTGGGCTTCAGGTACTCCATGTCATATAGAGACATCAATCATGTCTGCCTTCAACATTTACATTTCCACACAACTGTGAGCCCCTGACTAGCTGAAAGCAAGTGTAAAAGGTCTCTCAGCTTCAATAACCTTGACCCATGTTTTCAGATAATGTCACTTTTTTGTTGACTCAGACAGAACATCTTCGGGGCCACTATGTGGGAGGCGGAAGCAAAACCATAGAAATTGAAAGGAGACATCTAGAACCGTCAACGAGGACCACACTTCTTGTGCTAAAAGCTGACCAAAGCTTAGAGCTATTTTATCTTACAAATTGATCATTCGCATAAGAGAGTCTCATTCTCCGAGGTCAGACATCATAGCACCAACCAGAAAGCAAAGCGCAGCTACTCCTTATTCCATTCCATTCTCCACTTATCGTGAAACTGCAGGTGCCAGCCAGTTCAAAGACAGCCCACTCCTTCGTATTGGTTCTCATTCTCTCTTTATTTGTGAGTGTCCTGATTGATCTATACTATTCCTATGCTACCTTGTTGCAGCACTTACCATTTCATCTTAATAAATCAAGAAAATCTAGTTATTCTCTGTAACGAAGATTTGTAATTTGGACTCTGAAAGTATCGGGTTAAGATACATTCAGTCCATGGCAAGGTTGCTTCATGGTCACAGATCGACTACAAGCCCTTGAGTTTGAAAGAAGGGACTTGAGAACTTCTTGAGGCGGTGGAAACAGAACTGCACGCCTATTCCTGTGACTTACATGAGCCAACGTTGAAATGACCCTCATTCAAGCAGGGGCCGCATAGCCCAAGCATGCCATGTGTCTACAAACGGATGCAATGAACTTTCATCCCATGTGAACCAGCAATCGCATTGTCAACTCACATGGCTTCCCACCTTGACAGCCAGTGAATGAAAGGTGAGTGCCGCTGGGCTGCCTTTCCATCTCTTTCGATCTTTTGCACCACGCCATCTCAACTCCCTTTCTTAACACCCGACACCACCACCACCACACCACATCATCGTCGTCGTCAGGTGTCGTGATGGCGCCCCCCAAGTCATATGCCGAGATCGTACAGGGTGCGCGTCGGGCGCCCCCTGCCCAAGCTCCTCCCCTCCCTGTCCTGCCCCCGTCGACCTCATCCTCGACGATCGTGGACGTCACCCCCGTCGCCGCCGAGCCACAGTCGCAGCCTCAGCCGCAGCCGCAGCCTGCTGTCGGTACAGCTGGCACCAGCCGATCATATGCGTCGGCCCTGAAGGGCAGCCACAGTAAGTTTCTGTGAAATTTGACGACACACCGGCGACATCACAGCGACATCATTGCCTCAACCACTTTCTTTCTTCTCAAAACTAACTCAACCCAGGCCCACCACCTCCTCCCCCTCCACCACAGCAACAAAGACAGCCAACACCACCAGCGCTGTCACCATCCGCACCACCACCATCATCACCAGCAGCAGTGATGACGAACTACGAGGTCTCTAAAGACCTCCCAGCGAGGCCTGCGCCTGCCCCGGCCCGGGTGGTGGCGAACGCACCATCTGGTGCGAACGCGCAGTAAGTCTCTTCGCGCTCAGCTTAGTAGACCTAGTCACTAATGGCCAAATCTCAGCCTCTGGACGAAGCCCGACGGCTATGACCTGGTCGTCGTCTGCGGAGAGAACGGGTGGATGGTCCACCGCCATGTTCTGGTGGGCATGTCGGACGGGTGGATGGAGAAGTATCTCCCACCCGCGAGCGAAGATGTGAGTACTTTGGACCACACAAGGCCTCATCAGCAAGGTGACAAAGACTGACGCATAAGCAGGGCACTCCAGTTTACTGGATGCCGGACCCCGAGGCCTGGAACCCAGGCAGACTTGAAGCGATTCTTCGCTTCATGTACCTCGAACGTAAGTCGCAAATGAACCTGCCAGTCACTCTCGAACTATTTTGACAGGCAGCTAATGATGCTCTGTAATAGAGTACCCGGGGGGTCACTATGACCCCAAGAAGCCCTTGGCAACGGAGTGCATCATGCACGACGTCGCCCATTACATTGCTGGCGCTGCTGTGATCTGCCGTCCAATGATGGACTATGCGCTCGACCGTATCGAAGAGGCAACGGCCGAGATCGTCAAGAAGCTGCCCACGCTCCGACACGCCAACCTCGAGAGCTTCGAGTATGGAATCCGCATGGCGCTGCTCAACATGTACGCGGAGCCTGACCAGTGGCGGATCCGAGCACTTCGAATTGTCATGGGAAAGCTCATGGCTGCCTGCTTCCAAATCATCCTCCAGAGCCCAGCCTGGGCTCGCAAGTTTGAGAAGCTCTGGGGCTCCCTCCGCATCCACGTCGTCGCCGACCACAAGTGGCTGTACCAGGCGGAGCTGTGCGAGAGAAATGCCACCATCATGTACGGCTTCGAGAACATGAGAATCCTCTGGGCGAACTATCGAGGCGAGAACTGGCAACCTGCGGACGATCTCATGTTCCCAGAGGACCAGGTCGATACCCTGCCCAAGCCACCGCCGCAGTCCCCTCCTTCTACACCCGCCCGTAAGAAGAAGCTGTCCAAGGCCATTCCAATCGTCAACCCTGACGGAACGATCGCACCCCGCCCCAACACAGTCCCTCGCGGTCGTGGCAGAGGACGAGGAGCGCCCACTGGTCTTGTCCAACCAGCCCCTCAGCCTGCTCGTGGCAAAGGCAAGCAAACCAAGAAGGCCCCAGAACCTGAGAAGGCTGCCACCGAAGCCATTGAGGAAGCTGGATCATCGTCGGCCACCAAGGCGCCCGCGACTTCTACCTCCGGACCTACCAAGGAGGGAGGCACATCTTCAACCGCCACTCGAGACGATCCCTTCGCCTCTGATGAGACCAACATCGCTTACTGGGCTCAGATCGCCTCCCAGTCCAACTTCCCTATCGACCTCGGCCCTCCTTCGCAAAGCGGTCCCCCAGCCAGGCGTCTGTCGTCTCCCAGCCGTCCGTCATCTTCCTCATCCGCGCTATCCGCTGCCGCCGAGTCTTTCCTCCCAAGCGGACCACTGCACTCTGCTGAGTCCTCCGCCCGCAAGCGTTCGTCCTCGATCAATGCAGACGCCCAGACTTCAACCGACTACCTCGAGTCTCCCTCCCGCCTAGCCGAGCTGTACGGAATCGACGAAGATGCCCTGGACAAGCACCAGGATGAGCGAAAACGAAAGGAGGTTGCGGGCTCCCCGACACCCGGCTCGTCCTTCGGCCACAGTGAGGACATGCAGTCGACCAGCGAGCCGTCCAGCCAGCAGGCCACCGAACAGCTGGCACTCGACCTCTCGTCCCTCGACATCAGCAAGATCGACGATGAGGCCACACGCCCTTCTTCCTCGCCATCCCGTGGAAGCCAGACCGACGACGACATCTGAACCTGTCACACGTTTCACCTCTACATCTTCACATTCACATACGAAGTTGCCGAACAAAGAAAGCCCAACGGAGAGCGACGTTCGACAACAAATTCACCGATGGGCCATGCGGACGCCCCTGCGCATGGAATAAATAGTCGCCCTAGCACACTGGGACTGCATGGCATGAGCATTTTCTGAAAAGTTGCGCGATACCCCGATACCCTTTCGACTTTTGATTTGCATTTTCAGAGAACCATGGTTCTGGTTACGACAACACGAGCATACTGAATCCTGTGGCTGCGATCCAGCCAGCTTTAAGGATGGCGGGCATGACACTACGCTGCTGACGGTTTTCTACGTTTTCTGTTGCCTTTCACTGTTCCCCTGCGCTCTGACCCACTCAATGAGAACTCACGCCTGCAACCTTCCCGTTCGATCTCATGGACTTGACCATTTTGATCAGCCCGATACGGCCAGGCATCGGGGGATCCAGAAGAAGCAAACAAGACGCGAGCAGGAGGAGAGATGGCTTTGTTTTGATATTTGAGCATTGACGGCAACGAGACCACGTCTATTTGGAAATGGTTGCCGATTTTCAGGACTTTAATTGTCTGTCATCAGGAAAAGGGACAGGAACTGAATGGCCGCATTAGTCTGGCGTTGGTGAAAAGCATCCCAACAGGCAGGCACGGCTTGCATCTCGTCTTGGTTGGTCTCTAGTTTTCGCGGTTCATCTAAGGTTGAAAAGGATAAGGCGTGACGGCAATCACATTCGTGGTAAGACGAGCTCGTCCACTAAAACTAGCACTTGAATTCGCACGACTATCCGTGAAGATAATGGTACAGTGTCCATTGAATGCCCCTTGGCTGCTAGAGACCTTGCTTTCAGGGTAACCAGCACCTTCGTACATATCCTGATCCTGGTCTGCGTAAGCTTTGTGCAATGGCCGTGTTAGTCATAAGGAGACGCCTCGGAGATGTGAAAAGTCGAGGGGTTTGAGGTTACGTCCTCATCGCCATTGAGACATGCTGTTGCTCGGGGCCGAAGTTTGCGCCGGGATCTTGGGTCGCCTTCCCGAATCAAACACCACATTACATAGTTCAACATGTCGTGCATGTTTGACTAGCCATGGGGTATCCCCAGAATCGGTTCAAACAACATGCACGCAGGCACAGGACCTGTGTTCTCTAGCAGCCTCATCACTTGGTCGCGTGCCCCCAATCCACTGTAAAGCAAGGGGCCCAATGACAACCATGCTTCGTGCACCGAGATCATGGGTGAAACCTCATCACTGTCGGTGCGTCGTTGCTTTGGCCATCGGCCGGATCTGATCTGTGCAAAGTTCAAGATGCAGAATGCCACCTCGAGGCTGTGTGCGTGCGGTCGGGAACTCGGGGATTACTGATGATAAGCTTTCTGACAGGTTTGGGGCTGGCCACTGAGCCAGAATGCCGTGCCAATGGGCCCAAAGTCAATTCTGAAAAAAACCGTCAGTGCGAAGCGCCGCAACGAATGAGAAGAAACCCTTCGCACTGGAACGGCCCTATGGTGGGTATGAGCTTGTCCACGCAAGACACCCGTCTCGTGAGCCAAACATGATTTATGATGATGAACCTTTTCCTTCCGTCGGAGACTTTCTGACCCGGGGTCCCGCTGCGACCCAAAGGCTTACTCGATATTAGCTGGTTTCGAAAATGGATGGTCAGAATGGCATATGCGCGGCGGCCAACGTCAGCTCACGTAACCTTGATGGCTGCCCTCGGAGGGTCATGCTTTCTGGCAGGGCGTTGGGTGGTGTCGCAAGTCCGAACCTTCCGCGGTCATGCTTTTGTACGACACCGGGCGACAGACGGACCTTGAGCGCAGGACCGGCCCTCATCGTTCTAGGCCTTTCGCTGCAGGACGCCATGCTCCAGCGTCCAGCATCTAGAAAGTCAAAGCATCTTCCACCGGCCGCGGTGGTGCTCGGACGTGACACTTGTGATACCGGCGGTGCTACCTTGTATGGGAGAGGGGCGGTGCGCCCTCGTCGACCTGCCTTGAAGAAGAGGACTACTGAAAGTCGTCTGCTCACTCCCGGCCCCACGCGCCTGAGAATCGGCAGATATATCAGACCAAGGAAATCGAGTCAAGCGGCACTGGTCTGAGATGCTTGGACGATGCTGCTGCCAAGTTTGAGAGGGCCCTGCTTCTTGCAGCTAAATGCCCTGCACTATGCACTATGCAGAGGCCGAGCAAGCGAGTCACGATGTGCAGGTGGTAGAGAGGGGGCGGGCTACTAGTAGAGTGTCCAACAAAGTTCGCTCCCACAGCAGGTTTCAGGGGCGCTGGCCAAGACTGTGTGCTGAATGTAAACACGCACACACACACACGCACACACATCTGTGTGGAGCGGTAGGCGCGTGGCGAGAGCTGTGCTCACTGCTGTGACGGTCGCTGTCCCGAAGAGGGCGTCGGTAGGGCACAAAAGCAGCATTGCCACGAGGATGGGAGGCGAACCGGCCGCCTGCCCTCGACACAAGTGCAAGAGAGGATGGAATGTTCAGTGGGACAGCAGCCCTAGGGCAAGCCTCAGCCAATGTCGTCCTGGGCGCATTACCGCCTGCAGGTGGTCTTGAGACGGAAGGCAGTGGCACGACGCAACCTATATTAGGCCATGGCTATCATTGGACAAGACGTGCATGAGATGGTGTGGGACGTGCAGCCTGCCTAGAAGTAGATAGTCGTGCAAAGAAAGGTGGTAGACTAGGCATGCGGTATGGCTTACACAGGACCTCGCACCTCGTTAGGGCGACCAGGCGCTACCCACTCGGCTCGAGCCCTGACGATTGTTGATGTTATACCATAGTCAGCAATGCGGGCGGACGAACGAGTCTATAGTCTACTGAAGCAAGCTAAAAAGGTTGGCTCGATCCAACATGGCGCCTCCAAGACCTTGGAATCTATCCAACGGGGCTAGAGGGTAGCTGCAGCGCTACTGCACTAGACTGACAGGCCAACGGCGGGTGCTGCCACCTGGTGGAACCTCAAGACTACTAGTCGAGGTACCCAGGTATTATGGCATATGTAGGAAAAAGGGTTGTCTGAACAAGATGCCAGCCAAGTTTGATTATTATGGGGTTCAAGCTGGTGGCAGTCCAAGCCCGCGAGCTTGTTTCAAGCCAAGCCAGGTGGAATACTTGTACACGCTTTGCCGACTCCACGAAGGACCACTTGGCATCAAGCAGATGACCCATGATCGACAATAGCGGAACCTTGATACCGAAATGGCGATGGATGATCGATCGGGGCTTGAGACGGGTCTGGAAAAGGACGGTGAGTTGGCAGCTGGCAGGCTGGCGGGGCGGGCGCGGAGCCGGAGACCGGTCTGGCTGTTGACGATTGATTGTGTGTGACGGAGTGACGCGGGCATGATGAGGGGCCCATGACGGGGCAAGACACTCGCTACTGCGATGGCCGTGGGCATTGAAAAAGATATCACTGCTTGCTGGAGAGGACAAAAGAAAAAAGGAAGGATCAAAAGTGCTTGCCGTCTGAGAGTGAGACAGTTGGGGAGGTGTTGGTTTGCCAGCTGCCAGACCAGACCAGAAGGAGGACGGACCGTGAGTTAGAGAGGACCAAGGCCCTCGTTGGGAGAGTCGAAGGCTGAAAGAAGGGAAAGCGAAAGGGATCAGCCCCAGCCAACCCTCCCTACCCTTATCGATTTACCCCACACATTAGACTGATTGGCCAAACGCTCGACGGTGGGGCCCACAGTGACGTTTCCCCCGCGTTTGCACAGAAGGATAGCCGGCACTAACGGCCACACGTCCCCTGCTAGCGCCGAAGCTAAGATGCACGGACGATATCACCTCATACGCTCAACTATCTTACCAGACGACCTCATTGGCCAGTGGCCCTCTGCACCCTTCGTGCACCCATGCCGTCCAGGGGCACCCATCCCATCCATTCCGCCTGCATTCCACTGAGGAATCCCATCCTCACTGCCTGCTGCCCTCCTCCTCCTCCTTCTCCGTGACAGTCAACCCAGTCAGTCGTAGTCATCAGGCGTCAATTGACAGCTCAACCTCACTGGCTTGTTAACAACCATCTTCATTTCGTTCCACACCGGGCTCATTTCTCCTTCTCTTCCTTCCATCTCCCCTTCACACACCTCACCATCTCGTATTCTACAACCCGCTCAGCCACCCACTCACACACCGACCAGCCATTCAAGCAATCCATATTTCGTTGCAGCTCCAATCATTCGGTGCCTCGTCCTTCAGCGCCTCCTACCTTACCTGCAAGAATTCCAATCTCTTCTCGCCACCTGTCCCTTGGCGTTCCAGTCCTCCTGCACCAGCCATTGGACCCTGGATTGCGCGTATTCGTGCATTGCGGACAGAATATCAACAGGGTCTCATCACAAGTCAGAAACGCCGACTGGCATCTATCTGTCTTTCCCCACAATCTCAGCACCAAATCTCAGGGGGGATCTTGCCGACAGATCCTGTTCACTTCCTCTCCACCAGCGTACAGCCAACAGCACACGGTTCCACTTCTTTCCTGCGGTGTCTTGACTCCTGTCTTGACTCTTTGCCAATTCTCGCTTCAAGTGCTTGATACTCAGGCCGTCACGACCTGGGGCTCACGGCGACTCATACTCATACTCGTTGGTGACGAGGAGCGGCTGCGTCAGAAGCAAGCCCCCATTCTAGAAACCCGCCTCGAGAGGCCACCTTTTCTGAGGACCCGCCCGCGCCAGCGCCACCAGGCGACGGAGTTAGTCTCGCCCGAATACCACGGGCTTCTCAGCTGATTGAATCCCGACTCTCCTTTCTCGTCAGTCCATCAAGGGCCTTTCTCGCATTTGTTGTTGTGCATCGCCTCGTCCCGTCTGCCCGTGTCTACGACCGCCTTATCAGTGGGCGAGACAAAGGAGAGACATTTCGCAGCAAACCATCGCCCCCCGGTCGACTCAACCACACCCATTAAAGCACAGGAGATCCCTGGCTAGCCTCTGAGCTCATCGTTCGACCCTGCAACGGGCTACGCTCTGGCGCCGACTCTGATTTAGAACACCTCAACATATTGACGTTTCACTCTCCACTTTACTCTGCTTCCGGTGTCGCACAATCCTCGAACCATCCACTGCCAAAATCATATCAGGCAATCGTCCCATCGACGCAACTCGACTTCGTCGTCGTCTTACCCTTACCCACCACCTGCATTGTGCCCCTCTGTCTTGCCTTGTGGCCTTTTGGTATAAGACTTCGCCCTGAGCAGCCAGAGTGCCACACGTTCCTTCAAGATGTCTTCAGATACTCCCAACTCCAACAACAACATCAACAACCCCTCCTCCAGCTACAACCAGAAGCCACCCTCCCCCCAGCCCGCCGACATGCAGCAACGCCGTGGTTCCGTCACTTCCGCTGCCTTCGCCAACCTCTTCCAGCGGACCAACTCCGCCACCGCTGGCACCCCTGTCTTCCCAGGTGCCATCACGTCTGCTGCCATCAACGAACAGCGCCGGAGGCTCTCCGTGTCCACAACTTCCCTAGGACTATCGGGCACTTCGCCGACCGGCAACCCTAATTTCAATCGCCGAGCTAGCCTGTCCACCAACAACTCCGACTCTGTCGATGAGAACGCCATCGAGGAGGAGGACTACTCTTCCAACTCTCGCACTGCTCCGGTCTCTCCCTTTGCTCGTCGGATGAGCTTCGGGGCCTCTGCAGCCATGCGTCGCACTGGTGGTGGCAGCCCTGGAACAGCCAATGGTAGGCCCAATACTCAATCTCCTGGTGATGCCAATTCTCCTTCCATGCAGCGTCGGGGCACTGTGGCGGGGCCTCTCTCCCCTGCCGACAATGCTACCGCGTCTGCGACGTCCTGGAAGTCTCCATCTTCCACTGCGCCTCAGGCGAAGCCAAGCAGTCCAAACAATTCAAGCAATACAACACGTCCCAGAGCCCTTTCTGACTTGTTCTCCGCTCCTCCAAAAGACCAGGGCTTCAACTGGTCGGAGCAGCTTAGGTCTCGTGCCGAAAGCACTGTTGCATCGGGCCAACGGCCCTCCTTCTCTTTCGCCTCGGGCATGACCGGCTCGCCGCCCCGCTCTGGCGCCGTCGCTCCCCCAAGCACTCATGACCGCAACAGGTCTGTGTCTGAGATGCCTGCGCCGCCGGCACAGACCCCCAAGCCTCGGTCACCACCGCGGGACACCCGTCCTAAGCCCGATGCCTTCCAAGAGCGTATCCTGAAGGGCGACTTCTACATGGATTGAAAGAAGAGCGTTTGTACATCACATTACAGACAAGACGACTACTACGATCACAAGACACGGCTGTACGATTGAGCGAAGGCGGCGTAACAGGGACCAAAAGGCAGAGTTTGTCCATGTGTGCACGGCGCACTCCACCATTGCATCGCGGCGGCGTTCCGGAAGCATATCAGCTTTCTGCGGTAAAACACACTCGCTCTGAGCCATACTTGAGCTCTAATTGGGGCGTCAGGAGTCCTGCTTCCCCTCCCCTCGGCCAAGAGGCTCAGGTTCCCCGGTTTTTGTCATGGGCGTTTCCTCGCTGTTGGACTGAAGTCTCTCTTTGGAACGGACGCTTTTGAATGGTTTGTCAAAAAGACTAAACCCAGAACGTTGGCATGAGAACAAGCCAAGATCGGGCTCACGGGGCGTTTGGACGGTTGCTGTGCTGGCGTTTGTGGACACAGTGTGAGTGGTCCAAATTGGAGGGCACAGGCACGGCAAAAGGGCACTGCTCATTGAGGCATTGGGAACACTTCATGTTTGACTAGCTGTCTACAGCATGCCGGAGGCTTTGTTTGCAGAGGAGTCTGGCTTCAATAGCAGGATCGGTCTTTGAGGGGAAGGGGGGGGGGGGGGGTTTCCACTTCGGGGGAAGGACAGAAAGGTGATCCAGTCTGGCGTTCAGGTACCTCACCAGATTGACACACATTGGCTTGTTGAACCAATTGTTCCAAGCTCGAACTGAAATGAAATGAAAACTGTAAAATTGAGAAACACTCTCCTGTAACTCAGTTCACGTGCCAACATGATACGCGCTTGATATGCTAGTTTGATTGGCCCGCCTGTAGAGCATATGAACATGAAGGTTTAGTACCGATGCCACCGGGTTTCGTTGGGACTTCATAGAATGCCTATGCTCTCGTTCTCTATGTTTCTATCCCACCAAATAAACGCCTAAGACTCCTTGCTCATTATAGTAGCTCCCACGAATGGCGGCACGCTTTCCGGGAGGCCAGTAAGACATTTCGCCCCCTCCCCTGTTCCGGTCGTGTCCAATGGTGACGTGCCTGGCGTTCCCCTTTCCATACGCATACGCGGACGTGGCCGGTTATCGAACGATGATGGGGACAATGGAGATGCAATGCAACTACGTCCCTGGCGCTCGTCGGTGGATCCCTGTAGACACATACATGCATAGACAGAGATGGAACAGGCCAGACAGACGCGCGAGCCGGCGCTGTGCTCTGCAAAACACCGCGACCATTGTAGTGGGCAACCAAAGCCCCTACATGCGTAGCGCGGCGCACTACCACGCACGCACATACACATCGCACGGCTTTTCTAGATCGGAACCGCCCGCCTCCTCGGGAAACGGGGTGGGCTCTGACCCGCGCTGTGGCATTATTTCCAAGGGGCTTCCGAGACGGGCAGGCGACGGCCGAAGCATTTCGCCATGGTTCGTTTGCCTCGGATCCGCTCCTCAGGTCTTGATCATGAATATCTAGAAAGGTTGCAATGTCAGCCAATATACCCCGACGGGCGCGGCTTTCTCCGCCTCGGGGAGTTTTCTGTGATTTACCTGGTTCAAGGCCGCTTGGTCCATCACGGCTGCGCGCTTCTGGGCGATGAATCTTGACCTGGCGAGGTGTCGTGTTGGAATGGAAGGTGTTGAGGTACCGCTGGCGGTTGGTGTTGACGATTCTGTGGGCTGTGGTGTGGGCTCCTCCTTGTCCGCTTTGCTCTTCTTTTTGCTCTTCTTGGACTTCGAATCTGAGGCGTCCGCTGCACCCTCCTCATCGTTTTCGAGCTTAGCTTTCCTACGCTTCTCCTTCTTCTCTTTCTTGGCCTTTTTGCGGTCCGAGGCGTCCTCATCGGCGTCGTCTGGGCTTGAATCCTCGTCTTTGTCGGACGTATCCTTCTCTTTCCTTCTCTTCTTGTCCTTCTTTTCTTTGCGTTTTGATTTCGAGTCCTCATCCGCATCCTGCGACTTGCTTTTCTTAGATTTCTTCTCTTTCTTCGAGTCGGAATGCACACCCTCTGCCTCCTCGGCCTTTCTCTTCTTGCTCTTCTTCTCTTTCTTGCCGGCCTCGCTGGGCTCGCTGGACTTCTGATCCGATCCAGGAACCTGGGCGGCGTCTTGGGTCTTGTCCTTCATGGAGTCTGCCAGCTCCTGGACCTTGTCACCGACCAGCAGCCCGCCGTAGACGAACGTCACCGTGCCCAGTTTCCGGTGCAGGTACTTGTTGATCTTCAAGTCCTCCCTCTTCTTCTGCTCCGCGCCCAGAGACTCCTCGCTCTTCCCGTTCAGCCTGGAGAGCAGGTCCTGTAGCGCGTCCAGACCCGTGCACTCGTCGCCCTGGTTCCGCTTGGCACCGAGTCCGAGACTATCGTCCTTCAGCACGGCGCGGATGTGGGAGGCGTTTGCTGCGCCGTAGTACTCGGAGTGGGAGGCATTCTCGGCGCCCAAGTACTGGCCCGGCGCCCAACCTTGTGACCGTAGGATCTTGTGCCCGAAAGTGTCGGTGTTGCGAGACCAGGCGGTGTTGTTAGGGTCCTTGGCCCATTTCTTCTTGCTGCGATATTTGTTAGTATTGTGAAATCGACAGTCTTACGAGTGAATGCCGAGTTACTTTTTGGTGCCCGCGAGACCCATGGTCGAGGCGCTGGGTCGGTTTGGAATTGCTTGCGAATTTGGACTTAGGAGTTGGATGTCGGTTTCTCGCTTTCCCATTGAATTTTTTGGCGGGCAGAATCCGAAGAAGGACCCTCCCGCCCTTGCAAACCGTGGGTGGTCAAGTTGCCTGCCGCGTGCCGCTTGCCTTGACCACTAAGAATTTGCCGACGCCGGCCCGAGCAAAAGTTACCAGGCAATGGCAGACATAGGCAAGATCGATGTGCCGTCGTGCCTTCATCCTGCTGCCAATTGTTGACCAAAAGCCAAAACAGTGTGGCAGAATCGACTGCATCGAATCTATGATCTGCTCGTAACATACAACTTTGGTTCTCGAATACTCTAATCTATCATCAAATATCACCGCATTCAACATGCCTGGCAAGAAGCGACCTGCCGTGAATGAGGGAGATTCGTCCGAAGACGAGATCAACATGAACCAGGTTATCAGAACCAAGGCTGAGCTGGACAAGGTATTACTGCCGGTATCATTTTCTTTGCCACCGGCCCTGACTTGACCTTTCTCAATCAGATCCGCAAGGACCGTGAGAAGAAGCGAGCTCAGATACAGGCAGACCTTGACAAGAAGCTCAACAGCCTACGCGACCGTATCGAGAAGAGCGTCAAGGTTCACAAACAGCAATTGTCAGCTAGCCCTCTGGCCACAAAAGTGTGTGACCTAGGCAGGAGCTGACTCCTTTCTCACAGAGGCGACGTCCACAAGCAGCAGGTGGATGAGCTTCTTCAGGCCATGGAAGCGAGGGACAACATCCTGCAGGCGATCGGTGAGAAGCTGTCTGAGATGCAGGAGAACGGATCCAACCTTGCCAGGTATCTTGACCAGGCCTACGAGTACAGAACGAAGAGGCTTGAGGGCCTCACCGTGCCTGTGGCGGATCAGCGGGTCCACGACAAGAACAAGCCCAAGGTGGACGCTCCTTGAGTGGAGGTTACTGTCGTTGAATCCCTGGCTACGGCTGACCAGGAGAATTGACCGGGAGACATCTTATTATTTCAGGAAGGCGTTCGGAGATTGTGGTGATGGGAAGCTGCATGGCGCATGTGGTTGCTTGATGATACCCTTTGCTGTTTGAGAGGCGCTTGGAGGACGAATTGCTTGTGATCAATTGACGACCAATTACAAGACTTGAAATCTTCAGAATTATGCTTTTGTATTGGACTCTTAATTGACGTTCACCTGCATCGTTGAGCGGAGTGATATCGGTCTTTGCGACCAGCCATCAGTCTATGGTAATTGCGCCGCCGTGATATTCGGGCCCGAACCGTCGTGCTTCTATAAAGGCCGGCCGTGTTCACTGCACGCCTGCGCCGTTTTGTTGTACATTGTGTAATATTTCTCAGCCAGCGCCGTGGTTATACTTCGAAGCCGAAGCCCTTCATACAGGATCGGTACTGGTCGATGGTCGACTGGCAGTCTTTCGCTGGATCGGCGGCGTTGGAGAAGAGCATGCACTCGTCGCGTTTTGACTTCTCGTCCTTGCAGACACAGCACGGCTATGAATATGAGCACGTCAGACTTCTTTGAAAACAAGCTCATGTATCGTGGGTATCGCGGCGAAAGGACGGACGGACCTTGGGTTTCGAGGACGCATCGGAAGTCGCGGGTGCTGGTGGCTGCGCAAGTGGCGCCGAAGCAGGAATGGCTGGGTGGGTGGTTGTCAGCGAATTTCGCACAGGGCTGCGCTCATGAGCGTGAAGTGCTTACTAGTAGACACTTGCGATCCCATCGTGACTTGTTGCGACAGAGTAGGTCTTGAACGAGTGTTGTTGTCGCAAGAGTAGAAAATCGTCTGTCGCGAAAGATGAATTCGATGAGCTCACCATTTGCCTGCCGTTGATTTGTAAGTGCGCCGGGAGCTTCCGATCTGGTGCCACTGGGCGGGTGCTGTACTGCTAGGATCCAGGGGTCTGGCCACCGGCAGGGATTTAATTGATCCCATTCAGACAGTATTCGACCTCTTCCTTCCCTGACTGTTCTTTAAGTTACAATCACATCTCACTTGTTGAACAGGATCTGGCTAGCTCTCGCCAATAGCACACAATCAAATACACAGCGTGATATACGTTAAAATGCAACAGCGTGACGTTATCAGTCAAGGAGGCTATCAACTCAACCGATCATCTCACCCATCAGCAGCGCTCTATGCTTGTCCATGCCCTCCCTGATCCTGATCAATACACCCGCAGCCAACATCTTGACATCATTCTCCTCCCCTCCGTCCTCGCCCCTGGTACCACTGAATATCTGAGCGACCCACTCCTGCGTCTCGACGACCTCCCTCGGCAGGCCCTGACAGATATCCCGCATCCTGTCGCCGTTGACCTCCAGCAGCGTCAGCAGCGCGAACAGGACCGCGTGCGTGACGCCCAGGTCACCGACGGCGTGCGCGCGGACACTGCTCCCCAGCAGGAGCTCCCACAGCTCGGCCGTCATGTCCGGCAGCGACAGCGTGCTGGGGCCCGCGGCGTGGAGGAGCAGCGCCAGCGTCTTGATGTAGAGCGACAGCAGGAAGGGCTGGAAGACGATGCCGCGGGTGCGGCCTGCCGTCGAGTGCGCTGCGGACTGGAAGCGGGCGGTGAGCGGGAAGAAGAAGGATGTGGCGATGAGCTGGGCTGTCGTGTTGGGGATGGCTCGGACCCGGGGCTTAGTTTTGGACTTCTGCGCCGTTGAGCTCTGTTGTTGGTCGAGGCGCGACTTGAACGTGGACAGCTTCAGAGCATCTGGCCCTGTTGCTGAATCCGCTGCATCAGCTGCCAGTGGCGCCATGAAGTTGGAAGTGAGCGATTTCGATATTGTGTCCAAAGCATTGGGCGGCAGGGCCTTGAGCGGTGATGACGAAGCAAGTTGGTTGCTGGTGGCGGCATCCTCCATGTATAGCTTCTCCATTTTATCGGGCAGCGTCTGAGAGGGGAATGATGCCGCTGCCGTATACTCGGAAGTCGCGTAGCCTGAGATCTCGCGGGCGCTCAGGCCCAGGACGGTAAGCACCGAGGCTCTTTGTGCCACTGAATAATCTCCGCTGAAGAATGTACGGGCGAACCACGGGCCCATCAATTGAGGCTGGGCCACAAGTATGGCAATCATGCCCTGTAGCTTAAGGTCGTAGAAGTTCTCAATGTCGAATGTATCCTGGATACCGACCAGGAGTGAGGCGAGCTCTTCAGCATGCTCCTTCACCTCAGTCCCAAAATTAGCTTTTCGCCTGATTAAGTTTGGTGCCGTTGTCAGCGCGAGCTTCTGGTGATCATAGCCCTCGGTGTCCCGAAGATACGTGATCAGATTCCTGATGTACACCGGTGCTTTCGGCTTGTCTCTCCGTACGGTTTCTGGGTCATCGTCGGAGTCAACGTCGTCGTCATCAGGTTTCGCCATCGGTACTATATCCTCATCGTCTTCCTCATCCGATTCCACCTCTTCAATAATGGCTTTCGCCTTGCTGGTTGACGACACTGGGGCCGGACCTGGTTTGGGCTTTCGCGTAGGTGGTGGCGTCTCTGGATGAATGTTTTCGGCTGGTTTTTGCTTCGAAGCCAAGGGCTCAGTTGAACCGACAACATCTGATATGTCGACCAAGCCCTTATACCAGAGCGCTTCGTCTGAGGTCGTCTCTTCCATATTGAAATTCAGTTTCTTGTCATCCTTGTGCGCTAATTTTGAGAGTGTCTCGCCGACAATCATACCAAGCAAGCGGGCGCGGGTTTGAGATGCTTCCAACCTCTTGGAAACCATATTCATGAACGAGCCTGACCTCACGATCAGGGCTAACTTGACCGATGCCAGTCTCTGGAGGTATCCAGCACTCAATAGAAGCACTTGTGCATGCACTGTAACCTGTCAGAATTTCCTCTTCTGCAGAGCATACTGTCTTGCATACCTTCTTGTTGTAGAATTGGGGTATGCCTGATGTACAGGTAATCCCCGAACTGGTTGAGGCTTTTCTCGAACACACTCGCAATGTTATCTCTGTCTGATGAAAGAACAGCCAGGACTGCACGTCGAATACCGATTGGGTCACCAAGTCCGGCCCCGTTGGCACTTGTCAGCCATGTAATCAAATGGGACAGATGTTTTGTATCATCCGTGACGAATAACTTGATGACACCAGCAGCAGCTGATATTATTGCCTGGTCTTCAGATGAATCACTGCCATTAAGCCGGTTGAGATGGACGTCTGCAATGGCCCTCAAAATGCTGAAGAGGAGAGTCCGTTGTTCCGTGTTTGCGAGGTTGTCGAACAGCTCAGAGATATGCCGAGCTTCTCGAGGCTCGTTGACTGCATCCGAAAGCAGAAGCTTAATTCCAGCATCTGCAGCAAGTTAGTAGTCATGGCCCGGGTGAAAGGTGGTGGCGGCATACCAGAGTATCCCAGGCGCAGCGTCTTCGACAGCAAGTCTGCCACCAGCTTCTTCTCCAGGGGAAGCTCAGCTCGTTTTGACCATGAGATTATGTTGCGCGTGAGCCACTTCGTATACTTCACGGCGTCGGCAACCCAGATGATCTGGCCCTTGGTCTCTGGCGAGATGAGAGATTCAGCTTCGGCCGAGAACGAGATGGTACGGCCGCCAGCGATAACGTTAACAAGATCCTTGGATAGAATGCGTTGCTTCATGGGATCTGATGTTGCGGAAGTATTGGTCCATGAACGTGAGACACTGTCATCGCCTCCTAATATCTCGCATAGTAGCTCGAGGGTGATCTTCAGGTTCAACAGCACATCCGACCGTTTGACATCTGCCGTCTGCGACTTCTGCTCCTGAGTGAGAGTTCTCAAGCGTAGCAAGATGGCATTGAGGCCCGCAAGACTCCGTAGACTGTCCAGTAAGAGTGGAAGATCTGAAGCCTCGCCTTCTGAAGATGACTCCTTGAGTATGACCCAGTAGTTCGGTACGATCTCAGTGACCAAGATCTGGATGATCCTGGCGGCCTCGGGTCCTGGGGCTCCAATGTTGAAATGCTCACCCGACGGCCCTCCTTTGGTGACGAATTTCAATGCAGATATCAAAGTGTCATATTCAGGCTCGTGGTTCAAGACCTCCACAACGTCCTTAAGAGATGTTGGCTTGAAATTAGGTGCTGATGCCGCATGCGATGATGCCCGAATCTTCCGGAGAAGAGGCTCCGTGGCTTCTTCGGACTTTACGTACGTCCTGCTTACAGGACGTAGCAACTCGTCCATCTTGTGAGGCAAGTTCCCAGCTTTCTCCACTATGGGGACAGTCTCATGGGTATGGTGATCTGTCGAAGATGGCTTGCTGTCACCATGTCTGCATTCTCTGCGAGACCAAGACCGTTGTGGACGCTCAAATCCCTCTGCAGCCTGATGCTGTTCTTGGCGTTTTGACTTGAATTTTGGGCAATACTAATATTGCGTGCAGTTTAGCAGCAAAGATCTGGTGATTTCGAGTGCAGCGTGTTTGTGAATGTTTCAAGAACCGACGGGCGGACTCTGTCAGGGTTGATACCGGAATTGTGGTTTACCCCTGCCAACCTTTGGAAGCTTGCAGGGCTTATCGATAAAGGTCTGGGGGAGCTGCTTCAGGGGCCACCTCCAACCCTCCAAACGTCACTCCAACTAGACAAGGCAGCGCCCCTTCGTCCTCTGGAATTGATCCTCTTCATCACCTTCCCTTCGTTTTCCTGGAGAGCCGGTGAGAGAAATAATTCTGCAAGATCATGACGGCAACATCAAGATGGTATGTCTCTTCATGATAATCATTCAAGACTGACATGAGCTGATGATTCGCTTCAAAGGCGGGACCTAGACAAGATCCGGACCCAGGCTGGCCCGTTCACTGATGGAGAGGAAGTCGATGGACCATCTGTGATCGAAAACATGAACAACATGAAGATTCTGTAAGCGACAAAGTTTCTCTTCACTTTGAATCAGCTAACAGAAGCTGTAGGGTAATGTAGGTCTCCTCGGAGCCAAGCCTGGCGGACTTGCTTCTCACCTGTGGTACAGCGGGGCTGGTGGACTGGGTTGCGAGATTCTGAAGGATCTGGCCCTGTCAGGCTTCAAGGACATACACGTTATCGACATGGGTATGATGAGGCCTTTGGAAGATGTCATGCTATAGACTAACGCCGCGGGGTCAGACACAATCGACATTTCAAATCTCAATCGGCAGTTTCTTTTCCGGAAGGACGATGTGGGCAAGTCCAAGGCAGAGGTGGCAGCCAAGTTTGTTGAGCGAAGAGTCAAGGGCGTCCAGATCACACCGCACAACAACCGCATCCAGGATTTTGACGAGTCATTCTACATGCAATTCACAATAGTGGTTTGTGGATTGGACAGTATAGAAGCGCGGAGGTGGATCAACGCAACTTTGATCAACATGGTGGACGAGGACAACATGGACTCCCTCAAGCCTCTCATTGACGGTGGTACAGAAGGTGGGAAAACACTTCGGGAGACCGGCCATTATTCTCGAGGATGCTAACATGAGTGCAGGTTTCAAGGGACAGTCCAGAGTCATCCTGCCTACTATGACTTCCTGCATAGAGTGCCAGCTCGACATGTTTGCTCCACGAGCTGCAGTGCCTCTCTGTACCATTGCGACGATACCTCGGCAACCGGAACACTGCATCGAGTGGGCGCATGTCATAGCATGGGATAAGGAGAAGCCCTTCCCCAAGCTCGACAAGGACGACCCCGAGCACATCACCTGGCTGTACCAGAAGGCGTTGACCAGGGCCAACGAGTTCAACATCCCCGGCGTCACATACTCCCGCACGCAAGGTGTTATAAAGAACATCATTCCCGCCATCGCCTCCACCAATGCCATCATTGCAGCGAGTTGCTGCAATGAGGCTCTGAAGATCGCGAGTGGCTGCGCACCGTCGCTGGGCATGGAAGAAAACTACATGATGTACTCCGGGAACGACAGCATTTACACCTACACATTCAAGCATGAGAAGAAAGACGACTGTCCTGTCTGCGGAACGTTGGCCCGCCCGCTGGAGGTCGACCCTAAACTGACCCTTCAGGAGCTCATCGATATCCTTGCGGCGCGGCCGGAGGCGCAATTGAAGAAGCCGTCCATCCGAGCCGAGGGCAAGAGCCTCTACATGCAGTCCCCTGCCAGCCTTGAGGAGCAAACCAGACCGAATCTCATCAAGAGCCTGGCGGAGCTGGGCCTGGAGGACGGATGGGAGATCTCCGTGACGGATCCTGCCTTCGTGGCGAACTTCAGGTTCATTCTTCGGTTCAAGGCGGCCTAGAAGGCCGCGCTGCCGACCCAGAAGCGGGAGAGGTCAAGGAACACTGACGTCTGGGTTTCCCTTGAAGCTGATGAGAAGTTAGGGAAGCGACGAAAACCTGACATTGACGAGGGTGGTGTGTAGATCAAGCTGAGACATAGAGAAGCCCCCAGACGGAAACCCTCTACTTGGTGGGGACTGATCCCGTGAACGAATCGCTTTGGCGCAGAAAGAATGGTGCAGATTTCACGGGTGGTCAAAAGCTTAGCACTTGAATCAGAAGAAATGGAATCCGTGACTCATCAAAATCAGTACATCTTCCGAACCCCTAGCCATTTCCTTTTGGGTACTCCTGACGCCAGCCCATGATGCTTGAAGAATTATGGACAGAAAATTACATCTGGCCACTACCTCGCCATGTAGGTCACTTGTTTCTCGAACCGCTGACATTTGGCCTTGAGGTGCTTAACCGCCTCCAAGAACAGCTCGTCCGAGTCCCACTGGCCTGTCGACTCGACCTGGAAGATGAAGTGGTCCCTCTGGCGGCCCAGCTTGACCTTGTCCGTGAACTCGGGGTGGCGCAGGCACTCCCTGCTGACGGTGTCCTTCATCGAGTCCTTGACGACCGCCTGCATTTCGCCCTCGTGGCCCTTGAGGTCCGCGCTCGCCTTGGCGTCCTGCTTGGTGACTTTCTGCAGGCCGATGACGCCCTCCGGGAAGCACCGCTGGAACTTCTCCGCGTCGGCGCCGACGATGGGCCTCGTGATGTTGATGAGCGGCAGCAGGCGGTACGAGGCGGTGGCGACGGGCGAGAACTTCGAGTGGTCGGCGCCGATGCCCTTATGCATGTGCGCCATGAGCTGGATCTGCTGGCCCGGCCGCAGCTTCGCGACGAGGATGTCCGGGTGCACGGGCGCGATGGCCTGGTCGCCGGCAAAGACCTCGGCCTGCTGGCCGACGGGCAGGAACCTGAGGTCCGACGCGTAGACGTTGGCGTGGCCGAAGAGCTTCCGCGGGTCCTTCTCGCCCGGCTCGGCGTCGGCCCTGCGCGTGCACTGGACGTCGAGTTCGATCTTGACCGTGTTGTAGTCCATGCTGTTCTCGAAGGGGTCCTGGTCCGCGCCGGGCTTCTTGTACCACTTCATGAAGTCGTGCAGCCCGTACTTGCCGCCCTTGAACGGGACGAGGCCCAGCCTGTGGCAGAGCACCTCGTCCTGGATGACGCTCGTGTTGTTGTTGACCCAGATGTCCTCGATGGCGAGCGTGGGGATCTCGGCGATCATGATGCGCCGGAAGGCGTTGGCGATGGAGGCGTCGAGCCCGACGAGGCTGAAGGAGGCATCGTGCTGGCCGTTCTCGTGGAACAAGACCTTGAACTGCTGGCTAAAGGCCTCGAGGTCCCACGAGTTGTCCTCGCCGGGGTAGTGGCCGGGGAAGTCGGTCGAGGTGACGTTTGTGACTGTTTCTGCCTTGATGTTGACGACCTGTGGGTGCGCGCAGGGCAAGTCAGCAAGAGGCTCCTCCTGGCATGAATTTGAAGCATCATGTAAAATCTTACCTTCCGCCGGTCAAGCTCCTCTTGCGTCGGTACTACTATTGGCGCCATCTTTGCAGCATGTTGTTGTCGCAGGGAAAGTTTGGAGGGAAAGACGGTTGATTTTCTACGATAAGATAAAGAAATTTGGCTGGATTAGCCCCACCACACTTGCACGCCCGCACGCCCGCACGCCCAGGGTCCTCCCACCAACGGCCCCTAGCAGTGTTGGACACTTATCAGTCCAGGCCCTCATTCCATAGTGGTGTAACATGTTCTCTGGCATTGGACTGATTCATTACAACTGCAGATATCCGAAACGCAGGTATTCCGAGCCTAGAATCCAGTAGATACATTGGTAGTGAATTTGTAATGATGTGATCCGTTCATTCGTGGTTCCCACCAAGCTTATATGCGGAACTACGCCATGAGGGCCGGACAGTCCAAGTGATGGATACCTGGCAAGGTCCAATTCACCCGCCCACCTGGGCATGCTGGCAGGTCTCATCAATTCCGCTATCCGAGCCTCTCTCACAATAATAGTATTTTAAAATATTATAACGTGGATTCATCTCACATTCCCACACAAATTCTTCTACAAGTCCTCGCCTGTCGAATGTTTCGCTAATCGATCGGGAGTCCCGCGTTGTTCCAGACCCGCCAAAACTCCTCCCAACCACGCGTTAAGCGTGATTCCCGTGGTACAGCAAGAAAAGCCTCTGGCTGGGCCGTGAGCCTCTTCCTGACCTCCCAGATCACACCATTGCTATCTGGGAGAAAGTTGACATGATCCGCCGAAAGATGAAATCTTGATGGAAGAGTGTCATCAAGCCAGCTGCACAATGATGGCTTCATTCGTTCAAACGACACAGCGCATTTGATCGCAGATTCGTACTTCTTGTCGACAAGCCATTTCGTCAGCTTCTCGATGCCGAATTCAGTTGCAAGCCGCTCGATGCCCAAGTATGTCGCATAATCGTGACCACTGCTCCGGTTGAAGGCAATGGGATAGATGCCATGCCGGAGGTACCGGAGTATGTAGGAGAAGAGCTCGGGGTCCGCGTCGACAAAGCATATTTCATTTTTGGGCTGCTTGTCGTGATGGGACAGCAGGGACCGGAAGTATGCGCTCTCTTTGCAGAGGGTATGATGAGTAGTGCTGAAGACTTTTTCACCGACTTGGAGCTGAATGAGCCATGGCTTTTGAGGTGTACCGCCTGAAGTTGGCTTCCCTTTCCCCGTCTCTGCTTTTGGTGATGGTGACGATTGCGACATAGTGAGTTGAGACTGAGCTCTTGTCCCAGAGACAGTGCAGCAGTCGCCATCTCGAGGGCATTTGGGAGCTCATAAATACCAGGGAAGCTCCTTTGATAAACAAGAGAATCCCATCGACCTATAATACATTGTCGAGACATCTAAAACTGTCTGGTCTTGACAGCAAGTCTCATACTGCGACATCTCACTTGCAAAGCCTTCAAACCTCTGGCTGTTCTGAGGAGTAGGCGTCAAAGAGACAACCATGTCGGCTGAAACTCTTCAGGCGAGACCGAAGACAAGAGAAGCGCCGAACTTGGATTTTTTCTGCCCTATTGGTGTGTGCTGCAGGTCTGATCTGACCTGTTTGTGAATCACTGAGTTGGGCTCCCCGTGTGGAAGGCATCTGTAATCCCGCCGGTTGCCCTTCTAGGCCCGGCCGTCCAGGTCAAACCCCATCCCCACGGCCGAAAGGAGACCGTTTCAACTATATAATCTGCCATGATGAGAGTCACAGACGATCGAGTCGCCCATCTTAGACCTGTAGGCCTGCCTAACGTCTGGCGAAGAATGCGGCACAAATCAAGCTGCACTGTCAAGCTTTGATCAGTTAGGAGGGCCGGGTAGCCTGACCTCAGAATGAAGGACTGTGCGCTTCATCTCTGCTTTTGCTCTCGATGTGATATGATGGCCATGTTTACTTTTGAATTTGAACAGGCGATGTCAGGCAGAACGTTGATGTTAGGTGAGGCTCAAGGGAGTTCTGAAATCCAATGCCCAATCAGAACGCTGCTGATTCATGCGCAGCCGGCGCTTTGCCCGATTGGTGAGCTTAGCTAAGAGTTGAATGGTGACGGCGACACCCAGAAACTCGAATTGCCGCTCGCCCACTTTGGTTGAAGCTCGAGTCCGCCCCATTCGACGACAGAGTAGAGGCTGATACGGACGGCTCACTGAGGGAGGACTCATCTACTTCGACCTCGCCTTCACCTTCCGACCTCTCCACTCAGCCATACAACACCACAACACACCTTAGCCATGGCCACGCTGCAACGGTTAGCAGGCCAGACTGCGAAGCGGCTGTGTCTGAGACCAGCCAGCACCGTCCCCATCCGACCCTCCTCGAACCCCTCGATACAGTCCGCCGCGACGCGACCGCGGGCAGCCGCAAGCTTCTCGACGACCAGCCTCCGCTGCTATGCCCAGACACAAGAACAGCAGCCCCAGGGCACCGTCCTGATCCCCGTCGACGAGAACTTCACCCCGTCCTCCCGCGACCCATACATGATGAAGCGGCTCGAGGGCGATGAGGGTACAGGGGAGAAGCCGGGCGAGGGCTCCCTAGCAGGGCGCAAGATCCGCCACTATACGGTTAACTTCGGCCCACAGCACCCGGCCGCCCACGGCGTGTTGCGCCTGATCCTCGAGCTCAACGGCGAGGAGATTGTGCGCGCCGACCCTCACGTCGGCTTGCTGCACAGAGGAACCGAGAAGTTGTGCGAGTACAAGACATACCTGCAGGCCCTGCCGTACTTTGACCGGCTGGACTACTGCTCCATGATGACCAACGAGCAGTGCTTCTCGCTCGCGGTCGAGAAGCTGCTGAACGTGGAGGTACCGGAGCGCGCCAAATGGATCCGGACCCTGTTTGGAGAGATCACCCGTGTCCTGAACCACCTCATGTCCGTTCTGTCACACGCTATGGATGTCGGCGCTCTCACGCCCTTCCTGTGGGGTTTCGAGGAGCGAGAGAAGCTTATGGTGAGTAGCAACTGGATTGGTGCTATCTCGTTTTATGAAAAGGCAACGCATAAATTGCAAAAAGCAGCGCAAAGCGATCTACCGACCAAATGAGGAGGCATGCTAACGAGCCATCCTCCTAAACTAGGAATTCTATGAGCGTGTCTCTGGCGCCCGTCTCCACGCCGCATACGTCCGACCAGGCGGTGTTTCCCAAGATCTCCCCGTCGGCCTGCTCGATGACATCTACCAATGGGCCACCCAATTCGGCGACCGTATCGACGAAACCGAAGAGATGCTGACGGACAACCGTATCTGGATCGACCGTCTCCGTGGCGTCGGTGTCGTCTCCGCCGCCGATGCTCTCAACCTGTCCTTTTCCGGTGTCATGCTCCGAGGATCCGGAGTCCCATGGGACATCCGCAAGTCTTCCCCCTATGACGCCTATGACCAAGTCGAGTTCGATGTGCCAGTTGGTGTCAACGGCGACTGCTACGACAGATACCTCTGCCGAATGGAGGAGTTCCGCCAGTCCCTCCGCATCATCCACCAATGCCTCAACAAGATGCCCCCCGGCCCCGTCAAGGTTGAGGACTACAAGATAGCCCCTCCTCCCCGTGCCGCCATGAAGGAGAACATGGAGGCCCTCATCCACCACTTCCTGCTGTACACCAAGGGATACGCCGTCCCACCAGGCGACACTTACTCCGTCATCGAGGCACCAAAGGGCGAGATGGGCGTGTATGTGGTGAGTGATGGAAGCGAGCGGCCGTACCGTGTGCACATCCGTGCACCTGGCTTCGCTCACTTGGGTGGCTTCGACGCGGTATCCAAGGGCCACTTGCTGGCTGACGCGGTGGCGATCATTGGAACAATGGATCTGGTGTTTGGTAAGTGCCTGGCGTTTCCCAACTCGAGTAAAGCAAGAATACTGACTAGTTTGTTCCTTAGGTGAGGTCGATCGGTAGACTTGTGATAGTATCGGCGGGAAATTGCAAGGGAAATGAAAGAACTGATAGAGTTGACCATGATCCATCGTCGTCCTTTTGTGTGTATAGTACAAGGTCTGCTGCGACGTAAATACAGCCTTCTCCTTACACTCTTTCTCGTCTTTCTCGTAGTGTCACTGTCCTATCTGTTTGGTCAGTGATCTTCGCCCGACGTTCGTTTCGCTCAAGTATTTCCTTACCTTTGGATTGAGCCAAAGCTGGCCTTCAGCCCCAATAGAGCTGATCCTCATCAGCGCCGGAGTCTTCGTAGTTAGGGAACTCCGCAGTCGAGCTGACGCTCTGGGTGCGCTCTCGCGCGGGAAGAGCCTGCTGCTGCTGCTGCTGCTGCTCGCTAAGGCCCCCCTCCTCACCCCCAACCTTCAACGCGTGGAGGCAAGCGAACGACTTGCTCTTGTTGGCCAAGAGGCACACCGTGGGCTCATCACCCATGCAGGCGATGAGGTTCCTGGTGTGCAGGACGCAGTCCTCGAAGCTCCCCACGTGGGAGAGGTCAGGAGGGCCCTCTGGCCCCGCGCCGATGGGCAGGCCCACCAGGGGAAGGGTCCCCTCTGCCCTGGGAAACTCGACGGACTGGATGTCGGCGAGCGCGTTGATGTTGGCGCCCTCGTTGCAGGCGAGGTTGTAGAGCCTGTTGGTGGACTTGGTCGGGTCCACCTCGTAGATTGCGCCTGGGGAGCGCTGTGGTGCGTGGACGTGGGGGTAGGAGGAGGTCACCACGAGAGGAGGGGGCTTTGGGATGGTGGCTCGGTCCACCGTTTGGGAGTTGGAGGGTGAGGGCTGCAGCTTTGTCGTCCCTCTGGACGGGGACTGTTGGGTCAGGGTGTCACCCTGGTGGTGAGTGAGAGGAGGAGGATGAGAGTCGTGGAAGGTTTGGTGGTGAAATATTCCCAGGTGGGAAAGATCCTGGGGCTTTGAATAGTGAGAGGAAGCACTATTCTGGAAGTTTCGGTGGCTTTGGCTCTGGAAACTCTGGCCAGTGGCTTTCGTCTGAACCAGCTGTCTAGGCCCAATGTCGATCAGAGCTGAAGAAGAGACGACCTGGTTGGGCTCTGGAGTCTGATAGAAGGAAAAGTCGCCTGCACACTTGCAGGAGCCATCTTTGTGCAGCTGTCTATGCTCATCCACCCACTCTGCCCCATACAAAGAAGGGATTCTGACAGCCACTTCTAGCTTGTGTACACCCGTCTTCGTAGGTTGCTCCTGGTAGTGGGCTGGGACTCCCTTAGTGCCAGCCTCATTATTTCGTCCAGTCTTGGGAAGCGAGATACCAGACAATCCTTTGTTCTTAGAGCCCTGCATGTTGTTTACCGTGTGGCCGTTTCTCCCGGTACTCTGTCCGGGGCGGCTTCGGCTGACAACGCGAGGGCGAATCAGGTCCGGGAACTGGACCTCGCAGCCGCAGGCTCCTCGCTCGTGCATCCAGCGGTGCTCCCACTCGGTGATCAGAACTGCGCGGCCGTGGATGACTCTCTGGCATGCAGGACACATCTCCGGCGCCAGGATGGGCCTGCGGGCGTGCTGGGTACATAGCGGGTTCGTGTAGAATTGGGTCGTCATGGGGCAGGGACGTAACACCTCCGGGGAGGAGTGCCCACAAGTGTAGCCGATGAACTCCGAGAAACACATATTGTATTCGCGTAATCTTCGAACACGTATTCTTGGCCAAGTCGATTGTCCTCCGCGTACAGCCAGAGCTTGGTGACGGACACTTCTGTGGCAGGTATGTAGAATGAAGCGTTCTTGGCGTGTTGGGGACTCTGGCACGTTCAATGCTGTTCTTTGGTCCGTCAGAGTTAATGTCCCTTCAATACTTCCCCTGTGTCTCTGACAGAGAATACTGCTTTGCTAAGAAGTTGACACTGAATATTCACAGCCTGTTCTATGCTGCTCGGTCACCGTGGACGATGGGATCTTCTCGAAAACGCATATGAGAGTCCCGAAGAAAGTCGGAAAAGATGGCGTATCTGCTGGTTCGGTGGCGAAGTATGAGGATACGTGGATAGAGATCGGCTCAGCTTGTTAGCCTCTGTATCCCAGAAACAATCTGAGGGTAATCGTCTTCAAACAGTCCCAGCCTTGAGATATGCCACAGATCGATTGTGTATTTATCAAGGTATATGCCTCGTCGAGAGTATGTCTTGAAGGTGATATTCCCGCACGGAGATTACTCTCGGAGAGTGGTCTTGGGCAGGGTCAGTGACCATTTGCTCAGAATGAGAAGAGTTCGGCTCGGATGACTGACACGGGATTTCGCAGTGATAGCGGTGGGATTTCAGCAATGTAGGACAGTTTCTCTACTTCCAGACGCTCCTAACTCAGTGTTAATAGCTCTTTATCTTTCGATGTCCTCTTGATCTGGCGGACGTATGGTTGTCTGCTCCTTTTGAAACCTTCTGGTATCTTGAACCGCGTCGGATCTCGGTACGGGTGTGTGTAGCCCCGTTGCGCCACAAATCGTTGGAGACTTAGGTGTGGCTTCTCCTCTGCTTTTCGCCCCTGGACAGACTGCTGATCTTCGTCGTCTCGGTTCTGTCGTTGTATTGCAGGAGTGATGCGTGCCTGCGAGTAGTGTGGAGGTCTTGAGAATGCTGTAGAACTGTGCCGGGCTTTGCTCTTCGACTGGATCAATCCGGACACACTATGGGCAGTATGTAGAGGGTGTATGGCGTTGTAGCTTCGTTGTACTCTGTAGAGGATGGTAGGGGGACATTCGGTATCGTCGACGTCGAAGTTGCAGACGTTGTCGAGCTACTTTAGGCCTTGTCTCGGAGCATGTGGATGTCGAGGAGGTAGGTCACGTAATATTAAGAGTTTGAAGAGTACTTCGAGGCTGTGAGGAGGATCGAGGGCACTGGGGCCTGTCGCTATTCAAGGATACTCTCGGGTCTTCCACCCGCTATCCCATGGGTCAGTATGCCCACACAACTTGTGCGTGTAGTCTTTTCGAAGCCGTGGGTGCTAATGTGGTATATTTCTTGGTGAGTACGATGTCTTTCTGGACTAGAGCCCCCCTTGAGGGCTCTCCAGAAGCGAGCGTTGTTCGATGTGGGTATCGTGGTCGGATGCGACCGCGCCAGGGCCGTATGGGACTCGTTAGAGGCGGGATTTCGCGGTAAAGTATCTTACGGGAGAACCTTGGGCTCGGTTTGGCTTCGTGGGGGGTTTGAGATGGATCGTGTGTCTTCTAGAGACCGTAGCTCTCAGTGAGGGTTGTAGGCTTCGTCGTCGAAGCGGAGGCGAAGCGGTCCGGAAGTGATTTTCAAGCGTGGTAGCGTAATCAAGATGCTCCTGGGAAAGCCATCTGCTAGCAATCTTCAGCACGAACGTTTCCTGTGTGTGTGGGCCTTCAGAGCAGCTTCCTTTGCCCTTGGGAGACGGGGAGCTTCTTGTTGGATTTCAGGAGACTTGGAAGGTAAGGGAGAGCTGTTCCCTCGGGTCACAGGGCCAGAGTGACTCGGGTTGTGCCTCCCTCGGCAGTGACGAACACTTTGGGCAGGTGACGATGCGACTCGAGGCAGCGGGCCAGCGGGAAAGGTCGCAAGCCAAGTATCAGCGGCTTCCGGGCAGGTATTAGGGTTGTTGGAGCAGGTCAAGCTTCCCGAGAAGGGTGTGCAGTGGTTGAATCACGCTGTAGACCAAATTTTCCCACGGACAGTCATGGTTGAGATATGGAAGAGGGGCCGGAGGGAGCAGACCACGGACCAAGATCACAAGCCGAGTACCAGACGCTTCCGTGGACGGCAAGGGGGTCGTTGTACTGCAAGCTTCCTAAGAAGGATGTGCAATGGTCAGGCCTCGCTATGCATGTTGAATCAGCTCACGCAAGCGGTAAAGTTATGGCCAAGATGTGGAAGAGCAACTGGAAGATGATTGTGGACAGTGTCACGAGAGGAGATACAGAGACAAGGCAGCTGTCCTTAACACATCAGTTGAAGTCAAGTCTGTGCTACCTTCTATCTAAGGGGAACGTCTGCCAGAAATCGTAGAGGCAAGGTTTAATTCCTGGAGAGTGTGGGTGCCAGTGCCACAATGAATGCAGGCAGAGAATGTGGCCCATGTGTACACACGCACTCTCGGACAGCTGAAAGGTGATTGTGAATGAAGGGTGACGTGCAAGGAGCAAGTGGATCACTGAGAAGGCAGGTAGGCAATGATGAAAGAAAGTGTGCCTTCTATGATCACCAAGCTCTAGGCAGGCGTGCCGGCTGGCAATACTGCTTCCGATCGAGAGGCGGCTCTACCACAAGATCTTCCAATGAACCCCGAGTAATTGAAGTGTTTGTGCGTGGCGATCACGAGAAATTCGCCAGCACAGCGAGAACGTGTTTGGGAGGACATATCCGCCAAAGGTGGAAGGGTATATCACTAGGAAGACGCACGAGCTTGATGTTTTGGAGAATCTTCGTTCGATGGACATAGTCAGTGACGAAATTACTTTGTAGAGGATTTAGAGAAGAGCAACTGCGAGACACGGTTGGACAGGGGCAAGTCCTCAGAAGTTCGTGAAGGAGCAAGCTTGGGGCCATCGCCTACAACAACGTTGATAGTTTCGTCCGCGAGGTGCCCGAGCAGCGCGGCACGCTGGAGAAGCTCGACCTCAAGACGAGGGCCGACGTAGAAGTGCAGCTTCGGCACCGGCCGGACGACGAGTCGTGCATGAGCTTCCTAAGCGATCGAGCACGGAGTTGATGAATGCCATATCGACACTGGCAAACCAGCCCTCAAAGCCCCAACAATGACTCAAAGTAACGAAAGTGCCAAGTTTGTCGCCAACTATTTAAAGACGAGGTGGATCAACTCTCAAATCAATGATTCTCATCGGCTTAGGCTCGTCCTCTAGAGGCAGAGAAGTCTGGAATGCGAGGGAGACGTCCTTGTTGCCATGGAGGAGGGCCAACGTCAGACATACGAGCAATGAGCTGTATGCCGACATCGTGGAGATGCTAAACGTTACCCTCGCACCGAGTGGGAGGCCTTTAGCTGCATTATTTGGCGCTCGAGAGCCTGGATGGCCTTGGTAGCTTCGGTTAGGCGATTAGCAAGCCGGCTCTTTTGTGTCAATGCGAGTGTCTACCTCGAAGTCTGGAATAGCCAGTGACTCGTCACGTGGGTAACAATGTTGCTGGATGAGTATTTCTCGCCTAGTCTATCTGAGGAAGGCATCAGGCAGATCACACAAGTAAAGCACCATCCCCATGGATCAAAGCATGCAGCTATTGACTTCAAAACGACTCGTGTATAGAGGGTACACAAGGGGGGACACTGGGATGGCAACCTGGTGCATGAAGACAAGGTTGTTGAGAGCACACTTGATCATGCTGGACACTAAGAGAAAGCCCGGAGAAGGGCCTGGGGATGGGGAGGATGAGGTCGAGGACGTGTGGAACGATAGACTCCCCAGAGCATGCTTCACCATATACATGAGCCACTAGAGGAGACCTGGGGGCGCTGACAACGTGCATTGGGATGAAACTCATTGGGACCTGCTTGGCGGCGGGATTGTGGAAAGAGGCAATAAGAATGGCCGGTAGCTGCGTAAAATAAGGTCGACAAGCGCCCAAGTTACTATTAGTGGGCTTGGTCACAGACGCCAGGGGGAGACGAGGCAGGAGACGGCCAGGCAAAGAGAGACGAGGTACAAAAGAGCTTGCTCGGCAAAGGTTTTTCAGAGGAGGCCGCCATGGGAGACTGAAAAGCGGAAGCCCACGACGAAATTTGCAAGGATGGCAAGAATGGCTACGAGCTATAAAAAAGACACCCAAAGAAGTCATAGGATAAATTACTACGGAACAGTCACAGGATTGAGCCTCTCGAGGACCTCATTCGAAGCCGAGGAAGACACCAGGCAGGCTATCACGCACAAACTGTCGTCCACATGGATCAAATGGTCACGAGGAAGAGGGTGCAAATCGACCCGAATGCGAAGTTTGCCAATTTTAGGTGATCAGACGCGGCCAGATTGAAGCCGGTTAAGTATCGGAAGGAAGCGACGAATCAGAAGAACTAGAAACACCAACGGAAGAAGGATTTTGTGAGTTGTGTGTGTGCAATGAGGGTGAGAATAGTGGCATTGTGCGGGTGTGGATGGCGGCCCGGTTCATGGGGAGGGGGGGGGGGAGACAGATCAGGTGCAGGCACGTCAAGATGAGGTTTTGAGGGACTGTGGACCGGGGTGTACCACGAGAGGGAGGGACTGGGATGGCGACCTGGTGCATGAGACGAGGCTCTCCAGAGCATACTTAAGCATGCTTGACACTATAAATCTCTGCAAAGAGAGTGAGGAGGATGACTGGGCAAGGAACAAGGAACATCTCACGAGCATGTATGACTACATGTGGCAACTGTCAGGAAAGAGCTGATAATGAACGCCATACACATACCTAAGCAACGAAGTTCGCGAAAGGGCTTGCTTGGCTACGAAATCACGGAGAAATAACGGGGACGGCAGATGGGAGCACAAGATGGGGCCCACAAGGGCGAAACTAAGTATCCGACTCCAGGCTAGCAAGGTACTACTCCTGACCGCTGTGCCTGCTCTGGGCTCGTCTTCTCATGCCTGCAGCGGAGCCCGGTCAACGACCTGACAGGCGATGACAACAACCGGTAAGCACGCGCACCACCGGTGGCACCAACACGCAAGAGCTTCTCATCCGGGCAGGGACGACGTAGTCGGTACACCTGGCTAGGGGCAGCAATGGAAGGCATCGGGGGAAGCCGGGTGAAGGGCATTGAGAATTACCAGAGCCTACTGGGCCTCGGGAATCAGGGAACAGCGTCTTAGGTGACTTTCAAAGCGAAGTACATAGAGATGGAGGCGAATTCCTCGAGAACACACTGCTTGAAAAGAGAGCATCTTTGATAGCTATGAGGCTTGACCTAAATCACCACGCATAAGATTGCATGGTCATGTGAGGTTGGCGAGAATGTACTCGGAGGGGACGACTCATGTGATGAAAACTGTGTGGGCTGTTCAGGCAAGGGACAGGCACTGAAAGTAAGTCTTCTTTGTCATTCACAATGGTTGAGCCTTGGACATCGCACTCAGTCAAAAACTGGACTGACATTGTACAATGAAAGATGGTCATGTATTCTGCCTGCTCAGAGTCTCAAAACTGCTCGGGGGCCAATGGGATGCAACAACGAAGGTATGCGAACACAGTGCTCGCTCTTTATAGAGTACCTGAATATTTCATAGTGAAAGCTGTGCTTCGCATGTTTGAAGAGCAGAAATCGCAGCGGTTTGAATTGTGAGTGATAACCTTATGGTCTACCAGCTACTGCTCTAAGCAGCCAAACAGTTGTGGCCCGGACTGGTGAATGTACGAAAGTGTGAGCGTAGCAAGCTCTGTGTGTCTGAACCAACGAGTTGAAGCTACGTGCAGGATTGGGCGTAAAACTTTGGTGCTTTGAATGGGATTGTGGTATTGGACTTGTTTTTGATAGAGGCCATTGGCCGGAGACTTATCCTCACCAACAACATGTAATTGATTGGACGAACGTTGGACACCTATAGACCATTGATTTCACAAGTACTTTGGTAAAGCCTGTCAGTGTCTCTGTCACCGGAAAAGAATGAGCCTGCCGGCTATAGACTCCTCGACTTCCTTGCAGATCTTGTCAAGAGAAAACGGACCGAAGACGCAGCTATGCAAAGTAGCTCCAGTGTATTTAGAACCATCTCCCCTTCTTCAGGTCTCATGGCTCCATGATTAACAGTGCCATTTACATGTGTGGATTTTGTGCCTTCAAAGTCATTCAATCTATGTCGGAGTATATGAACCGTCATGACCCGGATCCGAGGCTGCGCGATCCGAGGCTGTGCGATCCGTGGTTCCGTTGATGTAGATAATTTCTTCGCAGGTTGCCATGCACACGTGTCATGCAAACCAACCACGGCACCGGAGCACGGGGGCTCGGGATTAGAGTTCGGCAGTAGAGTGTGGGGATATCGTGGGGAAGAAGCTCCCAAATGAATTACGAAACGTTATTTATAACGTTTGCCGGGAAATGTGTGACTTCAAGTCAAGGTATGTTGAATTGGACAGCTATGATTGATTGTGAAACCCATCTCAACATGCAACATTTGGCGAGGCTAAAGTGATAGCGTGTGATTTCAAACACGGGCGTCATCCGCACTTCGTCGTCCTGGGGAAGCCTGAAAACCTGCCAGCTCAGTAAGCTTAGTTTTGTACGAGCGGTCGTAAGGTTGTAAGTCGAAAGGAAGGCTGCTTGTAAAGTAGACAGCGAGGCTGAGCCTCCCACTGGCTACTCTTGGATATCTGTGCTTTCCCAGCGCTCAAATCTGTGCCAAAGTAGTAGAAAGGCAATCCGACATGAAGTGTGATGTGGCCTCGGGGTGAGGTGCAGGGTATGAAGCAGCTGGCTTGGTTACAGTCCTTCGTTTTGTTCTTCAATGAAAATGGACTACTGCTGCTATACTTCAGATGAAGATCACGTTATAAGACAGTATACAGCATGCACGAGTAACCATGAACCGATGAAGACGTCTACAAATCAAGCTATTGCTGTTCCCATTACTCAAAAGTGATATCAATGACATCATGAGAGATTGGAATATTTGAATTTGCCCTTGAAGCAGAGAGGCAAAATTTGATACTTGAGGCTGCACATGAACCTGCGTGGGAGTTGCCCTCCTGGGGCAGTGAAAGCAGAGGTCCGGGGAACGCAAGAAGTGGGAAGTCGGCTGTATATCGTCGTTGCCATTGGCGTAAAACGCGCTATGCTCAGACCCATAATACACGGCTTGGCACCGATCTGCGATGCACGGGCGCAACGACCCATGTCTGCTGATCGGCAAACATAGTGGGAATCAATGCAGGTTTGGCGGGGCCTAAGGCATTTGCGTGGGTATCTACCCAATCCACATAGATGCTCGCTCACACTCAACTCATAATCATTCTCCAACCGGCACGACCTTGTCGAAAAAGGAGGCGCATTACAGCCCGCCAGTCCGAGTGTGCAGTCGTATACCGCGGAATCAGCCTCGGAACAGAGTACCTGCGGGCTCCAGACCAGGAACGGTGCTACGTCAGTCGCAGGCGGCGTTGACGACGGAAGGTCAATAGGTTTGAAAGTGGCTGCTGCTCGTCTGGATATTTAAATACCACGTGTATCGGAACCAACAACTGCATCCTCAGCAAGAAGCTGTACTAAGCCTCCCAGCACCAACAATGGCTCAAAAAACAAGCTTCGTTCAACATGTCCTGTCCAACCTTGATGCCTCTATGCTCGGCTGGGCCTCAGCGTCAGTTCTGATATTCGTGATCTTCCGCGCTCTATATTCCATATTTCTTCATCCCTTGAGAAAAGTTCCCGGCCCACTCCTTGCCAAAGTCACTGAGCTATGGAGGACGAACCGCTACTTCCAGGGCTACTGGCATCGCGATATCCTCGATCTTCACCGGCAGTATGGTCCTGTTGTGAGGATCTCGCCCAATGAGGTCAGCATCGTGAGCCCAGAGCTGGCCAAAACCATCTACAGCTATTCGGGAGGCACCCCAAAGGCAAGACAGACGACCGAAAGCATTTTGACGGGAGTAATTCAGAGCTGACGCCCTGCACAGACTAGTTGGTATGACGTCTGGAGGGCCTTGGGAGGCACCGAAGGGAGGAAGTCAACGGCAGTCTCTGTAAGCATAATAAAAGGCCAATGTAACATGTGGCATGTGGGAATGCTAATCGAAAGCAGTTTTTCGGCGCTACGGATCCGAATCAGCATGCATTTCTTCGTCGGAGAGTCTCCACAACCTATACCTTGTCCGCAGTGCTCGCTACGGAACCCAAGGTCCAGGTCGTCATGGACTCTTTGTGGGAACGGTTTGACGAGTTCGCCAAGCTGAAGCAGCCGATCAATTTGACCAAGTGGTCCTCATACTTGACGTACGACGTTGTTGGAACATTGTGTATCAGCGAGCCGCTTGGGTTTATCCGGGATAGAGGAGACAAGATCGGGTTCATCTCTGGCGTCCACAACGCCTTCTATTGGTGTGCCAATCTAGGGTATCTTCCCTGGCAGGCCGCTTGGGTAGTCAACCCTGTCATGGACTACCTCGCTCCGCGGCTTGGATTTGGTATCGCAAATTACCGCCGTGGTTTCCTACGGGTCACCGTTGAGAAGGTCCTGCAGCGCATGAACGACAAGACGAAAAGTTCTCGAGAACGTGACATGCTGGACCACTTCATGGAAATGAAAGGACCGCAAGGCCAGCCAGTCACTCTCCCCGAGCTCCTTGCTGACGTCGGAAACCTCTTTGCCGCCGGCGCCGACACAAGCTCTGTCGCCATCAGGGTGGTGCTGCTTCCTCTTTTGACTGATCCAGCTCGCTACCAGCGCTTGAAGAGCGAGATCGACGCCGCGAGGGCAGCGGCAGGTATCGCCGGCGATGCTGAGAAGAAATTGTCGTACCACGACATCAAGGATCTCCCATTCCTGAGTGCATGCATCAAGGAGGGATCTCGGATACACCCAAGCATTATCTGGCAGCTCCCACGGAAAGCTCCTTCGGAAGGTATCAACATCGAGGGCTACTACATTAGTCCCAGTGCGACCGTCTCGATGAGCCCCCTGGCCCAGAACAGGTGTCAGGCTATTTTCGGCGAGGATGCTGACGAGTGGAGACCGGAGAGATGGATCGCAGGGGAAGGGAATTCAGCCGATAGGATAAAGGACATGGACAAGAACCTGGCAACGGTAGAGTCTCCCTTTACACGTTCCTATTGGAGCTGATACTGATTATGGAAATAGTTTGGCTACGGTTCGCGAACCTGTGTCGGACGAAACTTGGCAATATTTGAGGTCTACAAGTTTATTGCTCAACTGCTGTCTCGTTATGATGTCGAGCTTGAGGATGCCAACAAGCCCTTGGAAGTCCGGTCACTTTGGTTTGCGGAGGTTTACGACATGAATGTCAAGCTGAATCGCCGGAACTAATCACATCTCATCACGTTCAGCGCGGCGATTGCCAATCTCGGACAATCGACCTGAGGAAAGAGGCCTGTGGAGGAAGGGCCTGAGTTGGTAGCCTTGGACAGTCTTGAACCAAATCTGAATGTTCATGACAAGTATTTAAGTGTACACCATATCCCATGGTGCCTAAAAATTAGAATTTCAATTCGTGAATCTGCCAAAACTGGCTTGGAATACAAATGGTCCTGGCACATGCGGAACACATGTGCTTTGCTACTGACCTTTCTCCACGTGCCTGTCTTTTTTTGCTAAGGGCATTACGCTTTGTCGTCATAACAGTGCCTACGAATCACCATCGGCATGTTTCTCATGCTGTTCCCAATCTGAGGCTAAGGGATCTCGGCGTTTCGGGGTCACCAGCTATTCCGCGGAGGGGATTCCGGGACTCCATAGCACGCCCACTACACGGGAGTGGACCCTGGGCCGCTTGGCAAGTTGGGACGTTTCCAGCCATAAATACTGACATCCCAGGCATTGTAGGGGTCTTACACTCAGATTCACTACCGAGATTTCTGGTAATATTTGACACGAAGTGTAACAACATCATGGAGCGAAAAGAATACATCTTCAAAGAAGTGGACGGCGTGTCCATTGACGCTGATGTCTACTTTCGCAAGGACCAAAGCACCGCGAGCCCTATTGGTCAGTTTCCACCAGGCAAAAACGTCCATTCTTTGCAGCAAGAGTCCTAATTTGGTGAATAGCCTTGCATTTCCACGGTGGAAACTTCACTGTCGGGTCTAAGGCGATGCTGCCGGCGTATCACAGAGATCGACTTCTTGACCTCGGCTTCATCGTTGTTTCAGCGAATTACCGTCTCTGTCCCACTATCACACTGTACGAAGGACCGGTTAAGGACTCTCTTGACGCGTATGAATGGGTCCGCCTCTCACTGCCTGGTCTGTTGGAGCAAGAGGGTGTGAAGGCCGACGGTTCCAGGATCGTGGTGCTTGGGCACTCATGTGGAGGGACCTTGGCCCTTCTGACGGTATGTATCACACCCAAATACAGCGAACCGGTTCTCGTTGTGTGAAGAAATGCGCTGAACATATCTGCATAGGCTAGCCTTCCCAACCGCCCGAAGGCTATTCTCGACCTCTTCGGGATGAAGTTCTTGCAAGATCCCATCTTCCACACCGCTGCACCAACCAAGCCGGAATTTGATCAGCAGTTCATAGATCAAGTGTATAAAGATGTGCCGCCCCCGACCAGTGGACCATCACCGATGGGCCCCAACGGTCCAGACTTCAGCAACTACCGAGTCGCCTGGATGTTCAACGCTATCAAGGCCGGTCATCACTTAAAGACCGTGGTAGCAGATGGCAACTTTACGCGCGTCGACCCTGCCTCTTTGTTCTCTGATGCATCGTTCCCGCCGACCTACTTCGTACATGGGACAGAAGACACATTGGTAGACGCCAAGGTCTCGAAGCAAGCTTATGATGAGCTCAAGTCCCATGGTGCGGAGTCCGAGTTGGTTCTTGTGGAGGGAGCCGGTCACGGGTTTGATGCCAAACTCGTGCCAGGGGATCAAACCTCGGTTGTTGTCGACAAAGCGTTGGATTTTCTCAAAAGCCATGTCTGAGCAGAGTCTGGGGTGGAACCCACAATGAGAGTTTGATATCCAAGAGACGAAAGGCTAGTAGATACAGCAACTCAGAACTGACTCGAGACCACGTAGCCCCTGACAAACAGCCTTCATTTTCCCAAGTACTTGTACTCGTTCAGTCAGACTGTGTACCACCTCGTTCAAACGTTGACGAAATAAGTCTGTGCAGGAGGCAGGCGCGCTATGGATGCAGCTACATAGTCTCTTGATCCATGCCTATCATTGACAGTGAATAAGGCGATTTGGTTGACTGCAAAAGAATTTTTGATGAATTCAAGCGGGTCATATGTTGGAGTTACTTGGGCCATGGAAGGTCCAAGGAGCTATCCAGCTACGTAGTGAGTCGTTCGTCGTCAAAATAAGCAACGAGTGACTTTAGTGTGGAAAAAGCGAGTTTTGTCTCTTTTCTTGATGATGTACAGACTCACGTTGAGCATCAAAGGCGCAGTGCAGCCCGAAATGCTGCATCAAAAGCCGAGGAATCGTCCTAGCCACCCGCACTAATCTAGAGATAAGAGTAGAGTAAAGGAGAATGTGGTTCTTGCCAGTTCTCCCTGCATGCGGCGTCGATGCCCTCTTCAAGAACGAATCCACAATTCATACTGGGCCCCCACCTCAAGAATCAAAGCTCTTGATCTCGTAGAAACCATGGCCGAAGTTGATGACATTCCAATGGGCGATGTCCCTGGTAGCAATAGCGTCCACAACGCTGTCATGCCCATCCTTGCCCATCTGTATCTCATAGCCGACGCGCTCGCGTGCCAACGACTTCAGCGAAAACCGACCAGCGCCTTTGACCTTCTTCTTGGGCTGCTCGGTTGGATTCTGAGGATCCGTCGGTTTTGCTTTCTCTCTCAGATCCATCGACTTGGATTTGGTGGCTCTATTGTCACTCGTCTCCTCCTTTCCAACTGTCTTGAGGGCCTCTTCCTCGCGGGCCTTCTTCTCGTCGGCCGCCTTGTCTCGGGCTTCTTTCTCCAATTTCATCACCGGGAGTGACTCTACTAGATGGGTATCGACAATGTTGTCATGGATCCAGCGGAGCGAGGTCAGGTCATTCTGGCCGCCATGCACAGCCACAATAGTGTCTGGCCCAATGAACTTCCATATGGCCTCCCGGGCTGCTGCGATTCCAAAGAAGCAGTCCCCCATCGATTTAGCCCTGGTCATCTGAGCATAGCTGACACCGGAATAACGAGTGTTGTAGTTGAGAAGAGGGTCGTCGGGAAATACCAACTTGTCGACAAGCACCTCGGCGGTGAAGTAGTCGATAACGCTGACTCGGATGCAAAGAGATTCGTTGGTCATGCCAGTGCCCATTTCGCAGTCAACTAGCCCCCAGTCAGTAAAGTGTTCTCAGAATGTTTTGGTGAAACACCGAAGTGCAATCTTGGTCTAAAGGGTCCACCATATTGACTCACTTGCTACTGCTCGGCGGACTGCGGAGGACGGGGTTGCTCTCGGGGTGTGGTAGTATCGATACTGTCGCTCCAGGTCTCCTGGCTTGTATTCAGCAGTCTTGTGCTCGGCTGAAGTCTTGCAGGGCTTGTTGTATGCACCGGCCTTGCAACAGCTCCAGGTCTGGAAGGAAGTGACGAGAGATGTCAGCAGGGGAGACGCAGAACACAGGTCACAGACGGAGATTGAGGACTCACACGACCGTTGAAGTGCCCGCTGTGGTATTTGCATTCCGGCTGAGGAGGCTTTCTGGAACGCTCGCCATCCTGACCGGTCTCTGAAGCATCTGTGGCCCCGCCCGGTGGTCCCTGCTTGGATGCAGGTGCTTTGAGAGTGTCACTGCCTGGCTTTGGCTTCCCGTTAAAGGTGCGTTTCATGACCTTCTTGAAAACAACTGCCAATCAGTCAGAACAATTACACTCTATTAGAAGCCTACTAAATGATTTGATTGACTCACTTTTGTGGCATCTTTCGCACTTTTTCTTCTGGTCCAGTTCGACCTCCGTCAGAGGTTGCATCACATACCCGGCCTTCTGCAGCGTCTCCTTGCTGTGCCTGAGCTTCAGGAGCTGCTTCACATAGGCATCCTCTGTCTGATCTGGATCTAGTACCAACGCGCCCGAGTCAGAGATTCTGACTGGAAGGAAAGTCGGAGCGGCAGCGGCGAGGTCGAGTTGTTTGGGCTGTTCAGCCTCCCATGGGGCTTCTGAGACGTCGAGACGCGGTGAGGAAATTAGTCCTTCCATGGTGGCTACAGCCTCGCGACAGTTGTCCAAGTGCCACGAAGTCTGATTGGAATCACTGCAATTCCACGTGGTGCGAACTAGTCGACTGAATATGTAAGAAAGTGCGAAAACTGCCTTACAGGCAACAGTGGGAAGAGAGCGTCGTTGGTCAGGGGCAAGGGGGCGCCGAGTGTGTTGGAAAGGGCCAACTGCGCTAGCGTCCCAAAAGGGTGACCACCCCCAGAATCCAAAAGTCAATGTCTAACCCCACCTATTTTCCACATCGTGTCTAATACAAGGATGAGCCCCGCATTCCTTGACTCCTTCAGCCCTTTAACACTCTCCTAGCCGCAGACTCGTCACTTGCTTGTGAGTAGTCACTGACACTTCAAATTCAGCAAAAGCAACCGCAAGGAATTGTACGCACGCACCTCAACAATGCGATCGACCAAGCGACGTACTCACCCGTGGGACCGAAGTGTCGACACGGTGTACAGCAACCGAACTCAGGAATTGCGCGCAGCTTGGGGGCGCTTCAGAGACTTGCGTGAGCCCAAGGCGGCATTTAAACATTTTCCTTCCAGATTTAGTCTTTCCAGGCCGACGAGGAGATTATCATTGGATCACGGAGAATATGACAGAGTCTGGCGAGGTAGTGCCGTCGACTTGTACAAGTGCGCGTCTCGGCGCGATGAATCGGTGTTCACAGAAACTCATTCAGACACTGTCTCGCATAGTGGCGATCCGGTCCCTCGATTGACGAGGCCACAGAACATGGAGGACCCTCCGACCAAAGTCAGTCCATCGCCATACCCGTCTGCAGTGGGTGCTCTCGACAACTCGTCCTTGAATCTTTGTCATCGATGCGCGGGCATCAATGCCGAGAGCCTCAACGCCGAATTCGGGTATGAGCATGGGCTTCTCTCAGAACTCCCCAGGCCTGATCAGCTTGAACAGCTCGAGAAATGGCCCAACAAGTCGACCGGGTTTTGCAAGCTCTGTATGGTGTTCATGAACGTTTTCAGAGGCATGTAATTTGGTCCGTTTGTCGGAGATAGACCAGACAGACGCCGACTAGTTCTTCACATCAAGGGGCTCAGTAAGGAAGAGATGCAAGACCATGACCATTTCAGCGCATCGCATATGTTGACCAGCCACAAGACGACTCGTCAGAGGAGATGGATGGGTACGGTAATTATTCAAATCATGAATCTGGACGTTGTCGAAAATTTGGAAAACTACCTGGGGCCTCGACGCTCAAGGCGATATCCCTATGGTCCATTCTTTATTGAAAGGGAAATGGGCTGCTTTACTGACATGGGTGACCCAAATGTTCAATTTGGTGTTACGCCGGTTCGACCAGTCGGTGACTCTACATCTTCGGCGCCTTCCTTTGAGGTGGCGGCTGCGTGGCTATCACAGTGTCTAGCTGCAGACCCGCCCGAGGTGACCAGTCTATATCTGGAGGATACCCAAACTTCCGGACTTGACGAGGATTGCTCTAATCTGGGCTCCAACTCATCTAGCTTAGGAAGTGCCTCATTGCCCGAAATGTTCCACTCCTCCGAGCCCGAAATGGTCCATTCATCCGGGCCCGAAAGACCAAAACGCCTGCTTGAGATCGGTTCCGGTCCCGAGAGCGGTATCGTACGTCTGATCGAGTACAATAAAGATGAGGTACCGTACGCAACACTGAGCTACTGTTGGGGGACTGGAATTTCGAAACAGGAAAGCGCGTGGCTCACAACGATGACAAATGTTCATTCTCGCAGGATGGGAATACAGAGGTCAGACTTACCAAAGACACTACAGGACAGCATCTCAATCTCGGAGAAACTAGGCATTCAGTATCTATGGATTGACGCTCTTTGCATCATCCAAGACTCGGAAGACGACTGGGCAGCAGAGGCCTCAAAAATGGGTGGCATCTATCTTGGGTCTCTCGTAACGCTTGTCGCCGCGACCAGCAGCTCAGCAGAACACGGGTGCTTCAACCAACGCTCCGTATCTACCATGGAGGTTCTCCGCGCTCACAACAAGCTAATCTCTATTCAATCCTCGCTCAGTGATGGACGCACAAGCAGTCTGCATTTCATAACCGAGCCGTGTGAGTGGAGTATTCGGGGGCAGGGCCTGGAAATCGAGGATGTGTACCACTGCCAAGTCAATAAGGGGCCCTGGATCAACCGGGCATGGACACTCCAGGAGCACGTGCTTTCCAAAAGGATCCTTTTCTACACCTCTCAAATGCTGCTCTGGGAGTGCGGCCACTGCCGCCTGAGCGAGGACAGATTTCCACAGATGCAAGGCAAAAGCCTCTACCCCTTGCAGCTGCTGACCAGCGGGGCATACCGGGGCCCGAATCTGGCCCTGACGGCAGAGACATGGTATTGTGAACTCGTGGAGCAATATAGCAGGCGCCAGATGACATTCGACAGTGACAAGATGATTGCCATCGGCGCGCTTGCGAAGGCTACATCCTGGGGCAGGCAGATACCGTACTTTGCGGGCCTGTGGGGCGACAGCGTGCGCCCCGGGTTGTTGTGGTTCCGCGACGGACACGGCTTCAAGTCCACAGCCACGAACTGTCCGTCATGGTCGTGGGCTTCGCAGTTGTCGTCGGTCTCGTATCACTTGCTTAAGGAGGGAGGGAAGGATGACGACTGGCTCGATTTCGCGCCCCAGGTGCTCGATGTTCACGTCGAGGTTACCGACATGTCGAACCCGTTCGGAGATGTTCGATCGGGATATGTGATGCTGCACACGAAGCTACAGACGGCGAGAGTCTTGCGTGACTTTCTGGGACGCGATGTTTTTGGACGCGATCCCCACTCAGCGGGTCGGGGGACCCGGTTGCCCAGAGGCCTGTTCATCGGCTCTGGAAGTTGGATGAGTCAGTGGCCGGCACGCGCATGGATGGACGACGAGGAAGTGGTTGGCGAGTTTCTCGTTGCGGTGGTCGGTGTGCGATTTTCCGGGCCGGTTGTTTTGCTATTGAGCCCCCCCAGGCTTGACGCCGACGAGTATCGGAGAGTTGGTTTGGGGATGCTGGACTACGGCGGTAGGATAGTGGCAGATGATCGAGATCTTACAGATAGTCTGAATAGCCACGTCATGCAGTGGACAACAAGGACCGTCAAGATTGTTTAATTATATTCGATCACTGGCTTCGCAAAATTCCGTCGATATATTTCACTTGCCGTTCTTCTGAAACAAATCTCTATACTATAGCTTGGCCTTTGCTGCCTCTACAGTCCATTCGCATGACGGGCATGGGTCACGCGGCGAGGTCACTTGGAATGCGATACCTGTAGACTGTAGAGATGGTGCCGACTACCCCTGAGGTGAGATGGACACGGCCGCATCACATCAATTTAATTTTCGATCAAAGGCTTATACCGATATTCGGGCGGAGGACAGTCTGCCCTTTGAAACAGATTTTGAATTTGTTGTGTCTTGATGAAGGGCTGCGTGAACGCCGCGAGAAGACCACGCAGGCATTCGTATACAGTAATCCAGCTGTGTTTGGCGAAGAATAAGGATAATAGCAGGACAACAGCTGACAACAGACCGATTTCGAAGAATACCTAGGTATATGTCAGCCTCTGGGGCTTAGCAGCCAGCTTTATCGTGACTGGCGCCTATCAGACTGATTGGGTTGGCCAATTTATATTGCACCAGAAACACTTATGTCATAATTGATCCAAAATCATCAGACATCAGAGTGCTCATCCTTGATGCGTATTCTACAGGCTTCATCGAACTGTCGCGAGAGGAGATTTAGAGACAACATTTGAAGGCAATTGACTCTAACATGTCAATTGAAGCCAACTCGGACGCTACCTCTTATTTGAAATCTCGAAGGGATTTCACTTCTAGAGTTAAAGGGTGCGCCCAAATGTAGTCAGTGGTTGCAGTCAGTCAGTGTGGCCCACTTCGCACACGCACTCCAGATGTCTCATGAAAACATCACAGTTTGACAATCAGAAAGCCCTGCCACTTTGGCTGAGTACGCGGCGCACTGAGTATCCTTTGCAGCCTCTCTAGAAGGGGAAAACCCATGGTAGGACTACTCACTACCTCTCACTGCATTAGATGCTAGAGATGGTGTTTTTTTTTCTCCAAAAGAGGGAGGGGGACCGGACATGAGATCCTTCCAAAGTTGTTGTGACCAATCTATGGTACAGCGCAACCGGGTGTTTTAGAGAGTGAACCCCTTCGGAGAGGCTTATATCCAAAATTAATTTCAAATCCGTCGCCAATCTTTCTTTACCGGTCGTAACTTCGTTGTCCTTGCATCAAGTAACTCGTGGTCCTGAAACGCAGTGAACGAAATGACCAGCATTTCATTCTGACCATTGATCATTCACTGCATCCTCTAGCCAACTCAAAAGCAACCAAGACTTAGGCCAGCATAACGGGCGTTGGGTCTCCATAGAACGTCGACGGCACGAAGCGCTCATCCGACGGCCACGACTCTCGATAACACGACATATCCCAGGCGATACCTCTTATCATCATCATCCACCAAGCCAGCTGCGCGTCTGTGTCTGATACCTCCACCCCGAGTTTCGCAAGTTCTTGTCTTATTCCACGATCCTCAAACTTCATGTGCTGTACAATCCTCTTCATCTGGAAGTAGAAGCGGGGGTTGCCTAGTTGCGGCGGGTTTCTGGCTCTGAGTGGAGCCTGCTGCTCCATGCCCATAACCTCAGCCCAGTCGCCGTGATGGAGTCGTTCCAGACTTCCCTTTGCGTCTTGGAAGTCTTCCTCCGCTTCTTCAATAGCATTGTTAGTAATGGCGGTGTGTGCGGCAACCAGTAGGGCAAATTTGGTCGAACCGCCTTCTGGACCCTTGTCGACGCCGAGGTCCCAGCTGTGGTCCTTTAGGTTCTTCGTGCAAGTGTCAAAGATACCTTGGCATTCTTGCAAGAACGAATTGAAGGTATCCGAGTTCTGCTGCGAGCTAGTGAGGGAAAGTTTCTGGTATGGTGTGAGCTCGAGGCAGTAGAAATCTGACGGGAATTTATCCTTGAGCTCGTCCAGCCGTGTCTTCACTCTCCGGAGCGATGTTGAATCTTTTACTGAATACTGGGAAGGGTGGTGCCTTAGCTCGGCGTCAAGATTCTGTATGAACGCGACACGGCTCTCATAGAAACCTAAAAATGACCAAGCACGGTGCCATGACCATCCCAGGAAGCGCACAGTAGCGGTATTTGCGTGTTTCTGTGGCAAGAAAGGGCACAGGAGTTTCTTCAGATCGTTCCTCGCAGCCCTAGTCCCCAATTTGATATGATCGCCTTTGTCGAGTCCGTGAGGTTCCAGAATCCTTTCGAGAATAGACTCTTCGTCGTCGACTTTACCTCCGCGGTTCACCAAGCTGAAGTCTCTCTTCACGAGATCGGGATCACCAGGAAGAATCCCGAACAGCATTTTATCTGCGAACTGGCCGGGGATTATACTCGGTGGCTTGTCGTGATGCCCGGCGCTTGTGAAGGTCACTATCAGCCCGGATAGGCTGCCCGAGCTGAGGCTGTATCCGTTCCCCACAGCTAGCAGCGTGCCTGTCTCAACGTTGATGCTGCGCCATTGCATACCCATTCTCAGAGCGAAGAGTTTGATGTCGCCCAACCTCGTCTGAGCCACCGGTCGAGTTATGTTGCTACCACGAAAGTCCCAATGGACCCTTTGCTGTTCAACAATTGGTTGTGTCGGCCTGCTTGTGATCTGCCTGCGTGGCTTGTATTGTTTGATCTCATCCCTGAGCCAATTTGCTCTCAGATCGTCTCCGTTGGAGATCTGGCCATATAGTCTGTACGTGCGATGAAGCGCCCTCATAAAAGCTGGGAATCGACGCACACAGTTAACACAAGTGCCCACAGGCTCAGATTCCCGATAAACTCACAGATCCATGACACCAACGCAGATGATTGCTCCTCATACTCCCGCCGAGGCGTACTGCCGCCTTCCTCGCCGTCGTAATTGGCCCTCTTTTCCTTCGGTATTGGACTCAGATTGGTCCACTGCGGTAATTTTGAGCGCCAGCCGTCTGACAAATTTCCTGGGAACACTTCTAAACGAAGAATTGTCTCGCGCAGGAGACGTTCCCCTTCGCAGCATGACTTTTGATTCAGAGGGTACAGAACATGCACTCGCTTCTCATGTTCGTCCGAGTTATAGAGGCGATCAGCGTACTCCGGTATGGATAAGAGGCGAATGAGTGGAGCGTCATATATTGTCTCGAAGCGGAACTCTGATGGAACGAAGCGTCTACGACGAGTCCTATGCCATGGTCCAATGACTGATTCGGCACAATTGCGATAGCCGTCCGCTGTAGCAAAGTACTGTTGGCAGAGCTGAAGGGAAGCTACCACAAGGGCTATCAGAGAGACTAGAAGTGCCACGAGGGAGACTCCTGCGGAATCATCAAACAGTAAGCTGTATATCCTTGAACCGACCTCATGTTGCTTGGCACACATAATAGCCGATGGTTCAGAAGCGGGGTTTTGCTGCTTACTGTCCGCTGTATCCATTGTCAAGCCGCTCTATCCGAGCCTCCGGGCAATATGGTAAAGTAGAATTGGCGACTCTTCTGTAGGTCCTTACACCTTGAGCACTACCTGACAAACCATTGTTCTGCAGACTGAGTTGCGAAGATAGACAGGACACTTGTGCTTTTGTATTCGTTGCCGACGAAGTTCAGCTTTCTTCCCATTTTAGGCGTAAGCAATAGGGTAGATATTAGAGCTGACCCTAATGCGGTGCGACACCGACCCTGGTCACAATGTTTGATGACGTCTGGGAAAATGGATCATAAACTTTCAATAGGTAGACCACAGCAATGTGTAGATCTACAGCAGGGTTGGATACTTTCGTGGCTTCTTCTGGAGTGGGTTCTACCCATACTTTACAATTGATTAAGAATTCTGGACTTCACGATCGTGGAAACCAGTTGACCTTAGACAATTGTCTGATCCAAGCTGCAAGTCTCAGAGATTTATTTTGGAATTTTGTGTGTTGGTTGTGCAGGCAGCGTATATACTCAACGAGAGGTCATGCCATGAAAGTATTCAGTCTCTCCCCCGGACACGCGTAAGCATCCAATGGCAGCTCTACCCCGCAGTCTACCTCTCGACCCACCCCGGCAAGTCGAGACACCCTGGGGCAGAAAAGCTTGACCTGCTTGGTTGGACAGTGAGCACTTTCGGCGCATTGCACAACCTGATGTCTCAACTGCCAACGATAGTCGACGTTGTGAAGTCGCCGAAGCCAGCATTTCGTCACTGGCACCTCGACACTCCCGTCCTCGCCTTGTGTGCTCATTGCACACTATCGTCAAGGCTAAGCCAGCCATTCGGTAGGGAGGATGGGGTTGCGTCCTTATGTGGAGCCATCGTGGCTACAGGACCTCATCGCCCCAGTGCTGTCCCTGTTGGTTCTCGCTTTGTCGCCAGCCATCTGGGTGGTCGTCATCATCATTTGCATATTTCAGATACTGTCGGGCCTCATGCGGAGAGAACACAGTACTCTTAGAAATGTCCGCATGGGTGCGCAGATTTGTGTCTGGCCTGTCTTGCTGCCGTTCACCACAACAGCGGACGCCTCCCGCCGATTCGTCTACCGGGCGTCTAGCCTTGTATGCGAGATCAGAAAACATAGATCAACAGAACCTCAGCTCCGCCCAGATCGTCAGGAGCAGGACCCGTCACCGAGGAGACATCCCATTTTGAGCTTAAGAGATGACTCGAACGAGATCAGGCCTTACGACTATCCGAAATTGAGGGGCGACCACGATATCAGGTTATTTGAAATTTACCCTGACGGGGGTGTTGACTATTATGATGATCATTTTGGCAAGCTCAAGGGGCGCATTATTCACTCAAACTTATTGTGGGGTCCCAACTACGACGCCATATCGTACACATGGGCAGACGAGAAGGGCGATTCAGCAGCGACGGAGAAAGTCTACATCATGAACGAGCGCGCGAAAGTCTACGTGACCAGAAACTGTATCAGGGTCCTCAAACAGCTGCGACACAAAAAGAAGCGGCGCCTGGTCTGGATCGACGCGATATGTATAGATCAGCACAGCGATCTCGACCGGACTCACCAGGTCTCCCTAATGAGCAGGATATACATGTCCGCAAACAAGGTTATTGCCTACACTGGAGAGGCCACACAGGAGAGCGACAGGCTTTTCGAATGGATGAACAGCGTCCACCCAAAGGATCTCGTATTACCGACAAACTCGGGGTGGGCCGGCATGTTGGACGTTGAGGGCCGAGCATGGGCCCCCGGCAGAGGGCAGCTCGTTGCAGGCCTCGAATATTTCTGGTATCGGCTGGGTATCCTGAGCCACACAATGTCCTTTCGTTGTAGTCAATTGTGGTCTGTTATGTTCGGCAGTGGGCCCGGGCAGGCTCCAGACGGACACGCCGCGTCCCTCCCAGACCAGCAGGTTCTGGACGTCGCAACTGAGTACTTCTCGCGCCGATGGTTTCAACGGGTCTGGGTCTTGCAGGAGGTATCGCTACCAGACGTCCGCAGCATCGTCATCATGTGCGGTTCGAAGTCAACGTCCGCCATGAGAGCATTGCATTCACTCTCCTTACTTCCCAGCGATAGCCTGGGTGCCTTGACTCTCGGACGTTTCTACCTCATGCTGCGCAAGAAAATCATGCGCCCTGAAAAGTCTCACCTTCTCGATGTCCTTATCGAGACACGCGACAGGCATTGTTCCGACCCCCGGGACAAAATCTTTGGGATCATTAGTATCGCCAGGGGGCTCGATGAGGGCAGATTTCCCGAGCTGGTTGCCAACTACGATCTGAGTACAGCTCAAGTGTACTCCAGGTACTCGAAGTTCTTTATAGAGCAGCACGGACTGGCGTTATTTTGGTCCTTGATGAAGTCCTCACCCGTGGTCCCGAATCATCCATCTTGGTCTGCAGACTGGACTGTTCCATGGCCCAATTACAAGGTCGTGCGTGGGAGACATCTTCCGGCCGCATCGCGGAAGCTCGACCGGCTAGATCCGACTGTGACCTTTGAAAACGATCCAGACGGCGAATATCTCCTAAAGATTATCCGGCCTGCGGTGATTCGCGGGGTATTCACAAGAGACGGGCATCTGGATGGGTCTAACGGCACGACTCGGACAGTCGAGGAGGTTGGCGATCTCCCAGAGGGACACCATCTTGTCGAATTGCGTCCTGGAGTATGCGCGCTATTACGAGAACGCCTGGCTCATCATGAATTCATCCAAATTTGTCCGCATCATTCTGACGTGGATGGACTATATCAAGTTATTGATGCTTGGACTGAGTATGTGGTGGACGGCAAGACCTCAGATTTTGGTAATGTTACGGCTGGTGGGAAAAGTCATGACTACTTAACAGGTTTGAGGACATACTTGATCGGCTGAATTCTGAAAATTAGGTCTTCAATTATCCTCTTTCAGCAGCATCTGTTAAAGTTGCGCTATAGACACTGCAACTTTCCACAGCACAATAGAAGGACAAGATAATGTTCTAGATTCCTATCACAAAGTCCAAAAGAATTAATCACTTCCCACATACATACTATATTGGAAAGTAGATGATTTAAATGTCCGAACATACATGTCATAGCACAATATGCATAGAGGCGCTTAGCTTGCTACTAAGGCGTCCCCCCCCCCCTTAGCCAGGAGATTGAGTACTGTCTGGCAGTTAGGAAAGATACTGTGAGCCTTGCTGACAAGGTACTATTCTCGGCCTATTAGACTTTAAGCACGGCGCGGCAGACATAACTAATCACGGAAGCCGCAGCGCAGACTGCATCATGGCAAGTATTGCAATACTAAGAGTTGTGAGAGAGTCTTGGGTGCGTTTTCCGATAGCTAGGCCACAAAAGAAAAAGAGAAGCACCTAGATTTGGCCGAAATAATGGCCTGAAGTACATTTATACTGCTTCTTTTGTACCCCATCCATAATTCGGGCACATTGAGATGGGGTAACTTACAGCGTCCAGACTGCTGGACTAAATGTACCCAGGGCCGGGCGCCCACAGCCAGAAGCAGGGCAGCCATCTGTACGCCATAATCCTCAATAGAGTTAAGGAGGGATTGAAATGGCTTCTTAAGCCCCCTGGGAATGCACCTCTACCGATCCAATAGCACTGGTATCCCTTGTTTTCTGGTTCCGTGAGCCATCTGATATAGCATAGTTCCCTACCTATAATACTGCTTAAACACCATTCTACCATAAGAAATAAACTTGGACGGCACGACTCATAGTTCAAGATCTCCAAGATGTATACCATTCGGATATGGAGTGGACTTGGAAGTATGTACTTAAGCAGACACGAACGTAGGGCCGTGTTGTGTTAGTTATTCTGTGTTGTTGCGGCTTGGGGGAAGGAGTACCCCGGCCAATTTTCTGTCGGTCTATTGGCGGTAGTAGAGTCAACAGCTAGTAATTAAGTTTGGAGAAACACATGACTTATGGGAAATCCACGGGAGAAACAGGCAAGAAAAAATGTTCCGGGTGTAATTACCGTGCTCATCTCCGGCAGCGCCGGAGTGCTTCACCGTAACTTTATGCTTTTCGCTAAGACGAGGGCGCCTATCGGCGGTTTTTCGTTTTGATTGCGTTCAATGTTGGTGGAGTAGTCAGATCGTCGTATTTGTACAAGTCTTCCCAATTTTGAGCGGCCAGGAGTTCAACTTCATTCCGAAGTTTACTGATGTCTCGGAACAGGATGACTCTAGCCAAATTCTTCCTATTCGCTGTCGCGGCCGCGGCAGATGCAGCCCTTGATGCGAACGCTGCCATTGACACAGATATTGCCATCATAGGTGGCGGGGGCTCTGGGGCCTACGCAGCCGTCCGGTTACGGGAGGACTTTGGCAAGAAGATTGTGGTCGTGGAGAAACAGAACCGCTTGGTAAGATGATCTGTTTCCAACCGCAGTGGCGGTGACCAGGTGGCTAATTTCTTCCAGGGTGGTCACACGCAAACATATCATGACCCGACGACCAAAAAGCCATTTGACTATGGCGTCGAGGTTTTCACAAATCTGACGGCCTCCAGAGACTTCTTCGGCCGTTTCAACATCCCGGTGCAGTCCCCCGTGTTTGGCCAGTCACAGCCGTTGTATGCAGACTTTGCGACTGGCAAGGCGGTCGATTACACGCCTCCCAGCACCACAGAAGTCACCGACGCGATAACAAGATGGCGTGAGCAGTGGCTCAAGTACCAGGATCTGCTGCTGCCAACCAGGTCGAACTTCCCCACCGGCGGCGACATTCCGGAAGATCTCCTGTTGACTTGGAACGACTTCGCGCGGAAATATGATCTAGAAGCACTGAACCCGTCGATATATTACACTGTTGTCGTCGACCTTGACAATGCACTTATGATCGACGTGTGGAAAGCGTACGCTTTCACCGGCGCCACCACCGATCTAGGCCTACAGCCAGTCTCAGGCGACAACTCGGAGGTGTTTGAAAAGGCTGCACAGCTACTAGGTGGCGATGTCATGTATGAGAGCCAGGTGGTCTCTGCCAAAAGATCGGATGATGGGGTGCAGATTGTTGTGAGGGAGAAGGACGGGAGCACGACCGAAGTTAACGCTAAGCGACTCCTTATTACGGCTGGGCCCGAAACGCTGGACCAAACGGTGTTCGATTTAGACGACGAGGAGGCAAACATTTTCTCATCGACCTTAGGCAACCGCGGCTACACTGGCGTTGTATCGCATCCATCGTTGCCTGCACAGGTGGTTCAGAACACGTCACCTGGGGCAATGGCTGCGAACTACCTGGATATTCCTCCCGTCCCTGCGATGTCGAGCTTCGACTTTCTGGGAAACTCGTCAACGGGACCAATCTATCGAACTGTACTTATCGTGCCAAGAGATACCGAATTTGAGGAAGCAAAAGGCCTTGTACTCAGCTCCTTGCAGAACCTCATGGATGCCGGAACAATCCCCGCCGGGGATGTCGGACAGGTGGACTTCAGGGAATTCCATGATCATGGATCACTGTATCGGCAGTGGACCGCTGATCAACTACGCGGTGGAATTGTGTCCCGGGCGAATGCCCTGCAGGGTCTTCGGTCGACGTGGTACACAGGAGCCTTCTGGATGAACAACGACTGTGCTATGCTGTGGAACACGACGGATTCCATTCTCCCAAGAGTTTTAGAGGGGATTTGACTTGCTGTATCAATGTTAGCAATAGCTATGAGTGCATCAAAACAGATCGAGGCTGAGTTGTGGTTGCATAATAAATCTATCATACCTTGAAATGTCCTGCAAGAGTTAATCTCTTGGGTGGTTTCAATCTGAACCGTATACGTGCTCTTTGAAAGCCGTAGGCGGTCCCTTCATGCAATAGTAAACGCTTGAAGACCCAGCGTTAGATAGGTATACAATGCCGATAATAATAGATCTGTAAATGCGATCGTCCTTGGGGGAAAGTTAACCCCTTAATGCATAGCAATCGTACGTGATTGGTTCTGGCGTATCTGCCTCTCCTTTTTTCGGTAGTTGGTGCCGCCGCATTCCACTGCAGCTCCACAATCATGCTGCATACTTAGTCAATCAACCCCAGGCTTTGCAATAGTGTTAATAGTAAATTCGCATACGACTTGTATAGATAATAACAGCATAGGATTTTAATAGGCCTCCGCGTATACGGCCGTCTCCAGAAGTCGTGACATTGCCACTGCGCCAAGGCAGAATGTAAAGGGGGTTAGATATGGAAGACCTCGCTCGGCTGTATATTTAATGGTTAGTAAGGCCTTCAAACTGTCACTCATGTTCTTCATCCACCTCACCACACTTCTGCATTCTTTTTTACTCATTCTTTTCTCTAATGATGTCACTGATTACTTTGGCACAGTGCTTGTTTGTGGCTTGTGCGGCTGCTGTCCCTCAAGCTGCTCCTCCGGCTCTCACAGTCCAAACGAGCGGCGGTACGATCCAAGGTCACGTCAACGACACCACACCGGGAGTTCGCAGGTGGCTTGGGGTCCATTATGCCAAGCCACCAACCGGCGAGCAGCGATGGTTGCCACCAGTGGCTCTGAAAAACCCGAGCAGTGTCACGGTCGACGGTAGTAAGTACTCGGTCAGCTGTCCTCAGTATGAGGAAGCAGGCCCGGGTCTGGACTTCGAGACTCGCGAGTTCCTCTACACCGGTCCGACCGGCGAGGACTGCTTGTCCTTAAGCATTTATGCGCCTTTGACGTCAACGAATGCCTCTCTGCCGGTGTTTATTTGGATCCACGGAGGAAGTCTCCAGGTCGGGGGCTCAACAGTGCCCTACGAAGATCCGTCGAAGTGGGTTCAACGAACACAGTCCCATATTGTTGTGGGCGTCCAATACCGCCTCAACATCTTCGGCTACCCCAATGCTCCTGGCCTGAGTGATCAGAATCTTGGCTTCCTCGACCAGCGGATGGGAATTGAATGGGTGAGGGACAACGTTGCCAACTTTGGCGGTGATCCGTCCCGTATGATTCTCTTCGGCCAAAGTGCTGGAGGTGCCAGCACCGATTCCCAAAACTTTGCGTTCCCCAATGATCCGATCGTCAGCGGCTTCATGCCCATAAGCGGCTCCGCAGAAATCATCCGTACGGGCGACAAGGAACAAAAGGACTTCGCCGCAGTCGCCAAGGCCTTAAACTGCAATGATACCGACGCGGCTGCCCGGCTCGCCTGTATGCGCCGAGTCCCATTCGAGAAGATCGTTGAAGAAATCAAGACCCGCGCAATGTCATTCGCCGCCGTCCCCGACGAGAAGATCGTATTCCAGGAACCCCTCAAGCGTCTCCAAGCCGGCAAGATCTCAGACCGCCCGGTTTTGTACACAACGACGCTCAACGAAGGCATCGGGTTTGTCGACTTCCCCGCCGACCCAGTGAATCAGACCCCAGATCTCAAGGCGGCCCGAGACTTCACGTTGAGCGGGTTCACCTGTCCTGCCGCCAGCCACTCGGCCGCGAGGAAAGAGCTCGGCTTGCCCACGTGGCGCTACGAGTACCGCGGCAACTTTACCAACATATCCCGCCGCCCGTGGGTGGGCGCCTGGCATTCGGCGGATCTGCCTGCCATCTTCGGCACGTCGGGCGACTACGTCTCGCCGGCCACGCCCTTCCAGACCGAGGTCAGCATCAAGATGCAGGACTTCCTGTTGGAGTTTGCTCGGGATCCGCGACAGGGGCTGGAGAAGGCTGGCTGGGGCCAGGCTAACAATGGCAAACTGATGGCCTTTGCTACTAATGCAGACGCGACCAGCCATGGTGGCAATACGGAAGGTGTTGCGGCCCGCGAGGTCGACATCGCCAGTGTTGATGAGGCCTGCAAGGGCGTTGCTGCGGGTCCGCAGAACAATGAATAAAGACTGAGTGGACATGGACGCGTTTTATCTAGATTCTCTCGGACTGACCCTTGGTGCGTTGTGATTCTTCGCGGGTTTGTATAAAGTTATCCAAGAAGATGGATTTAACTAGCTTTGCTTTTACCAGATTTTCTTTATATATCTCGTCGTCCCTCCTGGATATAAGGTCAGAAGACCTACTATTGTGCTTTTGTAAACTAAGTTCAACTACCATAGTTACTCCGCTACTATATATACTCTTAAGCTATTACAATTCTACACTAAGGATCGCTGTCACGGCGATACTTGTGTTTAACAATTGGCGTCTGGTGCTAGGACTCGAGCAGGACTCCTGTGCTGGGCCATGTCTTGTAAGGAAATTATTATAACTAAGGAGTCTCAGGAAACTCCTAAGAACAGTAGCGACACAGAAATTGAGCGTAGTCGTCTTGGATCACCAATTTCAGAGACGCGGACAGCCTAGAGCCTTGAAGTGCTTTGCAGGCTGTGGTGGATGACACATACCATACCTACCAGGCTGCTTTTCGTGTTGGTTGTCGCTCTGCCACAGCGGTTGAGTCATCAGCGTCGTAGGTGGCCCCCTTCCTAAGAGTACTTAGTCGGCTGATAAGCCAGAAAATCAGCCGTGGCGTCTCGTGATTCGCAAGTTGGAATTTGAGGGTCGGGTGATGGAAAGCATTGGGGGCCACAATTGCTGATACCCAAATTAGCCTCAATGCGGGTTACTCGGCCCTCCATTTCTGTCCATTTTGCTCAGGGAGCATACACACCAGACTTTTGTCCAGCTTCAAACTCAAGTGCTCTCAAACGGAAACAGTCTCTTTTTCAACACATCTGATGTCACATATCGTCTAATTTGGTGACCTTCAAAACTCAAATTGCAACTCACGTGTGAGGACGAGATGAGTTCCATAAGTACAAAGTGAATGCCAATAACTTTCCTTTCAACCTGCGCGTGCGCCGTGAAGACCCGAGAAAACTTTTCAAAAACTGCTTAACACGCTGTCGTCATGCGCAACTGCTAATCTCTCCTTCTGAAAGCAGCCCCCTCGCGAAGACTGTGAACTTGTCCCTCTCCAAGCGGACTTTGTACTCGCTGCCAAACCTCGTGTCTAGCAATTCTTCCAGTTTGGAAGGGTTGATATATCGTCTCGATATATCTTGGCCTTTGCCACTGCCGCGACTGAGCAGGGAAGGTGGTTCCGCCGGCCTCATGGAATTCTGGTGAGACTGCGTGCTTTTGTAAACCGGTAACATGATCGGCTTGTAGAAGCTCTGGTGAGTTAGTTGCCTCGCTCAGAATGAAGTCACGAAAACTTGATAGACAAATGAAATTTCCGCCTACAGCGAAGCCAGGGATTTGGTAATATTCCGGAAACCAAGAGACTATTGCTGTTCGAAGGACGCAGAGAGCTCTTCAATTCATTTGAGACTAAGTGAGGTGAATCGCAGGAGGTGACGAATTTGAGTGAGGCGCTGGTGGGTCCACTGCCCTCTATATCACAAAGGGTGCCCGAGGCACCTGAGAAATGACGGCAGTGTGCTGATATCTCTTGCATCGCGCTACTTCACCGGTCTGCGGCTGGTTGGCTGTGCCGGGGGTGGTGCCCGGTCTGCCTGGTCCCAGAATAGCATGATTGGTTCGCCTGGTAGCAGGGGGTGGCCCATGTTGGGCCCCAAGGGCTCAAGGTGTGGTTACACAGTTTAAGAACGGATACCTCGACCCACACCATTGGAATGACTTGGTGGGTGGCGTGTCTGCGTGTGTGGTACAACATCTACCTATCCGGGAGGAGCCTCACCGGTGTTCCATAATTTTCATGGGTGCAATAATATGGAATAGCCGGGTTTGGAAGGTCCAACTCCCATGGAAAACGGTCTTGCACCTGCACTGTCTAACCGACCGGTGAGAGTGGCTTTTTGCTATCCACCGTTGCTTGAGCGAGCATCAAGTCTGCAAGTGTACGCCACCACAGCATGCATGATATAATCGGTGAGGACTGAGAACCCGTAATTCAAAGCCTGAGTGGGGGTCTTGCATTTAGTAAGCAGAGAATCCTGCCTGAAAATGATCAGGACGCATTACTTTGTAGTGCAAGCAGGTCCAGCATTGAGTGGACCCATATTCAGTCTGCGAAACCACTCCTCACTTCTTCTCTCGACATCGATATACTGGCAATTCTGTGTCAAATCAGAATGGTGAACGGAGTTCAAAGTGCTAATGATGGATCCAAGGTTCGATTGACACGAAAATCAAGCTTTCAGAAACTGAACTTTTCTAGCTGACTGAAAAATGATTTTCAGCCAGAAACAGCAACGTCTTTGGAGGCGTCGACTGAGCACTCATCGGAAACCCTCGACCATAACAGAAGAACTCCTCAGTTGCCATTACCGACCAGGCTCAGAGACTCACTTGTCCGATGTCCACACGAAGGATCCCAGGCTTTTTTGCCAAAGGACTCACTTGACAGGATCATGACACCTGAAAACATCGCAGAGTACATATCAACATCCGTGCATTTCACCTTACGAGATCGGAGCTCTGATGTCATCGACTATGTCTGCGGCGAGCTTGAGTCCAAGGGCTCAGGAATATTCGCTGTCTTGCTGTTGATGGAGCAGCCTCATCTAATTATGGAGTTCATGGAGGAGAGGATCACTGACAATGATCTTCCCCTTTGTCTCAGGGACGAGGAGAGGAACCATTTCACGCAATATTGCTTGGGCAAACAAGTTGGCAACTCTTGCATCCCCATTGAAAGGTTCGACCATTGGGAGTCCATGCAACGATTCGCTTTCTCCAGCCACCAGTGGTGGGTGAAACTGCCGGTCTTCGGACGGAGTACTAGCAAGTCATTGGATTCCCATCCAGCCATTCGTCTTCACAATTCGTCAATTTTGCCATGGGTAGAATACAAGGCAATCTACCACCAAAATTCGGACGTAGTGCGAGTGAGGATCCACGATGCTCACCACACTTTCCAACCCGAGGTGAGAAATGCACTCGAGACGGGGTTGAAGTGATAGACTGACTAAACTATCCTCTGAGCCAAGGAGAACAAGGCTTTTGCGATCAAGTCGTTGAAATCGGATGTGATCGCTTTTCAGCTGGAAGTCAAAGCTTTGCTGAAGATTAAGAGTCGAAGACATCTTGTCAAGCTACTCACGACTTTTGAGCATCAGAACCACTATCACCTGATCTTCAGATGGGCTGAGGGCGGAAACCTCGCGGATCTCTGGAAGAAACATGTCAGAGAACCCATACTTGACCACGGACGCGTATGCTGGTTCGGTGAGCAGTGCTATGGTCTTGCACACGGCCTTGACGGAATACACGATACGAAGCTATCACAGAGAGAGGTTGACGAAATACAAGGGTCGCCGATGTCAACACCTCCTGTCAAGACTGCATCTCAGAGCCAATACCTAACCGTCAAGCAAGATGGAGTACATGCAAATGCATTACGAGATGGAGACTGTGGAAGACATGGAGACATTAAGCCAGAAAATGTGCTCTGGTTCAGCCAGGACAGCAACCAATTTGGGCACGGAGAGCTCAAAATCTCTGATTTCGGGCTGACCACCTTCCACAGCATGCTTACGACGAAGGTGTCTCCCAGAGGCATTGCGGTAACGCATACATATATGGCACCGGAGTACGATCTGAACGAGGATCTATCGCGGCCGTTCGATATCTGGTCCCTGGGTTGCACTTATCTCGAATTTATCACTTGGATGCTTCTCGGTGCAGACGGATTGGAGCAGTTCTCAAAGATACGATTGCGCGAAACAGGGACGAACAAGAACTTTGTGTGCGACAACTTCTACAAGATCATTCGTGAAGGAAACGACAGACGTGCTGAGGTCAAGGTTTCAGTGGAGACGGTAAGTCACCTCGCGAATGTCCTCAATATCATAACACAGCGGCTTACTTTCTCTTGATAATGAAGTGGATGGGCAAGCTCAAGCAACACTTCGCTTGTAGTGCATTCTTGTCAGACTTTCTTGACTACATCCAAACGTCCATGATGATCCTCAACAAATCCAAAAGGAGTGGAGTTAAACAGGTGGCCCAGTGGTTGAGATCGAGATACGAGGCTTGTTTGAAAGATGAGGCATATGCTCTAAGGTCACCTGTGTGTCAAGAGCCACGCACGAATCAATCCAAAAGGAAGCGCAGCTTCGATGGAAATGATGGAAATGATGGATACCCGTTGAAGCGATGATTAGAGAGAGCCTTTTCGGAAGGAAACACTCGCGGAAGACGGAATCTGTGGACGAGCAAGGAAGCCACAATGCACATGGTAGTGATAGAAAACTTCGGATATCGGCGACCGACAGACAGAGTTTATTGGCAGGCCACTTTTGTTAACCTTTCCCACTGAACGTTGACGACAATATGCACCTGGGTGTTTCACCGTCCTCTCTTTGGCGCGTAGTGTCTCCTCATTTTCTCGTTGATTTCTCTGATTTGTCCCTAGCTTGCCCTTAGCGTCGTGAGAGCAGTCAGTAGAGACAGATTCAAATTCACCTCGTTTAGATACTGTTTCACATGGACGACAATCTGTCCAGTGGTGATCTAGTATCACCAATGATCAGCGGGGATTTAAATCGAACGCAGGTGGAATACGTACCTCGATTCTCCCAGACCAGCCATCGAAGCCTAATAGCCGGTTCATTTCTCCTTGAAGAAGAGATTCGTCTGAATAATCCAACGGCAGGACCTGGCTGACGTAGGTGGCCATCGCTATCAATTCGTGGTTGGCTTGGACGAGATAAGGGTAGTATATACACAGAATTTACGTTCTGGCAAGTTCCAGATTGAATGAAGTCAAATGTCCTGTCTATATAGGCATTGCCCCTCAAATTTCTGCTGGTATAATGTACCCATTGAAGCAAAAGCCTCCACCGAGCTGCAGCTGGGCTGACCCAAGGCCCTCGGGAATGACAATCTGCATATTGGGCATTCATGCTTGGCAAGGCATCCTTTGGGGCAGATTGCAAGGTATTTGAGGCCCCTTAGCAGCCTTAGCAACATGTAATCCGGCAGCACGCACTCGGGACCGCGGAACGAGCCTTCAATCTCGGCGGAGTGGACGCATGCCATGAGGGGTGCATGCCGTCTTACCTTCCTAAGTAACAACGTGCATCCCGGATGAGATAGCATCCCTCTGAACTGCACTTCACATTGGTTGTCAGAATCCGCCCCAAATATGCGTGATGGCGATCATGTCTTCTTTTGCGCAATTTAAGCAGGCTCTGTGGGTTCGAGGAAAATGGATTAAGTCACGACCGACACAGCCTCTAAACGCCAGAGAAGGTTTAGTGGTGCCTGCCCAGGATAACCTATATCTACCACTCCGTGTTTCGCCTTGTATATCTGCTCGGACTGTTCATGGATTCCTCATATGGCAAACTAAAACACCCAGAAGAACATCATTGCAAAAACAATGGAGTGGCTTCAGCAAGGCTCACTTCTTCAACCGGAAGATTGGGAGTTTGAAGTTTTGAAATTCTCACCAACACCAAGCGTTGTATACAAGAGTTTCAAAGACCACAATGCGAGTTCCTCTTTTTTTGCTTAATTTACTCTGCGTGTTGACTTCGGGGGCTTTGAAACTGACTCTTTCTTTCCAGGACACCGTCACGTACTCGTCAAAGCCCTTGACATCAGACAAGGACTGGAATCTCTGGCTAGACGAAGATCTTCCGAAGTCGAGTCTGGCACGTAAATGTGCAGACGAGCCGTCGTATTTGGAACAACGTGAAAGTCGTTACGAAAAGCCCACGAGCAGACTGGCCCTCTTGTAAGCAACATGCCTGGAGGTGACCACGGCGACAAATCCAGTTCTGTATGCTGACTAACCATAGAATCGGTGGACGCAATGACACTCCATTCAGAAGTACGGCAGTATCTCACATGCCATTCTCCGAATCGATCTGCCCCAAAGTGGTCTCGAAGTTCGAGATCCATTGCTCTATCGCCAGAGCAATCAACCGGAAGCTCAATGCCACATTCAGCTCAAAAATACTTCACCGCCCAAACCGTGAGCTTCCAGTAATCAGTGAGTTATCTTTTTCCCATACTCGACGGAACGCAAGTGCTAAGTCTGAAAAGTCTACAACTGCCGGTCGTCAGCAAATTGGCCAGGTGACTTGGCTCTATCCATAACATACTGCCCCAGTGCCAAGTCGACAAAGGGCGCCTTCTTTGGCTGCAGTGAAAAGATTCGCGAAGAGATTGTGGATCGTCTTTCCGGGTGCGATTATGGGCTGTACCATCCATTGACGCTACCTGCACTCTTTGCTGAGATCGAGCGCTATCGCCACTTTAAGCTGGCCAACCACATGGTTAGGAGACTGATGCAAAGGGCCCGCAATATTGCCACCGCACATCCTCCACTAAGACACTCAGAGAATGCACAACCAACTGGGGTTATCCAAAAGCCAGAGAATTATATGCAACAATGGTTTGAGATTACTTATCTGAAGAATGGGCTCCAAAGCTGGCGCCATGAGCTGGGAAAAATGGTGTTGCATTGTGATGATCTTGTTCGAGCGAGATTCCACAGTTGCAAGAAACCCCCCGAGTCAAGCGAGTCAACTCCAGTCAACACGGCTTTGTCGGTTGACGTATTTGGAAGCAGAGATCCTGATGACACGACTGGCCATGAGATCGAAGACCTGACTATTGCTGGTGGCCGCATACGCCAGAGGCTGCTTGAGATAGAGGCCGAATATGACGACAAGATCAGAGAATGCGGCATGATCATTGATGGCATGGTTTTAGCAGCTCAACTGGTAGGTCAAGATCATCCCAAAATGGCTGCACCATCGTCACTAAAAGTATTGGACCTTAGGAATGGAACAACATAGGCCAAAGTGATACACAGGTCAATTTGGATATCTCACAAAGCAACCTTGAGATCGCAAAATCTGCCCGACAGGATGGACAGCAGATGCGCTCCATCGCCCTGCTTACAATGATTTTTCTTCCGGCAACCTTCGTTGCTGTAAGTGCCGCTGGGATAATGCAGAGGTGGTTGCCAGCAAACTGAAGAACTTGTGCTGACAGGATAACGACAGAGTCTCTTTTCCATGACTTTCTTCGACTGGAACCCTGAACATGGCCAAAGGATGCTATCTCCCTACATTTGGATGTATGTTGTCGTCACAGCAGGCCTGACAGGGCTGACTTTGGCTTTGTGGTACTTTTTTGGCCGTCCCCATATCGGAGAAAAGGCAGACTGTGGTGACATCGAAGGAGAGGCTGGGAGCGAGAAAAAGGCACCTACAGAAATCAGGTAGACTTTTGATATCGTTAGCTTGCCGGCACGCCTGAGCTTCGCCTGGCATATGGCTCAGACAGGTCATCGGGAAGCTGTTCAAGTTTGTCATGGCGGTAAGGAAGAACTGCACCCATTGAGGCATATCTGAGAAGTTCTCGTGATATAAAGCTGGCCTCTTTGCCCGATCCTCCCATAAGGTTCATCTAGTTACGCCTAAGTATAATTAAGATTCTATTGCTATGGAGGGAGTAATGAGAAGTAATTCCTATGAAAATCACCGTTAACCTGTGCCTCGGCTTTGATGCAAGATGATGGTTGATTTCTAATCGTTGCGTAGGGTTGCTTAAAGGAGATGCGCGAAGATCACTTGCTAATTTGGTTAACTATAGTTGATAGGAACCTATCAGCTTGGTGTGTATAGAATAAAATCCTGCTCCCTCTCGAATCCCTTCTTCACACCTTAATCATTCGTGCAGGTGAAACTCGCAGCATCATTGACGTCTCCTGAGCCGATATAGGTCAGAACCTGAGGATATGGGCAGAGATTCCTGGTGACGGTGACGTTGTCCACTGTTATCTTGGCAGACAGCGTGTTGGGGAGCTCGCCTCTCTCCACCCATCCTACCAGAGCAGAGAGAGGGTCTGTCGGTACTGGGCCATAACCCCCGGAACAATGTCCAGCGCCTGGTGCAAGAAAGACCCGATAGAAGTCGTCAATTCCACTCAAATTTCCGAGATCTTGTTGCACTCTGTCCCAGTATAAAGTTGTGCCGTTGTGCGCGATGTAAGGATCAGCCATGCCATGCCAGGTGAGCAACTTCCCACCTGATTCATGGAAAGGACCAAGCTGCGGCTTCTCTGTGCCTAGCATGGCGGTGTACACCTCGACAGATGTAGCAAAACTTTCATCGAATTGAGCGAAGGTCAAGTTGGCCAGGTCGGAAGGATTGAAGCTTATATTCTGGAAAACAAAATATTCAATCCATGCTTCAGCAGAATAGAACGGGACAGGAACAATGTTGCCGTCAATAGCCGTGGTATTAGCCAGGCCGGAGAATGGTGCTCCAGGAGGCACGCCAAACCAGAGGAATTGGTCATCTATCGTCCGCGCGCCATCAATGATTCTGGAAACCACATCGGCATAATCTGACGAAATCTCAACATTTCCGCCCGTGTCCGAACAGTTGACAATCTGGCCGATGAGCTTGCCGGTGTCGTAATTGCACCTCTCAGGCCGGGAGATGAGGCCGTCGGTAACACCGTCCAAAGGATCACACTCGGCGATAATTTGCTTAAAAAAGGTGTTGAAAACACACTGAGGAGGCGCGGCGATGTTGCCCATGACTACCGAAGGCCAAAAGTCTGCAGGGCTAACTTGCGGTGTGTTTAAAGCCGGCGACTCTGCAAGAATGCCGTCAAAATCTCTGGGGAAGTTTTGGGCTGCAAAATATCCCATCCTACCGCCGGTCGAGCAGCCAGAGTAATAAGAGTACTCAGCAGCTTCACCGTAGAATGCCTGGATCGCCGCTTTACCAACAAGTGTCGTCTCATGAAGAGATCGGTAAGCAAAATTCTGTACGAGAGCCCAATTCAGACTCCCATCGGCGTTGAGCGCCCACGACCCTTGTTGAGGCTCAGCAGTATTCAATTTTGTCAGGCCGGCATCCGTGAAAGCAGTTGCGTATCCCGAGGCGATGTAAGGGGCCATGCTTGACTCGTGACCGGCTGCCAGACCTCCACCGCCAGTCACCAAAAATCGCCCGTTCCAACTCGAGAGGGGCAGCCATATTCCGGCGATGACAGAATCGTTCGTCCCCGGGTCATTTAGTATGGCAGTAAGATTGCAGAAAGTGAGGTCTGGAGCCAAGGAGTTGTTATAGACCGGGTGGGTTTCGGACGATATAATGGTAAAGTTCTCGAACGCCGGTAGGGTCAAGTTCCCACATCTTTGTTGAGCATACTGGGAGTGCGGGGTGGCTAGGACTTGGAAGCTCAAAGCAGCACAAGCTACAGACGTAATGCTGAAGCGGTGCGGCATATTAAGAGTAGGCTGGAAAGTACCGTAGTAAATCAACAAATAAAGAAAAGAAAGCTGGTCTTGGCTAGGTTAAGCCAGAGAAGACTTTCGGATGGATCGCATAATTTAATAAAGTTCAACGTCGGAAAAGAAATCCTGATACTGAACGATGGGTGGGCCGAGGCTGGCTCCACTAAACGATGCTACCTCAACAAGAGTGGAGGAATGAGAAGCCGACCGGCACAGTTACAACCGAGGCTGCGAACACACAATGAATGGTGTGCAAAGGAAGCGCGGATATGGCCGGTTTAGCAAATTTATGTAGGGTCTTAAGATATAATTAAAAAGACAACATAGCTAGATGAAAAATCCTAGCTGGTCCAGGTGCTCCGATGGCGGTTTACGTATTATCGAGAAGAATCTGCAATAGCTTCAATGTTGCCAAGTCTGCTCCAGCTCCTTGTTAGAAGACAATATTTCAAGTGAATTTGGAACACGACTTCCCATGCCCCAGAAAAAAACTTGACCAGGAAGTTCTGCATGCCTCGGATCGTCCACAGCTTGTGCAAGTCAGGCGTCATCCGCACTGCTGAATCTGTGATGCCACTGCCGGGGACCGCCATAAGCATTACCGAGATGCCCTCCACCGCAGCTGTCACGACCCACTGCACCAACTTTGGCACTTCGCTCTCCAAGCTTCTAAGCTAACTTGAAGGCTGTTCTGGCCCTGGCGTAACAAATCCGGCAGAATTATCTGAGCCAATTGCCTGGTTTGTATCAGAGAGGACACCACGGCACTCAGCACCACGGCTTCTCCTTACGAAGTCACGATTTACAGCAAAGAACCACTCGGTTATTAAGCACTCGGATCTGTAGTCACTGCGAAGACGGTAACATTGCGTGGCAACAAAATTGAAAAGGGCGAGATGCTCTTGGAATTATCACTTTGCATTCCAGAGCTGGGCCTCTTCATGTAGCTTCGAAGTATAAAACTTGTCTCTATATACAAATCTAGAAGTTGTCTAAATCATTTTCGATTCAAAGCTGTATTCAAATTCTGTCTGTCCAATACATATGATACTAATCCCAGATGTTCACCTGTCTTGTCTACTTGCCGGGACATCCACGACCCCAACCAGTAGAAATGGAACAGCAATCGGCATTCTATTCAGAAGTAACATTAACATAAGTTCGTAGTCAAAATGAGTTTTCTCTTGTTATTAGAACTTACACATTTGGTCCGAGGAATGTTATAATCAGTGGCGCAGTATTTGTGCAGCGGACAGTAGATGTTGCCCGGGCCATAGCCTAGTTGTCTGAAGCAGGCGGCCTCGGAGGAATAGCAGCAATCAAATTGATCGTCACACTTTCAAATTCGTAAATCAGCCTTTTGAATCCACGAGATAAAAAATGTGGCAACAGAAGAGTGTTAAAAATCGGCTTACATCTGCGTTCAGATCACCAACGCCAGGGGCCTTCTGTCTGGTGTCGATTTCAGCCGGACTGGCAATTGCAGCTCCCAACATGAGTGAGACGAGACTAGCGAGGACGTAAGAAGACTTCATTGTTTTGAAAGTTTGATCAAGTGATTTCTGTCAATGTAGATGCGTGCGTTTTGAGCAGGAACGAGTGATGGGTTTCGAATGATTTGTATCGACGAAAATTGTGGGCAAGTGAGGTGTTGTGGTATAGATCGAAGGGATTGCAGCCAGTGAGCCTCGGAGTCATTGCCAGCTTTATATACTGGTAGGTCCATAGGAGGTATACGACACAACAGACCCACCGACTCTGCCTATGTGTGCAACTTCCCGAGCTATGCCCTTTCAGACAATTGATGAATTTAGAAACGACCTGCTTAGCACTGTTTCATCCAAACTTCTAGTTCATCCAAATTTGAAGGCACTAGAATACTAAGTCCCACAGACACATGTCACATTTTTCTGCCTTGCGAGAAGTTCTACGTCCCCTCGTTCCATGTAGCACAGTCCATTGCGTGCAGGATCTCGAGAGGATTGGTACCCTAGGCGGGGTATGATGGTTCAGAATTGTCACCATGCGCAGGTCGAATTGCATCACGAGAGTCAGTATAATATTTTATCAAAATACAATACCTGCTCTTTGTCGACAAGAAGCTAAGCTAGCCCTGACTAGCTTGAATGTCTTACCACTAAAGTGGGACACAGCCCCGAAGATGGTGCATGATTTGTTAGGTTTCTCGTTCAGGAGCGCCAAGACGATCTAACTTGCTATTCTGACAATTGCGATTGTGGCTTGTGTACTAAAAGACGTAGAACCAAGGGCACTAGTCGGAAAGCGATGATTTGCGCTCGAGCGTAATGAACGGACGAACTATCAAAGTAGTCCGATGTTGTCATCCTGAATCTATCTCTTACCTTTAGTGTCCAAATCTTTAGTCGCTCCAGCTCTGCGACTGACTCGTCGCGTCTGCCGCTTTGCGCTCAATTCGTTGCCTAAGACTCTGCACAAAAGAATTCTCAAAATAGCAGCACAACATTGTGGCTATATCTACGATCTAAGCGTATTGAGATTTCGATGCGAAATTGGATGAGCACGAAATACAAGGGGAGCATTAAAGCGCTAGCTTTAATGTTGTTTCTTGTTGAAAGAGAGGTGTACACTTGTGTTCATGCCCAGGCTGTAAACTGACTAGATTTTGAGCACAAAACACTTCTACATAATTCTTTCCGAGACCGAGTCAAAGGACGGAACACACCTGGGTAAGCTCAGCTAAAAGTTTATATAAATAAGAGAATTTCCACTCCGGCTTGTGATTGTTTTCTCTTCCTTATCATCGGCTCTTTACACATTAAACTTGCAGCTTCAAGAAATCATTCAACATCTCGATACATCTCCTTCCCAAGATTCCGCTCAACTCAGATTTCCACAATGCAGCTTACCAATGCTCTCGTTGCTGTCATGGCCTTTGCCAGTGCCGCAAATGCTGCTGTAAGTTTTGCTCCCGCTTCTTATGGCTTTGGCGCTTCAGGAAAACAGTGAGACACAAATGAGCTTAGTGCTGACGTGACCTTCTCAGTGCATGATCGCTGGCAGCATTGACCCGAATTGCTGCTGGGGCGGAAAAGACAACGTCGACGCCTGCAATCGACAGGGAGCGTGTAATGTTGGTCCAGACTCGGACAACTATTGTGCCAAGTTTGGCATCACACCACAACAATGCGTAAGCCTACCTCTTCTAAGCTTACGCCAGGCGAATCTTGTCTTTCGAATCGAACGCTGACATACGACTTATTGTTTGAATACAGGATGCTGATTGTTGCGATACGCGGACGGGGTGGGGAAAGCCTTGCCCTAAGGGCAGAAATGCTTGTGATCGGAAGACAGGTTGCCCCTACCGGTTCTAAAGTCTCGGCTTTGACCTGAACTTGCTCCATGTCTCAGGGAAATTATTCACATTCAGAGACGCCGCTTCTGCATATTTGGGGGGGGGGGGGCAGGTGCAATGATTACTGGGCTTTTCTCAGTTTCTTGCCTTGAAGCGTGTTCTCAGCAAGGACTGTGTACTCCGGCCGCTTTTTGCAGATAGTCGTGTATGCGATGAATCAATTTGCTGCTTCACTTTGTCGCTTATAGTCTTGATTTCTTCTTGTTGCTGATTGTCAATTTCTCGACGCGGTCTGTCGCTTGGGCCTGAAAATGTTGAATCTATACAGGCGTATTGGTCGTAGATATTTCCTGCCACGTGCCAACAGTCATCGATCCCAGATCATACCTCACCCGGGCAACTTGTCCTGACAAATAAATACGAGTCAAATTTTAAGCCGTGTGGATCTGGAGAGAGCCTGGCCGGATCGGCTCGCGAAAGCTGGTGTGTCGAAGCGAATGTCAGAAATATCACCGTCCTTGTGCGACACACTTTACCAAAAGAGTGGTAACGCTCGAGATACACAAGAGACGTAGTGGCCTATAGAGCAGGGATAACGCTGCGGCATATTTCTGCTTCTTCAGCTAGATCGCGGACAAATATCCCTGTAAGTCGGCATCACTTTGGAAGTACCCATCAGTGAGAAGGAAGGAGGGGTGGACACGGCCTGACCACTGCTGCAAATCTCACCGATCGGCCAACAGACAAAAATAACCAAATAAGACTGTTTATCAGCAGTGTACATAAGTACTATCACCTGGTGCATTGCGTGGAACGAATGATTTGATGAGGGCAAACAGGCGCTTCGAGGGGATGATTTTGCCGGTAGACTGGATTACAAATTTCTCCTCACACACGCATCAACAGAATGCTACACGACGCGAAGCTAACTTTCTTCTCCATGGCCTTCATCTTTTTAGGTTCTAATTCCTTAGGTAGTGCTGATGTCAGCTTATCACTCTGTCAAATGCCGTTGCCATTCAATTGGATCGTATATTTTTATACAATTCCGCCTGTTAGCTACCCCTCTAAATACCGGCTCCATTCAGTTGTTCCTATCTAGCTCGTCGTCAGTTGTGCTGTTTCAATACGTGTTGATGATGGGTTCAGCAACAGTCACTGATTTTCTGGTGGTCGGATCTGGACCGGCGGGCGCTGCCCTCGGGGCTTTTCTTGGACAGAATGGTAAGATAGGGCATGACCGAGCATAATGAAGAGTTTATACTAAGCTAATTATTATTTTAAGGTCTCAAAGGATTGGTCATCTCCAGTGCCTCATCCACAGCGGATACGCCTAGAGCTCATGTGTTTAACCCATTTGGGATGGGTACGTGAATTCCACGCATTTAGCAACAGCATTTTAATCGATCTTCAGAATGTCTGCGTGATCTTGGTTTGGAAGATGAGGCATTGAGCCTTGCCACGAGAGGCCCCGCCATTCAGGCCTTCCGATGGTGTCGCAGTATGGTCGGCGAGGAATATGGAAGACTAAGTTACTGGGGCGCACACCCCAACACAATGGTATGCACAGCCAAATCACCGCTCTTTCAGCCATGTATTAACCCGTTGAACTTAGAGAGATCAAAATGTCGCCTCCCCCTGCGAGTGGACAGATCTTCCTCAAAGCTATCTGGACCCCCTTCTGGTCAAGTTTGCTTCACACCACGGTTTTGAAATGCGCTTTGCCACCAAGCTCATTGGCGTCAAACGTTTATCTGGAGTCTGGGTCTGTGAGGTCGAGGACTTGATAACCAAGAACGTATTCGAATTCCACGCCAAGTATATCTTCGGTGCCGATGGAGCGCGCAGCATTGTGGCTCGCTCCTTAAACTTCGAATTTACCAAGAACGCGAGTGGGGGTGTTGCATGCAACATTGTCCTGAACGCTGATCTTGACCATGTCATGCACCCAGCGCGACAGGCAGACCTACATTGGATAATGAAGCCAGATCGCAAGACAAGATTTGGAATAAGCCCGACTCTCCGGATGATCAGGCCTTGGAAACAATGGATGTTGGTCGCCTTCTCGCCAGGAGTGACAGAAGATCCATTCAAAGACTTGACACCAGAGAGTACCGAGCTTATAGACTATCTCAAGGAACTCATTGGAGATGATTCCGTGGACGTCAAAGTTCAGCGGATTGATCCCTGGGTATTGCGCGACAGCGTCGCGATCGAGTTCTCTAGGGAACAAAGCGCATTTCTTCTAGGCGATGCCGCCCATCGCCACCCGCCAGCTTTCGGGCTTGGGAGCAACACTTGCATTCAGGATGCGTACAATCTTGGATGGAAGATCGCCTACGTTGAAAAGGGTCTGGCTGGCAAGGGACTCCTAGATTCCTATGACGCCGAGCGACAGCCTGTTGGGGCAAACGTCGTCAGGGATGCCAACTACGGACTCGAGCTGCATGCCGGCGTCTGGGAAGCACTCGGCATGTTTGCCAAGACACCAGAGGAGGGGATGCAGCAGATCAATGACCTGACCAGTGGGACACCGGAAGGTGCAGCTTGTCGGGCTAAGTTGCATGCCGCTTTAGAGGGCATGAGACAAGAAGGGGAGAGTCTGGGTGCTACTATGAACCAATGGTACGTATCCAAGGCTGTCTATCTGGATGACGAGAGCCAGCCGAGACCGCCACTCAACGGGAACCGCTTGGTTCAGGTTCAAGTCAGCACATACCCGGGCACTCGTCTGCCGCATGCGTGGCTGGACCAATGGTCTACGCGCAGGAAGAAGATCTCCACCCAAGACATAGCTGGCAAGGGTTCGTTCTGCCTCCTGACTGGGCATGGGGGCGATGCCTGGAAACAGGCCGCGGACAAGGTTTCTAAAACCACAGGCATACCAATCAACAGTTACGGCATAGGGTTCGGCCTTGACTACCATGATGTCTTCCGAGACTGGTATTCCAGACGGGAGGTCGAAGACGATGGATGCGTGCTTGTTCGCCCGGACAGGTTTGTGGCATGGCGATCAGTGAGGATGGTACCCGACTGTGAAAGTAAGCTTTCAATTGTTTTGGACCGAATTTTGTCACGGCACGAGCTGTTGTAGTGCGGAATGGTAAACCATAGGAGGTTGTTTGGTCTGTTGTGTCATCTCCATCTGATAACTGGGGCAACAAAACACTCGTTTGGCAGGTTTATTTTGAGAATGAATTGCTATCACCTATACAATCATCGTGAAACTGCCACATGCTCAAAAATTCCGCAACGCCATTGTAGAGCCCCTATGGCTTGCTTACCTGTACCCGGGCATCCCACAAGAGATTATTACATAGAAGATTATTCCACTGGAGACTGTTCCACAGGAGATTATCCCACTGGAGATTATCCCACTGGAGATTATTCCACGGAGAATTTCCCCATACGAGCTTCTTAAAAAAAATACGTTATCACATGGGAGGCTGGATAGTGAAAAGTGCCCAGGTGGTGGACCATATAGATGCTGTGGCCGAGTGGCGGACACCCAAGCACTTGAGCAAAGCCCGTGCTAGTAGATAACCAAATGCACACATGTGGCCACAATTGTCAAACCATTAGAAGATTGATGAGTGTTTAATTTTATCTTAGAAATTAGTAAGGACAGCAGCCTGTAAATGCATCCGCACTCTCTGATGTCTTCGTACCAAATGAACTGACCAGCAGTTGAAATTCCTACAACAGTCTGATATGGCGTTAGACAGTGGCTTTATGTCCCCATAAAATACAAATTCCCCCAAGAACGCCCCTCAATAAACGCCTGTGAATGCTCTAGTAATCAATTCTGCTCAATTTCCTTTGGTGTGATCGATGACTTTGCAGCAATCTTCCGCGCCGTCTCATTGATGGGCACCGCAGCCATGACATCCAGCACCGTGATCCGCGATTCACATGATTTCAGGGCCCAGTCCACTATCTGAATAGACACCAGAGAGTCTATGCCGTACGTATGCAAGAAGCGATGCTCATCGATTTCCGAAGGATCCGTGTGCAAAACCTCAGCCACACGGCTCGCCAAGCCTTGCAGCACAATGCCTACAGCCTCCGTTTGGGTCTTGGCTGAAAGTAGCTGCGCATGTACGCTCGTGTCTTGCTGCTGGGACTCTCCAGCCGCCTGTCTGGCGCCGATGTTGGCCATGATGGCAAACTTGGGGTCACTGAGGTACCATGCGTCGACACCGGCGGCGGCGGCACTGCCCCCGGTTGCAAGGCCGGTGAGTATCTGAGGCGCTGCGGTGCCAGACTCGCTGCCAGCGATTGCCATCTTGATCAGGTTCAGAAGCTCTTGCTCGTCAAGACCATATTGGCTTTCGAAATCGCGAAGAGTATTTGTCATTCCCTGCTCGGCCAGGACGCCTGCATTTCGCACCACGCCGACGTCGATGGTGACAGCTCGCATGCCCTTCGCGCGGCGGAAGTGCGCGACGGCATCCTGGAAGGCACAGCCGGCGACATAATTGCCCTGGCCTCTGTTTCCGATGACATTGGTGAAGGAGCCCAATGTGACAAAGAAGTCAACTTCGGGGAGATTCTGGTGTAGATTCCGTGTTCCTTGCACTTTTGGTCTTGTGGATTCTCTCCATTCCCGGTATGTCATGTTTCGGAAGAGAGTGTCCCTCAATACCATAGCGCATTGGATCACGCCTCGGATGCGACCGAGCTGCAAAGAGCACGTTTCGAGAGCATCTCGCACCGCTTTCGGGTCGGCTATATCGCAGGCTCGTACCCATGCCTGGACACCGCGGCTCTCCAGATACTGCAGTATCTCTTTCGCTGCGGAAGATTCGGCACCTGACCGCGAGAGGAAGCATAATCGGCGGGCACCAAGATCGACCAACATTTTGGCGATGCCTCGGCCCAGGCCACCGAAACCGCCAGCCAGGACATAGACAGCTTGAGGGTCGAGGCCCAACGTCAGCTCGTGATGGTCTAGATACGGCACGACTTGTTCATCTGAAAAGGAGAGCACGGCTTCGTCCCCGTGTTGCCCTGTCGCCAGCGACCGAAACGCGCTCTCGACCTGGGAGGCTGGGAAGATAGAGAGATGAGCGATGCGTCTCTCAACATCGCCTCCACCTAGGAACTCGATTGTCTGTCGCATGATGTCGGCCACGACGTCGGGTCTATCCTGGGAAAGTCGCTGCAAGTCGACTGTAGTAAAAGTAGCATTCCGAGGGAACGACCCCATGTCGAAGACTGACTTCTCTGGCGTATTCTTGGCGCCGATATCGATCAAAGTGCCCCACGGTGAAAGGCATTGTCCGGCTTGCCGCATTGCTTCTCCAGCAACAGAGTTGAGGATTATGTCGGCACCAAGGCCTCTGGTCATTTTCTTCACGCTGGAGACGAAGCTGGAGTCCTTCACATCGAAGATGCTGTCATTGGGGATCCCGTAGGTCGTGCGGAGAATGTTCCTCATGGCATCAGATTCGACGGTCGCCATGACTTTCAGGCCAACGCGATGTGCCATCTGGACCGCCGCCTCTCCGACACCTCCGGAAGCAGTGTGGACGAGGATGGACTGGCATTTTTGCACCCTTGCCCGTTGCATTAGGGCATACCATGCGGTGCAGTGTGTGAGCGGCATCATTGCGGCCTCGTCAAATGTCACATTCTCCGGCAATAGTACACATCTGTCAGCTTTGACTGTGAGAGCCGTGCAGAGTGCTCCGGAATGGCACACAACCACTCGATCACCGGGGTTGAATTGTCTCACGGCGGATCCTGAATGGAGCACGATACCGGCCGCAGCGAATCCAATGTCTGTACTGGGCAGCTGGCCCATGACAGTCATGACGTCCCTAGCACTGGCTTTGGTGTTAGACTTGTTATAGCACACATTGCTTCATAGGACACTTACCTAACTGATGATGCTTTGACCACAATCTCTAACTCGTCTTCCGCAAGAATGGTACTTGTCGTGTCGAGATCCTTGTCAAAGCAAAGAGAGCTGAGCATACCAGCATTTTGAATCGAAAGCTTCAAAGGCTGGGTAGATTGGCCAATGATAGCGGTGCTGAGAGTCTTGCTATGCAGGGGGTCCAATAAATGTAGCTTTTCGTTCGTGACATCATCCTCGAGGACACGGCTGACGTGTATGACACTGTCGTCGACCATAAACTCATTGTCGTCGCCGCCGTCAGTGAAGGCACGAAGGATGAGCTCGGCTGTTGTGCTCAGATCTTGGGAGCTCGCAAGATCAAACTGCAGTGTATGGAAGGCAAGACCCGGCTCTTCGTTGCGTACAGTGCGTGCTAAACCGGCAACTATTGCATTCGAGGGCTCGCTGTGTCCTGAGACCCAGAGAGTCTTAGTCGTCTCCAACATGAGCTTCTTTATGCGTCTGAAGTCCGTCTCTGTCGGGTCTTCCATGATGGCACGATCCACTTCCAGGAGTGAAATACATGGTTTCCCAATCCAGGGTTGGGTCTTGTCGTTCCATGGCACCGAGAATGCTGAGCGCTCACGATTATCCAGGCACTTCAGCAGTTGATGGGAGAGGCGCTTAGCTGCTTGCGACGGACTAGCTCCCAGGATGATGACAACCTCGTCGTCTTCTCGAGGACTGCCGTGCCCATTGGCCAGGTTGGTGGATTTGGAGCCCAGCAGAAGAGCTGATTGTCCACCCTCAACATCTTCGAAGTCGCCGATTTTAAACCAGTTGAAGAAACCTACAGACCTGCCCTGTATATCAGACATATCCAATTTGTTGTCTGGGGCAATCAAACACAGCCGTCCGTCGTTCGCTAGTGATTCTCTGGCGTTCTGAACTAGTCGTGCCATGTTATCTGAACCGGTGGAGTCGAGTTTCATGATGATTAGATCGGTGCTCGGGACTGGTGCTTCGGACTGAGCAATGGGCTGGGCCAGATCTCGCAATTCGATCTGGATATCTTTGGACTCAGCACAATTTTCCTCAGCAACTTGTCTTGCACGCTCATCAGCGCACCAAATTGTGCAATCGGCTGTCTTAAAGACGTCGAGAAGACCGGACAGACGAGAAAGAACTGGCAGAGCTGTGCTAGTGGTGAAGGCTTCGGAGATTGACAAGGCTGGATTGCAGTGGTGCAACAACTTGACCAGCTCCGATAAGGCTCGATACGTCGGCGCCGACGGTTGAGCTTCGGTTGTTGCCGTAATACCATTCTTCTGGAGTTCAACAATTGGCTTTGAACAAGCTTCCCTAATGACTCTTTCGTGGTCCTTGCTTGGTAGAAGCTTGATGGAGGGCTTCCAAACAAGTGAGCTGCAAATGCTCCGAGCAGATTGGGCATCAAGGCTTTCAGCATGACCTCCAACCTCTTGCAGACATAGGCCTGATATTTTGACGGCCGGAGTATTCGTACTGCCTGCACCAATGACCAATTCAGCGATTAGCTCCCTGAACCCACGGCTGGTGATATCCGAGAATCCTTTCAGCTGTGCGCCGGCTTTGTAGGGAATGTCGGCTGATATCACAACCTCGTCGATGGTTTTTGGCACCATCAGCTGCGTCATCCCGTCCTGGCTTCCTGTGAGGGCTCCGAAAATCAAGTGGAAAATGGCATCCAGCGTCGCGGGGTGAATGACATGACTCCTCGACATCAGGTCTAATCCCAAATCAGGTATGGTGATGGTGCCGTAGCCCCGGTCTCCACCAGCACGGATGTCCGTGGCATTCCGGAAGCTAGGTCCGTAGTGGAAGCCCACATCCGACAGATATTTGTAGAAGGTGTCATCATTTACCGCTGAGAGGTCGACATCAGCCATCTCTTCGTGTCCGACCGTCAGTTGCTCTTCAACTCTGCCCGCGATGGACGAGTCATATTCGACCATCACAAGGCCAGAACAGTGTTTAACCAGTGCTCCCTCGCCTCGACAGCTTGCGATGTTGAATTCGTTCCAAGGCGATGTGTCCTGACGAGATTGAGACAGGCATGGCCTCAGAGAGACGGAGTACTCCACTTCCTCGCCCTCGTCGATGCCCAGTGCGGCGCTCAGATGGATGTTTCGCAGACAGAAGCTAGTTGCTGTCCGGGAAGCATCAGCAAGCAGGAGGGCAGCTTCGATTGCTGAGGCGATGAAGCCCGCGGCCGGGTAGAAGGCAGTCCCCTAGATCTTGTGATCTTGAAGCCATGTCTGCTTGGACAGTCGAATACGATGTGTCCAGACACGCTCACCAGTGAGAAAGCCTGGAGTCAGTGCTCCCAGAAGGCTATTGTACGGCAAGGATCGTAGCCTGTACTCTTTGGCTACCCGTGTCTCGGCCCAGTGGCTCTGTGAGTGATTCCAAGGGTAAGCTGGCAGATCGACAAGCGGCCGTGGCGTTCTCGCCTTGGTGTGGTTGATCTCTCGGAACCGCACTGGGTACCCCTGAGCAGACAGCGAGCCCGCGAGGCTCAAAGCCGTTTCGACCCCGTTTTGGTTTCTCGTTAGAACTGAGTGATATGGTAAGTCGGAAATGCCGACATTCTGCAAACTCTGGGTTGACGGTCCTTGCAATGCGGCATGGGGTCCGACCTCGACCAGGAGATCTAAACCCTTCTCACGGGTCGCGAGTTGCTGTACTGCCGTGGCAAATTGGACAGGTGATATCAAATTTCTGACCCAATAGACGGGAGCGAGCTCTCCTGGCTGGACCAACTCCCCGGTGACACTGGAGTACATGTTGCATTTTCCAGGGGATGGACTGGTCGATACGTCAGCAATGGTCTGCCAGTAGTCGCGGGCGACAAGCTGCATGTGAGGTGAGTGATAGGCGACATCCACCTGCAGCTTGCGAGCAAAGACTCCTCGCTCTTGAAGGGCGTCATAGACCACATCGATGGCATCTGTGTCTCCCGACAAAGTGACACTTGCCGGGGAGTTCACACATGCAATATGAACCTTCTTTGGGGCCAGTTTTGAAATAATCTCGCTGGCGCCTTCGGGAGATATCCCAACTGCCATCATCGAACCATGAATCCCACAGGACTTGAGCTTCGCAGATACCACTCCGCGGGAGTATGCCACCCTCCAAGCATCTTCCCGAGATATGGCACCTTGACAGTACGCGGCTGCGATTTCTCCGCTCGAGTGTCCAACGACAGCCACTGGCCTGACATCCCATGATTCGAGAAGTTGCACGAGGCCGACTTGAAGTACAGTACAAAGCCCCTGGCTGAACTGCGGCATTCTAAGCCTCGAAGTGGACTTTCCTCTTTCAAGTTCCTCGCAGGCGGACCACGTGCAGCCCAACTTGTGCTGTAAATAGCGGTCCGCGGCTTCGACGCTGTCTCGGAATACAGGGTATTGCATGAGATCCATGCCCATGGTGGCCCATTGAGCACCCTGGCCGGTGAAGACGAAGCCCAGACGAGGTTTGCGCGACGACGGACGTGTTGGAAGTGCTGTGTTGTCCGCTGCCAAAGCAGCCAACAGGTCTTCGAGTGACGAAGCAACGAAAGACGTCTTCCACTGCAGTTGCGACCGCCTCTCACTGAGGGTAAAAGCGAGGTCATCGAGAAAGTTGCTTCTCTTCTTAATACCTCTCAATTGATCCGATTTGACCGCCAGATATTCTGCCAGGGCGAGCTTGACTCTTCCGAGCCCCTCTTTGTCATGAGCACTGATGGGAAAAACTCGGCACATGGACGAACTTGACTTGGCCAAAGTATTGGAGGCACCGTTCACCTGGGGGACATTGGTGACGTGATTGCCGGATAAGCGATTTTGGGAAAGGTAGCTGCCCGCGTCGTCCAGAATGACATGGGCATTGGCTCCTCCGTATCCGAATGAGTTGACGCTGATGCGACGAGGTCCCTCGTTCGGCCATGGCATTACTTCAGTAGGAACCCTGAGCTGTTGCTCATCGAACTTGATCTTCGGGTTTGGATTGTTGAAGTGGATATTCGGAGGGATCATGCCTTTTTCCAGCATCATCACACTCTTCATCACACCCGCGAGTCCGGCAGCTGCCTCTAAATGACCAATCTAGAAAGTATTAGTTTTGCTATTTGGTACAATCGAACGGGCAAACTTACGTTGGGCTTGACTGATCCCACGATAAGCTTCCTACCTTGAGGGTATGTTGCTGCAATTGTCTTGGACAACGCTGTAGTCTCCTCAAAGTCTCCCACCTGTGTACCGGTGCCCTATCAGACATTACTGTTAGAGACGATGTTTCCATGAAGTTGAACGGAAGGTCTAGCGAACTTACATGTGCCTCAACATATCCGGTTCCATCAAGCTGCAAGCCAGCGGAACGATAGACGCTCCTTATCAGACTCGCCTGTGCCTCCGAGCTAGGCTGTGTGAAGCCCTTGGTTGAGCCATCCTGGTTCGCCGCTGTCCCACGGATTACTGCCCGGATTGGGTCTCCGTCAGCAATGGCGAGGTCCAGTGGCTTGACAACAACAACTGCAAATCCTTCACCACGTCCGTATCCATTTGCGGACTGATCAAAGGTCTTGCACTTCCCGTCTGGCGCGAGGAATCCTTGCCCGGCCTCGAACATGAACATGTCTGGGCTGATCATCAGATTGGCGCCGCCGACGATGGCCATCTTTGACTCTCCAGCTCGCAGGCTCTGGCATGCAAGATGAAGGGCCACCAGGCTAGATGAACAGGCCGTGTCCATGGTCAGGCTTGGCCCCTTCAGATCGAAGAGCCAAGATACCCGATTTGACAACGAAGTCGTCTGTAGTCCAGTCACAGAGAACGGAATCGCCGACTCAGCGTCTCGACACACAAGTTCCTTGTAGTCACTTGTGAACTGGCCCATGTAGACGCCCGTGTCAGTGCCTGCCAGCTCCCCCAATGGATATCCGCCAGCCTCGAGGGCTTCATAGACTACCTCCAGCATGAGCCGCTGCTGGGGATCCATGGCGCGAGCCTCTGCGCGGGGAATGCGAAAAAAACTTGAATCAAAAAGCGAGATGTCTTCTTGAAGAAAATGGCCGCCCTGCGGAATAGAAGTGGAAAGCGTATCAGGATTGAACCTGGTCTTGGGAATTGGCGTCCATGCGGCTAGTTGCGAATACGAATTATTGAAGTGTCCATCAGCTGAGGGCATTGTTCATTTTGAATACTTACATTTTCCGCTGCACAGCGAGTCCCAGAATTGGCTCAGGTTCTTTCCCTCACCCGGTAGCCGGCAAGCCAGGCCTGTGATGGCTATTGGGAGGTTGTTGTTGTTGTTATTGTTGTTGTTGGCCATCGCTGCGGTGTTGAACCTCATGTTTGCATGAGTTGGTGCAGTTATTGGTCTGATCTCGTTGAGAGATTCTATAGAGTTGGTGGAAGAAGTGAATTGAGGAACAAGAACGAGCGGCTACTGAGAATTTAAAAAATGTGAGTCGATGTGGACCTGATGAGCTTTTGTTTTTATATAGACAACGTCTCTTTGGCCTTGTTGGCTACGGACAAATTTGGCACGGCTAGCTCAGGAAGGAGCAGGCTAACACTGCAATAGCAGAGCAGGCGGTCGAGCCGGTCCGGCTGACAATTTGCCATGAGGACACTGCTTCCGAAGTCAGAAGCTCCTGATTCTCATCATCAAACAATGTCCGGTGAGCTGACTATCAAAATCCTTGTGCTCACCCTAAGCCACCACTACAGATTCTACTTGCCCCAGTCAACAACCCCATAGCCAACGCAATGTAGTCTACTGCTTCGTCTCTTGAGCGACGGTTTCCCCTACTTCTGATACGCTGGCTAGGCGCATCATGCATATTCCCACGGTATTTTTAGCGACAATGGTTGCAATATCTGACAGATCTCCTTCGTGGGAATCATGTCGAATCATATTAATATAGGTCAAGATGCCACCATCGGGGGCACACACACAGAAGCGGCCGACCGTCACGAAGAAACAAAGCCTTTGATGAATGTATTGTATGCACAAAAGCCATGAAGTATGACACCACTGGCATTCCATGGAGCCCCTTGTCTCTGCTCAAGCGTATGTAACCAAATAAGCATTTATCCTATCAATCAATCATACCCTACCTGGGTCTTTAAATAGGCCTGTAAGACCTTTTATTCAATTAGCAGGACCTCAGTGTAACACACATCTGACAGTATTTGGAGACTTGTAACTTCTCCCATGCTCACTGTGACAACCCTGTACAATCCTCAATTGATACATCTCGAAGCCGGAGTCCGATTTTCTAAGCAAATATATGCATTTATCGAGGTATTCAACCAATAAACTGGATTCTCATGTTCTTTCTTGCCTCTTTCAACACTTGTCTTTCTTTTCCCATGATTCAAATCGATTTTTTTCGCACTGCACACTGTTCTATCCGGTCCTTGCAGCTCAATTCTATCTCCACAACACGTTTGCAAAACGAATTCACCATGTCTGTTTCAATCGACAAGACCAAGATCAACAACGATGCCAAGGCAACAGACACACTTCTCGAAACTTTGCGTGGCTATCATAGCAAGATAGATGATGAGGAGACCAGGCATACGGTCATCAGGGCCCTCAGCAAGGTCATTGAGAATCTCGAGGAGCCTTTCGATCTCCTCATGCGTCTTGCTAATTCGGTCTGTCACATGAAGCACACCACTTCAGCCGAAAGCTAATAATCAGCGTGCAGGCCGACATGACGCCATTGATCAAAGTTGGCTATCAGCTTGGCATATTCAAGGCGCTTTCCGCCAGCGATACGCCGCTCACCGTTCAGCAGCTGTCTGAGACCACCAAGGCCGATGCACGGCTCGTCAGCAGGGTACTACGCTATCTAGCCGCCAACAGATTCATCAATGAGGTGGACAAAGGCCAATTCTCTGCCAGCAAGATGACGCACACTCTAGCGGACGCACGACTGGAGGGAGGTGTCAACATCTACTACGGAGTGATTGATCCAATGCTGCACGAGCTGCCAGCTTTCCTGGAAAGATCCAACTATCAAGATGCTGTTGGCAATCCCTCCGTTTTCAATGCCGCGGCTAAGACGGATCTCACATTCTACGACTGGCTGAAAGACAAGCCAGAAATGGTTCAGGATTTTCAGAAGATGCTGTCGCTACAGCTGAGGGCGATTTCCACGTCCACCAGGGCCGTAGACTGGCACAGTGTCATTCCTCTTCCCAAGACCATCGGTCCATCGGACGGACCTATCTTTGTGGATGTTGGCGGTAACATGGGTGACCGGTGCCTTGAGCTTCTTGAAAATTACCCCCAGTTCAAAGGCCACGCCATCGTGCAAGACTTGGAAGAGGTGGTCAAGTTTGCTCCGGCAATGGATGGCGTGGAGTTCCAGGGGCATGACTTTTTCACGTCGCAGCCAGTTCAAGGTGAGACACACCAGGATGAATGCACACCGAAAGGAAGCATAGCTGACTGTCTCTACCATGGTCTCAGGAGCCCGTTACTACTATCTCCGCACGATTTTCCACAACTGGGACGACGACAGGTGCGTTGAGATTCTTCGCAATCTAGTCCCTGCTCTGGGGCCCAATTCCCAGGTCTTGATCGATGAAATGGTCGTGCCGAACTCCCAGGCCCATATTTGGCCAAGCGTCCAGGACCTGCTCATGATGATGACGTTTGGGGCTAAGGAGCGCACGTTGGACGACTGGGGCGAGCTATTGGGTAGGGCCGGCCTGAAGATTGTTGACATCAAGCCGTACGCGCCGGTCATGAGGACATCAATCATTTTTGCGCAGCTAGGCTAGGAATAGTTATCCGAATGATAGGTCAACAGTCAGAACATGATCACAAGGCTCTGTTTCCCTGCGTCGCTTGACGGATTCTATTTGTGCACCATGCCTCCGGAACGCCCTGAGATATCAGTCAAAGAAACTCTGTGAGGGTACAGCTGACCAAGAGACCCTGTTCGATTTACGTGGAGATCCACGCACCTATCATCCAATACTATCTAGGTGGTATTGCTAGCATCTGGGACGTGACAGTGATGGGGTCTGTTTCGGGATTTGAACGTGGTACACCATTGATTTGACAGCTCGGCTTCATCCTTCGGACAAGGTTTATGTAAGTCAGCCCATGCCGTGATGTCAAATAGCCTGAAATGCCAAAGTATCATTTAATGGTGTGTGTGTGATTGTTGTGTTTCATCACCAATGCACCGCTCACATGCATAAGCCCTATGCCATCCAGGGACTCCCTGGCAACCTATCTCTTCGTCCGGAAGTATCGTCAGCACACGGCGCGCGGCGCGCGGCGCGCAGTGTTCATTGATCAGAGATGCAGTAATATCATATTTTCGGGGATCGCAACGGCCTCAGACCCATGTTTTGTTTTATGTAAAAACAAAAATCGAGTAAAGGCCGTGCAACTACTATAAATTTCTTCCCACCGAAATCGTTTGACTCGTAAGACTCTATTCTTCTTAAGTTGGATATCTGCTGTGATGAGCTTTACAGGGACAGATTAGGTTGAATGGTACAACGATGTTCTGCCACGTTGCTAGCAGGATGTTTGCGGCTCATAATTCGTCCCTTCACTGCTTTACCACTTTGGTCCGCGGGACCTAAAGGGATGCATACCTATTGTTACCCATTCTTGTCAGCAACCCAACGTCCACCCAGTTGAGATTGCCATGACCATGACCCGATACTACTCCTAGTGTCCATCAGAAGTCCAAATGCGGTATTCCTTTGAGAGGGCCATTTTCTCACGTCAACACTAGGCTCTATTGCCCGCAGAAATCGGGGCCCAAATCTATGCCCTCAGAATCACTCAGACCTTTATTCTGAGCCCAACCATCACCCGCCCAACCATCACACGAGGCTGCCGGTGGGAATTCCCATCTCTTAGTTGTGTGATTCACCTGCAGAAGGAAGCAGCTTATCCACCAATATCAACGCGATACCGGGCACACCTACCTAGATAAGAACTTGTCTTTCACTAAGTCTCACTCGGTCCATTCGGCAATCATAAGGGCTATTATACCTGGGTATCTTCTGGAAGTGCCGGCAGGATCAATTTGGTTTCAACTCGTCTTATCACAACCAATCGCATGCCCTGAAACACCCAAATCTAGACCTGTGAATGCAGGTACGTGGGTAAGTGGTAAGGCTGTCAGCCCCCAAATGGAACCAACCTCAGCAGCGTCGATACCCTCCTTTACCGCCCGAAACTTTCACATCGCAACACAGACCATTCAACTCCGCGGAGTAAATGCTCAGTTCCAAAGATCCCGATTTTCTAATAATAACAACAATGAGAATTCAAGGTTTTGGTGAGTAAATACGTGAATGTATTGTAGTACAAACTTTCTTGTTCTGAGCCGTATACGGTCTTGGGCGGGCTGCCAGCCGGGTAAGCACTACTAGCAACAATATGACGAAGACAACGTCAAATTGCGCAGTAAGCTTACCGTCAATCGCACAATGGGATTTGCAAATGTGAACAGAAAAGCGAATTACCAATGTAACAGGCTATTCTCAGACCCAGCCTCGTTAGACGCAAAGCCTCGGGTACTGCAATGTGTGTTGATACGGAGGTATCTAGAGAATCACAGGGCAAAGGAAAAAAGGAGTAAATAGCTGGCAGTCAATCCCATTTCTGTACACGTCTCAGAGTTCATCATTCACTTCAATCCTCGTGCCTCGTGCCTGTCTCTCTTTTACAGCACTTTCTGCCGGATCAACTTCAACAGTCGCGATGGCAGCTTCAACACTCGTCAAGCACTTGCTCCTCTTTGGGGACCAATCCGTTGAGAAATTGACTGCAATTCAGGCCCTTGTACAAAGGTCAAAGTCTGACCCAGCGGCCAGGAGATTCTTACAAGAGGCAATTGATGTCATTCAACTCGAACTCAGTCGGCTGGGCCAGGGAGAACATGGCTGGCACGGGACTTTTGACTCTCTTTTGGGACTCGCAGAGGAGTACGACGCTTCCAACGACGACAACATCATTGTATCGACGGCATTGGCATGCTCTGGAAGACTGGGACAGCTCATATGGTAAATCCCTCTGGTCTCGCCGAATGTTGACATCGTCTAACAAGGCCGCAGTTACGCCCATGAGGATCCGGACACTCTCGGCTCGCCCCAGAATCCAGTCGACATCATCGCTCTCTGCGGAGGCCTCCTCCCAGCTGCCGTAGCCGTGGCAGCCCAAGATACCAGCGAGATGTTCGCACTAGCCCGGGAAATTCTCTCTGTTGGCATCAGGCTAGCTTCCCAGGTCAACCGAAATATCAAATTGATTGACCAGTCATCAGAGAGCTGGGGGATAACATATACTGGCATTCCTTGTGTTACTGTTGCGGATATCCTAGAAAGATTTCATAAAGATCAGGTATGTGCAAGGTTCTCATTGCTCCTTCAAGAGATATGTTCTGACTGCTGTTTGTAATAGGAGGTTCCTGAATTCAGAAGAGTCACCATCGGTGTAGAAGCCAAGGATTGGCTTACTCTGATCGGTCCTCCGTCCTCTCTGAAGCACTTGACGTCTTGGTCACCAGAGTTAAGGGATGCATCCCACATCCGAACTGGGGTTACGGGTCCCATACACACCAAACATGCACCGAAGATCGATATTGACAGAATCCTCGGAAGCTCGCCCCTCTTACGCCATCGAATCGATCATTCCAAGGCACGCATGTTTTCGCCAAGCTCGTGCAAGCAATATTCTCACCTGACACTGGGTGATCTCCTCGGGGAGATCTTGGAGGACATTGCACACAATATTCTCCGCGTCACTGATGTGGTCCACACTTGCGTGTCCACACTAAACGTGACAAAGGATGTCAAGCTGTCAGTGATGGGCCCAACAAATCATTTGGCTGCCGTCAAGATGGCTCTGCAAGCCAACGAGATCGAGTACCAAGTCCGCCAACCGGTGATAACGCCCCAGAGCGAGAACAGTCGGGGTGGGTCCGATCTCATTGCAATCGTCGGCATGGCGGGAAGGTTCCCGGGGAATGACACGGTAGACGGCTTTTGGGAAGACCTGATGGCTGGGAAATGTCACATCAAGGACGTATGTATTGTCCAGCAAACATTTGACAAGTACCATGCTTACAAGCGCCACCCAACAGGTTCCGAAAAGCCGGTTCGACCTCGGCAGCTGCTATGACCCCAGTGGAGAGGAGAAAAACTCGACCACTGCGAGACATGGTGCTTGGATCGATAACCCAGGCTTCTTTGACTACCGACTCTTCAACGTGTCGCCACGAGAAGCCGCGCAACTAGACCCTGGCCATCGCCAGCTTCTCATGGTAGCTTACGAGGCACTACAGTCTGCCGGCTACTCGCCAGGCAGTAGCTTAGCCAATGGAAGCTCCAGGATCGCCTCCTATTTCGGCCAAGCCGCGGATGAGTGGCGAGAGATCTTGAATCAAAAGGGAGCCGATATATATTACGTCCCTGGATTCAGTCGAGCATTTGGCGTTGGCCGGCTGAACTTCCATTTTAACTGGAGTGGCGCCGCTGTCTCGCTTGACACAGCCTGTTCGACCAGCTCAACAGCCGTCAATCTTGCCAGGTCAGCCCTGATAGCGCGCGAATGCGACATGGCGTTGGCTGGTGGCTACTCAGTCATCAATTCGCCCACGGTCTTCTCAGGACTGAGCCGATCAGGCATGTTGTCCACCACAGGTGGCTGCAGAACATTCCATGCCGACGCCGATGGGTATGCCCGGGCAGAGGGCGCTGGAGTCGTCGTGCTCAAGAGGCTAGAGGATGCCATTTTTGACAATGACAACGTCCTTGCTGTTATCAGGGGCTCGGCCAGATTGCACAGCCCTACCGCGGACTCCATGACCCACCCGAGTGCTGCGTCCCAGCAGATGGCCTATCGTGAAGTCTTGCGGCAATCCGCACTAAGCGAAGACGAAATCACCTACGTGGAAATGCATGGAACGGGCACACAAGCCGGTGATTTTGAAGAGATGAGCTCCGTCATCAACACGCTTGCCACTCGACGAAAGCGAGACAATCCTCTGACTGTCGGCGCCGTGAAGGCTGCCGTGGGCCATGGAGAAGGCGTGAGTACCCTATATCACGTTGGAGTCCATTTCGCAATGCAAGTAGACTGACTTGGATTTGCTACAGGCTGCCGGTGTTACATCACTCATTAAAGCGATTCTGATGCTGAGAGAGCGTGCAATTCCTCCACAGCCCGGGTGGCCCTTTACACTCAATCCGAATTTCCCACCTTTAGCCCAACACCACGTCAAGATATCGACCAAGGCCAGTCCCCTGACACCGAGCCCAAAGGGCGACAAGAAGGTCAAGATGCTTGTAAACAGCTTTGACGCTTCGGTAAGCTGGACCATGATAAAGTGCTACATCGCAATGAACCCAGCGCGCTAACTTGGCTGTACCAGGGAGGCAATACTGTTCTGGCTATCGAAGAAGCACCATCCCGTCCGCCGAAACGCAAGGACATCCGCGCTTGGCATACAGTAGCCATATCCGGCCGAACGGCAAAGTCTTTGCATGGTAACAGGGAGAGACTCCTCGATCGTCTTGAGCGACGTCCCGACACAAAGCTAGCGGACTTAGCTTACTCGACCACCGCCCGCCGAGTCCATGAACAGCTTCGCGTGGCGTACGCTGGGGATTCCACTAAGAGCATCATCCACCAATTACGGCAAGACACACTCAAACAACCCAGTGTACCAAAGACGAGCTCGAGGCCCCAAAAGTGTGTTTTCCTCTTCACTGGCCAAGGGTCGCATTATGCTGGCATGGGCGCTGAATTGTTCCGAGAGTGCCAACAATTTCGGGAGGCCCTATTGTCGTATCAAGATATGGCTAGTCTGATTGGGCTACCATACTTTATTGACGTGATATCGGATCCCGATGTCGATATGTCTAGGCAATCGACTGTCAAGATTCAAGTTGCCCTGACGGCTCTGGAGATTGCTTTAGCGCACCTCATGAAGTGTTACGGCATCACTCCGAGTATTGTCATCGGACACAGCCTGGGCGAATACGCAGCACTCTGTGTTGCTGGTGTCCTTTCTGTCAGTGACACCCTGCTCCTGGTCGGCACTCGAGCAGCTCTCATGGAAAGGCTCCTTCAGCCCAACACTCACGCCATGGTGGTGGCAAGCATCACGGAGCAACGACTCCAAGAATGTTTCAGTCAGCTGAGAGTCGACTCGTGTCAAGTCGCTTGTGCAAACGCTCCCTCGATAACAGTAGCAAGCGGGAAGACGGACGATATCGAAAAAGTCAAAGCCCAATTAGAGCAAAGCGGTCAAAAGTCAACGCTACTGCGGGTACCCTACGGTTTTCATTCCGACCAGGTGGAACCAATTCTGGAGGAGTTCCGGCAAATCTGCAGAAGAACGAGGTTCCTGAAACCTGACATTCCGGTTGCCTCGACTCTTTCAGGAAAGATCGAGGGCGAAGCAGATGCTTTCTCCAACGATTACCTGACAAGCCAAGCTCGTCAGAAAGTCGACTTTGTAGGAGCCCTGCGAGCAATCGAGGCAGCGGGATCCTACGGGGATGACTCTCTGTGGTTGGAGATCGGACCTGAACCTGTCTGTTTGGGACTCGCTCGTAACACTCTGCACATCTCTGCATCGCAGACTCTGCCAACACTGAAACCCGGTGAGAGCAACTGGAAGACGGTGTCTTCAATCTTGAAACGAGCCTACGAGTCGGGTATTTCGGTGAACTGGGCTGAAGTCCACAGAGGGTTCAAGGAATCGCTGACCGTGTTGGATCTACCCTTTTACGCTTTCGATTGCAAAGATTTCTGGGTGCCCTATGTGAAGCCCGACCACGTTACGCAGTCCTCGGAGAAAGTTGACTTGGCCCCGCCGATGAAGTCTCGTCAATTTCTTACAAATTCTATCCAACAAGTGGAAGATGAGACGGTGAAGGGTTCATGGATCAAAGCTGTCTTCGTCTCAGATATCTCCGATCCATGTCTTCTCAAAGCCATTCAAGGACATGCTGTCCTTGGCCATACGATCTGTTCTCTGGGTGTTTTCCACGACATGGCACTCACTGCTGCCAAGTACGTTTACGGCAAGCTACACAACCAGTCTCAGCCACCATCTATGTCCATTCGGGACATCAACATCACACAGGCACTTAATGTTGCGGATACGCCTTCTGACTCTGTCATTCGTGTCGAAAGTTCCTATGATGCAACTGGGGATGGTGTCCACATCCAGTTCTACTCTCAAACACAAAACAAGACCTCACCCCATGGCGAATGTCGAGTCGTCTTCGATATCGGTCCAACACGGCAACTAGACACGTCTCAATCGTTTCTGTTAAGGTCAAGAATCAACTGGCTGAGAGATCAAGCGAAATCGAGAGACGCGCATCGGCTCCTGAAGCCCGTCGTCTACCAGCTTTTCTCAAATGTTGTCACCTACTCTCCAACATACCAATCGTTGGAGGAGGTCACCTTGGATGTTGCTTCCAACGATGCTATTGCTACAGTGAGGATCCCGAAAATCTCCGAGTTGGGCAAATTCCACCTGAGCCCCTACTGGGCCGATGCCTCCGTGCAGCTCACTGGGTTTGTCGTGAATTCGGGCTTGAGATACGCAAAAGATCTAGCCTGCTTGGCTACTGGATTTGACCACTGGCAATCCAGTAAGGACCTCTCAGCTGGAAAGACATACACTGTCTATGCCTGTCTACAAGATACTCCCAACAATCATATCGTACAAGGTGATTGCTACCTCCTCGAAGACGACGAGATTGTGCAGGCCACTCGGGGGATCAAATTCTTGAAGCTGAACAGAGTTGCCGCAGGTGCGCTCCTAGGAAGCTCAGAGGCAAAGCAGAAGCAGCCAAACACAACTCGCCTGGAACCCGTAACCCAGGCCAAGGTCAAATCTCGCACCCAAGCCAGCCCTGAAGAACACAAGGATACCGTGCCCGATGCTCCACCCACGTGGCGGGAACCGTTTGGTACAACCCACGAGGAATCAGAAATGGATGCCGGAGCATCTGGTGTCGATATTGCAAGCAAGATCGAACAGATGCTCTCGGTCGTTGCTAGCGAAAGCGAATACGACGTGAATGAGATGACGGACGACACATTATACACGGATGTTGGCATCGACTCAATCATGGCTATCAACATTCTGGCGAAGCTCGCCGGCCAAGCCGACATCCAACTGCCGGCAGCCTTCTTCCTAGAGAACAAGACGATCGGGGACTCCAAACAGGCTCTACGGGAGCTCCTCGGCGGTGATCTAGAAATTTCTATCCCAGAGGTTGCTGCGGATCAGCAGACGCTGCCTTCTGCCGGCCTGAGTTCGGAAACTACACAGTTTTCTCCTCTGGCATCTTCTGTCTTTTCAACGCTGAGGCAGAGTTCAGTTGCGACATCCAATGACTTGACTTTGGAAGAAGTCAACTCACCAAAGGTTGATGGCATGCTGGGAAAAGGAGATCAGATCTCTTCAGTACATTCTGGACCAGGACTTTTATGCAAAGTCATCCAGTACCAGGGAGGACTGTCCAAAGATTCCAACAAGCTTTTCTTTGTGGCAGACGAAACGGGGTCGACTCTCGACTTCATTCATCTACCCAAACTTAATGCAAACGTTGGAGTCTATGGTGTTGAGTCTCCCCTAAGTGGAAATCTCGCCGGAACAGAAGTTACACTCGAAGAGCTGACGAGCAGCTATCGGGCGGCGATTCAAAAGGAACAACCTTCGGGACCATACCTTCTAGGTGGGGTCTCCGCAGGAGCCATTCTCGCCTACGAGGTCGCACGGCAACTTTTGGAGGCCGGCGAGAAAGTCCAAGGATTGCTTATCCTAGACTGTGGCTCCACGAAGCTTGATCCCGCAAGGATGGAGGTCGCTGGGACAGACGTGGCCATGTTGTCGCTCGCAGGGCCGGATCAGGCAGAGCACGTCCGAAAGGTCGGCTCGTTGTGCAACTCGCACCAGGCCCTGACCTTTTCCCCGCAGAATCGTCCAAGTTCCACCGTGCAGGTGTTGGCCAGGGACCAGGAAGCCAGTCCCGAGTGGCAGGCTCTTGTCCCTGGCTTGCTTGCGCAGAAAAGTGATATCGCAAGCGGTTCATTCTTGGAATTCTCTTCGGTAAGCTCACCTTCACAGCAGATGTACTTTTTCGTGATCATGATCATCGACTAATCCGACACATTTCTCATCAGATCGCTTCACTGGCCAAAATTTTTCAAGACGTTTTGAACGAGCTGCAGGAGGGTCAAGGTTGAGTACAGCCTCGGCAACCTGTGGTGAAATGTTAAGGGCATGCTCACCCTGGGCATAGGTAGCTCAAATCACCGTTGAGACTAAGCGGGGTGAGGCTTTAAGGAATGCGATATTTTTATTCCAGTATCTGCGAGATATCTCAATTCACAATGCTCCAATTTTCCAGGTTATTTTGGAAGGCTTCACGCAATAACCGCGAAAGATGAGTCACCTATTGGCATAGTGTCAGTTGAGGTCAGACTTATCACCCTTTCCGACAGTGTTGGGGTTGACCTTGCGTTTGGATGTACAGGAAACAAAGAAGAGTGGTTGATCGCTTACATATGGCTTGTAGACAATATTGAAGTGATTTCCGGGCATTGTGGCAATGGAGATCTTGCTTGTTCCAGGGAATAACGTCTCCCAGCCATTCGGACCGAGGTCAACCCGTTTTTCCAGGAGGAACTGAGTGACCTTGACATCACGATCCAGCCCCGTCTGCGCCGCTCCACCACGTGGTAAGACAGCATCTGTCGCCCAGATGATATGTACATCAGGAGCTGTCTCTTCAGAAATAGCAGCCAATTTGGTTGGCTTGTACCTCTCCACAGCTCTAAGAGTGACTTCGAAGTGATCGACCAGCCATTTCGGAGTCTGGGAGGTGTCTTGGTCGCCCATGAGCCGGTGGGAGGAAAGGTATCGGACGACATCCAGTGGGAGTGTCTCGAACTTGGTCCTGCATGGCGAATCAATCAGGATAATCTTGTTTACGATTTCTCCTTCTGATTGAAAATGTTTCATGACTTCAAAGGCGTAGTAACCTCCTGCAGACCAGCCGCCCAGCGTGTAGGGTCCGTGTGGCTGGATCTTCTGGATTGCTCGAGCCCAAATGGCAGAAAGTTCCCCGACTGAACATGTGTAGCCGCCAGGGTCCTGAAGAAATGGGCTGTGCATGGCATAGAGACAGCAGTCTGGGGCCGGCGCCGCTAGATGAGCATAAGCCATTGCCGAACCGCTGCCGTCAGGCAGTAGAAACATGTTTCTTGAATCCTTGGTTGAATTTCCTCGAATGAGAACCGGCAACGCGACATGGTCTCTTGCCTTGGACTGGGGCTTTGTCTTTGATATCTCAGCCATTGCTTTCGTTTTCGCTGCCATCGCCGTCGTTGTCGCCGCTGGAAGGGAGTTGAAAATGTGCTCTCTGAAATGTTCGACATCACGAGTCTGCTGGAACACGTCTTCAGTCATTTGCAGGCCTAACTCCTGGGAGATCTTGAGTACGATGACTCGGCCCAATATCGTATCGATGCCGAGCTGTGAGAACGGGACGTCTGCATCTTGTAATTCGTCTACTTCAACACCAACTTCTCGAGCAATTATTTCTTGGACACGGTCAAATGTCTGTTCCGAGGCAGACGCCATTGTAATTGGTGCAAAGCAATGGCAAACAGTGTGTTAAGGCGACAAGAGACACATGCGATAGCTTGCCTGTCTGCAAGCTGCCAACGATCACACGAGCCCCAATGTCTCGGAGCATCCAAAACCCTAGGAATTTTCTTCTCATCCTCAATTTCAGTATTTTACGTACAGAACATGCATAATGTGAACAAAGGAGGTGATACCGAAGCTAGCAGCATGGTGTAGCATCAGGCTTACTCCGTCACATGCTACTTGCCCCCGAGGCCTAGGTGGTATTCAAGGGAGATATGTCCTCCATTTAATGTTGCGTAAGGCGCTAGCAGTTTTCCAGTCGAAAGGCGTGTGCTAATTGGTTTTGAATGTCCTGCGCCAATGTTACTTAGTAGATTGACTTTGTTCTGTGCTCACGGCTTTTGCATCCTCACTTGATCCGCAGGGATAGGCCGGTATATGGCTCATGCTTTTCTTGGCAGGCTGATGCCGGTAAGTATGTCAGGGCATCGAAGAGGATCTAAATAAGGCGCCCGTTGCAGACATGTGTCACGGTGACTGTAATAGATGCCGATATCAGCAGCCCCTTTGAGCTTGCATATTCCCACTGGCAAGGGAAAGCCTCCTTTCTGCGAAGCTGGAATGTACGGGAATATTTCTGACAACGAATCAATCAGTGGTCCGCGTTATTCTTTAATTCAGAAGATGTGGGCAAAAGCGCTTAGACGCCAGTCTCTTTTTTTCTGAGACCTTAGTTCAATGAGATCAGGTAAGACGCACATGACAGCATTCGACCGATCCATCAGATAGCCATGTCTTCTTCTGTTACGCCTTATCATTTGTTCAATGCCTCGTACCCAATGCGGGTCAGAGTTTAAGTGCAGCCCTTCGCACATGCATAATCTGGCTTACACACAAGAAGCCTTTGTTGCATGCCAAGGGATTTCTTTGTGACATCCCGGAACCTTTCTATAGCGTGTGCACGGCAAGAAGGTTATTCCTACGCTGACATGCTTTAGACCAATCCCTTGCAATAAGGAGGGCATGTTTGGGCTGACATGCAGTAAGGAGGGTATCTCTGTGCTGATGTGCGGCAAGGCGGGTATTTGCGCGCTGACATGCTTCGGAGAAACTCTGTGCAACAAGGAGGGTGCCTTTGTGCTGACGTGCAATAAGGCTGGTTATCAGTGTTTGGAAAGGCTGTTGGCTTTTCTCAGATTGGGGCACCGCCTTCTTGCTGGAACCCAGGCCGGAGAAGCTCGTTTTCTCTGTGTACTTAATGCTCGTACGAAGTGACAAGATTCCTGAGGAGATCATCAATTAAGTCTTTTGTACTTCTAATTTTAGTACTTAAATTCCAAAATTTTAATCGGAAGATGAATACCCAGCGTATCGATACCCACGCGCACTTTCTTCCTCCTTCTTACAGGCAGGCCTGCGTCGAGGCTGGCCACAGCAGGCCTGATGGAATGCCTGCATTGCCGGTGAATATGGATCTCCCTGTGTCTTAAATGGGCGAACCACTAATCAGAGGAAAGCAATGGACCAAGGAGAACCATCTGGAGTTTATGGAGAAAGCAGGCATTGCAAAATCCATCTTGAGCATCTCATCTCCCGGGACACATTTGATCCCAGGCAACGATGGCCTCGCCCTACGGATAACAAGGGAATGTAATGAGTTTGCTGCCGAATTGAAGCGGCAGCATCCGGACAAGTTTGGCTTCTGGGCATCTTTGCCCCTACCTGACGTCAAGGGCAGCCTGGAAGAAGCCGCCCACTCCTTTGACGTGCTGAATGCCGATGGTATAGCAGTCAAGACAAACATGCATGGCGTCTACATGGGCGACCCTGTCCTTGATCCTGTCTTCGAGGAACTGAATAGAAGACATGCCACAGTGTTTATCCATCCAACAAGCCCGTGCATTGGCGATGGACATGTGGCTCACACGGCAAACCCTTTGAGCCATTACCCCAACCCAATGTTCGAGTTCTTCTTCGATACAGCGCGGGCTGTCATCAATATGTTCTTGACAGGATTCGTGGACAAGTTTCCAAATGTCAAACTCATCATTTGTCACGCCGGTGGGGCTCTGCCTCCACTCGTCGAGCGTCTGACCAACGTTGCCACGGCCGTCTTGGGCCATCCCGCCGAATTCAACACCGACGCAGTCAAACGCATATTCGGACGACAGTTTTACTTTGATCTAGCTGGCTACGTATTCCCAGACCAAATCCATGGCCTTCTTCGATATGCAGACCCGAGTCGGTTGCTGTATGGAACGGATTACCCGTTCACACCTGGGAGTGGTGCGCTTGGGATGAGTCGCATAATGGACAAAGAGCTGCCACGGGTGTTCTCCGATGAGACCGACCGTAGAGCAATTCTTTCTGACAATGCGTTCAAGTTGCTAGAAGGGGCTGGCGGCCGCGCTGGGAGGGTGAAAAGTCCACCGGCCCGAACTGCGGCCTGCCCACTGGGCAAGGAGAACTGAGATACGCATGAATCCAGTTGTGCGCCGTAAGCACTAATTTTTTATCTGCCAATCCAGGCTTGAAAGCCAACTGTCCAAGGTGAAACTGTAACCCACGTGTATTGAGGTCATACTAGTAGCCTCCGAGAAGACTCGACCCCAAAGATGGAGTTACGCACAGTGACAATGTTGTTGATGCCCGGGACACGCTCAAACTTAAAGAATCCTTACGCTTAAAATAAACACCAGTTGACTCCTTTCATTGTGTACCATAAGCACTAGTTTATTTTTATGCAAAGAAGAATAGACAGACATTTACGCACGTGAAGACATGTGCGAATTTGAAGACGAGGGCATGTGGAGATAAGTCTCGCCGTAGAATCAGAGATACTGCATGTGGCCATCTCGCTCGTATGCCACAATTTTCGGGATAGGCTCGTCGCTCTGCCTATCTGCATGATCTTCGATAAATTTTCAGGATTTCTACCGAATTATACACTTATACCATGTCTTGCCTTGGTAGTGGCGGATATCGCCTTCTGTCATTCACAGAGCCGGTGGCGAGGAGCCATCGAGATGACAGCCTCCGTCACCACGACAACGAGTCGCGATTCCAGACGCTGGTGACTGCGACCAAGGTGTCCGCAATGCCTGTTCCATTCCTATCCCTCGCGTTAGCGTTGCCTGTTGTTGGGAACAGGGAATCATCGGATATTCAATCTACTTCCCAGGCGTCGATGGCCGAAGAACCACAAAAACCAACCCCGACAGAGGCAGAAGAAGAAAGAGAAGCAACCAGAGACGCAGAAGAATGTTCTATTCCAACCTCGCCACTGTACACTTTCCACGCTTTCGGAAACCTGCCTCCAGAGCTTCGAATAAAAATCTGGCGTCTGAATTTCCTGCCACGCGTTGTCGAGCTGCATCCCACCTGGTCCGACCACGCCGCCGACGTCCACGATAATGGGCGCCAGAAACAGCAGTGGCAGTCCGGCTGCAGCAACCCAGCGGTCCTCTCTGTGTGTTTAGAGGCACGTGAGATAGCCCTGGAACATTTTCGCATCGCTTTCCCTCTCTTCTCATTCACCACTCAGCAAGAAACCCCCTTGAGTGGTACTATATTCAACGAAAGGACTGGCCTTCGTCGCCGCACGTTGCACATGTCACCCGAGTATGATATAGTGGCGCTGCTTGGACCAGATACCGGTCTTGCCAGGCTTTCAAACCTGCTTGACTCATTCCGTGATGCCGACCTCAAAGGGGTAGGTATCAGCAGTTTAGCTTTGAGCGCAAGCGGGCAGGGTAATGACGAATCGGTTACAACAAACTTCGATACAACAATTTTGAAGGATCTGAACCAGTTAATCCTGTTCACAAACGGCGAATTGGTTCCTCCGTCTGAATGGAACGCCCGGGGTACTGGCTTAGATGAGAAGTCATTGGCTTGTTTCAGAAACATGGGGAACAAATGTGAGTTGGTTCCTTGTAAGACCAGCAATGCTTGGTATGTGTATAAACAATGGAGGAGGGGGAAGGGCCAGCAGTTTTGGGACAACCAGAGGAGAACTTTGCAAGTGGGAAAGAATAGTATTAGAATTCAGGATCTGGAATTTGCGAAGGGGTGGTGATCGTGAGGATAGATTGTGTAACTCTTGTACGTCACATAGATTGCTTTTTGAAAATCAAGGATTGCTCGTCAGTGTTATGGATACGTCCCAAAATGAGGCATTATATCCGCTTTGCCACCTGAACAAGTTTCATTTCTAAGTCTCGGGAAGTACGGGCTAAAATATTTTGGGGGCTGCCGGCCTCTGTGCACCTCCTCGCCGTGGCACAGTCTTCCTGTGGTTCCTATCAGAGGCAGATTTGAGCAGCGCCTCATCTTGTGTTACCACTGGCGCCTGAGCTGAACAGCACTGCCTAAAATGCTGTTCCATAATGTAGCCCTTGTCCAACAAGATATAAAGATTAAGAGCTGCGCTAGGGCGCAGGCATTTCCTACTCCCTGCGATGACATGCTTCCTGATGTGAGCCTCCCACCAAATTAAATCACTAAGAGATCGCCACTGCACAAACCACCTATCCAGATGAGCGGCGATATTTTCAATAATCCATATGTCAGAGATAGGTCTGTATCACTACCCCGTGCAGATTTTACACACGTCATTATACACACGTTGACTTGCTCTTAGTGAATTCAGTACCCATGTGGCAATGGAATCGGAGCCTGAAGAAGCTCGAATGTCTGCCTTGTCCCAATCTCCCGAGCTAGACTCCCTTCTGGACCGACCATTGGACTCAGGCGAAACGAGTGACATACGCAGCTTTCACAATGATCGTCAAGCGCCAGGACATGCCCAGCTCAACTTGAGTAGCAGCAATCATGAACGTATGTCAAGCCAGCAAACTGAGGTGATATCTGTACCAAGGGCCACATCTTCTTGGAATCCTTTCTGGTCGTCGCCAGCGCTCCTTATTACTCTCTCAGCTATCCTTACATTACTTTCCGGCGCAACAATTGCTCTGTGGCGAATTTCAGTTGCGAAACACGGTTTCCCTATTCTGACAACCAGCAATTACTCATGGACTTATGGGCCTACGGCAGTATTGACTGTCATCATGAGCATCTGGAGTCAAACAACATATTTTTGCAAGCTGCTCGAGCCGTGGAAAGAGCTCAAAAATGGTCCTGCGAGCCCCGAGAGGACTGTACTTCTTGACTATATTTCTCCCATCCTGCCAGTCAATCTTCGGAAGGCAACCAGGCTTAAGCATACTCCTATTTTGATCTCCCTTTGCTCTGGTCTTGTTCTCAGGGTCGTGACAGTGGCTTCTACTGGCCTCCTCAGCCCGGTCAGTATGCCAATGCCTTTTCAAAATGTCACGCTGGAAGCATTGACAACTTTCAATGCCTCAAGTAACACGCTTGTTGGAAGTTATTCCGATTCTCTGGCAGAGTCGGCCATTGATTACGAAGCATATGCCCTCATTGCTAACAATCTACCTTTCCCGGATGGTATTCAGCCAAATCTTGCTTTCCAGCGTTTTAAATTGCCAAACAATTCAACTGCCAACAAAACACTGTCCACAGTTCGGGGGACTGTCCCAGCATTCAAGCCTTTAATTCAGTGCGAAGAGGCGAACGTTGTCCCTCTGAATGCAACCACTTCCCTCTCAGAGAACATGGGAATGCTTGAGATCTTTTCTAATGCTTCCTGGAAGTCTTGTTCCTGGTCACAAATGCACCCCCATCAAATCGACGTTACATTTCAATATCTGCCTCACACAAGCCCGACGCGACAGTTATTCGGCCAGGTCGCCTATCCCGACTACACATGTCGCGATGCAGAAGAATCATTTTGGTCCTCGGTCACCCTGTTTGACATTCGGTACAATCAAACAGCTATTCCTTCCGCTATTCTCCGGGCCGAATCGTCAAACTCCTCAGACACCTGGGGCATTCAGATCATGGAAATAACGTCAGTCGCTTGCAGCATCAGCTACTCCATGATCCCCGTGCAGGTTACATATGATCACTCACGGGATCCGCTGGAACCCATTGTCCAAATTCCGAGTGGCACCGATACAGATCATCCAGGCCCCTTCGTCGACCGTTTCTCGGCAAGAGAGTTCTCCCACAGACTGAATCTAGACGCCGACAACGCGGACTTCATAGTCGGAAGCTACATTACAAAGGGGATGGATGAGTTTGTGCCTGACACATTTGTGCAAATGATGTCTTCGGTCGCAAATACGTCGGCAGCGGAGTTTCTCGGCGATCCTGGCACAATGTCCTCGGCGGCCACCACAGCTTTCACCTACACCGGCGTCCAAGTTGCTAACATGTTCCTTCTGAAGGACACAACGCAAATTCTGCAGGGAGAAATCAGCACGGCCTCTACGAGACTACAGATTTCCCCTCTCGCCTCGCTGGCCATGGTCAGCGGTTTCCTGCTCGTGGCTGCCGCTGCAATAGCGCTGGTTACCATCCGTGCTCACGACGTCACGCACAAAGTCGGGCCTATCGGAAGTATGGCCATGATATTGAAGGAAAGTCCCGACCTCAACATGCTTCTCAAAAGCTGCGGCCAGAAGAGAATGGAGGGGATTGAAAGGGCATTAAAACCTTTCACCTTTCAAAGCGCTACTATTACTACAAAACCTGGCCTCTGTTCAATTGTTCCGCAACTGAAAGACACTGCCGAGTCAAGTCCCACAGAGCTGCCGCCCGAGGAAAGCATTACATGGTGGAGTCCTATCCCTCTACGTCCTTGGATATTCGCTTCAATTTCAGCTTTCCCACTTGCTATCATCGCTACATTGGAAGTTTTGCAACATATATCCTGGCGGAATGATGGAATTACAAGTATCGCGAGTCCAGACACTTTGCTTGTAACCTTCGGTACCAGATTTATACCATCGATACTGTTTATGACCGTTGCAATGCTCTACGATTCGATCGAGTTCAATGCGCTGGTGTTCGCCCCATTTGCACGATTGAAGAAATTTGGCAACGCGAAAGGCAAGCCTGCCATCACTCACGCTCTCCTCGGCCGCTTCTCGGTCGAGTCTTTTATATTTTCCCTGCGAAACAAATACTGGGGAACGGCTTTCGCAACACTGGCGGCTTTCCTGGGCAGCTTTCTGACAATCGCGGCTTCCGGCCTCTATACGGTAGAGAGCCAGCCTGGGACATCGTCTGTCACTGCCCGTCGAGTTGATCGATTTGACCCCACATGGTCTGATAGTGTGAGTGACGATGGTGGCGCAGCCATTCTTGTCACCGACATGGACACTCTTAATCTTTCATTTCCGTCATGGACAAATTCCGAATTGGCATTTCCGGAATTGCAACTATCCTCTAAAGACTTGTCTCGAATCAAGGCCATGTCAGAACCGTCTATTACTGTCCGAGTGCCAGCCATTCGGGGTGAGTTGCAATGCAGCATCACACCCATCGAGGACATGTCCGTCGATGTTCCATATGCTGGAACATCTGAAGCAACACTCATAATCAATGCCTCGACGGCGGTCCCCGCTGGGTGTGATCAAGAAACCTCAACGGTCGACTGGTCTAGCAGACAGTTGCTGAGCTTCCATTATGGCGGTACTAAGTCTGGCTTGGTGGGCCAGATGCTTGATCTGCATCCAGGAGATAGGAATCTCAGCTTTGGGGAATTCTCATTGCCGCTGCAAAACAACAGTGCAGCTGGATGCCCTTCCCTTGCATTCACCTTTGGGAACTACTCGCTTGATGACTCGGACATTCTTAACGTAACTCTCAACGCACCACCGGCATGGTTCACGACAATGTCATGCTATCAACTCATGGCAGAAATCCAACGGACGTTACGTTAAGTATTCCTAAATTCACAGTCTTATCTGCGGTTCCAGATGAGTCTACAACCAGGTACCTTGCTAGTGGCGCAAACGGGCAGACGGCATTTCCCTGGCGCCCGCAACTCCACTTCGAGCTGGAGGTCATTGTCTGGGATGGTAACGTCACGTACGGTGGATTCGGTTCTCCATCGGTGGTACAAAATTATGACAATCCCAACTACAACGTCGACGGCTTCTTCACACTGATGCTCCAGCCCAGCAACGGAGAGTACGCAGGGAAGATCAGGGGCCCTGACAATCAGGGAAGACTAGTTGACGCCATCCAAAGATTATACCGCCTTTATATGGCCCAGGTAGCAAACGCGAAGATGAGGGTACCTATCGCTGCTGGCACGGGTCCCGAGACGTACACTGCGACTTGGACCAACTCGCAGAGGGGGGTGCTCCGACAAAATTGGAGGTCAAAACTGGTGCTACAAATCCTACTTGCAGTCATGTTTGTCTGCGGGATTGCTTCTTACCTCATCATCGATACTAAAGAGGTCCTTCCACATGATCCGTGCAGCATCGCTGGGCTGGCATCTCTCCTGGCTGGCAGCTCAATGTGTGAGGAGTCTACATGTCCCGAAGGAAGTGAGGACAGAATGGTTTATGAGTCTCTATGGAACTCACGACCTTTTGGTCTGGGATACTGGTGGTCGTCGGAAGGAGGAGAGCGATTTGGTATCGACGTCGCAGATGCTCAGTGGAAGCTACAAGAAGGTGGTTCTGGTCGAGTGAAGTTTCGGCTTTGAGGCTACAAGAAGTGGGTTATACTCGATTGGTACAAGAACATAAAAGAATGTAGGAGATTTACTAACCGCAAGCAGACTGGCAAGTAGCTAAGTGGCCTCAGGAGGAGCTCAGCCGGTCCAGCTGTTCGCCAACTGCATATCTCTCACTTCCTCACCCTAACAATGATTTACTGTTATTGGGTGCAGAAGCTAAGAACCAACTGATTACCCCACTCTACATCTCACTGTGGGGCTCTTGCTCCTCTATTACTCTGACCGCCATATTCTTATAAGTTCTTCTCGGACAACCTGCCTTATTCCTTTTCTCTTACCTTGAAAAAGTACAGCAACCCTCCGGATCAGAGCCTTGTTGACGCCATCTCTATGGAGAACAAATTCCACAAATTTTCTATCGAGACACTTGATGATCCTCATCAAGTTGCTGTGACTCAAGCAATCGCCAATGTCCTCTCGACGCAAATTGCTGAGATAACTTTCGCCCAAATTGAAGACGGACTGCCTCTTGCTGAGGTCATTGACGACGCCTCTAGCGAACTCCTTCACTTGGACCACCCTATCTTTGAGCACACTGAGCTTAGTCCCAGCAGTCTTGAAGGGGTTCGTGCCTTCCGCGAAAGCTTCGACGTTCGGCTTCTACAATTCGATACTTCGCTTCTAAATGCATTCCAAGCCGCCTCGCCCGGATCGAGAGCCTTTAGGACCCGGCTAATCGAAATCTGGCTGTAGCGATACACCAAATGGCCGTACTGCTTTATAAGAACAACCCCGACCTAGCGGATGATTCCTCGTCTCCAGTGCACGAGGTGCATGTTTGGGAACCACCGAAAGGCCCGGACAGTTCCTGGGATACATGGTGGGAGTTTCACCCTCATGGACCGCCTCCTACGCTCTTCCATCATCCTTGGTACACCAACCATGATCATTATCCTGACGGCGCGGCGGATGTGGCCGGCTACTGGGCAGAGTCACGTATTATCGGGGGTGTGGTGCTTTTCGATCGCTCGGGGTCGGATCCGGAGGCTGTCTATGTGCACCCTGACCGCACGGAGGTCACGTATAGGATCGCAAAGCTCACGGATGAACAAAACGCGGCCTTGGTGGATTTTCTGACAACAAATAGGGCACAGAATACGGAGTTGGAAGCACTTGCAGGCAATGGCCAAGAGCATGTGTGTGGGAGCCTTGAAGGCAAATGCCCTTTGCCCATCCTGCCGGATGAGACCAACATGCACCGTGTGGACCCGGAAGAGCCTATAAGCGTAACTGGTGTGTATCGTGATGCATGGGAAAGAGAGATGCCGCCACCGGAGTGGATGGGAGACGGCAGAGCTTCAGATGTGTGGAACCCTATAGAATTCCCAACCAAGGCATTGCAAGGCGAAGCATTAGGGCGATGGCACAGCCGTAGTGATAGACGGTAGGGTTTGATCTATCTCAAAGCGACGCGGAGTTCCAGATCCAATTGACAGTTCCTCCTGCGCATGATTCGCATCTTTCGTCTTCGCATTACGCTTGCACTCTTTCCATGCATACCTGAGCAACTCCTCTGTTTGCTATTTGCGCGCACTTACTGCTCGCTGTAGCCCTGCCACTACCTGCTTTACACGACTAGGCTTGTCCAGTATATAGCATGCGCCTTCAATCCATCGCCATGCAGCAGAGTTTTGTCAACTGGTATCACCTGACATTGGAAAAGGGGAACCCAGGATCTATCCACTGGCGAGGGTCCTCGAAAGGAAAACATGTAACTGGTTCCAGTGAGGTCGTCTCAATGAAATAGGGTTTTTCCAACAGTCGAACCGGTGGAGCTGGCGCACTCTTAAACGTCAGCTCCAGGTACCCGCGGTATCCTTCTTCTTCCGTGTCCAACTGGCCATGGTAACGGATATAGCGGCGAACTGTGTCGGCCGCCTTCAGGGCCTCCTCCCGGGTGGGCGGCGCTGTCGTGGATAATCGTTCAAGGGTATGCTGCTCGGGCTGGGCAAGCTGTTCTTCTTCAAACGACACCAAAGGACTTAGCGTCGTAAAGTCTACCCGTATACTTTGGTCGTGGTTTAGCCGGGTCAGTGCTGGAGGAGATGGCTGATGATGCTGTCCCGGGGCTAATAGAGAGTCTGCCAGTCCTGTCAAAGCACTTGCCGCTACTTGACGTTTAGATGTCTCCTCGAGGACAAGCGGCTTGATGCACGTTCCTCCCTTTTCGGACCTGAAGTGTCTCGAGAGGTTCTTCGCCAAGGTGAACCTGCGGCCACAGCCCCATTTCTGACCGTTGGCCAGATCGCCCTCACAAACGAACTTTCTCTCTCCAGTGTGAATTAACTCGTGCGATTTTCTGTCGTGGTTTCGAACAAAATCCATCCCGCAGACGCCACAGGCGAAGAGACGCACGTCCATGTGGGTCCTTAGATGGCCTCGCAAGTTGAATGACCTTGTGAAACGCTTCGGGCACTTTGGACACTGGAATGTAGCTGGGTGTTTTGAGCTCTTCCGGAGGCCTTCGTCTGGTGGCATGTTGGCTTCAACGTCTTTGAAGGATTCTCTGCAGTCGCGCCAAGATTTGACACAGCAGGGGCGGATGACAAAAAGACCCCAATCTTTGGGGGCTTGATGGGCGAATCGGCTTTGTAGTGTAAGTGCCGTTCAATGGCGAGGTGAAGCTGGGGTTCTTGATATTCCTCCTCAGCAGTGACGAAACGAAAGCGTCCTGGATCAAGGTCTTTGGAGGGGACGGCGAAGTTTTGTGCAGTGCGTCGAGCCACAGGTCTCGGTATACGAAGCGCGAGGCCCAGAACTATATGGTCAGCTTCCTCTTTTTTGCCCTAGAATCACGCAGCCAGCCGGTTGCTGACATTTGGCACAGCCACGGCATATTTGGGGGCTAGCGGCTGGCTCTGCAGGAGGTTTGCATCATAGTGCCTGCTCGCATGCATCTCCGCCCTGGTTTCTTGCACAGGCTCACTCTCAGGACCCCTCCAATGTGCCTCCCAATCTTTGCACAGGCTCATTTGAGAAACCATCCATTGGTTCACCCGTCTTTGCACAGGCTCCCTCTCAAGACCCCTCCGGTGCGCCTCCTTTGCACAGGCTCGCTCCAGGGACAACTCGTTGGGATTCCCGCTTTTGCACAGGCTCACTCGACGACCACGCATTGGGTTTCCCGTTTCCGCACAGGCTCAGCCATGCTGTACACAGCAGCTCAATTCACCTCTGTCATTTGCACAGGCTCAACATGCCGTACAGGCTTGGCAGGAAATGCTCAACATGATACGGATACCAGTGGGCCATCACACTTGGACAGGGGTGCATACCCCTGCCTTTCCCGTTTGACGTCCATCCTTGCCTTTTGCACAGGCTCAATACTTGACCGACGACCACATCATTTCCCAGGCACATTACCATAACTTTCCGGCCTTTGTTTTGCACAGGCTCATCTTCGCCATGTGAGCCCCTTGCCCAAAGCAGATTTCCAGAACTCGCACAGCTCTGGTTCCTTGCACAGGCCCAATGTCTGACAGCAACAACGAGGTCGTCGAGATTGTCAGAGAACCCCTGGCTGTTCACACAGGCTCAAAACTCAATTGAGTCCCAATTTCAATACAGGACCTTCATTGGCTCAACTGGCCTTACCTCCTACACAGGCTCTGACACACGCCTGAGCGACGATGACATTTTCAGCACAGGCTCAAGTGGAAGAGAACACAGGGAGCCTGGCATTGAGAACTGACAACAGTGGCGCCTTTGCAAATCATTATTTGAATCAGCACATTTCCCCCTTGAGCTCAGCCTAATGCTACAACTCGTGGTCTAGCTTTAGCATTCCCACCGGCCACGCTCATTGGACAAGATTCGTTTGAGAGCTTGCTCCGAAAGCACAACACCTTCGGAGTTGACTTCGTTTCCGCCCTCAGAGCTGGCCAGGCGCAGCAACACTGCGATCACCTCAAACCCCTTTGCACCAATTTCTATAACTGGGCCGCAACTACAGCGCATTAGTTATTCCTCTACAATACCACATAATCTCAGCTCGTATTTCTCAATGTCCATTTCAATTCGATATCTTTATACCGGACAGATACACGTTGGTCATTGTTTCATAAATCTACGGCCACCTACACATTGTTCTTGTGACCAAGTAATTCGAAAATCACCCAAGCTGAAAGCAAAATGGCATCCGGGGACATTCCCACAATAGCTTTTGGAGTGGTTGCTTCCGTCCTTGCTCTCATAACCATCCTGCAGGCTCGTCTCAGGGGACGCGGATCCAGAGGTGTGTACCTTGTACTTGCAGCAAGACTGCTTTTATAATAATTCTAATCTATGCCATATTAGAACCAGACTTAGAAGCTCACCGTTTCTGGTACGGCCAGATATCCGCACGCCAAAAAAACAGCCATAGCCAAAGTCCGCTCTTGGTGCGCTCAACCAGGCCCAGTTTACCTCCACCGATAGTACCTGTCCGAAATCCTTGGCCGGGCCGTGGCCCACTAAGGCTAAGAGGGCATACTCCTCCGGAAGGAAGCAGAGAAACACTTCTACCAGAGGTCGCCGTCAACTGGTGACATTTTATCCTCGCAAGATCCATCAGTACAAGGTGGCGGAACGGCCACAGTGTGAAGACGGCTGGCGTACGTGGGCGAGCCTACTCAAGCAAATGGTCATCCAAGTGGCAGGCCTCGGGCTCCACTAATCAGGCCAAAAGTGAGTTTGATGACATTCCTTGTACCCTGGCTGCTGCTATATGAGTAGGAGCAAGATGAGTTCTGACCGTGCTCGAATACCAGTCTGCTTTACTTGCAGATGTTCTACATTTTGGGTCGGCTATTTTGGCCCGATGCGCCGGACTCCAGATTGCTGGATACGAGCTTGAGAGATATGATAGCGGTCCATGGCCTGCTGCTTCCAATGCCCCCATTCGATCCAAAGGGGGTCAGAGTGGCGGTTGAATGACGGACACCACGTACTCTAGAGTCATTCCAAATATTGCAGTGGGGATTGTGCGGTTTCAAACTGTCTCGAGGGCTTCGGATTGTACATCTGCAGAGGTAGCAGCAAGCACTAACTCATGGTAGATCGAAATGATCAGAGCGGTAAATTGCGATTTATGGCGGGCCTACTCGTATAGACTGAACAACATCGATGCCAGAGACCGTCAAAACCGTCTACAGTTTTAGACCGTGCCCAGCAGCCTGATTCATGAAGAAGTCCTTGACGGGCCTCATGGCATTGACAGCGCTGAGACCAAGAGAACGCAGAGGCACCAGAGGCCCGCTACCGACCGAATAAAGCTTATGTAGCTTATCACAGACACCCAAGACCACATGATTGGCGGCGTACCTGTCGGCATTGTACGATTCCAAGGACAATTGTGTTCCAATATCTTGCCCGTGGCTGACGGCGTATTCGATGGTCCTCGCTAGGCTCTGAATGTCTCCCTGTCCCTGGTTGAGACCCTGGCCAGCCAGTGGGTGAATAGTGTGGGCTGCATCCCCGACGAGTGCGACCCGCTCGCCAATGTATGTGTCGGCGTGGCGCAGTTTCAACGGGAATGACGCTACTGTGCCTTCTTGAACTCCGACGACAGACTGAGGGATGGCCTTTGGTTGGACAGAGGTGTGTTGCAAACGCCACGAGACCTCCTCCACTTGGCCAGAGCCTTGACTGTGAAGGTAGTCCAGATCTACCGGACTCAAGCGGAAGGCGGCATTTACCGTGGCAACGAAGTCCGCTGCAGACAGGCTCTTCAGCCGCGAAGCTCGATCCGGAGTCGTCGACCACACAAGCGTGGAATAATTCCCGGGCATGGGCAGCATTGCAACAGGCCCCGTTGGCAGGAATCGCTGGTATGCGATCTTGGTATTCTCGCCACCCCATCCCTCGCCCTCAAGTTGTAGCGTGGCAACAACACCGTGTCTTCCGTAGTCCCATCCCCGTGCTTCGATGCCGGCGAATGATCGGACGGGGCTATTAGCACCATCCGCGCCAACCAAGAGCCTCGCCCAGAGCCGCTGACCGTTAGCCAGCTGGATGACCGGCCACTCGGACAGGTTCAACCCATCCTTCTCCTCGCCGAACGTGATGCCCTCCACTCTCGTGTTATCGAATACAAATACTCCGCCCAGCTCATCGAGACGGCCGAGGAGGCCTGACGTTATGTTGAGGTTCTCGATCATGTAGGCGATGGTCTGCCCGGGGCCGCCGCCCCAGTCGAACTCGATGCGCGCATCCGACACGCCGTCCCAGATCTGCATCTCGTGGTATGGCTGTATTCTTTCCTGCTTGAAGTGCTTCCATGCTCCGATGTCCTCGAAGAAGCCGGCGGACGTCGGGGTCAGGGAGCTGCATCGGTTCGAGAAGCGGTCCGGAGGGAGCTTCCACTGGCGGGTTTTTGAGAGGTCCTGCGCCTCGATGAGGGCTACTCGGAGGCCGGATGTGACGGGGTTTGCGCCTGTTGTAATAAGTATTAGCAAAAGGTGGGTTGATGGCATATTGTGCAGTGTTGCGCTTACGCAGGGCAGTGAGAAGACTCAGGCCTGCAGGACCGCCTCCCACACATACGACATCATAGATGTCCGGCTGCCCAGCAGTGCTGGAGTAGGAGCGTCGGACTGACCTGCCAGCCTGCCGAGAGCAGCGCCGACATAGGTAGCTGGAGGCAGACCGTCGGAGAAGCACGTCCATGTTGTCGTAACGAGGAAATGTGGTGGCGGACGGGGATGTGGATTGAATTTCGCAATCTGACGATGATGGAATTGAATAAGCTCATGCAGGGGTCTAGCTACCCCTGTCCATGCCGAAGCTGGACTTGGCCCGTGCGTTTAGACATCAGCTTGGGGACTCGACTCCCGCAAGCCTGCAATTCGATCACAGATGTACTTGGAACAAATTCTGAGGCACTCCAATCTTCTCTTTTATTTGCAAATTTTTTGGGGGAAATTTTCAATAATGGCAGGTACCCATGATTTGCGGCAACTGGGTACGCACACAATATTACGCCCCTCCACCCACCCCTCCCCACTAATTGTCGGATTGAGTGTCCTGCCATCGTCTTTTCAATAACGAAGAAGAAGACTATACTAGGATTTCAGAATATGTTCTGTATTTATGCATATTTTTGGAAGGACAGGGGGTGGCTATAGTCTATCGGTCACTTCCTGTGCCACCAACAGTGAATTTCTTATGCATGTGCACAAATAATCACCTGGTGCTGCTCACATTAGGCACCCAAGTGAAAGCGACAGAATCCGTGTTGGTTGTGGTGCAGGGGATTGGAAACCGTTGGCTAAGTTGCACTAGTGACGACGGATCACTGTTGGCCAAGCACGCAAGGATGGTCAATGTGCTGCAGTTGTTGTCCATGACCCTGGTACTGGTATGGCTAGCTCACGAGCTGATGTCTGATTTTGGGTATCGGCCCGCCTTCTCGCCAGTTTGGGTCATTTTGCTGACGCTCTTAAAATCGGCCTTCTGATCTAGGATTTTTTTCCCCAACTGCTGCCTCTGTTCTTCCACCTTTTGAATCTGCCCCTATCACAAAAATGGTTCTCAAGCTCCAAGAGATTGACGCGGAGACCGACTTCCATGCGATTTCTAGATGCCTCTTCGAATCACACGAAGACTCTCCTCAAAAGTTTTTCCATCTGTGGTTCCCGATTCACGGGAATGACAAGCAGGCTCGGGAGGATGCAATCGAAGAAGGAGCCATGAGGTTAAAGCGCTGGCATACGGAGGACCCGTCTAGCAACTGGAGGAAGGTTGTTGACACGGGATCTGGAAGAATTGCGGGGGCCGCCCTTTGCAACATCTACAATGAAGGCCCTCCAGTCCCTGATAACTTGGAAGTCACTTGGTTCCCTGCGGGTGGTGCGAGGGAGTTTGTCGAGCAAATGATTACCGAATATGATGCTCCAAGAGCCCAAGCCGCCCAGAAGCCGCATGTTTGTAAGCACATTTGTGCCTTGGCACTTTTTCCTTTTGATCCTCTCAATTACCCCTTCCCGTCTCTTTTCTCTTTTGTCAAAGAATCACGAGTATCATTTGAGAATCTGTGACTGAACTTTAGGATATCTAGACCTGTTTGTGTTGTTCACACACCCCGATTATCGACGCAAAGGCGTGGGACAGCAATTATTGGACTGGGGTATGGAGAAGGCAGACGAGCTCAGAGTTGAAATTTTCCTGGACTCCACTTCTCCAGGGAGGCCATTGTATGAGGCCAATGGCTTCTCATATTTGCAGGAGAACCGTATTCGTCCCAGAAAAGCCCACCCGGATCGTCAGTGGCAAGAGTTGGAGGAAAAGGTTGGCCCAATGACATTTTGGCCTATGAAGAGAACCGTCAGCCAGGTGGATAAAATCGACAAGGTCGAATGATATTATATGACTAGGAATTTGACATTTGTCCTCACTGCAGAGGTTGATGCTCGATCCGAGCAGGACGAAGCGGCCAGTTCTACACACCGGTCGGTTGCTTGGGCGGCAAGAATGCAAATGAGGAACGCCACTCCTGGGGCCTGCAGAACCAGTTGCGAGTCAAGGCCTTAAAAACATGGCGAACCATTCACGCGGGTCCAGGCAGATATTAGTTCCCCAAGGGCTTTAACAGATCATACAATTGAGGCTCTCATCGTGTCCGGAGCATATTCAGTGGCGTCAAAAACATCAAATACAGGCTGAAGGAGGATCTTCACGTTTCTCATTGCGGATGAGGCTGTCCACGCCAGCTGTATTTAACTTGTGATACTTCAGGCTACCATGGCTAACAGGCTCAGAAACAAATGGCAGAGGGAACTCGAACTGCGGCTCTCGTCATCCCGATATCCATCTTGACGGGCATTACTATCAATGCATCCTAGCACCAACTCTTCATTTCACCACTGTGGTTCAAATAGAGACAGGATTCGAGGGGCTTAATTCTGATGTATTTTGACTAACATCTACATACCAGAGATCTGAAAGAAGGATATCGCACAACCTGCGGTAAGCTAATTATTAGCGAAGCCCGGGAAACGCCCAACAATAAGACAAAGAGCCACTGATCAGACTTCTCTGTGTGAATTCAGAGCAATTGTGGCCGAGCCATTTTCAAAGTATTGTGCACTGACCTTTAACTAGTTATTAACACTTAGTGCCCACGTAGCATGGAGTTGAAATGATTTACGTGAACTATACGCGATCGGAGGAATAAGTCAGGCATAGTATGCCCTGTCAGGCTGCCGGGGTAGCATCATTGTCGAAGAGTCCAACGTTGAAAAGGACCCTAAGTGGTTGTTGAGTCGCTCTGGTAGCACCTGTCTTCCGCTTCGTCTGTCTGATCCGAGATTCCGATATGCAATCCAAAGACCCATGAAAGCAATGACGAGTGACGGTAGACCTATGGCGATTGACACCATGGCGTCAGGAGGAAGCATCTTCTCGACGTTGCAGCGAGTCAACTTCGTTTGCGGGGCGCTTTGTATAATTTTGAGGAGCAATTGGTATAGAAATAGGATGTAGTTGAAGAAGAGTAACAAATGCGAGGGAAATTTCGTTCTATATTTTGGGAAGTGCTAGTTGGAGACTCAGTTTCTCAAAGTGTATACATTAGAGAGAAAAGGCCTAGCCCCAGGCCATGTCAAAAGGTGGCTGAAAAGTACTTACAAACCATTGCCGTAAGGAGAGCCGTGCCGTAATGCCAACCGGGCCCTATCAGGAAAGCCAAGGTTCTTAGGTTAGGTCGGCCGGGCGCACAGCTAGGCTGAATCAAGAACATCAATTGATCTGAATTCCAGGGGACATATAATAACAGAAGACCAACAGACCTTCAAGACCCGGTTTTACAGATGGATGACAGTCAGTTCTTTACGCCTGGTGAGCAAAGAGCCCGGGGCTGATCACAAGCGAGATGGGACCTGCAACCCCGACCTTTCCTTTTGGGATGCTTGGAGCTTTGATGAGAAGTGACCAAAGTCAACGTATTAGAAAGAATACGAGTAAATTTGCGTGCTCAGGATGTCTCATGACGGATTTGGTAGGAATGAAATCGAACTGAATGCATACAGTAGGCTCATTACACGCTGCGCCCTGTCCTCTTGCTGCCGAGGACTTTGAGGGCAAGTTAGGAGAGTATGTACTAGTAAGGGTAGTGGAAGATCACTCATTTGGCCTTGAAGGACGACTGACAAGTGGGAAGAAGGGATTTATATATTTATCTAGGTATTTATAGTTTTCATCAACTATTTTGAGAATGCGGCGACTGCTAAGGCACGACATGTGCGACGTTGCCGACAAAGTGCGACCTAAATACTGCAAAGCGCCAGCTAGGTGTGACAAGTGCAACAACTGTCACAATCATATTCTGCGGCGAGTATAAGAGTGCGATCGAGTAACGTGAGCCTGGGGCCAGGCCCCGACCGCAAGAACAAAAGGTCTTCGAGAATGTATAGAGAGTTAGTAGTGGGGCTAAATGTTGCGCTCTGGAAACCAAAACAATGGTAGCGGCCGTGAGAGCTGTGCCACAAGATCTCACCGAACACTGCACAACAACGGATGCAAACGCTCCCGGGGTCAAATTTGCAGCAAATACACGTGGCTGGGAGCTGATTGTGACTGTGCTGACTCTGGCTCTTGCATATAATTCCGCCTGAGCCCCCGGATACGTCATCTTCCGAAATACCCGACGATGACTACAGCGCTGAGACTCTGCGACATCACAATAGTAAAAGTTTTACTGGTCTGTGAGGCTTGAGACTCGCCCAAATTAGGCGTGCTGTAGCAGAGACAAAAGTACACGGTCACACCCGTACTTGACCCCCACCTGTCCAAACAATTAATAGAAATCCGCCAAAGTGCAAATCTCCACACAGGGACTGACCATAGAAATATTCCCACTGTCTTTCTGAGGAGCTTAATTATTCACCCGGCACCGAAGAGAAGGCTAGCGGTGATACAAGCCATACAACTAAATCTGCTCTAAAGCTCGCGACGTGTCATTGGGGAATACTGTCGGCGGGTTTATAGGTCACAGATCCACACGCAGAGCCATATCCCAGGTTTTGACCAATTAAACTGTGCGAGTGACATAGCCAACTAGCATGGAAACCCGGTACCTTTTTTTCATGATCGATGGGGCTCTTACTAACATGGTGTCGAGTAGCCTGCATGTGAAAGCCATTACCTTCTCTTAACGGACAGCCTGCCCGTGCAAGGCTACTGCTTGATTTCCGATCTATCAGGAGAATAAACGTTTAAGGCTCATACCTCCAGTTACAGTAATCAACTTCGAGATGTCCAGCACAGGCACCTGCAATACATGCCCTAACACTGCCTCAATGCCCTTCTCTGCATCAGCAACGGCTGAGGCATTTATCGCGAATTAGCCAGAGGAACAAGAGATATGCACTTATTCTACGGGATAAACTAAGTAGCTTGACAAGCTATACTCTTTTCACCGCACAGTGTAGTTGCAGGTCAAACGTAAAGAACCGTTACCGCCTAGGAGGTAGTGCCCCCTCGAGATCTACATAGAGCGAATTAACGTAGCTCTTAACCCATCTCACGCTTTCTTATCGTGTACAAGCTGCTCAAAATAATTATGCTTAGTATTCCTTATTATTTCCTCCCTTTCATTGGTTTTGCGACTGTATGAGTACGTCGTTGCAGAGTTACAGTGTACTGGTAACGTCCTTACTTCCAGGGAGAGGATGCCCTCGATATTGGACAATCTCAGTGGTACACAACCCACATACCATGTCACCGGGTAAGTTATCTGGCACGCAGAAGACAGCCAAGCCCGTCGGAGCAAAGTTGCAGGACGGAAGCTTGCCCGAGACCGACCTGGCTGCGGCTAACCGCTCACCTTCAGCAGGTGGTGTGGCGTAACGATGCGGTGTTGGATGTTTTCTTGCGAACAGTTTGCCCAATAGACCTGTCGGGAACAGAAAGGCAAACATGATTGGCATGCGTCTTTCTATAATAGCTTGTATGTCCCAATCTTATTGTACAATACTGCTTCATACCGCTGAAATATTGCGCTTCAATTGGTCACGTTGAGAGAGCTATGTTCAATAGGGTCTCAGTGACCTTGCATTTATTGTGGGAGTCAATGGCCGGGTCGAAAACCAAGGTTTTCTTCAGTCAACTAGTGAGTTAGCCGACTGGCAAGTCAGAACTACCAAAGATTTCTTGGTAGCTGCAATTCCATAAATTCTCAGTCTGAGTAGTGCTATGCGTATCAATCATTGCCCGTCACCCCTAACATAAACTTTTCCCCATCAATCGTCTCATTTCATACAGTCTCATGTGCTTATCTGAAGATGTGTTGGCACCTCAGAATTGCCGGCAGGCGTGAATCCAGTGCATCTTCTTTAACGCAGAAGGGGCTGCCTCTCGGTATCATCGCTGTTCTCAGCAGCCTCGGACTGCAAGAACTTGATGAACTTGTAGAAGACGGCAGCAAGTGTAGCACCCAAGAAGGGGCCAACCCAGTAAATCCAGTGCGCCGCGCCAAAGTCGAGCGTAATCAGGTCCGGGCCGAAGGTCCTGGCCGGGTTCAGGGAGCCACCCGTGTAGTAGATACCAGGCAACCTATTTTTTTTGGAAGTCAGCATACATGTCCATAGAATTGTATGATTTTCAAAGGGTGCCGGGAACTGGTACTCACTCGGCCACAAAGAGAGCGAACCCAATGACGAGGGCAGCCAGTGCGTTGCCCTCATGCTTCTCAACAGCCATGAAGTAAATTGCGAGCATCAACTGCATGGTGAGGAAAGTCTCGATGAGCAGGCCCTGAGCGATGGTAGCGTCATGGCCAAGCTTTGTCTGAACGACGTAGGTGCCGGGAAAGATGCCCTTCACGACGGCCGAGGCCACAACGCCTCCGAGTATCTGTCCGCCGGTCAAGAAAATTCCCTTGATCCATGTAACCTTTCCAACAAGACACATTCCAAGGGTGACCTGATCATGAGTCGTTAGCTTCTGATCGGTTGCATTATGAAGATGTGCCAGGCCTTCGCCAAATACTTACAGCCGGGTTGAAGAGCCCTCCGCTGACTCTAGCAAAGATGGAGACATTGACAGCCAAGGAGAAACCAAAGGCCAAGCTGATGTACAGAAGCTGTGTGAGGTTGATATCACCAGGGTGAATGTCGTCTCCCGCGTGGGAGGTGTCGGAGTTGGCGACCTGGGCAGCCGACAATGCCATCAACAGGAACAAGAATGTTCCCACGGCCTCTCCAGATATCTCGACGGCATGGAGCCGAAGATGTTTGACGAAGTTGTTAGGAGCCATGGTGAGGGATGGGTATGTGAATGGGGTTGCTTAGGTTGAGGATAGCAGATGTGGTTGTCGAGACTTGTCAGGGTGCATTCGCAGTAGGTAGAAGCATGAGCTTATATACACACCACTCTCGCAACTTTTCCGAGATTGTTTATCTGACCGAGCGTCATGACCTCCCAGTTGCAGGGCTCTTGCAAGTTGAGCGAGGTTTTCAATCATGCCTTGCCCTGGACGGCCCACTTGAACCACCATGGGCAAAGAGCGGCATAAATTCATCTTGAACAAAGTACAACATCGTCAAGATTCAGCGGTCAGCGGTCAGCGGGGGACATGCCCAGGAACAGCCTCTTACGTCGTCTTCAGAGGGGAAAGTGACATGTGAGTGAAGCGATGTACATCTTACCCAAATACAATAGAAGCCACAGCCTTGCAAACTCCATTGATGCCCGACCTCGCCGACGTCTCTGATGAGGCGGTCTTGTGGGTCGATATCTGTACAGCTCATTCGGCCTTGGCATCTCATACCACGATAACCCTTGCACGGACCCTGCATTTCAAGGCGAGATCGCCATCCCAACCACTCAGGATGCAAAGCTTGATTACTCGTTCGACTTTTCATGTATGATTCAGATTTTGATGCAAACTGCCTGAAAGTTGGGTAGTACAGGGAGCAAGCCATTAGGACAGCCTCGACCAATGTTGCATTGAGAATTCTCGTCTGCTTAGTTTGCTCGCTGTTTACCCGAACGCACACACCCATACGAAGTTGACCCGTGACGCGTCGTTGTGAGTCAGTTATATCTACCAGAAATCGACACTTCCGAACAGATGCCAGTCAAGTGAAAATCTATTGGGTTACCAAACTCGAAAGTTCTGATAGATCGGCAACCAACCATCTGAATAAAAGAGTCCGATGCGACAAGTTGTCGGCAAGAGCGGCCTGGCGTTGCCAGTCGCATACAGTATTCCAAATAATTGGTGACGAGCTCTTCAAGTTGTGATTATAACAGTATCTATGCAAGTGACTGCAAGACAATCTCGTTGTTAGCACTTGAGCGATATATTTCGCTGCGAACGACACCAGGGAACACGTCGGCGAGAACAACGGTCCCTCTAGAATGACCGCTTAACAATGGTCTTGAAAATTAAAGAACGCCGGGACCAACTGGGCTCTGCAGATCTCGCGCTGTATCCTCCCGTCCGGCTTTGGACTATGATAATTGTGGCTCAAATGCTGCTACTTCCCTCTTGTAATCATAGTAATGTGGATCGGCACTTGAAAAGGGGGGAGGCGACGCGCGACAACGACGATTGTGGAAATGTTACTCGTGACTCTTCCCTCAACAAGCCACAAGTGCCGAGTCGCAGCTCCTGGGAGCGCCACTATCATCAGTTGCATGGCGCATGGTGTCGATCCACAACAAGGCACTGTCACTTCCTTCAGTCTGTGTGGCACGACTCCTCTAGGTCTGACTGACGCCTTGGCAAACCCACCTTGATAGGAGAACACCTAGACTATGGCTTAACTGCGGAGCGAACGCTGCCTATGTGCTACGCGAGCATGTCGTGCAGAAGCACCGTCCTTTGATGCCGTGCAGAATCTATGTGGCCCGAATGCCGGGCTGAATGGATTAGACCCGGTATTACATGACCGAATGACCCAATACCTAGATATGGCTTATATTTGGGTGCTGGGTTGCTTGGTCATGTGATCACTGTGTCTAAGTGGTTTCGTCCTTAATCAGTATACTAGCTCTTTTGAAGCCGTAGTCGGTCCCTAAGTATTCGAGTATTCCCAACGTCTCCAACAAATTCCAGCAAAGACTTGAGACCCGTGAAATTGTGTCTTGACTCAAATGGAACGGGACCAGCTCGCAGTCTAAAGAAAATAAGTTTTTTCTTTCCAAAATGTCCATTCGACTTTCTGCAGTGCATCGTGGATGCATCAGGATGTATCAAGGTGCAATTATTCAAGCATTTGGCAATCCCGCTTCTCCATCCCCTTGCCCTTTTGTTGTAGTCTTGGTTTACGCTAAACCAGAAAGGTATCGCCCGGTACACCCTACTAGGCGAGCGGCAGTTCCTTGCCACGCATTACTGATTAAATTATTTTTACAGACTTTCAGTACGAGTTCTAGACCATGCCTGTAGGTAACTATGCTCATGGATTGCTGACACAGAAGATGTCTAGTCTCATGGAGTGGTGGTTCGCCTTTAACAACACAGGCCATTTTTGAGACTAAGAATACGAACTGAGACGGTGGATTTGCTGTTGAAACTACTCTGGGGTGGCCATCGGCTGCAACGGCTGCACTGCAGATCTTGTCTGCATTAGTTCACCTACAACATCACTAGGCCACTACGCCCCTCCCCTCATATACTCTGTCATCGACTCGGCATCGACAGCAATCTTCAGTCACACCTAAGCCCTACCCGAAAGAGACAGTGACTGGCGGCAAACAATTGTGAGTGACGTCTGGGTGAGGTTTCCGCAACACCATCAACCTCCGCCGTCATTGAAACGTCATGGAGTCTTCATGATGAGTAGCATATACGATACAAACGCATTTATAATGTCAGTCCGCAGCTATCGGTTTGTCGTGGGTCTTGTCTGAGGTCTGTATCAATTATCCAACGCGCCAACATGTCAAACACTCACAATACCAGTGAGGAGCTGAAGAAGCATCAGGTGGTGCCTGATGTGCTGCCAGTGGGCCTTAATATTCCTTTCAGTCTTACGATCAAGTGGCCCAATACTGTTTTGGATGTTCCTGGGAAAGAGCTGGATCGCGAAGAGACTCAACCCGAACCACAGCTTTACTTGAACCCCTCAGTAAGTGAATTATGCTCGGCTAAAAACATGATAGCAATAGGTAGACTGAACGCAGTGCCACAGCCATCTGATAGTCATAATGACTACGTGCTCATCATGACTGATCCTGTAAGCACATCACACTCCCATTCAAGCGGTCTCACATCTGATAGAAGGGGTAGGATCTCATGGCCGAGAACGATACAAATTTCGGCCAAGTTCGGCATTGGCTGGCCACGGGGATTTCGATAAGAGACGGCGGAGAGCTGGTCATCCCCAGTGAGGGCAACATATCACCTTATGTAGGACCAGCCCCGCTACCAAACTACATCACTCCTCGGCCACATCGGTACATCTTCATTCTCGCGCGTCCTTCGACCGGGTCAGCGAAAGTGGAAATCACTCCGGCCGAACTCCGAGAATTACAAAAGCCTTATCCCAGCGCTATGTCAGGAAACCAGCAACCGCAGGATCTGAAGGACCGCTGGGGCTTCAACGCACACCAACTCATCAAGGACAAGGGCCTTCAAGTCGAGGCGGCTACCTATATGATGGTGGGAGGGACTTTGAAGAGCGCTGCTGCCAACATTGCATTGACGGGCCAAGCGGTGCTGAACAAAGTGAGTGCCGGTTCAGAATAAATCCCTGCCCCAGGGTGGTCTGGTAGTGATACCGCTTGCTGAAGACATTTCGGCTAGGTCACTGGAAACTTGTAGCGAAGCAGGCTTTTACAAGGTCGAAACTAGGAAACGAACGATGCGTTTACAACCAGGAGGTCGCTCTACTTCTACTATCACCGAATGTCGTCTTAGCGTTTGATCCAAACGAGGTCTCGTGTTCTTATTGTTTTTCTAAAACTTAGTTTGAGCTCAACCAAAAAGCATACCCGATTCAAATACGTTCTCCCTTCTCATTGAACCTCTGTACCTCCCCAGTCAGCAGCGCATCCTGCAAAGCCCGGCCAATCTCCATGACCTTGACGCCTTTCTCAATGGGCAGCGGCACGGGCTTGTCCTTCAGCACGGACTCGGTAAACTCGTTAGCCTCCAGTGCAAACGCGTCCTCAAACCGCTGCCAGTACTCGGGCTGCACCTCGTTGCGGATGCCCAGCTTGTCTGCCAGCACCACATTGTTGGCCCGCGGGACCACGTTCACCGAGACCTTGCCCTCGGTGCCGGTGATCTCGGTGCACACGTCATGTCCGTGGGCCTGCGTGCGCGAGCAGTAGAAGTAGGCGATCTTGCCGCCCCAAAATTCGACGACGCCGACGCCGTTGTCGACGTCATTCATCTCCTTGAGCTCCGCTGCTACCTGTTAGTCACCTGATACTGGGACTTCAAAGCACAAAAGCAGGACAAGAATGGTACTCACGGTGGTGCTGCAGCGTCCCTGTCGCCCAGCAGGCCTTGGGTACCGGGTCCGAGAGGTACCACAGCGAGAGGTCGATGTCATGGATGGCGCAGTCGACAAAGATGGCGCCGTTGCGCGGGGCGTAGCGCACGAAGAAGCCCGTGTGGTCGAGCAGGTCGCACGTGTTGGACCTCACGATGAAGGGATTTCCGATTGCTTTGTTCTCAAAGATCTTGGTTGCGGCGTCGCCTAGTAAGTGTTAGTCACCTACTACCAATCCCAAAGTCATGCGTTCCGGAACACTCCAGAACATGACAAACGGGGAAACGTGAAAGAAGAATGGCGCTCACGGTATGATGCGTCGAAGCGGCGTGAGAAGCCGGCCATCACCTTGAGATGGGGGTTGGCTTTAGCTGCGTTGACGACTTCGGCGATCTGTGTGAGCACTTGTCTGTTAGATATCGTCTTTCGATGTTGACTGCAAGCCTCGCCTCCAAAAATTAGCCTGCTCAAAAGCTCGGACGTGGTCGACGTACCTCGTCCATCTTCGTACTCAGAGGCTTCTCGCACAAAACGTGCAACCCCTTCCTGATGGCGCCCATGGTCTGGCTCGCGTGAACGTCGGTGCTGGTCGAGATCCATACAGCCTGCAGACCCGGGTGGTTGAGCATCGCCTCATATGAATCGTATATGGTCACGTTGAACTCCTTGTACTCCTCGAAACCACGAGCCCATTCCAGCTCATGGGCCTCTGTGCTGCAGACGGCCACGACTGTGGCGCGCGGTACGCGGTAGATGAGGTTTTGAACATGGCGGCGGCCCTGTCTTGTGTCAACTCCTTGCACTTCGTCAAATGCGTGTATAAGCACATATGCTTGTGAGCAGCACTGACCATGCGACCAAGACCAGCGACGGCAATTCGGAGAGGTTCCATTATGCTGATGCTTTTTCTGCCTGTTCGTTGCTTTCTGCTTGACAGAATATGTCACTGTGTAGGATCTTGGAGGGTGGCTAGCTTCTGAGTCTTGGGAGCTCTTGATTGTTCTTTCTCGAGACTACGGCCTCTTGATATAACAACTTCGCGGACTAATAACGGGCGACATTCAACCTGCTGTTCTTCATTCTTGGTCAGCTGTCTCGGAGATATCTTGGTCTTTGCCTGTTCTCGTGAAGCAGTCATGACACCGCTAGCAATGGTTTCTTTCATAGTCCCTTTTCGTCGCCAGACATTCTATCCGAAAAAGTGGGACGGGAATTCCGCATCTGGGGAAAGAGAACCCGGTTGTAGGGGAAGTATCTCCGTAAAAAGGACTAATGTTCCGTATGTTAGGCAAGTTGGTCCGCCTAGTTTCAACCCCAGTACCAACTGGCTGGGATTGTGGGGTAGCTCGGTGGAGCTTCCCCGGCCATCGCTCGGTAACCTGGAGTGTGCTATACCTGGAGTGTGCTATGCGGGACAAGAACAACTTGAAGGGCCCTTCAAATTTCATCACCATCACCAGGGACGTCGAGGCCTAACTTGGCAAGACCATATTCTGCCTTGGTCATGGTATCACACCTGGAACTGGTTTTGACCAATTTCTAACAATAACTAATTGTCTGACCATTCTAATCAACTTCCATTCTGGCCACGTCCGGTTTATCTCAGTGGTGAGCCACTACCTTACTCAGGATTCCGTGGCTCGAGCAGTGAATCAACAGAGAGCATCGGTATTTCCGAGCCAATCCGAGGAAAATAAGCGACAGGATCTCCAGACTCCGTAAAGAGAATGACTGGCCGAATTCCAGTTCGATAGTTCCGGTGACGGCTCTTCCTTTCTTCACGCGTTACGTATACGTGATATATCATCAGACCGCTGAGAAGGCTAGAGGCTTGAAATCAGTATCAAGTGGAGATAAAGTTGTGAAAGCATATCAAGCCAGTCTGGCAGACTCACATGAGGAATGGTAAGGTTGCCCCATTGATCTGTTGCTCGCCGCGGGACGACTCAGTAAAATACGCCGAGTAATATCCATGAGAGATATACTCTGCTATCCAAAGGGCAATGCCGCTGTGGATCACTGTATTCAATCCCAACAGGAGTTCGACGATGATAGGTAAATATGGTAGCATCCAATGGCTGTCATTGCCCAGTATTTGGTACGTGTCCCAAAAAACACAGACGGTTGTCCGTTCAGTATTGTCAGCATTCATCCTCAGCTTGAGAGTAGTCTGGCAAACTCACTGAGACGAGAAAATATGAAAAGAATGTCCACCCCACCAGGAGTCCTTCGCAACCATAGAAGAATCCAATGAGGTATCTCAGCATACAAAGTATCAAACGTGAAGTTCGGAAAATCCACAGTTTTGAGGGGGATAGGAAAATGTTGAAGAAGCCTCCCAGTCTGACAATACCGAGACTTGCGGGCTTCTTGGAACGTGTCGGGTGGTCGAATACTGATGGAGGGGATTCCTCGTACTGGGTAGTCATTGGGCTACTCAATTAATGGACCCCGACGATGAATTCTTTCAGCTTGCTTGAAGTCAGAACGATCTCATTGGCAGCCTGAACCGAACTCCGCGTCACGGTGACCAAACAAGGAAAGCTGTTCGTAGTCCTCGCGGTGTTTCCAGGTGGTACTCTGGACGATGGCCCCTGGCGGAGCTGAGCAAGATTTGCTCAAATTGTGAGTGTTGAAATGGGTTAAAGATAGAGATGGGATACTTCAAGTGCGGAATTGTGCACGACTGGTTTACTTTTCGGAATGCCACAAAAGCTGGGTGAGGTGCGGAGGATTATTTCTTGATTCTAGAAGCCCTGATGAAGTTTGACGTGCAGGCTGCCCGATGGATGGATGGTGAGCCGAGCAGACGGTGGGTTGGGGTAAAAACCTCAGAAGCCGGGAGGAACGCGAAGCCAATTACCGACCATTCAGGGGAGGGGTCAAACTGTAGGCTGCCATGTGCGACCTGGCTCTTGGATGACAGGATTTAAACCATGCATATCTCTCTTCGCACAACAGCCACTAAAGCAAGTTGGCGCTGATCACATCAGACAGATGCAACATTGAAGAAAATGCCTGCCCACATATGAGGCTTCCCGAAACCAATAACTACACCCGAAGGTGTGATACTAGGGAGTGTTTGGCCTCCATCAGTGGTAAATACAGCTGCAAAAGAGCCAGGTCCGAGAAGGTGGCATGGCGTGCATTTCTAACATCTGCTACTCACAGGAGCAGATAGATGGCTTAGAGGTTCAACTGAACTACTTCTGCTTGGTCATTAATCAGATTCCGCAAGATCCACAAAGGCCATGCGGCTGATTTGCCTGCACCGTGTTTGCAGAGACCTGTTCTTGGAAAGGCTCTGAATCTGTTGACCTGTCAGCCTGCCGCGCCGTTATCAACAAAGAACCAGCGCGCCTTGATGTCCAATAACAACATTCCTTGCATGTTGATCCACAGCGCTGAGCCAAAATTAAAACTATATGCAAGTGATTGGACGATTCACAGTGTACATGTAAGCCCTAAGACGTCAGCTCTTGGATCAAACACGCCAGCTAAGATAAAATAAATGGCCCCCACACAGGACTGTAGCACGACGTGTGGAGATTTGCTGACACCCGGCCACCTGGAATAGTTGTACAGGTTTGCTACATGCAGCCAGGTCCGCTCTGTCACCCCTGTGTCCAATTTATATGAGAAATGTCCAACAACAGGAATAGATGCGGCAACTGACTTGCCGCTCAAGTCCTCCTCACTCGATTTGACGCATTTACAACTCAAACTTCTTTGATGACTGAGTATATAAGCGGTCACTATCTCCGGCCCCGAGCGACCTCTCGATGAACTGGGCGCCAACTTATCATGTGCTCCTCTTGCCATGGGCCTCTCAGAACGTCTTCCCAAGGAGAGATGGCGACGTCTTGGAATTCTCAATGTTTCTCTGATCATTTCGTGTGGGTTGATCCTGACCATTGGTCTTTTATCATTCACACTCTCGCACGGTAGCACGGTCACGACAGCCAGGATTCTATACCATGGCAAATGCAGTACCTCCAACAGTTTAGATTTGTTTCTGCAATTCGTCATCAACATTTTTTCGACATGCGTTTTAGCTTCGTCGAATTTCTTCATGCAAATCGTCAGCTCGCCCACAAGAAAGGAGTTAGACCACGCGCATCGGTCTCTCCACTCCCTAGAGATCGGGGTCTCGTCGTTCAAGAACCTTGGCTCTTTGTCTTGGTTCAAAATCCTCGCCTGGGCTGGTCTATTCTTGACCTCCGTTCCGATACATCTCGTCTTCAACAGCGCCATATATCCAATGTGAGTACCATTCTTCTCCTGCTACTGTGTACCGATCTTTGTGTCTTGGAAAGTTCCAGAGTGTATCACTTTAGGACCCGTAGCAGGTCATTAATGGATACTAGAGACTACCAAGGCTCAGACTGGAACCTTACAATTGCGACGCCAGGTTTTGTGAATCAGACTACCGATTACTTCGTGCCGGGCGCCAGCTTGGCTGCTGCTGGGTCCAGCTGTCCCTCTGCACCAAATGGAACCAACTTAACCTGCAGCTACTCGGATATGTCCATCAATATAGATGACCGGGAAGACATCGTCGAGCCTGCGGGGACTTTGGGATATGGGCTAAGCGGCCCCTAGCCAGGACGAGTATCGACAAGGCAGCCCGAGACTCATCTTCTTGGGACACATTGACGCCTTCAGAGTGCTTCACTCAATATAGGTTCTGCAGACCAAGACAGCAGTACCGCGACCTAGTAGTTGTCGTCGATGAGATACCCGGATGGACCCGCTCTGAAGTCTACAACTTCAGTGGCAGCGCAGCCAACAACTTATCCCAGTTCTGGGACCCTCAGATTCCGCCAAATGACTTGAATTCTTTATGGTTCTCGACACCGTGCCAATTATGGAGATATGGGGGAGACGGATCGTCCAAAATCTGCGATTCTTCTAGCCCTTACATGGAAGGTCCCGGATGCTCAGGGGCTTTGGGCCAGCCGAGCGGTCTTGACTGGATCGAGAGGACGGAGCTTCAGGGAAGTTGGAGGATTCCTTTTCGACCTGCGAACATGACCGTTCCACCCTCCTTTGGATATGACGAGAAGTTCAGTGAAATGCCCGTGAAGCATTGCAGGGCGGAAACGAACCCAGACTACATCTGCAAGCTCGGCCTTGCCCCACCGTTGGTCCTCATCGTCATCGGCTGCGTGTTTGTCAAGGGCGGCATTTGTGCAGTCATCTTGTCCAGGCTTACTGACCACTCGTTGGTCACCCCGGGCGATGCGATCTCATCGTTCATCTCACAGCCTGACCTTAACACAGTTGGGTTGGCCACCATGGGCTTCGCAGACGCCGACCGCCTTGAATACGACAGCGTAGAGAAGCTGCCAGTCTCCGGCCTCCTTCGTGGACCAATGGCTCGAAAGTGGAAGCACTGCCCTCGTCGCTTTAAATCGATTCTCTCGCGAGCTGTCTGGGTCCGGACCTACAGTGTCCTGATAATCGGAATGGCTCTCATCTCCACCGGACTCGGCTTGGATGTGACTGGCTACGGCGCATCAACTTTGTGAGGAATATGCTCCAATTCAAGGACAACAGTGTTTTATATTACTTGAATGATAGAGCGTGAATGACCACTCATTGACAATGCCATGCAGGATTGGGACGTTCGGGAAATCCGCGACCACAAACATTGGGCTTTCATTTACTTACCTTAGCGCTCTGCTCAGTAAGTAGCTTCAGTATCCAATATTGCACCCCTTGAGAACAAACAACCCCTATGTGTAGCCTTTGCCTCAAATGCCTACCAGGCTGCAATTTCGAGACAGGCTTTGGGTACACTGTGGCCTGGTCCTGCCCTACTTCGACCGAAGTCTCTTTCTTGGTGCTTTGTTCGCTGACTCTCGTTGCTGCAGTGGCGAACACGCCTCAGCTCATCTTATCCTTTTGCTACTTCGCCCTCAACTCTTTTCTCACTCGCATACAGGTCGAAGAAGAGTGGAACTCGTATAGCCGTTCTTACAAGCCTCTGCGCGTTTCCAACCCGAAGGGGAAGCAAGCCAGCCACTACCGCCTCCAACTGCCGTACAGATACAGCATGCCGCTCATAGGCATGAGTTTTCTCCTGCACTGGGTCCTCTCCAACGCGATATTCTTAACTATCATCGAAGGTGGTAGGTGATATGCCCGCCATCCCGTCATCAACGCCACTAACCATGCTCTCAAAGGTTTTTGGAAGAATCGCGGTCAGGACGAATCAATCGCTGAGGGTTTCGGGGTATCCGAAAACTCCTACGTGGCCGTGGGTGTGTCCGGGTCGGCCATTCTCACCCTATTCGTCATTTCCAGTGTGCTGTGTATTTCTCTTGCGCTCTTTAGCTTCCGCAAAGTACCGGGCGACATGGTCTCTGGGGGCACAAACTCATTGGTCATATCCGCTGCGTGCCACGTCCCTGTGATATCGATGGGGAATAAGTCGCTCTCGGCTCGGCAAAGTGAGACAGCCAGTCGAAGCAATGTTACCGGAAGATCTACAAGCCCGGACACCAGCTCGATATCTTCGTATCGGCAGGTACCTTCGATTGAAGGAGTGGATATCGTGCCCGAAGGACCTCGATCACCTTACCATTTTTCGCTCAAGAGAGAACCTTCAAGCTTGTTTGGGCAACAGCAAGAAGTGGAGGGGGATGAACAACAGCTGCTATCAGGCATCGGGGCGGAAGACGAGGAGAAAGCCCTGCTGGAAGAAGTTGCAACGTCCAAGATCAGATGGGGCGCCATCCCTGCGAACCCTAGTCTTCTGGAGGGCATAGTCACAGACGAGGTTGTGTTGCACTTGGGGTTTGGTACCGAAGACCACAATGTCCAGCCTCCATGTGAGGGTCGCTTGTATATTTGAAATTCTACTCATGTTCTCGCACACTTTTCAGTCATCTTCGTTCGCTCGAACTCTCCAGTCTGGGAAGCAGGCCAGCTGGAGGTGCAGAACATCACGGCCTGAGCATCTGTCGACAAAGTAGGCACATGCGTATCCATCCGGCAGGGGCAGCTCCCGGCTGGGCTGGTGGAGGAGCCCCGTAGAGAACCAAGATCCTGTTACCGGCCAGAAGGGCATCGCCAGGATCAAATCGTATATAGCCCCGTGTTTGCCGAGGAGAAGCGGATAGCTACAGGGTACAGAGAGTCTACCAGTGTGCCAAGCAGTGACTGATGATGCCGAGGACGTTTGAAGCAGGCTGAGCACGTGTCCGGCCAGCTGGGACAACCAGCTGCCAGCTGGGAGCCGCCCGAAACCCCCAAACTCCGGAACCGGCCAAACGGGAAACGCCAGAACACCTCGGGCGTGTTTACTATGTAGGACACTACTAGTCAGGCGTATTATGACAGGTCAGCACGGGAGAGAGGAATGTGCCTGGGCACAGCACGCAAAGCAGGCTGAGCAAGGGCGCTGGTGCCGCATGAACGGTAACAATTGAGTTTGATAACGAGCGGGTACGAGCTTGCCAGGGTGCCGGTGCGGGTATTGGGTCTTGCGGCGCGGGTGGGCAAGGGCACACACAGGTTCTCTTGGCTGCGGGCGGGCAAACACATCAAGACTCGCTGCGCGGCCGACCGTTCGACGTTTGAACGAAGTCATGAACCCTGACGAGTGAGGGGGTCAGAGGGGGCGCCGGTCGAGTTTTTCTCAGACGCGTCGTTGTGGTTCCGCGGGTGCTACTGTTACCAAATACGGGACGGGTACCATGTCAACAAAGCATGGGCAGGCTCTGTGACAGCCTGGTTGACGGGCATGGGCCATGCGACGACACCCTGTCACGTGCCTTGCGAGATACTGCGAGGCTTCTTGGTCTGCGCCGTCAATGTGTCGGGCGTCTACTCTTTGTCCTCCGGCGAGCCAGTCTCTCAGTGATCAGTCGAGGCGTCTTTTCATATTCTAGGATCACGATGTGCAGGATATGCAGGATATGCAGGAGACGGGCAGGTTTGAAGCTGATCGGCACTCACGATCTTTGCTGCGCCATGGTAGAGGGTCCTGGAGGGTCTCGAGGAGCCTGGAGCAACCGTGCAACCGTGCAGTGCATGCGTGCGGGCGCACACACGCACGGCAGGGCTGGGGGGCCCCACCGCTGATGGGCCCTGATTGTCCGGGAGTGATGTCGGACCGTGGAATCCAACAGGCTGACAGGCTGGGGACCCTTTGTCGAAGAAAATGAGAGACAGGCAGGCTGGCAGGCCGGACTGACTGGGACTCGCAGACTGGGGAGACGCGCGCAGAAGTGATGGAGAGGTCAAGAAAAAGAGAGGTGGTAATTTCGGCGATGTTTGAGCGGGCGGGTTTGATTGGCGGGGCCGGGGAAATAAGCTGACCTCCTTTCCAGAGCGCGGGTTGGGCGAGTGGGCAATTGGCGGTACAGCGAGAGAGAGAGGAGAGAGAGGAGGTGAGTAGCGAGGCGGACGGCGCCAAACTAAACTGGACTGGCCTGGACTGCCTGATATCACCGGTAATTTCGGGAGTCCTTTCGGTACTCGCGACCTCTTCCGATCCAGGCTTCCAGAAGTGTGGAAGCGAGATTTCTCGACGGCTTGTGAATAGAGAATGCTGGTAGAGAATAGGGAATGCCGCACGTTAGGATGAGCACGGATGGAGGGCTGCCCATGACGTTGAAGGTAGCTTTCACCGGGGCCACCTTACTATGGTAAGGCATTCATCAAGCGCCCGCAGTCCGGAGTTGGGTGGCTTATTGGATACCAAAGCAGGCTAGTAGAGAAGTTCGTGAGGCAAGCCATCTGGTGTTGCGACCCTAGTCCTGGGCATTGAAGCTGGACCTGGACCAGGACCTGAAAAGCTGTCCCTGGTCCCTGCCGTAGACTGCCAACGCAGCACTGTCAAAGCCAAATTTCATCATAAATTCCATCATCACTATCATCCGTGCAGGATCCAGGCACAATGCGTGCAGGGTCTGGGCACCGTTACCTGGCGTCGGCAGCCACTCCCGCCGACGGCGTCGAGAGGCTGACACCAAAGGCGTTGAGATGGGACGAGAAGAGGGCAAGCAGAGCAAATGAGCGGGCGAGCCGGACGAACCAGGGAACAGAATGGGAATTGGACGGACGTCGAAGATGGGGTGCATTGGGGACTAAGGGCTGAGGACGAGGTCGAGGAAATAAGAAGAGAGCTAGGCCCGTCGACGGCCCCATCGAGAAGGGCGGCCAGAGGTGTTCTGGAACGTCGCTTGTGCTGGCGGTATCCATTTGGCGGGAAGCTTGAATTGCGGTCGGTGATGGTGTGTTTTCATTAGGGGGGCAGCGTCGTAATTTCGAGATGTGCGTTGGTGCAGAGGTGCTGCCCCTCGATGCATCCATCGCTTTGGAGACCTCGTAACTGCCCCAGGTGTGGTGGCTGCTCCCGTGCAGCACATGCGTGCGGCGCAGAAGATACGGGATACTCCTGCATGCAGTAACGTCAGTGTTCGGGCATGCGGGCATTGGGACGGAGTCGAGAATAGAACCGTCCCATCTCGCACTGATCCGCGTCACCCGCGACATCACCGTCTGAACTTTCTTTAGGGGATGCCTGAATGCCGGTAATAGGTATGCATGTTGGAGATAGTCAAATCAAACTAGGGTGGTGTAGTGCAGTGTAGTCAGCACCCAAATGTCATCAGCGAGCAGGCAAAAAACATGATAATTATAAGCGGATCGAATCGGCGATGCAGGATTGCAGGATGGATTGCGGATGCAGCAGAGAATGCCCTGGATATCCCCGACACGCCCTGTGCCTGGCCCGTGCACGCTACTGCACAACACCACACCGTAATTTCGACGGCCCTGCCAGTCAGCCAGTCCTACCAGTTTGCCAGTTTGCCGCGCCTGGAAGGGCGACGGGCTGAACGGGCGCGACGGCAGGATGGGCGTGCATCTTGCTGGCGTGGTGCTGCGTGGGTCGTCGGTGGTCCTCATCAGTGGTTCCTGGGTGGTTCCCTGGCTCCATTTCCTCTTCCTCCCTGTGCCTGGTTCTGGTTCAGGGCCCAGTTTCTGGGTGCCCCAGCAGGGACGGTGCATCTCCCCCGTCCTGATCCTGACGAGCGGGTCTTATCTTGCTTGTTGTTGCTGAAGAAGACGGTGGGGGGAGGAGACACACAGAGCAGCAAAAGAAAGAGGAGGGGGAAGGAAGGAAGGAGAGGAGACGAGCTAGTGCGAGGTGTACGTACCATGCCATGGATGCTGTGCTGCGTTGTGCTCGTGCTGTGCCGCTGCTGCCAACGTTGATTGACTGCTACTTGACCCATTGATTGACCGATTGATTGATTGATTGATTACCTGCTTATGACATTTCCCATTTCCCTTCCCTGGAGTCGAGCTGCTCTGGACCTGCTCCTCGTCAACCTCACCTCACCTCACCCTCACTTCGCCTTGCCTCTTCCCTCCTCACCTTCTACTCCCCCTCCTCATCCTCTTCGCCAACCTCTAGTCATTCGTTTCCACTCCTGGACCCCCCTACAACCATCCTCTTCTTCACCTCTCTCCTACGGATAGCTCGGAATAACCAGAGTAATAGTCGTTGCAGTTGTTCTTCACCCTCCACAGAAAGCATCACCATCCGCGTAAATCTAAGACTAATTCCAATCCGCCTTTTTTCATCGACGATACATACAATCGCTTAGACGATAGTCACCACACTCGCTTGTCCAATCCCAGACCATCTTCTCGTGGTCTTCTCTTGTTGCTACAACACGACGGACACACTATCCCGTCCCATCCAGTCGTCGGCTCTTCTTTGGCGCCCGTCCATCAATCGCTCGCCCGCTCGCACGCGCACTCACACGTCAGTCCAGTCGACTCTTGGCTTGCGACCGAACCCTGCACAGATCAGATCGCCGGGGATCGTGAGACACTCAGACTACCCCAAACACCCGCATCCCTCCGTGCCACGAGCTAGGGGTCTCAAGTCCAGCCGCATCATCCTGCGCCTCTTGCGTCTGTCGTCCCATCTTCGAACCTTGCCAGCAACCAGCCCCCTGTTACCAATTGCCCGTCGTCGATTCAATTCCAGTCGGTGAATCCGTCAGTCAGTCACCCGATCAAGGAAGGCCTCCACCACGTCAGTCCCCCTCTTGCCGAAGGGTACATCCAAAAGGGTACGCCCTCCGCCATTCCCGGACCCCTAAATCAGACAAAAACACGGGATAGACGCACTACGACCTACGCACGCGACCACTTGTCTCTCCTGCTCCTGACGGACGGTACAGATTTATCCTGGGGAAATACACGGTCGCCGCCGGCCTGACTCGTCCAGCACCCGAACAAAACATTCGGTTCGAGGGGTTTCCTGTCCTCAATTCCTCCACCTCGAACAGGATCAATCAACATCCGTCCATTCAAGACCAGAACCGAAGATCAATTTTTTCCCCGGCAAATAATGTCAAGATGATGATATACGAGCGACCCGTTGTTGAAGAGCCCGCCGCTCTGCCCGGCTCCGGCTCACCTCCCGGCCTGACCACCTCGAAATCATCCAAGTCGTCCTCCTTCCACTCTTCCTTTTCCGACCGCGAGAGCGTCCTCACCGATGTGAGCAACTTCGAGGACATCGGCCTCGATGACGATGCACCCCACTTCGACCGGGACATGCAACAGCCCAAGCGTGACCCAAGCCCCTACGACGCCTCGTACGCCTCCGACCTGCGCGCAAAGTCCATGACTAGCCTCTCCAAACCACAACAACAGCAGCGGTCTTTGTCCAAGCCGCGAAGCCCTCAAGTCTCACAACGCGAGATCACCACAAAGAAGAGGCGGCCCAGTGCTCCGGCGTTGCAGCCTCACAACTTGAGATCCAATGTGCGAAGCACCAACACGAGCCAGCTCCTTTCTGAATCATACATCACCTCGCAGCCTCGAAGCAACAACGGCCGCCCAAATAGCCGACCTTCAGTTCCCGCCTCCAAAGGTAGCCGCACCCCTAGTCCCAATATGCGTCAACTCCGACCGAGTCTTTCGATCAAGCCGAGTTCCTCCAGTATGACACTCAGGCCACGGAGAGGCAGCTGGCAGTCCACACGCGAGCGCAAGACCGAGGCCGAGCTAGAGCGAGAATGCGACGAGGATGACGGTGATGACATTCCCGAAGGATTCGTCCTCGACAACGTCCCACTATCTCCTCGGCCCCATTCCGAGCGCACGATAAGCCGGCCGACTTCCAAGTCGAACTCCCCAGAGCGTTCACCTAAGCCCAGAATCAGGAGCGTTGGCAATGGCACTCCCGCGAGTGGCGGCGAAAGCGGCTCTATTGGAGCATTGCGGTCGCCCTCCTGGAAATCCGACACGGCATTGTCCTCGCTCAAGTCGCCTTTGTCCGAAGGTATGCCAAGTCCACACTTGACACGCGCCAATAGCTGGAACGTGACGTTGGCCGCCCTTAACAAGGACGCCCAAGAGCTCACCGAGAAGCTGGAAGAGCATGCTGAGGAGCTCGAGGTCAAGTCGCAGAGGTCCAGTACCGGCTCCATCCCCAAGGCTCGTCGGGCGAGCACCACCGAGGTTTCACGCCCAAAGCACAAGTCTGCCCTTGCAGAGCTGCCACCTCTACGCCGCAGCAATATTATGATTGATCCTCTTCCCATCTCGAAAGAGAAAGAGGCAGTCCTCTCTCGCACACGTCCCTCATGGCTACCACCTAAGGATCCTGCCGAGGAGCGCCGTCATCTGAAGGAATACCAGAAGATGATGCAACGAAGCGCTGAGAATGAGCGACGCAGGGAGGAGCAGAAGAAGACAATGTCTAAGAACAAGGACACCGCAGCCGACAGCATCATGCAAATCTGGGAGAACGAGATAGTCCCCCGCTGGAATGACTCGATCCGCGAGCGCCGTACCCGCGAGCTCTGGTGGAGGGGCGTCGCCTCTAGGAGTCGCGGCGTCGTCTGGACCAAAGCAATTGGCAACGACCTGGGCCTTACGGAGAAGTCATTCGAGGCCGCCTTGGCTAGGGCTCAGGAGGCCGAGGCCCGCGAGAAGGCCGGCCATGGTAGTCCCGAGGACCACAAGGTGGTCGGCTGGATGCGGACCATCCGCAAGGATGTGGAACAGCAGACTTGGCGGGACCTGAAGATCTTTCAGGCTGGTGGACCCCTGCATCAGAGTCTGCTTGACGTGCTCAGCGCCTATGCCATGTACCGCAGTGATATTGGCTACGTCACTGGCTGCAACGTGAGTTAATTTTTGTTAAGACATTGGTTACACGAAGATGCAATGCTCGATCACTAACATCTCTTCTTCCAGACCATCGCGGCGCTCCTCCTCCTTAACCTTCCCAACCCCACCGCGGCATTCATTGCCCTGGCAAACATCCTCAACCGCTCCCTTCCGCTCAGCTTTTACTCCGACGACCAGGGTGCCAAGTCATCAGCCTACAACCTACTGCTCCAAACCCTCGCCACCAAATCCCCGAAACTGAACGCTCATCTGACAGCCCTGCCTGACCACGATGCCGACGCATACCTGGGGGACATCTTCACCTCGCTCTTCACTGGGCACGTAGCATTAGACGAGGCAGCTCGGCTGTGGGACGTCTATGTTTTCGAAGGTGATTCCGTGCTCGTCAGAGCTGGTGTAGCAGTCCTGCTGGAGCATGAAATGGCCCTGCTTAGCACGAAGAATATGGACGAGGTCAAGACAGCAATCTGTGGCAAGAAGCAGAAATTGGTCGGCAAGCCAGGAGACGAGGACCGGTGGATGAAGTCCGTCCGCGAGGCCGGCAAGCACAACTCTTGAGAGACAACGACAGCCTGGAGCTGGATGCATTTACCCGACGACCCACGAAGCCGAATACATCCTACAAAGCCTGGTCTCACGACCGCCGCAGCAACCAACTTTCCTTGTGTTTCCCCCCGTTGCATAACTGTAATGATGAGGAACGACTCGAAACGGACTCGACCCCTTATACACAACCTTCATATCTTCTCCAACACCCTATTTTTTAATATCCTAATCCTCGCCCAGCGGGCGAACTGGTGACGGAGAGAAAGCGAGAGAGCACTCGGCTCGGCGGTGGCTTGGGGATATTTCGAAGTGATTCGTTCCAGGACGAGGTAGAGCATCTGCGGACATTTGTGGGCCCGTGCATTGCATGACGTGCATCTTTTCTTTTCTTTTCTTCTCATACACAGCATATGGCGCCTTTGTGTGGCCTTTTTTGGACTTTTTTTTTGTTGTTTTTGAAACCCGAAGTCGTCTCCGCCACTCAAGTGCTGAGCGGTATGGAGACGACGCTAGGACGAACCAAGCAAGCAAGCAGATGTGCAGCCCTCGATCAATCATACCTATCAGGGAACGAGGCAGAGAGCGAAAGAGGGAAAGAAGCGGCCAGACATAAGACGGGTACGTACATAACATGTACGGGCTCGAAACCAACCGAGAACGTACGCGCACACGTACATAGAGATCGAACCCCGCGGTGGGAGGTGGTTGTGTGAGAGATGGGGTTTGTACATGCCGCCCGACATATCGGTGTAGAAGAACGGTATATAGGGGAAGAGGGCGAGGAAAAGTTTGAGGCCGGGAAAAGGGATTCGGGTTGAGACGGGAGGGAGGAGTATATCAGGGTTGTATTTATGTCTAGGCTGGTAGGGCAGGAAGAGGCCCACGGGGAACGGTCTGGAAATATATTCTGTTGGACAACACTGCGCGCCGTGCCATTCTCTGCATGCGTGAACTGACTTTGACATGCCATTAAGTGATGCTATTCGTATTGTGAATTGGTGTTAGCTGAGCGGATGAATGGGAGTGACTAATGCCGGAGGCGAACGGAGACAACGCCAGGCCTTGGTCCGCTGGGTGTGATCGATTTATTCCAAGGAAGGAGGTGGGGAGTGTGTTCTGCCTTCTTGGGGAGAATCGGACTTGATATAATTTATGTTTGACAGTGACACTTGTCTGCCCCCGCAGAATGGGTTGGTCGTGCACGCCTTGCCAACATGACCTGTTTCACTCCAGGTGGCAGGCACTTGTGGTCTGGAACAGGCGGCAAGTAGGAGAAGCAAGTATGCAGTGGGAGCTGAAGGTTCCTGATATCTGAGACGAGGTTGGGAAGTTCATCTGGCTGCTGGGTGGTGACTAGTGTGGACGACAACAGTTCCTCAAGCCACGAATTGTGGACTGCGACGTTGGCCTCTCTGGGGACTGTCGGGTGCTGTTTACCCTGATCAGGTATCATCCCGGTGCCCGTCCACTTACTGCCTTTCTTTGTCCATCCCCCGAGTAGAGCATGACGCATTCAAGAGAGTGGTTTGTGGGTGTTCACTTCGTTGACCAAGTGATACCAGAGATCCGATGCCTGGAACCATGGCCAACCCTCACATGATAACGTGCCTACCGAGCTGGCCATGCTTCACATCACGACCCGAGAGGCCGTCAAGCCAGACCTCGCGCTTACGCCAGATCGCACAGAGGCATCAAGGCACTGCCGGAAAGCAACCCGTTCGCCCCAGACCAGGGAAGCACCGGGAGCTCACCCACGCCTGGTGGGGGAGGGCTCAACATTTCCGTCCGACCAGCAGTATCACGTCCAGCCAAAGCCGCCGCAGGGAAACGCGCTCCCCACTCCACTCCCACAACGAGACCGACTCGACAGTCCACGTCTCGATTGCCTGCTGGGGCGCGTCCCCGTCCCTGTCCCGCCACCCCTAACGACCTCAAAGGCTGGGCGCCGCGGCCTAGCCGCTACCGCCCCAAGAACGCGAGCCACTTCACTCGAGACACTTCACTCAGAGAGGTTGACTGATCCAGCCAGGCGGAAGAAGCGTGTGCGGGATGGCGCCTCGAGTGGCGGCCAAAGGGGACAGAATGATGACGCGGCTGAAGTAGGCCGCAACGCTGGCAAGAATTTCACGGTTGTGGTGCCGTGTGGTCGGCTGGCTTCTGCATTCAGTGACGAAAAGGGATGGGAAGGCTTGTTCCTCCAAATGTGTTTGGGTCGCTTCACTCGACGTCGGCCGATGGCCCTGGCTTGAGACTAGAGGACACCATCGACGTCCTGATAGATGTCTGGCGCAGGATGTGTATCCCGTGCCCGCCCCGTGCATGGATTCTTCGCCTCATCCCAGGTCTGGTTCCGGCTGGATTGGTATCAAGATCAAGTGATCGAGACAAGGAATCTAGGAGCTCTATCGGAGAGCGGGAGGCCTAAGTCTATTAGCAATGTTGGTTCATGTATGCTGAACGACTCTGCGGTGCTCGCGTGCCTTGCACACACGGTGGGGAAGCCATCGACATGTAGCAGAAGCCCTGCCCCGACACCGGATGTATTGTCCATTCGTGGGCGTTGTTCCAGCCTCGAATTTGACCACTGACTATTTCAAGTTTGATGTTGTGGGCTGCCATCACTGTTTTGTGCTTGTGCGATGGGTCCATCTTGGTCGACTCCAGCCTTCAGCCGGATCGATGTGCCATCGCAAGAATCGCGCGTCGGACCTTGGGAGGCGACTCAACACACGTCACAAGGCTTCCACGTAATATCATCCCCTTCGGCTGCGAAGGTATCGCAGTTTCACCGCGCGGGAAGGCGGCGTTCGGGGAAGAGCACCTGGAAATTATAGCAATCGCTCACAGGATGCGCGACAACCGTAGCGTGAACTTCGCCGGACAATAAATACAGACGATGTGTCTGGAGTCACCTTCGAGATGTAGTCCCAACCGCTGGGACTTGACTCCCAACGAAACCCGCGACGCATGGCTTCGAGCCAATCAATGCAAGCTCGACTTTCTTGTCACGCGATACACTCGCAGTGGGGGCTTCGACAAAAGGCGGCAGCTTTGTGTTATTCCACGAGGGACTTGGTCTCCTTGGAACCTGATGGACCTTGCGCGGCTCATCAGCATCAAGATCCTCGGCGTCGGTCCAATCACAGGCGATCCCAATGGGCAATCAGACCATGATCATGTCACAGCTGATGCATCTTTCCCCTTCCTTCAGTCACACATGCCGGTAGAGTCCTTCGGGGTTGGGTTGTGTTTGTAGCCCAGCGATGGTGAAGCGGTGCATTTTGTCGCGACGGCACAATCCCAATTCAACAGCCTGCATCGCCCCTGATCGACAAGTGAAATCGTGGTTTGTCGTTCAACATCCAGCTCGTCATGTGTCCTGCGCGCTGGACTCGAGGTATCAGACAGTCAGCAGCTTTCTCCGGACTGCCTCGACGGTAGAGTCAGGGCCATCATCAGCTCGATGACTGCTGTGAGAGAAATAGACGGCAATAAATGTGCACTGGCAACACCGCGTTGTGGAAATCGAGAACGAGAGGAGGCCATTGCCAATGACGCCTTCGCGAAACTAGGGTGGGCAAGCCTTCAGTTGAGAGCCGAGCTTGCTCTTGCAGGCCCGGAAATCCCCGACACGCTGCAACTTTGCAGTCAATCCTGTAGGATTGCATTCTGACCATTGTTCCTAAGCGTCGTGGGCGTTCATGGGCTCATTAAGCCTAGGTAGTCACACTGATCGAGCTGGTCGAGGTTGTTGACCACTGCACGGGAGTTCATTGCAGGTGATCGGAATGCAGACACAAAGACTGTAGACCTCGAGCTCATGACCTTTTCGTGATCAAAGCGCCGAGTAGAGACTGAAAGACTATGGCTGACAACGCTAGTCTGTCCATTGGGTGAGGCGTTGCTGTCCCACTACTGGTGCGGTTGACGCTTCACGAATTCCGTAGGATGGCCGAAGTGGTCGCGGAGAAGTGGACAAAACTCGGAGGAGGGCCGTTGGTTCAAAGTTACCCGCATCCATTCCAGGAATAACGAACCCCACCCCCGCGAGCCTTCGTGTGCATGGCCAACATGGGTAGGCCTTGGCCTTTTGGGGCCTCCTGGGCCTTGGAAGCTGGCCAGTAGCTCGAAATGGAACCGCTGTTGCCAAGTAAGCAGCCCTGGCAGCGTGGCAGCAGGAGAACCTTGGAAGGGGGAGGCTCAACAAATCGGGGTTCCCAACAAATCCCACAGCGCAGATCTGTGTCTGGACCCTGCAGCAGCTGGGGAACAGGACGAAAAAAAAAGATCCTCAAGCCGCACAGCGCTCTGCCAACACCGGGCCATTGCCATCCGTCACCTGACGAGCTTCCCTATAAGTGATGGTCGCCGTTCGACATGGCATCATGATCTGTCGATACCATGGGGAATGTCGCAAGACGAGGCGGTGATGGCTTTTTGATGGGCGTCGAAGGATGTTGAAAAGGAAACCCAGATTGAGACACGCGGGAGGGAGTGAAAATAAGAATAATCCCCCACATTTCACAAGCAGCTCGGCTGGAGGACCCCTGGTTCCTTTCGGCGGGCGGATAAGATAAGATGGGCTGCAGCAAAAGCAAAAGAAAAAAAAGTTGCGGGAGAGGGGTCTTTGGCATGTGAGAGAGCCGTTCAATGCGAGCTAACCGGGCCTGACCTGGCCTGACCTGGCCTGACACAGGACAGCATCATCACCCATTGACGCCGGCGGTCCTGAAGGGGTTAGGCACAACGCTTTCGCGCTCGTCATCCGCGGGACGCAGCAGACAAAGGTTGCCAATCAAAGGCTAGAGGATGCAGCTCTGTGATGATGACGAGGATCGTGATCGGGGAGTAGAAACTGCCATCATGAACCACCGCAACCGCGAGGTCGGGACGATCCGGCAGCAGGCCTGCAATGAATCGTCCGGTCCCGATCAGCTATGGTGATCCCAGACAGCCTAGCTTGATATGAAGGGGCTTGCATGTGATATCGTAGCTGAAGGTGCTGGTGCCGCTGGTGTTGCAGCTGCTGTCCTTTGCGAGGCTGAGACCACGAGGGCGTGCAACGGAGGCGGTGAGGGTCAGGGCCAATGTCTGCCGAGACACCATTTTCGTGGGCGGTCGGTGGCAACATACGCTGAGATCGGATGGGGCAGTTGAAATCCCTCTCTTTCATGCACCAGCTCGGTCTGTCTGGTGTCTGGCCAGTGTGCGAGATCCAGAATAGGAGAGACGCTAGAAGCTTCGGGCTTTTCTCCTTCCTCGATTCGAACAATCCAGGGGGCCCGGTTGACAATTTGGAACTGAGCTTTGCCGGGAGTGGATGCGCAATTGCCCCCCTCCCCCTCCCCAAGGGGCGATGCCAGAACTGCCCAGGTGTAGTCTGGCCGTATGGCAGGCACAGGGCAGGGCAGGGCGGGTGTGAATTTCGATGTGCGGTGGCGAGAATAGGCGAGGCAATGAACCCTGAGAACGGGCCTGGCTGTCAGATGTAGACAAATGGAGATGCTCGCCCATGCCCGTGACAATTAGTATTGGAAGCATTGGATACGCCAAGTAAGCGACTTGACAGACTACGCAGTAGCATACTGACTACATGCAGCCTCGGGCAGACTGGATAAGGACGGCCAGGACGACTTGACAACCAAGGAAGCACGGCATGTGTCAGCTCCAGCTCCAGGTTCGGGACCCAGCTTCAGCTCCAATGTGCAGATGCAACGAAAATATGCACCTTCACATGCACATGCTCATACCCATGACTGTGACCTTTCTGCTCACCTCAGCGTCAGCATCAGCATCTCGACCTTGGGCGACGAGGTAGGCGGTGGTAGTTTGTTGGTTTTCTGGCTTTGTGTTGCGAGATCCGTGAGCTTGGTCATCCATCCGGCCGTCTGGCTGGCCCGTTTGTAGACGGTGTGCCCGTACCGTAACCGCACCGGGGCGCACCTTCCAATGGGCGGTCTGTGCCTCTGGATTGCAGTCCCTTGAATTCCCTTCGGTCCCTTGATGCCCCTCCCAAGGCTGAGGAAAGACACAGGCCAGACCAGCCAGGCCGGGAATTGAAACTCGAGGGCCCCCACATGCATTTTGCCATCCGGCCGGGGCGATCCCCAACAGAAATCCCTGGCCCGGGATAATCGAACCCCCAATTGCTGCAGATTTGCACGCTGACCTGGAGGGACATCGATGGATTTGCCGTGCCATGAGCAAAAAAAAAAAAAGAAGCCTCGGAGCACAGCCAGCACGCACAACACATGCACGCGGGGCTCTGTGGGACAGACTGGCAGACAAGGTGACAAGACAGACAGGAAGAGGAACCCTTGGTGAGAGGGCCTGGGCGTACCTGAAACTAAAAGTATACCACCCTCCTCTACGTATTCCCCTAGTCCCTGGCGGTACCTTTTACTCGCGTGTACCTTGCTCCCACGCTACTACACGCCAAAAAAGGACAGACTGCCAGACGGTGCACCACGCACGCACGAGAAGCAACCAAGTTCTTTTCCTTCGTACCTGCTGCCACACACAAAACATCCTCGGTCCATCCGTTCAGCCTTTCCCTTTTCTCTTCTCCTGATTCATTCCTCTCCCCCGGAGCCGTCGTTGACACCAATTTGCCTTCCTCCTCCTTCGGTTGGCCCTCCCTTTCCCCTAAAACACCACACCAGCCCCAGGCTTTGTCTCGAGCGTCCTAGGAACGAACACAGGACACCACCACATCTTGCTTCTTCCTGTCTTCTCTCCTTCCTACTACTAGAGTTCTTTCTTCCTCCAAGACACCATCGGTCACACACAGAGCTAGGATAACAACACATCCATCCTCGGCTCGGCCACCTCTGGATAAGAACAATAATACCAACACCAGCACCAGCACTAGCACTCTTGAGCTGCCGTCTGTCAATAATATAACCACCCCACACAATGGCTTCCACAGCTGTGCCCTCCAAGGGCAACCCGGCCCTGCGGAGGACAATCACCTCTACCACCTGCGATTCGGACTCGGCGCCATCCACCACCGTCGCTTCTCCCTCCGACTCGCCACGCCCGTCGGCCTCGTCCACCTCCCTCTCCTCCATGTCCTCCCTCGACGCCATCAAGGGAAAGGAGTCGTACGGCAAGCTGATCGACTCGTACGGCAACCCCTTCGAGGTCCCAGATTACACCATCAAGGACATCCGCGACGCCATCCCCAAGCACTGCTTCGAGCGTGATGGTGTCAAGGGAATGGGCTATGTCCTCCGTGACATGGCCTGCCTGGCCGCCACATTCTACCTCTTCCACAACTTTAACACGCCAGAGTACATCCCCTCGTACCCACTCCGCTTCGCTCTCTGGGGCCTGTACACCTTCATGCAGGGCCTCTTCGGCACCGGCCTCTGGGTCCTGGCCCATGAGTGCGGCCACCAGGCTTTCTCGCCCTCCAAGCTGTACAACAACGTCGTCGGCTGGGTCCTGCACTCGGCCCTGCTTGTGCCATACTTCTCGTGGCAGATGTCCCACAGCAAGCACCACAAGGCCACCGGCCACCTCGAGCGCGACATGGTCTTCGTGCCCCGCACCCGCGAGCAGCAGGCCACCCGCCTCGGCAAGATGCTCCACGAGCTGTCCGAGCTGACCGAGGAGACCCCTATCTACACCCTGCTCATGCTCATCGGCCAGCAGCTCATCGGCTGGCCCAACTACCTCCTGACCAACGTCACCGGCCACAACTACCACGAGCGCCAGCGAGAGGGCCGTGGCAAGGGCAAGCACAACGGTTCCGGCGGCGGCGTTAACCACTTCGACCCCCGTTCACCGCTGTATGAGCAGAAGGACGCCCACCTCGTCGTCCTCAGCGACATCGGTGTCGGCTTGACTGCTGTTGCCCTGTACTTCCTTGTCCAGAAGTTCGGCTGGACCAACATGCTCGTCTGGTACTTCCTCCCGTACCTCTGGGTTAACCACTGGCTCGGTGAGTATTCTTCCCCTACCCTCTGCCTTATCATTCCCCGGAGCCGAGATGTACTCGAGATATTCGGCTGGTTTGTTGTTCGCTCGTTCGTAAATCGGTAGCTAACCTGGTTGTTATTGCAGTCGCCATCACCTTCCTGCAGCACACCGACCCGTCCCTGCCCCACTACACCGGCGAGGAGTGGACCTTCGTAAAGGGTGCCGCCGCGACCATCGACCGCGAGTTCGGTTTCATCGGCCGCCACCTGCTGCACGGCATCATCGAGACCCACGTTCTGCACCACTATGTCAGCACCATCCCCTTCTACAACGCCGACGAGGCCACCGAGGCCATCAAGCCCGTCATGGGCCGCCACTACCGCGCCGACGTCGCCGATGGCCCCATCGGCTTTATCAAAGCCATGTACAAGAGTGCCCGCATGTGCCAATGGGTCGAGCCCTGCGCAGAGGCTGAGGGACCCGGCAAGCACGTCATGTTCTTCCGCAACAGGAACGGTCTGGGCGAGAAGCCTATGAAGATGGCCCCTGCCAACTAAGGGATAGCCAAGCAAGCCATGATGGTGCTTGTGGTTGACGAGGTCATCCGGACGGCTCGAGTAGTCGTCTTGAATAGAGTTATGAGTTCTGCTTGATCTTTTCGCTTCGATACGACACGACGCGGTCGGTTCCTTGCTGAGGGGGCGAATAAGACGGCGCTTCGTTTCCCCGCTGTTGTTACAGTTCCTTTCTGTCCCCTCTTTTGCCCTTCACACGACGGATGGCCGACACTTGATGTAAGATCATCAGGAGGGAGAATATGACTCGGCAGAATTGAGTATATTCGGAGACTTAGAAAAAAGGAGAAAAACGAAAAGAGAGTTGGATCGGTATGGGGATGGACCCGCGGTGCTGTTAGAAGAAAAAGAAGATAGACAGGATTGATGTATCCAAAGCATTCAAGAAGAAAAACCAAAAAAAATACAGACAGACAAAGACGAACCAGGCCGGAAGAGCCTGAATAGAGAATTATCAAGCATTCTTTCCTAGCAGACCTGCCTTGCCGATTTTTGCGGGATGTCTTGCCTCTTGTCGGGGTTTACAGGGTCGGTGTGGTAGTGGCGGTGGAGTCCGAGATGGCGCGCGACGCGAGTGCGAGCTTGCTGGCTGAAGGATGAAGCCATCTCACCATCCGACCAAACCTCGTCTCCCCGTAGGCAGTGAGTAGAAACACTGTTGGTCGCACTCGTGAGATGTCGAGTCAGGAAGTAGCAGTAGCAGCAGCTGCTGCGATGTGAAGTAGAAAGAGGGAAGAAAGGTGCGGGGCAGGTGGAAGACTGACTAAGTACTACATGAAGTACGGAACAGCACGCGACCAGGAGCTAACCACCCTTTCTCGTTCCCTGCCTCCTCCACGGATCGTCCCGCACCCTTCGATGTAATGATGACAGGCCGGGTTCTGATGATACTCAAAAACTTGGTGTGGAGGGGAGGAGGCGTGGGGTCGGTTGGTGGCACACGCACGCAGGCAGAAATACAACACACCCATCCCCGGATCGGCGGGCGGAACGGGCGGGATGACGGGTCGCTCCGAAGACCCCGGGCGGGCTGTTTTTGTCTACCGGCCTATCGGGCCTATCCAGGTGCATGCAATGGTCAACTTGTCTTCCAGAGGGGACTTGGTGGGTGCTCAACTGGCAAGACCGAAAACACGTGATCGTCTCTCAGCTTGCGTGCTCCTTACTGCGTTTTGTTCTTAGTCTTCTGCGGTGCTCGGTTCTTCAGTATCAGTTGTCTGTCTGTCGTTGCCGCCGCGGCGCGACTGGACTGGGATAGCTGGGAACTTGATGGGACGTGAGGTGCGGGTGTCAAACTCAAGAAGCTCTGGCAGTATGCAGAATGCGCAGGGCATATGAGCTCATTGCCGGGTGTGCGGGCTCCTATGGGCCAATGTTTCAGCTTCGTATTGTTACTGCACGCCCCGTGGTCTCCGGCAGGACTTATAGATATTCGCGACATTCGATGAGTAGTGTTGGATCATAGAATTGTGCAGCCAAAGTCATGGGACAAGCATACTAGATGGCGGCGCCTCTCGTTAAATCTCATGATTCCAATCATCTTACTTATATTTCTAGATCACAACGAACACAGTCTTTGCTACCACTGTGGCCTTGCAACCCGCAGTGGGCTGCCGTCTTTGACTCGATGACTAAATTCGTGTGACGACAATTTGAGAAATATCAACATTTGCAAAGAATCGCTATGCACTGTCCCCGTCAATCTATTTCATGCCGATTTCGTTCTCTATGCCGCCAGGTCACACGAGCCTGAGTCCAGCTTGTTGACGGTGCCGCCGTTGTCGCTGCAGCCCTGCGTGTAGGACGTCTCCGCGCCCGATGCGGCGGTATCTATGCAGCACTGTACACAGGCGAGGTCAGGTCGGCCGATCTCTCGTATGCGCAAGTTGATTTGAAGCCTAGCCTGGACTTACCCCGGAGAAGAGGTTGAACTTGCCGCCCGCGGCGCCGCAGATTCCCTCTGAGTTGTCGAGATTCTTGAAGTCTGACGACTGACAGAAGAAGCTCGTGCCGGGCTCCTTGGGTGGCGTGGGCGTTGCTGTTACCGTCTCGGACGACTGACTTGGGTCTGTGGGTGTCCCCTGCCTGTGAGAGATGAATGTCCTTATTAGTATTTCGATCGTCTTCATGTGCCCTGGCTGGCAAGGCGGGAGACTTACGCGTTGGCGCCGTATCCTATGGCCAGGAGAGTGAAGAAGGTGGTGAAATGCATTTTCGTCTTGGTGGTTTTTGTCTTCCGAACAAGTTGAGTGAGTTGAATCCTTCTGTCATTATGTGAATATCAAGGACATCACGCTCGTATAAATATTGGTGAACATGTTTGTCCCATGTAGGCTAGCTTGTGGGCAGCGCGCGCGACTGGGGATGGGCATGATTCAGTCCGTGTCATGTATATATATAGATCGTCGTTGTTACAACGCTTGGCCTGGGCAGACTGCATTCGGAGTTATTTCGAGCCCGTGACGCCAGACTGAGGATTACCTTTTGATCGGTTTGTTTTAGTACGCAGTTAATCTGGGCATTTGTTCTTATGGCTTCCATCATGTGTTGGGGCGGGTCCTTACCCTGCCTACATCATGGAAACTTGGTCGCTCTAGGGAATGGGTGGGTGGATTTAATCTGTCTCAGAATTGACAACACTAAGAATAGGATTGCTTGACTCGTTAAAGTTACGAGGAATTAATACTACGTCTTGTGTGGCTCGCTAGATCAGAGGAAGCGTGCGATTGTTCGCCAAGATTTCCACACGTGAAACTTATATCACTCTTTAGACCCGCTCCTACTAGGTCATTCATAAATCCGTAGAGTAGGATTTACGTCCATAGTCAGCTAACATGCAATTATGCTTTGGAAGGTTTCCTAGATCGGAACTTTTGGGGTCATGGGCTGAGCTCACCAGTAACAACGGATGTATAAGCTGAAGGCTGGTATAATACTTCGATATATCAGCGACGTTTGAAGGTTCAACAAGTGAGCTTCTCTCTAGGCTGTTATCTGTGAAATGCTCGAAACTGTTGTATCCGGAACAAAATCCAGCCCAATTACATTGCATGTAACTTTACTCCGGGCGTGCTAACTCTTTATCGTCGAAACAAACCATCATCCTTCTAGCAGGTCGCAAATTTTCTCACCAGTAATTGCCGGGCTTTCTAGCTGGCCTGTTGGTTGGCTGTTCGATTGCGCTGATTCAATTTGCTGCGATATCTGCTTTGGCGGCCCGGCCTGGGTCTGGCTCAACAGGTCGTTTTTAGAGCTTGTGGCCATGTTCCGGAATTTCAAGAAGCCGTGGTTCTTCTGATGCGAGTGTTCCGGGTATTATCAAGTTCAGGAGCAGGCCATGCGGTCCCCGACCTTATCATGGTTTCGATGAATGTCTGAATAGCTGTTGGATGAACTGTCTTATCATTTGAACTATTTGAGGCTATGTGCTGGGCACTCAGCAATCTTGATATAGACGAGCTGAACAGAGTGTGAGTGATGGATGAGGTGTCCCGCATCCATCATCGTCAAATGTCACAAAGTGTAACTATCAGATCTCTATAAAAAAAGCCTATAAGTCAAAAGTAACTATAGACTGGTCACCCGGCTGCCTAGAGTGAGGCTGGGGAACCCACGGAGACGACTCCTTCAAGAACTCCTAAGCCGCGCGATGATCGACTTCGTTTCAGCTCACGTCTAAGATCTGCAGTGATATAGCGCCATTTTCGAATGCCATGCTGCTTGCCACTTTTTCGATCTTACCGAGCAAGGAAAAAGCCAAGGTACTTCGTATAACGCAAGCAAATCATGCAAGTGCTCGCGAACATGCAGGTCCCAGTAAAGACAATGATCCAACGATAAGACAAAGCTGATGGAGCTCCGGCCGAGTTTTGTTTGGAAACTAAAAGCCCACCAACAGGGCCTGCGAGCACATTGCCAATACCCTTGCCAAAGTTGAGCAAGGTGAAGACAATTGGTGTCGCAGTCACGTCGTCGGTTATGGCCGTGCTCATCCTCGCCCAGATGGCAGTGAATCCTGTCCCGAAGAATCCATATACCATAGCGAAGAAAATCAGAACCGTGAGCGACTGAGCTAGTCTCCACATGGTGAAACAAGCAATCGCAGCCATTACGGTTGATAGGCACGCCAAAATGTTCAGCGGTACTTTGTGATCAGATAACAGACCGAAGACAAACTGACCGCAGACCTGACAGACACTCATCAACGCGAGTAGGAGAGGCCCACTCTTGTCTCCGAGTCTCAGTGATGATGCATAGGAGGGCAGATACAGTGAAGGAAAAAAGTACCCCAGCCCTTGCAATAGATTTGAAGCCGAGTACACCCAAAATAGAGGACTTTGCAAGAATGTCCAGTTAATTTTGCGGACACTGGCACGTTCCGAGGGCGGCAGACGACCTTTGAGGAGAGGAATAAACGGTCCGGTGAGCAAGGTGAGAGCAACGGCCACGGCGCGAAGCGTGGTCCTGTACCCGTACTTCGCCAAAAGCGCTTGCAACACGAAGGGCGTGACGGATCCTGAGACGCCAGATGCCCCGCAAAGAACGCCATAAGCCATGCCACGGCGAGCGATCCAGTATTCATTGACCATGCTGAGAATGGGGTAATAGAATATCAGGAAACCGACGCCGTAAGCCACGCCTTGCGTGAGGATAAGCACCTCTAAAGTGGATGCGAAAGACCCTAGGATGAGTCCGGCAATGCAGATTGACCCTGATAGGCGCGTTAGCAAGTTACGCCTCAAAGGCCCAGCAAGTTATGAGACGTACACCCGACCCAGATCATGTGCCGCTGCCACCGCTGGTAGCGCTGGATAAAAGGCATGATGACTGGTGCTCCAAGATAGCCGAGACCGGATGCTATGGTGCCCACAACGGAAATGTAGCGATTGCCAGAAAATTCTGGAATCTTGGAGTAGTATTCTTGGAAGACACCAAAAGAAAGAGGGAAGCCTGTATTAAATTGGTGTCAGCTTCATCTGTCGAGTTCAATCAGCGATAGGAATATACCCCATAGCAAAGCCTCAAACATAAAGGCAGCGCAGAGCAGCCTCCAAGCAGCGGCTCCTCCGTCTACGGGCGCAAGCTCCTGTCCCCTTCGTCTGCCATTCCATGCATCACCCTCTTCGTCCTGCGGTTGCTGGCTCGTTCTTTCATGGTCCTCAACGGCAGTAGGGAGTATGGCTGATTGGGGTAGCGCAACGGGTACTAGCTCGGTATTGCTCATCGTGAATATTGAAAGAGACAGGTCCCAAAGAGAGTAGAACGAACAACTATAGGATCACATGCAATTACCCGGCGTCCGGTCCGGGAGCTTAATATTAGCGCTCGGGCGGGAGCTAGGCTAGACATTTCACCGATGCCGCCGTGCGGAGTCTCCAACGTCGGTCCAGCTTGATGGTGCTGTCAAGGGCAGCGTGGGTTAGTGATTCTGAGTGAGCGTTGTGCCTGAACGCTGAACCAATCATTCTGGAGAATTCTTGCACCTCTATTCTGCTCAGCTTCGATACTTCAGGTTTCTCTCCAGGAGCATCATGCTCATGTCGTCTTCACCTCACGACGCTGGCTATATCCTGAGCCCGCCGCCGCGTTGAGCGAGAAACGCCAGCTGATCCCGGGCCATGGTCTGGAGCAGGGAGAACACTGGAAGGATTATCTAGAGGTGTACTAGAAGTCTCAAGACTAGATGGAGCAGTGCTGGCGGGTGTTGTTTTGATGTGATGGAGCCGTTGGTGCCGGGTTAAAAGGTCGCGTCGCGCAAAGGCTTGGCCGCAGTGGCAAGCATAAGGCTTCTCTCGAGTGTCTACGCTCGCAGTCAGCCAGAAGGTATCAGACAATGGTCCACCGGGTTCTGTGGGCGTCTGCACATGACGTGCTAGGCCGAGTGTGGCACACGTGGTCGTCCACAGTAACACGAGTGTAGTGGAAGGGGGAAGGGGGCACGCACGGATGCGGCGATGCCGGCGGAGGTGCTCTCCACGGCCGAAGTCTCGGCCACAGTCATTACAACGCAAAGGATTTGCACCTCCAACCCGAGAAGCCATGGCGGTGATTTTAGCCTGCACGGGGAATTGCGTACCATCACAACGGCGTGGAGAAAGGGCAGTGGCCGCGGCGGCGTTGTCGTTGAGAATTGGGGCTCCGCGGGTTGACTCAGACAGGCTGTTGGATATAGTGTTGAAAATGGCACAAAGTCCATGCAGACACAGTGTCTCCAACGTCACAGTCTCACGCCCCTCACTACCTATGATTGTCCCTACCAGTCATGCTAGGCTACTCAGAGAACTACCAGGACTTGCTGTACCTCAGGCAGTCCTTCATCGGCAAAGACGGCCAGATAAAAATGAATCGCCGCAAGATCAAGCCTACCCGTGTGGCGTGTACCCTATTTGGAGTTGGCAGCGGTGCCTCCCTGTTGAACGTGGTCGACGAGCCTGACCTTGGCAAGGTCGGTGGTCTCTCGTGCTGGGAGAATTCACAATCATTGCTTCGATATCACATTATCACACTTATTGCTGTCCACGTGGCTGCGTGGCCCCCGGTGAAATACTTCAACCTCTTCCCTGAAGGTTCCGTATTGTGGTCTCAATGCCGTGAAGCATATCCCCCTACACTTGACCTGCTTCCTATTTATTACTTTACTTTTTTCTTTCCACTGTCTCCCCTCCCCCTTTGGTTTTGCGTTCCAAAGTTCTGGCCTGCTCTCTGTCTTCATTCATTCAAATAACAGGTTGTCTTTGTTGACATGGTGGTAAAAGCGCTCGGAGTCTTTCCACAAACCACGCAACAGAGGGCAACCGCTTCGTCATACTGGCCATCTCGACTTTGACCTGAAATGACCGACTGGGGCCCTTACTCTCAATTCCAAAATGCTCTTGCGGCCTCACCGGACATGTTCCCAGTGAAATTTCGTGCCTGATCTCTTGCTTCTGCACTTCCGACGTGGGTCGCGGGAGCCTCGCCGTGGAAATCAATATTTCCAGTTGCCACCCTTGCAGTATCAAAAACGCGAGCGTACTTCACCGTCGTGCCTGTTGAGCTGCTCGTCTCGTTCAGGGCAGGTCTATAGACCTGCAAGCATATCTTCAGAATGCGGTTGTGCTCTTTCAGCACGTTGAGAACCTCATCCAAGTCTTGTCTGGCAGCTCTTGCAGACGAGATAGAGAAGGTTTGCATAGAAAGCTCCAGGCCTTGAATTCTGCCTCCAACATCGTTGACAGATTGAGCGTAATTGGCGGCGAGCTCGTCTAGGGCCACACGTGTCCGATTCGCAGTTCGCCTATCGTCAAGTACTCTTTGTCAGTTCGACCCGTCTTGATTGCTATGCTCGGGATCGTACTGGTACGCACAGGTTTGTAAAGCTCAAGGCATCATTCAAAGTGCGCTGACATTGTGCCAGGTTTTCCTTCAAGATCTGGATGTCGCTCTCATTGAATCGAAGGCGGAATCGATCAATCCAAGTAAGGTGATCCCGGTCCGAGTGAGATGTGAGCTCAGCGAGTCTGTCCGCAAACGTCTTGCAGACGTCATTGCAATACTGCATTACTGGCTGCAGTGCTCTCAGGCTGTGCTTTTGGTCAGGCGAGAAATCTGAGTCTTCCAGCCCATCAAGATCATGCTGCAGTGATTTTGTGACATTCTCGAATGTCTCTAATGCATTGTAAAGACTCTTGAGTGTATCCGGTGCGTTTGTGAGACTCTTGATGATAGTCCTCAGCGCTTTGCAGCTTTCATATGCCAGACAAGTGACAGAAATGACACTTGCTGTGATGCTGAGAGGCTCGATTGGCATTTTTCCAGATACGTCTAAGGATAGGCTTTGAAGATTGAGGCCAGTCCATATTTCCAGCAAGGAACCAGCCGGTAGCGCCTTTTGGGCCTGTAGGGGATTTATAAACTACTCGAAGAACTTTGAAACATTTCCAACCTGGACCAGCAAATTATGCAGGCAGTACACAACCAGGCTCCCGATGGGCACAGCCGCAGGTTGAATATCGAGGGGGCTCTCTCGGGCAACACTACTGCCCAATATTGTAAGCACTAACGATGATATGCAGTATTCCATGGAAATAAATATATTTGAAGAGGACGCAGTTGCCATTTGCTGGCTTCTCCGAGTCTCGGGTCGCACCACATGCGCCAGTCGGGGAAAGAGGGCGCAAGCAGAGGGTGGATTACGTCGCAGGATTGCTATTGGACTGAGAATAAAACGGCCGCTCGTCACCTGCGCCTATTGGGAAAAGAACCAGCTGTTCGCATTTTCGAAAGAGGGGATAGGACTGAGGTTGCCTCCTGCCAGACGACATTCCAAAATCCTCGAGATTGTCAATCATTTCCGCCCGATTTGTCCACCTGTCCATCTCGATTTCAAAAGCATTGGCCAGGTGACTGCGCAGAACCTGAAGCGAGAGGCGTTCTGGCTGGTTTCGTCATTCGATGGACCGATACCATGGAGTATCAGGCTGCCCGGAAACGACAACGGGCTCCGAGCAGCGCAGGCGCTGGATCTGAAGCTGAGCAATGCCGCAAACGAGATTGTGTGCCACTTGCGCAACCAGCATCTACGGTGGGACATGCCACAGCAACAGGGTCTGCTCGGATGCTGAATGGACATGTGCATGGAGATAACATTCATGGTAATGTGAACACAACTATCAACTTCCACGCTGCTTCCTGCGAATATTTTGAACCGGTCGTGGGTGCAGGGGCTCCAGGGATTCTTTCTGCATCTGAAAGAAAAGAGCTCATAGAATGCCTCCGATTCCCCCAGCTAGACGCTCGTCTCAGTAATCTACGGAAAGCTGAATCGCGTACTTGTAACTGGATCATGCAGCGGAAAGATTACAAGGAATGGCTAGAGTCCGACGACCTGAATACTTGTGACGGCTTCTTTTGGATCAAGGGAAACCCAGGAACTGGGAAGTCCATCACCATGAAGTTTCTGTACCAGAGACTGCAGAGACAGCTACGAAATGCCAAGATGAAGGATAAACTGGTCATCTCCTTTTTTTTCAATGCTCGTGGCAACAAGTTTGAGAAGTCTACAATGGGTCTCTATCGCTCCTTACTCTTCAACCTCTTCACCCTTGAGCCCAATCTCCAAGAGGCTCTTGACCATTGCCGAAGAGGTGGCTATCACAACATCCTTGAATCTGAATGGCAGCTCCAGATGCTGAAAGAAATCTTCGAAGAGGCGGTAACTCTGCTTCAAGACCAAGGGAAAAGGCTGTATTGCTATGTCGATGCGTTGGACGAATGTCCAGAAGAGGATGTACAAGACATGGTTTCCTATTTCGAGGACCTTGTGGGCAACACGGACTCCCGACACTTCCGTGCCTGCTTCTCCAGCAGGCACTATCCCCAGATCTCTATGAGGACAAAGTGGGTATTCTTTTGACCTTTGTATCTAGCACAACAGACTGCCCATGAAATCACTTCAGCACATCTTTCTCTTCCCCATCTCCAAGATGACATCACTGCTTCATGATGCGAAATCCCCAAGACAGGCTACTTCAGACCATAGCACTAATTCAAGCATTCTAGGCTCACCATGACTCTCGAAAAGGAGCAGAATCACAACAAAGATATCAGACTTTTCATTGAGTCACAGCTCAGATTTGAGGAAGATGTTGACACCAACCTCTTACAACAGATAAGAGCTGAGATTCTGCAGAAGTCGTCAGGGATCTTTCTGTGGGTGAATTTGGTGGTTCATCAACTGAACGAGGTGCAACGTCAGGATGGCCGAATGACAGCCGTTCAGCAACGACTTCGAGAGATTCCTGACGCAGCCAAAGAACGACCAGCACATAATGGGACGATGTCACTCTACGGTCTATTCAAAGACATCATCCAGAAAGATCAGAAGAACATCGACGAGCTTGTTCGAATTACACAGATCGTCTTCTGCGCGAAACGGCCCTTGCATCCCAAGGAGGTGTATGTTTTGCTCCACCAGCAATATGATGCTCCCTTCGATGCCAGGGAGACGTCCGACAAGATTTTGATAAAGCACGTGCTAGAAGTGTCCAAAGGGTTGGCGGAAGTCACAAAGTCCGAAGAGCCAACAGTTCAGTTCATCCACGAGACAGTCAGAGAGTTCCTCCATGATGGCGGTTTGAGTACCATTTCCACACAATCAATTGACAGAGATGGGCATCAAGTACTCATTGCGAGCTGCATCAAACAAATCCTTGCTCCAGTTTCAGAGCATCTTGAAGTTCTTGCAGAATACCGGCATCGAGGTCATTACCGGGACACCAAAGTTCACAAAGTCACAAGATCTCGACTGGAGGAATTCCAGAAGCAAGCAAGTCAGAAATTTCCTTTCCTGGAGTATGCATTGAAGACTGTTCTTGTCCACGCTGAGGAGGCACAAGCCATGGGAGTTTCACAAAAAGATTTTCTTGAAAGCTTCCCTATTGCAGAATGGGTTCCCGTACACAATCTCTTTGAGAAATTCAACAAAAGACGGTATAGTAGAGGGACCACACCAATATTGTACATTTTGGCTGGACATGGTTGCGACCATCTTATCAGGAGCTCAGCAGAGTTCAGAGGGCAGTACGTGCGAAAGGTCGAGGGCAACGAGTTCTCATCGGCACTCTCCTGTGCTATCTACAACGGCAATCACGATACGGCATGGACCTTGGTGGGCCTGGATGCGAAAAGTCGACCCGAGGATATCGCGACGCCATCGAGGTTAAACGGGAACCGCCCCCTGATCCACTCACTCCTGATTTTCGGGGATTTGAATCTGGTGAGGAGGGTGCTGGAAGATAGACACGATAGCAATGAATCGGAGGAGACCCCTTTCCGCTTCGACCTGGTCCAATCAGCAGAGATGATCGACCTGTTCTTGGAGATTTCAGTTTTGCCCGGATTCCCATCGGCTGGGCGACGCCACAAAGAACCACAAACAGATCAAGAAGCACCCGGGCTTCCACGATCAAACGCAAACTTGGTCTTCATCCGCCGAGCCATCGAGAAGATGCCAGATTTGCTTGTATCGAAGGCCTGGGGGGGGAAGGACAATGTTAGACTATGCCATTCGCCAAGGCTTGCAGTCACTCGTGTCTCTTCATCTGGAATACTCAGGCGGCCATCAATCTAGCCGGGACGCTGTTCTCCATGCTGCAGCAGAAAAGGGATCACTCGACATGATCATCTTCGCCCATCGGTACCCTGCAAATATTGCTTCCCAAAACGAACTTGGCTTGACCGCCTTACATCTTGCCATGGCGCATTATCCACGAGATTCTTGGCCTGATCGTGAAAAGAAACTGCGATACTTGCTCTCAGAAGACCCATAATGCGTAGATGTGCGCGATCGTGAGGGAAGAACTGCACTGGGTATCGCAGCATATAATCGAATCCAAGGGTTTGAGGACGCTCTCGAGATTTTTGACCAAGCTGGGGCTGACCTCAATACTAAGGTACCGTGCAGCCAGTGCGAGAGACATGATCTTCCACTTGTGGTTTCGGAGGCAATACATTATGGGGCAATCCAAGAATTGGCATCTAATGGTCGATGCAACTTGGACGGGCGTGATAGCTTCGGGCGAACAGCACTATCATGGGTTGTTGCGCGGCCGCACAGAAGCAAAGGCTTTGACCACGGTAATGGTTACATTGGAAACCTCGTCCCAATCACCGCAGATTGCCTTCTGCAGCATCCAGCAGTGGATGTCAACTCTCGTGACGATTTCAATTGTACCATTTTGGAACACTTCATCCGACATCCATATCTCCTCAGATGGGACAGGGACGGATTTACAAGGCGCTTCGTACACAGGTTTATCCAATCCAATCGGCTTGATCCTAATCTTCTGACCAGCAATGGCCTGACTCCATTGGAACTGATCGTCTCACTCTACCGTACTCGGCCTCATGGGAATGGCGATGGTAACTTCGAATGGGAGCGGTGGAAAAACTCTAATCTATCATACATCACGCAGACAAGATCACCGGAAGCGTTCAAAGAGCACTTGTTTCGAAGTTTGGAGCTCCTCTTAGGAACAGGGAAGGTTGATATAAGTGTCCAGCGAAGTTGTGCACAGCAAGCTGCGCCGGAGCTCAAGAGCCTCATCTTGCGATATTGTTCTTGCGAGTCAGTGCCTGTGTAGATTGAATCTGCGTAGAGCGCAAGGATATCATCTCATGGCCGTGTTTAAATTATAATACGGTCTTTGCCACTGGGTGGATCCAGCGCAGTTGGCTGCGGACCTAGCCTGGATCATGCCTGGCGTCTGCCTTTGGGCTCATCAACGGTATAGCGAATATGAAATGCTCATGTCACAGGGTGCGCACGTCCGATCACACGGGCATCCGCAGTTGCGAATTTAATTCGAGGAATATTGGTATACTGCAATGGGTGATTGAGTGATAGTCTGGCGGATGAAATCGCCACGAGGAACAGCAGGAGCGGTCTGTAGTCAACGGCTTCGTTGCAGGGCGCTCCCGAATTCAACTCAGTGACCGCAGAGAGTTTACCGTTCGTTTGCCTCGCGATTCTGAGCGCAGTCCCGCGAGCTCATCGCTCGCGACGGCATCGTGCTCCACCAGATCACTGAGCCCGCCCCTGGAGACCTTCACGAGTGAAAATTAGTAGGGCAACGAGGTAGAGAGCGAAGACTCAACTGGAGCGCTCAGTTGGCATACAAGAGATACAGTAGCTGATCCCTCGTGTATCACAGTCTAGGTGTAAAAATTGTAAGCAGAGGATCTTTGAAAGATTCAATGTTGTGATGAAGTTCTCATGAACAGCTGAAAGGCCGGCCGACCAATAGAAAGCAGGCAATGTTAGGACATGTATGAAGATACGTGTTGGCACGCCGGGCAGCTAAGGGGGTCCAGTAGCAAGGTGACTTGTTTTATTGCGCAGAAAATAGATATGTATGTACACTTTCTTTCATTCTTTCTGTCAACATTATTTCTGACTCATCTTCCATATTCAAGCTAACTCGGATCGACGAAAAACAGAATCTGCAGAAGGAATTTAGAGACATGTGCGATCACGCAACGTGTAAATGGCTTGAATACGGTGTGCTGGCCGTCGTCGACTCCAAGGGTCGCCTGGGCGTTGTAGAGCGTGGCCGTCCCGCTGAGTTCTCGACAGACGAGGCGCCAGTCACGTTGACTATGGTCTAGTTGTAGTACTGGGGCTTGGGCATGGGCTGGTTCATGAGGCACTCGGGATGACGTTCCGTTAGGATCCTAGATCTTAGCGAGGTCCACAATGATAAAGATGTATTTGTCGGTGTCAAGTACGAGCTGGCCTCGAAGGTGAGCCTGCAATTCTCAGCTGGCTGGTATAAGTACCCTTGATGCCCTTGATCTGCTTGGCAACGGCCTAGGCTACCTAGGTAAGGTGTTGCGGCTACGCATTAAGAGATTAGGATTCCTTAACGCCATCACTGTGTTAAATTTTGGACCTGCCACCGATGCATCGTTCTACTCTGGTGCTGCTACCCGTCAGTATTGCAGTAGTGCCCAAGAAACGCAAGTAGATACCGGCACACAGGCGTTGAGACTTGGGCACTTCCGCTGGGACAGAGATGTAGACTACCAGACAAGGAGTAGAGAATTTTATCGGTCCCGTGAACAATCTCCGTACAGTGGGATCTTAAAAGATCAAAATGGTCAGATATCGTGAAGAATTAGGGATGCTGTCTTCGGTGGTTGTCTTCACTGAGGTTGAGATGTACCAAAGTACCTCCCCGCTTACCTAAGCTGCCGGGGTGTGGTCGTGTTTCCCAGCCACCCAATTTGACGGGCAGCCGCATGGGCCAGACAACTAGCTCGTCACGCTGCTCTCGCGACTCCACCGCTAAAACATCTCCTTACCAACTTGACTGCATCGCATCAATGCCAGTAATCTAATCAAGCACTTATTATTACCAGGTCGCTGGCCAGTCGCTTACATCACTCATCCTCCACAGACCAGACTTCATGAACTTGCAGAGGTCGTCTGGATCTGGAAAAGGGGTCTCTTGACACAGTCACCTCTCCCATTCACTCCTATGACCTCTCGCTTCGAGCCCTCCTCCCTCCTCCCTCCACTCCTGCTGCCGTCGTCTCAAGCCGAACGTCAAATACTCCATCGCACATCGGAGCAGCACGTGTAGATTGCTTCGTCGTTCGCTCCCAACAGCCAAGCGACAGGACCCAAACAGTCCTGGGCGTTGGGCGGGGCCTTGGAAAAGCTGCCTGTCTGCGATTCTCGCACCTACACTGTCCAGGCTTTCGAGCCTGGTCACTAGGAAGGGGCTTCCCAAGAGCTGCCGGTTGGCGAACTGCGGCGGCCTACTCGTGCCGTTAGGTACTTGATACGACCTCGTCCTCGCCAGAATCACGGCCGCTCTGTCACCGGAGTCGGTGTGATTCTGTGCTGAGACGAGCTATTGGGCTAGACGCAGGGGCTTCATTATCGACCACTCTAACTCGCAGACTGTTTCTTGCTGATGTGCTTATAGGGAGGTCGAAACACCGTCATGACCACGTCTCCGCCGCCGCCTGCCGATGTTCCCGAGACGACAACGCCCGTGGCTGCTGTGGTAGAATGGGCGGGACAGGATGGCCAGCCACGCTATTTCAGCGACTCCAGCTCCAACCCTGTGACCCTGACAATTGATCTCGATCGCTCCTCCAAGACTGCCCTGCTCAAGATCCGAACCCAGCTCGAGCTCCGCAAACCCGTCTCTGGGAAGACGAGTCTTTCTCTGTATATTCCACCGGAGAGAATCCATTCCGCTGCGCTCGACTCTAGCGACCTGTCGACGGAGTCCAGAAGGCTACAGGGCCACAAGCTGGTGTGCGTGCGGTTGAAATTGACCAGCGCAGCCGACCTCGTGGCGCCTGATTGGCCTCTACGTCCGAACAACAAAGTCCACGGTGCTGTGTTGGATTCCGCTCAAATACTCGCCCAACAAACTTCTTTCACTCTACATGTTCCAGATATTGTCTTGGATAAGGCTCAGCTGGAATGGCTGTGTGAATCGTTATGCCGGCATGAGCTTCGCTCAGGCGAGTTGGCTATGGACGGCGGCGGTGCCTACGAGGGTCAAAATGGCAGGATCATCAGCCCAGAGCTGTTTGCTCCTCGTGATGGAGCTACAGCCCAGGCTCCCCCGTCATATGACGAGCTCGAAGCTCCGCCACCGCCGCCACCGATAGTGCCTCCTGACCACGGTAAGACGACCCCGTTCTCTTGTTACCTGGATGTAGCTGTGCTAATGCGGAGCCAGAGTCTGAGACTGCGTCCAGTTCCAAGAAAAGGAAGCTAAGCGACTCCGCTTCCGAGAGCGTATCACTCGGGTGTATTGAGCGAATCTGCAGCAAAATCTTTACGGAGCAGTTGGGGCGGATGGAAACTCGCATGAAAGAATGGGTCGACCAGCGATTGACGGAGCAAGAGAAGAAGTACGAGGACAGGCTAGACCAGCTCGAAGACCAGATCCAAGATATCGAACGCCATGTAGACGAGCGGGTGTGGCTGGAGGTGGATGATCTCCGGACCGGAATACACGACGACTTTGACCAGTTGAGGACGGAGACGGAAGACTTCATCCGTGAGGAAAATAGGACTGCTGTGGATGTCATCAGGAAGGAGCTGTCGGAGAGCGATGTAAATATCGTCGGTGGCAGGTTAGAAATAACATGACATACGCTGCTGCTACTTCGATTGTGCCCAATTAATCTCTACAGCCGCTTTACTGAACATGATACTCCCCATCATGGTACTCCCCATGCCCACTTGCGATAGTCAGTCGGTCAGCCATTCAGCTAGCCGATCGTCCAGTTTATCGCTCCGCTCTCCCAGGTGCTTATCAAAGTACGAGCAAGCTGGCCTGGCTGGCCGTAGCTGGTCCCACTCGACAAGAGGCTGGGCCGTTCCACGAGAAACCTGGCCGAGTCAAGGAGCTCCAGCTCCGGGCTTTGGAGTGGGGCACGACAGCTGTTGAGCCTGGAGAGCTGGGACCGGGGAATGACGTCTTGGACAGCCGCACATGGGAATTTGAGAGATTTGCATCCTGACGGAGACTGCCAAAATATCCCGAGTCTCTGTCTCCAGAGCTTGCTAAACATATCTCAGAAAATCTTCCGCTGCACACGGCCTCGGGGAGTCAGGCAGGCAATGCAAACAGGCCAACCAGCCGGCCGAAGGAGCCTTTCCTGTTCCTGTCGCAACAACGACACACTCCTGCAGGCTGTGCCTGCCCTGCTCCCAACAAACAGTACCAAGAGTCACCAAGCGCCAACATCTCACCGCATGTCCTCGCAGTAGCGCAGTGCAGCACCATCCCAGAGGTTTTCTTCCCGAGAGCGCTAGACATGGTTTCGTGGTTGCACTGGCCTTGCCTGCGGCGTTAGCCCCAAGGCTAGCACAGCTGCATTTGGGTGCATGGGGGGCCGCCAACGTTGCGTCGAACTGGCTTGTTTCTTCTTTTTCTTTGCTCTTTGAGTTGACTAGCTTCCCAATCAGCAGAGTGCTTGATTCAGTCGCGAGGTCGAAAGTGAGGCATCGTCGATCTCACCGGTGGAGGCTCTCACGATGGTGCAGCGAGATATCTACCGGCAGCTTGAGGCGGCCAGCCATTATTCGGTACAGGCCTGCGGCCGGCCGCCATCTCGATCCCATCTTACCCACACACCGAGCTATCGTGCTGACAGCCTGCTCGCTTGCCTGCTCGCTTGCCGGTGCACGAACAGAGAGAAAGACCATACCAACCTGCTTGTTGCGTTGAGGAATCAGGCTGGCCGCCCCATGGGGGCCCCAGTCGAACTGCTGCCATGGCTTGGACTGGCCTGGGCTGGCCTGACCTGGTCTGGCCTGACCTGACCTTGGTTTCATCACCGGTCCACAACCATCATCACGATGTAGCTCAGCAGTACCTGGGCTGGGGCTGGGGGCTTGAGCTGGTACCTGCCCGTCACGATGGCTTCGATCATCCACCATGCCGTGCCTTCCTCGAAGCTTCCTTCCCGCGCCTGCCTAGATCGTTGGCAGGGCCTGACTCTCGTGCAGCGGGAAGGAAGGAGCTTCGAATGGACCGCAAGATCATGAGCTACCCTTAGCTGGGTAGCTCTGCATCTCTTCTCTTGCGTTCTTTTGTTCCTTGTCCTTGCATTGCAATGCACTCGTTGGTCGCGCTACCGGGAGTACTAGAAACAACCACCACTAAGTAGTGGGTAGGTACAGCTCGGCATCATCTTCCTCTAGCTCCCGTCCGCGAGTTCTATTTTCCCCCTTCGCTGACAACATCTTTTTTCTCTTACTATTCTTCATTGTCGTTTCTGTTCCTTTCTTGACTTTAAATTTTTGTCCTGCCTTTCTCTTTCTGTGTCTCCCCTCTGAAACCTGAATTGGGTTTGACCTGCACGGTCCCCCTCAAAAGCTGTACGGTCCTCCGTGTTCCCTTCTCCATACTCCATACTCTCCATATTAACCCCAGCTAGGCACAGCTCCAGCCCGCACGTCAATCGCCGATCCCCCGAGCACCCCTCCTGCTTGCTGGGCCACTGCCAGCAAGCCAGGCCTGCCCCTCCTCTCCAAACACGTGTGTGTGCATGCGCGCGTCCCCCCAACTTCCTGCTGCCCAGCTCTGCGCGGGGCAGCTCTTTGTCCTGACAACATGATCCCAAAAACCATGGTGTCTAACGAGGTTCACCTGTTGCCCCTCAACGACGACGGCTCGCCCGATGTGGCCGGCCAATATGTCTACATTGCGCCCAAGACACACGACCCTGTCACCATCCGCTTCACAATCGAGGGTACCTCGAGCATATGTCGCCATGGGAGCTTGTGGGTCAACATACCCGAGAAGGGACATGAGTTCCAGCGTCACAAGTTCAGGGAGTTCCCGTATGTCATGAACAAACCAGCAGCCATTAATAGCTCTATGAGCTGCCCCAGCGCCCAATTGACCTCTCACTGACTGACTTTCCTCTCAATTGCATCAGGCTGGTTCCCAATTTCTCTCGTGACATAGAGATATCTATCCCTATTTACCAGCCCGGCCCATACACTTACTACGTCACCTACGCAGCTCTCCCGAAGCTGTCCAACGAGCTCAAGGATGCCTCTGCTAGTGACGAGAAGCAAAAATCACCCCTCTACTACATCGATGTAGCGCCTCGCTTGACCCTGGACGGGTCGTCGCTCCCCTTGCCGGCGCTGTCCGTCTTTTCCATCCTAAGCAAGTTCATGGGCAAGTACCCTCATGACTGGGAGAAGCACCTCGCCGGCATCAGCGACAGGGGCTACAATATGGTCCACTTCACCCCTCTGCAGGTCCGCGGAGAGTCAAATTCGCCCTACAGTCTGTACGACCAGCTTTCTTGGGATTCCACGAGCTTTCCCGACGGTGAGAAGGATGTCCAAAAGCTGGTCGAAAGTCTGGAGCGGAAGCATTCTCTGCTGAGCTTGACGGATATCGTTCTCAACCACACAGCCAACAACACCGACTGGCTGCAGGAGCACCCTGATGCCGGTTACAACTTGACTACAGCCCCGTGGCTGGAGTCGGCGTACCTGCTGGACACCAAGTTGCTCGACCTCGGGTACAAGTTGGACAAGCTCGGCCTGCCGACTGAGGTCAAGGCTGTCGATGATCTCCTGAAGATCATGGAGGCAGTCAAGGGCGTTTTGAGTGACATCCGGCTGTGGGAGTACTACGTCGTTGACGTTGACCGCGACGCGGATGCTGGTGTCAAGGCATGGACCGAGGGACGAGTCGATGAGGCCTCCCTCAAGCTGCCATCCGGGACCGTCGAAGAACAAGCCGCTTTCATACGTTCTGGCCTTGATGGCATGAACCACTTGGGCGAGCGGTTCCGACGGAAGCTCAAGCCAGAAGTCGGTGCTGCCTACATAACGGCCCTCGTTGGAAAGTCTGAGTCGGCAGACGACGCGAAGAAGGCCGATGCTCGGAGCAAACTCGCCGCAGGACTCGACGTTATTAACGTCTCTTTCTACCAAGAGTACGACGCCGAGTCTGCTGTGATACTTGACCAGCTGTTCAACCGGATCAAGTACTGTCGCTTGGATGACCATGGACCCAAGATGGGTCCGATCGGGGCCAAGAGCCCGCTGATTGAGTCGTATTTCACAAGACTACCTGAAAATGAGAAGACGGCCAAACACAAAAAGGAGGATCTCGCACTTGCAAACAACGGTTGGGTTTGGGGCGGCAACGCACTTGTTGACAATGCCGGACCCGACTCAAGGGTGTACCTCCGTCGTGAGGTCATTGTTTGGGGTGACTGTGTCAAACTGCGGTATGGCAAGTCTTCCGAAGACAGCCCTTTCCTCTGGGATCACATGACCAAGTACGCTCGCACCTTGGCCAAGTACTTCGCTGGTTTCCGGATCGACAATTGCCACTCCACTCCAATCCACGTCGCTGAGCACATTCTTGATGAGGCGCGGCGGATTCGCCCAGACCTTTATGTGGTTGCGGAGCTGTTCTCGGGATCCGAAGAGATGGACTACGTCTTCGTGAAGAGACTTGGACTTAGCTCATTGATCCGTGAGGCAATGCAAGCTTGGAGCACTGGCGAGCTCAGTCGCCTGGTCCATCGGCACGGAGGTCGTCCGATCGGCAGTTTCGAGGTGGATGAGATCTCCAGAAACGAGAACAGATCGCCCACCTCCCCTACGGGACAAAATGGCTCGTCCCAGAATGGTGACCCAGGCTTGACAAGGGAGATTATTCGCCGCATCAAGCCTGTGCCGGTGCAAGCGCTGTTCATGGACTGCACACACGACAACGAGACACCAGCTCAAAAGCGCGATGCTCGGGACACTCTGCCCAACGCTGCACTTGTCAACATGTGTGCCAGCGCGACTGGAAGTGTCATGGGCTACGATGAGATCTACCCCAAACTTGTTGACCTAGTGAGCGAGACAAGACTGTACCAGTCTGAATCATCGAACGGCAAGGAAATCAAGATTGGCGGCGGTCAGAACGGCATAGGTGGTGTCAAGAAGCTCCTGAACCAGATACATACGTTGATGGGTCAGGACGAATATGAGGAGACATTCATCCATCATGAGGATCAGTACGTCACTGTTCATCGGGTTCATCCAGAGTCTCGCAAGGGATACTTCCTCATCGCCCATACCGCATTCCCAGGATACGGCAACGGCAACGGTGCTTTCAACCCTGTACATCTTGCTGGCACCAAAGTAAGGCACTTGGGCAGTTGGATGCTCGAGGTCGACGCGAGCGAGGAGACCAAAAAGGAAGTACTCGAAGACAAGAAATGGCTGCGTGGTCTGCCCAGCCGCGTCGTCGACCTTCCCGGTGTCCGCATTGATGTCAAGGGAGACGACACGACAATCACAGTCCGTGACAAATTCCCTCCTGGCAGCATTGCACTGTTCGAGACTTGGATCCCCGCTGCTGAGCACTCGGCGGGTCTGGATACCTTTGTCACGTCGGGTGCGAAGGAGGCTTTTGGAGACTTGAGTCTCATCGATCTCAACTTCCTGCTCTATCGTTGTGAAGCTGAAGAGCGTGATGCAAGCGGTGGTAAGGACGGCGTCTACGACATTCCAGGCCATGGAAAGCTCGTTTATGCCGGCCTGCAGGGGTGGTGGAGTATTCTGAAGGACGTCATTCGTGACAACAACCTCGCCCACCCGCTGTGCCAAAACCTTCGAGACGGCCAATGGGCTTTGGATTACACCATCGGCCGCCTGGAACGTGCCTCCAAGGCTGAGTTGTATTCCCGTCTCGAGAAGCCAACCGCTTGGCTCAAGGAGCGCTTTGATGCAATCCGCAAGATTCCAAGTTTCCTCTTGCCACGATACTTTGGCCTCCTTATCCGGACCGCGTACATGGCGGCTTGGGAACGCGGTGTCTCTTTGATGAATGACAATGTGCAAAGGGGCCAGTGGTTCTTGCAGAGCTTGGCCATGGTCAGCGTGCAAGAGCTCGGAGTCGTGAACTCTGGCTCCCTCTATCCGAAGACCCTCGTGCCATCTCTAGCAGCTGGCCTGCCTCATTTTGCGGTAGAATGGGCGCGCTGCTGGGGCCGTGATGTCTTTATCTCCCTCCGAGGTCTTCTGCTCGGCACTGGGCGATTTGATGAGGCGAAGGAACACATCCTCGCTTTTGCCAGTGTTCTTAAACACGGCATGATCCCCAATTTGCTTGCTTCCGGCAACACTCCGCGATACAACTCTCGCGACTCAATTTGGTTCTTTTTGCAAAACATTCAGGACTACACCAAACTGGCACCAAACGGCATCGACATCCTCAAGGCGAAGACCAAGCGCCGATTCCTGCCATACGATGACACTTGGTTCGATGTGGAAGATCCTCGCGCTTATTCAAAGGAGAGTACTATCGAGGATATTATCCAGGAGGCCCTGCAGCGCCACGCAGAGGGCATGTCCTTCCGTGAGGCCAATGCAGGACCCCAGATCGACTCACAAATGAGTGATGATGGCTTCAATATCGAGATCAAGGTCGACTGGGCCAATGGCTTTATCTTTGGCGGCAACCAGTCAAATTGCGGAACATGGATGGACAAGATGGGCGAGTCTGAACGTGCGGGTTCCAAGGGTGTCCCTGGCACCCCTCGTGATGGCGCAGCCGTCGAGATCACTGGCCTGCTTTACAGCACGCTGCGTTGGGCGCAGGACTTGAGCGCGCAGGGCAAGTTCAAGTACAGCAGCGTGACGAAAGCTGACAAGTCGACGATTGGCTACAAGGAGTGGGCGGATTTGATCAAGGCCAACTTCGAGCGATGTTACTACGTGCCTCTATCAAAAGACGAGGACTCGGAGTACGACGTGAATCCGAATGTCATCAACCGTCGTGGAATCTACAAGGACTTGTACAAATCTGGCAAGGAGTACGAGGACTACCAACTGAGACCCAACTACCCCATCAGCATGACCGCTGCACCAGATCTCTTCGACCCAGAGCACGCATTGCACTCCCTCGTGCTCACCGACGGAGTGCTTCGTGGGCCGACTGGAATGGCGACTCTGGACCCTGCAGACCTCAACTACCGCCCATACTACATCAATTCTGAGGACTCGACCGATTTCGCGACGTCCAAGGGCAGAAACTACCACCAAGGGCCAGAGTGGCTGTGGCCCACGGGCTATTTCCTGCGTGCGCTACTCAAGTTCGATCTGCTCCGTCGGGACCCTCAAGACAAGGAAGGCCGGACCGAGGCGTTCCAGCAGGTCACTCAGAGATTGATGGGATGCAAGCGAATGATCCAGGAGAGCCCATGGGCCGGCCTGGCGGAGCTGACGCAGAAGAACGGGGAGCACTGTGGCGATTCGGTAAGTTCAAGTGCCCAAGAGAACCGTGCGATATGTAAACAGAACACATGCTGACAACACTCAAACAGTGTCCTACCCAGGCCTGGTCGGCTAGTTGTCTGATTGACCTCTACATGGATGCTGCCGAGTACCAGAGCGGGGACGATGTTGGCCTGAGCAAGCTGAGCATCTCAACCTGAGGTCTGCATGGGGAGAGAGCATTTGGATATTCAGGGGCTATCTTGCCGATCAACAACCTGAGTAAGTGACATGAAAATGAGGCTGCAAATGGGCAGTAAAGAGGAGGAAGTTGGGAGTTGGCGCGCACATACCTGAGTATACGACAGAGCGCATGGGCATAAGAATCGGCGAAAGCAACCAAAATATTTTAAATCATAGCATAGACAGGCACGTATTCTCATCATCACCTATAGAGATCGAATGAAATCCTGGATAAATGAGTCGCATTAAGTAGCTAGTGATGTCTCTGTCTTTATTACCCTGGGGGGGGGGGGGCGCGCAACCCGGACGTGATGCGATCCAAGATCTGATCTAAGCCATGGCATGCGCCCCGTGCGCTGTCTTCCAGAAGGCTTCCTCATTCCCTACAGTACAAGAAGAACTCCGGACGAAGCTGCCAAAATTGTTTCGTGTGGGTGTTGCTCAAGTCCAGGGAAGCCCTTGCAGCTGAACTTCATGCAAAATGACGCCCGCCCAGTCTCCGCCAGCCCGGAGCTTTGATCCATGCGTTTTCATTACAAGCAACTTGGGCATGACCTGTCTGGGCCCCCTGTGGCTGGGTCACCCCTTGAAGCCCGGGGACATGCAAAAAACCTAACACAATCACCCATTCACCTATCACGGTACGCGCCTCGCTCCATTTCAAATTTTTGGAGTCTGTTCCGCCAGGCCCTCGTCTCCCCAGGGCCCTGGGTGGTGCAAGGGAGAATGGGGGAGGAGGCCTGCAATTCGGGGCCCCTTCCCGTCGTCGCGCTGGCCCTCCAGGCCGTAGCTGGGTTTCAATTCACCGGGAGGCAGATTTGGTTCTGGCTCCCAAACTCAAAGGTCTCTCTACAACGGTCTCACGATGCAGGGGCTTATGAAACGTCGGAAGTGAAAGCAGAATTTCTCTTGACCGTCGTCCCTTTTCCCCCAGCCCGCCTCATATTAACGACGGCAAGGGCGCGGGGGCGGGACGGTGGGGTATTGGTATTGAGGTGTATATAATATGTCTGTAGCCAGTAGAGAAGAATAAGGAAATTCGTAGTGTGAAGAGTGTTTTGGCGATGATGACGGTGTTGATCAAGTCGATGGTGATCCTCCTCCCCACCTCACCCAGCATCACTGGACGAAGCCGATAACAAACCACATTTTTCAAGTTCGTTAAAAATTCCTCTGCCTCCTCCCCTTCTGTTCTTCTCCAAAAACAAAAAAAAGACCAACAATCAAAGGCCCCCAACAGTAAAACGCCTCCTGGGTGCAGTAGGCACGTCGCCTACACCAAAAATAGCAAAAAGAGTATAACGCCGGCCCGCCCTTCTTTTTGAAGATGATCCGACCCATTGGCCTGGTCAATCAGAACAGCATGTTGGGAATTTCAACAGGCGAGTACCTGGATTGACATGCAGAGAAACAGATTGCCACCTCCACCGGCTGTAATCATGCGGGCCTAATAGTCGTAGATCGGCAAAGTCATTACCATTCCCCGTACGCCTTCGACATCCATCCTCACCACTCCGCTCATGTCCTGATGCCCCACTTGTTCTTAGTCTTGCCCGGCTTCTCGGTATCGTAGACGTTAGCCTCGGAGATGGTGGCGGGCATGAAGACGCCTGGTCGTCCAGGGTGCATTGAGCCCTCGGAGCGTGTGGGCGTGCCGCCGGGCCCGCCGCCGTAAGGGTTCTGTCCCGATGTCGTCCGCCGCGCGAGATTCTTGCCCAGCGCGTACTGGCGGTCCTTTTTGCGCAGGTAAGACCGTCGCCACATGGCGGCGCCGATCCAGATGCCCGCGATGCCGAGAACCATGACGATGATGAAGACCACCCAGCGCCAGTGACCGTCGAGCCTGGAGTTGATAGTTAGTCAGCCGTTTTGCGGTGATGTTTGGGGTTCAAAGACATTACTTACCATGAACCGCCGCTGCCTGAGCTTGAGCTTGATGAGGAACTACCCGAGCTTCCGCTGCTGCTCGACGAAGTAGAGCTCGCTACCTCACCCACATTCGCACACAGGCTCTGGTACCAGCTCGTGAGGGTGGCAAGCCCCGAAGGGTCTGCGGCGCAGGCGGCATCGCACACGCCTGCTGTTGTGGTGGAAAAGGGGGCAAGTCGGGCATCGGAGCAGAAACAGGCGTCGTAGGCGGAAGCGTCGGCTGTTGGTGCGGCTGGGGGCACGCAGGCGCCGTTGACGTCAAAGAGGGGGCCACAGGACGACGCGCAGGCCGGCAGGGTCGAAAAGGGGACGATGGTCGTTTGCGCTGTAGGAGAGGCAGGTCAGTCAGGTGGCCGGTCTTGCATATCCAGGTTTTGAGGTCTGATTTTGGAAGTGGAGGCGGCCTTGGCCGTTGTGACGTTGGCTGAGCCTCTCGGTGGGTTGAAGTTTGGAGGGCGGAGAAAAAGGCCTGTTGTGAGAAGTCAAGGGAGGAACGTTAAGGGAGCAACATACCCATCGTGAAAGTTGAAAAAGACTAGATATTACAAATGTGGACAATATTGTATGGTGTTTATGCAATTCGATTCAATGCAGATGGGCTGCCGAGTACAATAGTTCGAGGCGTGCAGCCGGGTATCGTGGTGTGAGAACCGGAACCAGCGCGTGGTGGCGGGTGTCTTGGACAATTGGTGCTTGTGTACTGTAGGTAGGTATGTACGTTGGAATGCTCGTGTCAATCGTCGCCTCTCGGTATTATGTACGCTATTCCGTGGCGAGAGTCTCCTCAATGTCTATCTCTCTTGCGGCGGTGTGTGGTGTCGATGTCGAAGCGTTCGTTTGTGTCGCGTCGGGCATCCGATGTGGCGCTGTGGTGCAGCGTCGACGAGAAGTCGAGTCGAGTCGTGGGAAACCGGGGGGTTGGATCGGAGTAGGATGGCGATGACGAGGATGATCAAATAGTGTTTTATTTGACCTGATAGTCCTGGTTGCGGTTTGGGGGGGTTGCGACGGAATGGATTAATGCAGTCTGTGCGGGAGAGGCCGTCGGATCCGTGGATTGGTATGATCGGATGGGTTGGATCTTCTTGGTGCTGGATTCGGAGTGTGGATTGTGGGTTGTGGATGGCTGGAGGAAGGTCGAGGCTACTTGGCGCGGCAGTGATCGTCGGACTGGAGCGAGTGAAACCAGCGGTCGTCGTCAGCCAGCGAGCGTTCCTTCTTTTTATTCTTGTCTTGACGACCGTCCCCCGATTCTTGCAGCGTTGCACTGTCTAACGAGCGTGGTGTGTCGTCGAGTTGAGGTCGTCGGTGAGGCCCATGAGAAGGAGACGAAGGTGAGGGAGAAGGGGCAAGCAAGCAGTATTGGCCTGAGGACTGAGTGGTAGAGAAGAGTGTGTGGCAGTGGGTATGGTAGCAGATGGCGTGAGTAAGACAAGGAAGGACAAGAAAAGACCAAGACAATCAAGAGGCGCAGGTACACCGGCTCGCCTGATCAACTAACTAACTAACTGGCAAGGGAAATGGGCGATGGAGCGCTATTGGCTGCGAGCGAGTAGGTGTGAAGGCACCGCGCGTGAGGGAGCATGTACGGTATGTATCTACTTCGTTCCTGCCCTGCGTGCCTCGCGGATCTCTGTACCTCACTCCATGCATTCCAATCATTCCATTCCACCGCGAGGCCCAGCCACGGAGGACCCTGTCCCTGCCCCCTGTCAGCCCGGGGACGCTGGACTAGAAGCGGTCAAGTGGGTGACGACACCCCAGCCAACACGGACACGATTGGCGGGAGGAAGGAGGTGGGGACCGACCGTCCCAGTGTTATGAGTGGTTCGCTAAGCTGTGCCGGATTTAGCCCGTTCAATTTGCCTTACCTAAGCTCTCCGGTCCCTCCCTTTCTTGCCTCCCCCCCCCCTCCACGAGCAACCCTCTGCATCCTGGCATCTCTGCATTTCCCAGGCTCGACCTGCCTGCCCGCCTGTTTTTGTTTTTGCGTTTGCAGCTAGCAGGTGGTCTAAAATCATATCATCTCAACTTCTCACGTCACCTGCATGCGGTCTATGATGCCAGTGCCAATGTCCGGCTCGCCTTGGCCAGGATCAAATACGAACTGGTCCAGAGGCAGAGGCGCGTACCGAACCGGACCCGACGAGCAATACGGCAGGGCAAGCTGTCGGTGTTGTTTTCTTCTTCCTCTGCCCTGCGGCCCACAATGTTGCCGATCATTCGAGTAGTCCCTGACAGCCCTGACAGGCTCACTGGCTCACTGGCCTCTGAGGGCCCTCCTCAAAGACTTTATGTGTTCCTCCGTCTCCATACTCATGCAACTTTAATTCAATTCAATTCAATTTGCACCATTGTTGAGACAAGAACCCACAAAACCGCCGCTGCAACTGGGGCCACCGCCACTGCAACTTCGACTCAGGCCCGATCACAACCGCCAGAATCTTGATTGCATCTTGGTTGTTGCCCTGCCGTACCAGCGCACCTGCCATACCGGCACGCCTCCACCCATGCGCGCATTCCAAGCGCGTCGAGGGAGTGCCCTGGCGAGGCAGATGAAGCACCCCACCAGATATGTCCTGCCCGCATGGGTACAATGGCTGTTTTGTGCCCGGCCCCCAAGACCGCACCCCCAAGCCACGAGTCTCACTTGCCTGCTCCTGTCTACCGCGCCAGGGCGCGGACGGACTTGCTCTCGTCCCTTTATGAAATTTACTGTGCGACAATGGCACCACCAGTGATCGCAAACAATCGAAACAATCGTTGGTGCACTCCTCACTGCACCATCAGCCGGATGCTAAACGTTGCGTGCTCCCTCTGGCGCACAGCTAGGTACAGACACAAGCACTCTGTGAACCCACTTGGACAGCTGCCCCCTGATCGCGTTGCACCTGTCCCCCAGGCGGTCTGGGCCGCCTTGGACAAATCGATCTTCTAGCGGTGCCGCGCATCCGAGCGTGCGTGCGCGTCCCGGGCTTGGTGTGATCTTTGCCTTACCCATTCCTCCAGGAACTGTACCCCCAGGCCAAGCTTGTCAGCCCGGCGCTCCGATCATCGAGGTGACGCTCAGCTGATTGTCTTCCTGTGAGAGGCGGTACATAATCACTCACCATCGTGCTCCAACCAGCCGTTGTCGGTCCCTCTCCAGATCATGAGTACCCTTGTGTTGTAGTCCACATGTACGCACAAACTAACAACAGTGGCAGTCATGTGTGAGGAGGGACCACGAGGGTTCGGCACAGTAGATGTACTCCACTACAGTGCCTAGCATTCCTTCGGGAATCCTGAGAACTGACATGCGCCCGTTTTCTTGGCCCACGGATCTCAAATAGCTCCTCACTTGGCGATTTGTTTGGTGACCCGCGAGCTAAGCTCGGGCCGGGCGATCTTTACTCGACCGGAGCCGGCTTACATGCAGATCAAATTGTCTGTCGCGCTGGCTTCGCTGATGTCGACAGTCACGACCTAGACTCAAGCTTGGGATCTATCATGCATCTTGACTGGGAGTGTCGGCCTGTTACACACAGTCGAGCCAAAACTCCTGTATGTAAGTCACTCATGCTGGCATAAACGGGAGAGGGAAGCTCGGGGTTTATTTGACTACGGGTCTGTTTCACGTGACATATCGCACAACGAACGTGTCTATTATCATCTTCTGCATCCTCCCCCTGAAGAATCTACATACAAAACGAACTAGGGAGGGAGCTACCTCTCCAGATCGCTTCAGTTGCAAAACCTGCCATGATGCCTTCTCAGGCTTCTGCTCCAGACTCGGCATGCGTTACGAGTACTTCCAGTCCGGCCGCACCTTCGACATTGAGCCATCTTCAGCGTCCGCCTGATTGGGTTCTCTGACTACAATGCCCACTCGATTCCCGTCTTGCAACTCTTTCACGGATGCTCGTGCCCTCCACGTTGTCGAGGCGTTCACGCCACCCCCTGTTTTGTCCAGAACAGATAATGGCGCGGGAGACTGCAGGGCCAAGACATAGAACTCTCCGAGGGTCTTCCAGGCCCTGCTGCTCCAGCTTATGCCGAACGTCATGATCGAGATGTGGACAACGACGGTTGCCACGTAAAGGAACAGCACCACGAATGCCAGGATGACCGTGATGCTATTGAAGCTGTAGCCGTGTAGCTTTTGAGAGAGCGTAAAGTCGAGTCGCGTTGAGTTCGTCTTGATCTGAGACGGTGTTAGTGTCGAGTTGGTCCAGTTCCCGTACATGTGCGTTTCGATGCTGAATAACAGGGGAGGAGAGGTCCATGGACTAAAGGTCCATGCCATGGGCGTCAAGTCTTCGATAGCTCCCAGGGCGTGAATGCTAACATGATATGGCACCTTCGAAAGGCCCTCCGCGATTCCAGCACTAAGTCCGGCTGCCATACATAAAAGATCGGGATTCTTCCCAGCGTTGCCTGAATCGTCGCCGCCTAGGGTTGATGAACCAAGACAAACTCGTCTGACCTTGTCGAAGAAACCGTGCTTGCCTGTGCTGTGACTACCAGTTCCATGATCCAGAATGTTCAACCAGTTCAAGTCCAGGTGAATGTTTTCGATGGTTTTGGTATGGTTAAACCAGTCGTTTTCAACAAGGTATGGACTATAACCTAATATGGTTGAGGGGCCACTCTCCCTGGCCTGCCAATCCCAGGCAAGGCCGTCCATCAAAGATTCACCATCTTCTATGTCAGGGCCAGACAAGGTGAAATCTATCCAATATGCGTTGACCAGACACAAGGTTGTATTGGACTGGGAAGTGAAGAACAACGCTGCCGAGGGCCTGTAGCTTGGCGTGATGTTCAGGTTCGAGCTGTTGACAAAGCCCATTCCGGTATCTCCCATTAACGTGGACAAGAGTTCCGCATCCAGAGTGACTGTGTAAGGCGGCGTGCTGTTTTCCTGGTGAAAATTAAAAGTCAGGGAAGCAGAGGCTGGGTCAACGACTCCTGGTTTCGAGCAGAACGAAGACACGTAGGGTTGCTTCCAGGATGACAACGATTGTCCGCGATTCGACTCTACGGCATAAGAATGAAAAGACGCGGGCCACTCTCCTCGTGAGGTGAAACTGTCCGAAGCTACGACGGCGAGGTCCAGACTGGCAGTCAACCAGCAGCCGAGATAGTGGTTAGTTGCCTGCTCCGTCAATAACAATACAGCATCAGTGGATGTGGTTACATCCACGATAACTCCATAGCTGGGTAGTTGGGGCAGCTGAAGTCCAAATGGAGAGATGTTCAAACTTATGACGCGAGTTGGGAGGTTCTGATTGTGTGCTTGAACTGTGATATTGTACCCCTGCAAGGGCCTTAGGTCTTGTGACGGGAGCAGGTTAGAGCCAGCGTCGCTTGTCTTACTCGGGTAAATGCCTTGGAGAATGTCGGTCAAGCCTAGCCGGGGGCAGGAATTCGTCTGGGGAAGTGAAAGATTGTTGTGATCACAGGCTTCGGGAATGAAGTTCGCCGTGATTGCCTTGGGGAAAATGTCCGCTAACTCTGCACCCATATAGAACTGGTAGACAACATCGCAATAGCCATTACCCATGTTGTAGAAAGGTGCATTGGCAACCATCTTTGCGAGCTCCCACTCCCCCAGCCTGGGCAGCATGCTGATGGCAGAAGCGGGGCCCAAGACTGCTGCGAGAATGAATAGGAAGACGTGGATGATGACGGTGATTATCTCTGGGATGCGTAATTTCCCAGGGCTCTTCAGAGTGGACAAGAAGTCCCGACTCCAGAGATAGGTAATATCGAGTAGGCGGAATGGCGAGGTCATGAGGCCCAACGGTAACCCACGGGAACCTGAGGAAAGCAGCCTGTACCGTACATGATGCAGCAGAACGCTGACTAGTGATGCGATCATGAGGGTTTCGTGGACTTTTGCGGCAAATTGTAGAGCATTAAGAACGTTGGTCGTCGGCCAAGGTGGTGTCCATAAGACTCGTCGTGTATATAGTCCCAGAAGGGTCAGGTTGATGGCGACTGGGAGCAAATGAATCATTATGAACTCCCTCAGTATCTGGCGTTGCTTATGAGTGTATACAGTCTTTGGCCGTTCTGATATGACATGCCTCCTATTTTGAACGTAAGCTCCAATTTTGACTATGTACGGAGTCATGGAGTAGAGTAGTAGTACCTCCTGAACACTCTCCTCCAGAGGCCAGCATGAGCGATTTTTGTATCTTCGTACAAGCCCATGGTCTTCTGCTTCCTACTTCTCGTATCATCACTCCTTGATTCGTTTCGAGTCTGAGGCCCTTCGTCCTGCATCGCCAAGGCCGCTGCTGAGGCGGTGGCACCTCCAGAACCTGGGTTTTCATCTATTCGCATTAGGGGTGCCGCCATTTCAAGTGTACCATCACTTTGGGAGTTCAAACAATCTCCAATAAGGCCCCGCAATGAACGCTGTTTCTCCAGCTCTGGAAGCATAAAGGACATGGGAGATCCATCGGTCTCGTTCTGTGGAGGCTCTCCGTTGCTCCTCGCCGCGTGTTCCATGGTGATCAGGGGCTGATCCTGATGACGCTATTCATGAAGAGCCTCTATACGGATGCAAGTAAAAGTTCACGTTCGTCAGAAGTAGTCAAGTGGAACGATACTTCAAGGAATTCCAGGGCGAGAGCGTGATGTTGCGCCCTGATCAAATCGAAGTTGGCCCCCAAGCTGCTGTACTACGTTGCGGCTGACAAGCAGCAAATGAGCAGACAAGAGTGTTGCGAAATTTTCATCGAACTGTCACGCTCATTTGATATTTTAGCAGGATCGTATCAGCGCCGGCCACCCTTGGGGGCTCCCGCATGTCCTGCCTGCCTCATAGTCAAGCACACTCCTCGAACTTTGGTTGACCGGTCTGCCGACGTCGCCACATTTCGAAGTGCTGGTGAGAGGGGTCGGAAAACCAGATTCGTTGATGTTTCAACCAGCTGCCGCAGCTGAAAAAAACACGACATCCTGTCTGGAAGGTCTAAAGTCAAGATGTCCAAGCACATGCAATTTGAGCAGATTGAAGAAGTTTTCAGGTCAGCCGCGCGCGGCTGAATGTAGCAAACCACCACGCCGCGTTCCCGAGTGTCACAGGCAAGACCGTTTTTGCACATCCTCTGCAAGTTTATGTTGTTACGTGAGGACTCGAAAATCACATTCTTGATCGCTGACACTTCACAACGTGCTATCTCTACTCCCTGGCCTCGTCGCATTGCTCCGAGCATTTCCGAGTTTGCGTTGTCAGCCAGCCACTGAAAGTGTTCCAAAACTTACCGAATAGACACAGAAGTACCGTGGAAATTCATGTACACATCGGAACTGATATCCATCACTATGTTCATTGGTCAGATACCATGATGACGGTGTGCTTCCCATTGCCTGCGGAACAAAGCCACCTCATGTAGAAGTTCAGGTATTGTGTCATATACATACAATTACTCGAGGAAGATTGTCCATGTGACCTTACCTGCCTCCGCTTCGGCCCGGAAAATTGTGCAACTGCAATCGAAGCAAATCATGGCTGTTTTTTATGTAGCAAAGACATAGGGGTCGCGTATTAGTAGTTCTCGCCGTCGTCGCTGTGAAGCTATCTAGTATCTATCATAAAGTCATGTCTCGTCAAAATCATATCATGCAATGCAAAGCGCTTTCATGCTCAATCCTCCGACTCATATTTGTCCCTTGTTGATCCCAAAAAGCCCTTATGGTAATGGTATACAACCTCGTCCACAGCTCCCTGGAGATATTCCCCTTCAGACATCTCGTACTGTAAACACCCTGATTGCTCGCCGTATTCGCTGATCCATCCGTCCCAGCGGTCATTCACCATACCGCATATGCTTGCTTTACCATCGACTCCAGCTCTAGCCTCGCGCTTCCGTATTCTCTCCAACCACTCTGCCCTGAGTTCCCGTTTGGGATAGACCAGGATGAGGTCGACACCCTCTTCGAGCAGCTGACTGTAAATGACCTTGTGTGTTGAGATCATGAGAATACACTTCTCATTGAGTCTCTCTCTAATGGCCTCGAGATAGTTATAAGGCCATGTGGGCCCCTTCGGAAAGAGACTGGAGTCGAGGTCTACCACCTGAACGCCGTCGTACCCCTCTTCACACGCAGTCTTGAAGGTAGACTTTCCAATTGCAGCGAAGCCACATATAACGATAGCCTTTTGTTTCTTGGTATCCAGTCTATTTGTGTCGAGTTTTGTGTTGTATGCATTTGAATCTCGTTCATGGGCCTTCAGGTGAAGGTCCATTTCCAGGAAGAGCTGCAGTGAGGTGGTCGGAGTGATGACAACATGCTCCGCGTCTCTCGGATGGCAAGACTTTTGGACGATCATCGGAACGGTGATACCTTCTAAAAGGATGTTTCGATGTTTCTGACAGCAAATGCTTGCTGAAAATAGATATTTGGATTATTATGGTTCTGGTTAACTGGTGGTCGAAAATTGTAAACAATTCGCGTTCACCGTGAAAAGTGGCGCACCGGGGCCATTTTGAGGTCTTCCAACATTTAGTTCGGGGTATTGACTACACTTTCTACACCACTTTGCTGATGTTTTCACACATACAGTGAGAGAAAGCCTGGCTGCCTAGTGGCTATTAGGCTGCACATGGCCTGCACAGTTGGTGCGGGCACAGCCACAACCGTTTGATCCAGGCCACGGCCGGCCGCCTTGAGCCTCCCAGACCCAAACAAAACCGCCAGAATGCCTACAGGCCCCCGTAATAATTATGGTGTCGTCCAGGCCAAAGTGTAACAACAGTTTCGAGTCGTGTCCCGGCAGCTTGGGGTGAGGCTCCTTCGGGGCCGAGCATTCATCTGACACCCGCTCAGCCTTACAACGCTTTCCTAGCCCAGGCGCTACGGATCCGAAGAGGCGCACCATTCCTCCGAAAGCTGACATAGCGCTGGTTTCCGCTCCGGTTGGTCCACTTACGGCCCCTGTTGGCCCTTGGGAACGAGAGTCACAGGGATGCAGCAATCGCAGCAATTGAACCTATCTCACCTCACCTTTCTCTGACGTGATTTTGAACCATCTGTCAACTTTTTGGACAGTATGTGAGGCATCGCGCACGAAAATGTAGGATTTGTGACTGTCAATCATGCTGTAGAGTAGTATTTACACATTTCATTGAAAAGGACAGGAATACTTGCTTAGCTGTATCATGCTTACCAGGGGAGGCGGCACTTGACAGGTTGATGGAGGCTGAGCAAGCCACCCTCTGTCATATCTACTTACCCACTCGTGATAGGATTTTGCAATGACAGTTTGGCACGAAGTGATTCCGCAGCACCATTATCAGGGATGTCGTGAGAGTTGGCTCAGCGACAAGTGCCCATAAATGGCAATCAAGGCTCGTGGACAAGTCTGTATACACCTCCCTGTAGTCGAAGTATGAAAAGCCTCGTGTTGACTGTTCGGAGCTTCTATAGTGCATCAGCCATACAAGTCTCGTAGAGCTCGTATCAAAGGGCGCTTCCTATTGAAATGTGCCCGGATGCTCGAAGGTGTGCCCGGCAGGGACAATGATATTGTTTCTGAGGAGGTTCAAGACCGGTGTTCCTTCATGGACCGTTCAGACTGCTTTCTTGAGAGAAATCAGGTCTTTCCACTACAACAGACTGCTTCTCTGGCAAGTAGATTTCTAAGTGAAGGGCATTTCGGCCAGGCTGATTATATGGAACTGCAGTGTGATCCACGCAACAATTTACAACGCAGTTTTCTCATGAATACCGACTCTGCGCCAAGTCTTTGATCTTGTTTAGCATTTGTTTTGTCGTTAACAGAGGACCTCCCGCACCAAACACATTCTTCTTCGCTAACCGTGGCAAAGTTTTGCTGCTGCTTGATGATATCCCAAGGGTTTGATAGGCCACTGCCAAAAATGCAGCGCCAATACTCCAAGGTTGGCCTGACTAATAAGTACGTCACGAGGAGCCATACCCGGGGTTTCGATGCTTTTGAGGGCTTCGGGCCGCTCGATGTGGTATCATCTGTGATCGTGTCAGATCTGCTAGTTAGGTGCCATCGCCACGGACGAACCTGCTAGCCACCTCACATCGCCGGCTAGCCTACCAGTAATAAACGGTAGACAAATTCTCCTCCAACGATATCTTGGCATTCTCCCCCGCAACCCGAACCATCGGCATGCAGCCTCCGGTTGTTGAAAAAGCATAGTTCTAACTTTGAATTGTTGCATAGACTAAATAATTATGAGTGTGCCTTCGAACCAGAAACCTGCTGCTGGAGCGGAGTCGTTAGACCTCGCCCTGCGTCCTGCCTTGTCGAGTATTTATGGTATCTCGAAGTGAATGACTGTCTGGTCGTAACCGATAATTTCGAAATGTGACAAGGTACGTATAATGGTAATAGATCGAATTGTCGATTTGTCCTAGACTGCAACAATATCTAGAACAAATTTGGGGGCCGTGAAAGCAGTAGCTCAGGTACCGAACGAGGTAAGATGAGGTGGTAGGACAAGGGTTGCCCCATGTTTCACCTTCAAAGTTCGATGTTTCTATCGGCAAGGGGGGCCATCTCTATAGAAAGATGCCAAGACCTCTACAACAGGCTCTCAGTCACCTGGTTTTATACGACCTGCATGCAGGCGCAACCAAACCATCTGGGCTAGACTGCGCACATGACCAACATGACCAATTGGCCTGTCTGTGGCCGAAAAGTCGCGGCTGGAGTCCCGGGAATCGTACACAGGTGACCGCCTTCTCCGGGGTTTCCTGGATGTTGTCAATACCCCTTCCCATCGCATCAGATTACCATTCTGATTCCCCGCCCACTCGTGGAGCCTCGGAATGTAACAAGCCGTCATAGTGGATCTCGCCTGCACCCTATGCCGTGCGCTGTCCTGTGGGTGCCGCTGAGCAGATGGGAGAGCCCTATTGTAACTGACGCGTCCAGCGGAGGCGATGCTGTGGCTGCAGGTCCCCCTGGGGCTGTGGTGGTGGTGTTCGTCCCTTGAGGAAGGTATTCAGAGCCGCACGTCTCTGGAGGATTTTCTCATTCGTGCAATATTCAAATCCGGGAGTTTACGCCATGGATAGCGAGGTCGACGTCAACACAAGCACAGGGCTGGCGTGCTTTCAAGATGAGCTCGTCTAATACGACGACGACAGGGCTTCATAAATTTAGATATATAAGAGCCGTAGAGAGGCCCTCCACCAAAAAAAAAAATGTTTCGCAACCTCCAGGTCAATATCCTTTGCTTCTCTCGCCAAACCTTCGATCCAACACCATAGTTCTACTCCGCAACAACGAAAATGAAGCAGACTCTGTTCCTGTCCACCTTGGCGTTCCTGGCATCTTGCGTCGCAGCCTCGCCAACCCCCACCGTCCAAGATGACGCTGTTGTAGACCCTCGTAGCATCGAGAAGAGGGCTGCAATCACTGACGCCGCCGACGTCGGCTACGCCACTCAGAACGGAGGGTACGCACAAAACCTGGCCATGTAATTATTTCCATGGTGCAGACTGACTGATGCGATCTTTCTAGAACCACTGGAGGCAAAGGAGGCACCACCACCACTGTGTCCACATTGGCCCAGTTCACGGCCGCTGTGGGATCTAGCAGCTCAGCCATTGTTGTCGTCAGCGGTGCCATCTCGGGATCCGCCAAGGTCAAGGTCACCTCCAACAAGTCCATCATCGGCAAGTCTGGCAGCTGTACGTGTAACCCCTGTCTCATGGAAAGCAATTTCCTGTGGCACGACTAACCAGACCCGCACCGCAGCGCTCACTGGCATCGGTTTGACCATCAATGGGCAATCCAACGTCATTGTGCGTAACTTGAAGATCAGTAAGGTCCTTGCTGATAATGGTGATGCTATCACCATTCAAGCGTCCAAGAATGTCTGGGTCGACCACGTTGATCTGTCCAGCGACCTGGATCACGACAAGGACTACTATGATGGTTTGGTTGATGTGACACACGCCAGCGAGTGGGTCACCATCTCAAACAGCTACATTCATGACCACGTAAGTATTTGCACGTCTCTTCTCAGGGCGATAGAGACAGTCCCTTTTAGAAATAGCCCTCAAGGCGATTCAGGATACTCACGGAGACTCTTTCTGTACAGTACAAGGCCTCCCTGGTCGGCCACTCCGACTCCAACGGTGATGAAGACACCGGCCACCTGCACGTCACCTACGCCAACAATTACTGGAGCAACATCAACTCGCGTGCCCCGTCTTTCCGATTCGGAACGGGCCATATCTTCAAGTAAGTAATGTGCGAGGAGTTTGTGAACTCCTCAACTCCACGGGTTGTTCACCTGTCTCTCCGCGGTCGGTCATGTGGCTGACCACATTGAAATCCAGCTCCTACTTCTCCTCTGTCAACACCGGCATCAACACACGCGAGAACGCCCAGCTCCTGATTGAGTCGTCCGTGTTCGAGAACAGCGGCACCAAGGCCATCTACTCGGCCGACAGCGACGTGGTCGGCTACGCCGTCGTCAACGATGTCGACCTCGGCGGGTCCGCCAACACTGCCGCCAAGGGCACCCTCACCAGCGTCCCGTACTCGTACTCCAAGCTCGGCTCCGGCAGCGTCAAGAGCAGCGTCACCGCCAATGCTGGCCAGAAGCTGAGCTTCTAAGGGTTCGATGATGATGATGCGTCCTCTGAGGCTGGTGTGCATGGATCTGCGTCATTGCCGCTGGTCTGTTACGCAGTCTTCTGAGGGTTGATGAGGCCGGGCCGTTGAATGGGGTGAGGGCGCTGTGGACTTGCGTGTGAGCCGTCATGGACGAGGAGCGCGTGTGTTTGTAAAACGCAGCGGCCCTGAAATTGTACATATTCGTATAGCTCATTCTCGTCACTCTTTCAGCGAAAGCAAAATTTTAAGTCTCGTACTAGCTTGCCATGCCCGGCTGATCTGAAGGGAAGATCGTATATACAAATGCTGTCCCCATGAGGCTCCCTATCATACAGATATGCAAGGCAACGACCAAAAAGATATATCATCCTCCCACTAAGCTGTTGCCTCATACAAAGATATCTGTTCGAGCAAGCCCTTGACCCGAGCAACCATGTCGCTTAGCCCCAATTCTTTCACCTGCGGCGCCAACTCATGCTCCAGGCTAGCCACCATCCCCTCGAGAATGCCCTGGCACTCCGCAAAGCGGCCTTGATTCGCGTATAGCACCGCGATGCGCTCCTCCATAGTCAGCGCCTCAACCAGTCGCTGTTTTCGCACCTCGGGCGCCCGCAGCGCCTCGAGCAGGCTGCGGCACGTCGTGGTGGCCTGCGCGTCGCCCAGCAGTAGCTGCACGACCAGGACCGCCAGCCGCGTGCGCAGCGTGTCCGGGTGTGCCCGTCCGACCTCGAGCTTCTGCTGCCGCTTGAGCGCGCCGAGCTGTGTCAGCGCGTGCCGCGGCTCCCGGCCCAGGATGGCGCGCGTGAGGAGGAGCTCGGACTTTGCCGCCGCCGTGTCTGGGTGGTACGGCCCTAGGATTTTCTGTAGGGTGTTGGTGAGCTCATCCAGTTCCCTCTCCGCGTCCTCGTATGTGTAGTCCGCGGCACTGAGCTCGCGCTTCATGAGGATGACGTCGAGGCGCGTCTTTTCCGTTGTGTGCTGGTCGCTGGCGCTGCCCGGAGCTTCGCGGAGTGACAGGACGAGCGCGAGGCGCTCGAAGGCGAGGCAGAGGTCGGTCCGCGATGTGATTTGGGCGAGCACCTCCAGTGAGTATAGCAAGTCCGGGTGAGGCATATATATGCTCTCCTGGCCCGTCTCGCCTTGGAGGTTCCCCATGAGTTCAGCGATCTCGTCGTCGAACTTGTTTCTGACTGGCTTCTCGTGTACGCTTTTGTCCGCATGGGCCCTGGTGAAAACGACTTTCTGAGCAAGGATGGTCCGCCGAATCGTTGCAGCTGCTGTGTCAAACATCCCGAGCCGGAACAAAGCGAGCGCCAGTTCTGCCTCGTACCTAAGCGAGTCGGGAGAATTGTACTCGTCTGGAGACTTGGAAGCAATCTCCTTCAACAGATTCACTGCGTCCCGGTAATTCCCGCTGCTCAGGTGAATTGCTGCAAGCTGGCTTTTGGACTGGCGGGTTTGCGGGCGGTCACACCCAAGCACCTGGTCACACTGTCTACATAGTCCTTGTGCAGTGACCAGAGCCTCAGACAACCTTGCTTGGCGGCGAAGGATGAAAACTAGCACGTCCATAGTCTCCAGGGAAACTGGATGCTGTGCTCCAAAATTTCGGCTCACGCATCGAAGAGACTCTTTACAAGCCACTTCGGCGACTTCGGTTGAGTCGGGCTTCCAGCCGTAGGCGAGCAAGTGTGCCTCCAACTTACGTGCCTCTAGAGCATCTAGGCTATCTGCACCAGACGTTTCGCGAAGCAAATGGACAGCCTCCTGGCATCTGGTAAGAGCTGTTTTGTGTTGGCCGCGAAGGAGGTACACAAACGCCGAAGTATATGCTAACAGAGCTGAAGCTTTCCGTGGCTGTTGCTTTCCAAATTCTATATTTGGTGTGGTTTCCTGAAGCTGTGGTCCCAGATGCACTTTGCTATTGTAGGCGTGCTGCTGGCTCGCCGTGTCATGTGGAGAGATGAGGATGTTCAACTTCCCCATGATGATGTGGAGTTCGTCGATTTGCGCCTGGGCTTCCCCAAAATGCCCCATCTTGGCTTTGTTCAGAGCGAGGATGCGCTTACTTCTGAACACAATTTGAACATTCTCGTCCCAGGGCAGAGAAGGCTCATTGATGATGCGAACCACGACTTGCTGCTGGAAATGATAATCCGTCAGTGTGGCTAGGAGCTTATCTACCTGGTCATGTTCGCCCAGTCGAAACTTTGTGAGTACTCGGTACCATTCGAGGTCTCGGAACAAGGAATTCAAGACCGGTGCCACGGTTTGTGAGGCCTGCACCGAAGCAGCAGCATCCTGAATCCAGTGGAAATATGCTTTGGCATCTTTGTATCTCCCCATCTCATGCCACACCTTTGCGCGCCGCAAGTGAAGCACAAAGAGATGGGCATCTCCAGGTGCAAGAGCCTGGCGAAGGCGGATGATTTGCTCATAGACCTTGTCCGCGTTGTCTAGCTCTCGCAACTCGACGTACGAAGCAGCCTTGGCGGCAAGCCACCCCATGGTCTTGTCAGAATTGACGCGGTCTTCTCCTTCTTCTGGCCCGGAAGGTGCATCTATATCCACGAATTGGTGATACAGGATTCGTGTAGCCACTTCCACGCTTCTCGACGGTGAGGATATGCCGACTTTTGGTTTGGCCTGCGTCTGCTCCACAGGCAGTATTTGATCTTCTTGCCGGTAACGACGGGCGTCTGACTGGGCACGTCTCAACATGCTCGTCTCCATTGAACGTGACCGGGGGTACATTGAATGTTTGGGAACAGACTTGCTGGACATGCTGCGGCCAGGAGAGCGTGGCAAGTTTTCTTGAACCCCGTCCGCTACAGGCGTTGGATTCATTGAGCCATTTGTTTCCTGAGAGTGCGTCACCAGCTCTGTTTCGTCGTGTTCTGTGAAATAACGAAACCCGTTCAGTTCCGGCGGTAATTCGTCCTTTGAATGTGATGTATCTTTGAGAAATTTCATGATACAGGTCAGGCCTTCCTTTGTGGCCGGGTCGATATTTCGTGTCGAAGGCGTGCGGACGACTGGAGCAGGTAGTCTGAGCTTTGGTGACCCGTGCTTGGGCGAAGTCAGCTATAAGCTAGAGAGACAGTAGCGATTTATCTCCACGTACGTTTTCTTTGCGTGAAGCCCCAAGCCATTGCATTTGGAATACACGGCCATCTATCGACAGTTGGAAAGCTTGTCGCCGCCCCGGATCCATGATCTCGCGGAAGTTGTTATCTACCTGGAGAAGCAGGTCTATAAATTCCTCCCTTGCGTCCGCTTTTATTTCGAGCACGCTTTTCGTTTCGTCCACCCCATTGTCCGGGCTGTCCTGGTCTTGATCACGTAGGGCTTCACTAGAATCGAGTAGTCTTGGTGGTCCTTGGATCCAGCCATCAACAAAGTCTGTGATGGCCTTTGTGTCCCGAGAATCGGACCACGAGTCCAAAAATGCCACACCCGAGGTCCTCTTTGTTATGATGTCTCGGTATTCATACTGATTTGCCAGACAATGCTTGGTGAGAGCTGCACCGAGACCATGAGCCAAGAATATCAACCTCTTATCTGATTTCGATGGGTCCTTTCCCTATAGAGTTTGTAAGTACAGTATCATACGTAGAGGAATTGACGAATCTATAGCTTCTACTCACCAGGAGGCTCTTTACACTTCTGGCCAGATTGTGACATTCTTCCACGAAACGGGCCTTGCTATTATTCTTGAGACCGAAGCGGAAGTCATCCGGATCGACTGCGTAGTAGCTCACTCTTGGCTTATCCTCGGGGCTTGTGCTGGCACCACTTGTTTCAAGAGCAGCTTCGATGAGCTTTTTAAGGTGAGCCCTGTCTCGCTCAAGTCGGAATTTCTTGAACGGGTGCACTGCAATGATTCTTCCAGGATCTATTATCAGTCACGGTAATTCGAACAACTTAGGCATCCAGATAAGTTCAAGAGTAGGGAACGGAAGGGACACACTCAATCTGAGATTTCTTACTCCCTTGGTCGCCGATTTTGAACGTTTCGACCTATCATTCGTGTTAGTCTCGTCCACTTGATTGACACATGCGCGTTCCTGTACCCTTGTAGGGACCCTCATCGTTCTGTCAAGCTTGTCACTTCACAGACTAGCTATAAAACAGCATTCGTCTATGTATGCAATGAGATCGCAAGACTGCAGGGGACCCAGGTGTGGCAGGAATCCTGGCTTAAAAGGCGCCGTTCCCGTTTCGAGCACTGCCACGGTCAGGCGCACTGCATTCCTTACAAACCCCCACGGGGCTTTTTCTATTTCATTCTTTCCCAACCCTGACATCAGCGAGAGATCCCCCCCTCCTGACATGACCAGCCGCACGCTACAAATATGCACTCGCCCCTCTCACCTGGACTGGCTGCATTGCAGGGACTGCACCTCGATCCAATAATGATCAGCCCCAACACACCGGTCCCCACCGATGGAGCATCCCTCGGGCTTCTCAGAGGCCCGATGTGGTGCATGACACAGCAGAACGTATCCCGCCAGCAGGCTGCGCATGCTGCTGGGTGGAGGCTTTTGGTTGCTTACTGCGACCCATAGTTCGTGGCAATACCCTGGAACCAACCCCAACGAGGTACTGAAGCCGGAGCAGCGACCTGCAGAGAGGTGCGTCGTCACAGCAAGCCTGCATCCACACCAACCAATTTTAACCCAGCGCCCAGCGGCTGGAAAGACGGTCGAAGATCTCGGTGTGTAGCTCGTTATCGGAGGCTCAACTGCGCAAAATGGGGAAAGAGGTGGGCTGTCAGTTAGCCTATTTTCTCGCTTGCATTTAGTTATTACCTGCGCTTTGCTGCGTACTTCTATGCCTCAGACTCATTTAGTCCGCCATCAAGAGCCCAGAGGTGCTGACGTCTCGGAGTCTATCGAGCGCATCAACTCGCAACCTTTCCGCCACACGGCTCTTTGAAGGACGGTGCTTTTGAATTGCACATTTATCACGTTGCTGAGAATTTCAGGGACATTTGGTCGAACCCGAAATCTGGACTGGTGCCAACAAAAAATGGACCACATCGGCATCCAAAAGCCCGAAGTACCTATACTTCAATGGAATGTTGATTGGCCTTCGTTACCTTCCGATCGGCCACCAACACTCGAGGAATTCCGTAACTTTCCCGGAGATTGCGGATTCCAGGTCTCGCAAAAATATGTGCTGGACGAAATCGCCGGCGGACGAAATACACGCTGGCCCAGTATGACATACGGGATGTTCTTTCAGAAGTGGCTGTTTTATGGATTGCTTTCCACCGTCCTTCGCGATGAATATGGCGGATTGAAGCAATTCGATCCGAGACTCCAGGGGCGCCACAAGAAACAGTATGTCAACACAGAGGCGCTCACCCAGGCTCTCTTAGATTGGGAGACGTTCGAGAGACAGCACCGACGAGGCGCTACGCTGCGTCTCATGGAGGCCGAATCCGTGTTGGAATATGCACGACAAGTTGTTCGAGCAAATTTGGCGGCGAAAGGCATGCCTAAAATGAATGGAGATGATGGGAGGGCGCTTGATCATGACAAGATTGCGTCGTCCGGATACAAGGACCAAATTTACGGTGTTACCGAACAGAAACCTGGCGAAGCCCGGTACATCGACAATAGAGTCAGTCTCTCCATAATGGTCCTAGGTGAAACTTTGTCCGCGCAAAAGACCAAAATCATGGACGAAATGCGCCTGAAGATCCGCGGTTGGAACTCGGAGGGAGAGGAAGAGGATGCGGGATGGGGACCACCAAAATATGTTCTTCACAAAATGAAAGAAGAGAAATGGTGCCCCAGGACAGTCCGTGTGCTTTTTGGGCAGCTTGGCTCGAGCGCTACCCTTTTACTCTTGTCTCTCAACAACCACAAATCATCCAGGGACCATCTCCGGCATGGCTGCGACCAGAACGTTTGCAAAGTGATTGCAGGGTCAGACGACGGCAACGGCTACCAGCACATGCATGCCAAGGAAACTTGCAAATGGCTCAATTACAAATTGCCCTGCGAAGAAGTTTCCTTCGACAAATCCGCTCTATACTCAATTCTACAGTCCGTCGATTCGCTCAACGAAGAAGTCAATTTCCCCATCTTCCGGACAACACCTAAGACAGAAGTGGGCAACGTCAAATGGAAGCTTGAGATCAGTTCCTGGAACAAAGCAGGGCGCCCTCCGTTTGCGACCATTTCCCATGTCTGGTCTGATGGCCTGGGCAACAAAAACTGCAATGGCGTGCACCCGTGTCAGCTCGACTTTATCAATATGCTCCTCCGCAAGGTCTTGCAGGATCCGAGACGAGCCGATGACGATGGCCCAGGCTATTGGTTTTGGCTTGATACTCTCGGAATACCTGTCGAGGACAAGTTGGACGAGGAGTTGGGAAACTCTCTCTATGGCGATCTGAACCCCACGTGCAACAGGCGAGCACGCCTCGGTATTCCAGCAAATAATGAGTTCAAAAATTTGAAGAGGAGAGCCATCAGCCAAATCCACATAGTCTTCAAAAAGGCTGCACAATCGATTGTCATTGATAGGGGCCTTTGTGGTCAGGACGCAGGGAAAGATCTCGCTGATGTCACGATGAAAGTGTTGACAAGCAATTGGATGAGACGCCTGTGGACCCTCCAGGAGGCTTATCTGAGCAGAAAGCTCTTCATAACGTTCCATTACAACCCCGATGCCGACTCGGGAATATGGAACTTCGACGACCTTATGAAAGACCTCACCGATGAGAACCAGGAGGAGGTGAAGCTGCTTTTGTCTATCGCGCAGCTGGTACGACGGAGGGTCTTCCACAATATCATGGGAAAAGACAGACTCCGAAGACTCAATGAAATTGAACAACGAGGGTCCCTCTTGGTCGCTAACGCATGGCGGGCAGTGCGATGGAGAGTGAGTGCGTTTTGACTGGGCCCATCCATCTTGCTTTTCTTCTCCCTTACGCCTCTCCCCTGCCAGTGTTTTCCCTCCCTTTCTCATTTCTTTGTTCCTACTCCCCCTCTTTCCTTCGATATTCCTCCTTTTTCATGTCAAATAGAATCTGAATAAAAGGGCAAAAAATGATGAATATCGCTAACAATAAGTTATGAAGACGACTTCAAAAGAGGAAGACGAAACATTAGCTCTCTCAACCCTCCTGCAACTCGATTACCGCACATCGAGCATCCGCGACGCCGGAGTCGAGCCGGACGCCCCCTTGAAAAGAGATTTGATGATGCGGGATTTCTGGAAGCTCATAGATAAGCACTATAAAGGCTCGATCCCACCGGGCATCATCTTCCTCCCCGGCAAAAAGCTCACCTGCGACGGGTTCCGCTGGGCCCCACGCACCTGGATGTCCAGCCATGACGAGGACCATCCGTACCCTCTCAGCATCGTCAACCGGCCCGCCCGCCTTGCAGGAGACAATGGCCTGGTCGTTCAGTACCCTGGCTTCTTGCTCCACTGCCGCCAGGGCGAGGCGATTACGACCATTCTTGGGCTCGACAACTCCGAGTATCATACTTTCGACTTCCCAGTCGACAGAGAGTTGCATCAGTGGTACCGGGTTGAAGTGGCCGATTTAGACGAACACAAATCTCGTGAACACCGCTGGTTGTTGAAAGAGATCGGGGCCGAAGACGCCGATGATCCGATTCAGCTTGCAGTCATCGTTTCACGCCCAAACCCACGCGAGATGGTGCCTGAGATCGGACTGCTCGTCCAGGTCTGCAACAGTATCACTGTCAGAGACGAGTACGAAAGTCGCCAGAGGAGCCCCGTCGAGCACTATTGCAAGGTCATCCACCGGGTCAGAGTCGCGCGCCTCTTCGACCACAACGATAAGACTCGGACCCCAAGCGTCGCGCGCGCCAGCAAGGGCGCGGACTGCTACGGTGAGGTGCTGGATTCGGAGCAAGTCTGGTTCGTGGACGGGTTTAAGCCTGTGGAGCGCAGCCACCTCGACCGCGAAGCTTCCACCTCGTCGAAGAGCACAGCGACGATGGTGGAGGACGAGGTCGTGGTCCCGATCGATGTGGGAGATGAGGTGGCGCTGCAAAACAACTCGAAATGGTTTCCCCAGTTCCGAAATTATGCTGCTGCAGTGGGGAAGTACACTGCTCCCGCATTCATGCTTCCAAAGGAAGTGGACGCTGAGAGTGCACAGGGAGAGAAAGAAGAATCTTCACCGAAAGGGCCGCCGAAAAGGGCCCAGACTACACCTGCCAAGGGAAAGAGAGATATTTGACAGCAGTGCAGACTTCATTCTAATTACGCTCTTTCGACTGGTCAAATATATCTCTTGTGTTTCTATAGAGAATGCTGATTAGGAAACAACACGTTGCCCAAAATTGTTTCAAAATCTGTATTGTTTTCATGTTCTGTGGTGCTATAAAGTGAACTGTCTCAATGTCTTAATTAGTCAGGCAGTCCATGCCATAAAATGAATAATTACTTAAGTAATATATAAGTACGGCCGGTCAAGCATCCTGACTTGTAGTTAGGCGCACTGGTCCACAACATCGTCTCTGATCACATAGTTCGAGGGCAGGTCATCCCTTTTGCTCTTGATTTCAGTTTCTATTGGATGCAAGTAGTGGATTGCGGACATCAGAACCGTCAAATAGTTATTTGGCTACATATGTATTGGCTGTTTGTTATGCCAGGTGTCTGCGCCAAAGGACCAATGTAGGCGAGGGGCTCATCTGGCCTGAGATCAGGACGCTGGTAGTGCTGGCTCCATTGATGTGCGACGAACCGCGGACCCGCTTTGGGCTGAATTTTCAAATACGATTTGACCTGTTGCTCTAATCCAACATTGTCATCGGGCGTTATCTGGACAAGGTTGCGAGTTCCAAGCAGGCACATCTGCAAGGCCATTTTCTCAAAGGCGCTGAGAGCCTTACAGACTATGATCAGGATGTTTAGAGAGCCTCAATGTGGCCATGTGTAAATACGCAGGAGGAGCTTGTGATTTTTATAGCCTCCATGTTGCCCGCGGCAGCGCCACTTATCTTCTTGTGAGCTACAAGGTCCACTACTTCCTGCAGCTGAAACCACACAAAATCGTGTGCCGCTTATCCCGCCTTGAAAATGGCCTAGCAGACTGCCTTGAATGTGGCGGGATTAACACGGCCAATGGCAGCTGCAGGGAGGGGCGCCACGCCCGAGTTATGCATCAGCTCACCTGGTCAAATTCTGCCTAAGCTGAGGATGGATGCACGCATGTCTGTGATACAGTCTCGCGTACACTCATAATGTGACGTGGATGACCATAAGTGGTACAAGAAGCAGCGTGGAATCACCGCTGTCTTCCTCGTCTTCGGGGTATGCCACAGAACTTTACGCACAGCAAGTCGAGATGATTATTCCTTCGATTGCAGAAACAAGTATCACAAACATCTTGAGTATCTTCTCCACTTCCAAAGCCACCAGTATGGGCGGCGGGACAGTCTCCAACCTCGTTAGCCAGTGGTCCAACCCCGGCGACATATCGACGATTCTCATGATCATAGGCGGCGATGTTGTCCAGAAAGCACTCGCGCAGGGCACGGGCGTCTGGTATTTCACACCAGTCTGCTTCTCGTTTGGTTGCGTCTCCTACGCCTTCACTGCGCTCGTCAGTATCATCGGGAATGGCCGACTCCTCCCGGAGCCTGACTACCCGGTTAAGGTGTTCAACCTCGAGTCGGGCTACGTCCGTGAAAACAAGAACTGGGTGATTGGCCGGATTCTGCGCGACCTTGAGACCAGTCTATCTGAGGAGGAGCCCCTGGCCGACGACGCTATCCGCATATCCGTCTATGAGGCTGCCGTCAACCGCAACGGTCTGACACAGTTCTCCCTCAGCCACATGCACCTCTGGGGCCTCGCCTGCGTCCTGTTGCAGCTCGGCCTGGCAACTATTCCGATTGCCCTGGCGCGGGAGTGGGACATTATGCTCATCACGGCGGCGGGCACGCTCCTCGTGCAGATGGCAGGCGCCCTGCCGCAGTGGCGCGCAGAGAAGCTGCCCAACCGGCAGGCGAAGTCCGCCACCTATGCGCTGACGCAGGGCAACGGGTCACGCGAGATCGTCGTCATCTTTGGCAACCACAACTGCCTGGACCTCGAGGAGCTGTCGGCGTCGAGCAGCCCACGCAGCGGCAGGCCTTGGGAGAAGTTCACGTGGCGCGACGTCTTCTCCAAGGCGCGCAGGGGCAAGGACGGCCACGATGCCATGCCGCGCCGCGACACGCAGCTGCGCAAGGCGCGTGTCGGTCACGGGCTCCCGTTCGGCTTCTGGCTCACGCGCGTGTCTGTAGTCTCGCAGTCCGTGCTGTGGCTCCTACTGCTCGTCAACGTGGCGAGCTCGCGCAGCTATAACTGGGTGCTCCTGGCCATCGGCGCGCTAGGTATGTTCCAGAACGGCTACCTGGCTGGAATGGTACGGCCACCGCACCTGCGCAACCTGCCGTTGACGCGTGTTGAAGTCATCAGGGCTAAGAAGGTCATGGATGGGCTCATGGACCTAGAGGTGCAGTACGGCTGCGCTGAGCCACTCCGTGGTGAGTTTTTCCCCGGTAAGCTGCGGGAGGCGGAGGATGAGTGGTGGATGGGGAACAGGGACCCATATGACAAGGAGAGGGACAGAAACTCGAAGTGGCGTGGCACGCCGCGGAGCTATCAGCAGAGAATTTCGACGCTGTCTGGTCCATCGCGTAGTTACACCGGACAAACCGCGGTGCCGAAGCGTGTGGAAGGGCCTGGGAGTTACATCTATCAGTCTCACACCCCGCACATTGCCAGCACCGGTGGCGATGGACCGGATCCGGTCTCATGGGCTCAGGCGAAGAATCCGGACCATGAACCGCCCAGGGCAGAGTATCAATACCCGGGGGTGTTCTCAGGCCCAAACCGAGTTGCTACGCCTGTTTCGTCAGCAGATAGTAAACTGGCCGATTGGAAGGACGAAAAAAGGTCTGTTCACACACCAGCACTGGATGCGAAGAAGAAATGGGAGCAACACGAGAGAGACTTGGATAAGAAGTGGAGAGACAGCATTACGAAGTTACCTTTCGATGACATGTAAATCAGGCCCGTATAGCATGGCTCATCGCCACGAAGATTGAGAACAATAGATACCTAGGTATACAAATGAACGTCACACTCAGGTAAATATTCATTTTTATATAAGAGTGGAGCAACAACTCTATAATAAAACCTGGGTGGGTGGGAAGCCTTGACTTTATAAGTTGTGGTCAATATATACTATTATCAAGGTTGAGCACTGTTTTGCAAAATAGCCCAAGTTACAGAAAGATTATAGGCCATTCAAATTCAAATAAAGGGCCGCATGAGCAACAAAGCATATTGTGTCATTCGAATCCATTCTCACTGATGCATTGATACGTGAGCCTTCCGACCACATGCACCCAGACCAGTCCCGCGCCCCCGAATAGTTCTAGTCAGTCATGGTCGCACCTGGGATTTCGGTAAACCCTATGAGCAGGTTAGCTAGGTGACATTGAGGGTTCGCTTGCGAGATGTAGACTTACAGCCGTCAATGTCCTCATCAACAACAGGAGGCTTGGTACATTTCATCGCTTCCTCTGGGGGCTGTCTCTGCAGTCCGCTACAGACATCACCATCGCAGCGGAGATCCATGGCACGCTGTAGCGAATCATCCTTCCAGCCAAAGACGTAGTCACCGTGTTGCGAGTACCCGTGCCTACGTGGTCATGGTTAGCGGTGTGGTCTGGCTGCCAGCATTCCAGAGACACTTACTTGTCACCAGTGCTCCAGACGAATGGCTGAGATCCATCCTCAGGCCACAGGTCTTTGTTGTTGAAGGGTCGCGTGTCCCACATGACTTCGTACATGACCTGAGGAATCCTGACGGGATGGCTTGACGGGCAGACACCCTCTGCACCGACTCCGTTGTGTGACGCGTCTGGGACTGCGTATGTAACATGGCTCATGTGGTCCGCGCTGTCCGTATTTTTCCCGTCCCAGCACGTGGGGAAGGTGATGACAGATCGGATGCCGCCAACACAAAACCCCGTGGGCAGCGTCTGGTTATCCGGACCCGCGCAGTTGAGCCAGGTATTGTCTCCCGTTGCTGGCATGCAGCGGTGACACACCTTCGGAGCCGTGCCGGGGGACGTCGCCGCGGCGTCCCCGACGAGCATACGGAAGCCGGGTGTGAACGCAGTGACGTTGACGGATGCATCCGGCGACGCGATGTAATAGACTGTGATACCACCATTGCCGCCGAGTCCTTCGCTTGGGTACTGAGGAACACGTTTGTATGTCCCGTTGCGAGCTCTGAAGTAGAGCGTTGCGGTCCAGTAGTTGGAGAAGTCCTCGGAGAATGTGCAGCTGGTGCATGTTGAGGCTGAAGGGAGGTCGTGGGTGGCGGGATCCATGGAGGCGTTGAAAGAGTTGCCTCCTGGTCGGCAATCACAAGTCAGACTTCCGCCATCAGGGTGATTATGTAATAGATTATCGAAATATTTCCCGCTTGAGAAGGAAATGCAATCTGAAAGTGACAATAAGACACTCCAAGGACTTACCTACGATCTGGTGCACGTGAGGCGATGGATTCATGCCCGGGTTCACCAGGGGGTCAAGCCTTTCGACAACCAGTTGCGAGCATTGGAACCGTAGCATCGGCATGCGTTGAAACTGGGCGGAGCCATGCTCGGCGAGGAGTGTTAGTAAGAGAGTCTTCCACTGCATTGTGTACCGGGTGGATGGGATTCTGCTGTGAAGTTTGTATGTTGAAATGAGAAGACAGGTTGGCTTCCCCAACATCCTGGATTACTTTTCCTAAATACAGACAGAGCTCTGCTACTTGGTTCTGATGACAACTGCCGTTCACATGCCGATGGAGACTGGCTCGGTTCTTTATCTTGGATCACTTCTATATTAATCTATTTAGGCTGAGGGCGGGTGCTACGTCCACTGGCAAATCATCTGTCCTCGGTCAGAATCTTTGAATCCCGAGCTCTGTCAGAATGACCATTCTGGAAATTTCGATGGCAGTTCAACGGTCCCAGTATTTCCCTATTTTTACACGTACTGATAGGTAGTATCTCCTTATTCATCATTGACATGGGGTACAGCACACATTACCAGAAGCAAGCTCGAAGCACAAATGTGATGAATTGTCACAATGAGAATGAGAGGCAAGTAACGTGCTTCGACAATTAAATGGTCTGTCCCGTATGCGTATATCAGACATCAGGACTTCATGTCGGATCAAGTCGTGATCTCTAAAGAAATCTCCCACATGAACTCCTACCTAGGTTCATATCCAACTAACGTCCCTACACCCCCTTTCACCCTTACCCCCTTCCACTTACCCTCCACATACAATACCTCCATACTTTTAACCCTTATTATACATTCACTATAATATATAATCCCTCTTCCGTTAATATTTCTAATTTATTTAAATTATAGCTATCTTCTAATACCTTACTAGCTTTAATTTATACCCTTTTAATTACTTTAATATTAATAAAGATTTTATTTAAACTTATTATAACCCTTCTCCTTATAATCTTTCTAATAGCTTTAATTTAAGCTTTTAATACCTTATTTTTTAAAAAAAATATTATTAATTAAATATTCTTTTCCTTTTAGCTTTTATAAATTTTCCTAAATAATAACTTTATAATAAAACTTAAATATCCCTAATACTTAATAATAGCAACTAAATACCTTAACTCTTATAACTTTATAGAAATTATTAATAATACTTTTAAAGGATAGGAAAAAGATTAAGGTATAAAAAATTAATTAATACTTTAAACTCTATTATTTATTTTCCTAAATATTACTTTATTTTAATAATTCTTAAAAATAAAGGAGCTATTAAATATTTTAACCTTTAAAATTAGTTAAAAATTTAATATTTACTATTTAAAATATATATTAACTTTTATAAAGGCCTTTATATATACTTTAATATAATAGCTAAAGAATTTTTTTTTTACCCTAATTATTAATAAATTATACTACTTAAAGAGGTATAAATAGCGCTAAAAAGCTTACTTTAATAAGGAGAAGATTACTATATTTAATAATTATAATATATATAATATATATATTAAAAAAAAGATATAATATATATTATTTAAGAAATATTCCTATATAAAATTAAGGGTTATATAGGTATAATACTTATTAATTATAAAAAGGTATTATTTATAAGGGTTTTTAAGAATTATTTATAAGATAAATACCCTTTAAAACTACTTAATAACTATTTTTTTCTCTATTTACCCTTTTTTTTAAATAATAAATTACTAATTATTATAATTTTTAAGGGCTATAAAAAACTACTACTATTATAATATTACCCCCTTAAAAATAATTAAAAGGGGTAAGTATTTATTAAGAGTATTAATATATTTTATAAAAAAAGTTTAAGTATAAAAATTAAAATCCTTTAAAAGGAGAGGGTTATTATTAAAATACTTAAAAGTAAAAGCTTTCTTTAAATACCCTTTTATTAACCCTCCCTTATTAGTATTTTAATAATTAATAATATTAATTACTTTTATAATAAGTAACTTAAAAAGGTTAAATTATAATTTTATATTATTTTTTAAAGCTATTATTAGCTATTTAGCTTTAATTTATTAATTTTTATAGAAAACTATTTATATTATTTATATACCGCTATTATCTATTAAAGTAATAGTAGGTATTAATAATAGGTGGGTAATTAAAAGCGCAAGGTTATAAGTTTAAGCCTAAGGTTAACCTCAGATTTAATTTTAAGCGTAGCTAAGGCCTTATAAGTAACTTATAGTAAGTAAGCTATTTAGCGTATAATTAGATACCCCCTAAGGGGCCCTATATATACCTAATTAGGAAAACCTTATAGGAAAACTAATTAATTAGATTAGTGATTTAGTAAAATTCCCCTATAACTACTAAAGGTAGTATAGGGTATTAGAAATGGTAGGAAAATCCTACCCTAACTAATAAGTGTGGAGGTTTATCCTAATATTAATTAGGATGCTGGAAGGGGCTATTAAATCCCTTCCTACTAATAGTTTGGGGTGAAAACGCCTAAAGTACTAGCGGGGTTTAAACCTGCGCTCTTTATGTGTTAAAGTGCAAAGGGTAGCCTGACGTAAGATCAACTGCGCTACGGTGCCTTATTAATTTTTATAACTTTAAAATTTAGGGTAATAAATAAGGAAAAATAAGAGTTATTACTTATTAAGGGGGTTAGTATTAATAAAGGAGGTAGCTATATATCTTTTAAAAACCCTTACTTTATAATAGGTTATTATAAGCTTTAAAAAGCTTTAATTAATAATAAATAAAGATAATATACTCTCTTAAAGGTTAAAAAAAACTTATTAAGAATTAGTACCTTTATAAGGGGTTTAATTATTATTAATATAATTATAAAGTATACTATAGGGTATATACTATTCTTTAAAAGCTATTTTAACCTTAAAACTATTTATAATAGTGTAAAAAGTATTATATATTTTAGCTTTAAATTAGGATTTTATAATTATAAGATTAATATTTAAGAGAAATTTAATAGTTAGTAATAATTCTTTTATAAAGATATAGTAGTATATATATAAGGTGGGTATAGGGGTGTGTATAATTATAGCTTAAGTGGAAGGGGGTGAGGGTAAAAGGGGGTATAGGGACGTTATGTTATACGAAATAACTTGTGGTGTATAATCTAATATATATTTTTTTGGCATAGTGGTTTTGTTCTTGTATCTACAGGAGATCGCTGTTCAGAGTAAGGCAACTCGAAGTTGGCTCACAAGAACATCAGATGTGATTCGAGGCTTTTCAAGTTGGTATGTAACTACCAGTATTCATCAGCATCATGTCAATACTCCCCTGTTGAGTGATAGGAGGCGCCAAGGTGTGATCTACCTAAAAGCGTACTTGTCGGAAGCGGCACGTCGCCTATTCCAGCCGAGTGCACCGGCCCGCTGGCTGGCGCCCGCATTCTGCTAGTCCTATCACGGTAAGTTACATAATTTGGTTGAATTAGTCTTCGATGCCCGAGCCATTGGCACGGCGCTGGGACAGCCGGTACGAATGTCATGTCTAGCTGTTTGTTGATTTAAGTCTCTGTCCTCTACCCGTCGCAGTCTGAGGCTGTCAATGATTCCAGAGTCCGTAGTTGAGCAAGATATCAGTCAGGTGCAGAGCCCTAGACGAGAATGTGTTCACGGCATAAGAGAAAGATCCCTCTGGCGCCGTGGCGTCAATCAACGTCCCTGGGCGAATGAAATCAGCGCTAGGCTTGAGCTGAATCGATAGGATTCAAGCCCTAGTCGAATCCTTTCAGCAGGTCCCTACGTCTTTCAGCTGACCTTTTCCTAACACTTCAAGGTCGATATGGTCGAGCTCAATCTTGCTTGTCGCGCATACGCGACAGCTCTACCCAGACCTCGACATATAGGGCGAAGGACAACGAATACGAGAGCGCTTTACCACCACCGGGGGACCGCCTTTCCTGCTTCCCAGATCACCACTCACGATGGAAGTCATCCTATCCCAATCGTCCAGGCTCAAAGCTCAAGTCCGCCTGGGTAAGGCCATCAGCATATTTTATGAGTCCTTGGACACAGAAAACAAGGCCATTTTCAACTCTTACAGGGACGCCGCCCATGCGGCGGCGCCGGGCCTGGGTGATATCCGGCAGATCGCGGCCGAGATCGACCGAAAGGCACGCAAGCCCTGCGGCGACCGGTTCAAGCGTGTGTTGGAGGCTTTGCAACAGTTTGTGGCTGTTGGCGATGTCGTTATCGGGAGCACTCAGAACATGCTCGCGGCGGGGGTGTGGTCAGTCGCCAGGCTAACGGTCATTGTTTGTCTTCCCTCCGCCTGGATAGAGTGGATTACTAACAGCGAAAGCAGGTCATGACGGGCTATGCGAGCTACAGAGAAAAGGTCTCTGAAGTCTTTCTCGAGGTTGGCCGCTCGGCCCCGAGGCACGCCGAGCTGGCGTCCATCTATCCTAGAGCGGGACGCTTACGATCTGCCATGATGGAGTATTCCATCGTGGTTGTCGAGCTGTGCCATTCGATCTTTCAGATATCCCCTCTTGACCGATTTAAGGCATCTTTGAAAACCACCCTATCAGATCCTCAGTTGCACAAAATCAAAGATAGCCTTGCGAGCTGGTCCAGGGAAATCAACGAGGAGGTCCAGCTGCTTCAAAGCCGACGGCTCGAGGAGAGAGACAGTAGGAACGGCATAAGGTCAATGATTCCGAACATCACGGAGTCAGATCGCAGGCGCAAGCGGGCCAGGGCCCGCGCAAAATGGCTTGATGCATGTACAGACTACGACTACGAAAGGCAGTACAACCTCATTCGAAGAAGTGGAAACACCGATTATTTTCTCGATGATCCGTCGTATCGAAATTGGAAGGCCGGGAGTGGGCCATCGATTCTATTCTGTGAAGGAAAGCTGGGCTCAGGAAAGTCCGTGTTGATGGCAAACATGACCGACAACCTTGTTTTGGACAACGTCAGCAACGCCCACGCCGTGACATTCTTCTTTGTTTCTGACGACACCACCGGGTATCGGGCGAGAACAGTTCTCGGCAGTCTTGCACGCCAGATCCTTGAGTCCTTGCCGGACTCCCAGTGGACCGATCTACTTAAAGAGGAAAGTCGCTCATTGACAATGGACAGGCTGACGCTGATCTTGGCGAAAGTCGTGCCGTCTACGATGAGTATCCATCTGCTCCTGGATGGCTTCGATGAGTTTCCTGAAGCCGAGCGACGAAGTTTGGTGGAACATTTGAAAGAACTCCAGTCATGGGTCCGGCTGCGCATCTGTGTCTCCTGGAGGCTTGAGGCCAAGAGTCGGGTCCGGCAAGATTTCGATGTTTTCGGGCAGCATGAAACATTGGAAATCCCCCAGGTCAACCCAGATATAGAAAAGTTCGTGAAGGCTGAGATCGGTGCTCTCCTGGACAGCGGCGACCTCTTGATCAGAGACGAGGCGATCGTGAGTGAGATACAACAGCGCCTCGTCGAGGATGCAGATGGCATGTAAGTACACGTACATAAAATGCACTAGGAAGCCTAGTCTCACCGTTAATCTTTTTGGTTAGGTTCCTATGGGTGACGCTACAGTTGCAGGCTATCTGCCTCGAAGACGAGGACACCATTCGCGAGGCATTGCACAACCTACCCCAGTCCCTACCCGAGGTATTCCATCGCATTTTGCAGCGCGCTCAACATCCGGGAAAGCGCTATCAATTGCACATTCTGAAAACCCTGGTGGCTGCTTTTCGGCCACTGACTACGGCAGAGTTTGCTGAGGCCCTGAGCTTGGCTTCGGCTAACACAGCAATTCCACCTCGGTTGCAGAGTCACTTGCTCGGCGATGTCCGTGGCATTCTGTCTTCTTGCGGCAGCTTGGTGATGATCGACGAACAAGACTTGACGGTCCACCTGGTCCATCAAAGTGTTCGGCAATTCCTTCTGGGCGAGATTAATGATACTCAAGACTACCGAGAGTGGCAATTCACTGCTGACACTGCTAATCTACATATGGCTACTGTTTCTATGAGATATCTCAGCATATGGTCCGAAAGACTAGATGTTGCTAAAACAGCAAGTGGAGTGTCGCCGTCCACAACGCCACAGTCAACGCCTATCTTCCTCCCAAACCCCACTGCCATACACCGTGCAGCACAAGCTGAGCTCAAGCAGGGCAAGCTGTCCAAGTTAATGAACTTAGCATCGCAAGCCAAGTTAAAAAGTGCTCCAGCAACCGTGGACATCGGGAAAACCACTGAGCGCCTGTGGCCAGGTGTTTTCAAGGAAACGTCAGCAGACAGCCGAAACCATGCATCACACGTCCCAGAAGTGAACTTCCTCGCATACGCACGAACTTTTTGGATGTTACACTCAGCACCTATGACCGAGCACGATGGGTCACTGTATCTGCTCTGGTGTCAGTTGCTCGCGACTACTGAAACCAAAGACTGGCTTAAGTGGGACACACCCTACGTAGCCAGTCAGGACGTCGAAATTCCCGAAGCCGTGCTATGGGCAATGCTCCACTCTCACAACATCTTACTAGATACAATGTTGCGAAGGCAAAAGCGGCGCCTGCGGCTCCTGCGCGGTTGTTTGGAGGCCCTCTTGGAAATGTCACCTCTGCCCTGCCTGAGCCCGATGATGGCGGCACGATTTCTCACACTGCATCTCTTCCTGCGACGGGGTTCGGTGTCAACAACCCAAAAAATCCTCAGCATGCACCCGGACTTCAGATACAACAACTATGCTTGTCTTTATGCAGCAGTTTTTGCCAGGGACTACCATACAACCCGAGCCATCCTGTGCACCATTGGCGATCCAGCCATTTTCAATGCCCTACCTTACCCGCTCCTAGAGCTCAGCGTCTCGTGCATGGATGTGCATATGGCCTACCTCCTTCTGTTCCACGGTGTGAGGCCTTTGCCTTCCTCACAGGTACACAAGTCGGCTGTGGCGCTGGCCTTGTCGAGACTCCGGCCAGGATGCGACCCGAGCAGCACCCTGATCGCCAGCTGGCTTCTCAAATCGTGGGCCAGCACCGATTCATGTTTTTCACATCATCTGGCCAGCGCGCTGATCACCTTCAAAGAGGTGGCCAACAGGAGGGATTTCGAGCCTGAACAATTCATCAGCGTCCCGATTCGGGGCTGGTTGGTATATTATGTTATCTTGGCCGCGCCAAAGCCTGTGGCGTGGCTCCGTGGACTCTTCACGCTGAAGGGTTTGGTCATGTACGCTATCGCGATCGCGTTTATGGATGTCTCGACCGAGTACAGAGCGATGCTGGTCTTGGTATTCGTCGGTGTGGCGTTGTTTGCTCCGCTTGCCTTGGGCCGTTTTCTCCCCGAGGCTAGTAATAAGGGCAGAGAGGCACCGAGAGCATTCCCACCTGTATTGCGAAATGTTGCATCGGTCAGGTCCATTCAGTCAGCCCAGCCAAATCCTACCTCAACAAATGTCAACGAAACTCGTGATACTAGACGGCCTTGGCAATTCCGTGGCACTACAGTTGGGGGATGGAAAGAGGTTAATTGACTTTGAATTTCCTCTGTCAAATATCCAAGATTTAAATAAATATTATAAGAGTACAAATTGATTTTTCAACCTGTTGCCTGATGTAAATACTAACTGTGTTCTTCTAGGCACCAGAAACAATGGAGAGAATGTTTATTTGGACTCATATATGTATCAGGGCTTGATGTGATCGCGGCGGCAGAGATATATTTGGCAAACCGTGAGCGGGACTATAGACGCTGGAGCCCGTACGCATGACTCGAGAGGGGCTGCAACACCAAGTGAGGTCGGCACTGCCGTAGTAAAATCTTTGGAAGCACACATCTACACCAAGTTTCCATCTAACGACTAGGTCATGTAGTTAGCTCCATATAACCTGGTCGGTGGATAAGGAGTGGGAAAGTATGTTTGTAACCTCATCTGGCATGCCGGACCAGCTATCATGAGAAAGCCTTCCTTAGGATATTCCTCAAAAAGCATTGCCATCAAATGTGCCTAGTTTCCCAGGCTCTGTCTTGAAAATGGAAGAAGATTTACGCTGTATCTGGGGTCTCTTTGCTCGTCGGTTCTCATCCAATATACTACCAAATGACACATATTTCTGTTGTAGAGCCATGTTTGCAGAGCTGTCATCAAGCCATGGTTTTCATGAATGCATCACTGAAGACCAAGCAAGGCAGACGCATAGAGGCTCAGCTCAACTTGAGACTTGATGATCAACTTGGGACTTGATGATCACCTTCATCACTTTTGTTTGTACCTCAGAATTGAACTCGTGTGAATTATTTCGCTGGCCCTCTTCTACTATGCTTACAAAACCCTTCTCCCTTGTCCTAACCTGCGCGTGCTAAGTCTGAACGACATCCGGAGTCATGATATAGGCTAAAAGTGCCTGTGACTGGTCCAGATCTATATCACGTGTGGTTGTAATCAGGTCCAATGCCCTGTCCCTGATTTGGATGAACACAACAGATTTGAGATAACATTTGAAATCAGAAAAGTAAATGGTCATCATTTATTCAAAGAACTGGAGGTTTCATTTTTCAAGGAGCGAATTTGAGTAAGCTACATTCCAGCAAGCTATCACCATACCTATCTCACATAAATGACCGTCTGTACGTATCAGCTCGATGACTATGTCGTTCCGGCCAACATGTTTGTCGTCCGAGAGAAATGCAACTGCAACATTGATCCAACAACATAACAGCAGTGAGCATGAACTATCAGTGAGGCTGCTCTTCCCAGAGCCAGCTACAGCCAAGTCCAGCCAATGCAAATGTAGATACTGGCTTTTCAGCAATGGGCCAGTGGGTCTTCTGCATCAATGGCACAGCGACCATGAGTCTATCGACGGTTGCGATCCCGGTGCAACAAATTCCTTACTCTCTCGGAGGTGCGCTGACGAAAACCCGGCCGCTGCTGCTGTTGCGGTCGGGGGAGCAAGTGCTGCTGCCGCGCAGGCTGCTGGTGCTGCTGCGACTGCACATGGCTTTGCTGCTGCTGGCCAGAGCCTTGCCCCTGGCCCTGGCTCCCGGGCCGAGAATGGTAACTCGGAGGATCCGAGACATGCGAGGCGGGATGAACGCTGCTGCCGCTAGCTGAGGGAGGGCGGCTGTTGGAACCAGTCTGGGAGCGGTAGCTAGGAGGACGCGAGGGTTGGGCGGTGTATGGTGGGATGCTCGACGACGATGGCTGACGGTTGACGCGGTCACCAGTGCGGATCTCACCCACCTGGTCGGGCATGGAATAAAAATTGGCGTGGCTCATTTGCACTCGCGGACCGGCGCTTGTGCCTGGGCGCACGATCTCCTCGACCGATGATACGCCGCTGTACCCGCTGTACACGGATGAGGAGCTCTGGCCAGGGCTGGGGCGGTGGCCGCTGCCGCTGTTGTTGCTGCGTCTAGAGCTCATGTTGATGGGGGAAAATGGAGGGAGGGGGGACGGTGAATAGTAAAATATGAATTCGTTGGAAGATGAATTCGAGAGGCCTGCTGCTCGAGTCGATGGAAAGTACGGTTGTATGGGAAGAAGAAAGGCAAAACCGAAGGTAGATGTGAGTGATGATGGCTGGGAACAACATTTCGAACTCAGGGCGAGGCTGAGCTCGTCTTTATATCCGATTTCTACGCGTTGTAAAACACCACAATGCTGGGGCTATTTACATCACGGAGACCAACAACAGAGGCTGAAGCAGAAGACAGCCCAGGATGTCGACCAAGACCATCGAGCCTGTGGTCACGTCGCGACCAAGACGGGACCACCAACACGCGACCACCAACAAATCTGCTTAAGCATACGCCGCATTCCTCGATGAGGCCTGAGACGACAAGTGTGACGGCTTAAAGGTGATTGTGGGCAGCCTAGAGGGACCATTCGGAGGGATATTGCCTTGCGGCAGCTCGAGTTCACCGCGTATCAGAGGCCAAAGTTGTGGTTTAAAGACGATGGATCACTTCCATCAAGCTTGTCTTTGGGCGGAGGTACTTGTACCCGCCTACATTCGGCTTCTTGGTCCTAATTACGGTAACTGAAGTGGTACTCTCCGACTTGTAAGACGAGACGGCCAAGCACCTGAGTTCTTGATCGACAAACGACCTGTGTGTGGCTTCTAGCCTGCAATGGGCCAGTGGCCGCCAGCCTTGCAGCAAGTCGAGCTGAAAAAAGAAAATAGAAAGTTGAGGGATGATGGTGGTGGCGTGCTTACATTGGCCAGTGCAACGCAGCACTGTTGGTATCCAGGAAGCCATATGGGGGCCACAACCACGCTGAGGTGTGCGTGCATGCATTTTCTCCCGTAGCTTCAGACACGCGGGGCTGAGAGCAGGAAGTCACTGAGCAGGCACAAGGTCGAGCAGTCATGCCATATGGCCGCCATATTTCCGTTCTTAGGCCTGCAGGGGCGGTCACGGGCAGTCATCTTCTAGGCGCTACCCAGTTCTGAGTTCTGACAGTATACCGAGAACATTTGACCGGAACGTCACGGAGGGACCCTGTTCCCTTTCAAAATTCCTTTCTTGAGTGTACTTAAGCCAGCCTAGTTCGGTATATCCTCGTGAAATGCACATAACATGATGTCTGATCCGAAGGAATATGCTGTGAATACCAGTGAGGTCTTCAGTAATTTCAAATGAACGTCGTTGGTGCAGGGAGAATAGACATAAAACTCGTTGGTGTGGAGGAATGGGTTGGGATTTTTGGGAATATGAGCGATCAATAATGACGCACGGCAGACAACCACAACGGCCAACTGGCTGACAGGTCTGGGCGTGTTTCACAGAGCTCCCTGCACCAGGCCTTGGACCAGGCCCAGTATTCCCCAAAATTAGTAAGCTTGGCCGCACAAGGAAGTGCATCACCAACAACATGTCACCAACAGCATAGAATCCTCCGCTAGCACTGCCGCCTTTCTTTCTTGCGTCGATCGAAAACTGCTGTATATCTACACCAACGTGCGTCTTCGCGCCCAGGGGCGTGTGCCAAATTCGTAGGCCAGTCAAAGACCGCACATGAGCAGCAAGCAGCATCAGAAGCACAAGCCCGAACAGCAATGCCCGAAATCAATTCCGAAGAGATCCGCGATGCTACAATCGCTCCGCCAAGCAGCCATGGCCTGCCTCCGCCGCCGCCCTCAGGCTCCGTGTCCAACTCAGGAGGGTCTGTGGCGCCGTCAAACTCCTCAAGGCGGCACAGGCACCTCCTGCGCGAGACGTGGCTGGATCAGGTCCGGGAGCAATTCGACGACCCTTCCACGGGTCTGAAAGGCCGGATCTTGAAACTTATCAACCAGCACCATCCGGGAACGCCCACCGGAGAACATCACTGGTATTATGGGTCATACAACCTTGGCATTGCATTTGACTTTTATGATGAGTCGACCGGTCCAAGTGTGAGTCTAACTCCTCCATTACAGGCTCGTGAGGTGACATGCACAATCCGCCTCAACCCCCTAGGCGTTGGGGAAAGCCACGCATCAATGCACTAAAGGTCCCGTACTGAAAAGCATAGATTGCGATATTTCGCGTGCCTATCCCTGGCCTGGTCGCTTTTGCAGAAGAAAAGACCCGTGCAGAGGTTGCCACGATGCTCCACATTGCAGAACACACCACCATACGTGTGCCTCGCGTATACCACTGGGGTGTAGCCAGCGACAACACAACTGGACTGGATCTACCATTTATTATCATGGAGTTTATTCCACATCTCTACAACATGGGAAATCTAATATGGGACAAGCCAGAGCTTGTCCAACGACCAGAACTAAAAGGAGATATCCACCTGGTCAAGGAACATTTGTTTCGTCAATTGGCGAAGGTGCACATCCAGCTCTCTCAGCTACGTGCTCCGAGCATATCGGCCCTTGATGTCGTGGACGGCCGCGGCGTCCCAGGCGGAGCACCCAAGCCGTTTCTCCTCAACAACCAGATCACTTCATACCACGTCCCCGAACGTGTTTTCGCCACGGACATCACTAGTGCCAAGACTCATTCGACATCTCGCGAGTGGCACGTATCCATCGCGGAGACGTACATCGCCGGGCTCCTCTACGACGCAGACCTCGAGAGGGACGAGGAAGACATACGCGAGAAGTTTGTAGCACGGTATCTCTTCCGTCAGCTAGCCAAAAACCGCAAAATTCCACAGCGTCCGGACGACGACCGAACTGCGGCAGAAGAAACGAAGGAGACGTTTCAGCTGTGGTGCGATGATCTCAGGCCGCATAATATCCTTTGCGATGAGCAAGGCGATGTACAGGGCGTGATTGACTGGGAGTTCGTGTACTTTGCGCCCGAGTCCTACGTTTACGATCCCCCGCACTGGTTGTTCATAGATCGGGACCCAGACGCTTTGCTTGATAGTCATGACATCAGATTGGCTCCGAAGGGGGACGTTGCGAGTGAAGGGGGCAATATCAAAGATATTGGGGCTCAGGACCAACATGAACAGGTCTGGGGTAACGATGACAACTCTAACAGCAATCACGTTGAATTCGAGGTGGATAAAGATATCGAAGACAACCGAATTATGTTCATGCGCGCCTTGCAGCAGGAGGAGCGGATACTTTACAAGGACAGGAGAAAGGCGTCTTTGACCGGCGAATCACAGTCCCACCATCAAGACGACGGCGTTGCAAAAACCCTGTCAGGTCTCAACATCCACGACGAAGAAACCATACCTACCCCTTTGTATGATAGCATGAGAAAGCGCTGGGAGGAACAGAGGAATGAGTTCGTATGGAATTTTACATATAGGTGGGATAGGGACGAATTTGATGCATGGTACTGGGATGAACTCGACTGGGAGCACGGTGGCAAGTGGGGTGACTACCGCGACAGACTCGCCATGCTGCCACAGCATGTGAAGGACCTCATGGAGTGGTTCGTGCTCAAGAGGGTGGATGAGAGGGATCAATGGGACCCCAAGGAGCTCATGGAGGCAGTTCTGGGGCAAATGGATGGGACGGGGCCGTTCTTAACTGCTGCAGACCGCACTTGCAGTCAATAATTGTCAAGTAAAGGACATTTGCTCCTCTATCACTGTTAGAAGACTCTTCTCTTCCAGTTTTGAAACTTTACAGGAGGAATACAAAACCACACAGAAGGCCAACCTGGTCTAATTATAGGAGTAGTAAGGAAAGAGATTAAACGCTTATGCAAGTAATAAGTCAGGCTCTCAAGGAAGGCTAAGCAGCTCCGTACCAACTTTAATGTCTACGCATACATCATAATTTTCAGTGTACTTTATATACACGTCAATTCATAATCTTCTTCTGAACAAGACCATCTCTATACATCGTGTTGAACGTGGGAAGTTGGTGGGGGTATCACTCTAGCGTCGCCTCTCGGACACCTTATCCGAATAGCGTCGGGAATAGTTTCCGATTCCCTGCTTAGGGCAATTTCGCCGGCATTTACTCAACGTGAGCCAGCTTAACCCGGACTGTGTTCCGAGTAAAAGCTCTGGACGCTTGATAGTTCGGATTGGAGCCTCAACACAATCCCCTGCCCTCTTCGTGCTTCCCTTATCACTCCATACTTCCTAGCTTCACAACTTGCTGGCCATACTTTTCGTTAAAGACGAAACACAAGATGTTGTCAAACAAACTGGCTATAGGCACACTTTCGTTAGGTCAAAATCAATCGCACATGCTGGACCAAAAAATACGCACTTTAGCCCGACATGGCTTCTCTGGTGTGGAAGTGGTATACAAGGACCTCGCGATCTATGCAAAGTCCCATAGTCTCTCATTTTTGGCCGGTGCGGAAGCCATCAGACAGCTATGCGACGGACTGAACCTTGAAATTCTATCGTTGGCGCCCTTCGAAAACTTCGAAGGCGACAACTCCCCACTCGACCAAAGACTGCAAGAAGCGCAGCGATGGATAGACATCGCGAGGGTCCTGAGAGCAACCTACCTTCAGGTACCAGCACATTATGGTGCTAATTGCTCAGGCGACGAGGATGTCATCGTGTCCGACCTGCGCCGGCTGTCCGACCTGGGGAGCGCGAAGGAGCCCCTTGTGTCTATCGCCTATGAGCCCATGTCCTGGTCCAGCCACATATCCACCTGGCAATCGACACTCCGCGTTATCAACGAAGTCGACCACTCCAACTTTGGGCTGTGCCTAGACAGCTTTCACATCCTCACGAAGCTCTGGGCCAGTCCGTACGAGGCCTCGGGCAAATACCCAAACGCGGATGCCGACCTAGTCGCTTCACTAGCAAGCTTCAAGAGAGATTTCCCTATCCACAAGCTGTTCTACGTCCAGCTGTCGGACGGCGAGAGGTTTGATCCTGTCTTCTCGCGAGAGCATCCGTGGTTTATCGAGGGAGAGGCGGCAGAATTCACGTGGTCTAAACACGCCCGACCATTCCCCGGCGAGACCAACCTCGACGGGTATTTACCTGTGGGGGACTTTCTGAAGGCCTGCGTGGCTGAAAAGGGATTCAAGGGCTGGATCAGCATGGAGATATTCGACCGTAGAATGCGCGATGCTGAGTTCAAAATCGATGACGCTGCCACAAGAGCGACCGCATCGTGGGCTAGGCTGTTACGCGAGATTCAATTCCCTCATTCTAAACTATGAAATAGATTTTGTTTGCACCAAAAGAAGAGATTTTCGCCAAGATTACGTCCTTTTGAGCTTGGGGAATATGGCGTACATAGCTCAATGGGGAAGTGCGCAAGAACAACATCTAACGCAGGTCCCACTACCTCCCAACTCCGTAGACCCATACCATGGCAGCTACAAGACTTGCAACGAATGACGAAAAGAGAAAAACCGCTGGCATGAGTGTTCCCACCATAGCCATGCTTGTCAACGTGGCGAAGAGACCTCCTGCTGGCGTGAAACCGCCATACATGAAAGACTGAAAAGCTGCTGCGATCGTCCCTATGCCCGGCGCGTGTGAGGAGTGGTAAAAGCCAGAGTTTGATTGAGGGGCCTCACCTGTGATAACCCCTAGGGGGCCGAATCCGAGAGACATTATTATTGTACAGACGATGGTGAACGTGATCCACCAAGCGAAGATAACCGCCAAGACATCTGGCCATTATTCAGTTTCAACGAGGATTGACAAACGCGCGAGGCAGGCTTACGAGGTTGGGACAGCCAGTCCGAGAACTTGGTCCACTGCTCACTGAGCTCGGGCCATTGGAGAGATATCCCAGCCATGTACTGGCGCAGCATGTCCCACATATTGCCGTCAAAAGAGTTTTGGGTAGCGAAGATGAGGGCCGCCATGCTGGTATCCTGAATGGAAGATCGAGATCGTGATTGACGTGTGGATGCGGATCTTACATGGGACACAGGGAAAACGGTCATGCACCCGAAATTATTCCTGGTGGTGGGCGTTCTGCAGCACCTTATATCTTGCCTAAGAGGCCAGTTGGTGCATGGGTGCGAGGAAAATCAGGCGTCTAGGCGAGATCCAACCAAAAGGCGGTAAATGCGGCGCCTAATGAGCACACCTATCGGTCTGGCCCGATTTTTTTGGTCATGGAGTTGTGTCGTTGGCAGTAGGCCTCAGATTGGACAGCAAATCAAGTGGCTCTAGCTTCGCCTGCCTACGTGTTGTGCCAGTTTGGACGGCCTCCTGCAGCGACCTGCATATACTGTCGATCATGGATAAGGAATCTGACCCGACACAAAACCTTCTGCAAGTTGATACAATAAGGTGAAGACTAAGATCGGAGATGGATTAGGGACAACAGATGCAGCAGCCTCGACGTCAAACAGAAACACGCATCTATAGCAGTGGTACCTGCAAGTGTGAGATGCAGACGTGCCACTCTGAGGCCAAAACGCAGGCATCATGAGGTCAAGCCCGCAAAACATCGCAGAATTTCAGACGATCCAGGGGCTGACTTTATATGCAGGGTCCATTTTTCAAAGCCTCTACTTTTGCAATTCGTGGATCAGCAGACCTGCCTCGATAGCTACCAACACATCAGAGTTGCTTTTTTATTCCACCCCAGGACTCTTTGCTTACAAGCTAGTCATTTGATGGGGGCTCCACAGTGTTAATGGTAGATTGTGAGAAATAGGTACGAAAAATCTGCACCCTTGGACTGGGTTCGTCCAGTTTGTGTTCGAGGCAACGGTTCTGATTGTTGCGCAGAATTATCGTGAGGGTTTGGAGTGCCTGTACAGAAAATAACACTCGGAGGTTTCTCAAAGGTCCTCATGGTAAGTCTGAACCATAGAGACAACCAGCGAGCAGTAAAGGACTGCATAGTTATTATATACAAATTATAGGTCTAGATAATTCAGTTTGCACAGAAAACCGCGGACTCAGGTTTCAGAGCCCATTGGCATTCATTCTCTGTGGTGTAATGAGGAAGCGAGCTGGCAATTTCGGCTCCTGGTAGCCCTGGACAACCCTTTCCCCATTGCCCTGTATCTGTTTCAAGATCATCTTTGCTACACTGACCGCACACAAGGCCGCTTGTGGCATGCCGTGACCGCTATAACCCGCGCAGAGCCACAACCCACTTTGTAGCTCTCCGATCCAGGGAAATCCATCGGCGGAGTAACCCATGATGCCCGTCCATTCGTGTGTCACATGAAATTCCTCGGGTGCCTTGGCAACTGCGTCCAGCACCTGGCCCAGTCGGCCGCGGAGGAACTTGTTGGCTGCATCATCGAGGATGCTGTCGTCGCTGAGACCGTACCCGGAATCGCTTATCATAAATCGGGCACCGCCAATCATGATGAGTGGGCTGCTCGTCCTCTCGCGCCCATCCTTGTCGCCACATCCGCGATTCACCAGCGGACGCTGCATGAGATACTCGCCGTCGCCAATAAGACGCTCGCTGGCCCGGGCAAGGCCTTGGTATTCCTCGCCGGACAACTCATCTATCAGTCCGTACGAGTGGTTTAGGAGGAGTTCAAGCCCGCCCCGGCCGCCGACCATGTTGCCACGAACAGGTTGGATTATGTGGCTTATATCGGGCAGCAGATGCGAGGTATACCCATTGGTGGCCAGAAGAACGTGTCGCGCGATGCAGGTGCCCCGGGGGGTCTGCAGCTTACACCCGCCTGCAGACCGCTTGAGAAACTGCACCGGGGTGTTGGTGTAGAGGCTGAACCTAGGATACTGGTCGACTAGGTCCTCAACTATCCGCGCAATCAATTTGTAAGGCCATAGGCTTGCGGCAAGCTTGTTGATGATTGCCCCTTTGGCCTTTGAGACACCCAGATCATGCAGGCTAGGTTGGGTGCTGTCCGGGGTCACAAGCTGAAGGTACTCAGAAATCTCGGGCAACGCCGCCTGGCTCTTTTCGAGATTCTCCACTGCGCGATCATAGTCGTGTTTGGAGTAAAATGCGGTCACGGCACCACGTGGCTGCCAGTCGCAGTCTATTCCATGTTCCTGGACAAGCTGAGATATGAGGCTGTACGTTGCCATCTCTAGCCTGGTGATCTCCGCGTCGCCGCTGTACAACGCTGGCTGACAATGACCGCCGTTCTGTTGTGATATATTGCACGAGTCAACACTTTTAATACAGGGAAAAGCTTGAAGGAGGCCCCGAGACACTTCGCATCCGACTCACTCGACCAGAAGCACCAGAGCAGACCTCTCGAGCTTCAAACATCACAACATCGAGATCGAGAGCTTGGCTAGCAAAGTCCACCAGCAGTGTGCGAGCAGCGAAAGTTCCGGAAATCCCGCTGCCAATGATCGCAACATCAACATGAGCGGGGATTTGAGCAGTACTGCCTAGAATTCAAATTAAAATAAGCATGGTCGCGCATGATTTGGTTGGTAAGCTGCGTACAATAGCCTTTGAGAACGTTGGATATCTCACTGAGCCAGAATGAGTCTGTAGGATTTGCAGCAGGTAGATTGGAAATCATGGTCCTTGAAGTCAACGTATCAAACATGAATACAGAAAAAGATGAAAAAAATGTGACCCCACAATTTAAGCTATTGAAAATGGCAAAGGGCACGCAATATATACTACTTAGGCTCCATAAAAATATGTCACCCAAGTTAGCATTTTTATTTTATTACTTTATACTATTTTATCTAAGAAACTATATTTTGAAAATCTTTTCATTATAACTCGCATGGCTAGGTGGCTTTTTCTGCGCACTTGCTGAATGCGCCTTAGAGATGAGACACCTCGTCATGCTTGCGGCCTTTCCTGCTGCCTTTGCTTACCGTGGGACAGACTCATGAATATTCAGGTCCATTCGAGAACAAGCCGGTCCCCGGCGGTGCCCGTGTTTGATCATGATGCCTAGACACGACGACCGTCGACGACGTCATTTATCAATCGTTGGTTCTTGCCGTGGCGTCGAGAAGTTCAGCTACAGTTGAAACAGGGCAGCCACTTTGATTCTGACCTACGTCACCTTCATCCTGTATGACCGTGAAAAAAGGAGGCCAGCTTACACAACCATCACAAAAGCCGAGAACTCGCATTTGAATGGTGTAACACTGCAAGGTGCTTAGCAGTCTGCGTATCCATCGAAGACACCAGCCGTTTCAACGTGAATTTGCAGCGGCCTGAAGCCTGCATGCCGATCCGATATCTAAGGTGGGTGAGACAGGTCCTGATATTATTTCTATAATGGTGTAAATCGTATACTTTGGCTCGCGACCTATATATGGAAAGTCTACATCTGACTTCTCTCCTCGTCTCTTGTAGCAATTTCTGAAACATTTGCAATCAATTCAGGATTAGATTCCTTGACTTGACAGCCAGTTCCTCAGCTTTTTTTCAAAGACGTTCGAAATGTTTCAAATCATTGACAGTACTCTACGTGAAGGTGAACAGTACCGGGACGCGTACTTCACTTCAGAAAACAAACTCGACATAGCTCGGACCCTGGATGAATTCGGTGTGGAGTACATAGAGGTAACCAACCCAGCCGCCTCAGCCAGGTCTAAAGCCGACTGCGCCTCACTTTGCTCGCTTCCACTGCGCAAGGCACGGGTTGTCGCACATATCCGCTGCCACATGGACGACGCCCGCACGGCCATCGACGTCGGCCTCCGCCATGTTAACGTCATGATAGGCACGTCGCAAGAGATGCAGAAATACTCGCACGGCAAGCGCATGGACGACATTGCAGAGTCGGCCCTCGCGGTGGTCCGCCTGCTGCGCTCGGCCGGCGTCAGCGTCCGCTTCTCGGGCGAAGATGCCTTTCGCACAGATATCCGGGCGCTCGTAGAACTGTATCGAAAGCTCGAGGCGTGCGGCGTGAGCCGCGTGGGTATCCCCGACACGGTTGGGTGCGCCACCCCGGATGAAGTGGCTCGCATTGTCTCGATTGTACGAGATGCCGTCCGCGTCGACATTGAAACACACTTTCACGACGATACGGGCTGTGCTGTAGCGAATGCCTACATGGCAGTCAAAGCCGGGGCTACACATATCAATACAACAGTCCTAGGGTATGTTGCTCATCGCCGCAGGAAGCCCAAAGGCCGATCAAATGATGGAACTTTAGAACTAAACTATTAATTAGTATCGGTGAACGAAACGGTATTACGCCTCTTGGCGCCTTCCTAGCAAGGATGATTGTCTGTGATCGCGACGAGATACTAGCCAAGTATAACGTCAAGACGCTGCTCTCACTCGAACAGCTCGTTGCGGCTTGCTGTAACATCACAGTGCCGTTCAACAACTGCATCACGGGGTCGGCGGCTTTCTACCACAAGGCGGGAATTCACACCAAGGCTGTCCTTGCGAACCCCAGTACCTACGAGGTTCTCCGTCCTGAAGACTTCGGCGTCACTCGCCAGGTCGACTGTGCTTCGGCACTCTCGGGATGGAATGCCGTCAAGGACCGTTCCCTGTCTCTGGGCCTTGATGTCACCGAGGTGGATTGCAAGCGTGTCACTCGTTCCATCAAAGAAGCTGCTGACTGTGGCAAGATTCTATCTAAGGATGTAGACAGAATGTTAATGGCTGCATGTAAAAATGAGGTTGTTTCGGAAGCCTAAATCTGAGGAAAAGATATTCTATGCGAAAGAGCGAAATGCACTTGAAGGATCTGGAACAGTTCTAAGGAATCACTGGGTTGCGGCATCCGGTTACCTTGTCAAGTCGTCCGCGATAGTTGCCTACGTTAGTTCCAAATAGGTTGCTGATCCCTACAAGCATCTGGTTTGTGACATGTGCTGTTACAAGAAAGATGTGCGCAAACAGATAGCTTGCGGGCGTTGTATTTTGACAATGCAGACCCCTTTGAGGTCTCACCATAGTATTGAATTGTCTTGATTGGATACCCGTGAGAGTCAGATAAACTAAAAATCAAATTCTATGGCGAAAAGGCGGACCAGATACGTTTCAGACCCATCGCTGAGGCTCCAAACGCAGACAGGGTGATGTTATTAGGCTTTCATGAACATAATACGCTGTAACTGTTCAATAAGACAAAAGAGTTCTGAGACGTGAATTACATGGACCCATGCTGCAGCTATGACAAATAATGTTGCGAGAATTCTGTTAATGTATCAGCAGTGAAAAATCCCAAGTAACTAATGTCTATCCTGCCTAGGTATCCAAATGGCAGCCCGTTGCTCCAAATCCGTGGTTCTCAGTTAGTCTCGACGCTCTCTCTCGCAAAGGCGCTCTTTTTCCTAAGGACAACCCCGTACCGGAAGAAAACAAAAGGTAAGACGCCCATGATGACCGCAATAATACCAAACAATGTCAAGGTCCACTGGTGTCCCAACCGTTCATACATGGGTATTGAGGGAGCCACCATCGCTCCCGCGGCAACATAGCGAAGAACTGTAGTGCTTGCCAGTCCAGACGCCGCATACGTAGCGTACACATCGATAACATACATGTAAAACCCTATGTATATAGCGACGCAGGCGAACCCAAAGAGCAACCCAGCAGCCAGGCCCGACCATGGACTAATGCTAGGGAACGCAGTCCACCCCAGCCAAAAGAGGCTAATCGGCAGCGCGATGGCCCCGACCATTGCCATCCAGAGCCGATTTTCGGGGGGATCAACTTCCTCCTCACCGTGTAGCTGGCGCTTGGTGCGATATGCGGCCGCCCAATGATTTGTAATTGGTATCAGTGCCAAAGGCAGATGCTGACCGACAGCGATGGCGACGAAAGCCGTGCCCGTGAGGCCGTGACCCCATTGGTAGGTATCGCCGAAGATGAATGAAAAGCCATTGAGAAAGGTGAATAAGACAACATAAATCAAAATCAAGTACAGGGCGATGGCCAGAATGATGGGCTCTTTGACAAGGAAGACAAAAGGTCTTTTTGTGGCATGCTGAAGGCGCCTAGTTAGAGGCTCCTGCTTCATCTCGATTGGGGCACGGTGGCGTTGATCCCCTGTGTGGTTGCGTATATGACGGGCTTTCCATTGTAGCAGAACAGGCGCGTACGTTTCAGGTAGGAAGAGAAGGATAAGCAGGAGGAGGAACGCTGAGATGATCAAAGTGACCCACTCCGCCCAGCGCCAGGAAAGCGCCCCTGAACTGGCACCCTGTGCAATCCAGCCTCCTACCACCGGCGCGATGGTGGATCCATCGTAGATACCAACAGAGTAGAGTGGGACAACAACGAGCCTTTCTTCTGGGCTCCACAAGTCCGCCAAACTGCCACCGGCACAGGTCAGCGGCGTGTTGCCGAAGAATCCGGCCAAAAAGCGGAAGACGAGTTGTGTCTCGATGTTTGGCGCAGCTCCGGATGCCGCAATGAAGACCATGAAGAGGAACCTAGGGGCGGTCAGCTGAGGAATCATCATGGGAGAGAGTACAGCCCAATCTCACATGGCACCAGTGTAAACAACATTTCTGCCCAGTGTCTCCGACACAGGGCCCGCAACAAGTGAGCCAAGTCCAAAACCGATAAAATAAAGACCAGTGGCGAGAGACTCCACCGTTTCGCTAACCCCCAGGTCGCTGCTGGCGGGCTGTGCAACTGCAGACGTGATTGAGCCTGCCCAGCTGACGATGGCACCGACACAGGTTACTAAGATCGTACACAGTATGCGCTTATATAGATTCCAAGAACGGGGGTCGAGGAAAGGTTCGCTGGGTGTGGCTTTTACGGGCAGGTAGTCGTCACCGGAGCCTTTATCGTTGGCTTGTACCTGGGAAAGGTTGGAGACGGCTTCGGCATCTACCAGCCTGCCTATGCGGCGATATTGTAGCAATGATGCCATATGGAACTCTTTGTTTTTTTTTCTGATTCGGCCTCTCGAAAATGCAGATGGACAAAGAAGGAGAGAGGATTGGATTCAAAAACTGCCGGCGCCGCGATGTCCTACAAGTCGGTGGGGCTGGGAGAACAAGTCCAGAGAAACATTGCACTTTCTACTTGGTTCCTTAAAGGCTCAGGACGGGGACTCGATCAAGCACCTACGCGGGACGTTGGTAGCCACATTACGGGCCGCTATCATCTGAGAATCAACTTGTATTCCCGATGACGTACGCACGTAGTACAATTTAGGCGAAATATGCATCAGCGGCGTATGTGGAACTGAGAGGAGCCGCAGCCTCGCTCACGTAAGCCTTAATGGTCCGACAACATGCAGCCTTAATGGTCCGAAAACATGCAGCCTTAATGGTCCGAAAACATGCAGGTACTTCATTCGGGTCCTTCCGAAGAAAGTTAATCTAGATTGCAGCCTGGCTACAGCCTTGGCCCTTGCGGCTGTTAGGTGACTGCCAGCTATACCTAGGTAGGCCAGCAGCATGATGGTTGACCCTTCCGCAGCACCATGAAGCTGTCTACTAATACTTCATCACAGTCATCCGTAAGACATTTTTGGTTACACAAATAATCCAGACGCATTTAGTCCAGGGTCGAACACTTGATCTGCAGGGCGTCTTCGCAAGGCCTTCAACATGTCCTATGGCGTCCCCGCCGAGGCGGCCAAAACCGCTGGGTACACACATTAGTGCTACGGAGTATAGATCTGCCGTCAACGGCTGCTGACAGCGGCTCGATTGCGGTTTCTATCGATGTCTGAGGCAAGCTGACAATTTATCGCTATCCAGGTATCTACTCTTGGTACGCGTGACATGAGAGATGATTATGAGCTGGTGAACTCTCTCTCCATGACGGACGGGGCGGCGACTCGGTTCGACAATATAGCTATAAATGCAAAGGGCTTTGGCCTTGTTTCTTCTCTTGAAGTTAAGACAGAAACACAAATCCATTCAGATAACAGCAGTTATCCATCAATTCATTGATCATCTCTGCTACCAGCAAAATTCTGTCAAGTCCATTATGGCCAAGCACACTGTCATTCATCTCAGGGCCGAGACCAAGCCCTTGGAGCACCGTTGTGTCCTGAGTCCCTCAGTCATCACCCTTTTGGTCAGCTCCGGCTACGAGATGAACTGCGAGAGGTCCGAGCAGCGATGCTTTCGTGATGAGGAAATGGAAGCCGCGGGAGCAACCCTTGTACCAGCAAACAGCTGGCCGAATGTGCCCCAGGACCACATCATCTTGGGACTAAAGGAGCTTTTGCCTTCAGAAGAATTCCCCTTGAAGCATACCCATCTACACTTTGCTCACATTTTCAAAGACCAGCCAGGGTGGGCCAGCGTCATGCGTCGGTTCGCCCACGGGGGCGGTTCGCTGCTGGACTTCGAGTTCCTCAAGGACCCTGGCTCTAATAACCGTCTTCTGGCACCAACCAGTTTCCACGCCGGTTTCTGTGGCGCGGTTCTGGCTCTCCAGGCATGGTCCCAAAAGATATTCCAACCTGAACAGCCAAACCTCTCCGAGGCGACACCGTATGACAGCGAGCTCGATGCTGTTGAGGATACACTCTCCTATCTGCAGAAAGGCCTTGAAGCTGCCGGCCGTCTGCCAACTGTCATGATTATTGGTGCCTCCGGGAAGTGCGGTTCCGGAGCTGTTGAGTTCTGTCAACGCGCGCGATTACCCGCCGAGCACATAATCCAGTGTGGCCGGGAATACACCTCTAAGCCGGGTTTTTCCAAGAAGGTGCGGCAAGTTGATATACTCATCAACTGCATATATCTCAGCGCAGAAACGAAACCATTCATCACCACAAATGACCTAGGAGAGTCAGATCGGCGCCTCTCTGTCGTTTCAGACGTGAGCTGCGACGGTGACGACGCCAACAATCCAATCGCCGTCTACACAGGACACAGCAGCTTCAAGCAACCCTGCCTGACTGTACCCACTCCCAATGGCCAGCCACTCAGCATCATTTCGATAGATCATTTTCCCAGCCTGATCGCCAGAGACGCCAGCGAATACTGTGCTAAGCAGCTGTTACCAAGCCTCCTTGTGCTCAACGAATGGCAGACGGCAAACGAATGGAAGCTGGCACGGGAAGTTTTCAATGATAAGATGAGGGAAGTGACGGTAATCGAGGAGAAATCGGCAGAAACTGGCTCATTCTCATTAGCAACATCGGATTTCTCCCCAGACCTGGGTGATGGGAGCAGCGTCAATGAGAACATAACGAGTGATCAATCAGCTAGGTCGAGCTTGGCTTCTCTGGCGTTACGGCCGGAGATGAAAACCGACGCGGCCAGCCCGGCTGAGCCAGAAAGCCCTATCGAAGATTCGTCAACAATGTCCCACCTCAACGCCGAGTTCGACACACGGGCAGTCCACGCAGGTCACCATAAGCACGACCCGCGAACGGGTGCGGTATCGATGCCCATATCAATGGCTTCCACGTACGCACAGGTTGACGTGGACCAAGCGGCCGGAAGCTGGGTGTACTCTCGCAAATCCAACCCAAACCGTGAAGACTTTGAGAAGTCGGTGGCGGCACTTGAGCAGGCCAAGTATGGCCTGGCTTTTTCTTCCGGGTCGGCGGCCATCGCGATCACTGTCCAATTGCTTGAGCCGCAAAGTAACATTATCGCTATTTCCGACGTGTATGCGGGTAAGTAGAACAAGGTAGCGCAAACGTCGACGTCTCAAGTGCTAACGCCGAGAGATCCTGCTTACAGGCACCCACCGCACCTTCACTCTCATGGCGGAGTCTCTCCGCATCACCACCACATACGTCGACGCCACAGAACTCACAACCGATCTGAGCAGGCATGTCACAGAGGAGACCAAGATCGTGTGGGTCGAGTCTCCAAGCAACCCGCTCCTCCAGGTCGTCGACCTGCGGGCCATTGCCGACCAGGCGCACCGCCACGGCCTGCTGGTCGTCGTCGACAACACGGTCGCCTCCCCATACGTCTTCACGCCTCTCACGCACGGCGCCGACATCGTCATCCACTCGGCCGCCAAGTACCTCGCCGGGCACAACGACCTCGTCGTCGGCGTCCTCGCCACCAGCTCGGCGCGGCTGCGCAGCCGCCTTGCCTTCCTCCAGAACGCCGTCGGCGCCGTGCCCTCGCCGTTTGACTGCTGGCTTGCCTCACGGGGGCTCCGGACGCTACACCTCCGCGCCGAGCGGGCCTGCATCAACGCACAGGCTGTCGCTGAGGCGCTGGAGGCGTCACCGCATGTGGTTCATGTGATGTACCCGGGGCTGGACTCGCACCCGGGCCGTGACGTCGTCAGAAAGCAACACAATCACGAGGGTGTGGGCGGTGGGCTTGTTTCCTTCCGCGTCAAGGGCGGTCCGCAAGTAGCAGAGTCATTCTGCCGGTCCTTGCGCCTGTTCACCCTGGCCGAAAGCTTTGGGGGCGTGCAGAGCCTGTGTGAGGTGCCGGGCCCCATGACGCACAAGCTTTTGAGTGCCGAGCAGAGGGCCGAGATTGGCGTGCATGACGACTTGGTGAGACTTAGTATGGGGGTCGAGGCGACTGCAGGTTTGGTTGAAGATGTACTTCAAGCTCTCGAAGCTGCATGCAACTGCTGAGGGCTTTCCTGGAAGGCTTAGAGAGCATGCCTTCAGGTGCCGTGGTGGCTTCTCTTCGGTCAAACCTCTATACCCCAACCCTACCCGAGTATGCACAGCAGTCATTTTGATTGCATCCTGTCCCTGAATGCGCTATTAACGACGCGCCTGGCGCAGAAGGACGTCAACGTCGACACTGCAGCACCCACTGCCCGAGGGGACACTGTTCTCCAACGGCGGGCCCTACAACGTCAACCTTCGGGACTGTCCCCTCAAGAAGAGGCGACTTACCCAAACTCCGCGCTTGCCACTTCCACCCACCAGATCGACTACCCCGACACATCCGGGAATAATCGATCTCGAGAGACGACGGGTCCAACAGCGCACTCGAGGATTCTACCCCACCATCACTATATTACCGAAGATTGAGAAATGACCTGCCTTTTCTCTCCTAGACCGGAGAGATCGCTGCCGCTAAGGCTTCATCAATTGATGTCAGTCGATTGCCGAGATTCCGACCGGCTGGTAAAGCACGCGTCACTGCAGACCTGTGAGTGGGTGAGTTACAATTTCGTCTGGAGGACAAATTTCTACTGGTATAAATGCAAAAAGCATTCTATGCCGAAGCCAAAGATGGTGGTGGAGAATCCCCTCAAACCTCCACAATGGCCACTCTCCAGCTTGCAACCTGGGCTACAAACCTGACATACGCCAATCTCACGACTGGCGTAGTCGACGCTGCTGTAAAGAGCATTTACAACTGGGCTGGGTGTGCCATCGGAGGCTATATCCAAGATGCACCCCAGATAGCACAGAACACGACCCTGGCCGCCTTTAGCGGTCCCCCAACGTCCAGCATTTTCGGCGCAAATGGGTCCATAAGTGATGGGTACGCGGATGCGCAGACAGCGGCCTTGATCAACGGCATCGCCTCGCATGTTGATGATTACGATGACACTCACCTCGAGACCATCATCCACCCCGCCGGACCGGTTGCCAGCGCGCTCTTCGCCGTCGCCGAGTGGCAAGCCCCCGTCTCAGGCCATGACTTCATCACAGCGTTTGTCGCCGGTGTCGAAGCAGAATGCAAGCTGGGCCTCTCTGTCTATCCTGAGCATTACGACGTGGGGTGGCACATCACCAGCACGACCGGCTCCATCGGCGCAGCGGTTGCAGTGAGCAAGCTGCTAGGGTCTGACACCGTTATCACTCAAAACGCAATCGGCATTGCAGCCACTCAGGTCGTCGGCATGCAGGAGTATTTCGGGTCAGACACAAAGTCCTTCCACGTCGGCAGGGCCGCCCAGGGCGGCATGCTCGCTGCTCTCCTGGCCAAGAACAGCTACACCAGCTCGCTGCAGGGCCTCGAGGCCAAATTCGGCTGGTTGCACGTCGTCAGCACGCGCGAGAACGCGACGGCCTACCTTGACGAGCTCGGCAAGACGTGGGAGGTTGTCAAAAACACCTTCAAACCTTTCCCTTGCGGGATCGTGATGCACCCGTCCATCGACGGCGCGATCCAGCTGCACGACCAGACGATCCAGGAGGGAAAATCCATTTCCGATATCGAGTCGGTGCAGCTCCGCGTGAACCCGCAAGTACTCGTCCTCACGGGCAAGACGGATCCTCAGACAGGCTTGGAGGGAAAATTTAGCATATACCACGCTACGGCCGTGGGCCTCCTTTACGGAGAAGCAACGCCGAAGCAATTCACCGATTTGGTAGTCAAGAACGAGACGGTTATCGACCTGCGGAAGAAGGTTAATGTGACCACCGACGCGACGGTGGATAATGCGCAGGGGTATGTGACTGTCAACTTCAACGACGGGTCGAAGCTGGAAAAGCACATTGTGCATGCCATTGGGAGCCAGGAGAACCCTCTCACCGTCGATGATTTGAAGAAGAAATTCATGGACCAGGTAGCCAGTGCCATTGGCTCTGAAAGGGCAGTGAGAGCGTACGATGCCTTCACCAATATTGGCAATTTGGCTGATGTTGGCAAGCTAAGAGGGATGTTTTGATGCTTCAAAGTAAAAATTATTAAATGGTTACGATACAGTATTATTTCGATCATCTCGTCCTGACAAAGTGTTTCTTGCCTGCGCTTTTCCTCCATTAATTGCTTCAAGCAATAAATTAGGGCGGAATCTTTGTCAGTCTCCCTCCTAATATAGGGTAAGGGGCAGGAAAATACAAGCAGCCTGAAATATTACGATTATGATGCCAGCTTTATGTGAATCAGAGGGAGTACTTCCAGCTGTCCCCGGCGCCTGCCGTCTCCAGCAGGAAATTCGGGAACAGTGAGTTGATGGCATCTTCGCCTCTGAAGCCCTTGGCAATTTCCGTGCTGCACCCAACATTCTCATTTTCAGACGAGAAGAACCGCTCCCTGGCCCAGCCAAGCCACTTAGCCTGGCCGGCCTGGATGACAGGAAAGTGATTCTGCCCGACATACTCGACGAATTGCAAATTCTCCTCCGAGCTCTGGGACTTGAGAACCGCACATGTATCTGTGACAGTCTCTCTCAAGCCTTCGATATCGGTAATCGCGTCCAAGTCGCCAGACATGACCAGCAAGGGACCCTTGAAAGGCCTTCGCCCAAACTCAGTCCTGTTCTCAAACTCGAGCACAGCGGGATGCTCCGTCCAGTTCCGGTACGCCAGCTCCGCCAAGGGGGCGCCGATGCTCGCCACCTGCTTCGTGGGCAGGCAGCCCTGCACAGCCTCCTGGACGTTGACCCACCTGTCCCGGCCGAGCTCGGTCATGCCGGACAGGTTGAGGGACGGGTACGCGGCGGTGATGCCCTTGATGAGCGGGGTCTGGAAACTGAGGAACGGATTCGTCCAGGGGTGGGTCTCGTTTGCGTCGTGGTCGGCCCGGGCCATCCTGACGTGCTCGATGACGCCCGGGGGCGGAGCGAGCGCTATCGCGCCTCTGTAGCCAGCGATGGGCTTGCTGACCTGGCGCTCTGCGAAGGACCACACCGCTGCACCGCCCTGGGAATGGCCCATGGCGACGAAGGGACCGTTGGGGTCAAGGAATTGGGGGAATGCGTTGCGGGCTGCCGTCACGGCGTTCGCGATGTCATTTGCCTGTGCCGGCCATGCTGCCCATGGGTGCCCTATCTCCTCCCCGTTGGGAAGCCTGCCGACGCCGAGACCGGCGTAATCTGGTGCCACGACGACGTAGCCTTGCAGAGCCAGTGTGAAGGGTGCCTCAAAGTGGTACTGCAGGTTGCGGTAGTTGCTCGGGGCACAAGGGGCCAGGCCGCCCGAGGTGCCGTGAGCCCACGCAACGACGGGCCACCGTGTACTGTTCGATGAGGAATCCACAGCAGGCACCTCGAGGGGGCTCGATGGCCATAGGATGTAAGCCGACGCCGGGATCACGGTGCCGTTGAGGTCCTCGGTGGTATAGAGTATCCGCGACATGGTCAGCGGTGTCGGGACAGCGTATTTTGTCAGGTTCGTTGTCTGCTCGAGCCGTAGCACGGATCCTGGCGCAAGGGCGGATGAGTATTTTCGCGGGACAGTGTAGAAGGAGAAGTCTGAGGCCCTCTGCTCCGCTTCCCAGGATGCAGCACGCAGGACGACTTCTTTACACGCTTCGTCGCAAGTGGTGCTGGCATTGAGCTTAGGCAATGCGGACTGTGTGGTTGAATGTACAGCCGAAGCCGACACGGCTGCCGTGAACAGCACTTGCAGGAATAGCATATTGCTCAAGGAGATGATTAACGTGTACTCGGAATTTGTTGTCTTATACAAGTGGACTGAAGGCCCTATGAAAAGGGACGATGGATATCTGAGAATATTCCAGCATGATGGTTTCTTTGGAGTTAAATCCACTTTTATGCTTCAACGTTATACCATCAATATCAGTGGCATCGGCATCCTTCTTGTTCTATGTTGCTCCGATCACGACCTTAAACCGCAATAGATAGGCCGACTGTTACGTTGGTCGGATAGATTGAAATCACAACCTCCTGGAGTCGGCATGACATTTGATTCGAATTGAGGAAGACTGCCTGTTACGTGCCTGTCAGGTGGCCGGCACTGATCCTCCCGGCTTGGACCAAGCTATCAACTAGGCTAGGTCGACGCATGTCAGCACAATTGTTAGGATGTATTGCGTTGCAGGCGAGCTAGCTCTCACAACACTGCCCCAACTAAGCCACAGACACACGGCATTATTGCGATGGACCATGACTTAAGGGCCACGTGGTGAATAAAACCACTGGATCACCAGAAAGCCCTATACCACTTTTCGTGATGAGAATATTGTTGCCCATGAGTTCCTGTGTGCCTCAGCGTATTGATCTGTTTTGTACACACGAGACACGGGGGCTTCCGCCGACGCATGGGAACGATGCTGCACAACTTTCATGCTATGACGCACCGCTATTCAATGAGACGGCCTTGTGTGCTTCTACAGCATGTTGGATAAATTTGGCGGAAGTAGACAGTGTTGGGACTCAGCGGATCAAACTATGCGTCTAAAAGGACTCCAAAATTTGAGCCAAGGGAGTGGGGGTTATGTGCCCTGCCACAAATAGTTGAGCGCTTTGGAAAAGAGAGGAGGATATTGCGTCGCCCTCTCACAACTGTTGTTTCAGCAATTGCATGGAAAAGTCCCGGCCAATGCTGTCCCCTTGAATTTAACAGGTGTTTCTTCATGTTCATTGCTTCAACTCAAGCCGCATTCAGTATAAAGAAATTGATGTGGCTTGTTAATCTCCTATAGTCTCATTAACCTCGTGCAGCATTCCCTAGATCTCAAGCCAATTTGTGAGGCATTCTCACTAACAGTTTGACAATTGAGGTCATCGTGCAATAACAATTGAGAAAATGACTTTTTTTGGTACCAAATTTATTGATAATATGCCGAGCCAGTGTACCCATTCAATACCTTGAATTGAGCGGTCAACAATGGGGAACGAGTCAGAGCAACGTCAGTTGTTCCACAGTCTTAAACTGGTCTTTCAGCCTAGAAACACGCCGACAAAAGCTCAGGGGGCAGTGCAGCGCGGACTGATTACGTTATCGTGCATCTCACGTCAGAGCTTTGGAGACTGTTGGAGCTCTTCAGCTCGACCTCAACAGCCGCAGACTCTTTCGCTCGAATTCGGCCAACGGCCATATTTAGCCCACACCCCGGCCCTCACACCCCTGCAGCCCCTTCATCGGTCCTCCGTGATCTATCAACCAAGTTTCTGAACACGGAGACATGAGCCATCGCCTTTCCCACTCACGATCATGAACGGCCAGCAGCAAGGCTTCGGCCCCCCCTATCACCACGGAGGACAGCCGCCGATAATACCACCGCGGCCGCCGGTCGGCGCAGTCCCGCCGCCGCCCCCTGGCGCGCAGCAGAACCAGACCATGTTCCAGGGCTTCGAGTGGTACGTCCCGGCCGACCACCAGCACTGGCGCCGCCTGGAGAAGGCGCTGCCGGCGCTGGCGGCCCTCGGCGTCACGAGCATGTGGATCCCGCCGGCGTGCAAGGCGGGCTGGTACACGGGCAACGGGTACGACATCTACGACCTGTACGACCTGGGCGAGTTCGAGCAGAAGGGCTCCCGGCACACCAAGTGGGGCACCAAGGAGGAGCTCGTGGCCATGGCCGAGGCCGCGGCGCGGTGCGGGATCCGGATCCTGTTCGACGCGGTGCTGAACCACAAGGCGGCTGCTGACTTCAGCGAGGAGGTCGCGGCTGTCAAGTATGAGGGCGAAGGTGAGTTTCGGCGCACCTGGGACATGAGGATATCTCCCTGTTCCCGAGGAAGGGTTGTGGGCTCAGTTGGCTGAATAGGTCCAAGATCGAACCCAGGTCTGCGAAGAGTCGTGTGTGATTGAGGCCTGGTCTGGCTATGAGTTCCCTGGTCGGGGTTCCGCATACAGCCCCCTGAAGTGGAACAAGGAGCACTTCACCGGGATCGACTATGACCACAAAACGCGATCGAAGGGTATCTGGAAATTCCAGGGTAAGGAGTGGGCGCAGGACGTTGATGAGGAGCTTGGGAGCTATGACTACCTGTACGTACGAGGCCGTGATCGTGGATCTGTTCGTCACTGACGACCCCTCGTGCAGGATGTTTGCCGACGTGGATCACAACCACCCAGAAGTCCGGCGGGATCTTTTCTACTGGGTGACGTGGCTCGCTTCTCAGGTCAGGCTGGGTGGGCTGCGCCTCGATGCAGTCAAGCACTATTCCGCAAGTTTCCTGCGAGATCTTGTCCATCATATCGACCGAACCGTCGGCAGAGACTGGTTCATTGTTGGCGAGTACTGGCGGGAGGATGCAAATGTGCTGTCAAAGTTCATCAGTTTCATGGGAGACCGAATCTCGCTTTTCGACGTCAGACTTGTCAACAACTTCTCAAGGTTATCTTTCCAGGACAGAGCGGATCTTCGTACGGTCTTTGATGGATCTCTGGCGTCTATCAGGCCTAGGCACGCTGTGGTAAGACTCTCCGCCGAAATTGATCAGACACAGACAACGCTAACTGAAGATGTTTTAGACTTTTGTCGCAAACCATGATACGGTTCGTTGAGCTTTCTCGGTTGCTTACGTTGGACGCATATTGACCCAAGAATTCAGATGGAAGGCCAGTCTTTGGCAGCTCCCATTGCGGAGTATTTCCTGCCTTTAGCGTACTCCCTCATCCTCCTTCGTGCGGATTGCGGCGTACCATGCGTGTTCTATGGCCACCTCTACGGCTACCCCCGACCGGACGGAAATGGCTTCGTCGAGCCTCCATTCGGGGGCAAGCTCCTGCCCAAGATTGTCCAGGCTCGCAAGCTGTATGCATATGGGCCCCAGATCGACTACTTCGATGATCCTCACTCGATTGGCTTCACAAGACTAGGTTACCCACAGTACGGCACGTCGGGAATGGCTGTGGTCATGACGAATGGCTGGACTCATACGACAAAGACGATGTTTGTTGGGCCCGAGCATGCCGGCGAGAGATGGACGGACGTCTTGGGCGGGTGCTGGGGGGAGGTTGTGATTGACCGCGAGGGTTGGGGCGTCTTCGCGGCTGCACCCAGGAGTGCGGCGGTGTGGGTGAACAGACAAGCGCCTCGGCGAGACGAGATTGACTGCTTCTCATTGTAAGTGTGGTGACATGGCGTTCAGCCACTCACTTCTTTGACGCAGCGGTACTAACCGCGGAACAGTGATTATGACATCTACGACAGGGGTGTCCACGACAGTCCAGTGACGGCGAACGACCTCCATAAACCCAGACTAGAGACAGAGCCTGTGTGGATGAGCGCAATGGGTCTTTAGAGTGGTAGGTAATTGGCGCAATACACACTAGGAGGGTATCGGATATGGGCTATAGAGATTAGAATCATGCTTATGGAGTTTGGGCGGGTCGACCGGAACAAGACGGAATAGACGAAGGGGATATGAGAGGATAGACCGAATCAATCATAGGTAGAAGTTCACCACAACAGTCAGATCAGATCATAAGGTTCACATACCATTCCTCACGTGTCCGAATGCGGACGTGCCTCGTCGCAGGGCGAGTTGCGTGAACGGCGACAAGCAGCTCGAACGATGCTCAGCTCGGAACGACGGACTTTATCCGACCGGGCAGGCCGACTTTAGGCCCAATGCCGTGATGATGGGTTCATTGCTTGCGTCCAGCTACCGGCATGGTCGCTGGACGATGCGGATACCGGGTGGATATTGGCTAGTGTGCAAGATTCCAGAACGACGGCTATTGCCAACGTTTTGGGGCAAGCCCGAGTACGGACGGTGCCTAAGACTGCCTAAAGGGGTCAAGTAAGGTTCCCGCAATTTCGTCACCGCCAGGCACATGGCGCGAAAGTATGGGGGACCATCATGCTGCACCCCACACTTGTTCCTGGGAAAGACGCGGGGATTTGTGGGGAAAACGCAGAAGAATCTTGCAGGTCCCGTGAACCCATCGTCATGGTAGTCTATCGCAATCGGGCCGCGCTCTTTTGTGAGTGGGCTACTCGGGTACCATTTTCCATCGACACACTGCAGCAGCATCTACGTACAACGTAATTTGCCGACGGAAAGTGCTAGCAGGCGAGCTAGTATGTACCGAACTCGGGGGGCTCTGGAGGGGGGAGGAGACGAGAGGAGATCCTGATGAGTACCTGCATTTGCGCGAGTAATAGCAATGGAGTCGTGGGGAGATGGCCTCGGCCTCACGAATATAAATGGCTCGGTCTTTCGCTCCGCAGTCGAGGGTCAGTCTCTGCTCTCGCGAGTCCTGTACCGTACCTGTTGTCCCCATATTGACAAGCTGAACATAGCAACAATGGGTGGTGCTGCTCTCTCCCTCCGGGGGCTTCTCGCCCTGTCCGGCTTCGCCCTCTCGGCCCTCGCCGGCAACACCCAGGCCCGCCAGAGCCAAGGCCTGTGCGAGACGGCCAAGTACGAGAACAAGACTCGCGTGTTCGTCATGACCGACATCTCCAACGAGCCGGACGACCAGATGAGCTTGGTCCGCTTCCTGACCTACGCCAACGAGTTCGACATCGTCAACATCGCCGCTGTAACGTCGGTGTGGAAGAACGACTCCATCGACACGCCGTCCATCTACGGCGTCTTCGACGGCTACAGCCAGATCGTCGACAACCTCAACAGCAACGTCCCCGAGTCCGGGTCTTACCCTCCTGCAGACGAGGTCGCCGCGAAGCTTGTCACCGGACACTCGGTGTACGGGCTGGCTGCACTGGACGAGCCGACTCCCAGCAATGCATCCACGGCGCTGATCGCAGGCGTAGATGCCAGCGAGCAGCCGCTCTGGGTGCTCGCCTGGGGCGGAGCCAACGTGCTGGCCGAGGCGCTGAACCAAGTCAAGAATGAGAGGAGCGAGGTAGAAGTCGCAGCCTTCGTGCGCAAGCTGCGGGTGTACTCCATCTCGGACCAGGACGACGCTGGTGCTTGGATCCGGACCAACTTCCCCACGCTCTTCTATATCGTGTCCATTCACGGCTTCAGCGAGTACGCCATCGCCACCTGGAACGTAAGTCATACAGTGTCCCTATTCACTTCCTGAGCAAGATGGCTGACCTCGCCAATAGGGAATCTCTGGCGAGTGGTACCGGCACTTCGACAAGGGCGGCCCAGACTCGTCGCTCGTGAGCAACGAGTGGCTCGAGGAGCACATCCGCATCGGGCCCCTGGGCGCGCACTACCTCAACTGGACCTTCATCATGGAGGGCGACACCCCGTCCTTCCTGGGCCTCATCCCCAACGGGCTCAACGCCCCCGAGCACCCGGAGTGGGGCGGCTGGGGCGGCCGCTACATCCTGATGGTGGCCTCGGGCGCCCAGGGCACCTACAGCGACGCCGCCGACTGGGCCATCGGCGTCAACAACGAGACCTACCTCAGCCAGTTCGCCTCCATCTGGCGCTGGAGGGAGGCCTACCAGTACGACTTTGCCGCGCGCATGCAGTGGACCGTCAACAACGCCGCCAACGCGACCGCCGCGCCCAACCACGAGCCCGTGGCCGTCGTCAACGGGTCGTGCGGCATCCTCGAGATCCCGTACACGCTCGGCGAGTCTGTCGTGCTCGACGCGTCCGAGTCCTGGGACCCGGATGGGGATGAGCTGTCGTTCGACTGGTTCCACTACCGCGAGCCTACGTTCCGTCTGGAGGGTGACATCCCGCGTATCTCGCCCAATGTGACCTTTGACCCTCTTGATGCGGCTGGGTCGGTCGTGAATGTCACGCCTAATGATAATGAGGTATGTTTGTGTTGTTCATGACGTCCAACAGTGTGGAGATTACATGCTGACTAGATGCTTCTGCAGACGATGCATATTGTCCTGACCGTGCACGATGGCCAGCCTATGAAGCTGTCTTCGTACAAGCGAGTCATCCTTGTTCCTCAGTCTTAAATAGCCTTGATGGGACACTGGTTCTTACGACAAGGCGATGAGACTAGTCAAGGATGCAGGAGGGCAACTCGGTCTCCTGGCAGTAATGTTAATAACGAATCATTAATATGAGTCTCTGCATCTAAACCTCAAACTTCTTGATTGCACCAAGTGAAGGCTGTGGTTGAAATCGAGCTACCTCGCCAGCCACACTCAGGTAGAAAATAATCTGTTGGGAAGCGGACTTCTCCGTCGTCGCTACCACGGATGTTGCCGACTTACATGGTAACATCCGTCACTTCTAGGAGGTTTGTAGAGCTGAGGACCCATATTATAGACTTTGAGAATCCTTCGACTGGTAGGCGGCAATCAGGTACTTGTCGAAAATGGATCACGGTTCAAAAGTTTCCTAATCAGCCAGACGAATAATAGTCAACTTGGTCAAGACGAGCGACTTAGCTCATGTAATAGTTGAGGGCAACGATACCTAGGTATACAGATTTTCATTCCAATGAAAAATTGCATTAGGGCCAAAAGTGTTACTGAGGAGCTACCATCGGTCAGATCAAGTTGCTGAACTGCTGTCTTACTAGTACACCGGATCATGAGTATTTGTTTCCATATATGCAAGCAAATGAACATGTACACGCTCTTATGATAACATGAGTTGTGCCCTGAGAAAAGCGACCTCTCACCATTGCTTCTGGACCATATTGAAAGTGCCTCCCTCCCGTCCTCGTAACTCATAGACTCCGACCGAGCCAGCCACGTCGCCCACAAAGAACATTTTACCATCGGACGAGAAGGAAATTGAAGTGACCCTCGACAGATCCAACAACTGCTCACTCCCACCAGCCATGCCCATCCCCCCGCCAAACGTCGGTATCCTCCACAGCTCCCTCCCACCCCTGAGAGCATCCAGTATCACCAAGCAGTTCTTCGTGCCGCCCATCCCAGTGTCCGCCCCTGGGCCCTGGCGGTAGGCCACGTACCGGCAGTCCGGGCTGATGCACGCGATGGTGTTCTCGTCCGGGATGGGGAACACGGACGTCGTGTCGGCCGCGAGGTCCCACACTAGCACCCACCGCTCGTGCACGGTGACGGGCTCGACCTGCCACGCGCCCGGGCGACCGATGACGCGCACGTTGTTGGGGATCCAGACCGACACGACCAGGTCGCCGTGCGTGGCCAGGCCGCACGGCAGCGCGCCCTCGAGCTCCGCGCGCCGCGGCGTGCACACCCTGCTCGGCCGCAGGGAGATGGGCCTGCCGCCGTCGGCGGGGCTGAGGCGCGCCAGGTCCCACGTCATCAGCATGGCCCCGTGCGGCGGGGGCGGGTGGCCTGCGCGCGGCGGCCGGGGACCCGCGGCCGCGACTAGCAGCGGCGAGGTGGCCGAGAATGCCAGCTCGGGCAGCTTGGGCACGTGGGGGAGGCCGGCCCTGCAGAGCTCGATGGCGATGGGCTTGCCGAATGGCTTTTTGCTCCCGCCCTTGGAGTCGCCCACAGACTTGTTGTCCTGGATGACTGGATACAGGTCGATGGCGTCGCCCGTCTCGCGGTAGCAGGCCAGGGGTGGGTATTTTGCGTCGTATATGTCGGCTTTGACTGCCGCCCAGCGGAAGGCCGCGTCGATGGACTGCAGCTTCTTCTTGCGCTCCCAGTTCCAGATCTCTAGGCTGTTGCCGAACCCGGAGGCGACGGCGATCAGTGCGCTCGTCTCTGACAGGATGGCGTGGCTGTTGACGAAGAAGTCCCGCGACCTTGACTGCATGCTGACCCAGAAGTTGACCTTGATAGATGACTGGACGTTGGAAAGCGGTAGTCCGAAGATCTTCATTGTCTTGTCGCCATGCTTGCTTGCCACGATGTACGACGCTGGGGATACATCCACGTGGAACGCCGTCACAGCGTGGCCTGACCCCTTTTCATTGAAGGACAGCATCTTCGTCCGTACTAGCTCGATGGAGGGTGGGACTGAGTGTGTACTCCTCGGCTGGTTGTAGCGGAGGGGCACTTCACTGGGTTCGATATAAATCTTGTCTGGTGGGCTCACGGCAAAAAGTGGTAAAGGTGTGAGACCCTCTGATTCACGACGATCGGAGGAGTGAGACTTGGTAGAGCCAGCAATAGAAACTTGGTCAAAGATCTTGAAGGGCGTTGAGAAGCTATTGTCAAGTGGTGTCGGCGGGGATGGTAGCGGATCAATGCTCTCGTTCATAGAAGACAGGGTTGTCCGCCGGGGATTCTTAGCGGGAGGGGCGGGCGGGTAGAGCGAGTGTGGGTTCGATGTCGGCGGGATGACGCGTGTTCGGGAGCCTCTGCTGGATATACTTGAGCGGAAGGAGTTGTGTGAGCGGTGTGACGAAATGTGAGAAGTGTAAGATGCCTGTCGAGACGTTCCGGGCGTCACAGGCGCGCTGCTGATTGATGATGTGTCGTCATCAGCTGGTGAATGTACGGATGACAGCGCCGAGGAGGGTCGAGAAACGATGGAGCTGGCTGTCGATTTCAGTGTCGAGGCGGCCTTGGACTTTCTGGTAGAGCCCAATGACCATCGTCCGAATGCACTGCTCAACCGCTTTGCCGGGCGCAGCTCACTGCCAAGGAACGTTGGAGGCGTCGTTGGGCTCTCTGAGTTTGCAGTTTCGGACATCATTGATATTACGACTGTCGAAGCGTCCCTATAGCAAGAGTCAGATATGGGCTCGTTGAGCTTCAAATGAGTCAAACAAAAACGCACTCCTCGTTGTCCCTGAGAAAGGGCTTTTTCATCGTCGTCGTTGGAGGAGTGATTGGCGTCGTCTCATCCCTAGTCGCTGACCTGCAGAGTGACTGAACGTAAAGACGGATATCGTCGAGCGACTTCTTGAGGGTCGAATTCAGGCCATCTCGGTTTTCGCCTTCCTGAGCCTGTTGAATTGTGCGGCGGATCAAAGCCAGGACCCTGGAAGTATCTTGGTCCAGGTAGGTCGAGAATTCATCCGCATCAGCACCGATTTCCTTGGCCGCCGCCCTATAGTTGGTCAGCGAGTGGATCGAACAGTCTCCATGGTATGATCATCGGCACATACAGGTTCACGACCTCCAAGGCGAGCTACAGATACTCGTCAGCAGTCTGTCCTACACTGGACCGGAGACACGAGCAGTTCTCACCTGCAGCGCCCGCCGGCATGTTTGCAGCCCGTCCTTCAAATCGTGCACCTCCGGGACCTTGGCCACCCAGAGCGCCTCCCGCAGTGGGCCATCGGCGCACTCATTGAGCACAGTCTCGACGCGGGCGAGCGCATCTCCGCATCCACGAACTATGGCCAGGATCGGCGGCTGCAGTCGTGCCGGTATCACTATTTCCGAGTCCCCCAGCCGCTCGAGTGGCGTGCGGAGGTCGAGCAGCTCGTACGCAAGCGGGTCCAGGTCCGAGTTGGCGAATGAGGTGTTTTGCAGGAACTCGTCGACTAGCGTGGTTGTCTGCTGCGTGGCAGACAGGGCGAAGAGGACTGCCGCTTTGAGGAGATAGGTATCCATCGTGTGTCGATGTCGAGGCTCATTCTTGAGGGCCCATCTGCCAAAGATGATTCATATGCGAAGGCAGCTGGATGCCGCTTTGCAGCAGGAGGTGAGACGTCGATAGAGTTTTCGGGAACAAGAAGGTTCTTGTAAAATGTTCGGGCGGCTGCTCTTCAAGTCTTTGTGAGATGTTGTACTTTATGTGTGATTTGTCTCTGTCAGTGTGACCCTCCTTGTCAGCGATTACGGTGATCACTGCCTCAGCTCCGGAAAAGCAGCCACTCACGCATCGAGCTGGTCGGGCTTGGGCTGCGTACCTCTGTACCCATGTAAGCCAAAAGCCCGACGTTCTGCAGCCCGGCGGCAGCCAAGCTCGCGTCACACCGTTTGAGGGTCGGGCTTGACTGCCGGTCATCTCGGCGTTCCCTATCAGCTTGGTTGGGGAAATCCATCAGATGCCGTAAAGGGACACACTCTCCCCCATCCGGTTTGACCGTGTTAGCCATCAACTGCCTTTTTTTCTCTTGCAGTCATGCACTTATTTCTCCGTTGCATTCGGAGACGAACTTGTTCTCCTTGTCAGTAGATTCTCGATTATTATCTCCGATTTGAGGATGCAGTGGGCTTTTGTGCATTCCAACGACAGCGCCGAGACTTTCATTGCTGACTTGAGGGTGGATCACGTCGTGTGCTTATGTGAGAATGCGAAGTTTTACAGGGACATTCTATCCCTTGTGCTTAACTGAAGAACTTATGACTTTTGAGGAACTGGACTTGTGACTGACGAAAAACAGTACTAGTCGCTATTCTCCGGATGAATCCTTCGAAGCTCACTGTGGCAAATATTCAATGGACCAGTTGTAGAGCGCATGCAGATACAAATCGACCAGGCTCTTCACTGTCAGTACTACGGTCTAGGCCTAGTGACGAACTAGGTATTTCAAGCCACTCGCGACTGGCTCAACTACAGCTCACCTCTGATAACGTCCCAGAGTTCCGTTTTCGCAGCTGTCATGCATCCACACGGTCTAATGCAGTCTCGACGTATTGGAGTCGTAAGGCAGCATCGTAGATTATGCTTCCGCTAGCACACGCCCGCATACGGTGCCGTATAGCCGCTTGATTGGGACTTGTTGAGAGTGCCGATCCTGGCGAAAAAGATTTAATTTTCAGTATAACCTTAAATGATCGCGTATTCATGTTAGTACAATGCAGGTTCAGTACACCAGTGGTTCACGCCTGTGGAAGTGTAAACAGTGAATACCACTGATTGGCTGTGAGTGCAGGCCCGACCTACAGGTAAAACCTACATCCTCACTAGGACGGTCTTGGCGATCGATCTCCCGGTCCGGACCCGGACTTTTCTAGGGGAACTGCGGGAACCCACGTGTCGTTGTTCACTCAAGAAACGCCATCGGTGTGAATGATTCTGATTTCTCCTGATGTTTAATTACATGTAGGGAAAGAACCCAAAACGATAATGCCCATGCAAAGCTGCTTCACAAGCCAGCAAGGACCATTGTTGGCACAAATCACTCGGCTTTATTACTTTTGGTATTGCCGAACTCAATCGACGTATATTGCTCAAGCGGGACGTTCAGAATCTATATAAAATATGGTTAAGGCATTAAGATCGGGCTAAGATTACAGAAGGACCTAGCATCGTCTGTAAGTGACACGGCCTCCTTTGATCCACAACCGGTTGGCCGCCTAAATTTGTATATTTTGATTCTCAACGAATAGGCATCCACGTTCCACTAGAGAAAGTGTGTAACTCGACTGGGGCATGTTCATGTATACGTGGGCAGTCCAAGATGTCTATGGAACATCTTAGCCACAGAGTCAACGTCCCTGCAAAAGAGTTTGAATCACATATTCAAGCCTCGACTTTTGAGTGGACTACGATGCTTCTGATGGTTGAAGGCGCCGTCTGCGTGTAGGTGATCAAAATTTTGCGATGTGGTCACATTATTCATTCGCCTATTCTCCGAAGAGACTCGCAATAGGTATAGCACACTCCGGAAAGCTGCTAGGACCCCATTGCTAACTCAACCTGCTGTCTGCCTTATAGACCACTGTTTCCTTTGACTTAGCTGAGGGCGGTAACTGTTTTTCTTTTTGTTTTGCTAGTATAGCAGTCGACCCTGTCACGATGTCGCCAGGGGCTGCCTGGCGGATTGTTTCCCACTTCCAGGTGTGGTAGTATTTGGCATGCTTGGGCCATCTGAAAGTTGTCTGTACTTTGAATTGTATGGAGTTTGTGATATAGCCGGGAGAAAGAAAGGCAATAGGTTTAAGCAACAGAAGATAACCCCCCTCCCCTCCCTCCAAGAAGAGAATCTGACGAAACCTTGGAAACCCGTCCGCGTATGGCGCGAGGAGTATTAGAAGCCCGGAATGAGTTCAATAGTTGAGAATTGCACCAAGCAGCGACAGCACGCATGGTAGTCCTTATCGGTACCTTATAAGAGTCAGGAGGGACGCAAAGAGAGTTGGTTCGTCTAACATCTGATCACCCTCCCGAAATACGCCGGCATCGATGTCTACCTCTTTCCGCACGATATTCACGACATTTCCCATCCTTTTCGTGAGCTCTGATTGTCGAAAGGAAAGGCCGCGAAAAATGTCCTTCGGACTTGGGCGGTGCTGTGGAGAGCCCAGCCATCGCCCGACCAGCCAAAAGGAGACAAGAGGCCATCGATATCACAGTGAATGTTGCAGACAGCATTTGAGCAGGGAGCCGTTAAAATGCGAGTATTCACCTTAATAGCAAGCGTTAATAAGGCCACTCGTCGCTGAGCTTCACATCTACTAGTTCCCGACGGAAGAAGCGTTCTAAGAGCTTCCGAACCGCACTTAAATTTATTGCCTCCGACTCATTCTCGAACGAGAGAGTTGATGAAGGCTTAACAGACCGGACTAATTATCAGTATGACATGCATTATGGACCCTGAGGGGGAACGCTGTCTCCTGATCTTCCCCCGGCGATCTTTACGAGCAAAAGAGCTCAGGTATGCCTTGACATTATAGGCTGAAGTGGACGAGGTCAGACTAATGGAGCCTGTCGGCTTGTGCTGGCCTCGTTATCCATCATCGCATGTCGTATTTCGCGCAGCAAATCCACGAGAACACGAGCTACTTCTGGAACATCTGCGCAGAGCCGAATTGAGTTTCAAGACGGAATATCAAGGTTTATCCCACTTGTATGGTATCCGTGCTGCCATGTGATACGCATGCTAGATCTAAGGAGTTCCCTTTCCTCCATTATGCAGGGGCATATTCAGAACTCACATATTTCGGCGACAAGCCAAGAGCGGACACTTTCTGTTCATTTCATGAGCTGAAATCTATCGATCAGTCTGGCTGGCAAGATTGGCCTCGGAGCTCGGGAAAACAACCCCGGGAAGAAATCCCCCTAGCATCTGAGCTAAGCGACAGAACATCAGCGAAGGGCTTCTGTCGAAGAACACACATCGCAACAGCCCCGGGCGAGGGCTTCATATCTGCAGCTGTGGAAGGGAGAAGTGTCATAGAGCGAGTAGTACTGAGTGTGGCTGCGCCCTATCGGTTTCTGTTGGCCAGGCCCACAGCTCCCAGACGAGAAAGCGCCGTATGCTCTTGAATTATTGTAGTCGCGGTATTTCCCTCTTCCTCGTATTCTCCTGATAGAACTTGTCTTGGACCGGGGTTATCTCATACTACCGACTCCTGCGCCCGCATCGTGACCAGCCTCGAACATGGCATAGGGCACAAGACTTCAATTTCGACTATAGAACTTCAGCCAGGGCAGATGTTTACGACAAAGACCTCAAATACGACGGCGACAACCGAAATTCACTTTCCATCCTGCCTGTAATCGCTTTGATGAGTCTCATGAGACTCTCCATGGTATACTAGGACTTATGAAAACAGAGACACCCGCAGAACAGCTTTTCGGCAACCAATTGGTATGGGAACATCGTATCTTCACCTATATGCTAAGAGTCTACCTGGCCGGACACCTGGAAGCATTTGACTTACGTCACAAATGTCTGGGCCTCATGCATGCATACATCACACTTGGAAGCATTGCTCTCCTAAAAGCAGCAAGTCAACTTGCATTGTGATCTATTGGTATCTGCTAGACTGAGCACAGGGTGGGCCTAATCTTGATGCCAATACTCACTAAGCCCGCACTGGAGATGAGGCAAAGATTTAGTTGCATACAGAACTCTTCATGGGGTCTTGTGGCGTAAAACCACAGCAACTCTCATTGGCGGCCTCGGTTCTTGATCTTCGCACGCACCAATGCAAGGAGGTGCAGCACGGGCTGATTGCTGGATAGTGAGCCCAAAGCAACAAGAGCACAGCTGGCTCCTCCACCAATAGGACATTGTGGTAGCTGAATACCCCTTGAGGATGAAGAGGCAATTGTTAAAGGAATCAACGGATCAATTGTCTCAACAGGCTAGTCTGCAAGCATGCCTTCGTGCGAGCGGGAAGGTGTCACCAAAGCCATGCAAGAGCCATGCAAGCGAGGTCAACGCATGCCCTCCATTTCACTGGCCAGAACTAGAGACCGGTCAACATATACTAGACAGGCATTGGCGTGGGGTGGTGGAAGCTCTCGAACTCTCTCAACCAAAATCGGTCGCCGAGCTGCCGCTACATCCGCCGCCCGCCCCTGAAGCTAGCTGGATCTCACTCTAGCCAGTCTGCCAGTCCAAAATGTTCCTTGATATTTTCCTATTTTCCCGTGGGCTAGGCCCTGGATCGATCGACCTCGCCCAATGAGGGGGCTGCAGCAATATGATCCCTGTGGTGCTCCCGCATGGATAACCAGGGTTAACGGATACGAGCGGCTACCAGGCTCGAGCCAGGGATGTTTGTATGCAAGTCTATTGTTCCTGTTCAACCATCCACCTGCCTCATTGCGGAACTGCGATGTTGCATCCAGAGAGAGAATCGTGCAGAAAGCGTTGCATTATTGTTACGCCATCGTCAATATCTGCACGCATCTCAAATGAAGACCGAGAAGGTTTATTGCACCTGCATTTGAGTTTTAGCCGAGAAGGCCAACGCTGAGAAGGGACGCCCAAGGGCTGTTTATTAAATAGGCTCGGAGGCTCATGAGCCGCCTGAGAAGCAAAGAGAATCATTGTCTTCGCTCGCCAACATTTTTCAGTCTTTTCTACTCAGACTAAAACTTGCCAGTCTTTACAGTGAAGATGAAGTTCCAGACATCCGCTCTCGTCAACATCGTTGTGTTGGGTTTGAACGGGCTCGCAAACGCTGCATGCGATGGCTTTGACCTAGGCGTGACGGAGCCCCGAGCTCTCGGCGGCGATATGGCACAGTGTAAGCTGCACCCTTTTTGGAACATCTCCCCTGAACATGCTTCCCAGGTAGCATTGCTGCTTACGTCTTAATCCCACGCCTCCAATCTTTCGATCTCTCCCCTGCTGCCCGTCGATCTCAAATGGCTGGGCATCGCCTTGGCAACTTTCGTGTGCTTCTGCTGATCATAATGTAGACAAGATATACGACAGCAGCTGCGCCCTGAGCCAGGATCTCACACTCAACTCCACGACCGGGCATTGCGACTCGCAATATTTTGTCTGTCGGCCACTCACAACGGAGATCTATGCGTATGACGACCCTGTGACGGGGCTGGCGTACGCTTGCGAGGACAACCCGGAAGGCACTGAAAGCTGTGAGGGGGACGAAGAAGTCAACCTTTGCGTAAGTGGTCCTCATGGTTGATTATCTTTCTTGACTTGATAGACCATGTGCTTACGTCCCTGCTTGACACAGTGCAACTTGGGTTACCCACCTGACTCAGACGAGCCAATTTACAATTGAGTTGGGCAAAAGCAACAGAAGCCAGGAGAAGAATTGGCATACTAGCTGGGAAGTCTTCCGTGATGCTCATTCTATCTTCGTGGTGCTAGCAAAGGGTTGGCTCTATCAAAACATCCTGACACGGTTTCGGACGGCAATGGAGTTTGGACGGACGGGAGTCTTCGGATTAATTGATCCTTATTTATTGTATATATGCTCTTCGTACAATACGAATTCTTTTATCAACAAAAGTTGGGGGTTGGCCTGAAACCTACTTACATTCATACACTAAGTTGATAGTTTGCACGATGGGTTATCAAAACATGACTGTCTCTCCTGGAATCTCCGGTATCTTGAAACAACTAATCCCAGGCCAGTCTCGCTCAGTCTTATCTATATATGGTACTCAATACCACCAGAATACCACAATACCATGGCATTTTGCTTACCTTTCATTATAGATTCCTTGGATAGTATCATAACTTACTGAATACATAACTATTGGTCGGTTGGGTTTATCAATAACGTTGTAGTCGGTCCTGTGCTGAATATCATTGGTGCCCATACTATCGCAAGTACCATCTAGTGACATGGCTGTGCAGGCATACATGTTACCCAGTGACTGTAGATCTAGACGCATGGAAGCGGTCAGTGGCAAGGTTAAGTGAGAAGGAAAGGTTCGGCAGCTAATTATGGAGATCGGTGGCACGATCTGCGAATGGCCTATGGTGAGTGCGGAGGCTATGTGTGTAAGCTAGAAACTGTGATATCCATACACAACACTTCAATACATCAACGGAATGTCATTGGTTATTGAAAGATAGTCTTAGGCAAAACATATACAAGTGAGTCAGACCCCTCTGACATACACATTCTTTCCAGAATGCCAGCCAGTCACAGTGGCGGCGCGGCCTCGGGGGCCTCACTCAGACTTTTATTTTCAGCTTTTGTCGGCCACTCTGGTTGGGCAAATTCAAACTATAAGCAGTAAAGGTGATGAATGGTTGCAGGCTGCCTGAGAAGATGTGCAAATACTGTAACCAGTTTCAGAGTCAATACTGTGATGACAGACGCGGTTTTTGAACCTGAGAAGGCAACATCAACCCAGGGTAAAAATAGCGAGCCGTGGTGTAATCCTTAATAATTGAATAGTCTGGAATAGTAGCTGAGGAATGAGATGCTGATCTAAATGTTGGAATTGGTGTTGTTAATGTCATTAGCTTGAAAGCAGGTATGTTATCCTTTGGCCTATATTGGTACAAACTCATGCTTGATAAAACAAGCCGCTATTTATTCAGATCCACAACTTCGCGATGAATAAGACTTCCAAGCTATTTCTGCCGTAATCTCTCATCTCCCATCCAGCTCTTGTACTGCCAAGGTATGAAAATTCCTGTTCGTTCCCATTGCTCTGCACAGACTTCAGCGCCAGTATCTGGATGAAGCCACTCCGCGGCCAGACAAACATCTCTGATATTTTCTGTGCCCAATGCTCAGCACATTGAAGAAACGGCCAATTGCACCCACTGACTGATTCCACCAAGGAGAGCTACCACGCGCATGATGTCTTCTAGACAAAACAAGTGATCCAGGACTGATCAAAAAGGTCATCCCGGCTATTCTACCTCTCCCCTTATTGAGCCACCCCTAATACGATACTCGATTCTTCCAAGGCTTTCCCACGGTAAAAAGCGCTGGAGAGCTCATTTCCGAACCCTAGAGACTTTCGATGCAGGGGACCCTGTTCCGGAGCTCGAAATGTATTGAATTGCGGAGGCGGAGAGCTGCCACCAGCTTTTCATCACTCCATCCTTCCATATCGGCCTGTCGAGCGATTCGGACGGTCTGCTGGCGCTTTTGTAGCCGGAGGGTCCGCTCTGAATCCATTGTCTTCGAAAGCTTCGTTGAGGTGACTGGTATAGGTTTGCATTCAGATAGGCTTTGCTTTGCCGCGAAGTCGTTCAAAGCTATGGTGAGCTCATTATCGCTCCAGCCTTTGAAATCGGCTGCACGTGCCAATACAGAGACTCCGTACTTGAACTGGAGTTTTTCGCGAAGCGGTATGACTTCGTCAGGCGGCAAAGGCGGGGCAGTACCTGTAGGCTCGCGTGAGGGAGAGCGGCTCCCGGGGTTGGATGGCGACATGCTGACCTAGCATGGTTTCAGAAAGGTAAACCTCGACCTGGAGTAGCCTGATGAATGTGTACTTACGTGGGAATGGAGTCTGATATGGTTAATGTTTAATCGACGATGATCTCAGTGGTCGGGGATGAAGAGGGTGTAAAAGAGCAGACACAGTCGGCTGTTCTTGTGGATGGTAAACCTGCATCTTGAGTTCAAGTTTGGAGAAAAGATTCCAGAATCTGTGGATCAAACTCGAGCTTCATGAGGTGCTGAGAGTTAAAACTTTTAGATAGTTGACGGTCTGCAGTAGTCTCATTAGTGTACGGACTATTCCAGCAGCAAACCCGCCTTGTTTTAAAGTACGGCACACAATGTGAGTCTGGACACAAGCATTCTCTTGATCAAAATTCATGCATTTGGTGCCCCATTAGGTCAGACATATAAATCATCTTACTCACAGAATTGCGTCATATGTGTGGTAATAGCTTCCCAAGTTGCGGTTCAGATCGTCCGGTGGACCGGCTCACATGCGCCTATAACAACGACCGAGCAATGTTGGTCGGCTCTACCTCAAGTAGTGTGATCTCCTAATTGTGCCTTGTTGACGCTACTACGCTTAGTGGTAGTTTGCTTGATTTACATGACCTAGCGCGAAAACCTTTCCTCGCACTCGAGCAGAGGGTGTTCAGGTGCATTGGGCTAATTCGTGAGCAGCTGCAACGCGATGGGGGAGCCTATAATGAACATGACCATTCGCATCTGCATTCATGTCATTTGAAGCGGATGTTTTTAAGCACCCACACGAATCACAACCTTCCCAAAGTGTGACCCACTACACAAATACTGCAGCGCCTCCTTTGCCTGCTCGAATTCAAACACACGATCCACCACCGGCCGGACTTGGTGTTTGGCGTAGAAGCCACAAAGCTCCTCGAACCTGTCCCTCGGCCCGTTGATGATACCCTTAAGAGTCACCGTGCGAGTCAGGGCAAGGACGTTGATGTTAGTTAGGTCATCATTCGGGTCGTCCTGCTTGCCCGTCACGTAGCCTATGCTATTAATGACGGCGCCGAAGGACGCGCACTTGAACGATTTCCGTAAAGTCTTGGCGCCGCCGACCTCGAAGATTATGTCGGCCCCGTTTCCGCCGGTGAGCTCCATCACTTTCTCGTGCCAGTCGGGGGTCGTCCGGTAGTTGATGATGTGATCGGCACCGAGCTTCTTCGCTCGAGAGAGCTTCTCGTCAGAGGACGACGTCACAATAGTGGCGGCACCGCTCGCTTTAGCGATCTGCAGTCCCGTGATACTCACACCACCAGTGCCCTGCAGGAGCACAACTTCTCCTTTTCCGTCAGGTTGGCCCAGAGGTCGCAGGCCGTTGATCGACATCCAGGCTGTCACGGCCGCCACGGGGAGACAGCTGGCCTCTTCGTCCTTGAGGTAGTCCGGCACCTTGACCAGACCATGCTCCGGGAAGACACGGTAGTCCTGCAGGACGCCTTCCAACGGCAATCCAAGTCCGGATCCCATCTGTTGCGCCTTGATCTGGCCGGTAAGATGGCCTTGGCAGAAGGTCGACATTACTCTATCACCAGTCTTCCAGGACGAAACGTTAGACGCGACTGCGACCACCTCGGCACTCATGTCCGAACAGAGGACGAGTGGCTGCTCGGAGGTCGCGTCGATGGTCTTATGGTGACCGTAAAGACCCATCGCCACTGCAAAGAGCGTCAGCCTTCCCGTATCACCTGGCAACACACTGTCTAGCCGCAACTCACCTTCCGTGTCGCGGTAGTTCAGCGACACAGCCTTGACACGAACGAGGACCTCGCCCGCTCCAGGCTTCGGCACCGCTTCCGAGGCGCGGAAAACCTTGTCGAGACCATCCTGGCGTGTCTGCCACTTGCGGTTCTGCTCGGCCATCTTAATCTCCGTTACGCTGGACGATGATTTACGCGGCTCTCTGGATGGGTTTCTGTTGCGAAGCTGAAGTGAGGACTCAGTTTGGGGGACAGAGCTTTGTCGGGAGATTCGGCTGGAAGTCAAATGGACGACACAATGTTACGTTGTTGCTCTCCAAGTGTGGGTTCGCCGTACCACTCAGTTGCCCAATAAGAGATGGATTTGTAAGTTGGTGCACCCCAAGGCCCATTCGCTGGGGAGGAGAACTTGGCAGAACCAGGATGACCTCATCATGGTAGCTTGGGGTGGGCCTGAGCACCGGAGCTCTCCCGGAGCCACCCCGGGAAAAGTGGGGCACCGCTCCGTGCAGTTCGGCTCCGTGCCATGATTTTCGGGGGTCAAAGAGTCCCGATTCTTGACCACTACCGGCCCAGGCGGGCTCCGAACCATGAACAGCTGCATCCCGGCCAGCACTGACATGCTTTCAAAGCTCCTTTCTACTGCCCTGAGCAGGAAGCTTCTGCCACGCCGTCTTTCACTTTCTACGGGATCAATCACAACATGTGTTCGAAGTTTGACATACCTTTCACTCTTTGAGAGGGTATTCTGGACATTTCTGAACCATAAAAATCCTCATTCACCTATTCTGAAGACACTTCAACGGCTTTGTTACAACAAGTGCCCTCCTTCTGCCTGAAGCTGCTGCCAATACAACCTTCTCTCCTCCGATGGCATGGCTCAGTATCAGCAATTCCTTTCCTGTTCCACCTGCAACAACTAGTCCTCCAGAATCCTGATCACGGAGTACAATCTCGGAGCCCAACAAGAAGATGGAGACGGAGCGCAATGCCCTGCCTTCTTCAGCGACTGCTCACGCACTAGAGCGGAAGCTGGTGACCATGCGACAGATAACCGAAATCCGTCGTCCGTGGAAGCTTTGGATTCAAGGAATGATGGTTGCCACCGTCTCTGGCGGCTGGAACGTCGTCCTGCGCAATCGCAACTTCAAAGTGGGCGACCACATTCTGTACTTCGAATGCGACAGCTTCATACCAGCCACTGCTGTCAAATTTGGTTGGGAGATGCGCGGCCTTCTCGAGGACTTCGACGGCGAGAGGGGTTACCATATTCGAGAGCGCGCGGTCTGCGGGCACGTTTCACAGGGTCACATCATGGCGATTGAAGACTTTTACTGCGTTCGTCATATCGTGAACGTCATGAAGGAGGAGTTCGGTCCGGAGGAGGGACTGAGAGTCGCATCGATGATGGCCATTGAGGGAGTCATTGGAGTGAAGAAGTGGGAGGCTCGAAATCATGCCCACAGTGCTTGAACAACTCTGCCTGAAGTTTCCTCCAAGTTGCGTTCAAATCAGTGGCTGTTTTGGAGGGTGGAGAGCAAGGCGGACGAACTCACCTGCTCATCTGGGAATACGCCTCGAGTCAGTGGTTAGGACTTTTTCTGCTTTTCATTCCTCTTCAGCATCAGTTGGCATCGTTCTCAGAGCTGGCCAGCTCTGCATCTAGAATCAATCATCGCGAGGGGGAACAGCTCACCACATCAAGATACCCGCCATAATTAATGGTAACAATGCAAATTCACAGTGAGCAGAATACCATGCGATGTGGGAACGCTCCATGTGCGTCCCGGGCATTTCGGGCATTGCCTAGGAACGTCGAAATCTATAAATGAAGTGCTAAAGTCAGGAAGCTGGAACTTGAGATCAGTCAACACTGTAGGACTGTTGACCCGTGCAAGCGAGTGAATGCTTCACCTTCACGTCAACCGAATAAGGGGTGGCTGCAAAGCGCCCTCTGCTCAGATGGAATTCAGCAGTAGCTGGCAGGCAAACTGACAGTACCTCACTCACATCAGTCACTGCCTGGCTGGAGATGTTTTGTTGCATCAACCACACCTAGCCACCTAGCTTTCGAGACGGGACGGCACACGTTTGAAATACAGTCCTTCTATTTTCTCCCACCTTTTGCTCCCCCCAGACCATAACCAACTCGCAACGGCTCCTGCACCTTGACGTCCATTCCATCCCAAGTGAACACCAACAATACGCACAACAAGATGGATACGCGATCGGTAGTGCGAAGTCGTCGCAGGAGTACGAGGCTAACCGGCGAACCACCTCAGGATGCACGCGTCAGACAGTCTACCACGGGCAAGAGACGCCACTCTAGCCACGACACGTCAGCCGTGGCTAGCAGCAGCGCGTCTCGTGAGGGGAGCTGCCCACAGATAGGTTCAAATTCGAAGACCTCGAGCCACGATACCCACACTGCAACTCCAGACGCCAACGCGACCACGGCCGTCACTAAAGTTGAGGACGAGGGCCTCGTACTCCCTCTCTTTCCCAACCTCCGTTCCTCTAAGATCAACCCCAACCACATCCCTAGAGCTGATTCAGATGCTGTCATCACTTCCCCTGAGGAACTAGCCGAGACTTCCTCTGAGAGGGCCGCCAAAGACCACGTGAGCACAAAATGGGTCAAGACAGCGAGAGGTTCCATACGGCTTGCCAGCGACTCTCCAGCACAGAGTGCGAGAAACAGTGCAGGCAAGAAATGGGGTGTCCTTGAAGAGGGACAAAATTCTGCACCAGCGACGTTCGGGCGACGAAGCAGAAGGCTGAGGAGTATGACGCCCGACGTCGGGGAGGGTACAGTCGAGGTCGAGCCTATTGCCTCTCGACACACGGAAAGCAAGACCAGAGCAACCGCCACAAAGGCAAGTGCACCAGATGCTGCCGGCTCTGATGCAGAGCAGGTATCGGGTCCCGAAAGGCAAGAGCTTTCCACCCGAGCGACATCTGTGCACAATCCAACCACTCGCCGTACTCACCATAACGAGATCTTCATTCACGACGGCAAGCCCGATAGACCCCTCCAGGATTCCGACATCCTCCAGGATACGTCCCTGATCCCCGAGCTCGTAGCTGATATTGAGAAGATCATTCAAGCCAGTCCGATAGCTGACCCAAACCTGGCGAATCATGGGACCGAACACACATTGGCTTCGACACCGGCAGCGGCATTGAAGAAGCGAGCACACGCGAACATGGCAACCAGATCCAGAACACTTCGCAGCTCCTCTCGCTCTGTTGAGAGTCTTAGCGAGATCGGGAAGCGTCTAAGTTCCGAGCAGACAGACTCCGAATCCTCACAACTTGACGGCGCCTTTAATGACAGCATCCGAGGTCGAAGGAAGAAGAAGGCAGGGGCGGTAGGTAGTACAGACAACACATCCAAGCCCAGCATGCCTCATGGCACCAAGCGAAATGTGGAGGAGCTGTCGCCAGATGGGGGTAACGCTGATACTCCGGGTCACCGGCAGCGTCGGAGGCCGGACAGCGATGGGTCAAAGCCCAAGGTCGACCTCAGCCCAGCCAACCCAATTGAGACGGCCACTTCTCGATATTCCCTCTCGGTCGGCCTCGCCAGGCCCGAGAATCATCAGCTCATCACCGGCGAGTCCGCGCAGGGGAGCGACGAACCTGCGAATCCAGTTCGACTTCCTCAAACGACCAGCGCTAACCAAGAGAAAGAGGACTCCGACATTGATTCCATCGCAGCTTGTGACGGCTCCCCGGGAGGGAGCCAGCGCCAGAGCCCCGAGGGTAGCCCCGAGGGTGACATACACAATTGCGCAGACTGCGGCAGGTCGCCCGAACGATATCTGGTCTGCGCCAAGTGCCAAAAGGCCATTTACTGCGGAAAGTACTGCCAGATCTGGAACTGGCCGTTGCACATGACCCGCTGCCTCGCGTCGGACGAAGCGGACCAGGGCGAGATAGAGCTGCAGGAGGCGTACCTGGGAGGAATGTGGGCGGCCGCGCTGAAGGTGCTAAAGGAGGAGAAGAACGCTGGAGGCACGCTCGAATCGATGTTGCTGGGCGAGGCTGCTCGGCACGCACCCACTCGCCCAACATTTATGGGACAGGGGAGCCGTCGTGGTTTTATTGGCTTTGATGTTGGTACCTACCAGTTGGTCCCTCGTGATCCAAAATCCATGGATAGGACGAGGGCGATGTCTGTGCGGTTGGCACAAGCTACGCTGGGAAGCGATGAGTAGCTCTTGTCAGGCCAAGGAGGAGAGATGTGGAAGGGGATGTCCAAAAGTTTGTGAAGATCACAATTGTGTAATCGATGCTGGTAGGATGGAAATGACCGAGAACAAGTGTCCATTCGATGGCACGGCTGCTCTCGCAGAAAGGAGAGCCATGGATGGTGAAAGGAGGGCGGCGTCAGTTCAATTTAAATGCTTAATACATCGATAACTGCTCTAGTCCGCACTTGTCGTTGCTGACGAGCTCATGTGCCTATGCTGGTGGGGATAGACCTTCGAGGCACTAAGTACCAAGTTCGAGTATGTGAAAGCCTGGTTTCTGCTCGTTGGTGATTTGGGTTCGCGACTTCCGTGACTCTCTCGAGCCGCAGTTTCCGAGTTGCGTTCGGTTACGTCAGACAACCCCCCAGGTCTTTCAGGCTCACCTTTGGACACCTCAACCCGTTAAAGTCTTTATTCTGGAATGATTCTGAATTGGGAATGTGTCTTGATTGACAAAATCTTGTGCTAGAACGGGTATCTCGCATAATGCGGTTTCTCTCTCCGGTTTCCAATGAACTTGACTCCACTAACTCTATCCCTCCCTGCGCAAGCTCCTCCTTGCTTCTGATACCGACGGCCCCCATCGCGGCACGAACCAGCTCGAAACCGCTCAGACACACTGCATCCCGTCCTGGAGACAGTGATGGTGTATGGCATCCAGTCCAGGCCAACGTTGCCGATTGCCTCGGCCGTAGAGTCCAATGTGCTGGATCCCTATCTGCCAAACCTGCGAATCCATCCACCGACGACCGTAGACAGGAGCAGCATCGGCTTCGTCTCGTGGAGCTGCCACTGCGTGGGTTCCCGATGACATCTGCACCGCAATTTGTCGCCAGACAACTGTGAGCCGGGTACAACCAGGCCTTCCTCCATCCGAATACACAAGAACCAAACATGTATGTCTACCGGACCACCAGTCTATAGCGGAGCAACTGCCTCGAAGACAAGATGTTCACCGTGGTTGCGTGGCAACAGATGCTCCACCCCTGGTGCACTGCGTCATACACCAGAACCTGGGGGTCCACAGTGGAGGTACAAGGGGCAGCTTGGTGAAGCTTGAATCGACGACAACCCCATCTATGTAGGTAAGATACTGAACCACAGCAGCGCAGCCAAAAGGCACGGCGTCAATGACATGCATCGCCTGCCGGCACTGTGACTGGGAAACATTGCTTCTTCGTCCTTTTCAAACGCCCTGAGCTCCGAAACAGAGGTCAAACCCTAATCTTGTATTGTATGACGATGCAGAATAAAAAGGAAGAACAATGCATAATCACTCCGGCTGTTGCTCAGCCTCGGCCTCAGGCTCGGGCTCGGGCTTTGGTGCTGGCGGCGGTGGCGGCTGAAGCTGCTGCTGTCCCAGGTGCAGAGGCTGTTGGAGCGCTTCTTGCTGCTGCGCGATCCTAGCGAGGAACTGCTCCTGCTGCGCTGTCGTCGCTTTCCTCTCGGCCTCTTTCTCCTCTGCCAGAGTCTTCTGCTCCTCTGGGGTCATGTGTGCCCAAGCAGCTGTGTCGGCATCCCACTGTGCCACGCAGTTGGGCTCCCAGTTGCAGTGCTCCACGGGGCCATACACCGGGTGGTTGAACCTTGGGTGACGGCTTGGCCAGTTGCTCGCATGATAGTGGTGCTTCACAAGGGCGCCCCGCGCGTTGTGATTGCCACTGTCACTGTGTCCCTGTCCAGCCGCGAAAGCCTCGACGTCCAGGACAAGGACCCTCGACACGATCTTCGACTCATCTAGGTCGTGAAACACGCCCCAGGTTATCTCAGGGGTGTCTTTGGCCCGGTTGACATTCATCTCCTCCAAGATTGCGGCAGTGAAGGCTGAAGGTCCGGTTCCTGAGATGACTTGGTCAAAGTCCATGACCACCTCTGAGATCGCTACGTTTTGCTGTCTGGCAAGATCGGCTAACCAGGACATGATATTTTCAATGAGACGCATCATGACCGGGAGCCTTGGCCGCGCCATGAACGTCCACTGGCAGAACGATTGGGACTTCTTCCCGAGGATCGGGTGGTCTTTGAACAGAGGCTGGTCGATCTCGATGCCGATCACCATGTCGATGTCCTCCTCTGCGTACCTGTGGTCTGGTATGAACCTCGACACCGGCTTGAGCGCCTCGACATCAATGTCCGCATACACACCGCCTTCGGCGTACATGACCATGTACCGCAACAAGTCTGCCTTGATAATCGTGGCGTTGATGTTGCGATACAGGTCAACAATATCTGGGCGGTTGAAGCCTCCGGGTCCGAAATGCTGCTCGACGTACCCAACGTCATTGCTGTCGGTGAGGACTTCGTATCTGAAGTCAGGATTCCTCGACACCCAAGTCCGCGCGGTATTGCTATCACGCTGCTCAAAGTGCAGCGGATCCACCTTCCATGTTTGCCATATCTTCTTTGGGAAGCCAATGGCAGTTGGGACCACTGGCGCTGTGGCAGCTGTGCCTTGCTTTGCCTTGGGCCCGCCACGCCTGAAGACCTGGCCATTGCCTTTGGGTATCGATACCGTGAATAGGTCGGCGTTGAGAATGAGGAGGAAGACGACAACACATGTCAGGTAGATGGGTATACATCTTCTCATCTGCGTAGGAACACGGTTCCTGAACTTGTGAGAGAAACTCGGCGTAGTCGGCGACCACGTCCCTAGGGACGATCGCGGCGACGCTGAAGAAGCTGGGGAGTGCATCGTGAAGATGTGCCGGGCGAGTGGCTCTCTCGTGGGCGAAGCGTCGATGTTCACGAGCCACTTTGTTGTGCAGCCATGTAATAAGATCAACCACTTTCACTCAAAGTCTGGTTGTGCCAGTATCGACAAGATGTGTGTTTGGGAACAGCAGAAAACTAGGAAGTACCCGAGATGTCAAGCGTGGGAGCGTTGAGAATTGGGATGACCTGCGTACAAGAGGGCCGGGAGATGGGAAGATTGGAAGATGGGGACAAGGATCAGAGGGGCACAGCCTGGGCTATCTGGTATCCCAGGTACAGTACAAGAGCCCAAGAGAAAATGACTTCCGGGATTGTTTGAGGGTCATGGAGGGTACTACCCCAGGATTCCGGGTGCAGAAGGCCGGCATGGCCCCCCTTCCAGCCGTAAGTAAGCCTCATCTCATGTTTGCACTAACTCGCCCAATATCTGGCACACTGCTTCGAGGCGCCGGAAAGACCCTTGAAGCTTCCATTATGAACGCAAACTTGTCGGATCATGGCCCAATGCAGTGTGATGCCGGAAGAACTCGCCAGGCCCACTCTGCCGCATGGGCGAAGTGCGCAGCCATGAGTGTCCGAGGCCACAGGCCATCAAGGAACGGCGGTCACCCACCTCCCGCCGCTTGCAACGTTGCCGGGGATCTACTTCACGTGCGGGATTATCACGACTGGATATCGATTTGCATTCTCTTGACGCATGGGAAGGAGCCCTTAATTTGGCAGGGTGGCCGGGGCTAGGCGGGGATGGCTGGGCGGAATGAACGACATCTGATCGGTGAGCAATGACGATGGTTCGCGCAGGATCCTGGGAGCCAGCGTTACCGTGGGCAGCGTGGGTGGTGAGCGGGGTGTGCATCCGGATTGACTCTGGCGGGTTGGAGGGGCAGAGATCAAAGCCGCCGTGGTGGTATCGCGCTGACTAGTGACGCCGTGCGACCGTCGTACGACGTGCCTCGCACCAAATCCCCAGTCTGGCAATCTTCACCCTCTTCCGACGTCTTACTCGTCGAGACGTCTCGTCGACCGCACTGCCATCGCAAGGCCGTTGCCTTGGCTTCGACGGCTGGCATGCACGAGCATCGAGTTCACAGGCACCTCGCCTGCACCGGATCTCTTGGGTTGTCTCTCGAACACCTCGGCGAGGCTCATGATTTGATCGTCGCAGTTTGCCGGGCTGGACTATACACGAGCTTTCATCGAAGTGGCTGTTGAGCCTAATGCACGATGCAGCCAGTATCTAACAGTATTGTCTGCGAGGGGACTAATCGTACAGTAGGTCAGGGCGGGTGGGTCAAGTCGCTGTCGTTAGTCTTTTCCAAGCATGCTTGTTTCTCTACTGTAGGAGGATGTTCAGCTAACCCGCCAGAACCTAGTGCCGGGGCGGTACCCACAAACAGGAAACACAATGGCGATCTTTCCGGCTCCGACCGTCATGCAGCTCCTCATTGGGCCGAGATGAGCTCGAACGGGCCCCGGGCGAGGATTGGCTCTCGCCAGACCATCATCAGGGCCAGATCGAAGTGCCTTGGCAGCCTTGACAGGCAACCCAGCGCCAGACGTTGCTGCTAAACAAGCGTGACAGTAGAGCATCCTTGGCCGCGCCTGTTTAGTGGACCCCTTGCAGCTCACGCTATCTGCCCCCAAGATGGGGGCAAGGGAAACGTCCAATCGCAAGGCCAAGCTCAACTCGCGTTTGGCGATTGTGTTTCTCGGGGCCGCGGTATAACACACACCTGGAACGCATGTGCATCTTCCAATCGCAATCGGATCATCCAGCGTTGTTCGGGGGGTTTCTCTTACCCAGAACCTGCCCAGCGGCGCACGGAGTGGCTTCTCAAAAGCCCAAGGGCTTCGATGTTACAACTATGCGGTCAAGGTCTCCAAGAAAGCCCGACCACCCGCCGAGCTGTGGCTTCTGTCCTCACGACAGCTACTAAGGAATCAGCATCGTGCATGTGATAATCCTCGTATCTGAGGAGGGTGTGCTGCCGTCTCCAGACTAAGGGCTGAAGGACTGTCCAACAGCATCTGCGTTGTTGCATATCCAGACACCGCTATCAAGAGATTGCCATCTCACGTCCTCGTCAATATAGAAGGGCACAACAAATATTGGACATTCCAGCCATCTGCGCCTCTTCATCAAGACGTCATGCTCTTCACATTGAAACTTAGTTGAATGCTATTGTTCAACTTGCACGTGGCAAACACTGAGCGTCACTGAGCGTGCGCTATTTTGTGTTTGGAAGCAATTGGAGCTTCTCCGCGCGAACCGCTCTCGAGTCTCCGCAATCCTTTCTCCCCGGACGTTGGGCTTCTATTTTTCTTACCACCCAAGCCACCTCCACCATCGCATTCTAGTCCGCGGGATCCCCCGCACACCCACACAAGTAGGACTGACGCGCCATCCTGTACCTTGCTTCGCGCACGGAATAGCGTGAAGTGATCTGCAAGGTGCCCAGGTCTGCCACCCTACATGACCTGGCCAGTTGACAAGGTGGTGTGCTCCCCCGCAACTGTCCCCCGCCTGAAAATCCGTCCAGGCCTGGCACTCTTGATCATTCGACCTCGGTGCCTGGGTTGATCAGCTTTATACGGGCCGATCCCAAAGCAGCTCTTGGCTTGTGAAAGTCATTTCGAACTGTCTGCGCAGAATCCACACTGCTTGTACCCAATCTCCGAGATACCAGGGGTTGTGGTGTCACGACTTCTAGGAATCCGCGAAATCTAAGCACCTGCGCAGAAACGAGTACAGCCACACGTTTGCCGGTAGATCAAACGCCAGCGTCTTGGGTTCTGGAATTGCTCTTCCACCATCGGGGTCGCTAATGCCAAATATCGCTCCGCACAAATCGCGTCGAAACGTTCAGCTTAGTTCGCCGAGGTTTCGCAGTAGCCTGCAGCCTTCATGAATTCGTTCTTGGACAATATCTCATCAAGACGGACAGGGAGAGACCCACCGCCTCTCCCACTTTCTATACAGCCAAAAGACCTGGGGCTTGGCCTGCTGGCACAGTCACCGGAGACAAGTCCTTCCTCAACCTCATCCGCCAGAAACAGCATGGGAGAGCCAACGTCGGCCAAACATCATGGTCTAGGCATTTTGGACAGCAAAGACTGGGATGAGATCAAACACCTGGACTGGGACGAGAAGCAGTCATGGAAGTCATCGCTGGCGGAGTGGAAACCAGCATCACCGAGAATGCTGCAATCACCAAAGGCCAGCTGGGCACTCAAGCGGTTAAAAGCTGTTGTTTGGCCCAAGACAAAACCTTCCGGCCAGCCAGAGGTTCTGCGCAAAACAGCCTACCTTGATGGCCTCAGAGGCTTCGCCGCATTTTTGGTCTACTGGCAGCACCATGAGCTTTGGGCTCACACACCCCAAGAGAACCACATTTTTGAGAACGCCTTCGGCTTTGAGGGCCACCATCGCTTCGCCAGCTTTCATGGAATACGCCTATTCTTCAATGGCGGCCACTTTGCCGTCGCCAACTTTTTCATAATCTCAGGCTACGTCCTTTCTGTCAAGCCTCTGAGCCTGATCCAGGCCGGAGATCAGGCCAAGCTCGCCGACAACCTCGGCTCCGCCTTGTTCAGGAGGTGGATGCGTCTATACATACCCCTCATCTGCACGACCTTTCTTTACATGCTGACATGGCATGCTTTCGGCGGCCTCTGGATCCATGGAGCCAAAAAGCAGAGCAACATGCGGGACGAGATCTGGTGGTGGTACGCAGAGCTCAAGAACTTCAGCTTCATCTTCAACATGGGCGGCGAGCCGTGGTTCTCGTACAACTTCCACCTCTGGAGCATACCTGTCGAGATGAAGGGATCGATAGCGGTGTACACAACACTGCTTGCGCTATCCCGGGCGACGAGAAAGGCCAGGCTGTGGTGCACCGCCGGCCTGATATTCTACTTCATGTATATCTGCGACGGGTGGTACTGCAGTTTCTTCATGATGGGAATGCTCCTTGCAGACCTCGATCTCCTTTCAGCCAAGGGCCAGCTCCCGAGGTTCCTGGCCAGGTTGGCCCCGTTGAAAGAGTTCATTTACTACCATCTCCTGGTTGTCGCGCTCTATCTCGGCGGCATACCCTCCCAAACCACAGACGTTGCGCTGCTACGAAAGAACCGGGGCTGGTACTACCTCTCCTTCCTCAAGCCGCAGGCTGCCTTCGACTACAAGTGGTTCTATCTCTTCTTCGCTGCCTCGTTCCTTATCTCGGCCGTGCCGCGTATCCCCTGGCTGAGGCGCTTCTTCGAGACTCGCTTTTGCCAGTACCTCGGACGGGTGTCTTACTCTCTCTACCTCGTCCACGGGCCCGTGCTGTGGACACTGGGCGACCGGATCTACAGTGCGGTGGGCTGGGCCGGGGCCAACGGCATCGAGCAGGCGCAGAATATCCCACAGTGGGTCAACAAGCTCCCGCTGCCCATGGTGGGGCCTATGGGACTGGAGGTAGCGTTCCTGCTGCCCCACCTGGTGTTGTTGCCGGTCACGTTCTGGTGCGCGGAAATGGTCACGAGATTCATCGACGAACCGGCAGTCAAGTTCGCGCAGTCGTTCTACAAGAAGACACTGGGTCCTGCAGAAGTGAGTGCGCCTGGCCCGGAGACGAGAGTTACGCCGGGCCTGCCGCCGAAGACACCCAAGCTGGAAGCGTAATTGTAGAGACACGGCCTGTCATGTCATACCTAAGAGATGTACCTATACAACTTCAACTAGATCTGAACGAAATACAGTTTGTTGGTCCAGACAACCGGTCAGTCATGCCATGAATAGCACCCGTCATCCCGTCGCCTCGAGGCAGGAAGTGTTGGACAGGGCAGAATCTTGAGTCTCCTTAAATGGGAAACGTGTTGCGAGGTTTACTTAGGCTCGCAGAGCCGAATTGAACACCATCCATGTGTGTGCACTAATCCAACGCCAGAGAGGTTCGTGTTGTGCAGAAACAGGCGACTCCCACGGTTCATGACGCACATACCGTTTCATCCGAAAACCCAATCGAGCCTCGCGAGCCTCCATCTGCAACTCAGAACTGCTGCCGGCAGGGCGCCCTTGAAACTCTAGACCATACTTGTCTGCGCGCGGGCGGTCCAACAGCAATTCGACTCAACCTGTCTATCGGAAATCATGGCAGCTATCAGAATGTCCTGGGCGCGCTGCAGGATCGCGTCACGCAATCTCTCGATAAGAGTAGCCACCAGGCCAATGGAGGACGTTGAGGAATGACGTCCCCACCTTCCCCGGGTCCGGGGCATTTCCATCTCGAAAACCTGGGGTCGGACAGGGGCTGTTGGGTTCGGCACGGACAATGTTTCCGCTATTGGGCTAGAAGCGTCGCTCGGCAGGGGTGCCTTGGGCCCATGTCCTTGCTGATCTGGAGCTCTAAGGTGCCTGAGTAAGTCACCGCGGCCCACCGAAAATGTCACTTTCCCTCACCTCCAACTTGTGAGCAATATCGAGGCCCCCCACACGCCCCATCGCCGTTGGAGGGCGCTGATCACCCTTAGCACCGAAGCTTCTTTGTGCGCTCGTCCTCGCCTCGGCAGTGCTGCCCTCCTTTGTGTCCAGGTGCAGTAGCGCTCCCAGCCACGCCCGTCTTCTGTCACTCCTGTCACTCTTCCATCGCGCCATGCACTCGATCCCCGCTCCCGGGCAAGTGGTTCATCCATGATAAGAGTTGGAGAGGGGGTGCAAGGTACATGTACACACGGAGGGAGGGTGGTGACCCTCTCCCCTCGTGGTGTGTTGCAGTTGCAGCGGTGGCCGCGTGGGTGCTAGCCAGTCCTTGGCCGCAGCCGCGGCCCCCGAGGCGGAGAAATGGGAGCAGTATGGCCGGAGGGAAACATGTGAAAGCCAGCCACACGGAATTGGGGAGAATGGCCAAGGTGAGGAGGGTTGAGCGAAAGCTTCCGCGCCGTCTCCTTGTTTTCCCAGGCTTCGAGCCAGGCCCGCCAGACCAAGAAGCAAGAAGCATGAAAGGCAGGCGGCGTGTAACACATCTCTGGCTCTGGCTTCTGCTCACGGACTCGTGTGTCCGGCGTGTGGGCAGTTCATGCCGCTGGGCCTGTTTGGGCTCCCAATAGGCTCTGGGGCGAAGCTTGGCGCCGGCACTTGTCGACCTTAACATTTCCAGGTTGACGGTCATGGTTTTCGGCTCTTTCTAATTGTGATATTCCCAAGACCCGATGTTTTAATGCGCTGGATGCGGCGGGCATGGCAACCCAAGCTGTCAGTGTCAACCAATGGCCGGATGGTGGTTGTGACTGGTCGAACCATGCGATGAACGATCAGCAATGACGTCCCGAGGAGCAAAACAGCCGTAGTCCGCTGCTGTTGCTGCTGTTAGAAAATAAGCTGTTGCACGAGATGGATTGACTTCATGTGTCGAGTAATGGCGCATCTCACTTGGTTTCGTAGTGTTTCAAGATCCCATCGAGCTTTGTCTCTCTCGGACTCGCCCACGGTTCGACCTCCTGGGAGAGTTCAGATCATCAAAAACAAGTCTCCCAGGCATTTTCCCTTCGTGGTTTCCCAGAGGTTGTGATTCAGCCCAACCTGGGACGGACATAGACCCCTCCACCACACGACACCCGACTCAGGCACAGAGCGGAGAATAATCGACCAACGCGCTGCAGGAAGCAGCAGGCAGGAAACACACACCATAGGAATGTTGGTCAGGGACTTCAGGCGTTTCTCGCTGGTGCTCGGCGCAGCGGTCCTGCTGCTGCTGCTTTGCGTTAGGCTCGTCGGGCCCGCGGGCACGGAGACTTTGCTAGGCCTGCAGGTGGGTGACTGGCCCGACGGCGGCTCGCCGACCTCACCGCATGTGCCCTCGTACACGTCGCCCTTCGCGGTGGCCTCGCCCTCCGCCCTCGAGGCCGCCGCGGCCCTCCAGCAACAGCAGCAGAGCGCACTAACGGACAGCTCAAAGGACGACGAGGCGCCCCTACTGTCGTCTCTGCCACTCCCGCCGCCGCCGCCGCCTTCGACCTCGAGGCCGTCCGGGTCCAGGTTCATCGGCCCCAATGGCGAGATTGTCGGCTTCCAGCCCCCGGTTGAGGTGAGGCCTGCCGGCTCCAACGTGCTGCACACCGAGATATTCTCCGTGTCTACCAGGGACAGGCAGTACTTCCCCATCAGGATGGGAAGCGCAAAGGTCCTCAACCCCAACATCATCCCGCACCCGCGGCTCGAGGCAGCGTGGATCGTCGTCGCGCAAAAGCGAGGGGACCACGATGACGACGATGATGACCAGCAGCAGCAACAGCAGGAGGGCCTGGCCGTCGAGCCCTCGCTCGAGCTGGTGTGCACCGCCATGTTCATCGACGACGCGCTGACGTGCATCGGCGCCGACGGGCGGGGGTTCGGCGAGCCCACCACGCTCCCGATCCAGCCGACCACGGGCGACGTGACGAAGTGCACGGGCGAGCTCGAGTTCTTCAACCTCAACGTCGGCCCCCACGACGCGAGGGTCTTCTACGGCCCGGGTGACCCTTACACCATCTACGGGTCCAACTCGAACTTCAACTGCTTCGGGCAGTGGATCCGGGATTTCCGAGGCCTCGTGTCAGACTGGGGCGTCGACGTCGGGTCTGGGTCCCCAACGGCGACCGGTGGAGGAGGAGGAGGAGAGGGTGGCTCCTTCGCGCACGAGTTCGCCTCTCCCGCGGGGACGGAGCTGCAGAGACCCCCGCCCCTCGGCGCGGTCGAGAAGAACTGGTTCCTCTTCTGGGACTCGGACAATGTTAAATACGTGCACTACGACATCACGCCGCAGCGTGCGTTCGCGCGGCTCAACAGCGACGGGTCGGCCGGGGAGGACCTCGCGCGCCACACGGGGTTCCACGACTCCGCGTGCCTCGCGCGGTTCATGCCGGACGTGAGCCCCTCCGCCACGGGGCAGCAGCACGGCCCGGGCTTCCACGAGAGCATCCACCAGGCGACCAACTCGCTGTCGGTGACGCTGTGCCGGCGGTCGGACCCGGGGTGCGTGGCCGACGACACCAACACGTTCATCTTTACGGTGATACACCACAAGGCGTACCGGGATTTTCACTCCGTCTACGAGCCGTACGTGGCCGTCTTCCGGCAGAGGGCGCCGTTCGAGATGTTTGCCGTCAGCTCGAAGCCCGTGTGGGTCTCTGGCCGGGGGACGGTCCCGGGCACGGGCGGGCGGGCTGATACTACGGAGATGTTTTATGTTACTAGCATTGCGTGGAAGACGAAGGGCCTCAAGTATCATGGGTACGTGGATGATGTCTTGTTCCTGGCTTTTGGCATCGAGGACGAGAGGGCGGCTGGTATTGATGTGCAGGCTGGGAGCCTGCTGGCTAACTTGGGGCTTTGTGATGATGCTGTTGTTGGGGGGGACGGCGGTTTGTAATGAGCGTCTTGTGTGGGTTTGGGGAGGTTGTTGGGTGTCGTGCTTTGGTCTTGTCTTTCTTGGGCTTCATTCATCCTCATCGTGGTGTACCGGTAGCATGGCGTTCAGGCAACAATGTTGGGAACAGTAGGCCCGCAGGCTGGCTTCGTACTTTTGGCTACGACAAAAGAAATTAGATAATTTGTGAGGCTAATATGAACTCTAGACCACATTTTCTATTTCCACTTCGCTACAGGTTATGTCCTCAACGTATTTGGACCCTGAGAAAGGCACATGCTGAACCCAGGGACGGGAACTCGCATGGAATGAATGGCGGAGAGTTTCTTACACTTTGCCCACAAACGCAAGCTTGTGTTACACAGCATCAATCATGTGACAAGCATGACAAGAAACTGTGGGTAGTGCCCCGTCTGCCTGCATTCTCTCCATGTGCTCTTCCGTTAACCCTTCATCTAAGCCTGAAAGCAACAACCTTTGCAATTATTGCCATACCGACCACCGTGAGGCAGCAGCTCCAATCATCATCTAACAGTATCTCATCTTCCAGTTTTTGGCCCATCATGAGTGGCAATCAAGGCAGTCAGTCTCTATACGACACGCTACCCGATCCTCAGCATTGCCTCCGCCTTCTGGAGATTCACCCCGAGCCGGCAGATGACGACATCTTTGAGTGCACGCTCAGCACATGGCGGATCGATATGGCACCCTCCTACCACGCTATATCATACACGTGGGGAGATCCTGAATCGATTTCATTCGTCGAAGTCAACGGCATATATGTAAGGGTCCGACAGAACTGCCTCGATGCCCTGCATCAGGTTGGGCAGAATAAGTACAGCCGGTATTATTGGATTGATACTCTTTGTATTAACCAGGACAACAATTTCGAGAAGGGTTTTCAGGTTGCCATGATGGGAGATATCTACCGAGCTGCCGAGAACGTACTGATCTGTGTCGACCGTCATGAGGGCGATAGTAGCGAATTGCTCTTCAAGACTATCAACAAACACAAAGATCTATTTGTGAGAGCAAGTCAAAGTGTCCCCAACCTTGATGAACTTGACTGGGATGTGGCTCTTGATGCACAGACCAGACAAGCGCTCACTAAATGGAAACTATCTCAAAGATACTCCATTGCAGAAAATTTGATCAGAGCCTTCCATTGGTTTGAGGCGAGACCATATTTTAGTCGCGTCTGGACCCTACAGGAAAGAATCTTGGCAAGAAGCATAACTCTTTGTTGGGGGCACAGTCACTGCCCAGGGGAAGCATTTCGCGGACTGGGTATAGCTATGGCACTGAGAGATCGCAACACCTGGATGAGCAGGATCATATCCAGGTTGCCGTCCCGGTTGGAAGATCACCTCAGACCACTACTTGCTCGTCAGACCCTACCGTGGCAAGAAGAAGCCGTCTACGGAGGGTGGCGTAGTAGATGGCGAAGCGACCCTCGGACTGCCCACCCTGCTTATTCGCTTCGCCCCTTTCACAATATGGTTCCTTTCAGAGACGAAGGTTTCTTGAGTCTGTGGCGAGTAATGGCCAATGTTTCGCAGCTCGAATGTTACGACCCACGAGACAAGCTTTACGGGATCATAGCTGTCGTGGATTGGAGTGGATTGCAAAAGCCTAAACCGGATTACGCTTGTGATGTATTCGACCTCGCTTTAGAGACTTTGCGCCTGGTGGCGTTGTGCCCTCGGGACAATGAAGCAAATGAGACCGAATCAGATGAGCCGGAAACCGATGAGCCCAGAACAGAAACAGGCCTCCCACGACTAGGACGCGCAATAGATGTTGCCGAAATTGTTTTGAAGTACTTCAACTTGTCGACGCAATCGAGTGCCAAGTTCGCCGCGTCCATTGAGAAAAGAAGCAGAGGAATTGCCGCCGAGTTGGAAAGAGTCGATAGCACCTTGGTTCGGTATCAAGACACAGTAGAATGGTCTGGGTACGAATTGAGGTTGGACACCAATGACTTTGAGGAACCACGAGCAAGATGCAGTGCAGCATTTGACAGCAGCCAAGGAGGCGGATCTGGCATCAGGCAAGGAACGGTATCCGAGAAGCTCGACTACGCGGACGGAGTCCTCACAGACGCACATGGACGACTACGAGGATTACTTCCATCGTCTACAAGATCTGGAGATTGGCTCGTGACCGCTAATCGCAGATCACTAGTAATACGCGGAAGACCGGACGATAAATATGACCTCATAGGACAAGCGATTGGGGGCTGGATCTTGACAACGGTCTTGCGATCGGAGTCCAGAGAACTAGGAAGTTTCCGCATGGCTTTCCATGTAGAAGACCTCCTGGCGCTCGCTGAGAATGACGAGCGAGCGGCGCCTAGCATGGTATCTGTAGACACTATGTCCTCTACTCTGAGCCTTGTCAGCCACCAGGAGCTCGTGTATCTTAGTCCGGGGTTATCGTATGCGGAACGTAGCCAAGGCCGGAAACGGATGTGCCGTGAATGATTGGAAGGTCCATAAAAAGTCTCAAGATCCCGCTTCAACCCAAGAATTCTATGTGGCCTAGTTCCATCCATGTGTGCAATAGTATATCCAGGTAGTCATGTCTCTTGTCCCTGGGCTGCAGCAAGACTTCGACCAGTTGACATCTCGCATAGATCGCTCATGTCTTTGGTGCCGCATCAGCTCACCGCTGGCACGAGTCTGAAAGTGCACAATCCAGTTTAGATTGCAGGCCGCTCGCCCGCTCTTCCAACGTCACCACATAGCGGCACCAAATCTCCAATCCTCCACCGAGAACTGTGGGTATGGGTAACCAGTGATTTTAATCAAACCGGCTAACGGGCTGACCTGGCCGTGTCTTGGTAGAACACTATAGCAGCCAGCCCTTGATCAGTACAAGCAACACTCTCATCCGGCACCAGCAGGGAACTTACACAGCATCCATCTTCAACCTGTCCCGGACAAGCTGGTCCAGTCAGTGCCTCATCAGAGCCTGGTCGGACTGCTCAGCTGGCATACCTGCCTGCCACACGTCCGCTTCAAAGACGGCCACGGGCGAGTTGGCCGAGGGGGTCCTGGGAGTGATGAAGCTGTATGACCAGTCGGACGCGTGTGTCGCCTGGGGCTGCCACATAAACCAGGCCTGTGTGTTACCGTCCGTGTGGACGTAGGGGTGGGTGTCGATGAACGTGACGAGCTGCGCACCGGGGATGCTTGACCAGTACTGGGCGGCCATCTCGGGCACGATGGGCTTGGCGCCCGCCGTGACGTATAGGTTGGCCCCGCCGCTGTGGTCGCCGTGGTGATGGGTGGGCTGTTTTTGGGCTCGTTTCTTGTAAGCACATCCACACTTAAACAAAGAAAAAAGGAAGGGGGACAAGACGTCCGGTAGTCACCGGGCTCCATAAGACTCACCCAGAGATACGTTATGGGTTTCTTTACATGCTGCGCGACCCACTGGATCACACTGCTCGTCCATTGTGGTGGCGCATCGCCGACGATGACCTCGGTGTCGAACTCTATGATGAGCTGCTTCACGCCGAGGGTGTCGTTATTGAGGACGAGCCAGTGCACGGTGGGCAGGTCGGGGATGGGCTGCTGAACTTGCAGGCTCTCGACGTCGGAATGGGTGATGCCGCCCCAGAGCATGTTAGACTCGAACTCTGTGATGCGGGCATGAGACACCCCGGACACCTCCATCGGGGCTGCCCTGGGGGACATGCTCTCGTTCGCTGCTAGCCCGTCGAAGAAATTGGAGGGGAACTCTGGGTCCACGTCTACCTGTTCAACGGTGTAGTCTTCAAGAGTTGCGTCGAGCGCGTAACGGAACGAGTTGTAGACAGTTTGAATAGAATGGAGAAACATAAGATCATTCACCGCCCTGTATTTGGTGAGATACAGATCATTGGTGGAGTCTCCATAGATGGAGTGATTCTCTGTCGAGCGGATGATGTAGGGCAGGCCGCTTGACGGATAGAAGACGACGGTGAGATTGAGGCCGGGGTCGTAGACTATGATATAACCTGTTATAAAAGACCTCATGGAGGTTGAATTACTTAACTTACCAGCCTGCATATCAACCCCGTTGACGTCAAGCTTTGACACCGAAGTTCCGCCAGTAGTTTTGATCTGGAAACGTTCAGCATACTGAAATACGTCCCAATTAAGGGGGCATTCACCTGCAGTAGCAGCTTGGGTGATAGCTTCTCGCCATGTAGAACTAAGGATTGCGCGAGGACGGCTTGCAAAAGCATCAGAAACTTCTCTGATAAGGGGGTTACAGTAGCTCTACATACCATCTGTATACCCTGATGCAATGCTTGGAGGTAGCCATATCTGGTTGTTGCCACGCACATAGCAACCGTCAGAACCATAGAGTTTTCATCAGACTTATGTCTGGACGATCAGAGGCTCGTCGAATGGGTCAAGTTACAAAGAGCTGCAGAGGAGAGTCTTGAAGCTGCCTCTCTGGACGGGCAGTCACCGGTCGACCCCTCAGACGCCAGGACCCGATTCATAATGAGAGGTTGCATGGAGAAGTTGGAGGCATGGCGGCGTTCGGTCCCAGAAAACATATTCAACTGTGTGTGGGCATCTCTCGCAATCTAATCGTGGCGGCTAACAACTCCCTGCAGCAACGATGGAAATGCACTTTCAAACAATTCTAATCACCCTCCACGAGCCCGCCCTCTACAATGGACACGACATCTCGGATTTCAGGCCTCGGTACGCGCTGCGCCCTCTGCCTCGGTTGAGGCAAAACCAAGCCGGCGTCGAACTGCATGCTGCCAGCTGGCTTATGCTGTGTATTCTATCGTCTCGGGCTCTCATACGCACATTCCTCGACCTCCCGATCAAAACTCTCCTATTCATGCCAGTAGTAACGTATACGACAGTGACGTATGCGGCGATCGTCATGATCAAATGTTTCATTTCAGCGAGGGCTTATGCCTGCTTCGCTGACCTGGACCTCGAGACCTCTCTGGGCCCATTGAGTGTCATAGAAGAGCTCCTTGACAAGCTCGACTCCGTCAAGGACCGGGCGCAGGGACGCATCCCAGTGCCCGCCGTCTTTTACTCAATTTTCTCGGCAGTTTACATGTGGTGCGTTAGAGTATTCACTATGGACATCCACCAAGATGTTGGGGATGTCATGGAGCCGATGTTGCATTTAAGTCTTGAAGATGGAAGAGCTCTTGGATCCGCAGACGTGCAGCTGTCTATGCCACCAGTCGGAGAACACCTTGATTCAGTGACTCTGTCTGCATCCTCAAAGGACCATTTTGACTGGAAGGAGTTTGAGCCCATGGAAGACATGCAGTTTGATGAATCCGTGATAGGATCGTTGCTGGAGTTCTCAGACTTCTTGGATCATACCTAGGTATGAACCAGCCCTTTGGGTGAACAGTGTGCTAGTGCTAGTCCATCAGTTGAAACTTCGGGAATTCAACCTGGCACCAACGATAGTCATCCAATGGTTTTCACAATTGCCAATTCGCCAGCTTTCGGCCTCCGGCTCAGGACAAAGGTTAAGTGGGAAGTAGGGCCGTGGTGACAAATGCGTCATATCGCCTGTAGCGCTGATTTGAGTACCCAATTTTACCTAAGTGAGCAGTCCTTTGTTCAAGGTCTTCATTTCTTTGATTTATCATTGTAGTTTTCAGCAGACGATGAAGCACCTCTCTCACGATTTAATTATGTGTGCAGCTAGTCACCTTTGGATGCTTAGACTTTTCAACTGGGTTAGAGAAGGTGTGGACATCCCAACATATCTGGTCAGTTCTTAACGAGGACATCTGTAAGCCCTCCATCCACAATCCTGCTCCCATTCACCAATCCGAAACTCCAAACACAGCTACAATTCAGGCATATTTATTATGGCAATCACTGTGTTTCTGAACCAGGTCCGTGCCGGGACGGTTACAACAGACCGGCTTATCACACACCGACCATCACCAGATCTCTCTGTGGATATTGGAAGCTGCATAGACATGATTGTAGCTGTCAAAGGTCACTACAACCGGGAGTCTGCGGGTGCATCATCTGAGGTCCAATTCAACAAGTTTATGGCTCACCTGTCGCTCGGTAAGAGCGACAATGTCCCTTTTCCAGGATCCGAGAGCTACCAGGGGTCGCTAGAGTCTCTTGAGACCATGGTCGAGAAGGCTAAAGCTGAAGGCCTCACGGGCCTATACACATTCATGTTGTGCGTTGATCCTAGTGCCCAAGAGGAGAAGAAGGGTTTCATATTTAGTCCCGCCAGGCACAGACGTTTCATGGGACTACTCGACCAGCTGGACGGCGTGCTTGACCGCTTAGGCGGGACATATGAAATTATCAAAACCCCCTCTTGGCTGTCAAGAGTGGAGCTTTGGGCGGATGAGGAGTTCTCCTCGTTCGATGGGGTAAAAACCGAGCAAGATGGTTCCGATCTACCACTCTGCACGTATCAGAACCCGAACCTGACTGTTCGTTTTCCTAGTGAACCGGGCAAGGGGAAAAATCGTAAATGGTGGTGGAACCACACAGGAACCGCTTAGGGGGCCCCAACCAGGGGCCACTAGAAGGGGAAGTTGGTCCGTTCAGAGTCTGAAGCGGTTGAATAGAGTACACAGTCTAAACCTCAGTCAACAAATCAGCCCCATACAAACAGGCTTCGAACAATTTACACGCACACAGTAAGCGCAGCAGGTAGAAGAGGAAGCCGCCCCTTCCAGATGTTCACAACAACATCACCAACTTCACTAGTGAGGCGAAAGAAGGAAAGGAAACATAAGAGAACTCAAGAAGGGCAGAGATTCAAGCAGGGATCTCCAGGCAGACAGCACTCAGAATTTCAACTTGACATTTGATTGTTTCCCGGATAGAATCAATGCCGAAGGCTCTCTGGGAGAAGTCTCTCCCTATCTTTATCTCTTCCCTCTAAAAATTCAACGGCTTCAAACCGCTCAGGAATTCTAAACCGCCTACTCTCTTTAAAGCGTCCAATTTGACAAACGGTCTAACTTCCTCTCCTAAATTTGAACCACTTACCTGCCCCGGATGTAGCCGGTATATTAATCCATCTTAGCGCAAGGATCCTGAGGGTACATGAGGCTCAACACCGGCGAGTTCATTACTGCTCTTTCCTTTTTACCAATTATGTGACACCAACATCGCACACATTTAGTTCAGTCTCGATTGGTGATCATACATTGCCCACTCATAATACATAACTGACAGCCAAATTTCCATGCATTCATTTGTCGTGTCCCGTAATTGGTGTAAATGTCAGCTGGTAAGCTACGTGATGATCAGCTGGAATTAAAGTGTGATGTCCGTTGGCTCAAAAGACCTCTACCAACAGTTGTAATAAGCCGCGTTTTACAAGAGTAGCCATTATGAAAGCGGAAAACATCTTCCCATCAACTTGTCATCAAAGACTCGACTTGGCGCAAATTCTGTTGGTTGACCGTGGGTGGCTTAGTGATTGCACATCGCCATCGTAGCCGGAATAGGTATCCAAAAGTGGAAGGCTCCAACTCAGCTATGTGGCCACGACAATACTTTGAGTGGGGTTTTGCAATTCCTTCCTCTCATAGGCTTGGTACTATATAGCTGAAGTCACGGTCCCGAGATGTCCTTTAATTGCACAGCCATTGACTCGGCCCGGCCATGTCACTTGTCTTTGTTCATCCAAACACCTCAGCGCATCGTTGCTGTGAGAAGACAACCCACAGGCCCCAGAAGACCGCGGGAAGCACCAACAATACATTCCGTAGAGTTCGCCGAGCCGTTTCCGTACCGCAACAGGACAGCAGCTCTAGCCCATGCAGCACAAGTGACTGGCTTAAATGCCTCTCATCTCGCCCCGGACTCTGCGCAGAGGGCAAGCTCCCCAGTGCTGAAGTTACGAGTGTGTCGTTCACACGCAATTCTCAACGTCAGACTTGCCCTACACCTTCGTTACATCTTCCGCAACAATGAAAACCTTCAGCGTTCTTGTCGTCAGCGCCATCGCGGTCTCCGGCGGGGCCGCAGCTGAGACCACACGCAGGATGACCAAGTTTCCGATCCGGCAAAATGGCTTCTCCGACTTCTGCCAGGTGTACAGCCTCGACCAGAAAGGCAGCGAACTCCAGGTGTCGGGCGAGTGCTCGCCCGACCCCAATGGCGCCCGCAAAATGGGCGCTGCCCTATTCACCTCCCATATCAATATCGACAAGTGCCTGTCTAATGTTAATGGCAACTTGGTCCCGTCGAGGATGTGAGCTCCCACACCCCCCCCCCCCCCAGCACCACCAGCAGAATGGACAATGAGGATTTTGGCCACCCGGGGGTGATAATTAATTGACGATTCCTTCCATTTAGCGGCGGCGCGCTGAGCAGTTGCCAGTGTGACGTCGGCTTCACGCTTTGTCCTACCTGCAATGGCACGAGCTTGCAGTGCGAGTGCAAGGACGCGGGCGGGACGGGCAAGAAGACCACCTTGACTGATATGAGTAAGTTGAAATCACCCAAGACAGGAGTCGAAAGACCAAAAGAGAGAAGAAGGTTCCTGCACTATCTGCCGCCTCGACACTGACTTGTGTTTGCCTAGATCAATTCCTAGGTATCGGATTGGACAGTGAGGGCCGCGTGGTGGTATACTGCGACGGGACTTGGGGAGAGTGGAACCAGTGCACGAAGAACGGGGCGAAGACGGACTGCCCATCGATCCCGCGGTAAAGAGTTTCGCGGCCACGGGCTGTGTTGACGAGACCCGCCCTGACTTGGAGCCATGGCACCTAGATATCTGGGCCTCGGTGACGGGCTCTCGTCTTACCATGACCGACCGATATGTGCGCGCTTGGGAGGCAGTGGTTGGTTTCTGGTGGCCCCCGCATAGAATTGGTAGATCCCCATTGCAGCTCATTAGAGTGTTGAGTAGATGATGCGTGGCATAAAGACCCTCACTTTTCCCTTGGACCTCCCATGTACGCTCTTTGAGCAGTTTCGATCTCTTTATTACATATTTGACTATTCGCTACACGGCGTGAAAAAACATCGAATACCAAGTTGAGCCACATCTCAAAATACCGATTCAACGAGTGAAACACCAATCTAAGAGCTACCGACGACAGGTGCGTTGGGACGTCTTGGTTGACCCACGCGCTATGCTGCGGCTGACAGAAGTAGCAAGCTTGCTCGGGCCGTCCAACCGTGCTCCTTGGCATCCGTGGACGGGTGCTTTCACCGTGTTCCCGCCCCGGGTCTGACGGCGGGAGAAATAAAGACCGGAAACAAAGGGAGAAAGGTGCTGCGCCGCGAAGCAGCATCTGTTAAGTAGCAGACAGACAGTAAGGTCACGCCGCCCAGACCTCGTCAGTTGCGGCCCTCGATTCGAGGGCCTCGGCAAATCGCTGAAAGCGCCGAGCATTGGTGCATGAAGGTTTTGCCGAATAATTTGACTGCCCTGCCATAGTTCTTAACCATCCACAGTCCTGGGTCTGTACAGCGCAAAGCTTGACTCGCGCAAGCATCGATACGCAAGCGGCGTCGGCTTTGAATGATCCTATTCGGTGGATATGTGTGATGATCTTCAGCGAAATCGGTCTCGATTTAATCCCCGACCCGTCAGGATCTACTTTGGCAGGTCAGATCAAGGCAGAGACCCTGCTTCTACACTGCCATTCGCCAGGGCAAGACTTAGCAAAAATCTTAGGATATGCAAGCCTTGGAATGAACACATGCTGTGTTTGTCCAACATCGCCATCTGACATCCTGGCATACTTCGCGAACCACTTGGCCTAGAACAGAAGACCTGCCTGACCGAGGTTTGCCATTCGCATCGCAAACATGGACGGAAGTTTGTCCGCCTTCTCCATGCACGAGGAGCCAGCAAGAGCTATCTTCGGGGACTCGCCTACCTTGGAATTACTCCACGAGAATGAACATTACCCCTTTGCACACGAAGCGGGAGTCTTCATTGCGGCGGATGACACCCTGTTCATCACCAGCAACCAATATCCGGACCCGACGGGGAAGAAGAAGATACAAATCTCCAGGGTCAAACTCGATAGGTCTGGAGGAAAGACGACAGCCCAGGTGGAGGAAATCAACCCAGATGGCGTCCCGATGGCAAATGGTGGTGTGAACTACGAGGGCGGCGTGCTATTCTGCGCACAGGGCGGGCTCGAACCGTCGACCGAGCCGGGAGGGCTGGTGCACATGGAGCCTCGGGCCCCCTACGCGACACGCGCGCTGGTTGATGCCTTCCACGGACGCCGGTTCAACAGCGTCAACGATGTCGTCGTGCACAGCGATGGCTCGATATGGTTTACGGATCCAATATACGGCTACGAGCAAGGGATCCGGCCGAAGCCGGTCCTACCGTCCCAGGTCTACCGGTTTGACCCTAGGGGCGGTCTCGGGGGCAGGGGCAGCGTTAGGGCGGTCGCGGATGGTTTTGGTCGGCCAAATGGAATCTGCTTCAGCCCGGACGAGCTGACGGTATATGTGACCGATACGGACTGGATTCATGGAGACGGGACCACGGATCTGACGAGGGCGTCTACTATGTGAGTTATTAGGCTCGTGTGGATGGGCAACAGAGGAAAAGGCTGCTGACCATTGACTGTTGTAGATATGCATTTGATGTGGCGAATTACGCTGGCCAGCCTTTCCTCACGCACCGACGGCTCTTTGCAATGGCTGACACCGGCATTCCTGACGGGATCAAGTGCGACGTGTATGGGAACGTGTACAGCGGGTGTGGGGATGGCATAAACGTGTGGTCGCCGGGCGGTGTGCTGCTGGGAAAGATCTTGGTGGATGGAGGCGCTGCCAACTTTTGCTTTGGGAAGGACGGCGAAATCTTCATATTGAACGAGACTCGGCTGTGGAGGGCGCAGTTGGCAGCCTCGACCAAGGGGGCATTGTTGCGCATATGAAGCCCAAGGATAATCACACGACACCGCTGATTGATCGAGAAGAGAACTGGGATACTTCTCTGTTGGCATCAAAATCATCAGATTGCATAAGGGTCAAATGATCTTCAGATCAGGCAGTGGCACGCACATTCGCAACAAACCCACGATAATGTCTACTCAAACCTGAGAGATGGCAGCAGCCCACTTCCCCACAGTTGTTTCAGTGAGCGACTGCTTTCCCGAATGTGTGCTGTGGTGCCTACCAAAGGGTGATCTTCAAGTCACGGAAGGTGCGGATGTAACCTGTCTCTTTCCCCGTGGGAGTGGTCGCTCCTACGCACCTTCCTTCCCCTGGCAGTGATTGCACATCTGGGTTGCGACAAGGCAAGGGGCAACACTGCATGTTTCCTTGCCCACTGCCCCAACATCCAACAATAGCATTCTCGCAAGCTTCTACCAAATCGACACCGCTCTTATCTTGTACCCCCCTCTCTCATCTGAAGTGTCTCGCCCAGCAAGCACCCCGTTGGACATCCCAAACCTCGCATGGTAGTCGACAGACTGTTTCGAAACAATTCTATCAGCAGCTCTCAGGCGCCTCTGCTTTGTACGGTGTGGTCGCTCACCCGTAGCGACATTCCTCAGAATGGACACTCCAATTCCTGGTGTCGTCAAGGACTCACAACAATCACACTCCAACGTCACTCCAAAATCGGCCGCCTTTGGATCTCCAATCGCGACACAGGATTCGTGGACGGCACCTCCACGTCGTCGCCAAGCTCAGCAGAAGGCAAAGGCCTCGTTCCTCCCCGATGATGATGACGACGACGAGGATCAAGATGAGCAGAACGACAACCGTGTCGCGACCGATGCCCAAGAGCGATTCGATGGTGGTCCCAATCTCGACTTCGTGTCTTATGATTTTGATTCAGGACTGAAAGGAGACACTGATAAGGACTGGGATGTCTACAATCAGTCCCCGACTCCTCATGCCTCCCAAGCTGCTCGTCTGCCACCTCAGTCGGCTCAACCAGTTCCCAGGAGCAATATGGCCGAGTCATCTGATGAGTTCAGCGTTTTAGAGGCGCTCAAGAAACAGCCCGCTGCCGCAACAACTTCCAAGAACCTCTCCAAGAACTCAAGTCATCAAAAGCCGCGCAGCCAGAAACAGCAGCGAGAGTTGGCCGCACGAGACAGACCTTTCGAAGAGGGCGAAAAAGGATCGCCTATCAAAGACAACGTGCACATACCGATGTCGTCCGCTACGAGGTCTCTTGCCAACAGTAAGGTGAGACTGGCTGCTCTTGAAGTGGAAGGGGGCACCGAGGCTCAGAAGCCTGAGGTTGAGGAACCCCGTAAGTATGACTACTCGCTACCGTCATCCAAGAACAGTTCTCCTGCGGCAGTTCCAGCCAAGAAGAGAGCCCCGACGAAGAAGCAGCCTGCGAAGAAACCTCCCACCAAACCTAAAACCGCTGCGCGAGGAGCGAGAGCTGCGACCGGAGGCCGTGCGAGAAACGCGAAACCCGCATCTGATCCGCCAGTCCAACAGAGTCCAGAGGCTCAATCGGACGAGAAGCACAATGAAGACTTATCGATTGCAGATGGACCTTCGATAGTTACCCGGCCCTCTCAAGCAGCCAGCCCGCTCTCTCGGATGACACGTCGGAAACTCGAACCAGAAAAGTCTGTCACCGAGGTTCAGCAGGAGGACGTCATTATGGTATCTTCCGACCCCTTTTCGTCATTTCCAGAGTCAGACAACACGGATGATGAGGACTTCGAATGCTCCCGAAAAATGACGCCCAGCAACTCACGCCGAAGGACAAGAGCGGTCGCTGCCGACAGCGCGGCAGCCAAAGAAGCCAAGAAGAAGGCTGAGAGCCAACCAGCTGCACCCGTAAACGTACGTCGCGAAGACGCCGAAGATGAGAGAGCCAACCTCGATGCCAACGAGAGACTAAAGAGACAGTTGAAGCAGCCAACCAAGAAGACAGCAGTAGAGAGAGCTCAGGCCATGGCATCACACGCTGAGCCTAACCCAGAGTCGGCGAAAGAAATTAAGCTGACTGCGGAAAAGTCCAAGAAAAAAGCCTCAATCAGTGAGCGAGCAGCTGCCTCGACTCGCACCTCAAAGGACAAGAGCGAAGTCAAGCAGGAAAATGTCATGTCCTCCAACGCCGACCGTGTGGCAAAGGGTGAAGCGAAGAAACCTTGTCAAACTTCGGAGCCATTCAAAGAAACCAACCAATCTTATCGGAAGCCAAACGTTGTCGCATTCGGGCCTGGGGGTCCAAAGAACAATGGTCGATCGCACAGGACAACAGCGATCATTGACTCATGGTCACGGGGTCAACAAGCCGGTCCAAATAACAGAGAGCAACCTGCGGCCACGAGGAGTCAACCTTCCAAAGAGCCTCAGAAGGCCGGGAGATTACGGTTGAATACGGCAGTCCTAGACAGAGACAGCCCTACGAATGACTTTGCAGGTGATGTTGAAGGTGGCATCAGTCGAGCTGCACGGCCAAAGCAGTCGAGTGGTGCGAAGGTTGTCCCTGACAAAAGCCCTATGCCTGCAGCAGGCACCAAGGAAATCGTGCCGGATTTCGATGCGGAAACGACAACATTCGTCTACGAAGCTGAGCCTAATGACACATCCAATGAGTTCGTCGCCAGCGATGCCGAGGCTGACACAGCAGTAGAACTTGCAGCCAGTTCGTTCGCAGAGTCTCGGGGATGTCAGGACCGCGACGTGGAAATTGATTCAGAGATTAACGGCGACGGGAAGGCCTTTAACCCACTCGCACAGGCTGATATCAAACACCTCGACAGGCGTGGGCAGCGCACAGTTTTGGGAGAAATCGATATCAATTATCGAACCGGTCCCCAAGATGTCCCCGCACTCATACCCCATCAAACGAAGCGAAAGCTTCCAGACACGATGACCGTCGAAGAAAGACCAGTGAATCAACTGCCACTGTTATCGAGGACCGGCTCCTTGTTAGAGAGCTTCCCTACAGTGCGAATGAATCAGATAGCTTTCAACCAACCCTTCGGAGATTCTGGGCGGCCTGCAAAGAAGCCAAAATACAATTCCGCCCAAGCAGTACGAGCCAACAAGGACGCGGGCCATGGCAGGAATCTGGTCGCTGAGCCAGGCGGCTCCTCCCGAGGAGCAGGTGGCGTTACCGGTGATGATGTCTTCGGCCCAAGAAAGAAGAGCGAACCTTCTGGATCATCTGCGTTTGTACAGCGTTTGATAAGCAACGAGTCGGCGGATCGTGGTGCAGATCAACCTGCGTGGATGGCACCAGACCCACGTGATGCTCGCGCCGCCCCTCGACAACGGCCCATCACGATCAGCCACCCAGATAAAGCCCGATCCGTAGCGCCCGAAAATGCGTCACGTCCACAGGCAAGGCAACCACCGGACGACGTGGGAAAGAGAATGCTGGCAGCGCTGGCGCCAGACAAAGCACAGGTTCCCAGCCCGTGGTTTCCGAACGATGACTCCAGCAAAAGCTTGGTCGTGGGCGATACGACGAAATCTCCGCTCGGTGACACGTTTGAACAGAGGAGGGCCCCAGGTGTGGACGAAAAAACACGAGTTTGGAAGAAGGCAACGGAGCCATATGCTGACAGCCTTGGGGAGACAATGCACAAAATTGTCAATGTGAGCTAAATCCCTGACCATCATATTTTGCTATAGTCTCTCCAACTGACACGGACAGACCATCCTGCGAGGACTGAAAACAAACGAGGCCGCGATCGGCGACGTGGTCGATGACTACCGAAATGATGGCCAGCGAGTTGTCGACCGGATTGCAGACAAGCACAGGAAGGAGAGATTGCTAGTATTACAGCAGCAGGAGCAGAATCGACTGCAACATGTCCAGACTTACCGCGAAGCCCGGCATGTTACGGGGACGCTCCTGGGCAAGCTCGAGTCGGTGGATATTGACACGACAATGGCACAACTGGGAAAGGGCGCTGTCACTAATCGCCTCGAGCAGCTTCAGCAGACCTTGACAGATGCTTGATCAATTCGGGGTTATCGCAGTCTAGTTCAGGAACAGACGCATTCGTCTGTCTGGATTTGCTGGGCGACATGGGTAAGCGTTGGAGCATGCGACTGGGAAATTGAGCTACGGCAACCGGAGCACGGGGCTTTGCAAGGGATATATTGTCGCGAGCTAGAAACCGGGTTTGATGGAGGTGATGTGTGTGTGTGTGTTCTCAAAATGGCTATTGAAAGGTAGTGATGTGGACTCTGGCTCGGGGATCTAGATGGGTGGCTTCTACTCAATGCAAGACAATATCCGCTTCATCTGGGACTGGTATTCGGCTCCCAACCGAGCTCTGCCTGTGCAGTGGTAAGGTTGGCATTTAGCAGATCTCTGACACGGTCATAAGCTTGTTGCCACGACGTGTCCCGAGGTCCGTTTCTGTAGACGTGGGCAAGCCCGATTCGACGTGGGTAGTGGATCAAACGAGACTTATTCAAAAGACACAGAGTCTTCGCTAAGGATTAAAGTCGGTGTCCACGATAAACTAGAATACGACAAGTGGAGCAGGTTGAGGGCATCACAGCCTGTGGTGCCATTGCACAGTCGTCGACTTGAGGCGTCACCTCGCCTCGGAGACTCGGAGAGCTAAGCCACGGGCTTCTGACGACGTCGGGGAATTCTAGAATGGCCGTGGCGCAGCTGCTGGGCGCTGCGTACCACCGAGCCGGAGAAGCTTGGGCAGGTGCCTAGATTAGACAAGAGGCGAAGAGGGAAAGGACCCCGCAGTTGCACCCGTGCTGATCTCGAGGGGGAAAGGTCGCCGGCGTCGAACCTCAAGCTGTGTTACGTCACTCGAGAGCAGGATGACAGACGGGGGCTCGTCCGGCGGCGTCATTTCCTCCCGTCGGCGCTGTGTGAGCAGGGGCGGTGATCACCGGGTGCAGTAATGAAAGAAAGATGTTGACGACATTCCTTATCGAAGCTCAAACTTTTCATCTTTCTCTGTGCCCGTGTGATGCCCTTTTCCGCAGTTGTTGGTGATGACAGACCAACAACTGCCATGACGGGACCACGTCAAAGCAGCGACATCGGGTTGGTAACAGCATTTTTGCTTGATTGATTTGCTGAACCCTTCTGGGCTTCTTTCGAATCGGAGTTGCATCTCACAGGATGGAACGAGCCGAAAATACTACAGTATTCCAGAGCCAATCTGGTCCCCAGTGTTCTTGGAATATTTCCGCGTTGGCGCGTTCGTTCTGCCGTTGTAGAGTGGATCAAAGTGGCCCACCCCACTAATGATGGCAAAGGCACCAGAACCAGACCGGACGGAAGTTTCGCTCCAGTTGGCGTTCTGGATCTAGAATTCATCGAACTGGTGGTCGGTTCGTTTGTCGACGTGCTTTGTGTTTTGTTCTGCCTGCTCTTCCCTCTGCCCTACCGTGATCTGAATCGCCTCAACTCACCCCCGCAATTTCGGGTTTACCTTTGCGCTTCTGAAAGCTGGGCTGAGACCGGCTGTCTACCCGTGGTCAGCTGTCTGCAGCGAACTATCATCGTCACCACCACCACCATCCGACTTCACCAGCGTCAACGTGCATCACCACCCGCAGCAGCAGCTCAGCATTTTTCGCATTCACTCTGCTCTTCAAAGCAACATCTGAACCTTGCTGAGCCTGGACCTTCTATTCCGCTTGTCTAATTGACTTCTCTCTTCTGCTCGATCAAATCTGCACATACCCACACAAACTCATCAAGCCTTTGCCTCGCTTGGGCGACCCCTAGTCAATTGGACCAGGAACTGCATCTGACAAAAACCCTGCTCTGAAAGCCGCCTCGGACTGGTCGCCCTATCCGACCACGAGCCCCACGTCGACGTCCCCCAGCAGGCCCAAGCCCACGCCCAAGCCACCTAGGACTCGCTGCGATCGCCGCCCTCGCCCTCGTCCTCACCCTTGACGACTATCATCACTGCATTCTCAGAGCCTGGCCGTATCCGTGTCGGCGGCAGCCGATATAATCGCAGCAGCAGGTCACGCCGGCTGTCAAGTACTGCTACTACTACTTCTACCGGTACCTCTGCTACTAATAACAGCCTTTCCCCCACGCCTTCCGGCAGCGCCCCTCCTCGGTCCTCCGCTTTGTCTTCGGACCCTCCACCATCCCAAGGGAGGCACCCCTTGAGATCAACCCCTTCTCCCTCCTTCCCACCTCTCGGACCACGTGGAAATCGTGCCTCATCGCGCGAATACCCGTCCACCCCACCAACACCCACCTCCTCACCCCAAGCGGCGAAGGTCCCATCACCATGCCCTTCAGAGATAGAGTGGCCCGCCGGTTCGGCGAGACTGTAAGCTCTCCAGCTTCGCTTTCACCCCATCTTCCTCTCTTCACTCCCCCCACCGGCTTCAGTCCCGACCCTCGCGTCGGCACTGGCAGCGGTCGTGGTCTGGGCTGTACCCGTATTAGAGCTACAGCCCGCCACGACCGCATGGATTTCAACGGCACAGGCCATGGAAACGGCACCGACAGAGAGAAGTTCGTCCGCGGTATGCTCGGCCCACAGCACAGCCAGAGGGACAAGGTCGTGAAGGTCATCGGAAGAACGGCGAGGGCAGTAAGCCGGCGCACCACCGGCAACCCTTGCGACTACCCTTCTGCCTCCTCTTCGTCTCCTTCCCCGGCTCGGCGCACCTCGACACGAACAGTACCCCTCATCGCGAACTCGAGCTGGAACAGCTTCGACTCCAGGCGCAGATACCACACCAGAGTGACCAGAGCCAGCTGCAAGATGACTGACGCGCACGGAAACCAGCTCTCGCCCACCGCGCCCTACCTTTCATGTAAGTCGAGCCACGGCGCTGTGCCCCTTGCCTGGCGTGTGTGACAAATGGCTAACACAGACTGTTCCCTCACAGACCACGACATTTGCCGTATGCGACAATCCAGGTGCTACCCTTTCGACCGACCGACCACGGCTGACACATAATAGTTACTTACGAGGATATCAAGGCGCTGCGGAATGACTGGCTTACTGATAATGTGCGTACAAGAAAAGAAAAAAGGCCTGGCCCCTGATTCCAAAAGTCCGAGTGCTAACGGTGTCTTTCTACAGAACATCCACTTCTGGGAGGAGTTCGTGATACCCTCACCTTTGCCCCGCACCGCCGCACCACAGAACTTGCAACCCATACTGACACGCCCACCTTCTCCAGGTGGCTCGAGCACGAGATCCTCCCCAAATACCCCCAGGCCCGAATTTGCCTGCTGCGGCCGTCGATGACGTACCTCCTGATGCGCAACGACCCTGCGTCAATCCGCACCGCCCTGCCGGACATGTCAAAAGTGACGCACGTGTTCCTCCCGATCAACGACGCCGTGAGCCGGACGCAGCCGGACGGGTCGCACTGGTCGCTGCTGCTGGTGTCCAAGATCGACGGGGTCTCGTTCCACTACGACTCGCTGGGCGGCGCCAACGCGGGCGAGGGCGCGCGGGCGAGCGACCGCATGGCGGCGCTGCTGGGCATGCCGCTGCGCTTCCAGAACATCACCGACTGCCCGCAGCAGGAGAACGGCAACGACTGCGGCGTGTTCGTGTGCATCCTCATGCGGCACCTGCTCGTCAAGCGCCTGCTCAACGCAAACGCCCGCGAGAAGGTGTCCATGAGCATGTCTAACAAGATGATCGACGCCACGGGGGCGCGCAAGGAGATGATCAAGATCATCGAGAGCCTGCGCAAGGAGGGCGAGAGGCGCCGGAGTGCTAGCCCCTTTCCCAAGCAGGAGGGTGCGCCGCGGATCGACTAGTAATCAGGTCACGCGAAACAGCATCTTTGCCTGTACCGAATCAGGCACTCGGAGGTCATACTTGGCAGCTTTGAAAGCGGCATGCTCAAGGGAGCCCATCAAAGCTGAGATGGCCAAGTTGACGGTCGTTCACGATACGTCGTGCACATACAGACCTTGGGTCTGTTAACAACATCCCGCGACAACAACAGCGGTCCTACCTGAAGCTTGAGTATAAAGTGGAGCAGTAGGAGGCAATTGAGACGATTTCATGAAAAGAGATCACGCGAGAAGCCAGGCAGGACAGCGGGATAGCGGGACACTTTCGATCGGCGTTTTTGCGTTTCCTGCATTTGGGAACGGGGAGCGGCGGCTTTCGCGAGGCCGAGGCAGACTGGTTCCACCACATGCTAGGTGATACGATATTTGGGCATATCTGGATATCCGTAACCTGGCAATGCAGCAAGAGAGTTTGTTGCCAATGTCCTCGAAAACCTTATTTCGCCGCCGACGTTTGTGGATGAGTGGGATGAAAGCCAGAGTAGCAGGAAATGTTGCAGGTGGACTCTTATGCCCATACAGTCTGGACACCTTTCCGTCCTTGATAGCGGACGATGAAAGAGAGGTCCACAGTTCAAGAACTGAATATTACATTGGTCTGAGCATCAAGATCAATTTTGGAGTGAAATAATTCTCCGGTCATTCTTTTTTTTGGTGATGCTCTGGTTTCCGTCTTAAATGACTCCCTAACGCCATGCTCCAGTGATGTGATTTCGCCTCCACATTGTCATCCTTGACTATTGTTTGAACAGTCTTTCCCCAAATCCCATGGAACCAACCCTGCTCACTTGCCCGGGGCATAATCGTTTATCCTCCAAGGTTGGGGGCGGGCGCCTTTGGAAGCCCATGCGAGCGCCTTGGTCGATCGCAGTCTCCAGTAATCTATGGTGTGTAAATAGGATGGGCTTGCGTGCCCCGCCTACCCATGATTCCCGCAAGCTGTGCCCTAATTCAACTGTTCATGGTTGAGATGGCCAGCCAGCTCGGGCAAATCTTGTGAAATCGCTGTGCCTCCAGTGCTCATATGGCCACTTCAAGAACACCTCCCAGCCAGGCCGTTCTGCCGCGAGAAGGCCGGGTTCTGCTCCATGGTAGCAGAAATGAACCCCCTCAGCGCTGCGAACCGGTTGGCGGTGCTCTGCACAGGCGCCCGGTTCTCCTCCTCGCCATCTTTGTTCTCAACGTCCATCTCCACCTGTTGTTGCCGCGCGGGCACAGGCGCAGGCTGTTCCCTCACGGTACTCAGCTGCGCAAGACTGAGCCCGAAGCGCTCCATCTCACCGCGCACGAGGCGCTCCTTCTTGCGCAGGGCGCCCGGCGTGCTCTTGAGCGACTTGTGGCGGACCTTGCCCGCGGCCTCGGCCTCGCCGGCGGCGACCTCGTCGGCGGTCAGGGAGGGCAGGGCGTCGGAGAGGGAGGCGAGGCTCGTGGCGGCCTGGGCCTGGCGGTGCTTCTCGCGGCGCTTGAGGTTCTTGCGCTGCGTCGGGGTCTTGCCATGGGCAGGCTTGGAGATGCGCGACACGAAGGAGGAGTGCTTGATGAGCCGCTTGTCGCGCTTGGACTCGATGAAGGCGTCGTCGACCTGGGCTGAGGGGCGGTGGACCTTGCGCGGGGCGAGGGGGTTGGCGAGGCGCTCTGTTGCTTTTGCGCGGAGGGTCTTGCGCTTTGTAGGGGCTGTTGGGGCCTGTGGTTGTTCATGTTATTAATACTGGTGGGGGGGAATACACCTCCAAAGAACCATGAGTGTGCTTACCATGTCGAATGTTCTTGACAGGGTAGTTAGAGTAGTGTAGGGGCGTGGTGTTGTTCCAGTGTGTGAGTCTCGAAAACGGGCGTTATCATGTGAATGAGGATTCGGAGGATCAACAGCCTTCAGAAAAATTAATGGTCAATTCAGGGTTCTCCAGCATTGTGGCGGCAGGCAGTCGATCCCACTGTACCACGGGTAGGGATGGCAGCTCCACAGCACCAGAGCACCCCCGGACTTTAGTCATCTCATCAGCCCTACGGCTCAGGGCTAACGGCTGGCTCACCCGTAACAGAGGCCCTGAGCACTTACTGCCAAGATATCAGACCATGAACTGACAGACCCGGCCTCCTTGCCATACCATGGACACTGCAAGAAAGAGCGCACAACAGCTACGTGAGCAAATTACAAAGGCTGAGGATGAGCTGAAAAGTCTGAGAGAGCAACTTGCTCAAGCCGAAGCCTATAATCAGGAGCATCAAGCAGAGACTGTCACTGCCACTACCAATGGCTCGGCTTGGAAATGGCCGTTGGAGGCTGATGAGTATGATCGCTATGGGAGGCAGTTGATTCTGCCAAATGTCGGCATCAAAGGTCAGATCACTCTATCTCACACTGCAGAGCTGTGCTAATACTCTGTTATAGGCCAGCAGAGGCTCAAGGCTTCCAAGATCCTCATCGTCGGCGCCGGTGGCCTCGGATGCCCGGCAGCGGCATACATCGCCGGGGCTGGATTTGGCACCCTGGGCATCGTGGACGGCGATGTCGTCGAGCCATCCAACCTGCACCGTCAGATCGGCCATTCGACATCAAGGGTTGGCATGCTCAAAGTGGACAGCCTCGTGGCCTACTGCAAAGAGTACATCTTCCCCACTTTCAAACATCATACGATGAGCTGACATCGCGGCAACAGGCTCAACCCGCTCCCAGAGTACATTCCCCATAGGGAACACCTCACCCCCCAGAATGCAGAGGCCATCGTCGGCGCCTATGACCTCGTCCTCGACTGCACCGACCACCCCACCTCGCGCTACCTCATCTCCGACGCCTGCGTCCTTCTGCGCAGGCCCCTCGTCTCGGCTTCGGCCCTGCGAACCGACGGCCAGCTCATCGTTCTCAACTGCCCGCCCACCCCGCAGGGCGTCTTCCCCTTGCCGTCCTCCTCCACCGGGAAAACAGGCACGACGGCGACGACGACCGCCCCGCCCTGCTACCGCTGCGTCTTCCCCAAGCCGCCCCCGCCCGAGAGCGTCGTCAGCTGCGGCGAGGGCGGCGTCATGGGGCCCGTTGTGGGCGTCATGGGCGTGCTGCAGGCCCTCGAGGCCATCAAGATCGTCGCCGCCGGGCTGCACCTCCCCGCGGCGGCGATCCCCCCTGATGCGGCGGCCGTGGCGCCGCTGTCGCCGACCCTGCTACTGTTCTCCGGCGCGACGGTTGGGGCGCCCTCGTTCCGCTCCGTGCGGATGCGCGCACGCCGGAGGGAGTGTTTCGCCTGTGGCGAGGAGGCCGGCGCGCGCCTCTCGCTCGAAACGCTGCGGAGCGGGAGCTTGGATTATGTTGCCTTCTGTGGTGGCATGAGCGGGCCGGTCAAGGTGCTTGGTGATGAGGAGAGGGTCTCCGCTGGAGCATATCAGGGACTCCTAAGCCAAGAGCCACCAGCAGAAGGAAAGCAGGAGGCTGTGCTGCTAGACGTCAGGGAGAAGGAGTTGTTCGATGTCGGCAGTATCGAGGGGGCTGTCAATATCCCTTATTCGAAGATCCAAAGTTCTGGGAGGATAAAGAGGCCCGAGGGCGAGCACGGTGCGGCCGAGCCGGAGCTGCCCGACTGGATACCTCCAAACTTACCGGGGCATGCGCCGATCTATGTGGTGTGCAGGGTTGGGAATGATTCTCAGCTCGTGGCCAAGCAGTTGAAGGACCTTGGGCTGGATCGGGATGGTGAGAGATTCATCGGGGACATCAAGGGCGGCATGCGAGCTTGGAAGCAGGAGGTAGACAGCACTTTGCCGTTCTTATAGCACTGACAGCAGCTGCCAAAGGTGGCTTCTTCTCAAGGGCACAAACGGAATTAAGTCTGCAAGCTGACAAACTGGACTGCTTTCGGCCCTCGAATTATATATCCTTGTCAGTTCAAGAGGAGTATGTCTTGTCAATTCTGCGGCATTACGGCGCTGTAGGTACAAGTACAATTATGGAGAGGCTCTGAACTCCGGCAAATGAGACTCATACTTGTGTGCTTTTGCATCCTTTCCCATCCATTTACTCTGGCCATTTTCTGTTTTGGTCGAGGCCATCAACCATTGACTCGATTTATCAACGGTTCCCATTGCGTCTGTCCCAAGGAATCGGGAAGTCGTCGAAACAGCAGCTCGCAGCTAGTTTGTCCTTCGGCTTCTGTCTTCACTGTCCTACTGCCCTGATCCTGGTGCCATCACTCAGATGAAGGTCGTCCTCTTCTTGTTGTACGCCCTCTGGTCCTTCAGCCATTGCCTGTAGCCGGCGACACTGGAGATCTTTTCGCCGTAGAAGTCAGGCACTGGGTTGCCGGTCGAGGAGTTGGACGGGTCAACACGGTTCTTCTTGATCCGGGCGAAGAACTGGCTCTCCTTCTGTAACACGCACCTCCGTCAGCGATTCATCCCACTCACTCGTTCACTCGCCTGGTCCGCCTGGAGGAGAAGGGGAGGAAGAAAAGCAACCGGTCTATCTACTCACCACAGTCATGGGCGCCTTATACTTGCGCTTGATGAGGTAGAACACCGCGTTCCCGACGCTGGGGCCGACGACCCACCCCATGGCGGTGCACCCCAGCGTGATGAGGCCGAGCGTCAGGATGGGATCGAGGGGGATCTGGCCCGTTAGGGCGTCAGCGGCCCCGGACCCGAGCACCACGGCGCCCGCCGCGCCGAAGCCGACCGACATGAGCGCGCTGAAGCCAACCTGCCACCGGCGCCGCGTCTTGCGCAGCTGGAAGAACGAGTTCCAGTCCAGCGGGGGCATGTCTGGGTTCGACCGCGCGTACGCCTCGGCCCGCTGCGCAGCGCGCGTTGCCGCCGCTACGTCGGCATCGTGGTCCGGCGTCGAAGAGGAGGCGTGCCGCCGTGCCGCTGCTGTGCTTGGCTGGCGTCGGAGTGTGAGGACAGATGAGGAAGAGCTTGACGTTGGCCTGGCGCCGGCCGCGGTGGGTGTGGAGGGGGAGTCGGAGAGCTTGGAGCGCACGCTGGCGAAGGGCGAGGCGGCTGTGATGGTCGAGTAGGGGCAGCTGGTCGTGCTGCGGAGGAGGATTGGCTGCAGGGCGCATCCGCCGCGGGTGACGCCTGAGCGGAGCATGACCGTCGTCGTGGAGGCGATCATTGTGTGCGTGTGCGCGCGGGCACCGTCTGAGAGGCGACTTGTAGGTTTCTCCAATTGAAGATTCCAGTGGACACTGGAGTAGGAAGTTTGACCGGATGTTTAGATAGCTCGTGCCGAAGAAAAGTTTGGTGGAGCTGTGACGTTGATGGGCGGTGCGGTGCGGTGCGGACGGAAGATTTGCTCTGGGAGCTGTGTGGTGTGGTCGAAGCCAAAGCTTTCGAAGCTCTTCCAGCGGTCCCGCTCTCCCACCAAGGTACCTCCACCTCCGCCTCCACCTGCATCTGCACCAGGGCCACTCAAGCTGCCGCGTGCCTGCCGCGCCTGGCACAGGGCCTACTTACCTTCCCTTGCTCCTGATTTGCAGTACTTCTGCACTGGTTGATTCTAAATGGATAAGAAGCTTGCTTCTTAACATGTTAAATCAAAATGATTTATATGCTGTATAATAAAACATAATAACTTAATAGAAAAAATTAAACTGTTTATTTAAGGATTAATTTAATATTAATAGTTATAAAAATAATAATTACATTTAAAATTTAAATTATATTTTTAAAAAAATCACAATTATTTAAATTTAATCTCTAGCTTTAGGCAGGGTTCCTAGCTTTACCCCACAATTTAGCCTCCTTTAGAATAGTTACGTTAATTAATCTTCCTCTTACTTTTCATAAACAACCTAGCTGGCGCGAATCGCCGTACAACCTCGTCGCGACTTTACGCCGCTGCGATTCACCCTTCGACAGTTGCTGCAGGTCAAGGAGGGCTCAGCTCTCGGGCGACAAAGGCAGCTCGCCTTGCAGTGGTCTCCTTTGTCCATAATTGGCGGTGTGTCCCGCGTGGGCTCGGTCGTCCCTTCGTTGGGCGCCCGAGTCGGGGGCGCGTCTGGAACATCCCACCGTTTGAGCCCCGGTCATGACCTCGGCCTCTGCCGTGGCGATGGAAGGTTTCGAGGCGGGCTGGGAGCGGTTCCGCTCTGACATACGAGGGCTCAGGGAAATCGCCGACACCAGTCAACAGAAGCCCACACTACAATTCCACATCCCAATTCGTGCCCGGCAGCCAAAGTACAGATCTGGCAGTGGCCCTGCTCCACCTCGAATCAACCTGCGACCTGTTCACGACAGCAGCGCCTTCATTGTCGACAGAGTCGTCCTTCCCCGCGGTCCTTTCCAACCTCATGACACCTTCCGACAGCGACGCTGCTACTACATCATAGGCTGGCCCGACCTCCCCGCAGCGCGCCCTGTGGTGGATGCCAGCAAGATCCTCGACTACGTTTCACCTCGGACCTTGGAGGATTGGGAATACCAGGATGCTCTACGCCGCGAGGAAGAGCGGGAGAAGGAAAAGGACAGGCAAAAGGAGGCAGAGGAGCGTGCGGCAGCTAAAGGAAAGGCAGTAGCCACAGCCGTCGATAGCGGCCTGCCAGGTGCGAGGCGCAGACCAGGCAGACCTCGAAGAGCGATGATGGTGGCGCGCGAGCCGACCCCGGAACCCGAACTGAACAGCGAACAGGAAGAGATGATACACAAGCGGATGAGAGGTCCTTCGTTATCGACACCACAAAAGAGCAGGCTTGCGCAACTGGTAGCGGAGGAGGAAGAGCTGGAGGAGCTGGAGCGGCCAGATGAACACGCAGAGCCGGCGATTCATCGGCACTTGGGACCATCCGGCGAGGGCGAAGGCGGCTCGGACGGTGATGCCAACAGGGGAGTAGAGGAGGATCTGGACTCGCTGCGCCTCAGCTCTGCTGTACCAGGTGTATCCAGCGGGGCGTCATCCCGAGCCAGCAGCGCAAGGCCAGTTCCAGGGAATCCACCCAGCTCCCTTGCGAAAGCTGCAGCTGGCGTCGCCGTGCGCCGACCTGCACCGCTGGCTCTGACCAGACGAGCGGGTGAACGCGACTCCAGCTCCCCAAGTCGCTCCTCTCAGGCACCAGCAAGGCCCCAGACCTCCACTACACCAATACCACTGCCGTTACACTACTCACAAGCGATGAAAAAGCGTATGCCGAAGTCTCATGCTACAAGCACAGTCCATACGACAGACTCACAGCGATATGGAGGCTCAGCCTCAATACAGCCCGACCATCTCTCCAGCCAGTGCTCGTTTCCTGCAGATCCTCCACCATCCCATACCAATGGCTTTACCCCTATAGGCGGCACAGTTCCGAGGCCGCCAAAAAGACCAGCCGAAGACTCGCCTGCCTCTGTGGATACTCCTGCCAAGACAAAGCCAAAGAAAAGCAAGAAGAAGCAGGCCGAGTTGGCCACGGTGGAAATCGAAGTCCTAGCAGAACCTACAGGCTCACCTGATCCTGCCCTGGATCTGGTACAAGGTGAGCAGGACTACGTGGTCAAGCGTCTCGAAGGCGACTATATCGTCGATGGTGTGCACTGGTTTAAGGTGAGATGGGAAGGCAGTTGGCCCGCTGACGAGAACCCAACGTGGGAGCCCAGGGAGAATATTGCAGAAAATCTGGTGAAGCAGTACCTCAAGAGGAAGGCTAAGCGTGGTGCCGATCGACTTGCTAGAGCCAGCTCAAAGAAGAAGGCAAAGACGAAGCAGCAAACCTCCCTTGCCGATTGGGCCAAGGGGTATGGCAGCGTGACAGAGGCCTTTGAGGGCCAGGCGGAGCTCAACGCCCCTAGCGCAACAATGCTTACGCAGGGCGATGGGCGTCATGAGACTCTTGAGGACCATGACGGCCCCGATGAGCTACTTGTTATTGATGAGGAGAATGAGACGGCCGCAGCCGAGAGGAGGAGGGCCATGGAGGCACAGATTGTGGCACAATTTGCTAACATGGCACGAGCACCACCTCAGCACTTCTAAAGGTCATTCAGCAGCGTCTGGCGCAAGCTTGGTGGTTCACTTACAAGATTCCATCTGGGCATTCTGGTTGCTTTCGGAGTTTGGGCAGCGTATCGTGGCACTCATTGGCCTGATGAAATGGCTTCCTGGCGTACTGGTAGGAAATTGTAAATACTCAAGAATAGACAGCAGTGAGGGGGAGAAGCCTCTGTGGCACAGGAAACAACCTCACAAAGTAAGCGTTCACATTGTATCAAAATCATTGCAAAATATCATTTGGTATCTGCTCGTGCTGGGTAGGAAGATGCTGCGGAATGCCCCCGGGGGAAACAGCAAATTGCTGTCAGGGGTTAAGCGAGATACCCCAGAGTGCCAATGAGGTCCAAAAATAAGGTCAAAGTCATGCCAGTCGTAAGAGATATTAGTCGAAGCCCAAGGGGTCGCAGGCCCCGGGCATCAAGCTTCCCAGAAAGCGGACTGCCTCCTTGGCCCGAAGCATCATTGACGATTTGGGTCGTCGATGCAGAACTCGAGCTTCAGCAAGCCCGGGATAAAGCAGACGCCCGGAGGAGCACAGTGCAGGTGTCCCCAAGCGACGACGCCGGTATTTCCCGAGCATGAATGCTTCCACCCTAAAACAGCCCAAGTGCTGCCCGGAGAAAACGACAGCCATGCCTGCCAATGCCAGATCCTGTTAGCATCTGCAGGCCTTAATGTTCTCACGAAGAGAACACGCCAGCCGGCGAAGTGGCCCAAGTGCCACTCAAAGGCTGCTCTCATGTTTCACCAGCCCATTGCCAATTCCTAGTTTTATTAAACAGCCCAAGTGCTGCTTGAAAGATGGCAGTCATGCCTGCCAGTGCCTGATCATGTTAGCATTGTGCAGTTTTCAATGTTCTCAAAAAGAGGATATGCCAGCTGACAAAGTGGCCCAAGTGCCACTCCAATACTGCTGTCATGTCCGGTCAGCCCTGATCCCTTTCACTCAAGCTGGACAACGTGCTTTGTAGCTGTGTCAAAGCCGGCCGGAGCAACATAGAAAGCAGTGCCGAATGATGCCCACTGCTTGTCGCTCATGGCGCGGAACTCCTCCAGGCTGCAGGTCCAAAAGATGTCCTGGGTGTCCAAGTCCTTGCGGGAGTACTTGCCAGGGGCGGTAGGGGGTGTCGAATCAGTAATTTCGACAGATCCATCCGTGGATGTGATTATGTCGGATTCGGTGGCCTTGCCACCACGAAGTCCGACACCAGTAGACTCAGTAGAGTCATCAGGATTAGTGCCGAAGACGGAAGTGAGAATCTCCTCACCGGAACCGCCTGCATTGCTGTGCCCTAGCTCGGGCACCGCATTGGCGGCTTGCCAGGAGACGGTGCGTGTGGACTCCGGAGAAAGAGATGAAGAATCAGAGACGAGAGACATATCATGTACATTGGTGTTTGCAGAGTCTCCTGGAACCTGGATGTCCTGTGAAGCATCCGTCAGTTTGGTCCGGGTGTCATCATCATCGCCCTAGGAATCATAGAATCCCGAGCGAGGCTGGCGTCCGCTCTGGGGGTTATTGTTGACGCCACCCAGGTTGGAGTATTTGTTGGTGGTGTTTATGGTGGTGAGGCGGCGGGCGCTGTCACCCATCACGCCGACGCCTCCGCCGGTGTTGTTGGTAACGCCGGGGAGGGAGCTGGAAGGCTGAATCGGGGTATAGACCACATCGTTCTGGTTCGCGGTGTAGTTTGGGGGGATTCTCAGGACCTGTCGCTCCTGGCGCCGCGCGACGTAAGTCTCCAATGGGGAGAGGTGATGGCCGGGCGGAACAGCCCGGCCAGCCGCGAAGGGTTGGGATTCGGTGGGAATGTTATGACCTACGGCGCCGAGGGTGTAGGAAGTGGTAGCACGGTTGTGCTGCTGAGCACGGAGGGCGCTGGCTATGGGCTGAGTGTCGAGGAAAGGATCGCTCAAGGCAGCGGGAGGAAGAACCACGTCGGACTGCTGATATGCTCCGGGCATAGTGGACATCATTGGAGGGCCATTGTTGGTCTGGAGAGACCATTGAAGACGCGCGGTCAAGTCAGCCATTGGGTCTGGCACCGCCGGACGGGCAGCAGCACCGCACCGCCAGTATGCCTGGATAGGGTCGACCAGACCTTCGTAAACACCCGTCATGATGCTCTTCTGGTCGAGCTCAATGAGGTTCACGAACGGCTCATGATGTCTGAATATAGGCACATCGTCACCCTCGTCCAGATAGAGAAGGAGCTTATCTGGGGAGTCGGAGCAGGGGTCATACTCGAACTCCAGCGAAGTCACGCGCACCCTGGCCTCTTGGGCCGCTTTGATGCTGGTGTACCAGACATGGAGGTTGCCGCGAACGGGGATTCCGTTGTAGTCGCGCACCGGGCCCTCCAGCCACATTCCCTCGACCTGGTCCCTCTGGTGCTGTGACTTCTGGAGGCCGAGGGCTCGGTAGATGGAGGCGACCTCGTGGGGCTTGCAGCCCTTGTACACAAGGCAGCGGGAGCCCGCGAGGACGATGGTCCGGGGCTCGGTGGGGATCTCTCCGCGGACGGATCCCATTCCAGGGGCGGACTTGTACAGCTCGACCTTGGCGCGGCGCTCCCACGTAAACGGGACGCCGGGCCGGGAGATCTCGAACGTCCACAGGCCCCATATCGGCGTCTCCTTGCAGAACTCGGCGTACGTGATGGCGTCTGCCGCCAGCTTGAAGGTGACGACCGCAACGCGGGTCTCCTCAAACTGGCTCACGTAGCAAGAGTCTACGCCGCCACGGATTCGGGGGAGGACATCCGCCACGGTCGCCTCGTCCGGGAGAGGCGAGATCGTCACGGTCCGGTTGTACTTGTTGTCCTGCTCCATCTCTTTCTTCTCCAGCCACCGCGCAAATCGGCCTGCCTCGTCTGCATTCGCATCTAGGTCGGTAGTGGGGAGATGCTGGGCCTCCTCGTTGCGGACCTGGTCCAGAGCAGTCGTCTCGGGAGCGAAAGCATGCATTCCGTCTGCGGGAAGTTGGACGCCGAAGGAATTGCCGGGCACGAGTGTCGATAAGTATGCCCGGGGTGGCGGGGTCTGAGCGCGAGGGTCGATGTGAATGGTCTTGAACTCTGCTTCAGACATGGTGTCGAATGCGGGAAGGTGTTCGAGATAGAGACTGTCACTGGAAATAGAAAACTTGTTGCAAGATGAGTTGTTGGAAGGTGAATTGTTGTAAGTTGAGATCTTGTAAGATGAGATGTTGTTAGATGAGTTGTAAGACGAGATGTCGTAACGTGAGATATTGTAGGATGAGTCGCCGTAGAGTGAGTTCTTGTGAGCTGGAGATGGAAAGAGTCAGCAAATTTCTCGATGTAGTCTCAAGGTTAGATGATGGAAGTGGAAAGAGTACGTACCACTCTCCTGCCAATTTGAACGATGTACTGCGATTGGATAGGGGCCGAGAGGCTTGCAAGGTTGAAGATATGATAATGTGTTGTCTCGGTGGATCTGATCACAGGGCCTGGAGTTGGGCGGTTAGCTAGAGGCTTGTAGTTGGGAGACTGGTGGTGTGGATATCAGGTGAGGCTTGACTGGTTGGACAGGTCAAGATGTATGCAAGGTCGAAGTGTGTATGAGCGAAGTGTGTAAGGAAGTCAGTAGCGTTGAAATATGTAGCGTCGAAGTGTGTAAGAGGGCAGCGTATATGAGTGAGATATGGAGGAGAGTAATGTGTAAGAAGGAAGTATATCCAAGGGCAGTGTGCAGAAGAGCAGCGTGTAAGGGCATGATGTGTAGAAAGGAAGTGTGTAAGAAGGAAATGTGTTAGAGGGGAGTGTGAGAGAGGGAAAGCAGACCTTTTTGATCAAAACGTCAGAGCAGTGAGAGCCATGCGGATTGCACGATATCACACCATGGAGATGTAAAAGTATTGCGAAATAGGCATGAGAATATGTGAGGTTGATGCACGTGATGCAGTCGCTGTCGAGCGAGGTTCTTTCTCTGCACAGATTGGCAGTTGTAAGTTGATGGAATGTAAGATGAGAGTGTACGTTGGCTGAGAGTATGGGTTGATTGGGGGTGTAAATTGATTGAGAGTGTTATCATACCCTGAAGGTAAATGCCGAGTGGTCGATAATGTTCTTGCTGGACTGTGTGCGTCTTGCGAACTGCGATCTCAGCGCAGAAATTTGTCGAAAGGAGAAAAGGGCGTAGCCGTTTCGGGTACTAAATCTGGCTTATAAACACCGATGGCCGTTCCAACCACCAAAGAACAACGGACGGGGACGAGGACCAGATCTAAGCGACCTGCGAAGCTATTTCCAGAAGAGTCCAAGTTGGAGTCGAAGTTGAATTCGAAGTTGTGATATTGAAGTTGTGAGGTCGAAGCTGTGAGGTCGAAGTTGAAGTCGAAGTTGTAAGGTCGAAGTTGAAGTCGAAGAGGAAGGGGTCTGCGTTAGGCTGGTTTCTGTCCCAGGCTCGTGTCTGACGAGGTGAAGGCACGGTTCTGTCTGTGCAATGACGTTGGCACGATGGGAATGTGTTCAGGAGGTAGATGAGTATGAAGAATGATGCTGTAAGCTGAGTATGAAGAATGATGCTTCAAGTTGAGTATGAAGAATGATGTTTCAAAGGTACCTGAACCATTTGAATGGTTCACCATAAAAGGCTGCTGGCGGATGTCGAGAAGAGAAGAGGACGTGGCCGTTTTGGGTGGCAAGGTTTTGGTTGTAGAAACAGATGGCCGTTCGTGCTACCTAAAACACCGCACACTGGGCAATGGCTGCTTAATGGCCGATGACTTTCTCGCCGATGTTGTTTTGCGAGGAAGCTGGTGCCCACAGTGAAGCTATGGATGTCTTGGTATGGCAACGAGGGTCCACAGGCGTTGTCGGATGCTTGTTTGTCGGTATTGACAGATCTCTCGAGGAGAACGGTCCTGAGGGTCGGGCGAAGGCAGGCTCGACGTTTGGGACCTGAATGGATTTGCGAAGAGGAATCGACGCGGTATCACTTCTCCGTGATTTGCCTGCCACAATTACCCTTTGTCTGAATCCGCCCCAGATCACGCAATCAAGGCTCAAATAATCAGTGAGTAGCTGTCTAGCCAAATCAATTGCCGCGCGTGTCCGTCATGTTGAGCGTGTTGCAATCCGACTGGCGAGGCCTATGGCTGTGACGGAGGTTGGCGCGGCTGGGCTCTGCTGGTCGTCGTGCCAAGACGCTAACGCCTAGCGCTGCTCTTGATTCGGAAGCTCTCAGCCTCGTCTAAGTCTTCGTCGCACGGCCGCTGCGTACCCTGTCTCTCGCCTTCACCGACCTGTCGTGTCTTGCGGACAAGTGTACTGTGGCGGTTTCCTCACTTGGAATGCAAGTCGCTGTTTGTATCGCTACCCGACGATGAAGGTTAGACCACTGAATGCAGATGGCACAGCTGGCAAGAAATCAGCACTGCAAAGGAGACCTCGAGTAAGGCGTGGGAAAGCCAGTAGGCAGTCTTGCAACTTGTGGAATCATGAGATCTTCTTGTGTCCATATAGTGCCGTATTTGAGAACATTCGAGATGCCGGCATGTGTAACTCGAACGAATGGCGTGCCTTCCAATCCTTGATTGTTCGGAAGCTCTGGCAATCTGCCAGGATGTTTGGGGTCGTGTAGTCTCGACGGGCTTCGGTTGTTGGGAAATAGAGCGACCACTGAGATTGGCAGATATTCCGGGAACGTGGCACTCTCTGTCCTATGACTGGCCGAGCAACAGGGACTTCGATGGAAGGTGCTTCGTCTGGCAAGGATTTCTGAAATTCAGGCAGTGTGGGAATAGTGGCATAGCCATGGCGTTGCACGTATTTGGAGGTGCATGGTAGCTAGCCTCATCATGGCAGCTGTCAGCTGTTGCCAGACGGCTGGCAGCTGTCAACCACATGACTACGTGCAGCGGGGAAGTCTGCAAATATTCCTTTCCCTCTCAGTACAGCACCCGTTATCCAATAAACACTTCTTTGTCTCGGTCATAAACAATTCCTTCCCTGCAAGCATGTCTGCATCAGCGCCAGCGCAAATCATTGCCGACTACCCCCACCTTCCAGGGTCCAAAGCTTTCGTCCGTACTTTACAAATATCAGACCTGCGGCAATGCGTCCGCGTCGAGTCTGCGTTCCCCGAGGAGGAGCGCTGCTCAGCCGAAAAGGTACATTGATCATCCTTAACCCACTGTTCTCTACCAATTCTCACCATTCTGAAGTTCGAATACCGCCTGGCCGAATGCTCCGACCTCTGTCTCGGCCTCTTCGTTGCCGAGTCTGACGCACAACCCTCCAAACAAGAGCATGACACTCTTATAGCACACGTTATTGCAACACGCATCGCCACACCCGTCGTAACCGAAGACTCCATGGGAATAACCGGCAATGATCCGAAAGGAACTATCGCAGCTGTGCACTCTCTTGCTGTATCTCCTGACTATCAGGGTAAAGGGATCGGCAGAACACTGATGCGCATGTACATTGAGTATGTAAGGGAGGAGAAGGAGAGGTTGAACTTGTCAGGAATTGCTATCATTGCGCATGGTCATCTTATCAAGTTTTATGAGAGTTTGGGGTTCAAAAATGAAGGCGAAAGTGATTGCCAGGTTGGTGGCGGTGGTTGGTATGATATGGTGAGTGCTCTTGTTGGCTGAACAGTTTACAAGCATTGACTGACGTGTGCGTAGGCGCTCATGTTCTAGGACGGGTGTTGCAAGCAGCAGGCTTTGTCGACAGCCACCGTTGTAAACCCATCTACTCGAGCTGATGCAGAGTTGGTTCAATATGCTGAACAGGTGGACCGGGCTGGAGACTCTGCTTGACAGTAAAGTATCCATGGTCATCACCATGGACACGCATAGTCTATGGGATCAACTACTATATTTGTTTCGCCGAAGGGCAGCCCAGCCAGTGTCCCAAAGCGTGTTGACGGTATAATTCTACAGGTCAGGACGTTTCAGCTCAAAGAGCTTCTCTTGATTCAAGTGAACCAATTGACACTGTAGTTTCTGGGTCCGACAGCTGCTGATGCTAAGTGCACGACAGGAAAGGAAGAGAAACGCGCACGGGGAGCGCTGTTCATTCGCTGGCGAGCCTAGCGCGTTCCGGTTTGGAGGCCGACTTCGCACGCTCACTGAGACATCAACGCCACGATGCGGGGTGGACTCTCCGAAAAGCAAACAGCATCGGGCGCTAACCCGGCAAACACATGTTTGATAGCAACGTGTTACTTTGAATTCTCGCAATCGCCAAACGCCCTATAAATCATCACGCCTTTGGACCATCACGCCTTTAAATCATCACGCCCTATAAGTCATCACGCCCTAGATGTCATCAAGCCCTATAAATTAATACGCCGTCTAGCTGATGGGCACTAGCACCTAGGTACTAAGCCACATCTAAATCCGAAGCAGCATTCAAATCATTCCAACAATCCTTTCTACAGATCGACTCACCAGCAGGCACTGACAATATCCAATGTCTACTCCGATACTGTCTGCGCGCGGCACTACTGCCAGTAACAATTATTCCAGGGATAACGTAAGATCCCCCAATCATGCTTGTCATATGAGGCCTGACCCTGCTACAGGCAGTCTGGGACGTTAATTCAAATCTCTGGCATCCTGAATCAAATCCGGACGGTTATGTCTCGCTTGGTGTCGCCGAAAACGTGCTCATGCACAACGAGCTGCAGGAGTACATTAGTTCCCAAGACCTAATTGATCCCCAAGCCGCTGGCCTCACCTATGGAAACGGTCCATATGGATCTAAGATTATACGAGCCGCCATAGCCAAGTTCATGAACTGCCACTTCAAACCCGCCGACTCGTTGCATGCAGATCATGTGCTAGTCACAAACGGGGTATCTGCCGCAATTGAACACTCTGCCTGGGCCCTTGCAAATCCTGGTGAGGGCATCCTTCTCGGACGCCCATACTACCGCGCCTTCATTTCCGATATTTCTCTGAGAACTGGCGTCAACGTGGTGCCTGTATCCTTTGGGACCGTGGACCCATTGAGCCCCGACGGCGTCTCAGCCTACGAAGAAGCACTCATTGAATCCAACGCCCAAGGCATCCCTATCCGTGCCTTGATGCTGTGTCACCCACACAACCCCCTAGGACGCTGCTACCCACGCGAGACTCTCATCGCACTCCTTCGCTTATGTGCAAAGTACAGCATCCACCTAATCAGCGATGAGATCTACGCCCTGACAGTGTGGGAAAACACCATCGACACTTCCGGACCTACACCGGTACCATTCGAGTCTGTACTGTCCATCGACCTGCCCTCTGTCCTTGACCCCTCTCTCGTCCATGTGCTCTGGGGTGTGAGCAAAGACTTTGGCGCCAACGGGCTGCGACTTGGCGCCATGATCTCCCCCTCAAACCCAGCTTTCATCAAGGCGTGCAAAGCATGCGGCATCTCGTCGTCACCGTCAAGTCTGGCTGAGAACGCTGTAAGCCAGCTTTTGAATGACGAAGCATTTGTAGAGGGCTTTATCCATTTGAACAAGAAGCGACTCTCGACCGCATACACACATGCAATTACCGAGCTTCAGAAGCATGGCATTGAGCACATTCCTGGTGTGAATGCGGCGTTCTTTGTATGGGTGAATCTAGGAAAGGTATTTAGAGAGAGCACTGCAGCGGCGCCTGGGGCCACATTGTCAGAACAGGGTACAGCGGTGACAGTGAAGGTTTACGAACGGCTCATGGAGAGGAAGGTCTTTCTCGTTGACGGTGATGCAGCGGGCGCAGAGGAGCCAGGTTGGTTTCGCTTAGTGTTCACGCAACCACCGGAACTAGTGAGTGAGGCGATTGAGAGGGTTGCTGCAGCACTCAAGGGTTGATGCATGTCATGCACAGAGGGCTAGGGGATGAGAATAATTGGTCTGTACAATAGACCCATCAGTAACATACGAACTATAAGCCTAGCTGGCTTGATTAGCATACTATTTCAAATCCTTCAATCTATACGATGGGCTTCGTTTTAATTATCAACCACCAATTCTCATTGTGCTTTGCTACGTCAAAGAGAGCGTCATGTACCATCAGTGTTGTGCCGGAGTGAACAGGACTTAACAGGACTTGTCACTGAGGTCCGGCCGTGGCCGATCATTATTGAGGTGATGGCTCGGCTCCTAAAAGATATGGGACCCCAGGCCAACAGCACCTACTCTCCGTAGTGGGGAATGCATCGGTTGAGAGAGTAAGCAAAGCTCCTTCCGGAACCGAAGGCTCTTACAAGCTGGCAATATGGAGATGGCTGTGAGTATCGGCCCCTTAGTTCAGACTCGAGGGGCTGCCAACGCAGGTAGACTCTTGTCGAGCGATGTGACGTGAGAGACAACCATACAACAAAGGATGTTGGAATCCAGGAAGACACATATAAGGGCCGGAATACACTCAGAGGTGTAGGTGCCTCCACTTTTCTCTGTAGTGCAACAAAGGAGACCCGATGACCTGTCGAGTTGATACTAGGGTGGGCGTGCTACCCAGGCCGAGTTGTTGTACATGCTGCGTGGCTCGAAGAGCCTGTGCCTGACGCTGCTCCCTGATGCTGCATGTGATGCCTGAAAGAGTTCGATATATAAACCCCCAAGACTCCGAGAATAACGAAACAGATAATGTGGGTTTCTTTATTTCTGTCGGTCCAATGATGTGCTGTCACTACAGGACTTTCGTCAAAGTGAAGCTCCTCTGTCAGCGGACTTCTGACTGGGAAATGAGCAAGGCCAGGGGGGCAACTTAAACTCGATTTTGGACAGCTAAGGGCTTTCGGACGTGGCAGTTGAGTCGTATCGGAGATTTCAGCCGCAATGTTATCTTTCGTGTACAAGATGATGTCAATAGTGTTGAGCGATCTCTAGAGTCTAGCAGAAAGCTATACATGAACAAAGCCACTATTGTGTGGGTCAGCAGGCATGGCAACCTATTGAGGGAGGTGATACTTACCCGAGGAAACAGGATATGAACAGTTGACGGGGTGCCCAGGTGTCTGGTACCCTCTCAGATACCATCCGATGGGCCGACTGAAAGGGTGTAGTCCCCGGACTAAACACGTGAATTACTTTCAAGGTATCGGTACAGCCAGAAGGAAATACATTTTCCCGAGATCGCACAAAACAACAGCTTGAAGCCATTCAGAACCACAATCGCTGCAGCAAACTCCAAGGCTGTGCCTGCCGCAGGAGGGGTTTTCCCTTAGGGCCCAATTGTCCACGTGCACAGGCCAAGGAGTTTTCTTTTTAAGGCCTCACTGCAACTGCACAACCTCACCATCGATCAATCCATTCTTTCTTCCTTCAACTATCAGACACAACAAGTTCCAACAAAACACAACACAACACAACAAAACACAACAAGCTCGCACAATACACAACAAGTTCCAACAAGTCCCTATCAGGGACACTCTGTTGCTACAGTAAGTGCAAGCCTTTACCGTACTACTTGTTATGTATGCCATCTGTTGTCACCTCCGTTCCTTTCCCTACCATACATTTCATTCCTAGGCCAGGACAGGATAACGTTGTCCGACAAACACTAATTCAAGAACAGCATGGCAGTGTGTATCCCGGTGGGGCAGGAGTATCATTCCTTTCATCTTCTTTATTGATGATCGGAACTACTTCAACGTCCAGAGGGCCACGACATCCTGCCTCTCCAGCGTCCAGAGGGCCGCCAAACACTATTTCCATTCAGGCTCTCCACGACTGGGCCAAGATGTACCAGCGCCAACGTTCCAACCTACACCGAAGCTTTACTGGTATTGGTCACAAAATGCTTTCTCCTCACTTTGCAATCAGTCTCGTGGGCCCACGGCACAAGCGAGCCTACGCCAGAGGGCGTGGCCCGCCCGAGACGGCGGAGGTCCAGCCGCAACAGCGAGGAGTACATGGGGGAGTCATCTCGGGCAGGCGCCAGACTGTCACTACCGTTCATTGTCGAGGATGGTGATGCCAACGATGAGGAAGCAGAAGAGGAGCAGAGGCTCCAACGTGTGACCAAGATAAGCATGGTTGGTGCAGTCCCGGTCCAGAGGGACCGGTCGCCCACGTACGCCTACGGAGCACACTCCGAGACTAAAGGGAGGGCCTCCACCGAGAGCAATGGTTGGGCTGCAAGATGGTGTCCAGCAGGCCCCTGATGTCCTGGGTCCTGCCCCTATCCAAGACCCCGTTCCGGCTCAGCCGCCTGTCAACGCCAACTTCCTCCACGGAGTTTCGCCAGTTTCTGGCCAACCTGATAGCCGAGACGGGACGTGCTGTTGGCGCCCGCTACGCGGCTGCATACCACCTATCCACCAAGAAAGACAACCCGCCCACTGTGGCTGAGCTGCTGCTACGACTGGTTGATACACGGACCTACATCGGCGAGGAGACATATCACGAGCACCACCGGCTCAGCTAACTCCGTGGCACATCGCTTCCTCGCAGACACCATCATCTTCCTGGTGTCTTCATCACTGAACTGTCAGCTGGCAAGACGAGGAGACAACTCGACCGACGGTTGCGCAGGGCCACACCTGCTTACGAGCGAGGCCTGGAACAACGATATCATCACCGCCCTCGCCCTCGCACATCAGTCTTTGCAGTACATGAAGCATGAGCTGCTGGCGATGGGTGAGGGCAGCAATGACGACAACATCACCAGAGGGTGATCCTCGTGCCGGTAGACATGCTGCCAGTGGACCTTCAAAACATGCCACGTCGCATGAACACCAACAATGGCATGTTATAACTCGTGTCTCATGGTCTTGAAGCTCTCCTCTCCAGAGGGAGAGGACCCAATGTCCGGAGGGACAACAACTCAGGGACTGCGAAGGGCTTGCACCAGCAGCAAATGCGTCAGGGTCCGCGCGCAGCACCTCTCCGACACCCTCGGCGATCCACACAAGAGAACGGTGAAAGCTCTGGAACATCTTTCCAAGTCGACTGTGGAGGACGACGGGCCTTCAACCTCTATGAAGTCGAGAGCAACGAGTTCTAGCCTGAGAATCAATGGACGGTTGAGGAGATCTGCAAGCAATACAATCAGCTGAGAGGCGCCTCTCTTAAACTCGAAGTGGTGTGTCGTGAATTCAGAGGAATTCACCAGGAAAAGAAAGCCGACCCGAATGCTCCAGCCAAGATGTGGAGGCCTGGGGACACCTGCGTCTCCACCCGCTGCAGGTTCAGAGGAACCTGATGTGTTGAGAGTACGTGATCCAACGCCTCGGTGACCAAGACCTTTGCGGCTGCAATGAATTATGCCAGAGGGCATAACAGCATGGCGACCTCCAAAGATGGCGATGTCTTCCACAACATCATGGAATTCCCCGCAGATGCAGTTCGAGAGGGAGGACGCATCGCATGCAGTAGAGACCGAGTGCCTCATCGTCACATTCAAGTACGTTTACGACGAGGAGGATCAAGAGTCACAGTCCCTCGAGGGGAGGTCTGAAGAGGAGCCCAGGAGTGTTGTCGCCGGAGGCAGTGGCATCGTGTACGTAGAGTGGGAGTGGGATGTTTCGACACCAGCTCTCACGGAGAACAAGAGCAGTGATGGTGATAGCTGAGAGAATCCGAATACTAGAAAGCCCTGGAAGAGTTTCATGGAAAGACTGGGATCCTCACAACACAATACAATCATTGGTCTCTAAGAATTACATCTCACGTTCCCACAACGTGACATTATCTCAAGTCAGCTACATCAACAGTGCAACATGCCAAAAGATAACGCAAGGAAACAACAACGTAATTCACAATTCGCAACCTCAAGCCACTGTGATGGTTTCTGCACAGCCTTTGATTATCATTAAAGTAGACTTGCATTGCTCGAACTACCTAGGTAAGCTGTGTTGGGCTATGGTAATTCTGTAAACTTCAAATGTTACTGCTGTAGGAGTATAGTGTAGAGCATCTAGTTATGTCTGCTAATCATAAGAAGATCTGTGACTCCCTTGAGGCTGTTGGGCATACACACCTCCCAACCTCAATTCATGTACTCTTGTTGTTCATGCCATGCCCTCATGAAAACATATCATTGTTAGCCTTTGGCATTTCCTTTCGCGGAAAGCACTGTATATGCTGAACAGCATACCAACCCTTACTCACCACTACAGCTTTCTAATATACTGCCAGAAAGCAGGCCTTGCTAGCTGCACGGGAATTTGGCATACACAGTAAAGGTCTGGGCTATTTCAAAGTTGAGGTCATTCTATAGAAAGTCCATGGGTGTACTCGTCGTGCAATAAGTGCCGTGTGGGAAAGTGCATTCCTGGAATATATAGGATTGCCGCAAGGACCACGTTCTCTGGCTCTTCTTTATTGTACGGCGTCTAACTAATAGCTTGCTCAATTGGCCTTTCAGGGTAGGTAACGATGTTCCGGCAGTGATCTTTGTGATCATGTCTTACTCTGCGGCAAGTGATTTTATACAGTGACCAATTTCCTAACTCAACCTCTTCAATCATCTGCATCCAGTCCAGCAAGATCCAAGTCACCCATCGCCCCAATGAAAGCGTCGTCGGAGTCATTGTCATCTTCGGGGGAGTCTGAGTCATTGAATTCGTCTGATGAGTCGGATTCGTCATCCGGCAGAGCGTCGGGGTCGTCATCGCGATCATAATCCGCCTCCTGTATTTTTCTCAAGTCAGCAGGAAGCTCACAATGAGCAGAGTATATAGTGCACTTACAGTCAGTCCCCCGTCAGTGTTCTGAAGTTCGAGCATGCTATACACCTGCACAGGGAGTTCGAAATCCCTGGGCGCGGTGATGATTCCAAACTCAACCACGCCATCGAGCTGCTCGCCGAAGTAGCTGTGTCCGTGAAAACCGACGATCCGCTGCCCCTCTGGGGGCTCTGAGTATTCAATAGTTAGCCACGTTTGATCTTAAGACAATTGAGAGCGCACAGCACAGAGTTGTCAGCCACTTACCCAACATGCAGCGCTCCTCGAAAGGGCCGCCGCCAGAGGGCGCCCCCTTTACGTCGCCATTGCCCAAGTAGATCTTCAGACCACGAAGGACACCCGAGTCCCGGCCGATCTCAACGCGCACAACTTCCTGGCTCGGAGAAATCATGAGGTCCTCCTGAATGTGACCCCCAAAGTGCTTCTGGTGCTTGCCGCCTGCCATCTTGTGGAACCGCGGGCCACAGTTGACACGGATGCCATCCTCGAAGCGCACGTACAGGCCAAGTAAGCAGCAGCCAATCCGGATGTTGACCTCGTTGGCACGCGCGATGGTGCCGTGCTCCATTGGCTTGCTGAGCAGCGTCGCCCAGCGCCAGAGGGTCTTGCGCTCCATGCCGTCGAGGCCCTCCTCGAGATTGGTGCACATCACCGAGCACCTGCGCAGCATGATGTCGGAGCCAGGGATGCGGAGGGTGGACGGGTCTGTGAGGAGGTCCCAGATGTTGGGGACGATTCGCTCTTTGCCGTTGCCGGCGAGGATGGCAAAGCGGACCGGTGCGTCGCGGGAGAAAGCTTCCTCTATCTCTCTGATTGGCATCCTGGCACCAGCGAGCTGATATGTGAGCGAAGGCCTCTCGCTGGGCTCCCCGTCCCAGAGGACCCTCACGATGTTGGCAGGCGAGGACGTCACAAGCTGTGTCTCCATATTGCCTGCCTCTGTCTCGACCTCATCGACGTGGACGGAGGGCATCATGTACCGGGCGAAGAGAGGGTCGATTGAGGGTTTACGGTCGCCTGGGAGCCAGAAGTGTGGAAGCTGAGAGAAAGATAGTAAGTCTTTAATATCGAATACAGCTTCGTTCGCGGTCTCGCTGTTGACGACTATGCCGTCCTCTCCAGTCCGCCTGTCAGTTGCTGTTTGCGAGACGAAGTGCCGAGGCCAGTGCTGAGCACAGCCGCCCCTCATGATTCCCGTGGTATGAGCGGCGCCAAAGGCATGGCCAAACTGGTGGAGGAAGTCGGTCTGGCCAATCGAACACACTTCCCACATGGTGCCGGTCTCTGCGCTCGCGGCAGATACAGCGCCATCCTCTGGTCGGCTGGCGTCCATGAGGTAGGCGTTGACGTCCTCCAGCTTCTCGGGCCAAGAATACTCGAGATGGCTGCCAAAGGCACAGAGGGAGACCCCGACTGGGTTGTGGGATCCCATCGCGGTGTGGCCGTGCACAAAGAGATTGTCCTGTACCCAAACTGAGTCAAGGGTCAGACCAGCGACGATAGGCCTAGCTGAGGCCGTGAAGACGCCATTCCCGGAAGCCTGCAAAGCCTCCATGAACCAGGTGTGAAGCCTCTTCTTATTCTTTCCAAACGGATTCTCCTGGGCTATCTTTGGGTTCTGAATCTCGGCGACGGTGTGCTCGGATCTGATCAAATTGATCTTCGCAGTCAGCCTTGCGGCGCCGGCATCCCAGATGTCAGCCTGGTGGACAGCGTGGAGGAACCTCGCGCTGGTTGTATCTATTCCCCAGCCCTCGTCGAGGCGGAACGATCGTCGGCCCAGACCCTTCATGCGCATGTCCTCGGCGATCATGGCTTGCCACATGTAAGCCGTGAGGCGGAATCTATTCATGGCGGAGTCGATGGAGCTCTTATTATCCATGCTGGGATGAGCTTTGCTAGGCTCGTGATCAATCATCAAGTCGGAATCGCTTGCCAACATGATAGCGAGGTGGAGGGGCGGCTGCGACAGGAGGGGTCTGTAGTTGAGCCTGAGTTCTCTAACTTGAGTTGTGTCGCTGTTTGGGTGGATATGGAGGGCATTGGGTCCAGGAGTGAGCATGGCGATGATCTTGGTGTTGCCCTCTGCAACGGGCCAGGTCTGAGAAGGATACAGCTCATCTCCGCTGGGCGACTTATGCTCAACCGTGACCATGGACGGGGCACTGGCTGCAGGCGAGTATCGAGCCTTGACTATGACACAGCGCTGTATGGTGTTGATCAGAAGACACCCTGAGGCAATATCCTGGAGCATTGAGATTGACATACCTGATAGATCGTCTCGTTGTGCTCAACGTTCTCAAAGACGAGATATGGCAGAGAGCTTGGTGTGGATGTGGTCGCCATGGCGAGAATTGATATGTAGATGTCAATAACTCAGTAAACAGTTGAGGACGTTCCTTGTTGTGCTGAGACGAGAGGTGAGGGATTGGTGTTCAGGGAGGTTGACAAAGTAAAAAAAAAAACACATCTGGAGTTGCTTGGTGGGGCTTTCATTGTTGAGGACGGAGCAAGACAGCAGTGAAGGATCCCTCCACGTGGTGCCTGGTAAACAAAAAATGGTCACCTCTTAGATGTGAATGCTCGTCTGGAAGGCAAGCACTGGGACAGGAAGCAATCCTCCAGTTCACTCTAGAATTTACAACTAAAGCACCTACGAGCATTGTCTCAAGAATCAAGGCTGTCACAGCGTATCTTAGTCTGTTGGATGTGCTCTAGTATCTTCACCCGTGTAGTTGATTCATAGACCCTTAAGATTAATTTGAGGACAAAAAGAACATTGATCACAAGAGATCAAGAAAGGTAATGTTGAACGAGTGTGAAAACTTCATATTAAAGGCTGTAAAGTTTCTGAAGTCATCTCAGCCAAGCAAGATGGTCTCTGGCGGCGAGGAGTCACGAAGAGACAGCAATCATTTGGCTCCTCTCTATTCAGCGAGGTCTTCGTTTTCAACCGCATCAGCCCAACCCGGAACGAGATCTCAGGCTGCCACAGCAGCGCCTAACTCCACCCCCTAACGCCCGTGATCTAGGCCCTCATACTTGTCCATGTCAGGCTCTGAGCTGTTTTCGAAGACTGTCAGCGGATGCCTGTGTTTAAGGAGTAACAAAAGTGTTGTGGTGGTGCAAGATGAAACCTACTCGTTGTGTTCTTCGGCACCATGCTTCTAGATAAATTCCGCCACAGACATCTTGAACCTTCGGTGGGTCACTCTGCAGCACCGGTTGCATGTCTTGTACTTCTTCCACGCAAAGCCCAAATCATCCCACACTCTTGAGCCGCGTAGAATAGAGCTCCTGACAAAGGCTTGGTCGGCTTTCCACCTGCAACAATTGACACACCGGGCCCATCCGTGACGATGCTCTCTGGGAGCCATTGGAGTGTTGATAATGTTACTGTTATGGCGAACGTGATATTAAAGAAGAGCAGATGCTGATCGAAGGAGTATTATTAAAGTGATTGGGTGGTTGGCAAGGCCTTAGTTGATCGAGAGAGTGGTTCGTCATTCCTTGATTCAGGCTGTTGTCTCCCCCGGAGATCCAGGAACCCAGATCTATATATGCTTGTACCGACCAGTATCATACCACAGAGCTGCTGCAGGTAGGGCTGGAGCTAAGGCAGGAGCGAGGGCAGGGGTGGGGGCAGGAGCTAGCACAAAAGGCGCAGAGCTGTGTTGCCATTGACGATGTTAAATCAAGCCGCGGTCGAGCACGAAGGTGGCCTGCGGCAACCACGAAGCATTCTGAATCCTCTGGAAATTGTCTGGGAAGGCGGGACCTCAGAAGCCGCGTGCAATTTGCCATTCAGAGACAAGGCCAGCAGCATGGCGCAGAACCAGGTGTGCACAGCCGAAGCTCCTCCCCAGTGGATTATATCGTCCAGACAACAGTGTCTTGCCACAGCCGTTCTTTCATGGGAGTATGTGACTAATGTCGATCATGCCGCCGGTTGTAATACCTCTGGCTGGTGACTATTGGAAAGAGCGTCCTTGCTCAGACCATAGGTACAGTAGCAGTCTTGTCCACCTCATAGCCATAAGAGCAGACTAGATGTAAGAATTTCTTGGCGGTTCAGGGCAGAAAGACCCACGTTGCAACAGGCTTTGGATCCATCAAAGGTCTCACTGTTGATCCCACTGGCAAGCGAAGGCATTGAGGCAATACTGTTCCAGTGCCCAGGTGGTGCCAGATTGCCTGGCTTGTCTGAAGCCCACGGGCGTTGCTGCTGAACATGTGGCCAATCTCGACAGACGTGACGGCCAAATATCAGATAAAAGGGAAGTGTTTTGAGAAATGAGGCTCCAGGTACAGTCTCAAAATGGAAGCCTGTTGATGTCGGGGTGAAAGATCTGCCTTTTCATCCAGAGCTCCCGCACGGCTGCTGGGGTGTGCTGATGTGGGTGCTGGACGAGCACGGCTTCGTCTGGTAGGTGCGTGTCGTCTGAGATCAGGCCTGTCACCGCCTCGGTTCCCGGTCATGGAGCTTTGAGTGAAAGGCAAAGTACTCCGAGTGGCCAGGCCACGTTGCCTCGTCACAGCCAGGCCCCACAGTTGCGTGGTCGAAACCGTGACAGTCTGTCATGTACCACGTCCAGGGTTGATCCAATGGGTCCACTCGGGCGCCTTCCCTGGCCTTCTGATGGTTTCTCCGCGGTCCCGAGATGAGATAGCGAAATATCAAGGGCATATATCGCCGCATAAATGTGTAGTGGTACCTGAGCAAGAGGCTGAAGGGGGGTTTGATCAGACGGGAACTCGTAAGACGCGGCGCCAGCAATGTTTATAGCGTGGGTGGGACGATGTTTTGGTGACATTGGATGGTATGATACCGAGGCTGGGCTTGCTTTGATTCTCCATCATATAGTACCTGGGAAGAGGCTGAATTTTCACCTCCGTCAGAGCCAGCTGGCAACCTTGCGATGACCATCGCGCTTTGGTATCAGGACAGGGACCCTGCGACGCTGGACCAGCGTCTCAAGTTGGAACCCCGAGCTTTTTGAAGACCAGTGTAGTCTAGGGAGTACGCGAGCCCAAGCTGCGAATTGACATCACTCCTGAATGCTTGAATGGAAGAGCTCGTGGGTCTGGAAGTGCACTCCGGCATTTTCATGATCCTGGGATCGAGGTGCACAAGGAAATTGAAGTAAATTCTTGTTGTTGACATCTGTGGCAGACCCTGTGATCTTCCGGGCGTCCTGGTGGGTTCAGTTCAGCAACGAATCAATGACAGTGTGAAGTAACTGTAAGTTTCGATAAGACTTTCATTTTAGCTTTTTTCTCCTTGTTCTTTCACAATATCAGGTCTATGGAATGTAATGAATTTAGCGACCGCTCTCGATTCTCCAATTCTTTGTCATTTCTTTCATTGATCAAATCGATCCACAGAACCCGTCTATCCGGCAGCCTCCACTCCCCTCTCGTTATCGCTCCATCAGTTCCAAAAAGGCCAAGGGGACTCAATCTGAACTCGGTGAAAAGAGGCTATGGTGTTCGATAGTATCGCGGGTGAATTTATGGTTTTTAAGTTTTAGTTCTTTTTACCTCGTCCATATTCAGCTCGTCTTCCCCGATGAGGTAGTCCTCGAAGTCCTCGCCAGGTCAATGTAGCGGCGCCATGCCTGAGGACGTCTTCTTCCTCAATCATCTCGATGCCTGGGTCGTCTGTAACCATCCAGAAAGCGTCAAATCAAACATGGTCAGTTTCAGCGTGGAGGACCTCCCAAAAGAATTTCATGGAAATGTCTGAGCTGCGTTGCCATGATGAACGAGATGTTCTTGTCAGTCTCTCTAGACTAGGCATGGCAGAATATCTTGGCGACCCTCTGGTCGCCCACACCAGGCATTGGGTTGATGTTCTGCTCAGTGATCATCAAGGATCGTCGCTTATCTCCTGCCTGATGATTCGAGTACAGGCCGTCGCAGCGGGGAGTCAGGCCTGACATTCTCGAGTGGCTTCTGGTTGGGCAGGCGCTCCAGTAGGTACTTGATGAACAGACCGCCCTTGGAGTTGTAGCCCATCTCCTGCTGAACGACCTCGTACAAGCCGTCGTAGCGGACTCTCACCGTGGGCGCGAACCCGGACCCGTTCTTGGTGGCAGACCGGAGGACGCGGAGGTGGCGGCGGGTGTTGAGGGACGCCTGCAGGTAGAGTCTGCCGGCGTTGCGTGGCGCTTCGTTCCTGTCTTTGTTCTCTGCGCTGCCCGGGTCCGAGTACCAGACAGTCTTGACTCCGACCTCTGTCGGGATTGTAGCTTGTCCCTTCGGCCATGCCTTGGTCGGTGTGCAGCTCCTCTCTGTAAGTCTCGAGGAAAGGGGTGCAGACAGTTCGGATCTCAGCTTGATCGCCTCTGCGATCAATTTTCACAGGTGCAACACTCCGTCATTGGCAGCAGTCATCGCGTTCATCCACTCCTGCACTGACATGCAATAATGATTTGGCCAGGTGACGGGCTTGACGTTGGCGTCATCGTACAGAACCTCCTCTGAGGTCGACCGCATACAGCGTGGCCGGTGGTGGGGATGGGTGATGTGGCAGGACCAATGTACCCAGACTGGGCGCCGTATTGTTTTCCTCCGCCGTTGTGTGAAGTCGGGGTTGATGCCGCACTGGACGACGCATCTTTCGGCGCCGGCAATCCGTCCTTCCCAGTTGATGGACGGATCTCGCTTGCGGTGGGTGACGCGGGGTTCTTACGGGTGGGTGAGAATGATCTAGCCGCGTTTCAGAAGCCAACCTCGACGATGGTGGTCAAGTGGTAGGCGGGCTCCTCTGAGCCCGAAACCCAATGTCCCGGACAAGGTCTTAAGGACAGGAATGCGAGGTACTGCAGCTTCATGAGTGTCATCCCGAGTTGTGTGGCGCTTCTGTCTCTTGACAGGGCCATCAGGAGGCTGGGCCAAAGAACACCGCCGCTTCTTGGCTGAATTCGGTGTGCCAGAATAGTGTGCGGGAGGCGGAGGAGGGTAGAACACTGGAGGCAAGAACTCCTTTCCCACCGACTCGGGTATGAATTCGTTGACAGCGCTGGGCTGCGAGTCAGGCAGAGCCGTGTCGCACCTGGAGAAAGCCCATCTATTCAGTCCGTGCCCCAACTGTTCCGAAAGAAATTAGAATAGTTGGGGACAATTGCCAGTGTCGTGCGGGAAGGGCAAGAGCCGCAGGCGTTGGCAATATCGGAGAAGCGGCAGGCACTTCCAACCAGACGGAAAATCATGCCAGCCAATTGCCCCTTGAGGCCTGTTCCGGATTGGAAAACCCCCAGAACATCTCCGGTCCGTCGGTGTAGTCTTTGCCGCAGTCCTTACAGCATAGGCCCTGGTGCTGAAGGCTGGTGAGGCGCTCTGGCTTGGCCGTGGGAATTTGAGCGGGCCCCTCTGGGCCCGAACACTCAGTTCGAACAGCAGCTGAGGTCAACTGATGTTCATGGGTGAGGAAGCTGCCAGCACGGCCGATAGAAGTAGCAGCCTCTGCTGTTGTAGTACGGCTGGTGCCATTTGGCATAGTCCATTGCTGGGACGTCAAACGTCTTGGTCGACATGTGCTTCATCTTTGTCTTCCCCAGAGCAGGCGGCAGAGCAGATAGCGGCTGGGATATGGTGTGAGCTGGCGGGAACCGCCCAGCCATGTAGGCCCGGTAAGCAAAGCCAGGGCTCCGGGGACGATGAGAGAGTCGTTGTGCATGTAGTTACTGTCCATGTGATCTCTGCAGCTTTTGTGCGTATTGCGTCAGTCTTGTTTGGACACCAGACAGAGCAGCCAGTTGGCTAGTGAGAGCAAGACTTTACTCACATAGACGGGGATCCATTGTTTGCCCAAGCACTTAAATATCACCTGTGGATCCTCTGATCCTTGGCGTGCTTGATGTAATCCTTGACGAACTGGTCATAAGCAAAGGCAGAGTTGTTGTGTTCTGCAAGCCGCTGTTGTGTCTTCGTCAGCTAATATTTGATTTGCAGGTACAGGAGTTGTGTCAAAGGGAAAGGCCAGCATCGAGTGTTCTGGAAGGAGTAGAAGAGAGGAGTGGATGGGGCGGTTAAAGCATTGTCCACACGATGGTAGGCCACGGGGTCGAAATTAACGTGTTGTGACAGTGAGTGCTGTGGAGTGATCTCAGGTTGAAAAGAGGTGTGCGGATAACAAGAACACTCACCTACACCTAAGTAGTTGGCTAGACGAGGAGGCCGAGAGAATATGACGCTTGGAAATGTGCGTGCTTGTGACAAGTAATTGCTCCTCTGGAGTAGCTGCTTAAGGTCGAGCAGTAGGAAGGGAAGGATGATGGTGACAGCTGCTGGAGGAAGGCAGCAGCTTGAGGAGGAATGGAGAGTCGAATAGAAGGCAGTAGGAAGCCGTTGGTGGATTTGGGTGTTGTGTTATGAAGAAAGAGGAAGGGAAGAAGATCTGGACCAGAGATTGGCGAAGGTTGAAGGTTTAAATATTTCGTGGCGCCTGCCCCGTGCGTACGTCGTCCAGCTTCGGTGTATTGTAGACACGTTACTGTACCAGTGACCGGTGCCAGTGACCGGTGCCCCAATCACTGCAGGGTGCAGGGAAACGACTGAACAATCAATGACAAAGGGAATTGAACTACGTCATATAGGAAAGAAGAGACGGTGCGGATGTTCCCTTCCAATAAAACAAGGAGCTATTTGCACATCAGCCGTTCACCCAAGAAGTGGTAAGACAATTCTTTTGGTGGCACGATTGCGCATACCAAAGAAAATCATATCTGCTCATTGCTCTTAGTTTACTTACAAACCCATTCAGTCTGTATGCTCCACTCTGGGGACCGTAGAACTATTAAATAGATTCATTTCGCTTTGCTCATCTTCCTGTTTATGGACGCCTTAAGGACGCTGGTCTTCTTTGAACACGTACTGCTTGGAGGATCATCGCTCAGGTAAGAACATTTGAATATGGCACAGTGAAACGATTTATCAAGTCAAGAATCACCCTTGAGTACCGCAACACTGTGAAAGCGTGGTAAAGATCTATAGGTGGGGACTATGCTGGAGACCATGTATTCATTGTAATAGAACGGGCGATAGATTCATAATTATGGTTGTTGATTGTTGTAGCTAGCATACTGCTGCCTCATGGCAGAGACCTTTGTTGCTTGAACTGAGGCTCTTTGACTGTTTGGTCCCACCAACCAGTTGATGATGAAGTTGTGTTTTACATACTTGTTTGGTCATGACTCCAGAGAGCCCATCATAGAATATTGGATATTGTTTGGTAAAAGTAATCTTTCCGATGCGGACTGATCTGAGCTTGTCTCAAATGAATTCATTGCTAATGTCAAAATGTTGTTTATTAGCTAAAGTTGTAGCAACACCTCCACCGGGCCTGCCTTCCCAGACGCATGATCTACACTACCTACCACAGGCAGTCTGTATAATGGGTGTACAAACACCAGTCGTTCCAATAACCACCCTGTCCGCTACAACTCTATCGTGGCAGAAAACCGCCCATTTGCTTGGCATCCACGCAAATATACAGATGTTTCTTTGGGGTTTGCACAAATGGAACAGCCTTACCCATTACCCGGCCAGAAGATCAGATCATTGTGAGGTGCCCGGATATTATAAGTAAGTGTCCTGTGCGTGGAGAAAAGAGATGAACATAAGTATTGATTCTGGGTCCGTAAATACACAGTAGCCACATAAGCTATATTCCACTGAGCCTTAGTCTACAATCTTCACAGTCTGCTTCCTTGCCACGTTGGGATCGTCCTCTGAGTAGGCGATAACGGTCCAACGCTCATCGTATGGCTTCGACTTGTCTACAAATCGGACATCCGTCGAGACACGGATCTTTCCCTCGGGAGACTGGTTCTTAGCCCCGGCGTGGATTGTGTATGGCGTGTGGAAGACGACGTCGCCAGCCTCATAAGCGCCCTGTAACAGAATCAATTAGCCGTCATGTACCTCGAATGAGAAGCAGGCTACAAACTCACCACAAGGCAGCCGCGGGACCAGTGCTCTCCAAACCTCGCAGCGTTCCTGTCTAGCCAGCCTCCCTTCTCCATGTTTCTGTTGAAAGCCGAGATCCTGTCCGCGTCCGGCAGCTCAGCGTTGATCTTGGAGAAGTCTTCTTCATACTTCTTGCCAACCTCGAGCGACCGGTCCAGGTAAATGAGACCGCCTCCCTCAAGCTCCACGTCGCCGATGGGGACCCAAGCCGTCACACTCGTAGGAGGTCCCGCCCGGAGGAAGATCTGGTCGTAGTGCACCGGGGTCGTTTCGCCCCCAGGAACGGCACATCGTAACAGCGAGCGTGGAAGACCCCATGGCTCCTCGAAGCCCGCAAGCCTTCCTACAAAAGGTTCCAGTTGCTTGTCGACTTCGTCTTTGAAGTTCTGGTAAAAGGCGGCCCGGTGGCTTCGGATAGCGTTCTCGACGAAGGGCCCCTCGTCCTTCAGGCCAGCAGCGACGCGTACCGCACCGGGGAGGAGGAACTCTCGCCAGTCTCCTCCTGAGAAGATACCATCGACTGGATCTGTACCGGGTTTCAAAATGCCGGTGCCTTGGTTTACGAAGGACAGGTAGTCTGAGCGCATCTTATTGACCATGTCTGGGTTGAGGAGGCCTTTGACCTTTCATTTAAGTTGGTATTATTGAGGCAGGCCGAAGGAAGGAGAAAGACTTACCCAGACAACGCCATCCTGCCAGAATCTCCTTTGGATCTCCTCGATTGGACTATGTGGGTAGACGGGGGTGAGGTGCTTGACATCGTCCAATATCCCATCGTTCCCATGCAAATTCAGTTTCCCGTCATGTTGAACGACAGACTTCTCTCCAGAAAAGACAGGAGTTGAATGGATGGGAGGTGCACTGTAACCGATTACTTCAGTCATGTCGGCGGTGTTGGTGAGTCTGTCAACTCCAGAGCACTATAACAAAGAAGACAATATATGCCGAAATTTGCTTGTCTCGAATCTAAGGGTTTGGACAATAAGATGAAGTTGATTAGGAGCCACTGGCCTTGAACTGTGTGCCTTTATGCTGTCAAGTCCTGTTTCTGCATACAATTAGCGGCTATAGACGGACATACACAGTGCCAGATCGGGCAGTCTTGCTTCCCCGGTCCGCATCCCGGAGGTGGGGTCGGCTGCCGGGGAACGAGGGCATTTGCTGAATCTGGTAATACTCACTTCCCCGACGATGGCGCCCCACCTATGCGCGTCCCTGCCTGTGGGGACACTCGATCATCACCTTGTCAGATTGCTCTGTACTGAATCTCGCCCGAATGCCAGCCGGGTTGCGTGCGCTGGTTGGACCAAGTCGCTGGATTTAGATGTACTCATGAAGCCCCGTCGTGTTGAAGAACAGGTTAGACCATGGCCCCCCAAAGTCCATCAGCGACTCGTCGAAAGCCGGCAACTCGTCAACAGTGCAAGCCCGCGCAAGTAGGTCCATCCCTACAGCGGGCGCGGCATGGTCTTTTGCCGTGATCTCTCGCAGCTCAGTCAGGACCTCCACGTATCGCTGTCCCACCAGGTCACCTTCCACCCCGACGGGAAACTCCGCCATGGCTTCCTCCGCGGTATCTCTCACGCTCCTTGCCTCGGGCCAGAGGTGCGAATACATGTACAGCGTGCCCAAGGCGGCAAATTGCATGTAATTGACGAGCCAGAATACCCTCGAGAATAGACCCCGCTGGCAGAGGTACCTGCACTCTGTGACCACCATTTTGGCGGCCTCGATAGACTTGTCATGGCACCGCTTGACCCACTGTTCGAGTCCCGAGACCCCGGCGGCATTTGAGTCAAGGGAGTACAGTATGAAGGGCCGGTACAGCAGGAGGCTGGCGTGGGCGAACATCAATTTTAATGTGCATGTCTGCCTTTGCGTCATGGTAGAGAGCGCCGAGGGTGGCAAAGAGGCGTAGTTGAGGTATGCTGGTAGTTTATCCTGCCAATCCAGCAGACTACCCTCAACTTGGGTAGCAGCCTGGTGCAGTTGCGTGATGGTGTACTTCCGCGCTGTTGGGCCGTAGAATTGCCGCAGTATTCTTCCCAGAATTTGCGCGAGGCGGGCGTAATGGATCAGCGCTGCCGCGGAGCAAAACTCACCGCTTGCTGCGACACGACAGCCCGCTTCCGTGATGCCCTCGTCGTTCGCGAGTACGCATTCTTCTTGGTCGATGTCGTCGTCGTGTATGGCGCAGGGGCGACCAAAGATGCTGCTGAGAATCCTGTCATTGATATATATCGACCAGAACAGCCGCTTGCGATACTCGTGGGTGATATGGTTGCACGGTGGGCCGACCGACCGGCGGTGGAGGCCGAGGGCTTGCGCGTGGCGGACGACGATGCCGAAGGACGACCATGCTTCGTGCATCCGCGAGTGGTTCAAGAGGAAGTGCGTTGCAAGCAACCGTGCTTGGAGAGAGGCAAAGGTGATCTTGCTGGACTCTTTTTGGAGCTGTTTGTCGGCCATGTGGTAGAACCGGACGCTTCAGTTGATCAGGCTTGGCTTTAGGCGGTGGAGTAGGGGGCCTCGCTTCCACTGACCTCGCTGAGAATCCACAGTACCTGTTACTGGCTCTCGAATAGTGAGATCCGAGGGCCATCACCATGTATAGTAATCCGAGGATGTCGTCGCTGATGCCGCCGGCCTCTTTGTCAGCATAGAGCTCCTCGAAAGTTTACATGAGACTGGGTTCGTGAACGAAGCGCGAGGTCGTTAGCCCGAAGTCGAAGAAGGCTCGCATTATCCTTTCAGCTATTGGTCTGGGAGGCAGGACCGTCGGCATGTCTCCAGAACCAGTGAGAGGGTAATCGGAAAAGTGTATCGACATGGAAGGTAGTCTCGCTAGCTTCTGTTTCGCTATGTGCAAGAACGCAAACTCGGATGCGCCGCCATGGAAGTGGCCATATTGATCCTCTTGGAGCTGGCCGTCTGGTGTCTCAGTGGAAGATGCATCCGCTGGTGACGCTTGTATCCCGGTGAAGCTTGGTCCCACGCTGGCTTGGTAGCTTTCAACCTGGTCCTGGTCACTCGACGCTGTTGTAACGAGATCTCTGGGAGATACCACTCCATCGCCAGCACCCGCAGTTCTGTCCGAGGGGTGAGGTGACGCTGTCGTCTGCATGTACTGACATGGCAGGCCGTGTTGCTGACATCGAATGCAGGGCGTGTGACCTGAACAGCGCGTCTTTTTCCTGTCTCAAGTCAGATTGATGCAGCTTCTTCTACTGGATACGACACATACTCTCGACAGGTGATACAAGCGTTGCGAATCTTCAGCGAGGGGATGTTTTTACCATCACTTTGCGTCCATCTGCGCTTGCGCCTCTGTCCCGCCGGACGGGGAAGTCCCGGCGTCTGGTAGGGGACAATCTTCAGCGTCGAAGCTCCGGAAGCGGCAGAGTCGTCCATGAGTACCCCGTTTACGAAAAAGCAAGCGAAATGGACATCTTACCCAGGGCCAGCCTTAAGTCTCTGACGTCTGCTATGTTGTTTGTGATGCACTGATAACTGGCGAGATGGCGGGGAATGATGGGCAGCTGAAGGGTAGAGTTGTTTGCTATGGCTGAAGCACCCGAAGCTTAGTGCTCCAGGGCTGGCTTGACTCGAGAATTGCTGACCAAATCCCTGGTCCAGATGTGCCGACAGGGCTTTCAAGGCCTGTGGGGAAGTGTGGGGGAAGCATGGAGGACGGCAGGACAAGTCGTGGTCGAGGCTCCCAGGGGCTCATTGCACCCATCTATGTTCGCCGAGGTTCTAAAGCGGACCGTTTACTTGATCTAAATTCTGCATGGAATCCAGTCTAGAACTCTACAAGGTGTATCTGAACCCGCTAGCCTGTTGAGCAGACGTCGGCCCGCTCCTCCCAAGGGCTTTGCCGTTATCCATCTTCCAATTCTCCCTGCGCAAATACAACCGCGTCCCAGTGGCAACAGCAATGGCAGCACCAGCGGCAACCAGGTTGACCGTGAAAGCAGCAAAATACCTCGGTGCCCCGTTGTATAGGTACGGTGTCCAAATATTTGGCGTGTTGCAGACCGAAATGATCAACGCAATCGCGGAGGCACGCTTTGCGACAGGCTGGTTGAGGGTCCCGGTGATCCACGACAGCAAGGCGGTGGCACCGGCGTAGAACGAAGCCGGCATCAGCATCATAGCCACGTACCTCGCACCAGTATTCAGTGTTGATATGGCAATGATGTTTGCAACCAATGTGATGCAGAGCGGGCCGACGATATGCCAGTACCGCTCCTGGCATCGATCTGAGTGGAACCCGTTGACTAACATGGTGAAGCAGCACAGCACGAACGGCGGAGCCGTCAATGCAAATGTGATGGTGCGCGAGTAGCCCAGTGTTGCCACAACAGGAGGGAAGAAGTTGGTGACTCCTGCCGAGGTGTAGATGCAGTACAGCGTCGCCAGCATCATCCACGTCTTCGGGTCGCGGACGGCTAGCACAAAACCCTGCCTGGCACTGATTTCGGATCGATCGTCGGTCTGCCCCTGATCTTTCTCATAGTTGGACTTTACCCAGGCGCGCTCTGCTTCGGTAAGACTTCTCAGACTGTCTGGTGAGTTAGGAAGGATGAAGGCGAAGATGAGAGCCAGTCCTATGGTGGCCACCCCTTCGACAAGAAAGAGCTGCGACGAGTCAGCTCGGCACGGCAAAGAGGCAGTGGAAGTCATACCCATCTCCAGCCTTCCAACCCGAACGTCCCGTCAAGCTTTAGTATCGCGATAGCCAGCAAACCCGCAAAGGCATTCCCCAGCTGGGAGCCAGAATACAAAAGGGCCGTGCGGAAAGCATATTGCTTCCTGGTGTAGAAGATTGAGAGATAGAAGAGAGCCCCGGGGAAGAAAACTGCCTCAACGAAACCGATGAAGAATCTGGCGACAGCTAACCCGACAAAGGTCTTGACCACGGTCTGGGCCGCCGAGATGACGCCCCAGACCGCCATGGCGCAGCATATGTAGACTCCTGGGAGCTTAATTTTGCCGAGCATCATGTTGGATGGAATTTGCATGATGACTGGGACATTTCAGCTTCGTGAACCAAAAGGCCCCGAGCTAGGGTAGACTTACTATAGCCCACAAAGAGAATCGACACACAAGTTTGATATTGTGTTTCTGACAGATGTAAATCCTCCATAATGGTAGCTAGCTTGGCTGAGGCTATGTTGTTTCGATCGAGGTAATTCAGAATGTATGTAACCATGAGCGTCGGCAGGATAATGATGTCCATCTTCAATGTAGCCCTCTTACCGACTTTTGAAAGTTCTTCGGGTGACAATGACCTGAGGATCTCAGGCATACTGTGGCTTTCCGCTTGAAGCTTTCGCTCTTGTTTGACATCTTCTGTGAACGATTCGTGTGCGACAGAGGAGGCTTTCTCGAGGTCTGACATGATGGTGAGAGCTGTCTTGTGAAGAAATATCAGCTTGTTAAGTTGAAGTGATCACTTGCTAGGCATGGTTATTGTGCTGTCCACCTGAGTCGTCCTACCTCCGGTACAAGTCTTTAAGTATATCACCACTGAGTCTCTAACGTTCTGACTTCACACTCCAGGAGACGGCGGCTTTTCCCGCCGGGCCTGGTCCATCTCCGCCTCAGACTGCCAATCTTAGCACTAGCTCCGGGGAATGACAACCTGTGGGTGGTAGCGAGTCCGGGATTGAAGTAACCCAGAGTGCGGGGAGCATGATTGCCCCCAGACCGGTGTTCCCAAAAGATGACCCGGGTTCTGCTGAACTCACTGACTGCAGGAGAGATCTGCATCTTTTCTCCGCACTTTCCAGAGATCAGACCGCAATGCTACCTGTCCAGACACTTGCTGACGTCTATCTCCATAATTGCAGGCTTTGTATGACTTCAAGATTGCGGAGAGAGTCTAACTGACGGGCTGCTCTCCTGCGTGTCAGTGACTAGCTATCGGTCAGAAGGGACAACTCATTTTGGTCTGATGCCTACCATGAATAGACTAGATCAAGAGTCGACTTTGAAACCTGAGGCAAGATCCATGTCTATGCCAATCAGTCAGCGGCCACCGTGGAAAAACCTTCGCAATCTCAGGCATGGCAGAGGTATCAGACAGCCAGGGTTAATGCCCGGCGGTTTCTCTGCAGTCGTACTAGGGCTCCTCTTAGCTGCTTCTGTGAGGTTTCTGCGTGATATAACTATCCAGTGGCCTGAAGTTTCTTTATATCATTCGGGGTATCAAAGACACACCTTGAGTTCTGAGAATTGAGGCAGCACATGCGGTGGTCCAAGGACCGGAGTTCTGGACGACATGGAGCTTTACACTGAACGGTACTAGCGCATACTCCGAAGTCAGCCAGGGCCAGAACTGAAATCCTATGCTCCCATGGTCTCTCGTCGACATGTTCTTCCCGCTCAAAGCCAGTCATGATGACATTGAAGAAGTCCAGCAAATTTGAACCCGTGAAAAAAAGCCGAGTCTTGGTGGGTTTGGAACAGGGAAGAGACAATTTTAACCCCGAATTCTCTGCTTGACATGTTCTGGTGGTTCCTTTACAGCTTTGAGGCAGCAAGGTGTAGATGTGTATGGGCGAAGAGGCTTGTAAAGTTGGCCTTGCATCCATCATGCAGGCATCGTGCTTGATGCACTTGTTGATTGTGGTTGCTATCTTCAGAGGCAAAGAATGCACTATATTTAGTACCTAGGTTCTGATTCTATTGAAGAGCCTTTCTTCAATGTGACTCTGAAACTCCTTAATGGTGGGAAAAGGCATGACTATAGACACTCCTTGCTCTGCATGGTGAAGAGCCGAGACATAGGTGGACTTTCTCTGCGGATGAGCTGTGCCGGTGCTGGATCCACGTCAATTGGTATTCCGGATGTGCAAGTTCCAGCCAGTTAGTCGAGGTACTCACAATAATGTGTCGCCCCCGGTTAAGCCTTGCGAGGATGACCCTTCTCACTGCTCGGCTCCCGCCACAAGGCTTGGGCAGTCTGATTGAACTATGCACGAAAATGATTCCGGATCATTTACAGCCAAGGCCGGAAGGGCACAAATGCCTCGAGCGCTAAGCATGGCATGAGGCAAGATTGCTCGTCTGACGTTGCCTCCTCGAGAACTGAGGTCTGGGGTTTGGCTGTTGCATTGGCAGGTCGTGTGGTCTTCGTAGAGGTCCGAGCGAGAGACGTTGAGTAGGTATTTGACTAATTCCGACGGCTCGATATACCTAAGTCTGTATACCATCTATTAGCACAAGACCTGCACTAGATACTTTGGGCAAAGCCTCCCGGCTGCTAAGCCAGGAGTTGGGCCGTGACTTAGACTTGTAAGTAACACAGCTGACAAAGACTCATGTACCACACAACTCAGGCAGAAAGCCATGAAGTTCGTGACCTATAACAACAGGCTCATGCCTCTGCTGGCACAATAAGCCAAGGTGCCATGTTCTTCAAACCATGTATCTTGAGTAGGGGGATTGGTGGGACAGAAGACGCAGTACCGAGTAGAGCTGGTCCTTGTTTGTATTCGCTCAGCACGGGATGCGCTTTCGTCGCATCAGTGTCCGCGCTGGGTCTTGGAGAAGATCTTTGAAAGTTGGAAAGCTTCCACAAAAGGATCAGGCGTCAAGGCGATGTCTTTATGTGTCTATAGTAGTCTCGCCCTTTCCCGGACTCCCTCTAAGATAAGATATCATCTTCGGCTGGAGCCGGCTCGTTTAGTCCATTGCCGTTGGCTCTATATCGGGCTCGTGGTGTTCTGCGCGTTGGACAATGCTTCGAATGATGAGCGCTTCATGCTCGATGCGTGGAATTAGCTTGATCGTCCACCTGTCTGGGTCAAGAATGTGCCTGTCGCCAGTGGGCTATGCTCCTTCGCTAACCTTCTTCTCTATGCTCTCCGACGAGCGAAATCAAAGCCACCCTACCTGGTGCCCACGGCGTCGCTTGCTCGCCTTCCCCTTCCTCTCCTCGGCATACTAGTCAAACTTCCTCATCGCCGCCACCGCCGCCGCCGCCACGCCCTTGCCCTTGTAGCCGCCCGGGCCGTACGAGTCCTCAGACCTCCAGCCCGGTGAAGTCAGATTCGAGGAAATGTGACAGAGCTATGGGTCGGAGTCAAGACCACCGTACTGGTCGAAATGTTCGTCCTCATCCAAGCTCTTTCGGCGCCGAGAGCAGTGGTTGCACGTTCGGAACATGCGGAGGCGGAATCGTGGGGAGCCTAGTTTGGCGAGGCTGCGCACGAAACCGTCGCCTTGCTTCCAGAATCCGCACTCCACGCAGCGACGACAGCCTCTCCGTCCCTTCAGTGCCTTCTTGCGCGCAGACTCTTCGGCTGTGAACCGAAGGCTCTTGGTTTGATTGGGGAGTGCCTGGAGGTAGTGTTAGCGTTTGTCGTGAGCCTCCAGACTGGCGCATGAATTGCCCAGCGGAAGTGGCTTACCTGGCAGCGTAGGGTGCTGAAGCGTGGGTGCGACGGCTCGAGGACCAGAGCATGTCGGAATTCGGGGGTCAGTGCATCCATATTCTCTTATCAAGGCTGTCGATGTGCCCGGAGAGTGTTGCTAGAGAGGATTGCTGAGAAACTTGCTTGCCGAGGGGGATCCAGAACTCCCATGCTCGTGCACTGGGAAACTGACTCTGCTCTTCTGGCCCCAAGCTAGCCCGAGCAATCGGTAAGCTCGTCGTGAGAAATTCGAGAGCCTCTTCCCTGCACATGAAAATTGGTCGAGGTGAAGGTACCAGTCGACGACTGCTCTGAGGATGAAACGACGAGCGCGAACGGGGGGAGAAAGTAGATATGCGGTACGCTTCCGCAGTAAACAGGGTGCGCAAGAACTGGTTCAATGTGCCTCGGGTTGCCTCATGCAAGGCTAATTGGTTCGAAAGCTCAGAAAAACGATCTGATACTTGGCAGTGTTGTGCCAGCTGTTTGCAGGAGAGTGGAGCGTCTGTCTGGTGAAGACTGATGCGGAAGGGGCAGGCACCGTCGAAGCCCAGCTTGTTTTCTCAACCAAAAGATGCAGGCACACCTACATACCTACCTACAGAGGCCTATCAGGCTCTGAGGGAGTAAGAGTCCACCGGGCAGCCTTCAGAGGACCCACTGGGTCTCTTCTACCAGCTTGCATTTCTATTCCCCCAACAACGCACCGCGAAGTGAACGAAATAGCTCAACGGACGGCCGTTCGGTCGTTATCAACAAGCAACAGGAAGACACTCTCTATGGATCTTTGCGCTTCATTACTTTCTTTTCTACCCCGAGTGTTCACGGACTTCAAGGAGCTTCCGCACAAGAGCTTTGGCGTCAACCAGCACATCGTCATCAACTGCTGGCAGGAGAGAATACTGCCATCCGAGCAATCAGTGTCGTCAACACACGACCATCCCACCAACAGCAGACGAGGCTAGCACGGTAACCATCAGAAAGAATACGTATGTTTCCACCCACAGGTTTTTCCAAACCACGAACTAACTAGAGTGCTGGAGATGAAGTATGGTCCATGAGTGTTTGTGTCAAACCCAGACACTAACATCATTGAAGACTCTGCGGGTAGGTAGTATCTAACCGACGATAGAAGAAGACTTCCTTTTGCGCATCTCCCAGTAGCATATGTCCTATCGCGTCGAACGGCATCGGCTGACTTCAAGTCGTCAAGATCCAGGAGGTGTTGCACGTCAAAGCAAGACAGACCATCTGACGTGGCATGCTTACCAGACTGTGCGCCATGCGCTCCCAAGATTCCGGGGGTGTTTTATGTGACAGAAAGGAAAGACCAGGGCGTGGCTACCGGGCCTTCCCCTCTCGACAGCACGACGCGGATCAGCGAGACTACGAGCGATATGTGCAGTCAAAGCCGCCACATCTGCACATCGACTACAACGTCACAGCACAATTCAATGAGTGGCAGATGAAGAAATACGCGGAGCCTTGTGTTGACTGCGGGCCCCATCGGCTGGGTTGGTCTTGGTCGAGTGCCTTCAGCCTACTGGCTGGCTTCCACGAAATATGGATCGGTGCCTTCACCTCGACCAGGCACCGAACTCGAATTCTGTACGACGGGTAAGCTATCTAACGGTTTCAACGAGGACTCCGACTTGGACAACGTCTATGCTCTGTCTGTGTCTCGTTGTACTGGAAAAGACAAAATCGTCCAGCTAACAAGAGCTATAGGTACTATGGCGGGACATTCATAACACTACGATGTCCAGACATACTCAGAGCAATTGACGATGGCTGTGTTTCGAGTCTGTCATGCGAGCCGGTGTGGAGCTCTTCGGCCGGTAAGTGCAACACTGCTCCAGTGGCTGCATCATCCACAGCTGCTCTGCAGAGGCACAGAGCTGAGTACTAATTTCTCCCCTTTTTAAGGCGGGTTGGTGACCCGTAGACAGACAACCCAGATCCGTCGTACCTGGAAGCTTTGATTCCAGCAGATTATGCTGGCCGCCGTTTCTGGTGGCTAGGGACAGATACGGTGGCTAGGGAATTGTCCTGGTAAGCCAGGCAATCAAAGCCAACGACCACATTCTTTTCTCGAATGCAACAGCTTCGTACCGGCCACTACTGTCAAATTCGGTCGGGAGATGCGCGGCCTTCTCGAGAACTTCGACGACGAGAGAGGTTACCATATTCGAGAGACGTTGTTTCTCAGTATATTACCCCGAGCACCTATCCAAGGCTAGGTACCGATAATATCTCTGATGGCCTAGAGGTCGACCACCAAGGCGTTTCTTCGGGAGAGACTGTGCGGCGCTAATGCTGAGCGTTCAGCGGCCGACTCACTTCAACAAGTTCGTAACTCGATCCCTCATAGTTCTAGGGCGTAGAAGGTTGCAGCCTCTACTTGAAGATTTGAGGCATCTTGCTAATGGTAATGGAGAGGCAAGCGGCAAGCGATACCCTCTCTGACGCAGCCTCATCGGACATGAGACTAGTGGTGGGGCTTTAGAGGAATGCTAACGCGCCTCTATCGGATATCCAACCGGCGATGGTGGAGGCGACTATGGTGGTGGTCAAGTCTATGGCGTCCAAGCCGCCATGGGCAAGATTGAATACAACGTAAGCCTTGCCTCTCGAACGCTACACCCAAGTCAATAAAGAGAAACGCCACTTACTGACTTAACAACGCAGTGTGAAAAGATTGCCGTCGAGTTCGGCTTCGAGGAGTTGGTCGGCCAAGACCACGCGTGCTCATGCCGCCCCAGTCGTTGCCGAAGGGCGGATGGATCATCCGCATCACTACCGCTCTCTCGTTCGCCGTGCCACGGCACTGCTGTTTGTTGCCCGAGTTCGTGTTCCACGGCCTCGGAATGGCTGGTCGCGAGTCCGCCCAACCCCAGACAGGACGGGAACCACCAACAGCGACAGCGAGCCACAAACAAGGAAAAAAAGGACTAGAACACGCATCTCAAGGTGTAAATCCCTGCCTCCTGGCCAACTCATCCCGAAGGTCTCAATTCAAGGTTGAAACAATCAGTTCTGTTCGTCACTATCATCAATGTCACCTCCCTGCCTTCTACATCATCTCCATCTCCTCGATCAAATCACAGCCTGAAATCAGTAATCCTCATCACTACTGGGCAGGTGTTCTGTTCTGTCAACACTTCCGTGGCCGCCACCATCAGACGCATACCAACCGCGATGGGTTCAGCAACGAAGCTCGAGAAAGAGTCAAGTTACAACGAATACAATGCTTTTCGTTTCTACACGGGGCTTGGATAGGTTAATGGCTATGAATATAATGACACTTAAGTAGGTAAGCTTCCTTTAGATGTTCTTTTGTAGCCCCAAAATCATGCAGTTTTCGCTGACCGAGCCGATCATCAGGCCGCATACGCTCGAGACCCAGTCATCAAAGAGACCGAGAAACTAAGGGTGTACGTCATTTTCGCGTAGCAACAATCTGTCATGAAAAGGAGAACGAGCCACCCGTGACCGACTCTCCAATGACCTGCCACAGCGGCCGTAACTGTCCGGATGCTCCGTCCCCGGCACCTCACTCTCCACAACCATCAATTCGAAATTACATTGCGTCAATATACCTGAATACGAAGATTGATGCGGGCCCAATGAACCATGTTCGGCCTCGAACGAGCGTGGAATGGGAAGCAAGGTGCTATAGCTTCTCTGGCCCTGACTGCAGAAGGGGCGGGGGGCTGCTCAAGTGCGGTGTGAAAGTGGGTGGCTCGCAAAGATCACTCAAGAGCTATCAGATCATTGATTCAACGAGTATGGTTGCACCAGGGCTCCTCAGTGATCCCTGGTGGAGATATTCACCATGGAATATGGTGGCAACGCCGCTGAGGCCGATGGTGGACAAGTTGAGACTTTTTCAACCTCTACGACCGCACTTGGCGTCCTCGGTGCTCTCTCATCGAGATTATCATAATGGGAGGTTGTAGCAACTTCGCGTTGGGCGGTAGCCGAAAGACCGTCGCAATAAGGCAGTCCCTACCGCGATCCTACCGCGATCTTGTCTGCGCCTAGCAGCGACCAACCGCACACGGCGATTGGGACGACCAGATGAGACAGGCGCTGCGGCGCTGCGTGCGCTTCCGGCAAAACAAGACGGTCTGTGTGTACCACATGGTCATGGACGAGACCGTGGGGGAATCAGGGCGAGCATTATTGACCGGGCTGGGTTGGGGAGCCTGAGCTTTTCAGGACGCCACCACACGTTTCCCCAGAAAAGCGGAAACCAACATGGTTGGGAGACGAATGTCCGGCAGCAGCCATGAGTTGTGCCGGTGTGCCCTCGACACCGGATAAGACCATTGAGGGCGAGGGGCTCGCTCCCAAAGACACTGGCCCACGGGGGAAGCGGCTCCAACCAGTGAGAGACATCGGGCGCCCTGTTGTTCCCTCCCTTCCCCTTCCGGGACGCAGTCCGCATTGCCTGGCACCACGCTTGCCACCACCGCCCCTGGAGGTGGAGCTTCCGGCACCACCCCAGCCGAGGGCCCGGCGACCTCTGCCCCGGCCACCGGCGGCGGTGCCGCCGTTCAAGCAGCTTCAATGGGCGCTCTTATCATCGGCGTCGTTGGCGCTGTTGCGCTCTTCTAGGCGACGTTTCCCGCCACTTTCTCACCAGTTGCATTCAGCCCGAATAGAAGCTTGCAGTGCCAGCTCCTCGAACACTTGCGACAGCACATGTGGAGCTATTCTTCCAGTGCGGACCCTGGCCAGAAGAAGCAGACTCCCTCCACCAGTAGGCCCATGCTGCCGCCGCCGGGGTGCCCTCCCGGGCGCTAGCGTGGTTGGAGACCACAGCTCTTGAGGTGCTGGGAAACGGCCTGTGTCGAGGAGGTGAAGACAACTGCTTACGGTAGTTGTTTCACTCCCGGGGCTTAGGGGACGATGATCCTCTGATGAAGGCGCACCTTCTTGTAGTCTCTGCAAAGTTGTGCTCTTGGCTTTGACCACACCATCCACGCGCTTCGTTGCGCGTCAACGCCCGCGATGGCTCCCCATCCTGGAAACCGAAGGCTGCCACGCTGGCATAAGGGCCCCGTGGCTCAGACTCAGGCCCGGGCTTGAGAGACTTCGGCTGTCCACAGAAGCAGGCATGTATAGACAGGTAGTTGAGGAAATGAGGTCTGTGTAATTCACAGGATCTTGACCCAACTGGCAAAAATAAAAAAATAAAAAGATAAATAGGTGGTTTCGTTCTTAATCCGTATACGTGCTCTTTTAAAGTCGTAAGTGGTCCCTTTATACAGTAGTAAATGCTTAAAAACCCAGCGTTAGATAGGTATATAATGTTAATAACAATAGATCTTAAAAACATAAATAGCCTTGTAAAGCCACATAAATGAGGCTAGTTAAGACCAGTGGCAGACTAGATAATAGACTTGCTCATCAACACAAGTAGCCCGTTGCTAGCCTGCGCTAATTCTTTAGGATTAGCTTAAATCGGGCAATCAGTCACACAGCGAGAGATCTAATCTCTCGCAAAAGCTTCATATAAAAAGTAACAATCCACGGCTGCGGTCCCAGTTAACGTCTCCATCCCTCATCCACACACACTCACATAAGCTCCCAAGAACGCCATTACCATAGTAAGCCTGCAGAGTAACACCACAATTAGCACTCAAGTACATAGTTTTTAACGTTAATAATAGTTTAATTTAGATAACTCTCCACAAAAGTTTCTTAAATATACCTAAAATCTACTATAAAATCACAAAAATTAATTTCACTGTGTAACTAACAACTATAATCTCTTAAAAAACAATATTAAAGATATAAATAACTACTATATCCTACTTTAAATATAGGGTTTTATTTTAAGCTTAAAACTAGGTGAACTTAAAAAGAAATTTAAAAGGAGGAAAAAGAATAAGTTATTGTATAAGGGCTTTAAGTTACTAAAGGAGGAGGATGCTTATAGCATCTATTATATCATTATTAACTTTGTGTATGAGCTTTAGGAAAAGTAGTTAAAAGGCTAAGTAGCTAGTAGGTAGTTAAATACAATAATAAAAAAAAGACCAAAAGTTGGCCAGATAATCAAACAAATATAGTGTGGCTGAAGCCAAAAAGATAAATAGACCACACTTTTTCCTCATTTCTATTCCGGGTACCTTTGTCTTAGGTTATGGAAACACCTCAAGGGCCATGAATGAACTTGGGGAAGATGTGTGAAAAGCCACCACTTGCGCCCTGGAAATGATGGTGGGTTGGACAGACTTCAGGAGCTTCATGATCTGTCGGCAGTCCCAATTGGTGTTGTCATGGCTTTGTGATTTCTGCCACAAGCCGGCAACTGGCTTGCACGCCCTGGCCAGAGACTCGCCTTGCCCCATATCACATTGACCTGTGTAAACTAGATTCCCGGAAAACTCAAAAGCACTCAGTGGGACCTGACCCATTTCTCACTCACATATAGAGAAGAGGGGAGCCATCATCATGGCTCCTACCGAGCCCTCTCGTCGTCTTTTCTGGCTCTTGAGCCCATGCTGCGGGTTCTGATCATCGACCACCTTCGGGCCATTGTCAATATCTGTATACTCGATCGTCTTTTCAAGAGAAAGATGGGGAGGTTTGACACTGAGGCAGTGATTTTTCAGGGGCTCCCCATCGGTCCTCACAATGCACGACGTGCGAGCATTGTCTGCCGATTTGGTATGGCCAGTAAGAGACTACTGGTCAGAAGATAGCTCCGGGAGCCACGCTTTCTCTGTGGACTGAACCTTTGGCCAGGTCAGAGAAACAGGATTGATAGGGTACATCCAAATTTGAAGGATTGCTTATTGAGAAATGGAGTTCAGCATTCATGTTGGGGTCTTTATGTCAATCCATTGAACAGACAAATACATCATATTGGAAAAGATTTCATTGTTTCTACTGAGCAGATATCAGAAAGTGAGTCTACTCTATTTGCGATGTGACATGAGAATGTCAGCTTCAGGGGCCAGTGTATCCTCATGGAGAATCACAGAGGCCTCCCTTCCCATGACACAGATGTCGCTCTTGACAGTGTCCCAGTCAGACACCACAGACACAAGATCCATAAGACCAACCCGCCATGCAACAGGTCCCGGGAAGTGTCCCATAAGACAATATTACCGGGCAGCCTCTGCCTCTTTCTGCTAACTGAGGAGAAGTCATGCAGCATGCCATGCATCGATCCTCCAAGCAGCATCACTACTCCGGTCGGCCCCCATGGCAACCACCTCTGGCGAGCCACAGGATCCCACGAGAGACCTACACCCTCTTCCCCTCAGCCGCCGCAACAGTCAGCGCAAAGTGCTTCCAAGCAGCGATGCCTCCAATGAAGCAAGCCACAAACCACTTCCACCAGAGCACGCTGAAGAATGGCACGCCGTGCTTCCTCAGCTTGGTCGCGGCAAAGAGCGGCGCCTCGATGGCGTGGGCGCCCACCACGAGCAGAAACGCCCAGTCCTGGATCTTGGCTGCGGTCTGCGCGGCCTCGGGGGTCTTGAGGAGGGTGTTGTAGAGGATGGAGCCCGGGGCGATGAAGGCGCGCCGCGAGATGAGCGTGATGAGCGCGGCGCCGATGGTGTAGCCTACGACGCGGTCTGGTCGGCCCTTCAGCGGGAAGGAGGTGACCTTGACGGGTTTGGGGTTTTGGGAGGACATCTTGGTGTGACGAGTTGGAGATGTTGTGTCTCTCGTGGTTTTGGTGGCACTGGTTTTGTCAGACAAGCAGAGTGCAACTTGGGCTGACGTTGGAATGTGTTGACTAGCATTGGGACAGGGAAATTTCAGAGTGCCTCGGCCCCAACGGCGATGCGTGGACCCACTCCAAAGGGGCTTGGCAGCGGAAAGAGCGGACGGAGGCACGCCAAGAGAATGCTTACCAACACCTCATAGCCTCTGGCCCTTCCAGTTGCTTAATGGCCATTGAGCGCCATCCCAAGTTCGTATGCCCCTCCCTACCTGGGTTACAATACTGGCCCTGATGACAATGTGCTTCTGGCGCGGCCCGTACAAGGGAAGGCTCGACTTGCCGTCCTTGCATGTGCCTGCAGCTCGGCTGCCTCGGCATCGCGTCGCACGTGCCGGAATGCACGCCGCTTGGTTGATCCCTGTCAGCACAAACCTTCTCCCAACGACAGACAAACATTGTCATGAAGAGGCGTGTCAGAGTTCTAGGACCTGCCGTTTGGTTCTCAGGGTCCCAGCGCTCGGATTACTCAAGCATTGTGATCAACTACAGCAACAATTCTATCACCAAGATAGACGTAGCAATGAGTTCCAAGAAGTAACTCTAGAATTTGCAGGCAAGTCACGGGTGATGGAGTATGCATTTATGGCAGAACAAAGGTTGAAGGTCTACAAGCAGCACTGTACTGTGTGCCAACTGCTCAGACTTGAATTTTGATCAAAATTGACGGAGCTGCCTCATCATTAACCGTCTGGCTAGGTATGTTGGCTGATCTTCTCCCGTACCTTGCGAACCATGGTCCCCTTGACAGGTGCCACCGGCTTGTGCTTTAGAGAACCTTCTAAAGCTTGACCTCCTCGCTGTCAACAACACCACCCTCAGACAGCTGGGTCTCATCGTTGATGTTGCCGCCCAGCTCCATCTTCTCCGTCTTCTCACGGAGGTCAGACTGCTCCAGCTCGTCCTTGTGTCCCTGGCCAACTCCATCTGCGGCCTGCAAGGCCTCGGCAGCCGGGCCTCCGCCGGTCTTCTCCGCCTTGTCCTTGGCCATCAGGCTCTTGATCTCCTCCACTTTCCGTCGGCGAATTGCCTGCTTCCCCTCAACCCGCAAGGCGTCGAAGTAGGGGACATCGAGACGATTCAAGATGTAGTAGTCTATTCCGCCCTGGGATGCATAGAGGGTGTCCATTTGTTGTCCAAGGGCAGTCGCGCTGATGACCTCCTTGAAGGCAGCGTACGGGGAGGCGTCTTTGTGCTCGACGGCTCCCAGAAACTGCTTCTTGGCAGATCGAAGCTGCTCCATTGGCTCGTCACACTTGTTATCCTCGAAGAAACGGTCCAAGGCCTTTCCAAGCTTCTCGATGTCCGTCAGGTGATCGTGCTCCTCCAACAGCTGCGACTGGATCGCAGTCCGCTGCCACAGCTTCAACGGGGCTTCATTGTAGGCCTTGGCCCTCCTGGAGGCTTTAGCCTAGGAATGTCCAGTCAGCAACAGGGATTTAATTTGGATTGTGTGGTTACCAGAAAAGTCAATTCTGACTAGGGGTAGGAGGTGGTCCAAGGTACCAGCACCATGACGTCGTCAAGTTACACATGGAAACACTCACAAGGCTCAACATGCGGTCGGAAGGGGAAGCCATTCTCAGAGGCTGTTGTCGAGGTGGTCTGCAAGGAAAAGGACGAGATCGTATGCTCCCTGCAATCGTTGACAGTTTGCTCTTGTTGTGGTGGTGTGTGTTGAGTTTTGGAAGGAGCGACTCTTCCCAGCTGCTCGATTTTGTTGTTTTATGAAAGAAGCTCCCCTGCTTGTTTGTGCCCCACTCTGGTGACAGGTAAGTGTGCTAGATGGTCTGTACCAGAGAGCTGGTGAAGCGACAGAGACACCCTTCAATTCACTTGCACCTGTGATCGCAGGTCGAGCTCGTGCACCATCCCCGCCATGTGAACGCCCTACTGTACAGTACATAAGTGGAGAACTGGACAAGTATAAGCATACTGGCCTTGATACAATTGGATACCATTGGTTCAATGCACAACATCACGAGTCTACCAGGGTATTCAATGTCATTCAAAAGTACAGCTCTAAGGTCATCCCCTTGGCAATCAATAGCTCTTTCAACCGTTCTTTGTAGAGGATCACAAAGCGCCTGCAGTAGATGATGTGTCTGTACATCACTTGAATGTTTCGCCAGTCATGTACAAATGATACCGGAATCAACCATAGGTTCGGGCACATGGAGCTACTTGTTCACTGTAGATATCCAACAGCACCGAGATGCCCATGGCAACAGGCTACCAATATATCAGTAGAGATACGCCGAGGGATATGTATTTTAAAAGATCGGCTGCTCTGTCTCTACCTGTACAGCCTTGACTTCATAAACGGTCTAATTCTGTGGTTCTGGCTCGCCTTCTAAAGTGCATCTATCTAGTTGAAGGCATGGGCCGCCAATCAGGCTCTGATACCGGACCTGAAGCAGAAGAAGGAGGGTAGTTGAGTTTATCTGCTTCACACAATGGCCAGCAGTCCCATCACCAATGGCTCAATGCTCATGAGTGCAACCAGGCCAACCGAGGTTCATGATAACTCGTCCGCTCCTACGCGGAGTGTAAGACATTCTCTGCAATATTTACAGGCCCTTCGTCTGATGTGGCTGCAGCCACGAGGGGTAAGAGATAATTGTGAAGTGGAGATCTACTATTTCTCTGCATTAGGCCCTATCAGCCTACAATTTCCCGAATTTGGCATGCCGGATCAGATAGAAGTTCAGGAAGCAAGGGGACCAGGTGCCTTGTACTAAGGGCTGATAAGAAGTGATCTCTGCCTATAGGATGCTTGTTTCTGCATCTGGTCAATGGAATTTCTTTTCAGTAAGAAATCTGACTGTTTAATCACTCCAGATACTACTTCTGCCATCCATCCGGCGCTAACCCCATTGCAAATCCATAAAATGACAAAGGCTGCTGGGTCTCGTGCTTTTCCGGACCATCACTGACAGAGCTTGCTGCCGGTGACGAATTGCTGGATGCTGCTCTCGGTGCATCCGTAGCAGGCGCACAGCTCATGTTTGTTAGTGAAGGAGATGCCGCATTCTTCATAACAGCGACTCACCTCGTCTTTAGCAACGGTCTGGTTGTCAACGTTGACACAGCGAAGAATTTCTGTGGTATTGTTTCCCCGAACATAAGCTGCCAGACATGCATTGGCCTGCATGACATTGAGGCAGGCTTGTGTAGAAGCATCGCAGGGCGCTTCCTGCGCTCCTGCAAAGGAGACAAGAGCGGCAAGGGAGGCGACGAACGCCGCAGAGAATAACTTCGGCATAAGCATCACGAGGATGGAATGTGTACTCTATTTGCGTCACTGTAGTCGTGGAGGGGAATCAAATATGAAGGGTACCAGCATGAAAAGGTCTGGACCAGCAATAAATATTTCGGCGATGTCATTTGTGTCCGAACGCCCAGACTGATTCGCCAAGTTGTGATGCAATGTTACCTTGGAGTAATTTACATGCACTCGGCGAAGGTGTGTTGTATTGTGACGTTCGCATTTAGGCGGAACCCGTCGCCTGAATCAGCCACCGGAGCTGTTCCGTCCTCGAAACGTCTACATGGGGGCAGCTTTGTGACAAGCATTCGTCTGCATATCACTTTTATGGGAAGACTTGCAATTGCAGATGTAGAAACTGGTCTTTCTTGTTATTATTTTCCTTCGAGCTATCTTTCTGAGAACAATTTATCCGTATCGGCCACAACACATGGAATCACTTCTAGTGCGACTCGATACGGCGCGTCATCTCACAGTCGCGGCCATGGTAGCAGACCTGGCTGCAGCCGTCAGGGCAGTATGGAGCGGTGGCGGGGTTCTTGATGTGCTGGCCGTCGTCGTGTCGCCTCTTGTCGAGGCCAAAAAACGTCTAGTGCAAGCCACGGCACTTGTAGCCTTTCTTCTCTTTGCCATTGGCGTCGGTCCGAGTACTAAATTGCTTTCCGTTAGTATCATGGGGATCATGCGTGCGTCAGTACTAATAGGCTGGACTCACGAGAGATCCTCAAAGCCGGGACCCTATACGGGGGCCAGAATTCTCGTGCTCCTTTTCAGTCATGGCTGCGTCCTGGGCGGCGCTTTTGTAAAACCCGAGTGCGTCGCTCCAATGAGGTATGTCAGCGCGGTGCATCTGGGCGGAGTGCTCATCTGCATCGAAATCGAGCTTGACGCACATGTCTGTGCTAAGGGCGCGCATTTTCTTCACGAGGCTCTGGGGCACCTCCGTGCCAGGGTCACCTGGAACCTGGGCCGCGTAGAACGAATCCTGAGCGGTATTCTTGTAGGGGCGGGATGCGCCTGCCGCGCTAGCTACCGTATCAGCGAGAATGGTGGCATGCTGTGACTCGGGGCTGTCGGTGTAGAGAACCGTCATGAAGTCGTCCACACTAGCAGAGGCGATGGCACGGCGGCAGTGAATCGTTGTAGGTCAGAGATGCCTGCACGGGCCCAAGACTGATGCGAGAGGCTGATGTTTGCTTCTAGCTCGCGCCCTCTGGAGCGAGCGACAGCCTTCCCCGTTGTGCTCCTAAAATACACGCAGAGCAGGTTAGCTGCCTGAAAAAGGCGTCATGGGATACAGATGCGTACTTACTCAGGCGTTGGCGATGGCATCACCCATGACCATCTTCCTGACCTGGGCGAAGGAGACCGAGGCAAAAGTGGAGTTCTTGAATCCAGTCATCTCAGCCAACTTCTTGTAGTCGACCTGGAAGACCAGGTCAACCTCTACCAAATTCTGGTGATAATCCAGTTGGCAGGTGTCCTGTCCATCAGCTTCGTCCTTGGTATCGGACACGGTAATACATGTGAGCCGATACGCCAGGAAGATGGCCTTGGCTATTAGCTCTCGGCCGCGATCTTCCATGCCGCGGATCTCGTCCTCTGTAATGCACAGCAGCGCGTTGAGAGCTGACGATACGCTCGAAAGTACGATCCTCGAATGTCTCCGGCTCGATAAACTCGGAGTGTGCAGCTGTAGCTCATCTCCAGTGTCTTCCTTGCGGCCGATGTCCAAGGATCAGGAGCTCTGGAGGCAATACATCCTGCCAGTTCATGCCCCTCTGGGCATTTGTGGGAACCGCCGGCATTGACGTTGTCGCCAGCCTGGTTCTGGTAGAGAGACTTGATGAACTGCTCATCCAACCAGGAGTCTAGCCCGGCAATCTTTGCACACTAACTTTGTTAGGGACTGCATTCGAGTTCCCAAGATTGAAGGAACTTACCATATGGTACGGGCAGACTCGTTGGCCGCATTCTGGCCAGCGGGAGGATCCTGCATGGCAGGAGCGAGGCCTAGGGCGCCTCTGTGCCCTTAAGCCTGCCCCCGACAGCAGTGGAGCCGCCAGGAAAGCCGTTGTTGTTCTGTGGGCATGACATTTCTGCAGATGTCAGCCTCTTGCTCGAAACGTCGAGATGAGGCGGCCGCCCAACGCCACCGCGATCGACAGAGGCTTCTCTAAGCCAGTGTCCACCCGGAGGTTGGGACCTCTGTCCCATCAGTGCCCAGCTCAAGCCGGGACTTGATGAGCTTCTTGGGTCGCCGGGCTGACCGGCACCTGCCTACCCATCAACAGCCAGATAACTTTACCCCTGTGTTGGCGGTGTGGCTTACCACCAGCCGGTCCTCTGACCGGCGACGACGTCCTGGCTCAGATTCAGGACCGTCGTTGTACGTGGCGTCGTAGAAGTCCTCGGGCGCGTGGTCCTGGCTGGGGCGATGGGTCTCCATCATTCTTGCTCGGAAAGCGAGCTCGGTCTCTCCCAGGTCGAAGCCCTGCGCGACGACCTTTCGGATTTTCTGGTCATCTCCATGACCGGAACGTGCGTTATCAAGTTGGGTGAAATCATTGGCCCCATGATTAAGTCTACTATCGCCACTCGCTTGGGTATGTGGGATGTCCCTCTGGACATTTTCGGCCTTACTGAGTGAAAGCGCAAGTACCGTCGTGGATCCACTTGTCACAGTAGATCTTCTCGTGGCGGGCGTTCGCTGCAGCTTCAAAGTCCCCTGCAGTTGTTGACCTCAGTTCTGTTGCCGCAGCTGTCCTTGGGGCGCCCTTGGTTGGTGTTTTGGGCAAGACAAATATAGCATAGTTGAGATGAAGGACCGTGGCTCATCAGATTCTCAAATCTGATCTCGGCCGGCCAGGCCACGTTGTCGACCACGACTCTACCACGGCGCAAAACCGGCCTCTTGGCATCTGCGAAAACAGGCGTATGAAGCTGGGGTGGGATGTCGTGCTTTGGGGCATTGTTACGGGTGCCCGAGGGGCTCCGCATAGTCTGAGGGTGCATTTTTGCGGTGTTTCTGTCAGACTTTGGGTAATCGAAGGAGTAAGGAGGGCGGTGCCTTCCTGGACCAGGCTCCTCTGAGCCAGTCTCCGCTCCTGTCGACGTATTGCCCTGCCTTTGGGGAGATCATGCCCTGGACAAAGTTCTGAAAATGGTGCTCGTCTGGGAATTTATTGCGTCAGCGGCCTGGGACAGCGGAATCGAAAGCATGAAGTTATCAGGACTTACGGAGCGAGACAGCAGTGTACTATAGCCGCACTGCTCTCCTGGTGTAGCCCAACACTGTTGTCAACTTGCAGGTGTGGCGGCCATGACTGGACATATCGCTCGTAGGCTCGCTGATCTGCTTCCTGGTGTCGGGAGATCATAGGTCTAATAGGCACACCCTGGTCTGTTTGTCTTGGGGAAGCTCTGCTCTGCCTGACTGCCTCGATGACTCCTGCGATTGCATCTTCCTCGGAAATGGTTTGAGAGGGCGCAGAATTGTTCAAGACTCGATGGCTCTGATCAGCATGCGGGACTTGATAGTTGGGACGCTCTGTGTGGTACGTGGCGCTGAATATAGCGGCGGCGTGTCGTTGAGCCCCGGGGGACTCTGGCGCCTCGGAGCAGTAAGCACGCCCCCAATGATCCGCCCACTTTGTGGTGGGTGGCGTCCGGCAGCATCGCTAGAGGTTGACCGGACCGCGGAAGACTCCTCGTTCATACCGAGGAGCGATCTTGGCCAAAGAAGACCCACGGGTCCCTCTGAAGCTTGATCAGTTGTCTGGATAATTTGAAATTGCGAGCGCGTAACCACCAAAGCATAGCATGGAATGTTCTTACTTACCCCTCTGGAGGATCGCGAGTCTAGCCCTGTCCGCGGCCACACGACCAAAGCATCCTTCTTATCTGTGCTCTTGGCAACAATGCCTCCCGCCAGCCGTCGAAGGCGCGCCTCTGTGCGCCTGGCCCGGCATAATCGCCATCAAGCGTGCCAAAGCCGTAAAGTACTGGCGATCGAACTGGCAATAGGCTTTGTCAGCAGCGAGTCTTGTTTCCTGCGCATGGAGATCCTTCGTCAGTCACTGAAGAATTTGGGTGCTGCGTCATTAATAAAACAGATTATTGGCAGATGAGCGAACCGACACAAGCCAGAGCCACTGTCTGTCAAATATTGTCAGAGCCAGGGGCATTTGGCTCTCTCACTCGAGCCAGCAAGAGGGAAACCCAGACCTGGCGTTTACCCGGGATTGGAGGGAGGCGACTTGTCAAAGCTCGCAGTACAACCTTATGGGTTCAAGGGATGGGGAGCTATGTTTGATGCTTGGGCCGGAACGGATGACAAGGGACATTGTAAAGAGAGTAATCGTGCCAGGCAACCGTGATAGAAGACTCTGCGGTAGTAAGGAACCTGATGGAAAGTGGGAGCGCAATGAAGAGGCTTGGGAGAAAGTTTCAATGGAGGTGATTCTGTGGCCTTGTGTGCTGAGCTATTCGGATGAAAAGCAAGTATCTGGGGCTGTACTTACCTGCGTGATCATCACTGGCGATTCCGGCGACAGGCGCTAGAACGCTTGCGGCTTGGGTGGCAATGTTAGGGAGTGACTCAACGGGCATGATGGTGTAGATGGAGGACGTGACACAAATATTGGACTTGCAAGGACAGATGGTGGGGCTATTTGGCAGAAAATAGAACAAACATCGGACTTGACGGCGTGAAGGGAAGAGTTGTGGAACAGACAGTTGGGAACACAGTGAAGATCGAATCGTATCCGTACTCGAAGCTGTGGGTGGAGAGATGTTGTGGAGGAGAGTACGGGTTTGTGCTGCTGACCGATGACGCGGTCTGGGGGGATCAGGACTGTCCTGAAACTTACAAATCTTGCAACCCAAGCAGACGTTCAAGAACCTTTTTCGAGAGTATTCTTGTCTGGGGACGGAATTTGATGCTGAGTTGATGGTGCTTGCCTTACGCTTCTTGGGCTGCCGTCGGTGGAACAATCATTGCGCCTTGTGAGGATGATTAGCCGAAGACGGGCGCATTAATGAGTAGTGGTTCAACATGGAAGTGGTGTGGGATGCTATTGACTTACCCCGAAACATCAACAGGAAGCATGTCGACGGGGAGAGACTGTCCCTCTGGACAGCAGAGACCTTGTGGCCGCAGATTATAATATCTGCCCTCTCTCGATAAGCACCTTTGTGCTTCTGCAAAGCGGCGAATGTTGCGATCATAACGATGTTGTACTGCCTTGGAGACAGAAACCGCTTCGCCTCGCTGACCCATTGCTGGGTCAGTTGGTTCGAGACAATCACCAGAGGATCCGCAAACTTGAAGTAACTTCTGTTGTGGTTAGATTGACGCGTTGCGGGCAGGGCCTTCAGGAGCGCCAAGTATTCGTCTGTTTGGGAGATATTCTGCAAAGCGATAGGCTGCTCAACCACCACTTGGAAATGTCCGTCGAGAATGGAAGGGAGGAAAGGATGTGTGTAGATCTGGTGTAGTATGGGAGAGAAATCGAGAAACGCATCGACTACGACGAGAAAAAAGTGATGGGGGGAGCGTGAAGTAGAGGGGAATAGATCAACGACGATACTTGGTCAAGCTTCTCGAGCTGTTCTGCCAAAAGGAAGATGTAAAAGATGTGATTGAAAGACGAACGAAACTTGGTTGACTCGGGAAGAAATGGGTAGTTGCAATGCGGCGGAGACAGATGGAATCAAAACAGATGGCTGACTTACGTGTTGATGAATCAACAGCAGAAAACTTGATTAGCCCAGCTGGCTTATGGTCTTGGAAAGCAGTGAATCAGTCCGCGAAGAAAACGCTGGCTCCGTTGGAAGAAGCCAGAAGCCCCTTCTGATGTTGCAAGAGAGTCAGAAACAAGAGACGGGTTGAGGTGAACGATGCTTGGAAAAGGTAGAGGACGTTGGAGCAGCCAGGGACCTAGAAGGCACTGCGAGGAAGGTTGAAGAGAGACGTGGCGAACGGAGCGTGGTGCAGGGGAAAGCAGCAAGGTGTGCTGCACACAGAATGTGAGCCAGTCAGCTTTGGCCAATGAGATTGCAGCAATGACCTTCGCACGAGACTGGACCAATTTCCTCGGCAGATGGTGTATTTGCAACGGTGTTTACTCTCACGGAACGTGGCGGAAGGTAGCGGAATCCAATAGCACAATCAAGAGAGCCGGAACTTGGTGTCTAGGGCTACCAGTCCCAGAACAGGGTAGGATGACGGCGATCTCGATTGATTTTAGGGCTCAGACAGCGGAAGACATCAAGGAGTTACAGCTGGGGGTAATGCCGGCACTGGCAGTGGAATGTTAGCGCCCACGATGGCTACAGCTTCGCTGTGAGTACTCTCTCCTGTTCCATATTACACAACTGGTCGTTGGCAAGGAGCTTGTTGGTGTACTTGATTAAATGATTTGATTCCACCGGAGCAGTCCTCGCACACCGTTTCGCCGCTCAACTCGACTTGCCACGCATGGCCGTCAGTCTCCCGGTCTTCTGCGTATCTGTCCACCTGCTCTTCCGGGCGATCTTCTTCCGGCCCTCCTCCTTCTGCTGTGCCCTTTGTTGCTCTTCAAGAGCCTTGGCTCGGGATGCCTCCATTTGTTCGGCCTTGGCTCGGCGCCGTTCTTCTCCATCGCACAGCTGGCAGGGATTGAACTTGGTGTAGCATTGGCGAGGATGCTTCTTGCACATGAAGAGATGGTGGCCGAAGCAAGAGGCCATGGGGACCTTTCGGCACTCAGGACTGGATGAAATGGCATGTTAGCATCTGTAGCTGCAGTGGGATTATAAAGGCATGGGTCAGTGTTACCAACGGTGTCTGCCGCCATTGGCGGTCGAGGGCTTTGCTGGTTTCTTGTATTTATGTGCCATCCTTGCGTTCTTATCGTGCCTTATAAAATGCTGCGGACACATAACTGATGTTGCTTCTGTCTTGTTTGTTGACTTTTCGCTGATGCGTTCCTCTGATACTCTGGCTTTCCTGAGTGCCAGAACCCCGGTGGTGGAGGAAGAGGAGGGGGAAAAGAATTCTGTTTCGATTGGGATATGCTAAATACTGCAAGCCTTAGTTGTCCCATGTTACTTGAAATTTTCACTGCTCTACATGGTGGAGATGGGATCCGGGCCATTGGCACCAAGACACAATAACTACGATCAATACTAGTGAAGCCCGAAAATGTGTGTTTGTACTTCGCAAAAAGTTGGGATTTTGGAATTGTACATTATGTAGTCTCTTGTTGGGACTATGAGGTGTTGTTCCGGGCCTGATTGTCCTTCAAAGTGTCTGAATAAACTGTTTGCCGCCATGGTGATTCCCGAGGTCCGGTGCATTAGCTAGTAGTATTCAAATAGCTCGTCTGAAGGCTGAGGTAGGTTGATGTGAACTGTCGTTTGCTTTACCAATTTGGACCGTGCTCCAATGTTTACTTGCTGCCGGCTCCGTCTCAGTGAATACAGCCTTGTCCGACTGAACCCCTCCGTCAATCGAAGACGTCGTCCAAGCCCACCAACCAACACTCTGCCCATCACAAGCAATCCTTTTCACCTCATTACTGAGGACCCATCAATTGTGTACTCAAAGACGATACTCACAAATCAAAGTACAAAATCACCAAAATGCCCCCTCGCAAGAACACTGGCACTGGCACTGGCAAGGCCTCTGGCGGTCGCAGGAAGGCCAAGTCCAAGTCGCCCCCGAAAACCCCTCGCCCGCGCGTAATGTGCCCTGGCTGCTCTATCGAGCTCACCCTCCACAAGACGCTCTCCATCTCCCAGGCAATCATCTACGCCTCCAAGACCGACATGAAGAAGCTCAACATCGAGTGCAACAACGAGTCTTGCCCCTTCTACATCGAGGGGATCAACAACGTTAATGACAAGCTGCCTGTCAACCCCCTCGTTGAGAAGGCTGTCAATGACGCCAAGGTCGAGCGCGCTGCCATTGAAGCCGCAGAGGAGGAGAAGAGAAGGGAGGAGGAGGCGGGGGATGAGAAGAGAAAGAGAGAGGAGAAGGACGCGGAGTACGCCAAATACGATCCCCTCTCCGGCGCCAAGGAGAAGGAGGCGGACGCTGCTCTGACGAAGCAGATGGAGATGCATAGAGAGATGGAGAAAATCATGCAAGGCTGGGAGAAGATTCAGGAGACAGCTGAAAAGCTTGAGGACCTCGAGAATGTGGTGAACTACGTTGAGGAGTAAACAACGCTCATACGACAAGGGTGTCATCAAGGTAAAGTGATTCCCATCTCTCCTCTCCTCCTCGGCAAAGTCTAACTTGCAGTTAGACAGACAGAAAGGCTCAGTACCACTGCAACATGAGCAGTCAGAAACCATGGGCCGGCTGACAGGGCCCCATCGTGTCTTCTGGGAAGCAGCCGCCAGAATACACAGCACCTTCGAAGGCAATGGCAGGAGAGATCGTGAATCCGGGGGAACGATAATAAGACACAACTGGCCGGCAGAGCAGCTTGTACAGACAAGAGACTTTTAGAGCGGTCACAACTGTAGACGCATTCAATGAATTGGCAACTCGACGAGTGCCACAAGCTCCATGTGCTTGTGTGATTCAGAAATACGAGATACGTGTATCAGCAGAGAACCTTAATGCCTCTGGGCCATCAGAGAGTCAAAGTACGTCAGCTAGATCCCGCCGGGATTAAACAAGGTGATTCGTCATTTGGCATGGATGATCACAGCAATGTTACCGCTCACGTGCACACAATTGGCAAGATATGTGCCCTCTTGGTGAATGTTGATTGTGATAAAAATCACGCTCGAAAGCTTTGATCGACTGTAATAAGTTCATTCATGCGGACATGTTATCAAATGAAAATCCGAGAAGCCATAAAGAGCTGGTCCCACGAGGTTGAATTGCGATTGAGCAGGTGTAGTTGTTCTACCCCTCAGCCTCATCGGCGCTAGTGGTCTTATCGATACAGGCAGTGTTATCGGCCCTAGCCTTGTTAGTCGTGTTATCGTAGCCTTGCCTGCCGATTCCGGAGGGGCATTGTCAACCCCACGTCTCGTGCCGCAGACCTCCAGCAGCTTCCAGACAGAATTGATGCAGGCGTGCCTACCCAGCTGGCACACTCGGCACACAATCCAATAGTACAGCACCAAGCTCTTTGAATACAGAGCACTAGTGAGTGCGACAAGTCATTGGCTAATCTTGACGAAAGAAGCTGATACCGACATCTAGGTCACTTGCCCAATGCCACACGCAGCAGGCTCTTCCAAGCTCAATTCACTAGGAAGACATGCCCGGAATACCACGCTCACCTTGCTTGAGGCATTGGCAGCATATCTCTATCAGAACGCATCGATCACGATGAGCAACTCTGACCACGCGCTCCAATGGGGTGGTCCGTGTCGACTAGCTGCGCACAACTTCCTACCGAGGTGGGCACCGGTATTTAGAGGACCGGAAGGTCTCGATCCACGGTAGCATATTTATCCTCGGTGGCAGATGCTGATCCTTCGCTACTCCCGGACCTTCCAGGACCTTAGCCAAGATATGCTCTCAAGGGGGAGATGATGGTACGGGCTGACGTCTCAGGGCAACAAAGCCACATATTTTCCCCGGTGGCAGGCTTGATCGTATGCATCTGGCTTTTCAAGAGGAGACTATCACTTGGCGATATTGCGAGCGCCATCAGGGCCAGAGACGAAGCCTAGCGCGAAGATGGCTTCGGCCCGTCTAAACTGAGGCTAGCCGAGGCATGCTCTACACGAACGGACCCTGTAGGGCTGAAAGTGTGGCCGCACGCCTAAGCGAAGAGCACGCTTGCATATTCGTCCGTACCTCTGCGCTGAATACAATATCTAGGTCTGCAGAACCTTTCTCGTCTCTCGTACAGCAGAGCAGTCCCTTCCCACCGAGGCTTGAACCTACCACACACGAGATCAAGGCGCGAAAGTTTGTATGTTGACTACGGTTGGAAGGTTGAGGCGTCAAGGGGGGCAACCTGGGGATTACAATCAAAAGAGATATATGAGGAAAGGAAAGGTACAAGCAAGAGGAGGATACAAGCAAGAGGAGGATACAAGCAAGAGGAGGATACAAGCAAGAGGAGGATATAAGGGACAGAATTGGGACGGACTGGCGGCCATCCTTTAATACCACGACCTCGGGCGAGCGGAACATCGATCCCGACCTCAACGCATTTATGTATCCGTCGGCTACAGGCGAGCACGAGTACCGAACGGCGCTTGGCGGCAAGCTACCCGATGGAGCGGTAACAGAGCATGAGCTTGTAGATCAGGCGGGAGACCCTTACCAAGCTCTACAAGCTATCTAACTGGCGCTTGTGGTACGATTTGCCGTTGCCACTACATGCCGACAAGTAAGTCAGCCCAGCGCATGACTAATTTAGCACGCGCTCCATCTTTTGACAGCCGAAGTCCGGTATCTGAATTGATGTTTGGTGACTGAAGATTCTTTGATCTATTGTTCCTGCCTTTCTATCTCCTCTTATCACATCGCAGATGGCTGGTTAGTGGCTGACGAGTATGTACTGCAGCCTATCCTCCTACCATCTTCCTTGCGTTCCCAGATTCTGGAACGGTTCATCTCGATCCACCTTGGCGCAGAGTACAGCACACGGCTGTATCTCAACCGGGTGGCCGCAAGCTCGAAGTGCGTTCACGATCTCAAGCAGCACAGCACACTGCGGAGAATCTATGCGGAGCTGTCGGCATAGGCAGGACCACATTCGATGGATCGAAAAGGCCTGAGTATCCTGGGGTCCGCTCGAAAGTTCATATTGAGAGTTGGGACCATACTGATAAGAGTTGAACAACCCAGCAACGAAGACGCACAGCGATAATCCAATGACTGCATCTGGCCGTATCAAGTTACCAGCCAGCCTGCTTATGGAGTGGATGCATTTCGTGGGCCACCTGCTGGCATGATCGGAACCTACGAAACTCCATGCTTCGCGCCGAAGCTCATGATGACGGGCCAGGTAACTATCACAAGCATGGCGATTCTGTGCTGACGAGCGAGACATCAGACGTATATGCGGTTTCTTGGAGAGCAGGACGGAATTGCGTCAATGGGAATTCTGGATATTCCAATGACTGCGTCTTCCAGACCAACAGCGATTGAATATAATGACAAAAGGGAGATACGATGACAGTCTCCTTGCAGCGACCAGAAAACCCGAGGGCATGATCAGCTTGATGTGGGGTTGGCAGTCATTCCGATCGAGAGCGCGCATGTTAGTGCCAGGGACGGCATTGTCTCACGAATACGGCCACTGCCTTTACCTAGCTGGAATACTCAACATGAGCTCAGACATGCTCGATCATCATGCACTTTCAAGCTTTGCCGACAAGAAACAAGGGATGGTCTTGCAGCACGAGGACTTCGAAAGCCCAGAACTTCCCTTCTGCTCAGTGAGGTCTGGAATGACGGAACAGGGTTGGCGACCAGTGACCGCTCAACCCTGACTCGCTCTTTGCCCATAAATTTGGGAAGTTGGGCAGCGCATCACCAAGGTCCTCAGAAAGCCCTATCCCGGCTCGTTTATCATACCCAGGGGTCCGCCCCCGTTTATTAGAACGACATACGAGTCGTTGATCTAGCACATGATGCATGCCTTCCCTGCACCAGTCATGGACATGTTCTCCCGAGCCACGCGAGCTCCTGCTGCATTGAGCACCGCTGGTTGTCTCTATATTATGACTGCAATGGCTTGGATCGATTCTGGTGTCCGGCGAGACGTACCAAAAATCCTGTGAATATTCTATTTTCAGGCACGGCACTCAGCACGACTTGGTGCAGCTCGGATACATCGGCTTTATCTTCGCGGTGATCTCGAGCGCGTGGTGTGCCATTGGATTCTTGGCACCATAATGGCATATCCTCAACAAGCCAAGAGCAAGTGAAAGCAGGTTACGATGCACCAAAGACTCGTTCATCTTTGCCCAAATGGACGAGCATGGCGGATAACACGGCTGCAGGGTGAAGCTGTCTTCTGAGAGCTGTCAAAAAACCCCACGACCCGGCGATCAGCGATAGAAACCACGGTGCACCTGCAAGGTACAGCTTTTTGCATGAAGCTGACCCAGCATGCGGCCTATCAGCGGCGTAGTTCGGGACGACCCGAGGGGCAAAACCAGCGGTGGTGTTCAAAACATATTCTTGGGAGTTCCTGAGCTTAACGTTTAAAATAGTCACGCGCGAGCTGCGCCGACCAAGTGCAGGCATTCAAGTGGTGCCGGTGTTTACAAGATCATCCATGGGCGAGTCAAGCTCTATATTCCAGTGTCCCGGCCAAGAAGCTGTGGTCTCCAGCTGCTCGATCCATGTCATCTTATCGTATCCACACCTGGTCCATGTTTCCCCAGACGGCCTGGAATCCCACCGTCTGAAACAGGAGGGCTTCCACTGCACAGCCGTCCAGCACGCAAGGTCATGACTCGGAGCCGCACCGCAGCGGCGGAGAAGCAAGGCTCGCCGGGCAGCCCACCTCATCTCCGAATTTAGATCGCTATCAGGGCCGTCATGCGCGTGACCGAACCGGTCTCTTGGAGCACACCGGCTCAGGCGTCGGTCGTGGCGACAAGCTTAAATACTCTTGGTTCAGCCCTCCAGGGCTGAGATCGGATGCCAACTAATCTGTTTCATGAGCTTACTTCCATTTTCGGATACCTTCCATTCTTTTTTCGTGTCTAGCCTTTGTGTGCTCCTGTCTCTCATTTTCGTCCAAACCAACAGCTCTCGAGAAGCTTTTTTTCCGGCCGGGAGCCCCCTGACACTTTCCGCCCCCAACCATCCAGCTCTGCAACGAGAGCATCAGTCTTCCAACATGCAATTCAAGCCCCTCGCTCTCCTGTCCCTCTTGGGCGCTGCTCAAGCTCTGGCTCCTCCCAAGATCCTCTCACCTGACGACGTCATTGTCCCTAACGACGATGGCTCATATTCTGTTATGAAGGATTACGAATATGGCATCGAGAAGTCGAAGCGGGAGATGCTCAACAAGAGGGCCAAGCACAGCCCTCCTACCACTCCATCGGATGTTGGCGCCCTCGAGAGGCGATGTGATGACACCACGGAGGTCCAGGTCCTCACGGACACAAACTTCAACAACTGGGATGTCGCCATGTCACCAGTCATTTCCAACACAGGCTCAGCCAATGCCATCATTGCTGTCACCAAAGGCTACAGTATCTCAAACGCCGTGACCGTATGTTCCAATGTCCATCAACCCACGCTCTCGAGACGCAATAGCTAACCTCTTTCCACCATAGATCACGGAGAGCGCCTCATTAACAGTCATTCCCGAGGTCCTGGAAGTGTCCATGTCCATCGCCGTCTCCACGACTTGGACGACAGAAAACTCCCAGACCTTCCAGTTCTGGGTCCCAGCGGGCCAGCACGGCGTCGTCGTCAGCCAGCCCTACGTCCGCCGCGTCACGGGCAACCTCGTCACCGGGTGCAACGACGCGCCCAACTACGAGCCCTTCACCGCGGACGCGTACACCAGCCAGACCTACAGCGAGATGACCTGGGTCAAGGGCCCGATTGTGCTTTGCAACAGCACCGAGTACCCCATTCCGTTCTGCAACGGAAATGGCGTCCACAAGTAAGGTGGGCCATGACTTGGTGGCTTGGGTGGATGATTGGATGGTGCTACTGCTGCAGAGCAGAAAGCAATCTCGGGTTGAGCAGACTCGGGCTGGAGATTCGGCTACATGTGTAGCCACTCCTTTTTTATATCTTCATGTGTAAATACTCATGATCTCAAATGTATATGACATGCTATAAGCAAACGCACAAACTTCTGGTCCTTCAGTTCATCTGCGTATTCCATATGTGCATCATCGTGAACACTTTGTTTACTGGAGAGGGTAGATTTGAATTGAGTGTCTCCAACTCATGTATTTAAATTTCCTAGTCCCAGAGCCTCAAATAACTCTCATGAACAAATTCCCGCTCCTTGTCAAGTCTCCGTACGCAATATGACTACAAAGAGCACCAAATGCGTCGAGGCTAAATATCAATGGATGTGCTTGGACAATGGCTGCTGTACTGCTTGGGGCGTTCCAGGATCTGCAATTCTCTTTCAGCTTCTCAACTGATGGCAGCTCAATTTAAGTGAGACTTCTACTTATGAAGAAGTAAAGTCCCCTCCATATGCCCTAGATGTCGTTGGCTGGATCGGGGTATCTGTCTATTTACATTTCACCTCGGAGCAGTTCTTGCCCGGGCATACCACAAACTTTGCATGAGACGAGACATCTTGGAATTCAATCTGTACTAAGGCTTTCTTTGTATCGGTTTAGTTCTAGCGAGGCTATGTGTGCTGTCCAGGACAGAATCAGAAACCCGAGCTTGGAGCAGCGTTATCTGTATTGGGCCGGGCCGGGGGCTGTTCATCGGCTGTGCAAGGAGTAAATTAGCACGGCGTGAGTACGGGATGTAGAATTTCATCGAGACCCTCTGCCATGTGATATGAGGCCCACAGCGCGAATAGGGTATGTAAAACATCATGACCGTGTACCACATGGCCAGCTGGAACTTGGACAATGGGCGAGACTCCTCTGAGTCGGGCCTTGTAGCTTGTGAAGACCAGACTCGACATGGGCGAATGCCATGTCTCTGGCATCTCTCAAGAGCCCGCTTGGTCTATCCCGTCTCGGTGCAAGTCCTAAGCAAACATGTTAGTAATCGTCGCATCAAATGTTCTTTAGACTTTCTTCCCATACCTCTGACTTGCCTCGATCTTTCTGTGTGACACAGAAGCCGTGGCCTGAGAGGGGCCGAGTGGCTTCAGGACACGGAGGCTGGCACGTCCGACCGCGGCTGGTGCTCGGACGAGTTTGGCGAATTAGAGAATCAAGATCAGCGGCTGATCGAGGAGGAGAGGTGTTCCGCAAACATTGACGCCAAACGGTCCTTATCTTCCACCACCATCGGCAGTATGACTAGCTTCTTGACCGAATCCAATGACAGGTGTCTGATGCCGATGTGAATGTGGAGGCCGCAAGAAGAGTTGACCTTGATTCTGATTCTGTCTTGGATCATGGTATAAACAGTGGCCACTTCGTCGAAATTCGTCTCTTCAAGGACTTTCGATGCCACTCCATGTCCACAAATTCATAATCGTCGGTATCTTCTCCCTCTATCATCTTGATGCCATCTCCCAAAGTGCAGGAGACCTTTTCAAAGGGCCCTCTGGACCTTCGCAGCAACAGGAGCCGCGTAGTGCTGATTCCACATCTCCCTTTACTGTCCAGGAGAGGGGGAATGAGCGTGCCGCGATTCGGCTTTGGTCCCTCGTGATAGGCACCATAAGCTTGCTTGGATTTATAGAAAATGTCGTGTCGAGTGCCTCATGGTGCTCTCTCTTATGCATGGCCTCAGTAATACGTGCGCACAATCCCTGCGCTTGCGGCCGAGGTAGGACTTTTGAGCGGCGTCCGCCATCTTATTCAGGTAATGGATGTTATGGTGAGTGATTGCGGGTGATAGGGAGACAGGAGAAAGGAATGGGATTCTGAACAGAGCCGAGTAGCTTCAGGCTGGCTCTGGTGCTCGGAATAGCGGTGGTGGCGGCTGCGACAGGAGGAGCAGGAGAGGCCCACACGCCTTGGTGGCATAGTATCTGTATGATCCCAGTCAGTTATCTCTACTCTCCCATGCTGAGATTCCATCTGAAGCGGACATGTGATCTCGAAGATTGGAAAAGGATTAACTTACGCAGCCTGGTTGTGGTTGGGTGGCATGTCGTATGGTTGTGCCAGATTCGAGTAAGCCGCGAGGACTTTTCCCGTCACGATCCTCCGATCGTGTGCCCGAGTGATTCCGTGTTTGGCGCCTCTGCCTTGTACTTCAGTTATTCAAGTTCTCTTGGCACACCAACAAACTAAAGAAAACTAAAAGCAAACACCGGCATGTCGGTCGTTCGGTCGTTCGGCCATTATCGGCGGCCCTTGTAGACCTCGCCAACCTTGGCCTTGGTCTCGCAGGCCGCGGGGGTCCTGCGAAAAGCCTAGAATAGTCGTATCAGTATTTTTATGTATAAGAAGCGGAGGTTAAAGTATAAGTAACACGTACCCGGCCGATCTCCTCGAAGCTCTCGCCGGCTTCGCGGTGAGTCTTCCGGGCATCCTCTGATGCCCAAAGCCTGCCCCTTTTCTTGTCTTAGCGCAGGTATCGGCGAAGGTGTGGCCGGCCTGGTCTAGCCGGGGGCCAGTCGTCTTCAACACGGGCACCAAGATCAATGGTTGCCAACATCATGTTTCCAGAGATAAATTGTAGCTCCGGAGCGTTTTCTGCCTCAGCCTTCTAACGAACGAAACGGGAGATGAAGAAGATGATGAAGTAGATTGGCCAGAGGAGAACGGCGGTGGCGAGTATGGTGGTCTTAATTCCCGGGAGAAGGCGGTTGTCAAACTCGCGCAGGCGGAGAGGTCGGTTGAAGTATCTGTTGAACACCCTGTTGTGGGGCGGTGGGTTGCGGAACATCAAAGAGAGGATGAAGATAGCAACGAAGCTTGTTCTTGATATGCTCGAAAAAAAAGTGTTCAATGGCAGTTGCTCTCCTCTGAGATGGCAGTAGAGGTGATGATGGGTAGTTGTTGGCTGTTGATGTGGTAGGAAGAAGTAGGAAGATTTGCTGGAAACTTGGGAGATGGGGCGGGTTTAAATAGTCTTTCCCCAGGGCCAAGATCATCTGAATCATTGCACACAGCAACAATCGCTCTTCGTAGAACCAATCAGCGCCGGTGAACGTAGTGCTTGTTCAAGAACATCCGACGGTTGTACCTATAGGAAATGAGACGTTGCGAGACCAAATTAAGCTGGTGTGTGGTATTCTTCATGTAATGCACGGATTATCCGATGAACCAACGCATAGGAAGCAAGCCTGCATAGAAGCCCAGAGAGGCCATTGCAAGACATCCAATTAGAAGCTACAGGGTTTATTTGATGTCAACATGGAATGCCAACTTCGGACGTCCCGCTCCACTCGAGGGACAGTGACACAGCAGATGTTGACGCTGTGCTTACGCGGAGTTGTAGTTGGTCACAGACTGGCCCTTAGCCTGAACTGCTGCCCTCTAAAAGTTCCTTGTTGTTTGCTCGTTGTTGACGCAGTGTAGGCCTTGTGACCGTCTTTCAAGACTTTTGGTGATGGGTTTAGGCTATGTAAAATTCTTGCTACGAGTACTCGGCCTGCAGTGGTAAGATGACGGGACTATGCAGAAGGATGGTTGATCTTAGATTCCAAGACCAACCACTTCAAGAATCATGGACTGATCATGTCTACGCAGTATGTTGTCCAAGATGCGTGTGAGATGGCCAATTGGTGTACTGTATCTTGTCCATGGCGCTTTTTAATCACATGCTGATGACTCGACAAAGTGGGTCTGCAGAGAGATGTTGCAGAAATGATGATTGCTAAAAGCTTTCAAAGAATGTACTCATGCTCAAAGATCATGGAGCTGCCTTGTTTTGCGGTTACGATCCACTGCGAGTTGACTTGCCGCGAGCGGTCAGTAAGCTCATCTCTGTAGTACTTAAAGATGCGGGGGTCCAACCCTCCCTCATCCTGCATTTTTCATCACCTACTCACGTTTTGTTCTCCCTCGTCAACATTCCTCTCGACAGGTCTGATACACGAAGCCGTGTGTAGGAATTCCAAATTCTTGTCTTCGTTGCAAGTCCACAGACTAACACACTTTATTTCAAACACCAGAGTGCTGTAAAGGGTGGGCGGCTATAATATCGACAAGGCAGCAATTACCAGGGCGGAACTTCTTCAAATGTTCGATTCACTGCACCTACTGAAACAGCTTTGCGGGCAGCGAAAGGAGGACTCCGACACCAGAAATATCAAGCAAGATCTTGATGATGCTCAGATGGCACCTGCCTTCAACACCAATACGCTTCCGTCCCGCTACCGAGCTTACGGAATACTATGTTCTGCCGGGATTCCTTCACTCATCTGGTGCGAGGATGCTTTAGAGCATCTCGGCGTCCCCACTGATACATTCTGCCTATTTCTGGTGGTGCCCGACTCGCTACAGGCACAAGCCTTAGATCACTTGACGAGAGCTGGATATCAAAAGAGAAAGCTCCCCTTTGCATTGCGTCAGATTCCTGAATTCAGCAGTATTCACGGTCCACCCGCTTCAAGTCCTAGTCAGGTGGTCAACGAGGAAGATAGAGACAACCCTTTACTTGACCCCGAGGACAACATCGACCGCATAAACCCCCCTGTCATCTTACTACCTGCTAAGGAGTGGTTTGTGAGTATGCCGGAAACGTACTCTAGAACACAAGAGTGCTATCCAACGCTTCCACAACTATTAACCAGTCTCATTTCAAAGTGGCTGTTTTTGGAGGAACAGGAAGAACGCTTGCGTATGTTTCTTGCTGTTCTTATCGAGTACGTTTACGACTATTTGGTTGTTGTTAAGCAGCCAGAGTTTGAGAAGGAATTACCGCAAAATCTTCGGATGTTCCATACCGAGAGAATCAATGGTTTGGAGCCGGGAGAGTTATGGACATATTCCTGTGAGAAGCGGTTCGTCGATCGAATCAATGCAGGCGGCTCCTGTTAATGAGATAAGCCGTCTGAGAACTGTGGAGTTTTCCAAACATGTGGTAGATGAGTTTGGGAGAATTCATATATGCTAAATCCAAAGAGAACGGGGAACGAGGTCGCCACCAAGCTGGATTGTGGGCCTTGGGCCTCCAGGAACTGAGTTCGGATCCGTTTGACCTGAGCCTCTAGTGACCCGGCACAGAAACTTTCCAGCCCCAAGCTTTCCACCCTTGACTCCTAGTCTACCATGTCGGTCTCCTGCAATCTATTCATCGTCGTCACTGTCCTCCTTCTCTGCTCGAGGTTGAAGTGGTGGTTGTTGAGGATTCTGGCGTCATGCCAAGAAGCACTGTTCGATGAGGCTGGTCGGGCTTTAGGCGATTCCCCGTCAAATGAAATGAAATTGCGAGTTCACAACGTATCAGAGGAATGGCCAGGCGCAGTGCTCTGAAGGAATATGGAAAAACAACTCGTGTTTGGTAGCAGTGTTGGGAGATGATGCTGGAAAGTGAAGGCACGCAACGGTTCTCGGGTGTCCATCCTGATGATATCTTCCAATTTTGACCGAATTTGTACGCGCAAAACCTCGTCTTGGACATGGATTGCTCGTCAAGTTTGATGCCAGGTCGGGGCTCCCTAATGATGATGACAGGCCCACCGGCACGATCAGCGCCTCGAGGTAGGCTGCTCCCTAGACCATTGCTCAGGCCCATTCTGAACGAATCGCCAGCTACATCCTCCCCCAAGCTTGCTGAATAATTGCTCTATACTCATCATTGTCTGGAGGAAAGGCTTGAGCGGTTTTGAAAGCTGGCATGGAGGGAGACCAAGAGCATGAAGAACATTGCACAAAGGTTTGGAGTCACACATGGTTTTCTATTCCCCCCCCCCCCCAACAACAACTGTTGCACTATCCTGTATCCAAAAGGTTCCATTCCCCAATCCCCCGCCCCCAGAAGTCTCCATCAATACGCGACCCAGGGCTCTCTAGCCCAAAGAAAGGTGGCCCGCCGAGCACCCAATAGGATATCCCTGCATCTGTTTGATGGCTAGTACAGGCAAGCCGTCTGAACCAGACGACAGTAGTTCTGAGACCGCATCCCATGCTGGCACCGACACCAAGTGTCGCGAAGGCAAGGCGTCTCCCTGCGGGATGCTGCAAGAAAGTAGAAGTTATCGAAGGCGATACGGCTGAGATCTCGCGGAGCACTTTGATTCAGCTCCTCGGCGCTGGAGGATATCCAAGGCTTTTGGACACGGCAGGCCAGGTCCTTTCGTCCTTGAACCTCCCAGCGTAGGTAATCGAGCAGGCGAACAGTGCGATGCATTTGACTGAGTTGCGAATCGCGACGCGTGGCCCACGCGAGAATGCAAAGGTTGTTCTGCCAGCCACTGGCACTGCCGGCACTGAGGTCCGCCGGCCGGGCGTCGATTGCAAGCGGGCGCTGCTGCTCGAGTGCCTGCTTCTTCCACCACGCCGGGTATCCGTGGAACAGGCCGAGCTTCTCCAAGCTCTCGCGGTCATGCGGGATCTCGTGCTTGTACTTGCAACCCCTCTGGGTTGGGTGAAAGCACAGGTTCCGTCGTGGATCCACTTGTCGCAGTAGACCTGCCATCTCCTTGGGTCCCTGTGAGAAGGAGCACAGGGCACCGCGGTAGGATATCCCTGCATCTGGTTGATCGCCATCACGCCGGCAGGACTGTTGCTTGAGCTGGCCTGGGGCCGCAACCACTCGCGTGGGGCTGCCAGCGCCAGGGTCGGCGTATGTTATCTCGCCGAATCCCTGGAAGAAGGAGCGCAGCTCGTCCTCCGTGAGGTGACCCCTCTGGGTCGCCCGCAGTCACTGCTGGACCCGAAACGGTCCACGGCGTGGCTTGCCTGGAGGCAGTGGCCACAACCTCAGTGGCGGTGGGGGGCGGCACCGCCGGAAGCTCAAGTGTCGAGGTGATCTTGAGAGGGTCTGGACGGGTGTAAATGCCTTGCCATTTTACGGCTATGTCGGGGGCGTGGACTGACTCCCCAGAGGACAACCCCAAGGTAAAATGCTGCTGAGGTGTTCTGATCTCGCAGGCCTCTCTAGGCCTGAGGAAAAGCTCCCCACCAATTTGCTTTGCAGAACCGAGCCAGGAAACACTCTGATTACGCTTCCGCTTCTGGAGTGGAGTAGCAGCGTCGAACAGACCCATGCCAGGACCTCCGCAGGTTAGAGCGCCCCTCTGGGCGCTAGTCAGCCAACTGGCGCGGTAAATTGATGTACAGTGTTGTACAGTGTTGTACAAGTTGGTAAAGGAGGCGCCTGCCGTTGCTCGCGTGACCCTCTGGTCACGGGAAACGCGCTTTCTCTGGTATCGCAGCTCTCTGGCGGCTTGGGCGGCCCTCTGGTCGCCAAGTGGCAGACATTGTAGTGCCATGCAAGACTGCACCAGAGTTGCAAGGTCGTTTCTTATGTTGGCTGTTAGAGCTTTGGTGGGGTGCTATATGCTCGTGGTGGGTGTGGCTTGCTTCAAAGCGGTGTAAGTCGTTGGGATGAGACGAGTTCTCGTCGATGGAGGCTGCTGCCATTGGCTGCACAACTTTGCCGTCTTGTGCTGCAGAATTGACATCTGCAGCCTTGTTTGTTAGCAGGGTGAACATTGCAAGGCAACGCGCAGCGACTCACTTTTCTGTTCAGAAGGGCCTGACTGACCTTTGTTGTGATTGTCGGGGCTTGGAAGTAATGATGCCATCATTCAATGTCGCCACTATGGTGGCAGAGGATGCTCGTTTGTCAACACATTGCTGAGAAAGTCGTCTGAGAAGCTTTCAAGAATGTACTCAAGAGCCAGCTGATGGAAATAGTCAGCAAAACACTAGTCCAAGCCACCTTTGTTCTGTGGGACTCGAGCCCAGAGCTTCCAAACTTACAGGTTATGTTTGCTATTATAGCTTGGCGGAAGGACTAGGAAGGGGCCATTGGCCTTCGAAAAAGCCATAAAGACCTTCGTTGTCGACCAAAGAGATGAACACGAAGCCAAAGTGGGCAGGTTAGACTGAGTAGGCGATCCTGCAACTGAGTGAAGCTCGTTAGGAAATCATTGACACATAGCAGGCGGTCCTTCCTGCGGGAAACGGATCTTACCTTAGTAGCACGGGCTGCAGTGGCAGTCTTGGTGCATGCTTGTGTGCGGATGGCGCAACATGTGGCGCGTTGTTGCTTTCTTCTCTTATTGTCAACAAAGTTCTGGGAGTGGCTCAGCTGTGGTGAGGGCTCAGGAAACAGACGACTGTAGGGAACCACGAAGCGTGCAAAGTCTGGGGACAACTAGGAAAAGTGCAAGAAGTACTTACGATCATCACATCTGTCAAGATTTTCTCTCCAAGAGTGTTGTGCAGTTTAGTGACTTGATGGGGAAAGGGTGGAATGGTAGGTGGTCTTTGTCGATTTGGGAAACAGCTGTTGCTTTGGCCGATGCCGAGGAGGAAAGAAAACAACTTTGCACCTGTTACGGAAAATCAAAGTTCCTGGTGTACCCCGCGCGCACAAATGTAGAAATAGGTAAATATGCAGCTTTTCCATGACTTTCGATCTGTGTCTAGGTATCGGACGAAGTATTTCAAAGGGAAGAGGGGCCAAACATACAGGCCAGCAGTGCCTGCCGCGCTCCAGATGGATTGTTAGATGAGCTGTGACGTCATATAGTTCTAGCTGTGTTGCTTGATGGGTTTGAAGCATAACGTTGCCACTCCTTACATTCCGAGCGGCGTTTGGCCATGGTTCCATGCAACAACAGAAGCGTGATCAATGTGAGCTACGGACCCCTTATATCACAACTTCAGATTTCCAAGAGCACAACCAGCACATATCTCCATATATGGGAGGATGGAAGGACTACTCCAGGAGAGGTACGGAAATTCAGAGCCTCATCCGCGTCCACGGGTTTTCTCGTCACCAATGTCACAATGAGTAGAGGCCCATGTGTTACAGCTAATAATATATTCCGGGTCCTAATGTCACAGCCTGTTAACGCTGGAAGAACTGTCAACCTATCTTCGTGACAAGGATAACGCCAAGTCGAAACACCATGACCACAAATGGCCATCGTCCTGCACAGCCTCCTTTTTTTTCTTCTTTTCCACATAGACACAACTCGTCCTTCCACCTGAAAGAAAATCTCAGAGCACATGGGCTCACCATGCCAACTGCTTCCATGACATGTAGTTGTCCTTGTCTCTCGCCTCATACCACATCCCTGCCTCGCTGGTCCTTGTGTGTTGAGCCGAACCGTCCACGTGTGAACCATCGTGCCAGCGTAAGTTTTCATGCTGCTTCCGCCCGTGGCTGTTCTCTAAGGTGAAATGGTAGGGCAATAAGAGGATTCCGTAGACACGGCCGAGCCCTCCGTCCACTCCGTCTCCTGAGTCTCCTCGCCACTGTCATGGCCATCCGCATCCACCGGTGATGATGCTCTCAATGCATCGAGGGTAGATGCTGTGCTCGTAGAGTCCTTGCTGGTAGAGGCTTTGCTGATGGGCGCCTCGTTGTTGTACGGGTCTGCGTATCTGTAAGATACCGGTGGTCTGAAGAAGCCCGTCGGTGGCAGAGAGCTAGGTGTGCCAGTGGCTCCCTGGCCCTGAACTGGGGCTGCAGTTGGTGGCATCCCCAAGTCTCGGAGCACGGTGGCAAAGCTGAGATCCACTGCCGAAGCCCTGTAAGCCGCCGCACCACCCGAGGTCTTCTTCCCACCCTGAGCACGAGATGTAGCTGCGCCGGATCGAGGACCAGCGGCATGGCCAGCCGGACCGAACAGCTGGCTGACCCGTGCCTGAACCCGTGGAGTCACCTTCATGGTCACGAGTCCTGGCCGGAGCTCTCGGCGCAGCTGGCGGCGCTGCATGTCAAGGGCTGCCTGCTTTTCTTCCTCAAAGTTTCGTACGCGTTCTCGCAGGAATTCAACCTGCCTGGCCAGGAGCTCTTCGGACTCGGCAACCTCCTGGTGTCGCTTAGCCTCTTCGTCCATGAGCTCCATCACCTGAGCCAGGCTCTTGTTGACTCGGACCATGTCATCTCTTCGACCTGCTTGTGCCTGGTAGGATGGCTCATGCTGGCGCTTCTGAATGGTCTTTGGGTGAGAGTGATCCTCCTCTTCGAGATCCGGCTGAGCCCTCGGATGCTTTCCAAGGGTCGTTGGTAAAGCTGGCTTGAGGCTCCTCATAGGGTCAAAGCCAGCGGTGGGAGGCGGGCTCGGAATGGAACCGACTGCGTCACCCAGACTGAATGGAGACGGGTCTCGACTGCTGTCGACATCCATGGGGCTGTCCAGAGGCGCAGGATATGAGTCCTCCTTTCTGCCAGGGGGATACATATTGATCAATGGCAATGCTGGGACATTGAGGGGCCTTGCCGGGGCAGAAGGAATCTCCCTGGGCTTCTCAAGGCGAAACATGGCCGTTGGAGATATGGCGACCGCGTCTCCAGTTGGGCGAGATAATGGCGTGGACACCGTGCCGTTGGCGATGGGAGCAGGAGGAGCGCTCCCTGCGTTGGAAGCGACACCGGTTGGCGACACGGCCGCCGCAGAAGGAATAGGCACGACTGTGGCGGTCACAGTCTCCTCCTGTTCGAGATCCGGGTCACAAGTATCGTCATCCTCAAATGCGAGGGCGGCATCATCCGCTGGGTTTGCAAGGCTCAGCTCAATCAAACCCAGCGCAGCGGTGTGTTTGTCGCTCATCGTGGGCCCGCTCGCCACCATCGGAGTGTTCGTATTGTCGTGACTCAGATCAGCTCCCTTTCCACCGTCGCCTGCGACAGCCTTGCTACCTTCCTGGGCCTCGGTAGCTGGACGACCATTTCCATGGCCAACTTGTGTGTTCTGCACGTCCGTACATCCCGGCTCATCGGTTGAAGCAGAGGTACCTTCAGCACTCATCCAAGGACCTGGAGATGGCGGGCCATCAATGCTGTCGATCAAAGGCGATTCGTGTGCGTTTTGAGCAGGGCTACTCGGTGGCTCAACGACCATGGAACTGATTGAGTCTGCAGTGGATGATGGACCCTGGGGCAGCATTGCTTGGAATTGCTTGACGGCTTCCTAAGCCTCACGAGCAAAGTCCCTAGCAGTTGTGCTTTGCCCACCAATGGGAACGGCCCTCTTCGGCATGGGAAGGAGGTTCTCCACAAACAGCAGGAGACATCTCTTGATGGCCATGGACGAAAACCTTGCGAAGTGTGGGTCGGACTGGACGAGGGTCGTCTTGATCTCGTCGAAGATTTGGCCGGGGATGCTCTCAATGCCACCCTCACGGAGCATCTTCTCGCCGTTGGGAAGGCGCCATTGAAAGAATGATATGGTGGTGGTGAATATAGATCGGAGTCGTCGTGCGCTGCGATGCATGTCATTGGTCGGGGCGACTTTCTTTCCCATAATCTGAATGGGCTCTAGCATGACGAAGACCTCGGGATCTGCATCCATGTCGACTGTAGTGTTACAGCCCTCGAGCTGCTTGAATCCGGGGATTCGAAGGTTGCTGTTTGCTTCGTAAACCGACAGCTCTTTGGATCGCTTGAGGAGATTGACAATTTGTGCGGCCATTATATCGGTTTTCTGCTTTCATGAAGACAGTTAGGAATAGAAAACATCGACAGTACTGATCATGTACCAGGGGAACAAGCAATGCAAGAATGCTATGGGGAAAGAGGGAGGGAGTGATTGCAGCAGAGAAATAATGGGTGCTAGGCGACCGTGTTGCTTCTGTGAAGGCTGTAGGCATGGGTGAATAGCGATTGTGATACTGAGATTGCCACGTTGCAATTCAAAAAGACGACATACACACCTTTTGATGACTTTGAGGACGTTGAGGATCAGCTCAGGGCAGAATGAGGGGACTGATGGTGCCGATGCTTAAAGTAGTCGGCAAGTATAGAGTAGTCATGAGAGAACTTGAGGGGGGCAAAGAAAGACTTTGGAAGTAGTAGAAGAGGACAAGTCAGAACAAATGAGGGGCGGGTGATCTTGCCTGGAAGTGTATGAAGTCAACAGTCTTGGTAAAACAGATTGTGGCAGATGATTTCAAAGTGATCCAGATTAAAGTCGAGGCTGGCACTGTGAAAAAAGATTATCCGGTGCCGGCAAGTGAATCTGACGAGGAGAAACGATGGTGCTTGATGACGACAAACGAGAGTGAAACTATCACCGTCCCCTCCACCGAGTGTGCACCCACGCGCCCACAGTACTGTCATCCCTTCACACAGAACCTGCCTGGTTCATTCCACAGCACTTCTGCATACACACCAGGTGTACCGGCCTTTCCTGATGAAGCACAGCAAATAATTATTGTGTATTTGCTTCCTTCATTTTAATGAGTTGCTCATTGCCTCGTCCAAGAATATGGCAAAAACCACATTGGGGCACGCATGCCAAGCATCTGAATCACAAACGAGGAATTGACCTGGTTGGACATATTGTCTCCATGAGGAGATGCAAAATAAGGCCCTTGCAGCTTCTGGTGATTCAATGGAGGAGAAATTGTAGGGTAAAGACCTCTCCATAAATGTTTTGTTGATTTTGCTATCTTTCATCTCTTGGTACCACAGGCGGTCCCTGCTGCAAAATCGGTAGCCTTTATCCGAGCCAGATATTTCATGTGCTGTCATCTATCTAGTAAAGCGAGTCCCATTTGCCCATCGCAAGGGAGCATTCCGATCACAAACCACACAGAAACAACGATACCAGAATTGTCACTGACAGACAATCAGGTGGAGCCACTCCCGTCGAAGCCGGGCAGCCCCGGAAGCTTGCCCCAACCGATGCGCCGATCAACACCATCCCACACTGTGTAGTACTTGTCGAGCAGCGGAGAGCCGGCGATCCAAATTCCAGCACGGTCCGGAGCCCTCTCACTCACATTCACCGGGTTGTTGAAGACGGCCTGGCAAATTCCAGGCTGGCCCGGGTACTCGCCGAGGTTGAAATATCTCTTAGGAATAGTGAGGTTCAAGGCATCGGCTTTGGTCCCCAGCGTGAATGTCAGATCAGGTGAGATGCCCTCCATCTGGTCGCACGGAGCGCCCCAGGCTCCGGCAGGGTCTATTTGGGTGATGTTGGGGGAGATCCGGGCGTAGATGATCTTGGCCGTGTCGTAGTCAGGCGTCTGCATGAACGCAGCGCCTGTATCCAGGAAGGCGTAGCTGGAAGGCTTAGAAGCCCCCAAACGGTCGTGTGTGTTGCCTTGTAGGATCACCTTGCCATCAGCGTAGATGGCGGACTGCTCGACGACGTATGCGTAGGCATTCGGTATCCCGTCGGTGCTGAGGTTGGTCCAGTGGATGTCGCCCTCGATCTTCGACTCATCTATTCCACCAAGGGTGACCTGACCGCCGGCAAGATTTTCGGGCGGGATGTAGAAGGAGAACAGTGGAGACTCCAGCTGCCCATCCTTGACGAGATTCCAATACCACGGAGTGTTGTTGGCCGATTTGTCCCAAATTCCCATTCCCATGACGCCCGAGATCGTCGAATCGCCCATAGCCCCAGCGTACGTGTCGCACAAGGCAAAGCTCTGGTTGTCAACCTCCAGTTGATTCCAACCGAGAGAGACCCTGTCATGCACGGATCTGCATGTAAGTATGGGCAATTCAGACTGGGGCAATGGGACTGAGTCGCGACCCTTGGTCAAGAAGAGCTCTTGTTCTGTGCCAGGGATTGGCGAGAATGTGGTGGATTTGTCGGGATCGAATAGAGTCAGGTTGGGGCAGGTAGTGCAGTTGCTCTGCGGCAGCATGAGCAGAGAAGATCCGGTCTCAAACAAGGCAGTTCTAGTATCATCTGCTGTTAGAGTTTTGAAAGCAGCGCAAGCGGCGCTCGAAGTGGAAGGAGACAAACTTACAGCTCCTGAGGTGGAGTGCCAATAGAGAAACTTGTGTACCACTGCGAAATGTTGTCAGCAGGCTTGCGCCATGGTAGAGACAGCCATCTCAGTTGCCTTACCTGGTTATCCGTCCGACTGAACCAGTCCGTGACCGGCACATTGACCCCGGTCGTCTTGGTCTGTCGAGGAGAGACGGGCAGGCGGAACTTGGTACTTCCAAGGGTGGCGAGCTCGTTTACACGTGAGTAGAGTGGAAGGTTGATGGTCATGGCTGACACCGAGGTAACCACAGCCGCGAGCGCCATCATCATGAAGCGCATGATGGCAGTGCTTTGTGGAGGATGATCAATGGATTGAGGTTGATGGCAGGCTGCTGACTACGAGAGGAAAATGTTTTTGTAACTGGCCCAGTGGTATAAGGTCAGCTTGAGTGGAAGGATGCCAAGCTCGGACAGAGTGACACGCTGAAAGTCGAAAAGTGTTTGCCCAGCAAGCACTGGAAGTGTGTTAGGGCAGGTGCGTGGCACGAATTTTTGTCCTAACTAATTCCCAGACCCATTTTGTTCACTGCATCAGTTGCAGGAAGACCTTGGCTCAGGGTGGTCTGGACAAACATAGATACCAGCAGGGCACAAAATTTGCAGTACAGTGAATGGTAAATTTGACTCGGTTCTCCGACTACAGGCCACTCCGATGATGAATTGAAATCCGAAACACAAGCAGCTGGCATCTCTCTCTCCTGTTGTGTAGCAACAATACAGGTTCTGATTGCTTGCCTACCCAACTCGTCGGAGTATCTACTGCCATGGTTTCGCCCCCGGCTGCAGCCTGGCCGACATTTGGATACTTGCACGCCCCGGAACGCATGAAGTCTATGGAGCCGTCTGGCTCTAACGGTCACAATGTGATGACAGGCGAGCATCTCAGTGACCCTTTACTAATACATGGAATGCGTGGGCCAGCAAACGAGTCGCCCTCTTGGCCCGACAATTAGACGGTCAAAGATCCACCAATTCTACATCATTTCTCTCCCTTCCACTTCCACTTCGCATTCCTATGCAGCGCCCGGTCCCCGCTCGCATACGCCGCCACCACGCTCCAGATGCCCCCAATCGGCCAGTACGCCCTGAGCCACGCAAAGCGGTTCTGCGCCGCCTGCCGCGCCGCGACGTCCTGCATATGCACCTTGTCGTAGACGCTCGGGAGCTCCGACGCGTGGTACTTGGCCCGCAGCGCGTCGTACCAGCCGCGCCCGCCGTAGGCGGCCCAGAAGTCTGCCTCGGGCTGGTACACGTGCGCATACAGCCACTTCATACCACCCAGCGAGCGCACCTTGTCCTCGAGGGCGCGGTTCTTGGCGACGAAGGCGTCTGGGTCGAAGGTGCCTTCGTGGCCCCAGACGCCGATGTTGAGCATCATGTCAACTTCTGCATGTGGTTGTTGCTCGTCTTTAGGGGTGTCCCGCGAGGCGGAGGCCAGCTTGGTGCCTGGGCGTGTGGTAAAGGGGTGAAAGGTAGGCGGAGCGCGGCGCTTCAGTGGACAGAGCCACAGTGGCCATATCGGATGATTCTCTTCCAGATAGTCGACGAACCTTTCAGCGGTCTCGAACGGCATGGCGATGTCCTGAAGAGTAAATGTGTTTTGTGGCCCAGTATCCCACCCCTTGTACATCATCCGTGTGTGCAGGAGGTCGTCAAGAACCCAACGGCCGAAACTGTTAAATGGCAGGAGGAAATACGGGCAATTAAAGCGACCGGCCCAAAACGCCCCACGGTCATACCGGAAGAGATACTCGGCTAGAGGTATGTAGTCTTCTTCTACCCTGGAAGGAGCGTCTGGCCATGGTTTGGATGTTTGCTCTTCTACGTGGAGGTAGAACCAAGGATCCCAGGCGCCGCTGAAGGTCTGAGGCTTCACATTGTCCGGTTTCTCGTCCGTCAATGTTCCGGTGATGATGACCCCGTGGTCCTTGTAAAAGAGTATACCGTCAACAAAATCGTTCTCAGGCTTGGTCGTTTCCTCCCTGATAAGCTTCACTGCCTCAGCAACGCTATTGGTATGGTGATAGCGCGTGTGGACGTACGTCTTCGCCTGTATGAGGTTGATCTCCAACATTGTCACGATGCCCAGTGTGCCCACCGCGCCGGGTGCCGCAAGAAACAGATCCGGGTGCTCATCACGGCTGGCTGTAACGATATCTCCATTGGCCAACACCATCTCGACTCGTTGCACGGTCTCGTCGAAGAAGCCGTGGCGGAAGCTGGAACTCTCGCCACCCGTGCCGGCGAAGCCGCCGCCGGCTGTTATGCCTGGAAACTCCATGACGACGGGCGGCACCAGTCCGTGTGGCAACGTCGCCTCTACTAAGCTGTCCATAGCTACGTTCGGTTCCACCAAGACCGTTCTTTTCGCTGTGTTGACCGCGAGCACGTGTCCGAGAGCCGAGATGTCAACGGCACGCATCGTGCCCTGAGGCCGGGTGCTGTTCGTGCTGCCATGGGATATGCGGTAGGGCTCCTTGCGATCATAGAATTCCCGGACAGACGCGGCGACTTTTTCCACTGCTGCGCGATGTATATCCATATCTATCGTGGTGACGCTGTTAGCAGCTGAGGGGTGCGCAGGCCGAGTTGAACTCATGTTTGGGGGCACTGCTTCTGAGCACGTTGGCTCCCCTGGCTTGGTGGATCGAATCCCTTTCTACAGCCACGGGGACCATTACCTCTTGCATACAGACAAGACAAAGGTCACCAGCAAAGGCCATCAAGGTACAACAGAGCTTGTTGCAGGGCTTAGTATTGTTCCTCGGCTTCTCTGCATTGTTCTCGATCCGTCAGCTCTTGGCAAAAAGCCCGGAATCTTGACTTCAGGCAGAGGATCCTCTGTGACTGGTAGACTGTGAATATAACTCACTTGCCTGTCCTCTCATATACATAAAGCAAGCCTGGGATGAGAGAAGCTAAGTTGGATGTAGCGACATTTATACAATCAGTACTGCTCTTATACCGGCGGACTTGAGCTTATACATTGGTCAGTGGCCGTCGGGCTCATAATCAAGTGGTCAATTGTGTTGGAAACTGAAACCTCGTAGTTAACAGCATCTCAGGCTCCGAGCTTTATACCTGGTTGAGAAGGCAGCACAAAGTTGATCACCACCCCCGCCATAGTAACGACGGAATACGACCGCTCCAGTGCCGGGAGAAGCAGGGGCACCCTTGACAATGTTTTCCGCCAGGCCGGTAAACCACAAGGTTACAGGCAGTAACTTTGAACTTCATCATTTGAAAAGCAAGAGTGGTGTGTACTTGTGGGACCGCCGCATCTAGACCGACTACAGCTTGCCGCGTTCTGCTTCAGTCACCCTGATGATCGGCTCCAGAATCTGCTTTATCAACTCTGGAGGTACAACAGTACCCTTGGCCTCCTTTCCGTCGTTCACACCGGGTGGCGGGTCAATGTTCCACTCCGGAACTACTCGAGTTCCCATTTTGGAGATCTCAAAGACTCCTCCGCCAGGGATATCGGTGGACTCAATCGCCTCGTCAATGGCGGCCGCCACTTCACCAGCAGTAACGGCGAGGTCATCTGTAACGCCGAAACGAGCACCAGCCCCTGGCGTGCCCTTGATCCAAAGCGGCGTCTTCACAACTCTACCTCGAGGATTAACGACGAGATCTAGAATGGAGTTTAATGACTGGAAAAGACGTACCCGGGAGAGACACACACAACTTTGACGCCCTGGATCTGCTCGGCATCTCCCATGCTCCGAGTGAAGCCCACAACTGCATGCTTTGTAGCGCAATACAGTGGGCAAGAGAAATGTTTGCTGTAGCCTGCAATGGAGGAGACCAGCGCCACAACACCCTTCTTGTCTTTTCCAAGCAAAGCTCGCAAAGCCAGACGTGTAAGCTTAATCTAACATCCAACGCATCCCAGATTAGCGCGATTGTGTGCGTGGGCGGGAATTGGACTCCGTACCGGGTGATTGACATTGATGTCCACAGAGGCATAGCCATTCGCACCTAGAGGCTCCGGATCATCCCAGAAATTGGAATATGGCTCCGGGACTTAATATTCGTAGTTCCATCTTGGACAACCGGTTAGAAACCAGTTCCGTGTCAGGGGCACTTACGGGCTCGAAAACCCCAGCGGATGCAATATAGACATCGGGCACATCTCCCAGCTTCTGTATTGAGGCATCAATGATATTCTGGAGGTCCTTCCATTTCGTGACATCGCAGGACTGGAATGACAGATTCGCATCTGCTTCCACGGCTCTCTGTGCTTCCTTGGTCAGGCGCAAGTCGGCGATAAAGACGTGTTTGGCTCCTTTCTTCCGAGCGAGGAGACTATACGCAAGTCCGATGCCTGAAAAGACAATGAGGTTCTGGGTTAGCATAGCCAACATGAAGGAAGCGGGGCAAGCTCCGGTGGACGGAGATGCTATTTCGAATCCATGTCTTCTTACCTGACCCTCCTCCGGTCACAGCCACAATCTTGTCCTTGACAGAGAATGGAAGAGGCATTTTGAAGGACTGGTAAAGCCTGCGGTGGATGCAAAGGATGCAAATTGTTGTGTTATTATTCGAGAGTATGTAGAAGAAAAACCCAAGTTACGGCTGTTGGGCGCCTGCGGCGGCGTTTTGCAGCAGGTGGGGGGTGCGTTAGATCATCTAACCTGATCTAGTCACACTCCTCCGCTTGGAACTGAGCAACAAGCAAGTTCATCGGTTTTACTCCATCATCCAGGTAACACAGCATAGTTATATGTATTTCAAGCCGGGCTTTAAGCTTCCGAGACCGGCCCCGGATTGCCCTCACAAGCTATAAAACTTCACCGGATTGGCAAAGACTGCACTCCTTGCTGTCGGTTGAGTTCAAGTTGATGCCAAGACTCTCGACTAGACCAACCGAAGCTCTTCCGGCCCCATGCTAAGATTGAGGCTCTCCATTTACTGACTATACCGAATATGAAGCGTTCCTGGCATCTTCAATAACGCTGTTGTCGACGAATTGCGCGATCACCTCCCTTGTCATAGGCTGCCTCTTGTTCTGCGAGGCAACATAAACATCCTCATCCACCATGTAGTCGATCAAGTTGCTGTCCATGCCCACGCCCAGCGTGCCGGCCCACATGTGCACCGGCCAGACAGCCTGCACCGTAGCGGTGTCCATGCCCATGGCCTGAGCCACAAACTCGTACACCTTCTCGGGCGTGTTCTTGAAGACGTCGATGGTTTGATCCATAGCCCGTATGAATTCGACAATGGCCTTGCGCGACGTAGGGTCGCTGAGCTTCTCGGTCGTTGTGAACAGGGAGTAAATCTCTCGGAATACGGTTCCGTTCTGGAAGAAGATCGCGTCGTCCCCCAGCACCTCCCCGCCCAGCTCCGGCGATGGCTCCCAGATCCCGAAGGCGTCGATGGTCTTGGCTTTGATTTGCGCCGGCAAGGTGCCGGCGACGCACGGCGCCTTGAAGCAGACATTGCCCGACACCGCCGTGTACTCCGACACGCCCGCGGAACTCAGCAACTTTTGAACGAAGTAATTCGCCGACGTGCCCGCCATGGTACCGACACGTTTGCCCCTGAGATCCGCAAGTGTGTTCACACCAGCCGCCTTGTTTGCCACGACTCGATAAGGCACATCTACGATGGTGTAGATCATGCGAATGTTTTTGTGTGTTCCATACTGAATCAGCCCTTGATACTCAGCGTTGGCGCCGAGATCCACGGTCTTGTCCGAAGGCAAGCTAGCCACGCCACCGCTGATGAGCGACGCTTGGCCCTTGTAGAAATTCTTGATCGCATATGGCTGTGGCGTGTGTTCAAAGACCTGCAGAGACGAAGCGAGCTTGATTGCGCCAACAGGCCCGAAAAGGGTCGCAAGTCCCAGTAATTGAAGTAGTATCGATCTCATGGTCGCGGACTTTCTGCTTTATTCGATAGAACTCGAGATATCGACACAATAAACCTCAATCTCGAGTGCGGTAGGCGACATTTTTAAAGCCCCACACTCAGAGTCTGTCAAATACCGTACATGTCGGCAAAACCTGACAGCTCTGCCATGCTTAGCGACTCAACGACGTGTGATAGTACTAGTAGGGCTGTATTTCTATTTTTCGCCACGACCTTTCCCGTCAATTTGACTGCGGGGTGTAGAGCATGTTGTGAGACAGCTCCAGCCTATCGTGACGCATTGGCTAGGAGCCGCCTCAGCCGGGACTTCAAATGTATTCCCGACCCAAGGTTTCCAGCAAATTTTCCCTAAATTGTATCCGGAGCCATGCGCAGTATACTCCGGTTGACCAACGTTGCGCCGGCTGTTACGAACCTTGGAAGCTTAGCCATGCCGCGTTGCTACATCAGGCGAATGCTGAGAGCCGCCTACGGTACTCAATTTATTGAGATAATAATTATGACATTGCCAAATGAAAGCTCTTAAACTTATCCGTTTCGGGTGATGGAATTGTGGGAAGTGCTCAAGACGTTACACTAAAATCATTCCTTTCGGAGTATTAGAGTGTTTTGCTCTTCAAGTCGAGATGAGTCTTGCAAATGTAAACCTCGTAGCCGTAGTCTATGATGAAATCTCGAACAGCAACTGCTCATGTGCTCTTTTTTGTTCAAGAGCACTGACAACACCCCTTCGTTTGCAAGTAATCTTGACTGACTTTATAGTTGGCTTCTGTTTGGTGCGACAGATTTGATCGGAGATGATCCGCTCAAAATACGTACAGCGCGCGAATGATAATGTATATCTTTGCTTTCCAAGATGAGGTCCTCGAAGTGTGACCTGGAAACTTAACATATCAAGATAATTAAGCCACTAAATTGAAGAACATGGCAGAGCTGATTCAGCTGAAATTCTGGGTTCGCATTATTATACTACACTTCACTAATAGGGTACCGACATTTTTTACCATATAACACTGATCATGACGGGGGCTTCTGATTTATCAGGCTTGTGTGCTATATCTTCTGCACTGTCCTCTTATGAGATACGTTTACACCCCCTATATACTACGTGAGATCTCCCGGACACTTAACCCTGAAGGGTGACACCCCGATGTGACTTGCTTATGCCTTTTTCGGCACAATGACGGAGCTAGTTCCTTGGCACTGGTTTATTCACTTACTAATAATAATATGGCTGGTGAGGGGGCTGCCGGTGAGGGGGCGCCCGGTTAGCTAGGCCGGCACTTTAAAAAAGTAAGTGCTAACCCCCAAATTTACTGCTCAAGCACTTCCTCCGACATTTTTTCTTTTTTGCAACGGTTAGCATTCCAGTCTAAACTCGGTTTACACTCAAGTTCACCAAAAAGACGCGAGCAGGAAAGACATTACAAGAATGGCCGACTTTAACCCACGACCCGTCCAGTGGGTTATGGGTCTTACAGCCGCAGTATGGACTCCATATCTTACTCGTCGCATCAGCTCTTCATATTAACTCATATCTAGGACCGTCAGACACACCCCGTCTTTGGCGTTATGGGAGGTAAGACGCACCTACTCTCTCACTCTGCTGATGCTAACATAACTAGAACATTGGCCAGGGGCTAACCCTGGATTTTCTTTGCCCCGTAAGCGACCCGTTCAGTTGTGAATGATTCTTATACTGAATCCAGTTCAGGTGCCACTAGGAAGCCGACCACGAACGCAGCTACGGCCAGTGAGTGCATTCGCACTCTGATCAAACAGAGCGTGGACTAACCTGGGGCAGACCTTGTCCAAGCAGTGGGACTCAGTCAGCCCTTTCTTATCTCACCGACAACGGGTGGAGTGTGGGTACTAATAATGTGTTTAAACTGATGTTAGGCTGACTTGTAACTAGTTGCCTCCTGGACGACAACACGGGCACGCTTTGTGGTGCGGTCTGCGCGGTGTCAACGGCTGTTAGTCAAGGACTGGCGCAAATAGTGTTCTCCGTCATTTCTAACAGAATATCAGATGAACCGACACATGTTCACCCAGCACCCTGCCCAGAGTAGGTGGAGTCTCCCCAGCTAACAGGTGTTAGCTGTTAATAAGTGGAGATAGTCGTCCCCTACCGTGGCCCGAATCCCGGCCCACATGATCCTCAGGCTATTTATTTATCCGAGCGGTAAGTTGGCACCCAGCTTATGATGTGAAGCACAATCTAACGATGGCGGTTAGTGGTTTATACAAGTTCGTCTTAGACGGTGGCTGGAGGGACGCAGTCTTCCTGCGTGAGCCTGGGTATGTATCTTTACCCTCGAGAGCGTGCATCGAGTATGAGCTGACATTGTTGTTTAGAAATCCTCCTAGTACCCTTATAGTCCAGATTGCGCAGTGGCTGGAGCACCTCGCGTATGTGCTAAGCTGAACCGTTGCGTGGACTGAGGCCAAACTGACCTCGCACAGAGAGACCGACGATAATTTTGATGTTGCCCGTTATGGTGACAGGTTCCTTCGGGAGTTTGTACGCATGATATATGCATTGGACCAACACTTGGATATCTACTAATTGGGACAGGACGAAGTCCCCATGAAGCCTCTTCCCCAGCCTCGCAGCCGCTCGAAGGTCGGTGTAGATGTATCTTGGTACAGAGCAATGGTGTGCTGACTCTATACTTAGCGCAAGCCGGCTGGTCATCAAGACGGTGACGGCGATCAAGATAGTGAGTGTCTGTCGGCTGGGTAGACACACATTAGACCAGTCTAGGCTAACAAAAAGAAGCTTCGAGTAGCAAGCGAAGCCGCCCTCGTCGGGGTGTCAGGCGTACGATCGCTGTTAGATGAGTACAGATGCTCAGTGGATCCAACAGGCGATTCAAATCAGAGAAGTTTCGCGTTTTCCTAGAGTCTCCTCTTGTAGTTGGAAAGGGCATATATCGAAGCAAAAGAGAACTGGAACAGTCTGTGCTTGTTCATAGACACAACAATACGCCAATGCTGCTTGCCCAAAAAAGAGTGATGTGCCAATGTGCTCCTCGTGGCTCAAACCGAGAGAAAGGCAAAATCGGAGGGGGATAGTATCCAACGTAGAATGATGTCTGCAAGAAGCTATACTCTTGGCACTATTCAGCTTCTCAGGGCAGTTCGGGCCGGTTGCATTGGACGTGCAGCGAAGCTGTCCGCGCCAAAGCTCTTGATTGGGTCAGCGTGAGCTTGGTCATCAGGAGTCTCGCACAGCCCTTCTCGTATGACGCATTGTATGTGACCCGCCGTTATTAAGGGGAGGTGAGCAGAGCTCAGATAGAGTCTGTATCTACGGCAGGACCTTCTATTCAAGGAAGCTATACGCGGATAGCATTGAGAGATACGGGCTTGCAATCATTTTTTCGTTGAGCTGAGGTCGAAGGTTAATCCACACTTATGCGAAGATTGGAAAGCAGCATCTTGCTTTTCGGCAAGCCCAATTGAGCATCATGGGCTTGCCTAATTGTGTCTTGCCGGCTCCACTCAGCCACCGCTTCCTTTCCGTAATGAGACCCTGTGTATAATTACAGCTGAATCTAGGAGGGATCTCATCAACCGCTGTTGTGAAAAGTCGCGGGGGCACGTCGATAGTGCATACACATCACGCTGGCACGGTCTTGTGTTCTGCCGACTCTGTCAGATACGACCTCATGCATCAGGTAAGTTAGGATCTTGGCGTCTTGAGATATCACTCCGGGGGCGGTGCTCGCACAGGGAGCTTTGGTGATACTTAACGGGTTCAATATAAATACCTCCTCGACCTCCGCACCGCCAGGCTTCAACGTTCAAATCCATCCTTGATCACACATTCTTTTGTACGCCAGACACCAGTCAGGTCAACGTTGTCCTATTATAATGAAACGCTTCTCTGCACTCCTTCTCTCCGCGTCTTTGGCGCTAGCCCAAGACCCAGGTCTTCCCAATGCAAACCCAAGCATCTCTTACTGGCAGCTGCCACCCTTGGACGGCGTGGCAGACCACCAGTCGGCCCAACTCCCCACCGAAGCGGACGTCGTAATCATCGGCTCCGGCATCTCAGGCACCAGTATCGCGTGGCATCTTCTCAAGGAAGCCAACCGGACCACGCCGCTCCAGATAGCCATGATCGAGGCCCGGCAGGCCTGTTCCGGCGCCACTGGGCGGAATGGGGGCCACATCAGGCCGTCGTCCTATTCCGAGTACGCTGGCGCCAAGGAGGCCGTGGCGCAGGACGAGGCGGCCAAGATCACGCGGCTGCGGTCTGCCCATGTTGAAGCACTGATCTCTGCCGCTGACTCCCTGCCCGAGGATGGGCGGCTGGCTGCCGAGGCGCGTGTTGTGGACAGCCTCGACGCCTTCTTCGACGATGCGCAGTGGAAGACGGCCGTCCAGCAGATGCAGGTTCTGAAGAAAGAGGTCCCGGACATTGGGAACGAGTGGACGGTTTTCGAAGGAGAGGAGGCTCGTAATGTGAGTATTGTGCTCGAACATCGAGTGGCACAAACTAATAACGGTTGAAGATATCGCTTCTCCCCGATACCACAGGAGTCATGACCGGTTCGACAAAGATGGCGGGCGCTATCTGGCCCTACCGATTTATCACCCACTCCCTGAAGATGCTGCTGGAGACGTACCCCAGCTTCTCACTGGACACCAGCACCGCTGCCCTGAACGTGTCCTCGGTCACCGACTCGTCGTCTTCTTCCAACTATGAGGTCCTCACAAGCCGCGGCAGGATCCAAACCAAGCACGTCGTGTACGCCACCAACGCCTGGACACCGCATTTCGTCCCAGGCCTGCAGGGCGCCATCAGCGGCAACCTCCTGCACATGAGCGCCCAGCTGGGGGGCAGCGGCCTGCCCAAGGCGGGCGAGTGGCCCTCGTACACCGGCAACGGCAGCCTGCCCGGCGGGCGCGCGTGGTCGCTGTTCCGCAACGGGCTCGACTACATCGTGCAGATGCCGCACAACGGCGAGTACATGTTCGGCGGCGGCGCAGGCGGCGATGGCGGGGGCGAGGGCGGCAGGGGCAACGCGACGACCCTGAGCGACAGCGGGCCGCCCAGCCACGTCACGGCGTCGTACCTCAATGGCGCGCTGTCCAGCTACTTCGGGTATGGGAACTGGGGCGCCGAGAGGACCGACTTCCCCCAGGAGGCGGCGGGCCCGAATGTTTACCCCGGCCGCACGAAGCGCGTCTGGGTGGGCATCGAGGGCAGCTCGAGGGACTCGCGGCCGTTTGTTGGGCTGCTGCCTCAATCTGCCACCACGCGGCCCGCTAGGAATGCGTCGGCTGGGGGCGAGTGGGTGTCGGCGGCGTTCGATGGGGAGGGCATGTGTTTCGCGTGGCTCTGCGGGCGGGCGCTCAGCCAGATGATAGCGAGCGGGGGCTCGGGAGGCCAGGAGGCTGCTGGTGTGCCAGAGTGGTTTCCGCGGTCGTTCTTGGCTACTGAGGAGCGTTTGGCAAGTCGCAATGTCACCCGGAGACAGGCGCATCACTGGATGTATCCTCGCATGGCAAAAGCTTTGTCTTTGGAGGATGGAGGGGCCGATGTTCGGGCTTGATGCGGACAACTAGGGTATTGTCAGTGGGACTGTGACAAGCTGCGTAGCGGAATGGTCTACTTAGCCACATTAAACATATTCATCTCCGTCCGTCATCTTTGGCGTGGGAGTATTAGCTCGTTTTCAAGCAAAAAAAGTTGATATTTCACATGGAAACTGGCCGTGATCACAACGCTGCCTAGGTATGATACTCAGAGGCAATTCAGGTTGGTCCTTGGCTATGGACCCTCTAAAACTTTATTAAGCGGCTCGGTCTACTTCCCGAAGTCTATTCCAATCCAACGCAATTGTTCTCTTCGTAGTTATGCGGCGCTCTGTGTTCTTGTGCCTCTACTCTGCACCAAATCCAGACCTCCCTAGTTCTCTCGACAGCCGCCCACTACTTCGGGGGGAGAGAAGCCCCTTGCTTCAGTACAAGCTGATGGGTGCGAACGACATCAGCAGGCGAGACTTGGTGGCTCATGTCATCGACCATGGAAGAGCGCAAGTCGCCAAAGTACCCCTCAGCCTGTCTTATAACAGCGTCCTGGTCATCCTGGTCGAGCTGGAAGGTGGACACGAGGTCCGCATAGACCTCGTCCCAGGTGCCCTCGCCCGCCTGGCCGTAGAGCGTGCCCTTCTGGCTCATTTCGCGGCGAACATGCTGAAGCATGGCGATGACCTCTTGCTTCTTGCTGGCCTTTGCGTCTGGGATGGACCACGGGATGGCGAGCGTGAGGCCGTGGCAACTGACGTAGGAGTTGTCAAGTTGCCTGATTGCTGTCTCAAGAGCGTACAGACAGGCCCTGATCCAGGCGAGCTTCCTGACGTCTCGGGTGAAGAGCCCCTTGAGGGCTGAGGCAGTCTTTCTCTTCAGGTGGGTGAGCGAGGTGGTGTACTCGTTGGCCCCCCGCTCGTATCCGTGGACCTCGGCCAGATGGTCCCAAAGGTGGTCCAATCTGTTATTGCCAACGAGAGAATTGCAGCCCTGGACTGGGCACGATCGATCGCCGGGGCCGGGTTGATGGACGGCTGGCTGCTGCTGGATGTTTGGTTGCTGGACGACAGGCTGGTGGTGGTTTGGCTGCTGGATGCCCTGCTGGTGGTTTGGCTGCAGCAGGGCTGCCGGGGGTGGGACCGGCCTTGCCACTCCCATGGGTCCGCCACCCATCTGGGCCTCGGAGGCCGGCAACAGAGGAGCAAGAGGGTAGGCATGGTCGACTGACCAGTCGTGCTGCTGTGTCGTGGAGTCAGACAATTGAAGCCGGATCATGTTTGTGCAGGCAATGCTTACCTGGCGTCGATTTAGGGCATCCAGGTGGGCCAGGACCACCTCTCCATTCTCGTCATTCTCCACCAGGTCGTCGAAAAAGACAACAGCCTCGTCAATGGATAGTTCTTGGTTGGCCATTGTGGTGTTGTCTTGTTGGGGGTGCTGGTCCTGGGTGATGGTCTTTGTCCACTGCAGAATGGGCAGTCTGGTAGGAGAGGTCGTGGGAAGATGGTGTGGATGGCTTCGCTCGCAGCTCGATTAAAGCACTGCCAGCGGGCTTTTTGCAGGTTCGTCGTCCTGCACAGCAGCTCACTGGCTCAGAGCACCGGGCCTGAACGCAGGGCACGCCCCCGTCCCACCGGGGTCGGGGTTGCCATCGTGACCCCGGGTGCCCATGACGGCAGGGAACAACACCAAGATGACTGCTTCCCACGGTCAGCTTCCATGTAGCATATCCTCAACCACTTGAGTCTTACCTAGTTGATGTTGTCCATCGTGCCAGCAACCAGCCCTCGAGCAAACAGCAGACGCTCGCTCATGAATCCAAAGACGACTGCTCGAGAAGTTGGTTAGCAATGTGAAAACATTCTCACACTTTGAAAACTTACAGGACCTCTGTCCCTTGAACCTGTATGGGGACCTCTGTACCCTTGATGCTGATGGGGCGCCTCTGTGCCCTTGGTGCAGTGTCGGGAGGCTCGACAAAGAATGAAGTTGCAGGCCTCTGAGATTTCTTAAGTGGTTTTTTTGTCCCCTCTAGCGCAGTCGCCCCGATCGCCCCGGCCGGCAATCTGACCGGATAATAGTAATACCAGGCTGGTCTGGCGCCAGATATTGTGTCTGCAATACATTTGTGCGCCTCTTCCTGATTCCTTGCCCTATATATCAGGGCTCCCATAGGTCCCGTCGTCCAGTCTTTGACGGGAAGAAGCTCGACATCCGATGATACTTCCAATCGCCGCACGAGGTCGCTAAGCTCACAGGGTCGGCTGATGGTCGATTGCTTGGTCATGGAGGATAGCATATTGCTCGCCCTTATTGTTCGAGAACCACCTGGAAGCACAATTAGGGTTTCTTTGTAGTCTTTGAGTTCCGGTGCCACATCCTTCTTAATTGTACAGTGAGAATTATGGGAGAAGCTAAGCTAACAATTGTTGTCTCCCCACGGGAAGCCGTAACTAACGGCTATCTTCTCCCATGCGGGGAGATCTCTCGACGGCTGTTAAGCCTCAGGAGAGAATACGTAGACACTGCAACTTACCATACTCTACCACGGCAGCAGAATGTGTGGATCAACAACAACCAGTGAGCGCTCTCACACACCAGGCATTCAGGTGACAAGGGTGCGGTAATGCGCCACAACTTCAAGAAGCAGTGTAATGCCAAGCCATCGTTCCACGAGAGTTGCCTACTCCTTTCCCTTCATGGTCGATTCCTCCGTTGGCACTCCAGTATTCTCCACCTATCCGTCATCAGAATTGCTGCTTGCGTCAACTATTGACTGCTTCCCATCGTCTTGCTTGTCGAGATTGTCGCTCTCGTCCAAGCTCGTTGCCTGCAATCCGTTGCGGTTCGGAAGATTGGCGCTGGCCATCTCATTCGCATTCTCGATGCCGGGACCAGTCTCCAAGTCTTTCTGGGGAATCCGAGCCTCCTTGTTCTGTCCCTGCTCACCGACAGCCGGAGCGTTGCTAGGAACTTCTGTCTCTGACTTGCCATCCTTGTTCTTGACCGCCCGGTATTTCGTACGACAAGCCACCGACGTGTGGCGAGGGAGCATCTGTGGGAAGAGAAATTGAGTGGGTCAGTTACTGTTCCAGCGTCCCTTCTCTACGTTCTCATCCGCCGAGTTGAGTGGTGCTCACATTGCCGACCTCGTGCCAGTCCCGGCCAAACTCTCTGGCAGTGACCAGTATGTTGATTTCGTCATCAGTCCAACGAAGTTTGTTTACTGGTAGACCAGCTGAAAGCGGCGATGGGCGCGCGGGACCGGAATTTTGGCGGGCTCGCTTTGCAGGCCGCTTGAGGAGCGTATCTTGAGCATCAGCGGAAAATGGCTCTGAAACGTTGCGGAGCCGCTTGGTGCTTTGGATGAAGTCGGCACGGGCTGCATTGTCGTTCTGAGATGCTGCCAGCTGCTCAAGTGCCGCGTAGCCTTGAGCGATCTCATGGCGGAGAGGAAGGGGTCGAGAGGCTGCCGAGACCGCGTGGAAGGCAGTCCATTGAGCCCGAGGGGCGGGCAAAGAGCCATCGTTCTGCTGGTCCTCGACTTGCTGGAAGCCATAGTAGTCGTCTCTGCCGCTGGGAATGTACGGCGATGACTTGCTGACGGATGAAGCGGTAGAGTAGCTTGACACGTCAAAAGGGTCGTATTCGTCTGGCTCCAGGTACATGCAAGCATTCATGCCCTGGTCCTCGAAGGCCATTTGTCCGATGTCGTTGACGACCCCACTGACGAGATTGCACACGCAGTTGCGGAACCATTCAGTGACCACGTGATTCCTGTAACGAAATCAGCGATGTTCCCTTCACCTGCCGAAATGGTGTTCACCTACTCCTTGTGGGAGATGTCGTTCCACTGCTGGGCCGCGCGTGCGGCGCCAATGCCCGCGTAGGTCACGACCTCTGCTAGGGGTATCTCGAAACGGTGTCTGTGGTCCTTGGCGGCCTTCTCGATTTGGGTAGTAATTGCAGCACGGAAGGACTGCAAATCGATCATGGGCCTTGTGAATGGTCAGTCAATGTTATCGTCAAAGAGCTGAGATGCAGGCGGTTCTCGTAGCCCACCTTCTCGTAAAGCCCACAGCTCGAAAGCGAAGCACACTCTCAGCTGCCTGGCAGCTGAGCTGAATGACAGCACTGGGTTTTGTCAGCTTTCAATCAACGTTCAAGTTGAGAATAGCGAGGAGAAGCCTGAGTACTTACGAGGTATCCATCGTCAGCGATTTGAATGCACAACAGTGAGGGAGCACAAGTCGAGTATCGAGTGGGTTGACGATTTTGCTCGCTGTAGTGGCTGGAGGTGGGCAGCTGGTTATGAAAGTTGTGGTTGTGGAACGCACGAAGAAAGGCTTGGAAAAAGCAGCCTCTCAAGAGTGGCAGCGTCAAGTCGCCCAGCAGAGGTTGGAATTCACCGTAGAAGTCCAATGTGTGGTTACTGAGGTGGGGTCCACTTTCGGGCCATTCACTTAGGAGGAGTCCAGATTTGAACTCGGGGAACAAATCCGGGCTTAGTCTTTGATGAACTCACCGGTACATTCGGTTCTCCATGGATGGACTGATTGTTTCTTTGAGGCTGGTGAGGGTGTGGACACCATATTTTCAGACACTTATTGGTTTGAAATGCTTGTGTCCTTCGTAAGCAGGTTTGCTCTCTGGACGATGGGTGGTGCTCCTTCATCCAGAAAAAGTGGCATGCTGGGACGCATCCGCCATGGTGTCATGAGCACAGTTGCGGTTGGGTCAACCATCTGCTCCTGCCTTTGGCTTTGCACTCATGGATTTCTTGTGAAAATTGGTGGCCGAGGTGGAAATAGCCGCAATAGCGTTGGTGATAGCGTCATCGATAAACCCCGGACGAGCGTCTTGCATGGACACCACTACGGTTGATTGCTCATAAGAGGCTGGGGGCTGCTGAGCTCTGGGTTTCAAATACTGTCCCCGCAAGAAGTAGAAATGAGTCCAGGCTCAGTTTCTTGACATGAGTCCCACCATAGCCTCATAGCCACGAAGGAACTCGCAAGAAACAACGTCATCTGATGCTAGACTGGCCATGGCTCTTGGAAGATGTCGTGGGCGATGTTGCACTCGGCATCACCATGGCGCTGCCAGTACGATTGGTCGGAGCAGCATCTGCATGACGAATCAGTCAAAAGATAGCAACCTGTAGGAGCTTTTAGAAGTTCTTAATGCTCTTCAATTCGAGACTTCCTTACACAAATGATGTTCTTTCAAACTGTTTTAAATGAGTTGCCTATCTGTCTTCTTTGGTAGGCAGCTTGTGTGGATATCTCGCCCTCTTGGTGCGCAGCTATGAGTTTGGCTTAAGACTGGCTGTGCCTGTTGCCGGGGCAGGGAAGACGTGTCTGTTGACCCAGGAATATCAAGCTCATGAGCCCAGACGTGTCGGAGATGCATAGCTCCGCGTGCACCACAGTCAGAACCTCATAACCCATCATTGAAAAACAACATTGCACCCGTTAGACTACGAAGGTTCCTGGCGTGTATCCATTTCCAGTGGATTGTAAGCATTTCCTGACGACAAGATGTGTGTCATCGTCCACTATCTCTGTCAGAAGTGCAAGGAAGCGACGGGCCAGCGCGACTACATCAGTCACACGGATGGTCAACGTTTTGCCATCCCTCGTGCTGAGCCCAGCAGTAAGTTGACCTCATACTTTTGATGCGGTACTCCTCAGAGTACCTTCACACTCGCTGTGTGTCTTCCCTCTTGCGCTAGACTCAGGACTGCACCACGCTGTAGGTAGCCTTGGTGGCAGGTGGTCGGCACAGGATGTACCACTTCATTCCTTCTCCTTTTGCATCCCATTTGTCCCTGCTCATATGGCTGACTTTGGATGCTTTAGTGGATGTTATCTCATTCTGTCCTGATATTCGAGCCTACCGTGCCGTTATTCACGATCCCTTGCTCCAGTCCCCTGGCTTTCCCTGTGAGAACAAGAAATGCCCAGCCTTCAAAGTCAAGCTCGGATCGTATTCACAGATCTATTGTTATCGGCATTGTATACCTATCTAACGCTGGGTCTTTGAGCGTTTACTACTGTATGAAGGGACCGCCTACGGCTTCAAAAGAGCACGTATACGGATTAAGAACGAAACCACCCAAAGTCAAGCTCGAAGCAACAAAGAGCCAGAAGCAGGATGCAAACATACTCGCAAAGCTGCGTGACACAGCCTACAGGATCACAGTCGAGGGCTACAGTTTTACAGACGTCAAGGAGAAGCTGAAGCAGGAGGGAATCAAGACGGTGAACATCCGGAAGCTTCCTGGAGCCAAAGTCCAGAAGTGGAACCTCTACACCGAGGAGAAGCTGAGGAAAATGTCTGCGAAGGGCGAAAGCTACGATGACATCAAGACTGTGAGACCATACTGCCTTCCCTCGATGCATGTGGAGCTTTCAGCATCACTGACACTGTTCTGACAGGCTCTCAAGGCTATCACTAACCTCAGCTACACCACCTACCAGATCATAGCCAAGGCTGCCTCATTGAAGCTTCAGCAATCTTTATTTCCACTTGATCCATCCCGGCCCATGAAGACACTGTGATCCGCAGCAAACTGGGGCTGGAGCCTTTTGGGGGGGCATATCATGGTGTAAAACAAGCTGTTGTGTCACTTGATTGTCCGGTGACTTTTGGAATGAGGGCTCAAGAAATTATGACTTGATGACTAAAGAGACTGTCCGGGCTGCCCAGCTGAGAAACCCAAGTTCGGAGGGGATAGAAAACAGTCAGACACATTTCAGCTGAACAGTGTCCTTTTTCATTGGATTTGTGATCTTATTTCAGCTTTGGATCAGCTGCATACCAATGTGTTGAAAGCCTGGAATGCGGCAGATGTCGTTCTGAAGTCCTTGTTGATGGCTGAAAGGTTTCGTTGAGGTTTGCCCGAGGGAAAACTATGATCAATTCTGTGGTATGTTGCAGCCTGCTGACATTGGCCTTGCGCCCAAGGCTCGAAAGAACAATTGAAAGGATGGCCGTTCGCTGGGGCCTGAGAAGCCACCTCCTATATAGCCATCCGAAACCAGATGCGTGTGCCTGTACCACCTTGCAATGTGAACAGACCAGACAACACAAATATTTCGACAATGTACAGGGCTGTGAATCGAGATGCAGAACTATCACGTCTGAAAGCTTCATCTTTGGCAATTGTCCGGAGTAAGTGCCGCACCAAAGTGGGCGTGACAGTATTTCGTGCTGAAACTGACACATCTCATAGAACGAGATGGAGAGATTCCCCGATTTTTGTTCAGGGGCTTCAACAAGCATTCAGGCGAACACTGGACGCAGAACACTGCCATATCTATCCAACCTCACGTAATTAACGACATGCCCATGTACTCTTCCCGTGGTCGCGGCTGGATCGGTTCCGCAATGACGGCCTTGTTCGGCATGCATTACAAATTTCAGACTTGGAAACATGTTGAGATGCACCAATATCCCTATGAATGGCTGAGAGATGCAATTTGCGAGCATCTCCGCGGGGAGAAAAGAAGACGGCTTCGGGTGACGCCCTTCAGTTCGTGGACCGCAGACTTGATAACTGCTATGAAGTTCGCAGTACGAGGCCCTAGTCCACAGATTGGCATCCTCGACACCCGAAAGCGCAATGACTACAACGTCATTATGCATGTCCCTGCTCTCTGTGAAGCCGGCCTGAGCGATTACAATTTCCCAGAGGAATATCTCGTGTATGGCCCGGTTCACGGGGCATGTTACACTTGCTTCACTCCGCGTTGGCCGATGATTTCTTTCGACCTATGGGCCATGATGTCGACTAACACGACAGTGGCATGCGTTCGAAAGGCACGTAGCCGCGTGGCCCACCACAAGTTCTATCGTGTTGGAGACGCATGGTTCGAAAAGCTCTGGGGAGTGTGCACTGATTCAGCTGTCTACTTGACAATCATCGCTGCTGAGTGGGGTCGCACCAAGAGCCAGGCGGACCGAGAATTAGCGTTCGAGTTAGGCATATGGCCGGGTACACCCATTCAAACAAGCTCTGAAGAGATACAGGAAGTGGTCTTTGAACTGTCGGACGTCATCGAAAGAGCCGCCAGTGACCCCAACCTCGTACTGCCACTCGTCAACCCGCACACTTACGTGCCGTACAAGAACGTGGAACTCATGGTCAAGTTATTAATGCAAATTGAGCAAGAGATAACTGCGCTCCGTTCTAGGGCCACAACCTGAACCCTTCTTGCTGTTCAGCTATTGTTTCCCTGGAAACGATGAGAAACTTAGCACTGCCACGGTCTCAATTCAAGAGCAATTTTCCTTTGGCGTTTTTTTCTCCATTACACAAGCCATGGTACCCGGAGATCAGAACGACGTAGTTAGATAATCACCGCCAACGAAATAAATTCAACTCCAAAATCTCGTGCCGTTTTACTCATCCTCAGCATCCCGCGGATCGTGGCTATTCCAGTATTTCTCGTAATCCTCCCAGGTCTGAGACGGAAAGGCAAGCGGGACGGTGATCGGGGCGAATGGGATGCCCCTGTCTGCAAACTCTTGGAGGCGAGCCTGTGTCTTCGGTCGCGTGTTGTTCACACTGTAAACCGAAATCCTGTGACAAGAGCTGGTGACGTGCAGGCCCCAGTTCCACGCGGTCCGCACATCCGGCGGCTGAGTGTTGAGAGAATTGTCCCAGCAGCGGCAGACAATCTCAACCCAGCCCTCAACATCGCAGGGGAGATCCACTTCCCATGTTCTCCAGGTCCACTTGCGCTTCTTTGAGAGGTTCTCGACTGGCACCGTGTACCAGTTGAAACCGCCATCGGATGAGAGCTCAACTCGTTCTGGCCAGCGACCGCCACCAGAGTAGGCCCATCCCTTGCAGCGAATCTTGCCGTTGTGGATGACGACTTGCTTGGTCCAGGGCGACATGATGGCGGAGCTGACTGGCATCTCTTGGATCTGAATGCCATCGGTGAGCTGAAGGTTATGCTTGCCGACCTGTTGGGGAAAGTAGAGGTACTCCTGGCTTTGCACCGGTGCGCGAGAAGGGTTCTTGATAGCTTTAATACGATAAAGCCATTTCACGCTGCGGGCTCCGATATAGCCGAACACGACGATGCGGAGGGGGTATCCGTGGATACGAGGGAGGACTTCGCCATTCATCTCCCAAGCCAGCATGACTTCATTGGCCTTGACCTTGGACCATGGAACACTGACGAGGTAGTTCATGGTCTTGTCGTCCTTGAAGTAGGTATCAGCCCCGTAAAACTCGAGATGCTTAGCGCCCTCGATCAAGCCACCGCAAGCTTTGATAACCTTCTTGAGACTGATGCCGACATATTTGGCGGTGCCAATAGCGCCCTCAGCCCACGGAGCCTGAGGGACTTCGTCACCCTGACCGGGATACTTCAGGATCTGTTCAATACGGCGGGTTCCTGAACACTGCATCGTAATAGTCTTCTCCATTCGAGGAAACTTGGATTCGTCCATGAGATCGTCCAAAGTGAACGACCTCGGGTTCTGGACCAGACCATCCAGTAGGAAGCTGTAATGTTCTTTCTCAATTATCGGGATACCACCATGGTTTCGAACGAAGTGCAGAGAATTGGGTGTGATCTCCCTGTCTGTCACCAAGCGCTTTGGAGGCTCGCCGTTGTAAGGAAACTGGAGAAGATGCAGCATATCGGCGTGCTTCTCCTTGAGGACGATTTCCCAAGAATCGTCGGGAATCCGGGTGAGGGCACCGCCGACTGCCTTGTGCCACATCTTCCAATGGGTGCCAGGGAGGACAGGGTTGGTGGCTGGGATAGGACCGAGCTGGAACTCCGGGTTGGGAGGGAAGGTTTGGGACGTCAGGATCTTGCGAGCTGCGGCCTTCTTATCTGGATAGTTCTCCCACTCGACGAAGCTATTTGACACCTATCAGTCATCAAGTGAACGATGCGCATTGTAAGTGAATGTCACTCACCCAATCCAGCCCTCGCGCTCCTCCGCGAAGAGGCTGTCGCAGTCACCGACACTCTTAATAGCGGCTTCATCTTTGGTCAAATCACCGAAGATTTGAGGAGGGAGTATCTTGGTTGAGGGTCCCGTCATGTCAAGAACTGGGAGTTCAGCCCCAGAAAGGCCTTGCTCAATCTTCCATTCATCGGGTCTGTTGGTGGTCTTCATGATTGCTGGAGCTGTAGAGGAGGAATCACTGGATGAACTTGATTGATCTGGAGAGAAAGATCATGGGTAGCGAGCGAGGTGATGGGCGGTGGTATATTCCAGACCACTCGCCCTTATACCTCAGAAGATGGGGTCACCACTCGAACAGCAGTGTGACATCAAAATCTGAAACGCTTGCTCGGTGTGCTAGGTGGCTATCTTAACATCTGTCAAATGTAAGGAGGCTACCACAACAACCCAGTGACAGATGTTGAAGACCAAGCATAGTTCGACTAGGCTACGTAACCCTTTCTAAGCGTACTGTACGTCCCATTCGTTCTGCTGATAAGTTAAAGAACACTAATGCAGGACAGGGAGTCTTAACAGCATCCACTGGCAGCGCCGACCCCCTCTTCTCCTTGACCTGCAACAAGCTTACTGTGCACTTTGCCTTAGGTCACGACTGCTGCCGCGTCTCTTATGTTACTCCGACGGTACTCCGGAAGTGGAACGTATTCCAATTTGCCGAGAAGGACGCTTTGTGAGGGGTTGGGTTGCTGTCAGTATCGCTTGGACCAGGTCTATGCCCTTTCCAACGTTCCCCTCGAGAGGAGGCGGGGGGCGCTCACTACCACACAATTTGATGCGAGAAGAACACGGTCTCAAAGCTGAGTGATACACACAAGACAACTTGTATGATCGAGCCCTTCTGGAACAACATTAATTCGCCGATATGGCTAATGATGGCCGAAATATCAGTAACGATGTTCTCCTAATTTCAGTAGGTAGTTGAGTTGAAGCAGCGGTCCAAAGTGGCAGTCCGCTCACAGCCGATCTCCCGTGCTCATCTAGCTGCAAGTGGCTTAGTAAAGGCCTAATTGGTGTCACTTAGATTAAACCCGAGAACAAGCTTTCCATCTCTAGGCCGGGGCAACATCGGATTCCCAGCGTCTGCGAAGCTCCCCGAAAACGTCCTTTCGCTGTCTGCAATCGTGGGCCACGGCATTTTCCCCGAGACTCCGAGCTGGATCCCACGCTGAAGACTCGTCGTCGCAAATCGTACAGCTCGTATCTACAATACAGGCTTGACCATTGGTCAAGATTCCCTAACCAGCAGTTATCGTGTTCCCTTTTTGCGGTGAATAAAGACCAAATTAGCCTGCAGGATTAGCTGCTTTGGTGAACGTCAGCAACGATGCCTCTTCCTGTGTCTCTGCACATTCAACACTTACTAAGCCGAGGATCTCAATGCCATGAATATGTCCGCCTCGCACGCATGCTCGTTAGGTTGGCTCTAATAAGACGCCGCATTCAATGGCAGTATATAATTAAGCTCTTCTGAAGGCCATCAACATGCTGTCCATTTGTGCCGCCAAGTACTCTTCTCAAAGACTACCCCCGGCATTCTTACTCACCAGATCCAAGCTTTGGCATCCCGCCAATACTGCTCAACGACCGGTCAACTTTAGTCATCACTTCTCATCACGGACAGACTCCAGCTCATCCGTCACGATGAACCCCCAAGCAGTCGAAGCACCTCTGACACAATCTGCCACATTTCTCGTCTTGTCGACAACAGGTGTACCATATGCCATCAAAAAGATACGATCCGCCATCTCGAGCATTTCAGACATCACCAAGAACATTTCGACCCGCCACCCGAGTGCTAATCTCTCATGCACCGTTGGCATCGGCAGTAACATTTGGGATGAGCTCGCTCGACTTCCCCGGCCGGCGGAGTTGCGCCCGTTCAAAGAGGTCCGAGGCGCCAAGCACACCGCAGTATCGACACCAGGTGACTTACTATTCCACATTCGATCGGAGAGGAGAGACATGTCCTTCGAGTTTGAGAGACAGCTCATGGACTTGCTGGGCGACGCAGTCAAGACGGAAGATGAGACGGTTGGGTTCCGGTACTTTGATGCGCGCGATGTTCTGGGTTTCGTCGACGGCACCGCAAATCCCGTCGGCCCAGACGTCTCTGAAACCGTCCTCATCACCGAAGAGGACGACGGGGCTGAGGCCGCGAGAGGTGGCAGCTTTGTTGTGGTGCAAAAGTACCTCCACGATCTCAAGGCATGGCGGAGTCTGTCGACGGAGAAGCAGGAGGCCATCATCGGCCGGACAAAATTGGATAATATCGAGCTGGACGACGCTGAGGACGGACACCAGCAGTCTCACAAGAGCCTAACGACCATTGAAGACAAGGATGGGAATGAGCATGACATCCTGAGAGATAACATGCCTTTCGGTTCTCCAGCGGCTGGGGAATTTGGCACATTCTTTATCGGATACTCGAAGAAACTGTGGGTCATCGAGATGATGCTTGAACGCATGTTCATCGGCAACCCACCGGGGCTGCATGACAGGATCTTGGACTTTTCCACACCCGTCACAGGGTCCGCGTTTTTCGTGCCGTCAGTAAAGCTATTGGAGCGTCTTGGTGATGATTGAATCCTAGGCAAAAAGGTTCGGCAGCACGTACAATTAGGTGCGTCGTGGGTCTCTACTGATGAGACACCGCCATAAGCGGTCTCTAGAATTTATGGGCATTATTGCCAGTGGGCCCTCAGCTCCAGGGAGTCTTCGCCAAGGGGCCTCAAAGCACCGTACTGCCCGGCCTTGGTCTATATCAATGGGGAATGTTGCTTGATCAGGAGTAATGAGTGGAATATACGTTGATAAAGTACTCACCAAAATTCAACTCGGAGGCTGCAAACTGCTCACGCTATCGTACACAGTCATAAACCAAGTTACTAGTACTTGCGATGAGTGAACGTCCGGGTCTGTCCTATTATCTATTCTAATGATATGGAATCCACCAAAGAAGAGGAAATACAAGGATAAAATAGCTCACAAGAGAAAACATTCTTCTCTTCGCACCGTCTTCTGCTAAATGCAGCAGAAATATGTTGTGATGGTGTACAATCGTACCAGGGCTAGAGGTGTCATATAGCTAAGACTGTCTGAAAGGTTCTTGGATAGCGGCAACTACTTAAGTAGACACCGAGGTCCCTCCCAAAACTTAAAGGGTGCTCAATATTTCCCCCCTCTGGAGCGGGTGGTGCATCTTGTGGGTTAGGGTCTACCACACCCGGCATCCCCCTTTTGGCTAGCGTTGGAGAGGCATTCTTATCTTCTGGCCGCTGCAATGTAACTTCTGGTCCTCGTACCCCGCGAAGCCAGGCGTGATCGCTTTCAAGCTCCGCTAAGTTGGAGACGTTACATTGATACAGTGAGCCTCGGCGACGGGGACCCTGGCCATGTTTTGCAGATCTCCAGCCAGGAAAAGCAAGCTGGGCCGTACCTGCGTGCAGCTACAAAACCCCCATGCTGTCATGACGGCCGCGGCAGAGCTCCTTTAAAGTCCGCTGTTCCCTTCCACCATGATCTTGCGAAATCTGTGTGCGCTTGCGGGGGTTGCTGCCGCTTTGCAGCCTCTTCCTCCCGTGCAATGGGCAAGCAGCAATGCCTCCTCCATCGGCTTCTCTCTCCAAGAAGCCCCGAAGAAAATCTATGTCGCGAGCAATTTCGCAGATCACGCCGATACGGAGGGTCTGACGCTCATACCGCCCTCCGCATACGAGTTCGCAGAGACCTTTCGTCAAGATCTCTCCCAACTCTTCGGCGACGAATGGACAATCGAGCAGGTCGACAAATTTCCTGATTCGGGCATCTTCCTGGGCCAATTTAGGGGAGACGCAAGCCAACTGAGATACGAAAATGGAGTCCAGACAGAAGAAGGCTATGAGCTGGAAGTATCGGCCGGGACCGTCTTCATTGGCGGAACCGGCGCTCGTGGCATGTTCTGGGGAACACGAACGCTGCTGCAGGAGCTTCTGGTTGCGAATGGGACGACATTGGCTCCAGGCCGGACAACTGATGCCCCCGCGTATGCAACACGAGGGTGGATGCTCGACGCTGGCCGGAAATGGTACACGGCCGACTTCCTCAAGGATTTCTGCACCTACGCGTCGTTTTTCAAGATGTCCGAGTTCCATTACCACTCGAGCGACAACTACCCCCTGAATAGAGGACACAATGAAACGTGGAACAAAGTCTACTCTCATTTTTCGCTGTTCCCGGAGAATCCAGAGCTCCAAGGTATCATCGAGCGCCAAAATGAGACTCTCTCAAGGGACGAATTTGAAGACTTCCAGAAGCATTGTGCGCAACGCGGTGTTACGGTGATCCCAGAGATAGAGGCCCCAGGCCATGCTTTGGCGATCACAAAGTGGAAGCCTGAACTTGCGTTGACGAAGAAGGATCTTCTTAATTTGACACACCCTGATACGGTGCCTACGGTCAAAGCCATCTGGGAGGAGTTTCTTCCTTGGTTTGAGACTAAAGAAGTGCATATCGGAGCTGACGAATATGACGCTGATCTCGCCGATGACTATATCACGTTTGTGAATGAGATGAAGGACTGGGTCAACCAGACGTCTGGAAAGCGAATTCGTATCTGGGGCACCCAGGAGCCGTCGGAAAATCTCACTGTCTCCAACGACATCATCATTCAGCATTGGCAATACGGGCAGTCCGATCCTGTTCAACTCCAAAATGACGGGTACGAGCTCATCAACTCGAACGACTGGTGGGCTTACATGAGTCTCAAAAACGACCATATGCCCATCTCCCCAGCCCCCTACCCGCAGTTTTACAACATCACACGTTCGATGAATTTCGCAAACGTTCCTGCTTGGCAGTGGGATCCAAGGCTTTTCAACCAAGTCAACACCACCGAGCAGCTCGAACCTGGGGCGAGCGGAAACAAAGGTGCGATCTTGGCGGCCTGGAGCGACAGCGGCCCAGACGCCACAACGCAGCTCGAAGCCTACTATGCAATGCGCGACGGAATACCTGTGGTGGCAGCTCGTGCCTGGGCCGGTGCACGGGGCCTAAATATTTCCGCGGAGGACCTACCTTCTACTCTTGCATTTCTCACGCCAAAAGCACCGGGGCAGAACCTCGACCGACGGCTTCCGGGATCCCAAAACACGTCTGAAAGCTCACCGCTTGTATCGTGGTCGCGCCAGTCATCTGATGCAGCCAACGTGAGCCTCGACAAGGGCTCGTACGGCCCGCCGTACACACTTACCCTCAGAGCCTCGTCCACTTTCTCGCTCACGGGCCCCGATACCTCGCTTACCGTCGAAAACGTCACGTCAAACGATATGGAGACCATCACCACGCTCGTCTTCAAGACCGCAGACAACTGGCCTTACCCGCTGCGCTCGACGTCCGAGTCCGACGGCCACGAACCTGGACACCCGGGCCGCATCTGGACCAACGTGTCCAGCTCCTCGCACGAGCACGTCCCGATCACCCTGCCCGCCGAGATCCGCATCGAGACTGATGTCGTGAACGGGAGTCGGGTGTGGGTGGACGATGAGTTCAAGGGCCGGTTCGAGGTCTTTGTTTTCGGCGGCAGGAATACGTTGTTTAGTTGGAGCCAGATGGCGTTGGTTGCGCCGCTGGACGGCATCGAGGGTGGCTTGGACGGTCTTGTTTTGGAGGCTGGAATTGGAGGGACGGGGCAGGCGTCAGGTGGGAACCGGACGGATCCTCCACTCAGCAATGACACCGGAAGGGTGGGTGCTGAGGGCTCTCACTGGACTTTCTCGGCGGTGATAGGAGCTATCATGGCTCTCGTGTTGTGAGACTCATGACGAGCAGGGGCTGGAAATATCGTAGATTGCCGTATATTTGTTTACTGCAATGGCTTGGGACATCTAGTCTTGGCCGAAAATTGCCAAAAATGCCATGTCCAATCGCCCACAGCTCTATTCTTCCATCCACAAACTCTTGGTCTTGCTCAGTCATATTGCGAGACTAACCATGTTTTTGGTACGTGCGGTACCGTTGAACGAACACTCGGGCGCGTCCAAATACCTTTCTAAGGGTCAATAATTCCACAAACTCCCAACAGCGTAAAAAGCCCAGTAGCAGCACATACAGTCGCTCCGCAGGTAATCTTGGGATCAGTTTCTGACTGCACATGAGCCTGACGACTATGGGTCTAGTTCCTTGGAAATGTATGATATAGGGTTGGACAGCGATTCTCCGTCGTGCTTCAACGGAATGGCACTTGTCGAATGAGCGGTCGCTCGCAAGAAGCCAGCCTCCCACCGCAAAAAACGTTTCTCATACCAGGTGGAAATCCCAGCGACCCCCCTAGACGCAATGCAACCCGCGAGTTCGAGGCCGTCAATGATCGCAGAATTGGCTCCCTCGCCGCCAAGAATGGGCTCCGCGTGGATCGCATCGCCGATGAAGAAGATTCCTTTTTGCGCGAGCGCCTGAAGGTCCTGTAGGTTGACTAATCCAGTGCGCATGAGCCAGTGCAACACTCTATCTTGCCTAGTTTTCTCCGCATTAAAGGCTTCCCTGAAGGGGGGCTCGAGACCAGATAGCGCGCTGATTTCGGTATAGAGGTCGTTTGGGATACTCGTAGCTTCTGCATTAGAACGATTTGGCCTGTGAAGTGGGTCATGCGGACCACGTGCAGGGCGCGAGTAGGTCCAGCTCAAATCCACAAAGTCGTCCGTCCGTTTGTTGATGGAAATGTTCATCACAGCATCCTTTCGCGTGGTCTCTAGTACGTTGGAGCTCTTCATGAACGGTGCATAGACATCGTCAAACACCGCGCGTTCGACGCGGCGCTTGCCATTGTATGCCACGATAGGGAGGATTACGAGAGTCGTCTCAGGCAATAAACATTGCCTCGTGCGGGAATGCGGTCCATCAGCACCAATGATACAGCCGCTCTCAACTCTTCGACCATCCTGAAAAAGGAGCACGTTGCTAGATGGAGTTTGCTCCACCTGCTTGACGGCATGCTCCCACTTGATGTCCAGCCCCTCGCGAAGTAACTGCTCCAGCCTCCCGCGGTGGGCCCGGAAGCTATGGGAGTTTCCGGTACCAGGATTTATCACTGCTTGTGGGTTGATATGGCCGTTTCCGCCTACTGCGTCGTCAACAGCCACACGTCGCCTGAACGTTGTTTCATCTAGGTTCAGAACGCCGAGAAGCGGCCGGTAGGATGAGGCGTGTAGCGTTATGCCGTAGTGATATCGAGGCGCAGAGGACATTTTCTCATAAAGAATGGATGGAATACCATGGTTCCGGAGGCAGCGCGCCAGCGTCAGGCCTCCAATGCCTGCGCCGACGATGCTGATGGGCGGATGGGGCATCGTAGTGTAATACAGAGATGGATTCAGTAGAGGAGAAAGGCTGCGTTCGCTTTACGAAAGTTCCCCGGAAGCCATTCGTACCCTAGGGTACGTGAGGGTCAGTTTTGCTTGGTATTGTTTTGGTTCTGGATGACGAATGACGAATAGATTTGTCGTCGGCACACTAGGCAAGGATTACATAATAGACCACCGTTCTTAGAGCCTTGATTTGACGCGTCTCCCGAAACTTGATTGTTTTTTTGTACAAGTTGATAAATAAGTTCATTCATATCTCTCTGCACTACGAATTCTCTCTTTCTGCAGACTATTTAAATTCTTTACTTCCCTCTACTAAGCTGGACTAACAATGGTAGACCTAACGGGATTAGAGAGAATATATGTTGTAATGGGCTCAGGCCTAGTCCATGTAGCGTTGTGTTCTGTAATCCCTGCTACCGCACACGTGGGATGAACTGTTGGAGACCGTGGGTCGACCTGCACACATTGCATGTTCATGCACTACACAACTGCAGACTCTATGATGCAGCGTTACATTATGGTTCCCTCATCAATCCTTGAACCCGCTTCAAACCGAGGGGGTTCACGAGCACCATGCTCTTTTCCACACCGAGACTTCCAATGGCACTATTGACTTGGGAGCCGATTTGAGAACGCCGTACCGAGCAGGCTGATATAAAATACAGCACAGCCACCTGGTCTTGAGGGTCATTATCTCAGGAACATCTCCAGTCCATCACACTTGTCTATCCTTCTTTCACCAAGATGCAAATCTCCTTGTCCGTCCTCTTAGCTCCTCTGGCTGCTCAAGCCGTCAACATCGTCCTCTCAAATGACGATGGCTGGGCCGAGAAGAACATTCGCGTTTTCTACGACACTCTCACTAGCGCAGGCGAGAGCGTAATCATCTCAGCTCCGGCCGATAATAGGTCCGGCACGGGCTCGTCCGACGCCACGCCCGGAACGGTTACCTCGGGCTGCCAGTTCAGCAGCTGCCCGGCTGGGAGCCCGCCTACCGGATCTAGCAGCTCCAACCCCCGGTTCAACTATGTCAACTCCTACCCTGTCACGTCTATCAGGTACGGAATTCAGACTCTGTCGCCCAAGTTCTTCGGAGGTGCTCCAGATATCGCCGTGGCAGGCTACAATGTCGGAGGTAAGACTTCACTGCCCTAACAACAAATCACCTTGGTAAATGCTGAACATTCACTAGCCAACCTCGGCTCCACAACCCTCATCTCCGGCACAGTTGGCGCAGCCACCGAGGCCGCGCTCGAGGGCATCCCAGCTATCGCCTTCAGCGGCACCTCGGGCTCGCAGGTGTCCTACACCACCACCACGCAGACTTACCAGACCGTCTACGCCCAGCTCTCCACCAACGTCACCACCACGCTCGTCGACTCCGGGAAGCCCTACCTTCCCAGCGGCATCTGGCTCAACGTCAACTACCCGACCGTGAGCAGCAGTACTTGCTCGTCCGCCTCGCGGTTCAAGTTCGTGCTCTCGCGCATCAACTCGGCCTCTTCATCGACGGCGGCGGACGTGCAGACATGTGGCTCCACCAGGCTTCCCACGGAGAGCTCTGTTGTTGGGACGTCCGGGTGCTACGCCAGCATTAGTGTTGGCGTTGCGAGCAACAAGAAGGATGCGACTGCTGCGCAGCAGGCTGTGGTTTTGGGGAAGCTACAGTCTATTCTATCCTGCTTGCCTTGAGTCAAGATGGTGCGAATACGGCACTATCAAGCCACTTTGCTCGAGCGCACACACAAATGAAGTGATGCCGCTAAGCTGTGCGTGTTCCAGTCATCATTGGGGACGGCGTATAGCGATATTGAAAGCCTCGAAAATCAGGGGGCCTAGCGCTGTGGGAAGGAGTGTAATTCAATTCTAGTATATACAGATGAGAGACTATATACAATATTGCTCACACCGCCTCAGTGCGATGCTAGTGGCTATTCATTGCCAAGCGTATCCACCTGAATTCAGATGCTGTCCGCGTGCTTGTGAAACGACAGTGAAGATTCCATTGGTCATGAGTGAATGTGAGCCTGGTCTGGCTGTTTGGAAAGAATGGACAGCGGATGTAGTCACCCGCAAGCTGAGAACAAATGAGTGTATTTGCACCGATCGAATGCCGTGTGACGTATTGAAGCGATGTGAATGGCTGAAAAGCCGAGTTGAAAGAATGTAGAGCTGAGTTGAATGAACGTAAAGTTGAGTTGAAAGAGCGTAGAGCTGAGTACCCTAATAAAGCGAATGTTGATCGGTCAAATGGCCGGAATGGAGTGGCTTGTCATCACAATTTCCATGCAGGGAGGCAAGCTGTGGCGAGCTTAACTAGAGCGAGCCCTTCACGGCCTCGGGGAAAGCATCATCGGCCATGGCGAAGCCCGCATTCCAGACGCCAACACCACCAAACCCGGCGAGCTTCATGTTCTTGACCGACTCGATAGTCTTCTTGATCTCGTCAGCGGACTGAATGTTGGTGCTGGCCGCGCCCTTGCCTCCTGGCACACCGAGGAAAAGCTTCGGGCTGGGGCTTGCTGCGGCGAACTTATCGGCCCAGGATTTTATGGTGCTTTCAAAGTCGCTGCCGCCGATACCCTGGGCCTCGTTGTTGTAGAATTGGACGTTGACAAAGTCCAGCATGGGCAGCACGCTGTCGGGGATGGAGGACTCGGGTTGGTCGAAAAACGCGCACATAGGCTCTGCACTCATAAGGTACTTCCGCGAGGAATCCGAATCCATCTTGATCCTCATTTCGGTAACAAATTCCTTGTAGAACGAGCCGTTGCCGGACTCGTTGTCTAGGTCTAGACCGTCGAGGGTGATCTCGCTGCCGAAGGGCCTCAGGTCTGCCGAATCTGTGCCGCCAAGATAGAGGTTCCTGTGGCATTCATTGTTAGTATACGTTGCGAACCTGCTGCACATTGGCAGATTGCTACATACCAGACTTGGTCAGCAGCCTTCTTCGCCTCATCCTCACTACCAAAGGTGGCATTCGCGAATCTCTCGTCTCCGCCAAATGAAATCATGACCTTTTTGCCCTTCTCCTGGCACCCGGAAATTTGATCAGCGATACTCTTGCCTCCTTCAGGGGCCACAGTGCCATCGAAAAGTTCGAAACCTTCCTGTTTCTTCTGAGCGTCACTCGGGCTACCGGTGTCTTTTCCCATGTTGAGCTTGGGCGGGTTCAAACTGGTGATGAACGCAAGGATGACAATGTCGAAATTGTCATTTTCACAAACCTCAGAGAGGTTCGTCGCCTCTGTGCTCTGGCCGAAAAAGGTCATGACGCTTGTTCCATCTCCGACTTCAGCGCGCTTTACTGAGCGCTGGGAATGATGCGGAGCAGCATTAATGGCACAAGCGGCGAGGGCAATCGCAGCCGGGGTCGGAAGTCTCATTATGGATTATTAATGTGGAAATTAAGTTAAAGAAACTTGCGCAGCAAGTTGAATCAATGAATGAAGATGAGTTGGTTGAAAAAAGACTGTAAAGAATGTAAGAATTCGTAAAGAATGGACCTAGCTCTCCAGGAGCTAATATCTCGTCAAGAGATAGAAGTGAAAAGAATGTGAATCTAAAGAAAGTAAATGGCGTGTTGGAGTGGTGAGTCAAGCATCCATTCCATGGCGAGGAGCTGGTCTTATATATGCAGTTGAAGCATGCATCAACCTCCACACGCAAGGTGTGTCGTTGCGTGTTGGCACTTCTCGCCTCATACCATTTGTGGTTGTCAGGAGGTCTGTGGTGCATCAAGGGGAGAAGACGTGAGGTATTCATTGGCTAGGCCATCTTAGGCCGCCATGTCTCTCTGCGTGCTGTCAGACACACCTCTCTTACGGGTTCCGGTGAGAGGCCTACGCAAACCAACAACTTCCCAAAGGGTCGTCAAGAAACGTTGCCGAGGGCCAGCGAGTCGAGGACGGCAGACAAAGGGAACAAGGCGACCGCTCATGATTGGCTTCTCCGAGCTGCCCGTAGCATACACGGCCGGTAAGGGATCGGCGCAGTGGTGGCCGTGGTGGGAGACCGCCCGGCCGACGGAAATGTTCCGGACATGGCACGATGCTTAGTGGATGACAAAACCAACAACGTGGAGACTTATTTTCAAAGGGTGCTCCAGAATATCCCGGCTTGGCTTTTGGGGGCCAATTCGGGCCAAACCGAAACAATGTCTACTGGTAGACGGCCGTGATTCGAGGCCTCGTCGAATTTCCTCGGGGGCTTGCGCCGCACCCTTCAAACTGAGGGGCACCAAGTAAGCACCCTGACCCCTGGTGTCTTCAGATGCGCCCAGCCAATGATGCGGTCATGAAACAGGCACATGTGCTCACCTCTGGGTCTGTCCATGTGGCCACCACTAGCGGCGTCCAATGTTGTCGCCAAACGAGGCCCGGTACCCATGCGTACAAATGTCGGACCGAACTCTGTACAAAAGCCGGCTCTTTGTCGTGCAGAATATAGCCAAACATGGGAGTCTGAAAACAACAAATGACTGAATACTGCGCTTTTGTCACCCGACAGAAATCGAGACTCGCTGCCAAGCTTGTGGGGCGTCCCCAACTTCCCTTGCTGACATCCGACAACGCCGAAGTAGTCTATGTGCCAAATACCTCAAGTCTGCGTATAATCCTTCCCGACAGCGCGAATCCTGTTGATCTTCGGGCAAAACTCAAGCTTCGTGTTTTGGTTATAGTACACGGAACCTGCCTGCAATTGTGGCCTGGTCTCCAATCTTCAAATGGAGAGGAAGGCGGTAGGTTGGTGGCATGATATACCTGACTGCTGCACTTATGGTTGCCTTGAGGGTTTCAGAAACCTTTGCGTAAATATGTGAATAACAAGATATGTACACAGCGAACGAGCGTGTAGACTCCATTCCGTCATCCGCTAATGCGATCCTATATGCGCTCGCATGCAGTGTGATGATCCTCCGGACACCAGTTCAGTTAGGCTCATTTCCACAACTCCAGGGATGTCCACCAATGTCAGAATTCAGGGTCCACGAGGCTTTGTCATTGAATCGCTTTTCCTTTCCTGGGTATATCTTCCAAAGCCATGTCAGGCTTGCTTTGGGGGCCACCACGCATATACCACATACAGGAATCTGCCCCGGCGTAGGCAGTGGGTTCCAGTAAGCTCCGAGCCTATGACACTGTTGACTCTTATCACGGGTGTTAGCTTTACCCTAGTCCATGCCTTTCTTAATGTCCCAGGTCTGTCTCCAGCCTCTGTTGCCATAGATGTTAAGCGCACCAGAACGACGCCACACGGGCTTTACTACTGCGGTCAGCTTACTTCTGCTTTCTCGTTGTTGTGATCGCGAGTTGCGAGACAAAAGACCGAGGAGGACACGGCTGTAGCGGGGAACTTGGATTATAAAAGAGGCTCTGCGGCTGGTGAGATGCTGATCATACAAAGACATGCCAAACGGAATCAGCCCGGCCACCACATAATAAACTCACCAGGCATAGCCTTCACAATGTCTGCTCTTTCAGTACCCTACCTTGACCCGCTGAATCAGGCGCTGGCAAGCATCACAACGCCTGAGATACTTGCGAACCTCACACTCCCCGAGTACCTCGCAACATTTGCCCCGTCCCAGCAGCACGAGAAGCTGGGAGGGGTGGACCGTACCAACTTCACGGTGCCTGTAGAGGACGGCGTGGAGCTATGGATATACAAGACCGAAGGCACACCCAACGATGTCCCATTGCCATATATTTTCTTCATCCACGGCGGTGGGTGGTCTATTGGAAGGTACGTAAGCAGATAGAAATGTTAAGCGGCGGGGCTAATTCAGGGAAAACATCAGCATCGAAGAATATGACAGCATCGTGAGAGACCTAGCTCTCCGGACTGGTTTCCCTGTGGTCTTTCCAGAGTACACTCTGGCCCCAGCGGTCCAGTTCCCTGTACAACATGAGCAGTGATACGAGTCTCTCAAGTGGCTGACGGAGAACGGCGAGACGCTGGGTCTCCAAGGGGCGAATTTCACGCTTGCAGGTGATAGCGCAGGTGGTGAGTCCAAACTGACGAAGAAAACAACCTTGGATTTGAAATTGTTCCGCATTTTGACCTCCGAAAAATGCAGGCCATCTGGCAACGGGCCTTAATATCATGTCCATCGAAAGGCAAGAGTTCAAAATCCCATACAACGTCCTCATCGCCCCAGCAACCTCAACGGACTTCTCCGCGCCCCCGACTCTCTCCGAGTACGAGCTGTTCAGGGGCCCCTTCATCTCGGTGCCCGTTATACGAGGCATGGCGCAGAACTACATGCCGCGTGCCGAAGACCGGGCCTCGGTACTCGGGTCGCCCAGGACCATGCCGGACGAGGTGGCGGCCCAGTTCCCGCCGACGCTGATCGTGGTCGGCAGCGCGGACCCGCTCCGCGACGCCGGGGAGCTGCTTGGAGAGAAGCTCCAGGGGCAGGGCGTGGAGTGCGCGGTCATCGTGGGCCACGGGCAGCTTCATGATACGCTTGTTGCGGAGGCGACGATGAGGGGACCTACGCCCAGGGCGTTGCTGACGATGATTGTTAATGAGATAAAGGATAGGCTTACTGGTTAGAGATTTTGGATCACAAGCGATGAGGATATCATGGGTATATTCGGAGTGAATTGGCAACAAGGCCGAGATGATGGGAACAATGTATAAAGCGGTCCATGCCTTCCGGTACATCTTCTCAGCCAGTGTTCCTCCCGTCGGCCCCTCAATAATCATATATACAAGAATCCAATAGCCACCCAACATATCCCTTAACCAGTCCACAGCGTTGGGCCGGGCATGGCGTAGCTGGTGATGGTGGTGTAAGGGTTGAAGTAAATGCCAGGGTCGGTGTTCTTGTACAGCGCCGTGCCGGCGGTGCCTGTGGGGTTGGCGGTGCCCGAGCCGGTGATCTTGATGTTGAAGCACTGGGGGTAGTTCTGAGCGCCGTTGAGCGAGCCGGCGCCGTGCAGGGCGATGATCTCGTGGCGGAAGACGTAGTTGCCGGGGGCCAGCGACTTGGGCACCGTGGTGGTCCACTTGCCGCCCTGGTCGATCAGGGTCTGGGACGCCCACTTCTGGGTGCTGTAGTTGACTACAAACCGTTGAGTTAGTAAACAGAGTTCATTTCGAAAGATTGTGTGGTTCACATACTGCCAACAGCCTCGATCTTGACCCACTTCAGCTGAGTCTTGTCCGCCTTGGTGCAGTCGCCGGCACACTTCGCGACGTAGGTGATAATAGGCCCGTATGGGTGCGGCCACGTAGCAGGCCACTGGAACTCAACCTTGCCACCAGCTGAGACAGTAGTTGAGAGCGTGCCCGGTGTGGCGTTGATGTGGCAGTTGATATCCGCCGTGCCGTAGTTGTTGGGCGCCACGAAGCCGCTGTCGAGGTTCTCGGCGTACCACGCAGCAATGTCCGGGACGGGCTGGCCATTCTTCTTTGCGTAGTAGTAATCCAGAATGAAACCCTGGTTTTGGACTCCATCGGTCTTGAATGTTGTTACCATGCCATGGCCTAGCACGGTGGCGGCGAGGCCGCTCACCAGGAGGGCAACTGAAGCGATCATGGCTGCGATGTGGGGTCTGGAAAGGGCTGGAGGAGACGTCGGTGGAGATCCGGGGGAAATTAAGGTTGCTCAACGGCGCGGCAGCCTTGCATTTATTTATTTATTTCAGGGATCACCAGCGATCGGCAGTCCAGACCGGCCGTGGGTTGACAGTCGCCGCACAACCTCTGCCTCGTGGGGGCAACGTGGTGAGGGTATTCCCCGTATGCCGATGCCGAGAAGCGAACTATCACACCGCCGCGCAATAGCACTGGTGGGATGTTAGATATCCAGCAATATTGCTAACCCTCTATCGCTGTCCTGATTGAATGTTCCGGAATTGCATCGACCGCCGCACCGAAAAGAGTTAATTCGGGGACGCCCCGTCCGCGGTCTGATGTCTTGGCATCGCACAAGTATGTGTTGTGCTTGGTTGTTACTTACCGGCTTTAATATGGATGCAACGGGCCGCTTTTGCGCCGCAGCAAGGGAATGGGACTCTTGCGGTACTTTTCGATGAATGTTTCTGTCGTAGCTCATCCTTCCGCGCTGGCTCAAGGCTCTCAATCAATGTCGTGATGGTCACCTGGACTGCTGACCATTCGAACTATCGACGTCCTGCTAATTCACAAATATCATCGATCATTTCGGCAACCACGACAGCGTCATGTACCCGGCGGATGTGTGAGAATGCCACCAGAATCGCTCAGCCATCTTCCTGCCGATGACCGATGCCCTATCTCTGGGATTTCTCTTGGACCAGGCTTTATCAGGAAACTCGAATGTATCTTGATGGACATGAAACTAATAGTGAGATTTCCAAAATGGCAGCCCACGACCTGCGAGCTCTACGAGAGAAACTGCAATTCCTTGGTCACATTTCCCCATCTTGCATGCATCAGATCGAGCACAACATTTCCCCTGGGTCTCCAAGGCCCCTTGCTCCCGTATTTGGGAAGACTTTGATTCCCAGCCGATGCGTACGTCGATGACAATTTCCACATGGCCTGCCGCTCGGTTTTGAAGCCATCCGGCGTTCTAGGCACGGCAACCTGTTTGCCCTGCCTCTCCATATGTTTGAGGATCCAGTACGCAATGAGCGCCGTCGCCTCGGCACCCAGCGTCCACGCCGCATTGGTATAGCCCCACATGAAGAATATGTTAGGCACATCCTGGATCATGGAGCCGTTCCATATCAGCTTGCTGGGCCAGGCCACGGCCTCCTCATCGACAGTAGTGGGTATAGAGCCTGCAAAATCCATCTTGAAGCCGGTGGCGGTAACGATAACATCAGCATCCAGCGTTGTCCCGTCGTCGAGCCGAACCCCGTTGGCCGTCACCGCCTGAATTTAGCCCGTCACTACGTCGGCCTTGTCGCTGTGCAGCGCGCGGAAGAAGTCCCCGTCCGGACAGTAACATATTCGCTGCTCCCAAGGGCTGTAAGCCGGCACAAAGTGCGGGTCGAAAGGCGTTTTGGCCGGTAGCTGCTTGCGGGTCTCGCAGTAGATGAGCTTGTGCATCATGGAGGGCAAATATGAGCACATGGGGGCCCGTAGCCACACGCCGAAGGTCCAGAACTTGCAGCGCATCGAGGTGAAAACTGCGGCCGGGAGAAGCCGCTCAAGCAGTCTTGCACCAATCCAGAATGTATCAGAGGGGGTTTCCATAATGAGTGGCAGAGGCATTGGGGAATGGAAGAAAAGTGAATGGATTTGTTGGTTCGAATTCGAATTCCTTCAGGGCCGGGAGCCAAATCTATGTCTCAACACACGCAGCCTACTCAGATACGAATCCTTGTCAACGTAAGTCCCCCTCAACCATCGCGGTTTTCCGACGTCCGCCGCGTCAAAAGCTCTTCTCGAGTGCAGAGTCCTCGTATTGTCAAATAAGACACAGTCCCCCGGGTCCATCTTGCGCTCGAACAGATACTCTGGGCGCTGCAGCAGTGCGTTGAACTTGACGGCAGCTTCGTGCCATGCGTCGACTTTGTCGTTGAGTGACGATAGGGGAGGCTGAGATGTTCCATCTTGGAGTATTGTGTCTTGGTGATTTGAGAAGGGCGCGAGAAATGGAGGGCCCCAATTGATCTTCAGCATACGATCAACGAGGACGGCGTCGTTCCACCCAGAGCCGCCTTTCTTGAGGCTGAGCTCGTTCCAGTCCTTCACATAATCTTGAACACGGGTATAGAATTTGTCGCCGATGCGAAGCGGTCGGAGGTCAATGACAGGCTTATTTGTGCGGTACACGTTGTCATTGGGATGGTTGTAGTGGTAATTGACTGGGAGTGTTGCCAGGATCTCGAACGCCTCTGGATCCGAGTGGAAGAGGTCGACTGCCGACTTGTAGGCGTCCGCAAAAACACTGGCTCCTCCTTTGGATGCAGACTGGATACAGTGGAGGAGCTGAACTTGCGGAGGGTTTTGGAAGTACAGTAAGTCGGTATGGAAACCCAAGTCGGCGGACGTATAGGCGGCATTACTGGGTTGTGGAACAGTTCGCACTAAATCCATGTTAACTCTGTTTCGACTGTCGGCCATAGGCTTTTTACGTACCATCCCAGGTGCGGCCATAGAAGGTATCCATTACGGGACCAATGCGAGTAGCAATCGTGGCTAACGACTCTACCTCTCCAGGGATATTTGTGACGAAGGCCAGTCCATCAATTCTTAGTTGGCGAATCAGCTTGTATACCTGTTCATCATCTTGCATATACTCGCTGTAGTCGAAGTCCTCCATGTTATCCAGAGGCTCCTTGGTCCACAGAATCTGTGCATCGTGGGTGTCTCTGCCGAGACCAGGAAAAGAGCCCGTTCGGTTGAGTTCTCGCAGAGCCGCCAGGCTCAAGTTTGTCGTATGGTCGTGACTAAAACCCGGGGCATCATTCTTCCACTTAATGTTCACAGAGTCGGATGCAGCACCCTTCTCAACGGAACGGGCTTGAATACTGGCAGGGATATCGGCGGCAGAGAAGAGTCGCTGTCTGCTAGATTGGTGAACGCACGAAGGGCATTGGCATGAGTCGCGCAGGAGGATGGATGAAAACTCGAGAGTCTTGCCATCGACTGAGATTGGAACTCTTGTCGGCTTGTTGGTATCCAAGACGGCTGCAGAACTGAACCGCCGGGCATGAACTGCGTTTCCAAACTCTGGACAGCCTTTCAACCGCGGCTTTAGACACTCCGTCAGCTTTCATGCTTCTCAGCATTATGGGTCTCGGGAAATACATGCCCATGGTTTTGTCGAGCTCTGATCTACCCGAAAACTGTGCTTGGGCAAACAGCGGGTGCCAGACAGGAAACGTCGAACTGGCACTGCGTCTCGACAGAGCTGTGTCACTCGTTTTTGCAGGAGTCTAGTGATAGCATGCATCCTGGGTCTTGCATGTAGATCGTGAAGAGAGTATTACAAACACATCAACCTCTTGCAACGCAGCCGTATATATGAGTATTATTATATCAGCGCAACAACCAAGCCCACACTTCCCCCGCGAAATCACTGTGGAGATCAGAGATATTATTCTTGACCGGGTCTGTTAATCTTTTACGAGTCTGATGGGACTTCGGGTCAGTCGACGTATCTCGGTACGCGTATTGCACATCTACCCCGGGAATCATCAATTCTTTTTTTGGTCCGTCGGCAGACACCAATTATATGATTGAGAAATAATCACTCCGTAACACTTTTCCAATTCCTGTCACTGGTGCAGAGTTTCTCGTCCATTTACCACTGCAAGCTAAAACGAACTAGGGTAAAGAGTACGGGTGCCATTGGTAAACGCCGAAAGCAGTTCTCATTGGCTACCCTGACCCTCGCTGAGAATGACTAATCGTATATTCTTGCTGTAAATAGTAAAGTGTGTCTGGGCAACCCAGCGGCAATGGAAACACGGCTGTCCAAAATAATCCGAGGGACAACATGGGCCATGGTATAAACAGTCTGCCACATAATCTCGGCTCCTTTGACTGTTTCAATTGTATGCAGACCTTTGCTTCATTTCTCTATTACGTACACACCTCAACATGGCTCCCTCGGCGCAAGCAGACGAGTCCCAGGTGGAAAAGACACCCCTACAATTAATTTCTCAGGGTGCTTGTCTCCCCGGGATTCCTAAGCATCCCACATTTGCTGCGCAAAGAACATGGATGTTGGAGAAGATGGCTCTGGCCTTTCGTGTATTTGCACGATTGGGTTACACTGACGGTATGGCCGGCCACATCTCTGTGCGCGATCCTGAAAACCCACACACGTTCTGGACAGTAAGTGACAGCAGTTGATGAATGTGTTCCGAGGAAGATAGGCGCTGATGACATCTGACTATAGAACCCCTTAGCATTGCATTTCGGCATGTTGAAAGTCAGTGACATGATTCTTGTCAACTATGAGGGTGTGCCCATCGGAGGTAAAAACTCGTCTACTCCTATCCTTGAGCTTTATATGCTCAGACTTCACAACCAGGAAACATGAGACGTCCAGCAAATGCTGCAGGCTTCTTGATCCATAGCGCAGTTCACAGAGCCCGAGATGACGTTATCGCCGCATGCCATACCCATAGTGTGCACGGCATGGCATGGAGTGCCTTCGGTCGACCAATAGAGATGATCACACAAGATGCGGCATACCTTTACGGTGATGCCCAAGCTGTATACCGTGTTTGTTGCCTCTCTCATGCTTCTGATCTATGTTATACTAATTGCACATAGGACTTTGGGGGCGTTGTCCTCACCCAAGAGGAAGGCGACCGAATTGGCACTGCATTAGGTATGCTTGGAGCTCATCCACTCCTTGACCATGATTACTAATAACAACATCGACATGTAGGACCCAAGGGCAAGGCCATGATCCTCCAGAATCATGGCCTTCTCACAGTTGGCACGACAGTTGACGAGGCGTGCTTCCTCATGACTCTCATGGAGCGAGCTTGCCAATGCCAGTTACTTGCCGAAGCTGCGGCTGCTAACGGCATTCCGAAAGTCCTTATCCCCGAGGCGAGTGCAAAGTACACGTTTGAGAATTCAAGTCATCCGGAGACGTTGTACTGGGAAGGCCAGCCTGACCTGGAGTACGAAGAGTATCTGTGCAAGGGGGAGCATAAAGGTTGATAAGTTGTGAGGCGAGGCGGGTGGATGAATTTCAAATGCCGATGACCATGACTGCACAACATTATGTGCGTATGGAATTGAACTGCAAGCATTGTCCTCTCTGGCTTCCCGTATGCTTCCGTCACAAAGAGAGATACAGCAGACTCTCCATCGCGCTATTCTCAGTATCAGTAACCCCAGCCTCCCCCCAGCGCCAGGCATAGCTGTTGTGGTCCAATGGAAGGGGCCCTGCCGAGAGACGCAGTGCGCGGTAAAAGCACACCGGGCCATGTAGACCGAAATTACAAAAGCATCCCCAGCCCAGTCTGACTCAAACTCTTGAGCCAAAACATGGTTGAAGTGTTCGATTGCGTCTTGTCAAATTCTGACCAAATGGCTTTGACGAGCCGGAGTAAGCTGTCGCTGGCTTTATACGGGCGAGCTTGTCGGATCATACTAAGTCTTGACCACACCAGACGTCTAGCCTCGGCAACCTTGAGGATTGATTGCGGGAGGAATGTAGCCAATCCATCTGAGCCATCCATGGGGTATGATGTTGGCTCAGTAGAATCGATTAAATTCCAGGCTGTTTGGGAAACGGTGTGATCGAATGGCCCATTGTTGACGTCCTCGGCTATCCCAGACCCCTCAGAGCCCCTGGAACACCTGTCGAACCTGAGACCGACGGCGGCGGAGAGATACAGCATGGGATGGATGAACTTTGAGCCCGATTCAGCTGGAATCTTCTCAAGTGTAGCAACGAGTTGCAAAGCCATGTCGACGAGGGATCTTTCTCGGGTTTCCTTATTTGTTGCCTCGCCGGGTACAGCATCCATGATAGCTGATCCATCTCTTCCACCACCTGTATTGACAACGAGGTCGTCGAATGTCAGGTATAATTGTAAAAGTCCAGCTTTTCGGTAGGCCTCGGCTGTCTGCAGCAAATGAGAGACGGGGGTGGTGTCATCTTGTGTCTCGACGACGTAGAAGCCTTGTACCTCTTCCAGAAGCACAATGGTATCAAAATCCATTCCCAGAAGCTCCTTTTCTAGCTCATGCGCGACTGCGATATCACAGAGAGCCTTGCTTGTCGTGTCAAGAGTGAGACATGTCTTTTCCTGCTTGTATTCGCACGCGCTGCGACAGAGCGCCATTACTTGACCAAAGACTTCGACGACCTCGTTCGAAACACCACACCAAGAATTGGGCAGCGTTCCTAGTGGCTTGAGGCTTGAAAAGGAGGGCTGATGCTCATCTGTCGTAGGGTCAAGGTCGTTGGCTTCCAACAGCATCGCCCGGCGAAGTCTGCCACGGTACTTTCGTTGTCTTTTCTCGATACCAGAGAAATTTGAACCACGGCCGACGACGGTGAGGAGCATCTCCCAGTAGGTCAAAGCTTGGCAAAAATACGCGTGTACCAAAGCGTCCGCGGCCGATATTCCAACGGCCCAGATAGAGAGCAATTCGCGAGCTGTTTCCAGCCAAGGATAGTCCGAGTTCCCAGGAAGGACCCAATGCGATGACGTTCCCATCGACAGTACAGCAAAGACCAGATCAGCTGTAACTCGGGCCAACGCCAGGCTTCGTACCTGAGAAATGCCCTGAGTGATGGCGAAGGTAGCTTGTTCTTTAAGTGACGGCAAAATTTCGCTGGCCTGGGGCATGGTGTCTGCCAGACACACAGCTGACATGACCTGCAAGGTGTAGAAGACGGCCTCAGACGTAGCCCATGAGTCTCGAGCCAGCGTGCGGTTGTTATTGGCCTCGGAGTCAAACGTGGACCGCAGTGGACAAATTTGTCGGAAATAATATTCGATCAGGGTAGTTGACAAATGAACAGGGGCGTGTACAATTCTCATGCTGGGTGCAGTTGCTACTGCATGCTGCGCATCTGGCAATCCGGGCTGATTCGAGTCGTTGAAGGAGCTCCATAGATGGTCGTCAACAGGGTCTGCCCCGATATCGAGGTCTGTGGCTGGCCAAGTTGACGGGTCCTCGGGAAGCCAACTAAGGTCACAATCTGATTCGTTGGACAAATGACCCAGTACATTTTGAATAAACGTCGACTGGGCTCGCATGTTCCTTTCGTGTGCCTGCGTCACTTGACCGGTGGCTGGTGCATCCCGCCGCTGCTGATCCCGGCTGGAAGTTGACCCCTGGAGGATTGTCGTCTCGGCCGGCTGGTGTTTGTGTGACCATCGTAATTGCTGTTGATAGCCAGGACATGGAAATCCAAACTTTGCACAGTTCTCACAGCTCGGGCGCTTCTCATCGCATCTGATCTATGGCAGGGTCAGACCGGCGAACGGGACCCCCACCTACCTAGGCTTTGATTCTCAAGACCACTCACTCGTCTGGCTTTGCACTTTGCGCAGCCATGCCTTGATTTTGGCGCTCTCTTCCGTGTGCGCTTGGTCTTGGGAGCATTATCAACGATGGACGATCTTTGTGATTCCATTGGCAATGAGGAATGAAGAGTCGTTGGGAGAAATAGCGAGCTTGTTGCCGAGAACCCCACATCACTACAACTGTCATCGTCCCAGGACAGCACCGCCACATTTTCAAATTTCAACGTCACTGTGGGGCTGCTGTGGCTTGCTTGCCTTTTTGTATGTGGCTTCACCCCTAACCCTGACTGAGTGCTGGAATCTTATCGTCAGTGCAGTGACCAGATTGGCATGTCTAACCTGAGTTGTTCCACCCTGTACCGGTATTGCTGCACAGGCGTCGACATCGGCCCAATGCCATCAAATTGGTGGTGCATGAGACGGACTTCGTTCATCTTCTAGCGAGTCCAATGAACACATGAAAACTATTCTCGGAATTATTCCGCTGTCAGCGCCCAGAGCTTCAGCTTCGCTTACTTGTGGTGGCGCTCGCCTCGGTCGGGACGCAGCAGGCAGTAACATGCCGTAAGCACCCAATCGGACATCTTCCACTCGCAAGATTTGGCAAGGGTCCAGCTTCGACAGCTCGAAAGGATCTGCCACGACCTGGATTTGCTGTTCAGCCTGCGTACTTAAGGGCCCGGCACTCAGGGTGCCCAGGCCCAAACTGTTGATAGCGTCGCTCCCACAGGGATCCACTCAGTGCGATGCCAAGTACTTGCGCCCCAGGTCCAGCACAAGCCACACGAATCCGTCGCCCGCAGCTCGGACTCCCTTTAACGTCTCGCTCGGACTCGGTCGTCTTACCCTCCGCATATTCCTAGACAAGCATCCCTGCCTCCCAGTCGAGAGACACGCCTTACCGAGGGCTATGGCACCTCGATTCAACCTGCGCGCATCTTGAAATTTGGGAGAAGGATGAGCGATTCGCAGCCCCTAATATGTGGCTCAGATGAGGATTATACGATCACCAATCGCTGGGTGACGCGTCGAACTGTTCTACAGTCCGTATAAATGCTATCTTCTAGATATCAAGCATGGTTTGTTCCACTGCACATGCCCTCTTCTTTCTACAGGACTACCCAAGCTCCACTGCTGCATCTCTAACATGACGCTTTCTCTCAGGACCTCATTCACCTTGCTGGTAGCGGCGTCTGCTGCGGCGGATGTCTACACCCAGCCATGTCCACTGTACGGCCAGAATTACCCGGCGCCTACGGGCCTGGGCAACAGCAAGCACATTGAAGCGGCGGCAGAGTCAGTCCTGAACCAGCTGCTCAACGCTCAAAACGAGACGACAGCTTACGGGCCACTCGACACCAAGGCTACCGCATTCTCCGTAGATTTTTACTCTCTAGTTGAAGAGGACTCCCTTTTCAGTCACCACTACACGCCAGCCCAGCTACTGAACCAGCGCACAGTCGGCGTCGAGGAGGTTGACTCGGATACCATATACCGTGTTGGCAGCGTCTCCAAATTATGGACAGTGTATCTGTATCTCCTGGCAGCAGGTGATCAGTCATGGAATGACCCAATTACAACGTTCATCCCTGAGCTCCAGGAGATGGCTCAAACGCAGGAGATCGACCCCACGAGCGATGTCGATTGGGAGTCCATCACGGTCGGGGCTCTGGCTAGTCATCTTGCTGGCATTGGCAGGGACCCGACCCATGCAGCAGCTTTGACAAAGGTATTTCAGGATCTTGGCATACCGAGCCAGAGCGACCCCTCGAGCTCTTCGTGCGGTGACCCGACATTGGTCACGTTGCCCTGCAACCGGTCTCGTGAGTGTGCCCCAGTCGAGCTCAAAAGGATCTGATCAAATGTCTAACAAGACTCTGCCACACAGAATTCTTCACAGATTTTCCGACTCAGCACCCCATCGTTGCATCGTACGAGAGTCCCGTCTACTCCAACGCCGCCTTTCAGATCCTAGGCTATGCCCTCGAAAACATCACGGGACAGCCGATGGACGAGCTCTTCAACCAGTACCTCGTCGAGCCCCTCGATCTCACGTCGACATCCTATCACCAACCAGCCAAGCCCGACACCTCTATCATCCCGTACAACACCTCCATCAGCTGGTGGTTCGCCGACCTCCTCGACATGACCCCGGCAGGCGGCTACTTCAGCACCATCAACGACATGCGCAAGATCGGGAGGGCCATGCTGGGCTCGACGCAGCTGGACCCGGCCGCGACCAGGCGGTGGATGAAGCCGCACTCGTTCCTGTCAAACCGCGACGCCGCCGCCGGCGCACCGTGGGAGATCTACCGCGCGCCGGGTGACCCGACGATCATGATGATGACCAAGGCGGGGGACCTGGGCATGTACTCCTCGTACGTGGTGCTGATCCCGGAACTGAAGGTGGGCTTCACCGTTCTGTCGGCGGGGGAGTCGGCGTCAGAAAACAGCCGCATCCTGGGTGACATCCTGGTGGATACGTTCGTGCCCGCTGTGCGTGCTGCGGTCGCCGAGCAGGTGGCTGCGGTATACGCGGGAACATTCTCGGATGAAGAGACCAAGTCGAATATCAACCTAGTGGCGAAAGATACCGAGCCCGGGCTGGAAGTGGACGAATGGTCCTTCGGTGGGCAAGACGTGTTGTCGCTGCTTGGCAAGCTGAAAGGCGCCAACATCACTGCGCGGCTGTACTACTCTGGTCTGGAAAGCGAGACCTCGGACGGGGCCGTCAGCGCTTGGAGGGCCGTGTACCAGACCGTGACCAGGACGGTTGGGCCTGGACCGCTGTCTCCCATCTGCGACTCGTGGTTCACCGTAGATGGGCTCACGTATGGCGGGGTGGGCTTGGACGAGTTTCTGATCACAACCGTCGAAGGCAAGGCGACCAGCATCGAGCCAAGAGTGTTAGGCGTTGCCATGTCCAGGGCTTAGTATTGAGCTAGTTAGTTACGGGGTAGTCAGAAGCGAAACATGAAATTATTTGCAAATAGCACCCATCGTAGTCATTGTCTAAAGCCTTGCATAGCGAAACTTACATTGTCTTCACCTACATTGTCTCTTGTCCCACGGGCTATCATTGTTGCTCCAACTTAGTAGAGGAACTCAAAGAATACAAACAGTCTATAGCACCCATCGTGTTCTCACTGTGGTCATGTTATGATGGGTGGCTCCCAAGCCCTCGACAGTAACAAGGGAGGTTGCGGCGTGCGACTTGCCTGTCCCCATGTGCCTAGAAGCGAAGAGCCGAGAGCTTTTGATTGGATAAGTCTCCTATCGTAGGCAAGTATCCTGAACAGAACGCAAGTCTGGTTTTGACTCAGTCGTCCCTTTTGTCTGTGTAGGTGTGTGTGTGTGCTTATACTGGCCCTCTGAAGCACGCCCAGTTGCTAAGTGCCGTTTTCACCGTAGGCCTCGAGGTGATAAACCATAAATTCGTCCAGAAACCATCCGGCAAGGTGGCCGATTTGGGTAGGCGTCTGGTTTCGACTTACGCTGATGATCTCACGTTCAAACTGCGTCGGCAACCAGTAAAATATCAGCGATGGTCTGCAAAAGACGGAGGTATTTTCTGACTCTTCGGAGGGTCTTTTTGACCTTTTGCCCTGCCTGGCGCTGCAATTTTCCCTCATCAACGAGGAAAAAGAGCTATGGCGACCTACCGTTTCAATCAAATCAGTGAACACGTTGACATTTTGTTTTTGGTTGATGGTGTATGCTAGCTACCTATGGACCTATTGATTCACATTTGCTCGAAAATATTCTTGGAAATTTCACAAGCAAGCCCCCCATACCAAACATTGTACCTAAATCTCCTTACTTTCAGTTTGCTACACCAGAAGGGCCTGCCCTGAGGATCACCGTCGCCGTCTCGCTGGCCCCTAACGTCATGCTGCGATCGATCAAGATCGTGCTGATAGAAGCAGAGCATCCCCACGACGAGGTCGACTCGTCACCACCTGTTTCTGTAACGGTCGTCTGGGCAATGCCACTGGGGACCATCGTGGTCTCCCTGACGAGGAAGAGCATCACGGTGATCGAACATGATGAAATTGTGCTCGGGCTAAAAAATAATGAACTTGCGAGTGAGCTAAATGATGATGAAGGAGCGTCTGATAACAAAGAAGCGTCTGCTAACGAAGAAGTTTTTGACACTGAAGAAGCGCCTGGTGAGGCTTGCGACTCGGACGAGGCTATGCTCTGTGTGAGCGTCTCGTCCAAGGCCGTCGGTCGGCGCGGCGGAACGAAACTCGGTGCTTTTGTCGTTCTTTGAGATGTCAATTGCGGTGCGTCTTGTGTGGCTGATAGCCCGGGCGTCGGTCCTTGTTGCGTAGATGACCTTGAATCCGAGGTAGGGCTGGTTGGTTGCGTAGCATCGCTAGGTGTAGAGAAAAAACCGACACCTGGTGAGCGCAAGGATTCCCTGGGTAATGTATCGAGTGACGTCGTGTCACTGTTATTCCCGGCCTGTATACTAGATTGTAGGCCATCGTTGGAGAAAGAAACGGTAATTATTGAAGTGTAGGAAACGACGACGCTGACTTTCACGGTACCGTCTGACGTTATGAGACGTCGGTCAGTACTACTAGGCGTTGTCCTCGTCGATGTAAGCAGTGAAGAGCTTTGCCGCCAACTCATTAGGGTTGAATCTGTGTCCGGGCTGCCAGAGTCGCCGGCATTTGATGAAGAAACTGGAAGGTTAGGATTGTCTCCACCGACAGGACCTCTAGGAGGTTCCGACGGCGAAATCATAATAGCCGTACTTGATGAAATTGCACTCATTTCGAGCGATGCAGTGATTGAATTTGTTTCCCGGCTGCGAGACTCGCCTGCGTTTGAAGGAGAGACTGGACGGCCAGGGGCGTTGCCGCTGAGAGAACCTCGAGGAGGTTGCGAAGCCGGACTCAAAACAGACGTACCCGATGAACTTTCCTCCATTCGGAGGGATCCAGTGGTTGTGGTAGGCAGCGCCACAGTCGGCAGAGATCCTGGCTCCAGCGTCGAAAATTGAGCACTCATCGAAATGCCATCATCCGCGGCCCCAGACCTCAGGCTTTGGGGGGCATCCGCAGACAGTGATGCAATCGGAGGTGCTAGCATCTGAGTAGTAGCGCTGGCTGACGTGCACTGGAAGTTTTGCCCTGGCGAGACAACACCACCAGAAAGGCTTGTGACAATGACAAATGTGTCAGTAATAGTTGATGCAGCTTTGCCGGAGACATCTGATGAGGGATCTTGGAGCGGCGCTGGTCCTGTGGTGGCCGACCTGTCACTCATATCTGACGTTTCCTGCCCGCTGTTGTCTGAGTATCTGCTGATCGTCATGCTGAGGTCAACTTGTAGAGACGTTGCCGCTGATCCTGGCGCTGGCGCTGGCGAAGTCACGTCCTGGGATATGAGGCCACTTGTAGACTCATCATGCCTCGTGGTGGACCCTAAGCCAGGGTAGCTTCTGCTGCCAAACCAGGAATTCTGGCCTCCAGGGGTCACTGAAGTGCCAGGCTGTGGTAGCGATGGGCTGCCCGGACTCTGTGGCAGGTTCGTGTAAGACGACGGGTTCTGTTCTGTATTAGTGCTAGCCCCAGAATTGGAAGATGCACGTGTCCCCTGAGCGTCGGAGACCTGCCCACTGCGAACCGTAGCGATCGAATTTGTTGGAGACGTCAGGGCGGAACCACTACTGGAGGGTCCAACATAGTTGGAAGCGGCAGTAGGTGTTTCGGACGAAGGCGTGGTCATCCCTGAATCCGTTGTTCCGGATATGTATCCAACATTTGTTTGGACGTTCGTTGAAAACAGCTGGCCACTACTCCCAGAAGAGATTCCAGAAGAGATTCCAGAAGAGATTCCAGAAGAGATTCCAGAAGAGATTCCAGAAGAGATTCCAGAAGAGACACCAGACGAGATGCCAGAAGCAACACCAGAAGAGACACCAGAAGACGGGTTAAGGAGATTACTGGCAAGGGTGCTCCCAGGTTGGTTGCCTTGATCGGTACTTAGAGGGATACTCTGGGAGCTGAAAGACCCAATGTATGTCGTTGTTTGAGGGAGCCCAGGTGAAATAAGGGAAGCAGGTAAAAAGCTGGGCGTGTTGGAGGTTGACGTTGGCTCCAGGCTCAGGACGGTGGCAGTCCCTGTCGAGCTGACACTATCACGGCTTACACTTGCGGGCATTTCGTCTCCAGAACTACTTGAAATGCCTGCCCCACCGCTGGATCTACCTTCTCCCGTCCCTGGTGGACTTGTGAGTGAGAAAGAAATTGTAGCGTCGCTTGTCGAGCCGCGTGGATCCACAGAAGCTACACTTGAAGCTACAGTGGCGGTAACTGTAGACGCTTGGCCATTCGATCCGCCTTGCACAGACCCTCCTGAGTCCATGGTCGAGCCTTGTAAGCCCGCATTGCTGCTCCCACTCCAACTACTTGTACCCAATCCATTCAGTCCAGATGTTTGCGGTGCGCTCTGGTCAGATCTCGATACAGTGCTACCCGTGATCATCGACCCGTCTTGGACTGCTGAATTCGAATTCAGTGATGACGGGGCGGATGGACCAGCCTGGGACCATGTAATGGAGTTAAAGGCACTCGCACTTGGGTGCTGATCCCCAGAGCTCGCTCCGCCATAATTGGAACTCGAAAAGAACGTTCCTGATAAAGATGACGGAATTGGTTCGTTCGACGCCGTGCCCGAATCCATGGGGCTGTCACCGTATGAAAAGCTCGGACTACTCGTGGGAGAGGGCAAAGTCGGCCTAGGGCTACTGATAGAGCCTGAGCCGAGGCTTTCGCTGTGGCTTGGTTCCATTTCGGATGTTGCAGTGATTCCTGACATCGAGGATTGGTCTTGACTCTCATTGGAGCTTGAGAGCGCTGTGCCACTAGAGGCTGATGGTGACGACGCCGCAGAGCTGTTATCCAGAGACTGCGGGCTGGTCTGTTGCGATGTTGGACTGACGCTTGGCTGCGAGCTACTCAGATCCGAGAAATCCTGTGTCGGAAGGCCATTCTGGGACGTATTCGTCGGCGAGGAGGCTTCTGAATAGGTGTTGCTTGCTTCATTCGAAGCCGAAGTGGGACTTTCAACTGCTGGCGATTGCGAGGGAGAGCTCAAGCTCGTAGAGGATCCTTCAACTGGCTCAATCCCCACGTCGAGCATGACTTCGTACGGCACTCCTGCGGCGTTTTTAGCACGCATCCTGGTCATAAGAGTAAACTCTGATGTAACATTAGGCGCATTAATGGATAAGTCTGAGCCTGATACAGTTGCCCAGGGAACAGGTGGATCTGTTATCACAGACATGAAGGTGTCGCCAGGATCCTTCAGGTATAATCTGAGGTTGAGGACGGAGAATGTCCCAGCCGCTAAGGTGATCTCGGTAGGAGGGGCTGCTGTAGGGCTAGTGATCGAGCCAGAACTCGTAGTCGTTGCTTCTAAGCCGTCGGAGGTGGACATCCCAGTAGATGTGGAGCCACGTGAGGACTCGTTGGAAGAGACCTCGACACTAGTTTGAGCCGTCGGTGTGCTGCTGTCACCGGATTCCTGTACCTGGCTCCGGCTTGTATCTTTTTCAGAGGTAGTAGGGCCCACAGAACTCGACACTTGGGGCGAGCTGTTACTGAAAGCTAGAGACGTGATTGTCTCTGTTGCCAGAGATGGGCTGGCACTGTCGCCAGCTGAAGCCGCTGTACCAGAAGTGGTCAAAAAGGTGCTGCTTTCAACTGATGGCTTAACTTGACTCTGGCTTGTATCTTTCTCAGAGGTAGCAGAGCCTATAGAATCTGATACTTGGGGCAAGCTCTCACTAGACATCCGGGACGTGCTTGTCCCTGTTGCAGAAGACGAGGCGCCACCGTCGCCAGCTGAAGCCACTATACCAGAAATGGTCGAAAACATGCTGCTGTCAACTGATGGCTCTACCTGGGTCGGACTTGTATCTTTTCCAGAGGACGTAGGGCCCATAGAACCTGTTGCTTGGAGCGAGTTATCACTAGAAACTCGAGACCCGGTCGTTCCCGTTGCCAGAGACGAGGTGGCACCATCGCCAGCTGAAGCCACCGTACCGGAGTTGGTCGAAAAGTCGCTACTGCTGGATTGCCAGCCAACATTAGACGACGAAGTGTCTACGCTGCTCCATGAGCTCGAAGGGTTATGGTTGGCAGACGACGACGTCTCAACAGTCGTTTGTCGGAAGCTTGTAGAAATTTCCGAATTTGTGCTTGATATCGACATCGCACCACCTGTATTGGATGCTGTGCCAGATCTCGTCGCAAAGAGGTCGCTTGAGCTTTCGGAGCTTTCTTGTGGAATGTTGCCGGTCTCGGTGAGGACTGAGACAAATGACGATGTCCCAGTTCGTGACTGCGACGTCGCATCCCCTGCATTGGACGTTGTGCCAGAATCTGTGACAGAGAGGTCACTTCTTGATGGTGTGCCAGCCGCCACCGTCGTTGAGCCTCCAGAGCTTCCTTGCGAGATGTCGCTGGAGTCAGCGGGAACTGAAGTAAGTGACGATGCTCCAGTGCCTGACTGTAACATCGCGTCGTCTGTGTTGGATATAGTGCCAGACTTTGTCACAGACAATTCGCTTCTTGTTGGTGTACCATTCGTCATCGTGGTTGAGGCTTCCGAGCTTCCTTGTGGATTGTTGCTGGTCTCGGTGGGGACTGAAACAAGTGACGCTGTTCCAGTGCGTGACTCGCCGGTCATGCCGGATATAGGGGTGCTCGTAGACTGCTGCGATATCGAAGAAATCATACTAGATGCAAATTGGCTTGACTTCCCGCCTGTTGCTATGCTGTTCGTAGGCTCTTGGGATACCGAAGAAGTCATACCAGACCCAAATTGACTCGACTTTTCGCCTGTCGCTGTGCTGCTCGTAGACTCTGGAAATATCGAATCCATACCAGATGCAAACTGATTCCAGCTTCCGCTTGTCGCTGTGTTGCTTGCAGACTCGTGGAATATCAAAGACGTCGTATCAGATCCGGGCTGACTCCAGCTTCCGACTGCCGTTCTGCTGCTCTGCAAACTACTTTGTGTTGAAGTGGACGTCGGCCCTCCTCCATTCGATGTGCTACCCAGTGCCAAACCAGTCGTTCCGGTACTTTCAAGGCTGATTTCCTGACTCGATGACGTTCCAATGGTTGTAGATGTTGCCCCCTTCTGCGATCCACTGCTGGAGCTGAACGACCCATCTTGTAAACCCATGTCCGACGTGGTAGGGCCAGTTTGTGGCGCCGCGGAGGTCGAACGTACTGACGACGAGGACGTGCTGTCCAGTGCCAAAGTAGTTATTCCAGCACTTCCAATGCTTGTTTCTTGACTTGATGGAATTCCCATTGTTGTAGATGATATGCTTTGAGCAGATCCACTGCTGGAGCTGAGCGACCCATCTTGTAAAATCGTGCTCGTTGTGGTAGAGCTAGGCTGTGACGCCGCGGATATTGAGTTTACCGATGACGACGAGATTGAAACCAAATTCCTCGAGGAGTCACTCCCGGAAACAGATGTATTCTCCTGAATCGATGTTCCAATGGGAGTAGTGGATTCCGCCTTATCAGGTCCGCTACTGGAGCTGGACAACCCATCTCTTAAAATCGTGCTCGACGTAGTAGAGCCAATTTGTGACAGCGCAGAGGTCGAAAGTACCGACGAAGATGATATTGAAAACGAACTCCTCGAGAAGTGGTTCCCGGACACAGGTGTAATCGATGAGGCGGTCGGCGGGGTACTTGATGTAACCGATATTTGAGACGTGGCTGTTACGGAAATCGTGGTCTGAATCGACGTCTGCAGTGTGCTCGGGCTCGAAGAAGCGGGGGTATTAGGCAGGCCTGGATCACTGAGGCCGGAGTAGCTGGTACTAATCGAGACAGTCTGTTGAGAACTGCTTGAACTGAAAGTCAGCGAACTTTGACCGGAAGAGCTTTTGATTGCCGAGGTCTGGCTCGAGAGGCTCGAGCTTAGGCTGGGACTGGAACTGATGCTGAACTGAGTAGTCGATAGAGATGGGCTGGAAGTGATTGTGCTTTGGCTCAAGCTCAAAGCCGAAGAAGTACCAGTAGGTGATGTGCTCGTGCTTGAGGGAAGAGAGGACCCCCAACTTCCGGCCTTCGCAGATGAAGTCGATGTTGTTGACGTTGGTGAACTTGAGGTGGTCGTCCGCGTCGTCGACGATCGTGACGCTGCGGCAGCTGCTGAGCTGGACTGAGAGGCACAGTACGACGCAGACGCTGTCTGGCAGATACAAGCGCTCTTTATCTGTAGAAGACCGCCCAAACACACATCCAAGAGCACACCTGGCGCCCCGATTTGGTTCAGTTGGAAGAGTAAGCAATTCAGTCCGTCGAGTTTCAATGCTGCATTGCACGGGTCAGCGCAGCAGCTGTACTGTGCTGCGGCCATGGAAGAGAAAAGAGTGGACAAAAGAGAAAAGCACGCTATAAGGAATGACGCCGGCTTCTGCTTCATGGTAAAGGAGTGGACATGTAGAGACTGCTCAACTGAACATCGCCGTACAGAGAGCGAAACAGCACGCGCAGACAATCCGCCATGAAGAAGAGCGATAAGGGACAGCGCCTCGGCTTAAATCACACATCCATCGCCCGGGATACAAGACCGTCGACACAGCCAGCGTGCCATTTTTTTGTTGTTCAGTCCTTCTCCAACAAATATGGGCTTTTCCCTGGACGACGGGCATGGTCGTGGCCTGGCGACTTCGCTAAGCAGAAGAGTGGCCGTGGAGTCCTGAAGAATGCAAGCCTTTCAGCTGGTCGCAACGCCCGAGACGTGGCGGCGCATAAGTGGTATCTATACCACTTATCGTCCGCGAGGAACAGTCACGAAGACACCCACGCCATGTCTTGTCCGGCGCGGCCCTTCGACATTCCAGCTCTCAAGCCAGCAGAACCCCTTTGGGAAAGCAGTCAGAATGACCAGGCTTTGGGAACCGTCGAGCCCCAATGGGGCCCCCTTTGTTATGCATATTTGCGCTACTTTTGTAGACTGCAGGGCTTATCTTTCTGCTCGACTCTTCCGATCCCTGCTGCCAGCCCTGATGATTGTCCGTCGCCGTGGCTCACCGAAATAGGAGAGTGCCTTGCATGGTGCGTAACATGTGATTGGCCGTTACTGTGCCGTGTTCCACTGTTGTACCACGCTCTTGTGCTGGGACACGAAGGTGGCAGCCGATAGATCACAAAAGCTGGGTACATAGGAAACGTCTAGGAAGATGTACCTGAGGCGCAGAATCTACTGTTCACCTTGTAGTAAACATAAGGTCTATTCTTGAGCTCTCAGCCTGAAGGCCGTCTTCCAAACATACAGGATGTCATCCCGCCGGGAGGCAGGCGACAGCAGGCTATCTCACAGCGTTTGGCCCTGCTGCAGGGAGGCTACGCAAGGACAGATCGATAAGGTTACCCCAGGGATGGTAGTCCAGGGATGGTACCCCGGTGGAGATTATGCCCACGGGAGTCATCCCACAGGCGGCCACCCCGCAGAATGCGTTTCCGCACAGGGTTGCCACGCCGGCATTTGCGCCACAGGTGATTAGGCCTTTGGAATATTTCATGTCACACGTGGGCAACAGGAACATGTGGTGGTACATTTGTATTCTGTATTGCTGGAGGAACCCTCGTCGGAATGTGGCTGTCCGACCCGACAGCTTCAGTCTAGGTTACCAGAAGTACTCGCCGCGTCCTCCCGCATTTCCGCGGACGTTCAGGTTTGGGTGCTGCAAACGCCTCGTCATGCCATCGGGACGGGTGACAGTGAGGTCCGGGGCGGCAACAACGAGGGCGTTGTTCTCTCGTCCTGACATCCACCCATTTTCATCTCTCATGTCCTCCGTCTCGCTCCAATACATGGACACCGCGTGCCTCGTCGTCTTCTTTCCAGCACCCTTGGCTGGCATAGGCTCTTTGGGAGATCCCGGGAATCTGGCTGCTGCTTCTCCGTGATTGTCATCCCGGCTTCGAGGTGGAAGGGGGAGGTGAAATCCCGGATAGAGTCTCTGTCTCGGGTGGAGGACCGACTCAGTGCTGGTATGGGAGAGTTGAGTCTCTGAGCGGAATCTCGGCGGCGAATAGGGAGCTTACTTTGTACCGGTATGGGAGCCCTGTGGGATTTTGATCTGGTCCCAGAGCGGTAGATGGCGGTTGATGGCCTCGATTGCTTTGCGCTCAACTTCGGGCCGGAGTGGTTTGAAGGGGTTCTGGGCGGGAGGCTGCACCTCAAACACCCAAGCCTTGACCGGCATAGTGTCGTCGATGGGATACTGGACGACTGGAACCTTGATGGCTTTCGGACGTGTTTGTGCTACAGCCCCCGAATGCATGGCATAGCCAGTGATATGGCTTACAGGCATGTTGTGATCCATGGTGGACTCTGAGTTTTGCTCTTGTCTGACTTGGTGGTAGATTTGACGGAGGAGACAAAGGCTGGCAATGGTTGGGCAGTTGAGCAGAAGGTTTAAGTATTTTGTAAAAGCCCCTCCCGAGACAGTGACTTCGCACTGGCTTTCCCATCGTGGGCAAGTGAATATAGCTTTTGTACGGGTAGGTGAACACAACTGACATGAGAAGGAAGTGAAAATGTGTGTAACTTGGCTGGGGTGATTTTAACTTGTGAGATGAATGTGGCGTGTGATTTGAGATAGCACTGCACAACGGTTCATGGTGCTAATTGTGCTGAAGTATGCCTTGGGACACGGGGACATATGGCGGGTGAAATCACCATAGGCCCCGCGCTCACCTACATGGACTATTTAAAACTTTGCGGCAAAAGGTTTGTTGAGTGCCATTTCAACAAGCTGTTGTCAACTTCAAATTCTTGTATTTCTTCTGCACATCATTCTTGTCCTAAATCTTGGCGTTGATATCTTTGTATGCTTAAAGTAACACATCGCCAGTTCAAAGGCTGCTCTCGGATCTGGCAGATCACGCTTCATTATGTCAAGTCCGGGTCCGCTCTTGCTGCCAAAGCTCTTCGTGGGATCTCTGGGACTCTGTTCCAAGAGTCGTTGCTGCGCTGGTCCGTTCCTCAAATGCTTTGTCAAAACATGGCACTTCTGCAGTTCTCATCGTTGCGCAGTGCCATAATGTCTAGCCCTTTGGTGCCTACTCTGTCTCCTGAAGTCATTTAACTCAGGCCTGATTATGCGTACTCGCTTCCAATAAGCTTTGACAGGCGTAAGGACTACACGAGAATAGTTCTTTCCTCTTTGTAGTCTCATTCATAAGTTCATAACCTGTGTTCACTTTTAAACACACCCTCTGTCATAGGATCCGGAATCTGCCAAGCCCTTCAGCAGTCTGTATTCTGTTTGTGTCATATATCGACATATTTATCAAATGGAAAATGGTGATGTGGAGCAAGCAAGTCTCTAACTCGTGGCAGATAAGTTGCAACCACATCACTGTTTTCGAGGTGCCATCAAGGCCATCAAAAGCCGGTCAAGCATGTGGTTCTAAATCATAGATTCTATGGCCTTCACCAACTGACCCGGGATGCTCAGGAACGAGCAGTGGCCGGCCTTCAAGGTCTCCATTTTGGCCTCGGGACCAAGAAGTTGCGCCATGCCCTGCTGGTAAGCCAAGGGGAGAGCGTTATCCTCTGTGTGGAAGATGTACGAGCAGGGTATTCCGTTCGCCCATGGCTCGTACAGCGCTGGTGCTGCAAAAAGAGCCGCGGAGGTGTGCGTCATTCCGGCAGCCCATTTTGTCTGCTCCTCGGGAGAGAGATCGTTCAGACCGACCTGAGGAAGCATTTCAGGGTTTCCGGTGACACGATCGCCCTGATTTCACATTAGCCGCGGCTCGACTAGTGTTGTGGCTTCTTGCCGGGTCTCGATTCCAAAACTCACCTCAACCACCATCCACGGCAGCGGCTGGCCGCCCAGCATGCCCAGCAGACTCTGACCCTTTGGCAAAACAAACGCAGTCATGAAGATGCACCGAATCACGCCTCCACTCTTGCCAGCGGCCTTCCTGCTTTTTGCGTCGTACCCCTCTACCGCACCGCTCATCGAGATGCCGCCGGCGGAGTGTCCGATGACCACAACCTCCTTGCCTTCCTCGACAATAGGCACCAGGACCTTGCGGACGGCATCGACGTCGTCGGTCAGGCCTGCGAGAGGCAGTTCCGTACCACCGACTGTGGGCAGGGGAACGTGAACTGTGGGATAGCCGGCCTCCTGCAAGAGCTTCACGATGTTGTCGAAGGCCGGGGGCAACTGCCAGGCTCCTGGGACAATGAGGATCGTAGGTTTAGACATTTTGAAATTGTTGCGATGTGTCGTCGTAAATTCTTTCAGGTATCCCCTCACGTTTTTATTGAACTGAGCCTCTTGTGATGGGACGTTGAAGTCTTCTTCCAAATAATACTCAGAGGCGGGTGACCGAATGCCGCCGCTTTCAGAAGCTCGCCTCGATACCACCTGTCCTTTATGGTGAGATGTGTACCGCGGGCGTGCTGGTGGAGCTCACCCCTAAGCGAGTCGGTGATACGGCGTGGGAGGATGCCGCAGTGCTACGGATCCGCCTGTTCACATGAACTTGTGCCGCAGTATCGCCGCGATGAAACTTCGGGCCCTCTTCCGGATAGTAGAACCATCCACAGATCGCCCTGCACGGACGTTCAGTCCGCAGTAATGTCACTGGACATCCGCTGTGGCCTCGCACACACCACGTGGTCTGTCGACGACGACTAATACGCGAGTGTCTTGATGCCGGGTTGCTGAATCCGAAGTGATGATGCGATGTGTGTGGGCTACCCCTTGATCCGTACCTCGATAGGGTGGAGTGACTACGATTTCAGGCGGGTGGTTGTCCCTTTTGGGTTGCCTTTCGGCATCAACCGCTCCAGGGACAGGGCGCAAGCCTGATTGTCACGTTGGCAGCTACAGCTTTGGGTGGGTATCCGGGTCCAAACCTCCACATCCGAGCCGCGTCCGAGTCAGTCTTAAGGGACAGTAGCAGTCATGTCCGAGGAGATCCGCTTGGAAAGATGGAAAGGGAACGGGTAATGGAGATCTATTGCCTCGAGATTGAGTGTACCTCTCTTTGTAGTCCAGGATGGGGTCCGAATGGTCATGTGTTGTCCATTTGCTGGTAGCGGACAAGGAGGTATCACAATGTTGTCAAACGGTCCTTCCTGGTTCGTTAACTCGCCATGGTTGCACCAGATGGATCTTATCCAGGTGGCCCAGAAACCTTTGTACAGGTTCGCCCGAATACTACACTCAAGTTCCTGCCAAGCTACCTGGGAACGCACCGGTTTCTAAGCATTGCTTGTAGGTAGACCCTATTGCATCGCAGCAAAGTTTGTGCCGCATCTAAATACGTTTACGGCAGTGCATTGCACCACTAACAGACCAGTTAATAGACCATAGCGGCATATCGAGACCTCACTGAGCGCCGAAAGTTCTCCGCGGTTGCATATAAACCCGTACTACGCCCTGTGGTAGGCCCGACGGCCTCGCTTCAAAGTGTGCAAGGCCCAATGTGGTCTTGGTCACATTGGATGCTTTCCGTAGCCGAGAGCTTCCCCGCCAGGATCAACCTGCCAATTCGCACGGACGCCTAAAATGTCACCTACAGGCTTTTGACGTTGCTATGAAGCTTCCAACGTCTCCCGGAGTCTCCGCTAATCCCGTCATGATGGAAAATCAGGGGCATGAGGCCCGTATGAGAGGGACCCGCAACGGGACCATGACATCGAGCAGGATTCACCCCACTTTGAGGGTTTCACTCCTGGACCGTTCTCGAGAGGTTGATAGCAGTCCCTAGATTTCTGTTTTGCAGAAAGAATCCCCGTTTTTCAGAAGCACATGCACTTCTTGAGTCCCAGGCGCCGGGTCGTCACATCGTCGACATGGTTTCCGCAGCATACTATCCCGTGAACGACACCAGCCGCTCGTTGGCTGAGAGGGCTTACCTCCAGGAACTGACGGACCTTGCCGCGAACCAGCCACTCGAAGAGGACTCGAGGCAAGAGGTACGGACGCTGACCATAATCTTCACCATCATCGCGGTCATCGTGGTGGCCCTAAGATTTGTGTCAAGGCTGAAAATAAAAGCGCCGTTCTGGGTGGATGACTGGCTGATCTTGGCTGCTCTGGTGCTTCTCTTTGGAAATTCAGTCTTCAACTTTGTGATGGTAGATCAAGGGGTTGGTTTGCATTCAGGTCGTCTTACACTCCCGCAACTGCAAGAGTTGAACAAGGTGGGACTCCAGCTCAATCCTTCGACAAAGAATTCCACAGCTAATGCGACTGGTGCCAGACGGTTGTTGGAGCGGAGATCATCTACCTGACAGGAGTCAACGCCTACAAGATATCTCTGCTGTTCCTCTACTTCCGGATATTCCCGATCAAATCGGTCCGAACGTGGGCATATGTGTTCGGAGGGCTTTCCACATGCTGGAATGTCGCTGGCGTGTTCGCCGCTGCCTTCCAGTGCACGCCGCGGGTCAAGATATGGGAGCCGTGGGTGGAAGGGTACTGCATCAATATTTTCCTTGTGCAGCTCCTCGTCTCGGTCCCCAGCATCCTGTGCGACATCGCCATTTTGTGCCTGCCGCTTCCCCACGTCCTTCGGCTCAAAACCAACTTGACGCAAAAGATATTCCTCGTCTTCATGTTCATGTTGGGGTCTTATGTCGTGTTCACGAGCATCTATCGCTTCACAGTCTACCTCGGGTACAGCCCAAAGGACATCCCGTTCACATTGGCTGTCCCTGTGGCGTGGAACGTCATCGAGATCAGCAGCGGAATTGTATCCTCGTGTCTCCCAACCCTCGTAAGCTACTTGATCCTTAACATTCACATTCTAGCACTAACGCCGCACTTCTTCTTAGGGGCCCATTATCCGTCCTGTCATCAAGTCAGTCATGCCCTCGTCAATGGGAGTGTCCGGGAACAAGGACAGCGCACACGTGGGTTACGAACGAAAGAATGGGGCTGGCAGCCGCTCCGGTCTGGTGACCATTGGCGGCGGCGGCGGCGCCCGTAAAAGCAATGGGCACTGGAGCAGGCTCGAAGGTTCCGCAAGGCGCGCACCTGATGATGGACCTGGGTTCGACGTTGATGATGATATCGAGATGCAGCCGAGGGGGAAAATCACGAGCATTGTCGTCGCAAAGCAAGGCGTTTCCGAGTACGGCCATGAGTCATCGACACCCACGGCTTCTACGCCACAGCCGCACGTTACTGTCACAGGCAGCAAGGGCAACGACAGCGATGAGTCTCTGCTCGCGGCGCACGGGATCACGTGCACGCAAACGGTGGAAGTGCAGTGGACAACTGAGCATGTCAGTGAACCAAGTCCTGTTGCAAGGAAGGGCACGAGGCCATGATTCCTAAATGCATATGGCATATGATATATTCCGAGTGCGTAAGCGATTACCGTCATCATTTTAATATCTAATACATTGAAATACTCTGTGACCAACGTCGGCTGGGACGATGCCTGGGCCTCTCCTTTCTTTCTCACACAGAGACTCGGTGTAGGCAGTAGATGGTACTGGGAGGTGCGTGGCTGGGCGTTCTTGCGCGCGAACTGCTCGTTCCGGTACTCTTGGTGGCTCGGATGTGGAGCTCATATGTGACGGCCGTGATAGAGTGGCGGCGCTTGGCTAATGCTTTAAGTTCGAACGGTACTTCTATCAAGTTCGACATCGGTCTGCGGACTTGTTGGTGTGGGCCTGTTGGTAAAAAGCACGGGTTCATCGCTCTGGCTGGGATAACCTCCTAGCAACGACTAGTTCAATCAACACAATTACGTTCCAGCCTTTCGCTCCGACGGGTCTCGCCTTCTGGATATCTTGGATTCGTCGCCGATTGTTGTTGCCTCCCGTACTCATCTTCGACGACACTGAGTCCGCCTCGCCAAACTCAGGCCAAGCTTCTGGGTAGAGGCTCGCTTCGGCAGAGACTCGTCCAGAATGCAAATTCGCTGGGCCGGCCATCCGAGGTATTGCAATTGTATGAAACATCTCGAATCTCGATCACTGGCATGCATTTAGAGATGATCAAATTCATGTCTGAATCTATCAATCGTTCTTTCTCCCTGTCGCAATGGTGGTAGACACTGCTGGAGAGCCATCCCATATCACCGGCGGAGCGTCACGTAACGAAGCCATATCGTCCATCCGCTCCCTTCCCGACGACGACGACGGGGACCCCCGGTTCCAGTTGTTCTCCAAGCTGCACTGGCTTCCATTCGGTGCAAAGGTCGACCGTCGGACCACATCCGACTCCACAGTTACCTCCTTCACCATATACAGCTCCAATGGTGTGTCGGATGTGTTGGGATTATCCGTCCCGGACGTCATCCCAGGGGTATTCCAGACTGGGTCCTCGGGGACGGTCACGAACGTCAGCTCGTTCGGTGTGGTGTGCATACTGGCCCTCCGGGAGACGACCGCGCTGTCCATGCCTGCTGATACACTGCTCTGCCACACCCGGAACGGAACGGCGTTTCTCGATGGCGGTAGAGGCTGTATTGTGTTGTTGCGACTTCCGAAGCTGGGCATTCTCGAGCCGATGCCAGGCCTCCGGTTCCAGCTTGAATGGTACGTTGGCAGGCGCTCTTGTTTCTTTGCTATCTTCGCGATAAGATCGGCCATCGTCATTTCGATATTGAGTTTAACCATGTATGCCAGAGGATGGAATTGCATGTAACTGTGCGTAAAGTCAGCCTGAATCACTATATCCGGGTTCCGGATCTCCGTCTTCGTCTCAATCGGTTTCGTAGTCCCAGGATATCCTTACACAAATGTGTTTTTCAAACTCATCATGCTAATGATTAGAATGTCCATAGACAATGAGAAGCCGATGATAAAAATGTTGAAGTTGGTGAGTCTCTTATACTTCTTCAAACCATTGGCCACGAGGTTCTATAATATTCGTGGTCAATGAGAGCCGTAGTGATGCGAGCAGACGGAATCGAGACTTACACGTTTGACAATTATTATGAAGTACAAATTGAGTGCTGCATCGACAAGCAGGTAGATGACCTTTTCCGTGCGATCCCAGAATTCGTTGATGTGAATATATCGTTCCGAGATTTGTAACCGTGCTGGTACCCAAATGCAATAAACAGACACGTTTATTGCAGTAATGAAGAGTGCCACATAGAATTTCAAGCGCCTGGCGGCCCGTTTGTCAGGGAGGAGGATGGAACAGCGGTTGATGATGATCTGAAGCAGGAACTGAACTTGCAGAGCCCATGTCGTGAGGATGGTGAAATAGAAGGCAAAGCTATGATAGGGAGATGTTGTTAGCATGTGTAATACTCGCGTACCTCAGTGAAGATGGAGAGACTCACCTTGGTGGTATGGTTCCTTTCAGATACAGCCAACATATAACAGAAAAGATGATGCATACAACCACTTCAAGCCATATCATCCAGATGTAGGTATTCTAAACAATAACATCAAACAATTAACTACTTGATACGGAGCCTAAAGTCAGGCGTTTCTGTGAAGGGAGTGCTTGTCCTTACGTGTATTGATCGAGATCCATACCGTCTCCAGGTTTTGGCGGTCTGAGCGATTGCCGAGGACACGGTCAACCAGCCAAACCCCAGCGTGAAGCCCCACGCAAGCGACGCAATGACAAAGTCATCACTTGTCACCTCCTCTAGGACGAAATGCGGGGGGAGAAACGTCTTCATTAGCAGCGTGCTGGACTCTCAGGTGCTCAAGCCGGTTCAGTCAGGCCATACGCGAGCAGCACTCGACTCCAGGAGCGTGTCGGCGGCGGCTTCACACCTGAACATGCGGATCCGCAACCCCAGGACGACTGAGAGTGAAGGAGAAGAACAGAGCTGAGCCGCTCAGCAAGGGATTCAGATGATACTTTTGTCTGATGTGGATCGTCGAGGGCTTTGAGGAGCCAGGCGTTTGTTGCTTAAAACTCTAAAGGTTGGGGATTTCTGGGATGGACGGTTTCGGCAAGGTAACATTGTAGTCGCTGAGTTTGTGTTCTTTTGTACATGACTCGATACAAATGCAGTGTAGCGATGCCAATGTGGAGAATGCCGATCCAGACACCGACCTGCCGTCCATGCCTGCGTACATGAACCTGAATGTACGGTGAGCACCCAAAGTCGCATTATGAGTGGGATTGTCTCCGTCTTAAGCAGTTACGCCTGCATCCAGCGAAGCATGATAACATTCTGTCGTGGTCTTCAGTCCACCTCAGCATTGCACAGCCGCAAGACCAGACCTTTGCACAACCGGGAGCAAAGCGTGGCAGATTCGCTGCCCAACGCAAGACCTCGCAGCACAGATGCTTGTCCTCCGGTCTCAAGGTTCCGGGTACCGCGGAGTGCAAAGTTTAATCACGCCAACCTTCGCCAATAGGCGTGCCCGAAAGAGAGAAAAAAGGCCAAGGCTTTGTAGCCATGGGAAGCAATAAGGGCTAGCTCCTGGAAGCCTGCAAATTCTTTCTAGAGGCATTCGGCTGCATGATCGGATGAGACCTTCAGCTCGGGAGTTTTCACCGTCTTGGGTGGGTGCGGTCAACACGCACCAGATATGCATGTGACGCTGTGAGGCCACGTACATACTGCATAGACCTTCGTGGTATGGGGTCTCGATTACTTATTAAGCAGGGGCGCGCTGTCCGCTGGCCTTCGGAACAGCCACTTCACCTGGAGCAGCACGTGTTCGTAGCCCGACTGTCCGAGCAGGTCCGCTCAAACCCTAGCACTGCAGCTGTCGTCGCCGGCGCCACCACTTTCGGTGCGATTAGCGTAACCCCAACTCCAACTGCCTGGGAACCAATCCTCCAGCATGGACATCGAGTCATATGCGTTGACTGTAACCTCCTTTCCATTCGCTTGCAGGGTTGATTGAGCTCAACTTAACTCCCGGCGTCAGCTAGCCACCAACGAACTTCATTGCCGCCTCACTGCTTTGTCCAAACGCGTTGCCAGCCATACTGGTAATAGTTAGTCCATATTTGTGCTTCTAGTGTTCGTGCTCAAGTTAGAGAGGCCATTGGCTTGTCCGCAAGGTAGGCTCAACGTCGAGTCTCTCCGAAGAACACATCGCCTTGCCATAATAAGGTTCTGCAGCATTGATCTCTACGACGTTCTATCGGACGATTGCCGATGCCGTTCCGTACGCACAGCCTCCCGACATCTGCCATTACCAGTGCCGTTCTACGTATACCGGGTAGCTCCGCACGACGAGCACAGGGGACACGAGTCACCATCCGGAACGGCTTCCTCCAGGCCCTCACCTTGCCTGGCACCATGCAAGGTGAAGAGGTCTAGAAGACAATGGCCGGGGTCGGCAATTTCAACTTCGTAATGGCAAACCACTTCTTGTCAGACTCTTGCCGCCCCTGGTTCCGCGTTAGGGGTCGCGAATAGGCAGGCAGTCGTGTCGCCGAAATTAGTCGTGTTAATTCATCCCCTACCCTTTACACATTCAAATGGTGGCGATTTCGGCCGCGAGATGTCAAACATCATTAACTTACCATGTCAAGGTGGATTAGATCCATCGCCGCTCCCTCTGATGTCTTCATGTGTTTCCGCGGGCTTGGACACAGTCAACTGGTACCAATTTCTCTCACAGCCTAATCGCATACGACGAGCACGTCCAGCTGGTCACGAGGTTAAGATACACTGCTTCTCCATTGATCATGGTCATCTCAGGGCATCAATTTTCAGCCCAACCAGCCGGCTATCCTACGATATAGGATATTCCATGGCAATCTATGCGAAATCCGCAGGCCCTGGCATCAGATAAAGGCTTTTCCGCTGGGTAAACCTGCCCCATTAATCAAGCCAGCCGGATCGTCCCGCTGCTGTCAGAGAGTCATGTCAAGGACTGGACCCCGATCGGGACCATGTACCTCGATTTTATTCTGGGGCCGGTGAAGAGCCGAGGCTAAGCCGCCTCACACATGTGCTCTGCATCCGGCACAGAGGTCGGTAAGGCATGACTAGCAGGAGACATGGGGTATCAATCAATTCATGGTTATGCGGACTCATTTTCTACTTGTCTTGTCCTTCAAGTACAAAAATTTCTCGATACCTGGCTGCTTGAGGCTAAAGATGCGCAGAAATCTTGTCTATGAAGTTGTGTCACCAGTAGCATTCGACACAATGTGTCTCGTCCGTTCCATTACGCGATGACCAAGTCCAAATTCCACTCTGTCTGTGGTGACATTGAAGGGTAGACTCTTGAAGTCATCTCCTAGGTTGATCCATGAAACACAGATCCGCTTTTTGCGGAGAATCTGGGGTCCTCATTAATTGTGACAGTGCCATCGTAGTCGCCAAATCATGGAGACTGGTAGGAAGAAAGAATGGTAGAAAAACACAAGTTCCCAGGACTGGTAATCTATAACATCATCTATAGAAGTGACTGTGTACATATATCTCCCGGGCGAACACTCTTAGACGACTCAAGCACGAGATGCATATGGTGTTGGACAATGAACTGATACCGTGGTGGTGATATACCGTACGCTGGGAATATGAGGCATTGTGTCAAGAGCAGTCTCCAGCTTTTTATTCTGCCTATGAAGGACACTGTAGAAGGAGTCTCGACCTCGAAGGTTAGCATTGGTTCCCGTCGGTTTGACATGACCATTAATCTAAGACGGTGTCGTCGACTCGCCAAACCTAGCAGTAGTGTCCTCTATGACTGCCCAGCCACGGCCGTGAAGACTATGATGGTTTCTGTGGCATTCAAATCGCAGACCTGGTACACAGTGAATCAACAGAGAACAGCTGGGCACCTTTGACCATACAGGACAGTTTCCTCATCACCCCTAGCCGGCAAGATCCACATCTCCCGCATCAAGCTCGAAAGGCTTCTCCATGCTTCTCCGGCCTCGCGTGCTTGAGTTCGCCGGTGTGTCTCAAACATCAATGATGAGAGCTTAGGTTTCCAGACAAATGCCAGCTAAATGCGAAGAAGCTCTCGAAAGCGTTTAAGCCAAGCCAGAGAGTCAGTAAAACTCAATCTCCACCGATGGGATGAGGGTAGAACCTGGGCCCGGCACGCTCATGCAGAAGGCGTTGGTTCACTTGTCACGGATCGCTCGGATACAGAAATGTCGCAATAGGGAATGAATCGCGGAGAATTGTCATACCACAGCATGACTGGAGTTCTATATGCCTGGAATCTTGTATTTCCACTCACTATATCGCAACACGCATAAGTCTTTACCCTCTATTTTCTCTTGCCACTTGGTCGACTTATGATTTTGTGCGGTCTCTTGATCCACGGCGACTTCTTCTCAGAAGCTCTCTCTTCACTTGATGGACTTTCCTAGTCGAAATACCCATGGACTTCAACTCCGTTTCATTGCGAGCAAAACCACATGCATCGCTCACGCAGCAGTAGTTGTTCGAGTGATTCGAGAATCGATTTTCAAAAGCGTGCTGTCTTCCAGGTCACCGCCCCCGTCAATCAGATGGAACACCTTCCCAAATTTGCGAACCATGAGGTTCAGGTGCTTACCCCGTGACCACAGAGAAGACGAGTTCAAGCAGACTGACTCCGGATCTCGGGCACAGGTTCATTTAGGCTTAATGTCAGGGGCAGATCCATCCAGCACCGGATGCAACCTCAAACCCTGCACTGCTGCAAACCGGACATGAGATGGAGGGTCCCCTAAAAGTTTCATCCTCCAAGAAGGAGCCTCCCGAGCTTGTGAGGACTGCCGTCTCCCTCCGCAACCCCGATCCAGCCTAGCACACTTCCATTTTCTCCAGGACCAACGGCCCGCATTGTGTCAATTAAATCATGAGTGATGCATTTGACTCGAGCACGACGCGGCGAATTACGGCGCATTGCCTCCGAAGGGGGAAGTTGATGACGGGAATAAAAGGTAGTGCACTGCCCAGACTTGAGAATAGCGTCTACTGCGGACAAGCTTTTGCCAAGTTCTTGCCTACCGTCGATAATCAATGTCCAAGATCTCGACCAAGATGGCACGCACACTAAGGCCGACTGCCGCAGTGGCGGCTTTCTTACTGCTCCAGCTTACAGCCGCTCAGCAGCCCGGCACTATAACGCCCGAGGTGCATCCACAGCTTACGACCTCAAAGTGCACCACCGGAGGAGGTTGTGTGGAGCAAAACACATCCGTGGTTCTTGACTGGAACTACCGTTGGATACACACGGCAGACTATGCATCGTGCACGACCTCAACCGGCATCAACTCCACGCTCTGCCCAGATCAGGCAACATGCAGCCAGAACTGCCTCATTGAGGGTGCCAACTACACAGCCGCAGGCATCGTCACTTCAGGCTCATCCATGACACTGTCCCAATACGTGCCGTCTGAGTCCGGGCTGTCCAGCGTGTCACCACGAGTCTACCTCATTGACAACGACAACAGCGACTACGTCTCATTCCAGCTGCTCGGCCAAGAGCTCACCTTCGACGTCGACCTGTCGACGCTGCCCTGCGGCCAGAACGGCGCGCTGTACCTCTCTGAGATGGACATCTCAGGCGGGCGGAGCGACCTAAACACCGGCGCCGCCGAATACGGCGCAGGCTACTGCGACGCGCAGTGCCCCGTGCAGACGTGGAAGAACGGCACCCTCAACACGGACAAGTCGGGCTTCTGCTGCAACGAGATGGACATCCTCGAGTCGAACCGCGTCGCCGCCGCCTTCACGCCCCACCCCTGCGCCGACGACGCCTCCAACTGCGACAAGGGCGGCTGCGGCTTCAACCCGTACAACCAGGGCTACCAAGACTACTGGGCGCCCGGCGGGACGCTCGACACGACCAAGCCCTTCACGGTTGTCACGCAGTTCATCACGGACGACGGCACGACCTCCGGCACCCTCAGCGAGATCCGACGTATCTACCAGCAGGGCAGCGTCACCGTCCCGAGCGCCATCTCCGCGCCGAGCGGAGACTCCATCAACTCGACGTGGTGCGCGGCCGTCGACGGCAGCGCCGAGCAGTTCGGCAGCCTGAATACCATGGGGCAGGCTCTCGGCCGTGGAATGGTTCTGGCCTTTAGCATGTGGAACGATAACACGCAATTTATGAATTGGCTTGACGCTGATGCAAACGGCCCCTGTAATGCCACCGAGGGTAATCCCGCCCTGATACAGCAGAACGAGCCGGGTACGCATGTGGTGTTCAGCAACATCAAGCGGGGTGATATCGGTTCGACTTTCTCGAGCAACTCGACTTCTGCCAAGTTCAAGAGGGGCCTGCAGAAGCATTAAAGTAAGTTTCCGGGACGGCCTCGAGGCAGGTGTGTGAGAGCACATTAGATATAGGGCCCTCACTGAAAAAGTGTACATGAGGGGATTCAGTTGTATATATTTTATTCCTGTGCTTGACTAGGCACCAGTACTTTCAAACAAATCGAAGTTTTGAACAAATTGTCCCGGGCATAGCCCAAAATACACACGTAAATCATACAGACTTATGATCTGCGAAAGGTAGGATTGTACAACGCAATATATCCCGGAGACTCAAAATGAGCGAACAGTATCACAGGAATGGTAATGGAGTGTTGCAATAGTGAGGCCACGAACAACCTAGGTTTGGAAGCAGACCGGTAGAGGCTCTGGTGGTCTGGATGGAGTGTCAGGGCCAGATGGCCATGGAACGACGACCCATGAGAGCATAAGATCGTAGGCCTTCTTCATAGGCTCTAACTGCCTACAAGTCGGTATGCAATTTCCCTTGTTTGATCAGAGCTAGGTATGAAGGGCATAGCAACGTGCGATTCACCTCTGTCGCAGTTCCCGCCGGACTGTCTGTCCAGATTCTCCACCTCCATGTCGAAAAGACGGCTTATGTTGGTTGTAGAGACTCAGAGACAGTAGTCTCACCCTCTCACTGATGAGAGCTGATCTTTGTTTGTGTATTATTACTTTAGAGACTGTGATCGCCTTTCACGTCCTTCTGGATAGCTTAGCCCGCAAGCCGAATGCATGCGCTTTCCAGAAAGCTTCAGATTCTTGAATAATTTCCTGACACGGAGCGTGGTATTTGAAATTAACCATAATGAACACACAGCTTAAAGTGCTCATTACAGCATTTCATTCATTCATCTTGTGGAAATTGCTGTGTCGTCCTCAATCTATGGCAGGGAAGCTATGCGTGCAGGCCCGGAATGGACTCTCCGTCTCCATTCAGATATTAGAGGCCGATGGGTCAGATATGCAAGAACGATTCAAATTTGGGCCCGCAGCTGTCATTTATTACACGTGGGCTGGTCTTCTATCCCAAACGTCTTGTAAGGGTAATTATGGGCCATACGCGATAACAGACCAGGAGTCCCAGGCTAATGTGGTTCTTACTACTAGGCTTTCGTGTTACCCACAAGGCTGGATTGTTATTGCGCATAATAATGCATGGACTGGCTTCGCATGTGCGATAGTGGAGACGTTTCTTTGTAGCCGGTGGTCACAATAATCGAAGGCAAGACTTGCTGGCATTGATATACAATTGAACGTGTTTTCAGCTCTCGATATATATGGATGGTATTTGACCACCAAAATCATCCCGAAAAGCCACTAATATATCATTATCTATAGTTCATGCGATTTCACCGGTAATATGGCATCGTAGACGTGGAAACAGTTAGCATTTGGCAGTGAAGGCGGGCTTCGAAAGTAAACTACAGTCGTTCACAGCGAACTTTGAATAAGGCGCGGAAGAAACCTGCCTGAGTCTTGATCTTGGTCGTGCCAAGAACGCATTTCCACATCATGGTGTGGAAGGCCTGTATCTTTTTGCTCCCAACAATTTCGCCCCTGGTGGTTCTTCGCAAGGGTGTTGGCATTGGCGGAATTTTTCGACATTCAACAGAGGTCCCCTGTCCCGGTGCCCAGTCATCGAACCACCCCGGAGGAGACCGCGCGATCTCTCGGGCTAACAACCATCTTCTTGTGCAGTACCTGTTGACCGGTCTTGAACAAGTCTTGCGTGTGCCGCCGGAGGCGACAAGCTATGATAACTTCCCCTCAGTCGTAGTAGCTGATGAAGGACGTGCTGCTCCGTCACGGCATCATCCCAAATATGTATGTGACCGCAACATATGTAGACGCTCGTCACATCAGCGTAGTTGATAATGCGGCTTAGGTACTCCGCGCGAAGTGACCACTTAGAGACAGGCAAGTGGGTTAATCACCGATACACCTGGTTGCATTGCAGCCACCTTGGCGCTACTTTCGCATCCATGAGTTTCCTATTTGAGATAGATGAGTGCAACCTGTGGCGCAAAGCGCCATTTATTCACATGCAAAAATTGTTGGGGCGTGAGCTTATGCGAGAAAACATCCATTCTCAGGACATCCTCCTCCCACGATGCTCGGTGCGTGGCTCCGAGTTTTTTTGAGTTCGATAGTAGCCCTGCGAAAGCGAATGGAACTGCGCAACGCATCAAGTGCTACGAAAATGTGACCCGGATGGAACGACAGAGTCCTGCCGCTTGCTGCGACCTGACAGGAGGCGAAAGATAACCTGAAGATCCCACACCCTATGCCAGCTGAACAGATGGTCGTGGACAGCGGCTTCTATCTCCTCCGAAACCATTGAATCCTAACCTTGAACATACGGCTACAGCTTCTACTTGGCGACAATAATGGGTGTGAAGAGCGTACTTCGAGCTCGTTGTAGAAGGTCACACAATGACACATCCGTCCAAATCATCATGATGATGAGTGTCCCAACATTATCCCAATCTCAATGTGACTCCTGATACAAATCAGACGAACAACCTGCCTTGAAGAGATCCAATACGGCGCCACGACTGGTGATAGTGGTGGGCCTGAGTTGACACTATCTTCAGATGTTGGTACAATACTACTGTCGTATCATGTCCTCTGTCTTATCAGCTCCAGGAATTTTAAGTTGACAGGGCCTTTACCAGCAGGTGTGAGGGAGGGTCACTCACTGTTACGAGGCGTCTTGAAACCGCCTTGCCTCCGGAGCTAAAGAAAAGCAAACCAATGACATGAGAGGAGCAAAGGGAACTGCCGTCCTCTGTTCCTGGCTCCACAAACATGACGCGAGACAACAAAACACCGCAGCCGTCATGATGAAAACATCTCAGCACTGACCGGGAGCCGAGACCTGGAGTGCCCAAGCTCTGATTTTTCGCCTCCCGGAGTCAGACATGGGAAAGTTTTAAACCTGCTTTGCTTCGCCATGGTGATTGTTTGTGATGTCGAATAGGAAGACGTCCACAACACGGGCGGCCAGAAACGCCCAGACCACAGGGCACGATCCCTGTCTTCGCCCTGACCTCAAATCTCCCGGCCCTGACCCCCTGCGGGCACTGTCCTTGTTCCGAGTGCAGATCGTAGGCCCACCCGACGAGAGCCAAGTCGCTGCAAAGTTGTGGAAACCTACCGCGTAACTGGGTCTACTGCACAGCAAAGGAATTCTCCGCCTGTCCCCATCACAACCAGATGGACAAGATGGGGACTGACGGGTACCTCGGCATGGCAGAGAACGACCTTCTTGCTTTCAAGCGGGGATGGCTGCTAGTTGTGGGCTTAGCGGATGCGAGGATGCCACGCGAAGTTGACAGCTGGCAAACATCTGTGCACCTGGGGCGTCAGACATACACTGCAGAGTGCAGCAAGGTGGCCAAGTTTAAATTACTGGCCATCTTGGACTCTGCTTTTGTTCATGCACGAAGGGGTCGACTTATCGCAAGCTTGCCCGTTTTGGAGTGCTGACGGGCCTTGAAAAGTCCATCATGAGTGCATCCTGCAGGCTGGCTGGAAGCATGGCGAGAATGCATGTGTCAGTTGTCTGCAAGATTGAGAATCGAGCATGCATGGAAAATTGGGACTGCATATTTTGCAGAGAGAGAACTCCTGTATGAATTGAGTTTGGCAGGTGCAGCTTCCTTTTCGGGGGCGGGGCAGGTGGACGTGGTTTTGGTTTTGGTTCAGGCGCCTGGAAACCCGAACCCTGACTCCGCAATCCGTCCGACGATGTCCCCTGGAGAGGAGCAAGCAGGAAGTTTTCCGGGGCCAGAGTTTTCCCCTCAACAACAACTCCACCACAGCTCCAGTTACGACATTCACCATGACAAAACAATGACGCCGACGGAAGTAGATGGATTGTCCAGGTGCTGGAGATTGGACATGGCAAAGTGCTCCCCCTCAATTGCTTTTTGTCCTATTGGTGATTGGGTAACAGGAGTGCCGACTCACCGAAGATACCCCAGTCGCAAGCGGCTTTTTCATCATACGAAGTCACACCGACCGATGTGGCGCACGGCGAAGGCTGCTTGCTCTGCCAAGGAAGTCTCGCATCAGGCTTCTTGCACAATCTTGCACACAAATGCACCTGGTCTCTCAGCGCACACAGCTTTCCCAATCCCCACTTCGAGCTCGAGCTCAAGCTTCAGCCCTGCTGCCCTGTTGCGAGCGATGTTGCCGGAAGGCTGGAGGGCGAGACCCAAGAGCAGATCGTCCACCCCTCTTGCTGAGACGACATCGCCAGTCGATCATCCACGGTCGTGTCTGCAGCAGTCGCGAGTGGTGGCATACCACCACATTTTGCCTTCACCGAGTACACCCGGCACTGCAGCGCTGCAGCTGCAGCTGCAGCTCATTCAAAATGGCAAGCACTGAACAGATATCGCGCCTTCAGTCGAAGGAACAAAGCCTTTGTCGTGGGGGCTAGATATCGCCGGGCGACCTAAAGTAGCGTTGAACCGAACCAAGATTCGTCCCATGGGTAGGGGTTAGGATATCAACAAATATTTTTGAGCCTCACTGTCCGACGGGCAACCATTCACCACGCCGAAAAATTGCACGTTGGCAGTGCCGGATGGTCTCGACGGGCGATCCGGTCCTGGATCTTCTATGTCCCTGCAAGTGGCGCTTGATACCCACGTCGCAATCAAGATCGTGGTCGTATCTTCGGGGATATCTACAGAGCCTGCCCCCACTCGCGCTGTCACGCAAGTAGCTGTCGACTCTGTACCTGTGTGGCGCCGGACCTAACCTGAAAGCAATCAGGTACCCGCACCGCCCAGCCGATTCCACCCTGCCACCTTGAGAAATCCCGCTCTGGCCGAATGGCCGTTGCATCTAGAACACGGCACTTCCCCGGCAGTTCCATTCCTAATGCACGGTGACATCGCACTGACTGGTCACTACAGTACCGTGGGCGCCGCTTGAACCTCGATCTGCGTTGCCGTGCTCAGTGTAGCATCCTTGCCAGTTAGGGGGTAGCATCCAACAAATAGAGTGCACCAGCCACACCCTGGAGTTACATCCAACACTACAAGGGCTGCAACCACATGTTGCATCATCGCGACAACTCTCGGGTTGCCTCTGGCCAACGCAGCGCAGGTGTGAGAGGTTTGAGCGACCATACGTCAATGCAGGAACACAGCTGGAAATTCTTCGCCATTCCCTTTTGGGACGATATGGAGCATATGCACGAAAGCGGTCCCGGTGGAGCCCCTAGCTGCTTTTGCCGCAGAACGGTCTTGACAGCCGTGGTGGACTACATGTACTTGCGATAACAAGGCCAGAGCATGCCCAGGTCTTGTACCACCGTCGCAATTTGCTCTCAAAAGTTCCACAACTTCTCTTTGCTTAGCTGCAGGATCTTCCGGACTAAAAAGACTCTTGCCAGGTAGCGCGGTCACGGCATCGCCATAGGGCAGACACGGGAGCCTCCGTCCTCGATATCAAATCGTTGAGTGCGACCACACTTCGAAATCTATTCGGAGGCCGCTGCTCACAGCTTCCGCGCGGGATGAGATTTGTGATTTCAGCGAGAGAGAGCTGCTTTTCCTTGTCTGAGAGTCATTCTTTCCGGAAACTCACTATTCGACGCCCTTCAAGGCCCGACCGGTAACATCGGCTCATGTAGGGAGGAGGACAATGTCATTGATAGTGATCGGCAGAAAAGGAGAAAGGTTCAAATAGACCCCATATGTGCATCATGGCGACCAGACCCGCCCCACGGGGTCCTCTTCATCCCTATCCTACCTTCCCTTCCTCTGACTGACACCGACCTGCAACCTGTGGCACGCCGTCTCTTCCACAATGGTGTCGATAATGGGTCGTTCTATTCTTTCGTGTTTCACTTTCACGTTGTGGCTCGTCGGGACGGTCGCATTTCCCTACGAAGCTTCGCTGGCCGACTGGAACCTGAACCAGAACTCAGAGGCTGGCACTCCCCTCGACTACTGGGGAGAATGGGAAGGTCACACTTATACACCGTCGCCAGACAACTGGCGCATGCCGACCTACACGCTTGCATTGGACCGATTCTCGAACGGTGATCCTTCCAACGATGACATTAACGGCACCCGATTCGAACATGACTGGATGGCCAATCAGCTCCGATTCGGCGGAGACATCAAAGGAGTGATCGATAACCTGGACTATGTCCATGGCATGGGCATCAAGACGATCTATCTTATGGGAAGCCCTTTTATCAACCTGCCTTGGACAGCCGACAGTTATAGCCCTTTGGATCTCACATTGCTCGATCAACACCATGGTCGGATCCAGGAATGGAGAGAGCTCATCGACGCCATTCATGAGCGAGGCATGTATGTCATACTGGACAATACCTTGGCCACGTAAGTTTTATATACATGCTCCGAATCTAAACAGCAAGCTAACGCTCGATTCTCCAGACTTGGAGACCTTGTGGGTTTCAAAGGTAACCTGAACAAGACTGCTGCTTTCCAGTGGGACGAGTATGACTACGTGTGGAAGTACGACAGGCGCTATGTCGACTTTCAGCCAGGAAATGACATTGTCGACTGCACCTATCCTCGCATGTGGGACGATGATGGTTGGCAGATCACCATCAACCAGACCACGTGCCGTGATAGCGAGTTCGACCAGTACGGTGACTCGGCCAACACCGGGCATGTCATTGTGTACCAGAATCAGCTTGCAAAGTATGGTTCAGTCCAAGACAGGCTGCGCGACTGGCGCAGTGATGTTCTAGAGAAGATCAAGCATTTTTCATGCATCCAGATCGCCATGCTAGACATTGACGGGTTCAGAATGGACAAGGCTCTCCAGGTGACAGTGGATGCCTTGGCTGAGTTTGCCGACTACCAGCGCCAGTGTGCGAAGCGATATGGTAAAGAGAACTTCTACATTATTGGTGAAGTCGTGGGCACCGCTGCTCAATCCTCAGTGTACACCGGCCGTGGCAAGCAGCCAAACCATTACACCACCAATGCTACCGCTGCTGCCTTGTCTACGAACACCACAGATCCTAACAGCTTCATCCGCGACTTTGGGAAATCTGCTCTGGATGGCACTGCATTCAGTTATATCATTTACGGAGGGATGACAAGATTCCTTGGGTGAGCTCTAAACAGCGGATTTATGTTTACAGGCCCACAAGCTAACCATTGCATGCAGACTTGATGGCTACACTGGTCTAGATGGAACAGATTTTGTGGAATTCTGGAATCAGATGCTTGTTCAGAACGACTTTATCAATGCCAATACGGGAAAGTTCGATCCGCGAGCGGTGATCGGCATGACCAGCCAAGACGTCTTCCGCTGGCCGGCCATCAAGAATGGCACACAGAGACAGCTCCTTGGACAGTTCATCACCACTCTGGAGATCCCCGGAACACCAGCTCTCTACTGGGGGGAGGAACAGAGCCTGTACCTCCTTGACAGCACATCCTCTGACTTTCTCTACGGGAGACAGCCGATGAGCAGCAGTCCGGGATGGCAGCTTCACGGCTGTTACCACGTTGGAGACGACACTTACTATGGTGACTTCCCCGACGGCCCAGCCAAGACTGGCTGCCATGACGACGCCGTCAGCCTCGACCACAAGGACCCCTCGCATCCCACCAGGAACGTCATCAAGCGGATGTTTGAGATGAGGCAGCAGTACCCTGTGCTCAATGATGGGTTCATGCTCAAGACTCTGTCGAACCAAACCAACGATGTCTACCTTCCCGGCAGCGCAGACGTTCCCAGCACTTTTGGTGTGTGGAGCGTTTGGCGACACCAGTTGGATGGCGCACAGGACTTGGAGACACCCGATGCTGATGGCAATGAGGGAGTCTGGCTTGTCTACTCCAACCTGAACCGGAGTGAAGAATTCACTTTCGACTGCCAGGATGAATCGGACGCCTTGGTTTCCCCTTTCGCTGTCGGTACCACAGTGAAGAATTTATTCTATCCTTACGATGAACATGTTCTGCAGAACTCATCCGTCATTGTGGATGGTTTGACAGGACTGCGAGGATGTCTGTCAAATCTAACCATGGAATCCTGGGGTTACAGAGCTTACGTTCCCAAGGCAAGCTTCATCGACCCGGCGCCAACTGTTACCCGTGTGGTTCCCTCGCACGACGAGAGACTCACAGCAACTGTGGAGCTCGGTGAGAAACAGACTATCCCGATTGAAGTCCATTTCTCCCAGGCCATGGACTGCGACTCCGTCACTAGCGCACTCTCTGTCAACTCAACATCGTCGGATGGGACAGTAGCGCGGATCAGCAGTGACACTATTGCGTGCGTCAGCCTTAATGCGGCTGAAGGCACGCAATATGTGGGCCAGCCTGCCGGCCTCTGGAAGATCACCGCTGATCTTGAAAATGTGTCGCACGGGATCCACTCCCTCACCATCACTAACGCCTCCACTTCCCTTGGCACCTACACCAATACGATCGACCGCTTCATGTTCCGGATCGGCGCCAGTGATAATCCTGTCGTCTTTCCCCAGACGGGTAACTACTCCAACAGCCTCTTGCACCGCGACGAGTCTACCAACCAGCTCTACGTCTCACAGCGTGCCGCTGGTGCAGATAAGTTCCGCTACTCTACCACTTGGGGGTCAAGCTGGAGCAAATGGCTCGACTACACCAATGGCAATGTCACCATCGAAGACCAGACTTGGTCTGGGACTTCGCGACAAGCTTGGGACGGGGAGCACGTCGTGGTCCAATACTGGAGCCGGTTGGCCAGCAGCAGCGACCACATGCAGCACGGCGATCTGGTGCACGGCGACCTAGCATCCCACAAGCCACGCCGCTGGCCGCACGCTTTCATCCTGGGGTCCTGGAACGAGTGGGGATACGATGATGGCCTGGTAAACAATATGCGCCTGACTCATCCTACCATCGATGATGGCAACTCCACCGGCAGCAACTGGGCCTTTGACCTGGAGGCTGAGTGGCCCACTCAGCTCCAAGTCAACGTCTGGGGCATGAACCCCAACGGCCTCCCCGACAAGACGCAGCAGTTTGGCGATGTTGACGGTGACAATGTTCTCGACTGGCTCAAGCCCGACACCTTGGCAGACAATGTCATCAATATCACCAAAGGCCCTGGCATGCCGTACGTTGGTTGGCGTCTGCTGGTCAATGATGGCACCTGGAATTACCGGGTGGTGCCGGCGGGCTCCGGGTGGTTTCAGCTTGTGCTCTCCATACTTCTTGGAGTGGTGCCGTTGCTGTGTGCCTGTCTTGCCCTCTGGACATTCAAGCGATCTTATTATCAGGTCAAGTTCAACCAGATAGGCATCGACACCAGTGGTGGCTTCTGGAAGGACACAGCGTCTAAGCTGAAGCGGTCTAGCCACCGCGAGATGGCCCAAAAGGAGAAGTCCCCAGCCACAGCACCAACTGCTCCCACGTCAACAGCTGCTACAACAACAGCTCTCGCTGAAGCCTCACAGGCGCCCCGTCGCACTACTCTTATTGCCACCATGGAGTACGAGATCGATGATTGGGACATCAAGATCAAGATCGGCGGTCTTGGAAAAATGGCCTCGCTGATGGGCAGCTCCGCGCTCGCACATCAGAACCTCATCTGGGTGGTCCCTTGCGTCGGCGGCATCGAATATCCGGTGGATACTGTTGGCGATCCAATAGTAGTCACCATCAACAAAGCTCGTTATATCGTCAACGTCCAGTACCACCAGGTCCGCAACATCACCTTCGTTCTCCTCGACGCGCCAGTCTTTAGAGCTCAGACCAAAGCCGACCCATACCCGGCTCGCATGGACGACATTGAATCTGCCATCTACTACAGCGCTTGGAACGCTTGCATTGCGGAGACACTGCGGCGCTTTCCCGTCGACCTGTATCACATCAACGACTATCATGGCACTCTTGCACCGCTCTATCTTCTCCCTAAGACGGTCCCCGTCTCCTTGTCGCTCCATAACGCAGAGTTCCAAGGAATGTGGTCCCTGCGCACAAAGGGCGAGATGGACGAGATCACAGAGGTCTTCAACCTGCCCAGGGAGACGGTCAAGACGTACATCCAATTCGACAAGGTGTTCAACATGCTTTACGCGGCTGCTAGCTATATTCGCCAGTTTCAAGGCGGTTTTGGTGCCGTCGGTGTCTCCAAAAAGTACGGAGCCCGCGCCTATAAGAGGTATCCCATTTTCTGGGGCCTGCACGAGATCGGCTCCCTGCCAAACCCGGATCCCGATGACATGGCTGACTGGAACGCTGGTATGGCCAAAGAAATCGGAACCATGGATGTCGCTGTCGACGAGGAAGCGGAGGAGAAGAGGGGCGAGTTGAGGGTGCAGGCCCAGAGATGGGCCGGCTTGGAGGAGAACCCTAATGTGAGTGACCACTGTATTCTTCTCTTCTGATTTCTGATGCTGACTCTCGCGAAAAGGCCCAGCTTTTTGTCTTCGTCGGCCGTTGGTCTCTGCAGAAGGGGATTGATCTCATCGCGGATGTCTTCCCTGCCATTCTGGACAAGCACAAGGACGTACAGCTCATATGTCTCGGCCCCACAATCGACAACCACGGCAAGTTCGCCGCGTTGAAGTTACAAAAGACAATGGAAAGATACCCTGGCCGGGTCTACTCCAAGCCTGAGTTCGTTTCGATCCCTCCCTACGTCTTCAGTGGAGCAGAGTTCGCCCTGATGCCATCTCGAGACGAGCCATTCGGCCTCGTCGCCGTCGAGTTTGGCAGGAAAGGCGCACTCTGTGTGGGATCCCGTGTTGGTGGCCTGGGGCAGATGCCGGGTTGGTGGTTTACAATCGAGTCAACCGAGACCAAGCACCTTTTGCGCCAGTTCAAGTCCACTATCAAATCTGCCCTCTCTTCTTCCGAGGAGACAAGGCGACTGATGAGAGCGAGATCCCTCGTCCAACGCTTCCCGGTGATGCAGTGGGTCCAAGACCTAGACACTCTGCAAACCCGATCCATCGAAGCCCACGACAGTGTCAGGCGAGGCTCAACCTTCAACCTCCTGATCCCTGGAACACGGTCGTCCTCAGTGACCTCACTCGCGTTGCATCCTCCTCAGCCTGCCCCAACACTGCCGAATTCGCCCACGATCAGCACACCCCACACAGCAGCTTCGACGGCGTTTCCGAGCAGGGTTGGTAGCCGAGCGACGAGTCCGACTCGTGGATTCAGCTCGGCGAGACGGACTCTCACTCACACCCCTTCGATGCTCTCCATTTCGACGGCATCTGAACCTGGATCAGGGGCGGCAACGCCAAGAACTCCCACTGCTACTTTTGCACCGCGGAACAAGTCCTTCTCTGCTCTCGGTAAACTCTTGTCCAAGAGGTTGGATGCTCTTACAGAGCTTGATAGGACGCAATCCCAGATGGAGGCCAACGAGTTCCCCAGTGAAGGACAGAGCTCGAACAGATCATCCTCTGGAAACGACCCGGACGAGTCCCTTACCAATAGCTTGCCAACAGCCAACCAGTCTGTCCTTACCCTCGATACTGTCGTCGGCGGACGCAGTGATTTCAAGCTACAGAACGTGGAGCCTTTCTTTAATGACCCCAAGGGTGAATATTACAGCTCATTTTCGAAGCTCATCGACTCCCACAAGGGCAACCTGTCCGCGGACAAGCTCTGCGTGGAGGACTACATCCGCTCTTCGGAAAAGAACTGGTTTGCTCGCTTTCACGATGCCAAGCTAGGCAAGACCCCGAAGCCCGTCGTCAATGTGTCTTCCAGGTCAACATCGGCCGCCAGCAGCCGTGATGATGGAAGTGTCCAGGTCAACGAGTTCAACCTGCGCCCAGATTATAAGCCTCCAACAGGCCTGAGGAAACTCATGCTCGCCAAGATTGGTGACTGGCCTGTTTACGCTTTCCTCCTCGCCCTCGGACAGATTATCGCCGCCAACTCTTACCAGATCACTCTGCTCACTGGGCAGAATGGCCAGAGCGCACAGCAGGTGTACATCACCTCAGGCATTTACCTTGGCGGATCGATATTCTGGTGGATCTTGTTCCGCAACATGAAACTTTACATATCGTTGTCCCTAGCCTTTGTCTTCTACGGTGCGGCTTTCCTCATCCTCGGTCTGATCCCATTCGCGACCTCGCCGCTTGATATTGTGGCCCTGCAGTACACCGCAACCGGCCTCTACGCAGTCGGCTCGGCCAGCGGGTTCCTCTTCTTCACCCAGAACTTCCTCACCGAGGGTGGGAATCCGGTGCGGTCGTGGATGTTCCGAGCATGCACCATCCAGGGCACGCAGCAGATCTACATCGCCGCGCTATGGTACTGGGGTTCGTACGCGACTAAGCTGCGCAACAGCGGCTACACGCTCATCTCGTCATCTTCGCGCACCGTGACGTGCGTGACGCTGCCCATCGCGGTGCTCTTGTGGGCCGTCGCCATCACGCTCTTCGCAGGCCTCCCCGACGCGTACCGCAGCAGGCCGGGCTACGTCTCGGCCTTCTACCGCTCTATTCTGCGCCGTAGGATCGTGGTGTGGTTCCTCGTTGTCGCTGCTATTCAGAACTACTTCCTCTCAGCCCCCTACGGCCGCAGCTGGAGCTACCTGTGGTCCAGCACCGTCGCGCCCGCGTGGAGCATCGCTGTCCTGGCCATCTTCTTCTTCGTCGTCGTCTGGGCCGCCATACTCGCCGCCATGGCGTACCTCTCCAACGAGCACTCGTGGGCGCTGCCGCTATTCGCCATCGGCCTCGGCGCCCCGCGCTGGGCGCAGCTCCTGTGGGGCACCAGCGGCGTCGGCCTCTACCTCCCGTGGGTGGGCAGCGACCTCGCCGGCGCTCTCCTCGGCCGCAGCCTGTGGCTCTGGCTCCGCGTGCTGGACGCCCTGCAGGGGGTGGGCTTCGGCATGATCCTGCTGCAGACGCTGGGGCGGTTCCATGTCAGCTGGACCGTGTTTGGCGCGCAAGTCATTGGGTCCATCGGTACCATTGCCGCGCGGGCGAGTGCACCCGATAAGATCGGCCCGGGGCCCGTCTTCCCCAACCTGGCGTTGCACCTGTGGGAGGGGCTGAACAATGTCTGGTTCTGGGTCCCGCTGTTGCTACAGCTTCTTGTTTGCGTGGGTTTCTTTGTGTTCTTCAGAAAGGAACAGCTGTTCAAGCCATAAGGGCATTTTGTTTATGAGTTACGAGGATAACTATTTGGTCTCTTACTCTCTTGCGTTTTCATTTCGATACCATTTTTGCGGAAAGGAATTATAGACATAGACTTATGTGGTCCGGTATCTAGGCTGGTAATGTCGATATGTAATGACCATGATCAAACAAATATACAGAGTACTGCTCATCTATGTGTTCCGGTCCTATGCATTAATCATTGCAAAGTAATCCACATTCGGCGTCGCCTCGCCAAAGCTCGCCGGCGCATTGACAACACTCGCCCTCCAAGCCGCGTCCAAGGTCTCGGCGGTGTCTCTGGTGACCTTGAGCTGCACGCTGTAGCCCGGCCTCAGTATCTCGGTCATGTCCTGGGCCCACTTCCACGGCGCGGCCGTCCCGCCTGGCACACTGTTGAAGTATTCCCAGCCCATGATGCCGCCGATGGTGCCGTACTGGGCTGTCAAGGCGCTGACCGTCTGGTTGAGGTCTTCTACGCTGGTGAAACCGCCCCCGTTGACGGGGTTGGTGAGCTGGCCTGCCACGATATCCTTTGGGTCCCATCCGTTCGTGATCACTCTTTGGTAGGATATCGGGCTCGACATGGTGCCGAAGCCGCTGCTGTTGGCGGTGATTCGCGGGTCAGTACAATGTTCTCTGAGCTTGGGAATGAGACGACCTGGTTGTCTTAAAATTCGAGCTCTCTTGTCGCCCAGCCTTGGCAGTTGAAGAGTCAAGGCAAGGCCCGATGGAATCTGACTTACTAGAATTGAGCATTGTAAAAACCGATCATGTCCTGTCCCGAAGCAGTCCTCGCTGCAGCCTCCAAGGTCTCGTAGTTAAACCCGGACAGATTTCCCTGGTTCGACAGCGCCGAGGCCACGGGAGCAAGTGTGATAATAAAGTCTTCGCCAAAATCAGCGTGCAGTCGCGTCACGAGCCTCGTGATCCCGGCCTGCGACATGTACTGCTCGACGTCGAGGTCCATGCCCTGCAGGCCGTACTGCACGATCGTGTCGTGCAGCTGCGCGTAGTAGTGCTCAAAGGTGGCCTCGTCCGTGCTGTCCAGGGTGTTGGAGTCGAAGGAGCCGGGTGCAGCACCGCCTATCATCCCCATCACTTTTACGCCGGCCTCTTTCATCACAATTGTTTCATTCCATAGCGTGGAGAAAAGGGGGTAGTATGGTGGGTAGTCATTGAGGTGGATTTCACTGTCATAGTTGATGTGGAAGGAGCAGACGATAAGATGGGTTAAGGCGATGTCCAGTTCTGTGATCAGCGGAAGCATGGAGATCGGTTCCCCTGTTGCACTATCGTGAGTCGTCTGGAAGTAGATGACCAGGCGTGGCAGTTCTGGATAGACCGCGACGGAGGAGGCATCTTGAACGGGCAGGGAAGAGCCGAAGCTCACGAAGAGAGCAAGGACACTAGAAAAAGCCGAAAATTTCATGATGCCTCAATTATCCCGATTCTGTCACCAAGTCTCCTAATTCTAGTTGGGCCCTTTTTCAGGCGGACTATCGACGACTTTTGTACACGACCGCCCCACCCGACGTACAATATGGAAAGCTGCTATACCTTCCAAGATCTATGTTACATCCAGCCCACTATCATGGAACGCAACGTCGGCTGCCCTGTCATGCTGTCGCATTTTCGGCATCGCCAAGTTACATTCCAGCACACGATACCAAGATGGCACCTCGACCATCTGGCCACGTGAGCATGGTGTACATGTGGGCACGACGGCAGGGTCCTGCGCAGATATCGAAGCGTGTCTTTTATCGTCTTTGATTGGACGGGATGTTGTTGAACTGTCATGTTCCCTCTGTCTCTCTTGACTCTGCACTCAGTAAGCGCAGCATACACTACACATGCATGCAGGGTCTCGTGGATGCCGCATTGCCGGATCCCCATTCGGCACGCTTCTGGCGGATGGCGGTGCCAGCACATTGGAGACTCGGGTCATATTGTAACCTCATGGCTGTCCTTGTGAGACGGTCCAAGGAACTGTAGCTTCCTCTTCTGGCAGCCTGTGGCACGAAATCGGCAAGAGAGAGGGTATGTTGAGTCGCATTGAGGCGTGCGTGTGTGTAGTATTGTTAAATGGCGGTCAAATTTTACAGGTGTGGAACCAATTTTTCCCATCTTGGATCATATGGCACGGAAACATTGAGAACGGTTGGTCCCTTCCACGTCCAGATAGGAAGGGTCCTAAAGAACCAGCTTATGCGACTCGGGCACTTATACCGAGCAACCTAAGCCTCAGGGATCTTCTTTGCTCGTAGGAACTTGTACTGGTGGTGGGGCCTGGGTAAGCCGCAGCCGCAGAGCTGTTGTTCCGGGCCACGGGAACATGTTTGGTGGGTTGCCAAGGCCAGAGATGTCAACCTGACAGCGAAAACGTCCTTGGAATGGCTAGCTCGGTCCGAGAAGGGCGAGGTATGACCATGGACTGGACAACAGTCGTGACTCGCGACAAGTACATAAGAAGCCTTTGAATGACACGCCGGCGGATTGACAACAAGAGCGTGAAATGGCATACAACGTTTTTTTAAGTGTATTTTTTTTTGTACCATTACAACATTTTTTAGTACTTATACTTAAAATGTATGTTTTCTCGGTCGGTCATATCACCTTCAGCGTTTAACTTCCCGAGTCGCTCACTCTCTACCTCGGAGATTCCTTGGCCGCGGATGATCTTCGCCCGCCTTCTGTTCTCCCAGATATCTGTGTTCGCAATTAGCACGCAACTCACCTCGCTTCCCAAAACACGCTAGATCTCCGACTTACAGTAGAACCGCCATGCCGCCATGCTGCAGAACTCAATGCAATAGAGGACGGCACAAGCAGTAAGCCCACGAATGTACCTTGGCGCGTCTGAGGCCACGAACATTTGAGCTCCTACGGCATTTCCAACACAGTAAGCAACAAACAAGACTGTGGATGTGACGGTCTTCTTCGTTCTTCCGGCGACGTTGGACGGCAGGAAGGTCCATATCACTGCAACACAGTCAGTCATTGTCAGATTGGCGAACATGATACTACTTACTAAGCCCGGGTAACGATCCAAAGACTTGCAAAATATACATGCCCCACCTAGTCCACTTCATGGAGTCGGTTGGAAGAAGAGCCAAAGCCATCATGCCACTGAAGGCTGGCAGGAGGGAGAACATCATCATCATGACTTGAGTCTGTTAGGGATGATTCTCGGAACGACAACTTCAGAGACTCACATCTAAGGTTGGGCTTCTGCAGCGTGACGTATCCGACAGCCAAGAACCAGCAGATGCTAACGCAATAGTATGGAGTAGACCCCTTTAGGAGCGTCTCCAACGGGGTGAAGCCGAATGACTTCCAGATCAACTTCGAAAATGTAGTATTCGCTCCGTTAGGCAGTGCGTTAATGATAGTAACGAAGAAGAAGAAGTACGTTTGGGGGTCTGTCAGCAGCTCCTTTGTCAGTCTCCACGTCCTTCACGGTGTCCTAAGTATCCAAGAAGACTATAACTTACCCTTGAAAGTGCTCCAAACTTGCTCCCATTTAAATTCTGACCGCTTGTTTCTATCGGAACCGGTTTGGTTTGCGACTACGCGAGCAATAGCCGCCTTCTTCTCGTCTTCGCTGAGCCATCCGACCTCGCGAGGTGTACCGAGGATGAACCAGACAAGGACTCCACATGCAATCGTCAGGCCGCCAAGAAAGAAGGAGATGCCTTTCCACTGTACGAGAGATTAGGTTACTTGGTCAATCTTCTGCAAGGGCCCAACATACTGCTGCAAGGCCATGGGGGTCTTTTTGTGCATGCAATCCGATCCCGTACATGCACAGACCGGTGATGATGTTCATGCCGGCGTTGGACGTCCCCCAGATCAGAGACCTCAATGTGTGCTCTTGCGAGGTGTACCAAGCTCCCGTGATCAGCATGAAGGTTGGCGAAATCGTGCATTCCAAAGCTCCTTGGAGGGTGCGAAGGATCATGAGGTGCGCGAAATTCTTTGCGAAGGCGATGCACAGTACAACGACACCCCATAGTACCACAACAACCGAAAGAAACTTTCCGGTGTGACTCTTTTGGATCAGCCAGTTACCGGGAAACTCGCATACCAAGTAAGAAAGATAGAAGATGGTGCTCAACCAGTTGAACTGCTCGCCAACCAAGCCGGTGTCTTCGCGAATGCCAAAAACGGCCTGGATACTGAGGGATGTCTTGTCGGCCTGCTGGGTTCCGTAGCACACCCACATCAATGGCAGCAGAAACAAATCGATCTTGATCCGCAATTTCCTATAATAGGAGTCGGAATATTCGGTCGCATCTTCGATGATGCCCTCAATGATGTCGCTGGGCTCGTCGTTAACATCCGACTTATCGGTCTTCTTGATTGCAGCCTCGGAAGTCATGTTCAAGTTAGCGTTGATGGTTCATGAGGGAAACACCACGCTATCTTGAGCAGAAGGTCGTAAAAGGTGGGAGGTCACCTATTGTTCGTAATTCTACGATGTAAATTCGCCGGAAATACTTCACTGAGAAGGAGTTGCTTCCTTATGACCAACAGGCATGAAAGCTGCGGTCACCGCATCTCCCTCCATCCTTATCAGCGCGCACGGGGGATCTGGTCTCCGCTGGACGATGTGTTGCCGCCTCGGCCGGACCTCCGCCGATCAAGCCGGCTAAGTGGTGATGTCGGAAATACCCCGGTTTCCTTGGATAAGCTGATTTGTGTGCGTTGGTAATGGGCTTAATTAGCATTGATTGGACATAGGGATCTTATTATCGTCAAACCCTGGAGACTATGCCATCTATTGGCCAATTGTTCAAAGTTCAAGAGACATCTGCGGCCCGGGACCCGGCCGGAGCCACCCTCCTCGATAGCAGCTCACGCCAAGTATACAACTCATTGCGTCTCATTGTAAGACCGCCGCAGGACGGAAACGAAGTGTTTTCAAATCGCTACTGAAACGCGTTGCTTATCTTGATTTGGAAAGTCCTCTCGACATACAGTCAAATCACATTCAGAAACATGTCGAATCAGATCAGACCACCTGTTGTTGATACAACGGGCAAGACACGGTTGCGCGAATCGCTGGAGAGGGCTAAGAGAGGTGAAGGCCCGAGTGTTGGTCAATGGCTTGAGTTTCCCGGCTACTCGCTCGCGAGGACAGTAGCTCCCCTGGGGGAGGACGTAAGTTGCAGAATATTCCCAGATTCAGAGCTCTGGGTCGGAGGCTCGACGGATGTTGACGTACTGTGATAGTGGATTCTGATCGATACGGAGCACGGGAACATTGACGATAGAGAAATGTATTTCCAGGTCGGCGCCATCTCGACATCAGGGGTGTCACCAATCGTGAGGATACCTGCATCTAAACACTGGATGATGAAGAGGGCACTGGACTGTGGTGCCCATGCCATAATGGTACCGATGTGCGAGACGAAGGTGAGTAAAGCATCTTGTCTCTTCGTCATTCACGGCTTAAAATTATTTCAGGAACAAGCCGAGGCGGTCGTTCGGGCGTGCAAGTACCGCTCCGCTCGATGGCCCCATGGTGTCCGCGGTGCCGGTGCCATGTTCGCACACTCCGCATTCAACCAAACTAGCCGCGAGTATTTGCTTAGCGCCAACAACAACGTTATGGTGTGTGTGCAAATCGAGAGTCAAAAGGCTGTGGATAATGTGGAGGAAATTGCTGCTGTTGATGGCATCGACATGCTGTTTATCGGCCCTAATGATCTCGCGGCCTCAATGGGCCATGTGGCGTTCGACCATGCTTCAATCCCCGAGGTTCAGGAAGCTATTGCTCGTGTTTTGAAGGCAGGACTAGATGCGGGCAAGTACGTCGGCCACTTCGCACTCAGTGCTCATGTTGCGGCGGCCAAGTACAAGCAAGGATTTCACTTCGTCAACTGCGGAGCGGACATCGTTGCCATCGCCGCGTGGATGTCTGTCGAAATGGAAAAGTTGAAGAGCTTGGTTTCCACAAAGACAGACGAGGATAAGATGAAGGAAGTAAATGACAACAAGAATGATTCGGATACAATGGATGACCCCAAGACCGCCGCCGCGTATAATTAGCCATGGTTCAATCTCACAACATTGATCACTGAGGCGCTCGAGGCGCAGCATATGCGAAGGAATATTAAGACACTCATTTCCAAATAGAAGCATATGGCATCCCCAGCTTATTCATGCTTGTTGGAATTGCTATGTCAATCCCAAGATGAAGATAAAACTGGATCCAAAGGATCAAATGGAAACAAGTCGGACCCAGGTATTTCGCCCCACAGAAAGCTGCTTCCAGCCCGGGGAGTGTTTGTGACCTCGAAGTCATCCAATGGCCTTTTTTTGGTGTTTCTCTTCTCGAGAGCTGGTGAAACACTGGACTGGCTTTGGCCAGCTCTGCGTTCGGGTGCCAGTTTGCTTCGTTGGTGCTGTAATAGCTGCTCGATGATAATCCGGCTTCGCTTGGCGCCAGACCATCGATCCTCCATATCCTTCAGAAATGTGACACATTTTCCTACATGATTAAGAATCTCTGGATTCCAGTGACTTAAAGGCGCACGTAGGCTATTTCATGTTACATGTCAGCGATCAGAGCAAATGCAATCATGGATTCCACGATTCAATTTTCTTACAGCACAATACCGGAAAGCGTCATGTAGTGAACCGAGAGAGCCAGATAATGTGAACTCGGAACCAAGTCTCGTACAATATCCGCTGCGTGAATGCACATTTGTGCCGCACTCACACATTGAGAGATGGCACCTGATATGTCTGCTCCCTCTTCCAGGGCCGCTGGTTTTGGGTAGTTCAAGAAGCAACTTGGCTCTTCAGTAAGTAAACTGTCATACAGGAGGTTGCGGAACAACTATACCTGTAAAGACTCATAAGAGACCCAGCATGTAGGATGAAGGTAATGACACACATGACCAAGGCAGGGTCGCCTGTTGCACTCTTCTCCATGCTGTTGGCGGAGAACTGAATGTGTGGCGGGAGGCTTGCCAGCCAGTTTCGTAGGGCCTGGTCGTATTTGTCAACACGAGAAAGAAATCTTTGCGTCTTGTCGGAGTCGGCAGATGCGAGTTTACGTAGATTCGAGGGCGAGTTCAAGTGCTGAATTTTGCCAGCCAGTCGGGATAGGCGGGCAAATGCCAGAAACCCGCTCATAATACATGACACATCGGATGGGTTGTCAGCCTTGGGCGGATGATGGAGTTTTGATTCTATGTATTGTAGTTCAAGGTCTTCGTCTGTTTTGTCGAGAGGCAACTCGCAGTCATAATCATCATCTTGTACAGCCATCGGACGGCCGAGACATATTGACGTAATTCTTTTGGTCAAATATCAGCTAAGGTAATATGATTAACCAATCATCCGGAGACCTACCTACCTGTCAAGAGTATATACGCACCACCAGACACGACAAGAGACTTGGAGTCGAAGAAACTCAGCATGTCTGTTGTCCGAGAGCTCTGGCGCCAGAGATAATATCTTACTATCGTCAACGACTTGAAAAAAATACACGAGTAAAGGATACGCACCGATCGGCTACTTAGGTGCAGTCCCATATCTTGGGCAGCTCTCACTGCTTGACCCGCCAAGTTCCAACTCTGGGACAAAGTATTCCATCCCGCGGAACACATTGATAGCAATGCCAAGCATTGAACCCTCTCAAGCGACGCTTCGCCAACAGAGGCGTAAAACGTGAGGAGTGCTTTCTGATAGTAGTCGATCCCGGGTAGCTCACCCCCAGATTTAGGCGGAAGGAGACTGGATGAGCACGCACAGACAGCGAAGAAAACCATCAAAAAACGGCGATGCGCTGGGGAAGAGCAATCATGGCCAGCCTTCAGTAACCCTTGGTACCGCCTCATGAAGTGGGGCCTGAAGAGAACAGGGAAGGTGTAGTGAAGTTTGTCAAAGTAGAGACTGATAAGGAGATCTGCAATGTACTGTGGAGGCCGCGGAAGATCTTCTGGCTTTGGTATGAAAGGCATCTCAGGCCACACTTTCCCACGGGCAAAAAGAGGAAGCTCGAAGTTATCGGTGCTCAGCGTATTTTGGCTAGCTCCCGTGGATGAAGGAGTTGTTGTCAAACCAGCAGGCAACAGACTCTTGGCAGCTTCAGTCAATATGTCGTGAGTCGCTCCGCCGATATACCTGACCTCAACATGAGATTTCGATTATGACCATGCAATACAGCGACTTACCTAGGACGGCCATACGAATCGCCCACAAAGGCACCAGCCTGGCCGACGTGCTCATCCTCCCGTTCCCCTGCGTTTTCATCGTGATGGTCATCATCGTTCGTGTCGGAATCTTCGCTGCCAGACGAGTTTTGTATTTCCTCGTTTACCGAATCTTGAATATTGGGCAGTGAGTTGAGAAGTTGAGCAGTTATCATCAGGTCCTCATTTTGGCTGGCGACGGAATCGGCCCTGGGTGACCGATGCATGCCCTCCAGCGACCGCGATAACTGTCTCGTGAGAGTCTCTAGCCTCTCACATAGGGAGTCCATCTTCTGGCAGCGCGCTTCAAAAGACGTAGTATAACTAGCAAGTCGTCAGTGAGAGTCTCTACTTTGTCATGTCACTGTTGTGAGGCTGGCTAGCGTCACTTACTATCGACTTGCTGATGCATTGTCTTTGGTTCCAGGAAACTCACAAGACTGGTCTCGGGAGCTGCAGTTGTGACAAGGCGATTTACCATCGCATTTGATCTATCATACACTTTAGCACCTAGGGTTATTTCTGAGTACTCCTCTTTACATCGTACCTTCTTTCGCCGGCACGCGAGGCAGGCTTGCCACACCCGACCGCCGGCCGGCTCGGCCGTAAGTGGGGCATCTGGACCGGCTCCGTCTCCGTCTCCGGCGCCGTGAGCTGACATCGAGTTGCTGAGCTTCGGAGAGAGACTTCTGTGACTTTCGTCGCGTATGATGTGTTCATCTGCCATGAAATCGCGTTGAAAACGATTGGATGCGAATGCGGAGTTCGTAGCGGAGAAGGTGAAGAGGCCGGCATATGCCGAGGTCTTATCTCCGCTTCACTCTGTCACGGAATCCCCAGCCCCACTACTCTTATCAGTTTGTTGCCAGAATCACTTGATTCTAGGCTACAAAAAGAATAACACGATCAGAATTGGTTTGGGTTGGTGACTGGTGTGGCCCTGCCTGCTGATGGGGATGCAGAGTGTACATTGGTGACCTGAGATAATTAACGTCTGGCTTGAGGTTGGGACCAGATGATTACTTCAAAGCCAGTCTTTCAATTGTACTATAAGAGAAACATAATACGAGGTAATTGAACTGTTCTGCAGTTATTGTACTGTGATCTGCGATTGGGGTATCTCCAAATGTCATTATGTCTGAATCTGTGCCAACCAGACGGTGTACCATCACACTCGACCAAGTTCTGTGGACATGCCTTCCAGCCCGACAATTGGAATGTCAGTTTCCACTGAGAGAACAGCTGAAAAAGATTGTATGCCGTGGGCAATCCGATATGTACATGTGACACAGAATTATAGAGTTTGTACGTGGTCCCCAAGGCTCGGATGTAGGACATATGGCAGGGTCCCTTGGTAGACTTACGTCCAAAAATTGCAGTGGCAGCTACCACTGATCATTCCACAATTCATTAAAGAGCCGTGTCTTGATTCAAATCTTTTTCAAGCCCAATAGCCCATCTATCTGTCCGAGTGTTCACCGCCAATACCTCGCCACAACCTTTGATAGACGCTCAACCCCGGTGTCGATCTGCTCTTTCTGCACAATGAATATCATTATTAGCACGCTGCGTTAGAAGTAACCCTGGAATGATGTAGGGGATCTAAGGCCATAGCTTACCGTCGGTGTTGCAAATGAGAAGCGGAAGTGCGCCGTTCGTGGGTCGGCACCACGTGCCTCGGTTGTCATCTTGTCCGGCCCTTGCCAGGCATGATAGTAGGATCCTGGGGTAAGCAGTACGAGCTCAGCAGCCCAGGCCTTCCACAACTCGTCTGCAAAGTCGTGCTCGGGATCTTTGCTGGCGCCTGACTTTTCGAGCTCTATAAATTCGTCAATACCACCGAAGTAGAACTTGCACCACACAAACATGCCAGCGCCAGGGTCCACGAAGCTGAACACTGGTCGCAGATCTCCGTCCTGCTGAGCTCGGAAGCATGCAACAAGACCTTGTGCTTGAGGCATCGGTGACTTCGCAGCGGGGAGAACGACAAAGTGTGCATGAAAAGCGTCAAGCAACCAGTCTCTCCTTTCACGATACTGGAACTGCAGGCTTTGAAGCCAGATAAGGTAACCGTCGATGCCCCAGCGTCGGAGCAAGCTGAGGACCAAAGCTTGACTGAGACCAGCTGGGTCTTGAGTCTCGACCTCTGTCGCGCGGAGAAGACGTTCAGTGAAAACAGGGTTGGCCACAAAGTAGCCCATGCGAAGTCCAGGGAACAGAGTCTTTGAGAAAGATTCGAGGCGTATCACGCGGCCCTGAACATCCATTGACAAAAATGTCGGAACCAGATTCTCGAGGAATTCCTTCTTCGGCTTGGGCTGAAATATGGGTTCTCTGGGGGTATTGTACCCGGGAAATTGCAAGAAATAGTACGGATCGTCCTCGACAATGATGATGTCTTCACGGAATCAGCATCCTCGAAATCTCAAAGGGGTTTATTTCCTACCGAACTCAACACATATTTCGTAGATCTCTCTCCGTCTTTGTGCTGAGATAGTAATGCCGGTCGGGTTGGATCCCACAGAAACCAGGTAGAGTCTTCTCCAAGTCAGTTACGAAAGCCAAGTACTGAGTGCTAGTTTTGAGACAACGTACACTCTGGGCCTGTGACCCCCTCTCTTCTCCTCATCCCAATTTTGGAGAGTAAACCTGAGATCCTGTGCCAAGAGACCATCGGCATCGGCCGAAATGGGTACGGCTTTGATCCCAAGAGGAATCCAAAGAGCCTGAGCTGAGGGATACGTAAACTCCTCGACTAGCACAAAGTCGTTCTCTTCACAGAGAAGACCGACGATCTTGGCCCATGCATTCGTGTTTCCGGGATGCAGCAAACATTCATAATCGCATGGAGGCGCGTGGACTTTCTCAGTCAACTCTTTCGCCAACTCAACCAGCTGACGATTGCCGGCTCCGGAACCTGTTCACATATTCAGTCTTATGTTGACATAAGTACCTAGGTATATTGGGCCTGAAAACTGCTTCCATACCATACTGCAAAAATTGAGACAACTCGAGATCGCCAGGTGATGCACCCCGGCCAAGGGTGAGACTTAGTATGTCCGGGTTCTCGGCCCCCACCTCGCGGTCTCCGGCGAGGGACGCCTCGGGAGTCAAACAACTGCATCTGACCTCTTCTAGTGGGAAAAGAGATGGGTGCGGAAGTCCTACGGGTTGTTTAAGTATTAGCAGTAAATGCACTGAAAACCAATGTGACATACCTCCAGCGAAACTGATCATGCCATCATGGCCCATGTACTTGATGATGTCTTTCAATGGCGAGGGATGGCGAGCTTTGCTCTTAGCATTGATGTGATGGGACAGGTCCACGTTGGTTGAACCTCGAACGATGCTGCCCATGTTGCCCGTTTAAGATAGAGCTGCGTGACTGACTGAGCGGGAAATTCTGGAAGCCCCGACGTGAAAGCGCGTCGTTAAAACAAGGTCGAAATCTCCCCTGAGCGTTGATGCGAGAGACTGTTTGAAGAGGTCAATACTCGGCGTCAGTGTTTATGAAGCTACCTGAGTAACCTGAACCGGCACTGCACTCAAGATCCATGGCCTCTTATGTGGTCCCTGGCCATTTTTGCCCTACGGAAGCCAATGCATTATGTGGTCAACATGCCTAAAGGGGCTTAGACGAGAAGTCTTCGGCCGGAGATCCGAGCCGAAGCAAATGCCTCATCAGAATGCCCGCCCCGGGGGGGGGGGCAGATGCCGGACCCGCGGAGACCAGATCTGCGGCCAATGATGTGCAAAGCAGCTCTTTCATAAGTCAATCTCGAGCGCTGGCAACAAAGGTTTTGGAAAGCCTCTCGACTCAGGCAGATTAATTTATGACCAAGATGGGCAACAACATTTCGTACCAGCAAATTCCGGTCGAGCTTAGTTTAGGCGACAGGGGCAAGATTCGCGGCCTTCAATTCGACAACAAGTCTCGCCGATTCACGGGCGTTCCCTATGCGTTTCCTCCGACCGGCGAGCACAGATGGCGCAAACCTCGACCACTGCCGACCTCATATTCATATAGTGATGGTAGTGGAGGTGCCTACGATGCGACGAAGTTCAAGGCGGTTTGCCCTCAGAAGGCTTTCCACGTGGGAAAATCCGATGGCCGGGGTGCTGCACAGAGCGAGGACTGCCTCTTTGTCAACATCTGGACTCCGGTGCTCAAGGATGGCAAGGAGGAGACAAAGAAGAAGTGGCCGGTGGAGCTTTGGATCCATGGCGGCTGGTTTCAGATGGGAGACCCGTCTCAGGAGCCGGGCATGGATGCGACCGAGCTCATATCAACGGGCGGACTCAATGCAATCGTCGTGGCCATCGGATACCGGCTGAATGTCTTTGGCTTCCTTGCTGGCGATGAGCTCCTCCACGAAAGCGAGGGTGAGGCGGGCGGAAACTTTGGTCTTTGGGATCAGCGGGTTGCGGCCGAGTGGGTTCGGGACTGGATTCCATACTTTGGTGGTGAATACCCTGCCCACCCAGAACTATTCTACATTGATTATTCGCAATCCATACCAAACTAACGTCGGGGCATTTTAGGTGACTCTGACAACATCACCCTCGCTGGTCGCAGCGCTGGTGCGTACAGTGCCGAAGCACAAATGTTGTACGACTTCCGTAAACCTGGGAATACATCCTCCCTTTATCGACGAATCTTCATGGACTCCAACGCGATCCCCGCGCAGCCCAAGTCCTTGGCAGATGTCCGGGGCCAGTTCGACGAGCTCTGCCAGTATTTCCAGATTCAAACAACCTTACCAGGTCCAGAGAAGCTCTCGGCTTTGCGCAAGGTTGGCCCGGATGCTCTCGTCAAGGCAATTCCTCATTTGAAGAACCACACTTTCCGGCCCGTTACGGACGAAATTTTTATACATTCAGGAATGATTGAGTATCTGCAAAGCAAGGAATTCGCCGACGAGTTTAGGATCAGAGGATACCAGATCTTGATTGGTGAAGTGCAGAACGAGGAAACTTTATACTCGTCATATAATGCCCCGACCGAGCCAAACGCAGAAGCCCTCAAGCTGCAAGTTTCAAATTACTACGCCCCTCAGGTGACCGATCGAATCATCCAGCAATACAAGTTGGCAGCGTCGGACAAGTTAGAACATTGGCAAAGGACTTTCGGTGAGACATTGCAGGCTTGACCCCAGGCTGCAGAGCCATCGCTGATACTCGTGAGTCTAGGAAATATTGTGTCCGACGGTCAAGTGCGTGCGCCGTCACGAGCTTTGGTCAAAGCATTAGTTGACAATGGCGTCGACCTGAAAGACGTATGGAGATATCACATCGCATATCGTTTGTCCTTCATCGATGAAGAGGTGGCCCCGGCCTCTTTCGGCGTTGCGCATGCGATGGACAGGCCGATTTGGAAGTAAGAGTTGCTCCCAATAGGAAGAACATTTGAGTCCCGGCAAGAAAAGAGAACTAACTTTGGCTCCACTAAATAGCTTCGGTATTTGCTACGGACCAACGCCCGCTGAGAGACAGCTGATGGAAGATTGGATCCAGATCTTGACTGCTTTTGTGAAGGATAACAAAAGATACGAGTTTGGCACGACGTCAATTGACCAAATGAAGGTTATGACCTCAGAGGGAAAAATTGAGATCCGGTCAGACGAAAGATGGGAGGAGCTGGTGAAGCTGGGAAACATCTTTGCGGGCAATTAAAATTTCCATTGGTAAAAGATACCTTGCCGTTCAAGTTTCCGCAATGTCTTTCGAAACCTTGAACTTCGTCCATTGAAGTCACTGACCCCCGTGTCATGTCAAGGGCAACTGCCGCTTCGAGGCTGTTCTGCCGCTATGGCACTGTGAAGCTCTCCGAGAACAAACTGTACGAGAATAATATGGCACGCGGATTTATGAGCGGTGAGAGCGCCTTAGCAATAATATTAGCTTTTAGTACTATTAAAACCAGAGTCTTCATTTTTAAAAAGCAAAAAGTATAGTATCAGCACGATCGGGTTGGACTGGACTTGTCCTCACCTGGACATGGCAGGCCTAGAATAGTCATGACCTCCCTCTAGGCACCTAGGTAAGCACCCGAAAAATCGCCATGATCTGACACATTTTAGAAGACCACGTTATCTAATGATGACATGCACTTGTGGAACAGGAATATGGAGATTACGAAATAAAATACAGAGCTGTGTATTCTGATAAAGTTGAGTACCACCATGAGGGGCTGTGTATAATTACACCAAGCTGGCCCCCACACGCCTTTAATATGCCTGCGTCCCCATGGTTACTTGTACACGCGGTAGTAGAAGGCAACTATTCGCAATCCTCTAGACAAACCACTTGTATATCAGACGTCTCCAGGTCGGGAAAGCCGCGACCCTGGCCTTGTAGGCGTTGATCTCATCCCAGTCGTGCTCACGGCGGCCTGTGTCAACGTCCATCTGCGCGGTGCGCAGCCAACCCTCCTTCTTCCAGAAGTATCCGCAGATCCAGAAAGCAAGGACCACTGGAAGCGCCAGCATAGCCATGAAGAAGTCCTCGGCCGTACCAACTCCGTCGATGCCTGGAGGGCAGATGGCGCTATAGAAAGAAGCGATCAGGACGAGAGCGCAGAGGATAAGACCCAACCATGAGCCATAAACACCACCAATGGCCCGGAAGGGGATCTCGTCCAAAGAGTGGCCGTGGTATTTCCATGCCTTGCGGAACCGGATGTGGGCCAAGCAGATAGAACCCCATGTGAAGAGCGCAGCGAGACCTGACAGCGCGACCAGCCAATCGAAGACCACCTCACCCTGAGCGTCCAGGTTGATGAAGCCGAGCAGACCACACACGAGGATGAGGCCGACGGAGAAGGTGGGGCGGCCGGCACGGTCCATGTACGTGAAGATCCTAGGAGCATAACCGAACTGGGCGAGGGCAGTCAGGGTACGTGAGCCACCGTAGACACCGGACACACCGATGGACATGACAGAAATGACGACGATGAAGTTGATGAAGTGGTTGAAGCCATTCAGACCAGCGTACTCGCCGACGAGCACAAACGGTGAGGCGGATACGTAGTTACCGTCGGCACCGAGCAGGCGCTCGTCATCAGAGGGGATGAGGAGACCGACGAACATGAGACCAAGGATGTAGAAGCTATCGCACAATTGGAATCAGCACATAGAAACGTGACAACAGGGCCCAACTAAGGGGTACACATCAACTTACAGGGTGATACGCCAGAAGACCTGCTTGATAGCACCAGGTAGGGCCTTGACGGGGTTCTTGGACTCGGCAGCCGCCAGACCAACGAGCTCAGTTCCGGAGAAGGAGAACGCGGCGGTGACGAAGACTGCGCAGAAGCCACGGAAGCCGTTCCGGAACGCACCCGGGTCCTGCCACGTCTTTGAGCCCTGGTACGTGTCGTAACGTCCTCCCTCAGGTCCACCACCGAGGACACAGACGAGTGCGATGATCATGAAGATGACAATGGCGCAGAGCTTCAGGAGTGCAGCCCAAAACTCCTCTTCGGCGAAACCGATAGCGCCAAACATCATGATGAGGGTGATGAGAATGAGGAAGACGGCGATCCACACTCCGACGTTTACATCTGGCGTCCAGTACGCCATGACGAGACCACAGACCGTTAATTCGAGAGGTAGCACGATAGCCCATTGGAAGACGTAGTTCCAGCCCATGGCGAAACCCCAGGACGGGTCGATGAAGCGAGTTGACAGTGTGTAGAAGCCACCGGAGACAGGGAACATGACAGCCATTTCACCAAGAGCGTACACTAGAGGATAGATTGGGTTAGTATTGAAGAAAAAAAAATCTAGGGTAGAGGAACAGCGTCCGTCAAAGACTTACCGACGTTGAACATCATGACACCGATAATGGCGAAATCGAGAAGCAGAGTGGCAGGGCCACCCTTTGAAAGGGCGCCGCCCGAGCCGACGAAGAAACCAGCACCAATTGAGCCACCTGAAGATGCCCGAGTCAGCTTTTTGGGAGCCCAATACTTGGGAGCGGAACGGGGAGCGAGCTCATACCGATAGAGATCATGTGCAGGTGGCGCGTCTTCATGGGCCGCTCAAGAGTGATGTTGGCACCCGAGTCCTTCTTCTGGAAGGACCGCAGGTTGAAGCCATTGCGGGTTGCCCAGCTCTCCTTCTCCTCAATCCGTCCGACCTCGCCATCGGAGGACGAGTCCTTCCGGTGGAGGACGGTGGGCGGGACAGATTCGCCCTTTTCTACCTCCGCCATGACGGGCTGTTGTGTCTTGGATCTTCTTGAACTTGAGAAAATAGGACCTTTACGACCCGTGGTGGCACGACGATAAACGTGGGCTCACGTGCGAGAGTGTGGCCGGTCGGGGCTGAAGAGAGAGATCTGAGACAAGAGACAGGCGAAGGAGACGAGGGCAAGGAATGCGTGTCGCCGGCGGGGGTAGACGTGCATTTATGCACACCCAGGGCGACACTCAGGGCGAGAGGCTTCTAGCCTGCTTCTGCCGAGCTTCCATGGCTTCTTGAGGCCCGGGGTGGCGCGCCCAGACATGTTCGCGCCAGAGTGATAGAGTTAGTTGGGTGCGCCTCGTATACGCTTTGGCGAGGAGGACCTTCCTCATTCTCCCTCCGCTTGCCTCCTTCTCGCGCTTGGCGAGAGCCGGCGGACAACCTTTAAGCAGGAGGACCGACGCCCCTAGCAAAAAAAAATTCCAGTGTGGCTTTCCTGGCGATCTGCCCATTCAGCGACCAACCCGGTTGTGTTGGATAGATATCGCGTGCGCGGACTGACGACGCAGGGCACCTGGAGGAATATCAGTTGTCTCCACTGATACTGCCGTCCGCGTGGGGAGACCCACCGTGCCCACGGCCTGGGGAAGACAGGAGCTGACCCCAAATGGTTGTTTGCCCCTCGAGAAGACCCAGCGAGAGGAGAGGGAAAAGTGGAGGCAGCCCAGACCGAGGAAGACCCGCTGTGAGGCCGATGCAGAGTCGCTGGTTGGTCCCTCGAGGGCGATAGGCGGCAGGGACAAGAGATAACGGTTGCAATGCCATGCAAAAAGTTGGAATTACCCAGCCTTGACTGGGCCTGGGCAAAGGCTGGGCAGCGTCCTTCGAATGAACGGCTCGCCTTGTCGTCTGCCGGAAGAGGAAGCTCAGTCTAGCCCCTTACTTGGCGTTTGTCCGGCCGGGACGCCCGCTGACAGCCGAACAGGCAGGACAGCCTGAGCAGGCAGCGAATGACCCGCGGGCCTGAACTATTGGATTATTACCGTCCCCTTCTGCACGGCGCCTGCTCGACGCCTCCTCGAGCCATACGGGCCCGGGGCATTGAAACAATTGGATCCAGAACGCCGGGCCTCGTGAGCGTGGGCGAATCGAGAGATACTGGCAGGATGCGCCAAGGCCGACCCCAACGCTGCCGAGCCTTGGCTACGTGCCCCAAGGCAAGGGGCTGGAGATAGTGACTTGTCTAGCTCAGTCATTAGATTGACTATCTGGACACTTTATACCAGACTGACTACTCAAAATCTTCCGCGCTTTGTCGACCTATCCAGTATCTATCTCTAAAATTGACCTGTAAGCACATTTGGCCACCGCCGAGCATGTCACACGATTCATCATGTGGCGATCCTGTCAGGGTGTTGCGATATCGTGCAGCTGCTCGCCCGACGGACCATCTTCCGCCTCCTCGGATGGCGGCCAATAGGCGGTATATGTTTGGGTTTCGAATGCAGCCCCCCTGCCGAGGTTGATGATATCGTGGATGTATCCGACAAGACCTGTCTGTGAAGATCGATCTGTCACTACCAAGATTTAGAATGCACCTAGACGTTTGGCCGTGCGTCCTGACAGCCTTACAGCATTGTGCAGCGGAAATTGTGCCAGTCGGACGTTGCATTTGCAACGAAGGGCCGCCGGCTAGACATCTACGTTGGGAATGTCCTTAGACCGAATGGAAGCATTTGTGTTGGCAACATAGACTTTTCCTGGGGCTGGGCGGACCTCAAGACGACCTCATGTAGTAGTAAGATCTATAAGCCGCCAATACCTTCCTTAAAGACTCCAGACCGAGCTTCAGAGATGAGCTTGTTGTACCTTGGATAGCCGAAAAGCTTATTCCGTGCACTAATTGTTTTACATAATGCGTAGATGGTAGCCTTGGGGTTGGGGGCGGAGCCCCTAGGATCACGACCCATAAGCACAAACCATACAATTGTCCATGCACGTAGGTGGATACCAGGAAAAGATATCATTGCGTAGATACGCTTCTCATATGCATAATATGGACCCTGGATTACATACAGATGGTGACACCAAGATATTGTTAAGCAGAGGAAATGCAGCTAGAATGATATAGTTATGTCTCTGGCAATTAGCAATATGACCCACAAATCCTAGACCAGCTGAGGTGTGTTCATTGTGGCTCTTTCTCTATCAGTTGGTTTGGAATGGGCTATCATGACATCGTACCCAATCTGACTAAACATATTGCTCATCTAGAAACATCGTTATTTACAGGTATCCCAACTACTGATCCCGTTCCTCAGGTGCCAGTCTGTCATTTTCTCCACAAGAACCGGATCGATATCACGATTGTCCTTGACAAATATCGTCTCATATGGATGAATATTGGTCCCATAATACTTCTTGTTATACAAAATGTCCTCAAACTGGCCATTCTTGCAGTATTGCTCGATTCCAGCACCGTCGGACAACTCGTAAGCCGTCATAAGCGCATCGACTGCATAGCCTTGCGACGTGATGAGCCTCGTGGATCCGAGCTCGGAATGGACAGCTGCGTCCATTGTCTCGTGGCAGAAGCTGAGTCCAACGGGGTCATCTACCGTGCCCCAGTGATCTTCCTGGGGCACAGAGTGGGCTAGCGCCGGGTCGAGCAGGATCCCCATGCCGACGTCGTCAGTAGCCCAAAGCATGGATTGGACATGCGGTGACGGCTGGCAGTTGGCGGTCGTGCCGACCAGTTTCACCGTGTCGGTGACACGGCTTAGGAAGATGTCCGTCCAGCATGCTGTGCTAGCGTAACGCGGCAGGAAAGGGCCCTTGATGCTGGCGTTCATGGTGATGAATCGCTTATACCGTTTCCAGAGATCGTCTTTCCGCAGGACTTCGCCCATGCCACCGAGGTCAAAACACGTGTTCTCGCGCTGGATAACCTTGATATTGGGATGCTCAGGTACAAGAGACATTGCGTCAGTCTTCCCATTGAACATGAAGATGAAGTCCGCCCCGCCGTGAATTCCTTTTTCCAGGAAGAATTTGAAGTTCTCCCGCGCCGTCTCAGATTCCGCGTAGGCGTAGAGTACGAGAGGCTTCATGGTACTGGTGGCTGTGGTAGCCGGGTGTGTTCCAGTGACGTGCTCGGCCTGGCCGCCTGGTGAAGTGTACTCTAGACTTGAGACCTTATCGCCGGGGCATGTATGTGAGCTTGCTGTGCTATTGGAGGCATATCGCGGTTAATGACTTACCATGCCGAGACTCTCCCTGAACACGAATAGCCAGATCACTGCAGAGAGGAGTACCCCGAGGATAATCACTCTCCAATAGGTTGGCACCGGCATGTTGGCCCAAGTGAAGCTGTAGTTGACTGTTCCAGCTATGAGAATTTGTCAAAGACGTTGAAATTTCGGGCGACGATGCTTTGGGAATACAGACAAAGCCTGGGCGGACGGAAGGAGCTAATTTTTCCCCCAAAACATGTGCTTTAGACTTGTCGTTGCCTGTTTAACGTGCTTGACTTGAGCCCGGCGGTAAAAATTGCGACCCCTGAGATTGGCGGTGGGCCTTGCGCGGCCTGGCCCACTCTGTGCTTCGCGAGGATTCAAATACGGTGAGATCAACCATTTTGCTTACCTAAGTGCTGTCTTGTGTGTTGGAACACGACGGCTACACACTTGCTGTGCCGCTTCCATGCATTCGCGAGGCGCCGCAATTTCTCTGCACAGCCAGTCGGCTGCGGCGCAGAGCGGGTAAGTCACTTTGCAATTGGATCAAAACCACCAACCTGGAGGGTTCCAAGATTTCCAACACAAGGCGGGCCCCATATTCCGCAGCAGTGGACACAAACAATTTGCAGAACCAACAGCAGCTGAGAATTTGGAAGTCGGAACTGAGTGGCACGCTTTTCTTCCCGAGTGATCTCTGTCATTGCTTTACCACTGAACTATCAACGTCCTGAAAAAATACGCGACTAATTAATTATTCATCAAAATCTCGCAAGCACAGTGACATCGGATGCATTGTTGGCAAGGTCCCATCGACCAGCCTTCACGAAAGCCTGCCAGTGGTGTGTCTTTCCCAACATTCCCTGTCTAAACAGCCGCGACTTGCTCATACCTGTCTGTTATCAGGTCCAAAGCTTGTTCATTACAGCCCATGCTCCCAGCAGAGCAACACGGCCAGCCCGATCCTGAGCCGGTCCTCCCGGGACATATTCCTACTCAAGGCTACCACTGGCCTATCCGCGGCTGCGACGATGAAGTCGATACACATTCCAGTCACACGATCGTCGATGGCCGAACCGGCAAGGAGGTGGTAAATACTGGTTATGAAGGTCTACAAGTCGACGAAGTCAACTTTCCTTATAGTTGCAAATCAGGGAGAAACGGGGCTGGCATGGAGACAGTAAACTTTGCGCCAAACGAAAAAGAAGTTGTCCCTGGCTCAGAACTCAACACAAAACGAAGAAGTCGAAAAAGGCTACTCCTCGCAGCTGTCGTCGGCTTGATAATTTTGATTATTGCCTCAGTTATTGGTGGTGTGCTGGGAGCAAGACAAGCACGTGGCACCAATTCAAGCAGCGCAGACGAGACATCTAATCAACCATCATCGACGTCAACTACAAGCGCCACGAACCCCTTGGCAACAAACCATGTAACACTCAGTTCGCTCAAGCAAGGGTCAAAGTTGTCAGTGGCAGCTTGGAGGAAGAGTCAAGGTCTTCAGGTCTTCCTGTATTATCTGAGCCAGAGTGGCAGCCTACGATGGTCAACCTACGATGACACGCAGAGCTCGTTCACGTACAACGGGTCATACTGGGGGGAGAGTGCGGAGGTAGAGATCGAATCACCAGAATCAGTTGCCCAAGATACTGGCTTAGCAGCTGGAATATTACTGTGGGACACCACGTACCAGGTGAGTTACCGTCTGTGATGGCTTCTCGCAAATGGCGAAGGCATTTTTTTTGTAGATATCGCGACTGACATAGCCATTTCATAGCCACAAATCGAGCTGTTTTATCTCAATTCGAATTACGAGCTTCGCGGAGCCTACAACACGAACAATGCCGCTCAATACCAGGCGGACAGCGTCAACAATGCCACCGTGGCTGCTGCTACAGGCAGCTCTCTGACGAGCTACTGGCCGTATTGTGCTTATGTCAACCAGAACGACGAGGTGGCAGTAGTGGGCAATGTGCCATACTCAGAAACAAGACTCTCGCCGACATCCAACTGGACCGTGACGACGCTGGCCAAGTCAGCCATGCCCGGAAGCAGACTGGCAATCGTCCCGCTGGTGTCCAATATGGCTGGTCTTCTGGATGCCGGTGGATACGGCGTGTTCTATCAAGACACGACTGGGAACCTTGTGTACACACAGCCGAACAGGGAAGCTGCAGATGCTAATGGCACTCTGGTAGATAGTTTGCCCACAGGTGAGTCAAGAGCAGGCTCAAAAGTCGAGGTCGCTAATCTTACCATCTGTCCAGATGCAGAATTCCCCTCGATCAGCCTAGCCGCTGGCGGTTCCTTTGCCGCTTTCACCACAACAAGGTCGGACAGCAGCCAGGGCCGTGTGAACACATACGTGCTGTATCAAGAGATATCGTCACGAATCAGTATGGTCTATCTCAACAATGACTCGAATTGGGTGATCAGCCAGCCTGAGGCTATGAGCATTGCAGATAATGGGACAGACATCGCTTGCTTGACTATGCCAATGTCACAGAACGACGACGATGGGAGGGAATTGGACCTCGAGGAAGCCTCGAGCCATGCTAATAGATGTTATTTCCAGCGTGATGGGTATATAAGGGAGTTTGCGTTGAGCGGGACCGAATGGATCGAACTTGGCACGATCCCGATGGACTGATTTCCTTTCTTTATATATTTGGCATCCCTGAGACAATCCTCATGAACATTGGGATTATTGGACCAGTATTTGATAATTATATTGTCGTTTTGTCTCTCTCAGGTCAACTGCTTGCTGCTGAGGCCGATAATAAATGGCCAGAGAGCCGATGAGCGACGGCCACCTTCAAAATAACATTGAGTATCTAGGTACTGTCGCCCCTGAGCCATGCTCGTCCACGCCGACTCCCTGAATCGTACACTTCAGCTATGGATTAAATAGTAGAGTGACTATGTCCTTTCTGCAAACTCCTACACACGCTCCTGATGGGCCGGCACTCTTTTTTGCTCTTCTAAGGCATTTTCTCGAATAGAAGACAAACAAAGGCAGATGCGGCGCATAACTGCTCAGTTAGCAACGAAGCCATGCAGAAGACAATGGCTTCAGTGATCATATACATTATCACGATCCTTAAATTTGTAAATACGAAAAACTTCTAGTATACAACGGGCGAATGAGACAAGTGCACTTGGCGTGGTCAGATGCACGCCTCGAACAATTTAAGGGGCCCCTGGGGAGGATTTAGCGCCGACATGCTGTTGCATCCACTACAGTACAGCCAACGTCCGCATTAGCGAGCGGGTCATGGGCGAATATAGCACAACTTGAACCAACACTCAACCAACCGCTTTGACAGAGTTTTCCGTGATGACCATCACATTTACTGCAATTGCACTGCACGTTGGCAGTGCTGACTTCTTTTAGAGACTGCCGTCAACTTGTCCAAGTATTCAATGCTTGGAGACATTTGGAGCCTATAGCAATAGGACATTCAGCATGCCTTCCATCCTCGCACTTGCCGTCGGCATTGCCGCTGCGACCTATGTACTCCTCGTCGCTCTCCTCCGATTCACGCAGGATGGCAAAGAGCCGACCTCAATCAGTGACACCATACCCTTCGTCACACCCATAATCAATATGGTATTAAAAGGGGGAGAATTTCACCGTCTCATGAGGTAATTATTTCGACATTCAGATCTCACATTGGGGAAACAGGGAACAATCTAACGGACTCTAGGGATAAATACAACCTGCCAATATACACTTTGCGATTGCCTGGTTCGCGACTGTATGTTGTGAACTCACCATCTCTTCTCACATCAATTCAAGCTCAATTCCGGGCCCTGTCCTTCACCGCCATCGAGGCCAATATAGCCGCCAATCTCCTTGGTTGTACAAAGGCGACGATCGACATCATAGGTCGCGATGTTACCAAGGATGAGGGCTACTTGATGAGGTTCCCCAAATACGTCCACTCTGCCTTAAGTCCGGGTCCTGGCCTGGACGCCATGAACAGAAGAGCCATTCAAGTCATTGCCAAGTCTCTTGACGAATGGTCTCAGAAGGGAGCTACGAAGATACAGCTATGGAAATGGGCTCGCCACGAGCTGCTCTTGGCGTCTACTGAGGGCGTCTATGGACCTAAAAACCCATTTCGTGATCCTGCTATGGAGGAAGCATGGTAGTAAGTCGTACTTGAGTTGCAATTTCAAGTCCGTTACTAACCGGCACAGCACATTTGAACCAAAAATGATGCTGTTCATCCTCAAGCTTTTCCCTCGCGTCTTCGCCAAGGAGAGTTTCAAAGCAAGGGAATACATGGCCAAGGTCTGGGAGGAGTATTTCGAGGCGGGCTCGTACCAGCAAGGTTCGGAGCTAGTGAAAGCCCGCGTCAAAATCAACAATGATTTCCAGATTCCCTTGAAGGAGACAGCAAGAATCGAGGTCGCGGGTAGTCAAGCCATCATCACAAACACTCTCCCGGGGACCTTTTGGATGGCGTACCACATTTTCTCAGACCCGGTGGTCCTCAAGTCGATCAGGAATGAGCTGTCGATAGGTGTGCAGCAGGATGATGATGGCACCCGTACCATCGATCTAGCCCACGTCAAATCGTCTTGTCCCATGTTGCTATCGACATTCAAGGAGATGATGCGTGTGCACTCTGTCAGCACGGCGACACGCATAGCCATGGAGGACTACCAACTCAACAATCAGTACCTCCTCAAGAAAGGAAGTACCATTATGATGCCGTCTACGGTGCAGCACACCAACCGGTCCGTCTGGGGTGAGACGGTCGATGAGTTCAACCACGAGAGATTCGTTCCTGGAAGCAAACGCGTCAACCCGGTCGCTTTCCGGGGTTTTGGAGGGGGTACCACATTATGCCCAGGACGGCACTTCGCATCCACCGAGATCCTCATGTTCTCGGCTCTGTTGGTCCTTCGGTTTGATCTTCATCCTGTGGATGGCAAGTGGGCTGCTCCTGCGACGGCCAAGTCGCCGATGGTGAATGCGCTGCCCGTGCCTGATTGGGATATCAATGTTGAGATGCGACCTAAGGACAACAATGCGTGGAGAGTGTCATTCTCTGGATACGAAAAGGGAATGGAGATAGCAGCCGAGGACATTGAAGGTGTCAGCCCTGGCTTAGGACATTGATCAATAACTCGAGCCTCCATCTGGTGGAAAAGACAAAATAAGTCTCTTGGGCTTCAGTAAGATACACCACATGTGGAGTGAACAGCCTCGACCACATGCAACACGAATGCACTAGATCTGAACGATCAATTGGTAGTGCCTCGAATGAGTGGTTCCCAGAAGCCTAAAGTAAAGCTCCACTTGCATTATCACTCAAGCTGGGAATCGCAGGTGGTAATTGGCTCCACTCCAGGCGGCTGACTACAAGTAGCTTAGCGAAGGATTTCAACGCTTAATGCGTAGGTCGGTCGCTTCAAGTTCTGCCTGTTCAGCTTACGTGGATATTTTTTCTGTGTCAATCGTCATCTTCTTAACCGTTTCCTCAAGCAGGCGTCCAGGTCTGCTTTGAATTTGGCCGTCTTAGACGTTATTGCACTATGGCGGCGCAGAACTCAAGCCCCGTCTGGTTGGAGTGCCTCAAGTCACGCAACAAGACAACCTTATGTGAGCTTTGCCGAGGTCTCACGATAGCCAAACTTCGCCCTCCGGACTTCTATCGCCACGCAGAAAATAGAGCCGCCCTCCAATATTCTGCCGAGAATTGTCGTCTTTGCGCAATTATTGAGCGTGCAATCTGGCGTGAAGGCTTCGGGAAAGAGCATGGGCCACAGCTTCAGTTTGAGGGTGCCGTTGATACTGGCTGGTTCGTCAGCGAGGAAGAGAAGGTGGAAAGGGATTCCTGTGCCGTGAAACTGGCGCTCGTTCCTGACAACTGGGCCGAGGAGCCCGCAAATAAAGCACCAAAGAAAGCACCTGGGTATGCATACATAGGAGTGTGGCTGAAAAGCAAGTGGAATGTGACGGATTTGCACCTTGTCGTGGAAGAGCGTGACCCACTAGGGCGGCGCAGTTGTGCAGCTGACAATTTCCATATATCTGGCCGAACGATCGCCACTCAGGATGTACCAAACGACGCCCTGTTTGATGTCGTCCGCTCCTGGATGGACAAATGTCACAAACGGCACAAGGTCTGCGCTCCAACTCCTGGGAACGAACCCCCATTGCTCCCGAATAGGGTCATAGATGTCACTCAGAATGGCTCAGACCCGCGTTTGGTTGTCTCAGAGGGCCAAAGAGGACATTATGCGGCATTGAGTCACTGCTGGGGTGGCTTGCAACTCCTCCAAACCAGAGTTGCGACATTGCCGCAATACCAGGATTGTATTCCCATGGACGAATTGCCAAAATCTTTCAAGGACGCCATCGTTATCGCGAGAAAGCTGAGAATCCCCTTCTTGTGGATTGACAGCCTATGCATAGTTCAAGACTCAGAACAAGACTGGCACCACGAGTCTGCCCTGATGAGCTTGATCTACCGAAACAGCATGCTCACGATCTCGGCTACGGGTGCTGTGGATGGCTCGCGCGGCTGCTTTATCCCCGAGGAGCATTCCGAGATTGTTCAGCTACCGCAAACGTTCTCTGATATCGGTGGCAAGGCATACGTCACAGGTAGCAGACTCAATACTTACGGCCCGCCTTGGTCTGACAAGGTAGCCAGCGGGCCGTTGTTTCGGAGAGCTTGGGCATTGCAAGAGAGGTGTCTCTCAAGAAGGATCTTGCATTGCTGTACAGGACAATGGGTATGGGAGTGTTGCGAGAAGATAGAGGCGCAGTATGGCTACTCTGAAGAGAGAAGCAATGCGTGGCATGCCGCATTCTTGGGGAGAATCGGAGCGATGAAGAGAGCTTATGAGGGTGTTTACGAATTCGAGAATTACACAGAGGAGGACAGCGATACTGGCGAGAGCGAAGATACCGGAACAAGAGTGGAGGACCGCGAACAGCATGAAGCTCAAAGCCTGCCAGCTGATCAACTGGTACATCAAGAAAATGAAATCAAAGAAGATGATGGCAGGACCATGCAAGAGTCGGACGAAAGCGCTCTCGCGAGAATGGAAGATTTCCATATCGAAACGCCTCCAGAACAGGAGGGAGAACAGGAGGAACAAGTGAGCCGCAGCTTTGTCGTCTCTCTCATGGAACCCCCAAATGGCCGCTCAACATATATATTCGACCTCAGAACAGGCGGAGGGAACCCTCCCCTGATACCCATTTTGCTCGATCGCCCGACAGACAACGACCTCTACGACTTTCTCGACGTAGCGTCGCGGCACTGCCGGTACCAGATATGGTACGACCTTGTTACCAGCTACACGGGCCGAGGTTTGACCAAGAGCAGCGACAAGCTGCCCGCGATAGCTGGCCTCGCTGCAACGATCCACGAAATCACACAGGACTCCTATTCTGCCGGGCACTGGCGTGTTGAGCTCGAGCGCAGCCTTTTCTGGCGCACCGACCAGGACGTTGTGAGCCCAGAGCCTGCTAGGTGCCGCGACTATAGAGCTCCGTCGTGGGCGTGGCCAAGCATAGATGGCATGGTGTGTTGGACATGGCCGGATCTCAGCCCAGGCGTTGGGGAAGAGGCACCGCTTAAGATTGTGGACGTGGGTGTTGAGTTGATTGCAGGAGTTGACAATCCTTTTGGCCCGGTTGCGGGTGGGACATTAACGGTTGAAGGCAGGACAATTTGGATTTGGTGGGATGAAGATGCGAATGCATATATCGCTAGCGGCTTCAAAGATACTTCAGCCAAAGCTGTTGACTCTGAGAGCACTCAAAGGCTGCACATCCGCAACAGAATTGGCAATATTGTTGGGTCTTGGGAATGCGACGACACGCTGAACACCGTGCTCCCGGCCACCAAGATCACGCCTGGCATTACCCTGGAGGAACTTGCAGATAGAAGGGTCCCTTTTCACGGTTACGCACGATGGGCCACCAAGGCAATTGATGCAATCGACCCGGAAGAGCGATTCACGGCGTTACCTCCCGAGCTCCTCTGTCTCCGGGGGCCCACTACATACACACAAGAGAGGGACGAGGCAAATGAGTCTGATGGGGACGAAAAAGAGGCCAAGTTTACAACCAGATACAGCATCGAGACGATTCTTCTGGCCAGGACAGAGGATCCTTTGGTGAAGGTGTTTCGCAGAGTTGGAGCAGCAGCCTTTTCTTCTTGGGACGAGAGTGAAGAAACGGTCGAGACAATCACCATTATTTAGTATATGCCACCGGTTAGAACTAAGTCAAGCATTTATTTGCGCTGTCACTGTTCCGAGTGTGGTCAGCAATGAACATGTTAGCAGTAGGCATACCATCTCATTCCTTCATGCCAAGGAAGCCCACCAATTGTAAGCAGTGAACACAGTCATAAAATAGGAACAAGAAGCTGCAGTGATGTATCTGTTCTAAGGCGTCGACCACAGCTTAGGCAAATAATTTCCAAGGGCTTATACAAGTTACTGGTACACCAAAGTATGCTGAAGCCTCCGCTTTCACTGAAGTCCCTTGTTTCTTGCATGGCAATTTACACCGTTTCCCATATCTGATCAGGCTTGGGCAATTCCATAACATGTGACATCCATGGAGTTGGCAGCTGTTCCTCGAATTCCACGAGCATCCTATCTCTTCATGAGCCAGAAAGAGAAGCTCCTTGAGGTTGCTCAGCCCAGAGCTTGAACACACATGCTAGGGCTGCTTGCCAGTTCTTATGAATCTTTTGTAAACTTGTCTCCTCGACCTTCTGCATGACAATGAATGGGGATTACGGTGAATTAGGTTGGGAGGGGGGGCACGGGCCCTACGTATGTCTTTAAAAGGGGTGCCCCCTAGGGCCCATTTTGCATTCAGCACCTGGGCACTTCAAGGTGACACGCCCACTTCCAGTACAAACAATCACACATTTGCAAACCCAGTCTTCCTCAAAACATTATCGACCTGCAACTTCATCCCGATATCCTCACAAAGTCGCCCTGGGATTCCACGAAGGATTGAAAAAGGTCCCTAGTAACCTTTTCCTTGTTTTGACGCAACTGTCACTCTTCTCAGACCGGACCCCATCGTAGGACACAATCCCTTCGACCCTGTCAAGATGCTCACGGGCTCCGACTGCAAGCAAGATTCGCCTTGCTGCTTGGATGACGAGACTTCCATTGCCAAAGATGACGTAGGCATCCACCCTGTAAGGCCCTGCAAGCTTCGCACTGTCTTCGTCCTTCTTCAAGTACATCAGTTGACACATGGCTGCTACAGCGTCGCCATTCACACATCAAGAAGATCATCTTGCACGACAAGAACAAGAAGGTGCCCTTTGCATACAACAAAGTGCCCTTTGAGTTCATGTAAGCTATACACAGAATGGCTGCTGGGACACCATAATGTCTTGTTCTTTTTAAGCTGATCATACACAGGGCTCTGCCCCGAGAGATTCGGAACATCATCTACCACATGACCCTTACTCACCCCAACGGAGCACTCTATATCACTTTTGATGACTCCAACAACTTGTGCCGCAGTCAACCCGTCATCAGAAAAGTGCGAAAGGGAATCCAGTCTCCTTCTTTGTTCCCTGATTTCGACGTGCCCGCAACCCCCACGCGCAACCTCGGATTCCTGCGCGCAAGCAAGACCGTCCACGCCGAGGCGGGCGCTATTCTCTACGGCCAGAAGCTCATTTTCGACGATCTGGTCGCCCTGCAAGGCTTCCTAGCCAGGCTCGGCCCCTCTCATCTCGGCCTTCTGCGACACGTGGTCTGCGCCCCCGATGACTTGTACGTCTACCCGCTAAACCGCCCCTGGAACCCCCACGGCCGAAGCCGCACCTTCATGCCCAGCGTATTTTCCCTGCTCGCGGGCGCCGACAACCTCGAGACTCTGGACCCGGATATCATGTACATCGATCCCGCGTCCTTCGGGAACGACTACGGCATGCTCACCGTTGATGAAATCAGTGTTGCTGGCTGGGATGCTGTGGTGGCACGCAAGATGGCAGCTAAGGTCTATCCCCACCTCTTCACTTATCTTCGCCGGGCGGTGGCGGTCCGAGGCATCGACAAGGTCATGGATGTGTTGGATGTTTTCTGTCCCATTTTCCTGCACGGACCCGACTACTGGTGGACTCCATCTCAGCTAAAGCATGTCACGGACGTCAAGTGGACTGAGGAGAGGAAAGTAGCCATGAAGAGGGCGATGGGCAAGGAGATTGAGCGGTTGCTCAAGCAGGACAACTTTTGAAGGCACCAACTTGGGTGTGGCTCTTAGGTAGTGACTGAGAGATACGTTGGGAGTGATTAGGTGATTCACATGACACGGAGTGGCTCGTCTCACTTCAAAACCCTCTCCCCTCGACAATGAAAGCAATGAAATTTTCATGTGGCACTGGCTCGTGATGTGAACAGACGCTCATTAAACATGACCTATCCTAACCACTGCTATGTCGACCGAGGCCATTATAGGAGAGCCAACAAGCTCATGATACCACCGAATGCTACGGGTAAGCTGTGACAGGAATGAAAAATGTTGCATGACATCTGGAAGGACAAGGGGCAAATTTGCACAGACCCTGCCACTCTAGACCCAAATTCCTCCAAACCATCTTCCTGCCTCACCCGGGACCATATGCATGGAACAGCAAGTGTACATGATGGGTACAATAGAAGACAGACCATACAATCTCGTATCAAGCACCGCACAAAATATCTTACCATCCTAGCTCAACCCTTTCAGCAGGTTGAGTTGGTCTGAGTGATCAAGCCCAACCGCCAAGGAAGAGCATTGTACTCGCCCCCTGCAGCAGGATCCAAGCCCTGATACAGATACCGGATCCCACACGGGCTGATGGTCAGTGTCTGGTCTACCTCTGTACGAATGACCTCGCCATGGCTGATACTCTTAGTCCAGGCCTCTCCCGACGCAAAGACGACATTGTTGCTCCTCGCGAAAGGGTTCGCCTCGGTGTCGGCCAGCGGGATCCAGCTGCCCGACAGGCTCTGGGATGTCCACGAGCGGAAGTAGCGGTTGCCGTCGCTTCCGATGGCCTCGACCAGGAGCAAGAAGGTGCCGTTGCCGACATTGTAGACGTTGGACGCCTCGTACAGGGCGTACTTGTTGGCCGTGTCCTCCAGCGCGATGACTGGCTCGCTCATGTCGTTGGGGAAGTCGGCAAGCGTGGTTTGCGAACGGTAGAGGTGCCCATTGTCATCGCTCGAGAAGAGGTGGCAGTCAGCCGCGTCGCAGATCACCCACATGTCCACCCAGTAGCCGCTGCCGATGTTATTAGAGACTGTCGCGGGCACGCCCGCCGGGTAGAAGTTTGTCGGGGCCGACCATCCCGCCGGATTCGCTATGTCCGCATTGGTGGAGTAGGCGGCGTTGCCGTTCTGATAGACGAGGTACCAAAGCTTCTGAGGGGCGAAGTAGAACACCTCGGGCGCGGCGCGGTAGCCTGTGCCGATTGGGGTCTGGTCCAGGTAGTGGAAGGTAGAGCTATTGGCCTCGGCGAAGTCCGTGAAGGTGAAGTAGACGAGGTTGTAGCCAGCTGCCTGCGCCGTGCTGGCAAAGACGTGGTAGGCGTCGTTGTAGAAGACGATGGACGGGTCTTTGATGCCGGCGATGTTCCGGCCGTCGTCCTTTGGCCAGACCAAGGCGGAGGAGGAGGACCAGCTGAACTTCGTGGGGAGATCTCCTGTCTGTCGCGAGTGTAAGCCCGTGATTGCGTCAAGAGGAGATGACCCGTGCTCGAAGGGCACGTTGGCCGGTTTCGCGACGACAGCCCAGACCCCAGCGGTCAGGACAGCGATAATTGACGCCAGCATTTTGTTACCAATAGCAGGCTTTGGGTGTCAGAACGCTCTTGTGACAGCTTCCCTGATAACCAGTCAGTCATCTTTTCTCATAGCAACCATACCTACAGTATATATCAGTGATCTGCCAAGCCGTAGTGATGCGCACAAATAGTATCGCAACTTCCGTCTGCTGGCTAGAAAGGGAGCAAGCCGTGGTGATGCCAGCTTCCAGCGGGGTTACCCCAGCTAGACTAGCCTAAGGTATCCAAGCCCAGCCGAGTCGGGCAGCCCTAGCAGTCGGATGCAACCGCAACGCTGGAGAAGCAGCTCCGTGTCCCTATCGGGCGGAAAGCTGTCGGGGCTGTCGGGGCGAATAAGCCGGGAGACGAGCCGAAGTGAGCCTCCTAGAAAGCAGACATCGGTGGGTTTTCTGCGTTCGCCTTCCAATATGATAGTCGTGGCCCTCGCCGCGAACAACCTCGACGGCCATCGCGACTATTCGAGCGGCAGTCAATACCCAGCCTTGGAAGTTTGGTACGTCAGAGCGCGTCCTCGCCACCTCCTCTTTCACCTCTTTCACGACTTTGCACTTGCGAGCCATTTGGATATAGCTCTCCTTAAGCAGGCAAACCATGACGCGTAAGGGGGCCGCATGCAAATCTCAGCTCGGCGGAACTGACCTGGCGGTCGAGGTGTCAACATAAAACCAGCTACGCCAGGACAGGCACTCTTGAGTGCGAGATCAATGAAATATCAAAGTGCCATTATTATCAACGTGGTTCCATCACGCTTAGGGGTATCATACAGTCCAGTAAAACGGCGATCACGACTCCGACCCAGTCTCCTTGACTTCCACAATATCGTGGCACAGCTTCAGAAATCTCTCCCTGTACTCGTCCGGCGTGGTGGTAATGCTCATCGGGCCGTGGTGATGGATGAGCTTGTTGTACGTGTTGACAAGGAACGTCATGACCTTGGGCTGGGTCTTGTGCTTGGCCCAGAAGAAGTCGAGGATGGCCGCCCGATAAACATACTTGCCGTCCGCGCTTGGAATTCCCGTCCGCCAGGAAGGCGGGTCAGGGGGCACGGCCGGCGGGTCCCGTGGCAATGCGTCCACAACGTCTTCTGCGGCGGAATTGGATGATGAAGGGTCGTTGTTGATGGCATGACCCGAGTCCTCTGCATTAATCCGTACGAGGAAGAGGGAGTAGTCGACGGCATTGTAGTGGGCTAGCATCCGGGTGTCCTCTTCCAAGTTGCGCCAGAGATCTTGCGCCTGCTGCGCGGTGAGGATAATCTTGTCGTTGAACTCGTCGGCGAGCTGGTCCTTGGTTGCCTCGCTCGTGAGCCGACCATCGGCGATGTCTCGTTCTGGATAAAAGTAGCTCGTAGGCTTCAGGTCCCAATTCTCCCATTTCGGAGCGCCTGCCTGTTTTGCCTCCTCCTGCCCATACATTATATTCTCCATCACGATATGGTGGTTCGGCGCCATGCCAAGCTGGTGGCCGATCGCCAGGCCGGAGCTGGCCAGGAAGTCGCATATTCGTATGACCAGTGTCTTGGGGTGGGCTCCCATGTAGGAAGCATAGATGTCGAGCAGGTCATTCCGGAAGAAGGTGTGTTCGTGGTGACGCGGTACGGACTTGACGAGGTATTTCTGATCGGCAGTTGAGAAGAATGACTGGAGAGAAAGCAACATTAGTCGAGCTGTCCAATTCGACGTGGTTCCTGGGAGCTTACCGAGCCAGAGAAACCCATGTCTGCCATCGGCTGGAGTGCATCTTCGGGCTTGCCTCCATCTGGCACACGGAAGGAAGCAAGGTATTCGTCATCGTCGACTTTCCACTTCTCCTGGCGCAGATTCGCAAATACCTCAGGGCGATGCTTGTGCAGAGGCAGCTGGTAGAAAGAGAAGATGGTAGAGATGAGGGTCAGAATGTATGCAATCGGCGAACGAGACCTCTTCTTCGCGCCGTTGAGGATCGTCAGCACGATCGAGCGTGCGATTGCTTCGAGTCGGCCCATTTCGGTATCTTGCTGCAAACAACCGTCTGGGTGACAAGGAGAAGCGTGTCTAAAAACACGACCTCGCCAGGTCGACAAAAGGGAAGCTGCTGCTCTGTTGATCGTCCCAAGCTAATTGGTGATATCGAGAAGACACAGTGACGTCACCCACCGGAGCTTCTGCCCCGCTACTGTAGGCCCAAGCTTCTCACTCAGGTACACCACTGATCCCACTGATCTTCAGGCTTGTGGAGTGCCTAGGAAGAGGCTCAAAACCTTATCATGACTTTCGACTTCTCTTCCATGAAGATGATTGACACACCGCAGCGAGCATTGCACAGGCATGTGTGTCTTTAGTATATATATTGAGTTTATCACTAAATATACATCCGGTTCGTCTGCCTTCATTGTCGCGATAGACTTGTGACACACCTTCCAAAACTCATGACAGAGCTCACAGGTTAACCATCCTCATTCTGTACCCTGGAGCAGTCCTCGCCCATTTCGGTTTGCATGCATAACAATACAGGAGCCGTCATATCTGTTTTCTTTGCCCTCGTCCATCTAAGACAAGGCATACACCGCACTCAAGCATTCGCTGCCTTCCTGTGCCGGTCCAATTCTATGTTGCAGAGTGCTTCTTGCCCAGCTGAGTGATGCTGCCTTGGCCGAACATGCTTCTAGCATGCTTCTAGCATGCTTATAGCATGCTTATAGCTGTTGACGATCCACAAAAAGCAGACCCTGGCCATGGAAGCACCGTATGCCGCTTCCTATGGCACCGACCGCAGATTCATGCTCCGAATGAAGGCCGCTACCTCGTCAGATGACCCAGGGCGTGGCTCGATGCCATCGGAGAGGCGGTTCAAAGTCCTTTGCATCTCAGCCCTGTCATTATCGTCGAGTCGCAGTTGGTATTCTCCAGCATTCTCGAGCAGTTCCTGTCCCAGGGTAGACTCGTTTCTCATTCCAGGCGTTCCAGGAGCATCAGACGTGGATATCAGCCAACGCAAGATCGCACAGTAGCCGTACGGCGTAGGATCATCAGGCCTTCTTCCCATCACCCTCCTACCACTTCTACGTTGCGCGCGGAGGCCATTGTCGCGGTCGTAGTAGTGGGTAGAAATGGGTGGGGCGATTCCTCGGGGCGCCCGGGACAACCATCCACGCTCGTCATAACTGCTGGTGCCGACACCGGCGTGGACTTCGTCGGCACGGATGTTTTCGTCGTGGATGGCTTCGGTATCTGCTACGGAGAAGAGCTCGTTCTCATCCATATTGATGTGAACAAGAGTTGAGCTGCCCTCTGAGGACGTCTCGTTCAGCGCAGTGGAGGCGTCCTCCTCCTTTTCCCACGCCGGGACACTTGGCAATATCGGGAGTCGAGCATCCCCGTTAGCCACGGCCTCTGGAAAGTCGCATGGCTCCTGCCCGTCATCGCTAACCAAGGAAGGGCAGCCGCTGTGTCCAGGCAGAGGGTTTGGATTGGCCGCTGTCTTGGGCGGCGAGGTGGCCGTCGAGTCATTTTCATTGGGAATCTGGCTCTGTCTTGGGGTTTCGTTGAGGCTAAGATGTCCAGCATTGTGCTTCAGGAAGGAGGACTGAATGTTTCCCGTGGTCCAGCGATCATTTAGCTGTCTGGATGCAGGTGCTGCTGACGGAACTGTTCGGGACAAGTTTTGCACAGAACCGTGGCCAGCACCCTCGTTGGACAGGGAGTCATTCTTCAACCGTCGCAAAAGCTGTGGGAACCTCACACCGCGGTCCATATCAATCGAAGAGCCGCCGACCGGCCGTTTCTTAGGGCGAGCTGCATGTTCTGCCATTCCTGGGACAGCACGGGGTATTCGGGACTTCTGGCGGTATTGTATCGGAGGCATCGACTCTGTGGCACTCTCGATGGCTGAGCTCCGTGTGCTATGAGCCCGTGTACAGCCGGCCCGCATATTGGTTCGGCGCGCTGATCTGGCCATGGCACCAGCGGAGAACATGAGGTCTGTCTCGACAAGGCCAAGAGACCCGAGGTCGAAACACTTTGATTCATGCGGCGATATCCTGATGACGCTCGCCTTTCCAGGTTTGGAGAACTTGACTGCTCGTGCCTGACCCAACTCGAAGTTTCCTCTGGATGGTCGAACTTGTTGGCTGCTGGTGGCGGGGAGTGGCTGTTGCTGCGACAGCCGGCCTTCTTCAGTACTATGACCGCGCTGAAGCAGATATCCGGGAATATCTTCTCGACGTAGCAGCATGTTGTTGGTGAAGCGCGGCAGCTCCTTCGGACCCAGCGGCTCACTCCAGTGGCGTGAGTTCGGGATCTTGGCGAGCCGGGCACCCTGGTTGAGTGGCGCCTGACGTGAGGCCATCTCAGCACGCATCACGGCCTGTCCACGAGGCCGCTGCTTGGCTTTGATATGAGCTTTGGCTTTGCTGTCGAATTTGGCCATGAGTGATTTGAGGCGGCCGAGGTTGTTTTGCTCCTCAATGCGATTGTGAGGGGTGCTGAGATCTCGTCTGGCGGGTAGTAGAAGTGATTCGTGACGTACACTGCGCGAGTGGACATTCAAAAACTCCGCGTGTTGTGGCGAAATACTCGGAGCCTCGAAATGCTGCACTGAGCCGACGTTCGCTGTCACCTTTCCTGTCCACACTGTAGTTGTGGTCGCTTCGGAGGCGATGGAAGATCTTGTGCGCGTGTCCTCCGTACCAGAGCTCGTTCTGCCTTTGGCTTTATGGACATTTTCTTGATCCGCGCTGTCGTCTCTCTCGTCCCATACGCCGGCCTCCAACATGGCTGCCAGCGTCTGTGCGCTGACTCCTCGGATGCCGGACGAAAGCTTAGCCAACTCAGGCTGATTCATGTCTGCTGAAAACTGACAGCTGCGTCGGGTGCGATGGTTCGTCCTCTCTCTATCACCCTGAGTCGCGACTGGCAGGCGGATAGTTTGTTTCTCAACAGTGCCAGCCTCGCGAGATTCGTGGGTGCTGCACCCGCCTGACTCTAGATACTGTGCAGAGAGGCAGTTCGCGGCGGGCTGACGTCGCAGGCGATTCGCAAAACTCATCTTGTCATGCTCAGTTCTGGTGGTATAGAGGAGAGGCTTGGATGCTTTCGTCTGGACAGGTTGTTCTTGTTGTGTCGTCCTGTCCCCGATTCCATCTCGAGAGGTAAAGTCGTCGGCAGGTCGATGGTCCACGCCACTCGGGACAAAGCTGCTCTCATCTGAGCTCCACCAGACGGGAGACACCTGCCTTTGGCCCTGACCTCCATGTCTGGGGCCAACAGGGAGTATCCAGGAGCCTTCATAGGTCTCCATAGCGAAGAGCTCGAGTAGCTAAATGATCGACTCGCAAGATGAGTTAATGACTGTGCTCTGTACTTGTGGGCTTACATGTGATAGCGAAGGGCGATGGGCGATGCTGAGCACCATCGAGGCGGAGTTTGCCATATCTGGTGCTGTGATGGAGGGAGCTAGAATTGACTGACCAGAAATAAGAGTACTTGATCCAGGCAATCTGGAATCGAATCGTCACCTTAGAATGTGGTTTCAATCAGACCAGGTTTGTTGTCGCATCAGTTCCACCGCGAATGAACCTGGATACTGAAGCAAGGCGTTTGTATATGGACAGCCTGATCAAGATACCAGGATGGACTGACTGGCGGAGTGGGGGTAGGGATGATTGCCAGACAGCCTCAGACCATAAAATAACAACGTAGGAGGAGGTGAAAGGATAGAAGACTCCCGAGTTCTGAATGTAGCAGGAACTTCGCGAGCGTAGTCAAATGCAGAATCTGAAAAGGCTCGAGCTGCAAAATAACTAGCAACCAATTCTTCACCTACGCCAGGTCCAGGACCCAGTTTACTCAGACTGGGCTGTGAAATATTCCTCTTCACTCGTCTGGCCCGGGGTACATCGGTAAAGTATGGAACCCCCCCGGGGGGTCTGACATGTAGGATTGCCAGCCATAAGGTGTAGCCAAAGTAAGGAGCAAACCACCACTATGGCAAGAAAGGTACGTAGCTGATACATTTCCTACAGGTTAATCTGCTAGCTACTTTGTACGTCGGAGAGCCTAGCCACTACCTGCGCCTTAACTGTCCTCTGTCGATGCGCCGATCAGGTCAGGATGCGGCTGCTCGTACAAGTCCTGGCTTTCAGAAAGACGTGGTGTTAACCAGAAGATGCCCTCTGCTCACGATTCCAGAACGACCGCAGCACGAAGAGCATCCCCAACATGCACAAATCGAGAGCGACGGTCCAGTTGTAGCCGATGAGATACCTAGGCGCATCAACTGTCTTCCAGACGCTGATAATAAAGGTCAGTCTGAGTGTTACTTGGTCCCCAAAATTTGACATTGACTTACAATAATGGCAGCCAGGCACCGAATGTGTTCCCGATGGTGTTCATACTGCTAATCACAATCGCACGCTCCTCCGCGTCTCCCGCGCAGATCTCGTTAGCCCACGCATAAATAACGGCCGCGATGCCGTCGGCCGAACCGGACAGGAAGAAGGCAAAGAACTTGAGCCCGACAGGGACGTGCCAAATCGCAAGGACGACGCTCGCAAAGATGTTCAGGCCGGCGGTGGCGGCGATCAGGGAGACCTTGGCGTCATAAGCATCGGACAGGATACCGCAGATGATGGACGCGACGATCGTGACGGCTGGCGAGACGGTGGTGATGGTGTTGATAGACTCGACGCTGTACCCTTCCTCCTTGAGCCACAACGGCAGCCCGCTGTTGGACGAGACGCCGTCGGCCTGCGAGAAGAAGAAGGCGAACGAGAGGAGGACCCAGAAGTGCCAGCCGGATAGCACTGTCTTGACCAGTGACCATGTCAGTGGCTTTCTTGGCTCCCGGTGCTCTTTTGCCATGCGGGCCTGGGCCAGCTCGATCTCTCGCATGGTGAGAATGCGCGACTTGCAGTTGTCTGGTTGGCCAGGCAGGGCTAGGAACCCGAGCAGTGCCACTGGGATGGTGCAGCCGAAGCCTGTATCTCGTCAGACAGGCCCATAATCTAATACGTGGCGGTGACTGTATACTCACAGATGATGTACAGCCAACGCCAGCCTTCAATACCATGCTTCCCATCCAGAGTGGCGTGTGCTCCGCTTTGAATATATCCAGAACTCATGCCGCCTATCTGGCTCGCTATGAAGAACAGGGCGCCTCTTCTGCTCAGCTCGGAGCGCTTGTACCAGCATCCGAGGTACCACTGCACAGCTGGGAAGAAGAGACTCCCAGCGGCTCCAACGAAGAAGCGGATGACATACAATTGGTGGACATTGGTGACTTTATACTGGGATATGTTAAAAACTTGGAGAAAGATGTGTGGTGATCCACGACAAGAGCTCTGTATCAAGACACCATCGCAAGGGCTACATACTTGAAGCAAGGTGAGAACGCCCCAGATGAGATCCGCGCCGGGGATAAAGTAAGTCGCGGAAAACCGAGTCATCTAATCCAGCAGGTCAATGACAATCCCAGAATCAGCGGAGTTGGTGTCTCATACAAGAACTGTCAACGGGATTTGCAATGTTATAAAGCCGACCCTACGAAATCCGTAAGCTATTGCATGGTCACACAAGCTGGAGGCACCAGGATTCGTACATGTAAGTTGTGTTCAAATAATTCAACTCATTGCCATACAGATTTAGGTCCTCCTTCATCCCGCTCACATAGGCTGTGCTCGTCGCCGACGAGTCCAGTACCTTGGCCCAGTAGGCCAGGAAGACAAAGATCATGATCAAGCAGTCCAGCTTGATAATGAGCCGACGTTCCTCCGGTGTGTCGTCAGGCGCAAACCATTGGCACCATTTCTGCCGGGGCGGGCTTGGCGAAAATGCTTGTTCGGCTGCTGGGATGTCGTCGGCCCTGGGGTCTTTCACTTGGTATGGTGATTTTTCAGCACCGGTTGATGCCGAAATGGCGCGCGACTTCTCAGTGGGGATCGACATGTTGACACTCTAGCCAAGGACGCAGGCACTTATTCAGCCTGTCAATCTAGGTGTGGGTGCGTGGAGACAAAGGGTGATGATCTGCCCCGGAGAGTGTTTTGCAGTATGATGGCTTTTAACGATCTCTCAGTTTTGAGATTCTGCTGATGCAGGTAAAAGAATCACGCAATCGGCTCAATGGATGGCGTCCCGGGCCCACGGCAGATTCTCTCCGACTTACACTGTGAGGCCAATCCTCCTTCAACAGTCGCGGCTGCATCGTCCAAATACCCGGCTCAGGCCATGCAGCGTGCAGAAACTCGCTAAGTTCTCAAGAGGAACTGTTGGCCATATATAACCCGTGGGTCTTGTACCATGCCGGGATTCAAGCATATTAAGGATGCATTCTTTACAGCTCTCACACAGGTCGAGAAACAACCAGCTCAAAATCCGATGGGGGGCTGGTCCTGGCATTAACGGCTAGTCATGGTCATGGCTCGAATGAGGCGATCTAATCCTCGACGGGGCATGCAGTTTAATAAGGCTCAAGTATTTCTCATCAGCAACTAGACCAAGGACAACTTCAGTAATCGATGACATCTCAGACGACAAAAACTTAATGCAGTGAGCTCGCAATGAGGGCTTTGTCGTTGTCGAGTGGCTCTCAAGTTCATGAAACATGCAGGTTGTCGTGAGAAATGGTCAATGCCAACACGTCCATGGAGTCCCAGTTATCATCGGGGCAGCTTTCGATTAAAATGAACTGGTCCCAAGGCTTTGCAAGCAATGGACACCTGCCTCCCTGTACAACAACTGTCTTATCTTCAACTTAGCCATGGCTTGAGCTCACCCTCCGTCCACTGCCAAAGCCTAGCTGTTAACTTGCCTGCTACACAGCACGCCAGATAGGACTTGCTCCGGACCCCAACAGGCTCATACAATTCTCCCGGCTTCGTCTTGTCCTTGGACACACGAACCAGCCACATCTAGTTCCAAGAATACACCAACAGAGATGTTTGCCCGACTTTATGCAGCACTTAGTCTCAAATATGATGTGATCATAGATCAGGCGTAACCCGCTGTCACAAGAGCAGGGCTAATAGCATGAGAATGGGTTTCAAAGTTGTTTTCTTTGAGCTTTCGTTCTCTCCCGCTATTCATGAAAGATATGGCCATGGGATGTCATTTTCGTTTGACAACAGTCATGAAAATATTCATCAGACAGCATGAGTAGAGTTTTTGTTGGTTTGCAACTTGCCTGATCCGGTCAAATTCGGGTCCTAGAGCGCGGGCCGCAACACATGAGAAAGAAGCACGAGGGATGTACTCCTTGTTCTTCACATCCGGATTTGAACTGTGCACAGCCTGTCCTTTTCCCTATCCTATATTTTCAAAAGTGTTAGATACTTCAAAGAAATCATGTTGGACTGTGAACAAAGAGCAAAATCGCATATCCATCTCGCAGTGGAAGTGGCTAACATATGTCCATTTGCCAGTCACACTTGACCCTCCTTGCAGGGCTATCGGTAAAACTAAAACACACATCATGTCTAGGCTTCCAGACCCTGCAGGTCAACCATCATTCGAGATTGCTACTGGTGGCGTGGTCCCCCGGAACAGCAACAATTTCCCGTGCGAAATCCGGGACTACGTAATAGATTCGAGGAATTGGGCCAATGATATACCAGTTGCAAGTCAGAGGACAGTCCGAGGTGTTCTTAGGTACCAGAATGGAGTGTGGGCTCGCAAGTGTTTCGTTTGTGAGCAGGGTCGCGACCAGTGTCCCGGGGGTCGTTGTGTCAGAACATTCCTTCGCGAGCGAGAGAGACCGGAGTATCGGCGACATTTTGAAAGTGAGTGCTCCGCTAGTATGCTCCAATGCGTACATGTGATGCAAGCCCCTTGGACACGTTCCATATCTGGCGAGAATCGATTTGTAATCTCGGGTGACTTGCCCCTGGCTTGGTACTGACGCTCCGTTTCATAGTACGCCAGACACCGACCATGGGACTTGGAGTATTCGCAGGTGCAGACATTGCAGCAGGCCAAGTCCTTGATGAGTACTTCGGCGAGCTGATCCCACCACGTATGGCAGCAGCTCGCAATGACGACGATTACATATTCGGGATACAAGGCGTTGCATCTTCGTCTGCCAGGGACTATGGAAACTGGACCCGTTTCATAAACCACGCCTGTCATCGTTTCAACGTCGAGGCTGTCGACGACGTCTTGGGCGGTCGAAAGACCATCACGTATCGAGCGTTGTTTGATATTAATAGAGGTGATCAGTTGTTCATCGACTATGGCAGAAACTACTTTGGTGACGCAGCCAATCACATTCTCTGCACATGCGGAGTGCCTGCGGAACCCCATCTGCCTCCCGGTCAGGCGGATAGTGTCCCTGAAACCCAACAGGCATTTCCGAGAACGCAAGCGCAGCCAGATGTTACCAAGCCCCCTGATTTGTCAATCAAGTCACAGAACAACTGGATCGATCATCACAAACGATGGCTGAGTCTACGTGAGCCCAATGGATATTCCCGCTGGACGATGGTGCACTGGCGCCTCCTTGAACAACTCATCAGGCGCCGCCGGCACTACAACAACGACTGGCGGGACAATTCCGAGTACGCCAATTTACCATCTTCAGGGGGCCACCATCTGATATCGTCAGTTGTCAGCACCGAGCGCTCGGAGATGCAGATCTTCGAATGGCACCTCGACGTCGCCAGGGCGTTCCAGCGGGACGAGGTCTGCGGCACAAGACAGGGCAAGAAGTGGGGCACCAGGGATCTACTGAAGAGGATCTTTGCGGTGAACGTCGCGGCGAGGCGGAGGAGACAGAGGTCGGGACGGAGGAGATCGTTCGCGAGAACACCACCGTTAATTCAGGAACCAGCAACACCAGAGACCCAGAAGACCGTTCCTGGAAACATACTACCGACCCCACCAAATACAGTTCGCTAGGCCAGGCGTGCGAGCGACCGCCGCCGCCGTCGTCAGCGTCGATCGTACAGTCCTTGAGCGGTAACCCAACATAACTATTATATCCTCAGGGGTATCGTGATGGAGCCTCGTACTTTCCGGATGAGGTAGCCGTGGAGAAACACGTCCGTTCAGAGACGCGCCTGGGTTAGACCCAGATGAATATTTCCTGTGTCCAGATTGTCATTGTATGTCGATTATATTGAGGATTCTGAATTTGTAAACATATGTAGCAAAATACTTTCGAAATGAGGAATAACAATCTTCTTACGAAGTCCGTGAGCCTGGCCTGGTAGTCTTCCTCCAATCAAATGTTAGCTTGAGACCACCCAAATATAGCCCTCGGCCGGCACTGCAGGTGGTTGCTCGCCGTGAATGCGGGAGGCCGACCGAGCCGGGTTGTTTCTTCTTCAAACTGACCATGTGCTCAATCTCATTGCCTGGTACGTTCGAATCACTCAGAAGAGTAGCTTTGAGCTATTATTGTTTGGGTTAGTCCAAACATTCTAATTCGTTGCTTAAGTTTGAGCCTGAGGGCGGTTCTTGTGTTGACGATCCATGGGGCTTGATATCGCCAGCGATTGATTGCACCACGATACACACCACCATCTTCTGATGGAGGCTTGGCATCCTACCTACGCATATAGTTTGCATAGGCGCGAGCAACAGTTGCTTTTGGTGTTTTTGCCTTGGAGAAAATCGCCGATCTCACATCCTCCTGGGCCGAGAAGGATATAACGTTCTTGCGTCGCTGTCCTACTCTCAACATGTTCATCATTCCCTCCTTACGCTGGATATACAGTATGTTGCCTAAGGATGACACCGTCGTTGAATCGAGCCACCCAGATGCGGCGGACGCTGTTCCTCCCACGTCACCTACCATGGAACATGGCAATCAGGACATTACTGCGAAAGGAGCATGGTGGCATCGCGACCGATTCTTCAGTGCGCTCCTCTTCAACCTCGCCGCATTCACCCTCCCTGCCCTGTACGGTACCTTCTCCAAGCTCTGGATAGCAAACATCGATTCCTCGATGGTCGTCACTAGCGACGTATATACCTATATGGGCACCATTTCCGAGGTGATCAACGAGGGCTTGCCTCGTGCGGCGTGGGTTATAATAGGCGACAAAGCATCCCGAGGCATCACCCAGCGGCTGCAGCTCACTCACACGCTCATTCTCTTCCAAGCGGCGCTCGGCCTCATCCTGAGCATCGCGTTCATCTCGGGGGCGTCGACCTTTGCTCAAGGTTTTGTCCCTATCGAGGTCCGCCAGGCCAGCTTGACGTACGTGAGGATCAGCGCCTTCTCGGCCCTCAGTGGGGCCATCGAGACAGCGGTAGCAGCTGCCACGAGAGCGCTGGACAAGCCTGATGTGCCCTTGATGATCAGCTCGGTCAAGTTCGCGATCAATATCTTGCTGGACCTCATCATCATTTCAAAGTTCCACGTCCGTGGGATAACGCCAACAGTCAACACGCAAGCAGCCATCCAGCTGGTCTGCAACCTGGTGTCCGCTTTTGCAGGGTTGGGTTACTTCCTCTATGCAAACTCTTCAAAGGCTTCCCGGAACATTTCCCCTCCTCAGCATATGTTTGACCGGGGTTCCGTTGGACCAAGCTTCTCTGCACTAAAAGTTTTATTCCGCCCTGGTCTCGCCACCTTTGCCGAATCGGCGATTCGCAACACCATATACCTCTGGCTGGTTACGACTATCGTGGCACTCGGGACAACTTACGCTACAGCTTGGGGCATCTTTAACACCATACGGTGGGGTCAGTGAAACAATTCTTGACTGGACTGCCACATTCTTACCAGGTTTTGTCATAGGGCTCGTAATGGTTCCCGTTCAAGCCTTGGAGGCTACATCTCTTGCTTTCATCGGACACCGATGGGGTATGTTAGCTCACTTTCAAATTGTTGCTTCCCAAGGATAGGACTGATCAGCTGCTGTCAATAGGAAAGTGGCGAAGGGATATTGGCCCCTTGACCAGACGACCTAGGATACCATGGCTGGTTCTATACCATTTGGTAAAACCAGCACTGCAGTCGATGGCTCTAGCTCTCATATTTGAGGTCCCTCTTGCCATCTTCCTCTCAAGGTTCGGCGCTCGGCCTTTCGCGTATTACCTCAGCGGCTCTGATGAGGTGGCAGGCATAACAGAAAGAATGTGGAGGACCATTGATTGGTGTTACATCTTCTATGCCTTGTCCACTATGATGGCAACTGTCTTGTTGGCCACACGGCCGAAATGGTATTTATATCAAAGTCTGGCAAGCAATATACTATACGTCCTACCGTGGGCAATAGTCTGTCAGGTCAAGGGACTGGACGAAGCGAACGCATGGACGTATCACTCTCTTGTGTTTGGGGGCAGCTTAGTCTTCAGTTTTGTCGATATTGCGGTCGTTGATGGACTATGGGCATTTACACTAAGGACAGGGAAAGCGAGGCTTGAGATACTAAGAAACGCCTAGCTTTTGCTTAATCTGAGCCGACATTGAAACTTAGACGGCCACGACAGGACTGAAAGCAAGCAAACAGAGATATCCCGTGGCTTCAAAGCAGCGTGGGCCTCCGAGAACAGACGTCTGCGCTGCACTTCCAGGGACCAAGCAAAGATGCTAGCTTCCGCGACCACATGGCTCATCTGCAAGATGACCAGGCGAGTCTCAACAGCGGGTTGAGGCGGCGCTCATGGGCGGCAGCAGGCAGCTGACCAGGACAACACCGACGTGTCAGAGGCCATAGGAGAACAACATTGAAGAAAGGCGACAGTGAAGGTTGGATACGTCTCAGTTATTACGCCGACGACAAAACCCCGTCATCACCATAGCTCGCGGGGAATTTGGTCACATTCAGACACCTCATTGCAGTGACAGCCTTGTTTTGCTACGTAATCGAGCGAACAGCTGGCCTGAAGGATGCCAACTTTTACGTTGTTGTTCTATGGACACTGTATGACCCCAGAACAGCTCTGGGCATCCAGGCTACCAAATAACGAGTTCAAATGCTAAAATAGGCGGCTCTGATGGCAGGCCTACTAAACATACCCGCCATCCACCATGCCAGCATTAGATTTATAAGTACATTCAATATGACACTAAGACTCACCTGTGGTGCCTGTCCGCATGCGGCGGTCAACCGACAGGCAACCATTTCAGTACCCCGTTTTGGCTGTTGCCTGCGGGTCACCATCAAATCCAAATGTCCACTTCTTAACTACCGCAAATCTCTCCAGCGACATCAACCGGTCACGAAGTACATGTTCATTCATTCTGAGGCATCTTAGAAGAGCGTACTGTCTCACACACCGGTAAACCCCATCCCTATCTTGAAGGCTGTCATTGTTCTCACGCTAACCTCAATCCGGCTAAATGCAGACCTCCAACCTCGACCTTTCCCAAGTCTCACTCGACTACACGAGACAACCACATACATCGCTCAGCACGAAGACAGAATCAAAATGTCGACATCTTCAGTGCCAGGCCTTTTTGGCCCATCCGCCTCCCAGTCAGACAAGCAGCCCGCCGCGTCGCAGCCAGCGGCCCGAGCAGGAGACCGAATCAATGCGAGCAGCTCGCTGCCCAAGACAAACAACAACTACCTTCAGGACAAGGACCTCAACTGGTGGTTGACATTCGCACGTACCTTCAAGAGCGCCGTCAAGACCCCGCTGCCAGATGACGACTCTGACCTGTGAGCCAAGGAGGAAAGCACACGGATACTGGAGGGAACACAGGGAAGCAATGGAGGGAGAAGAGTCTCCTAGTCAGGTCGATTCCTATACGCCTTGAGCACAACACCGGAACACACTGGTCGTCAAATCAATAGAAATCCATTCGACCCCAATCTTCTTTAACGCGCTTCCACGTGACCTACTATACTATGTTTTGCTTGCACTAAACACTTAGTGCTGTCAAGTGCCGCGCGCGGGCGCCCGCATGGGCGCGCCTCGTGAACGGTTAGTGACAGTCTATTTCACACAGTCCCTTTTTTCCCTCCTTTCCCTTCCTCAATTGTTGTAAGTTCGCGATCGAGCAGAGACAAGCATGTGTGGGCGAAATCATCCGAGTCATTCCGTCGGGACGAGTGGTGATGTGCTCAGTCCTCTCTCTCTAATGCCAATATGCCAATATATCAATGAAATGACTCCATGCCCAAACGCCCGTCGCTATATGCCAAGTGTGCCAGTAAAAATGCATGCATGCAGGCTCGACGCATTGCTCAAATATCCGCCTCATCCTCGTCCTCGTACGGCACCACATACCTCTCCCCCTGAGGAGGAGTCCTCCCTCCCCATCCCAGCCTGGACCCATGCCACGTTGCCGCCGCCGGCTCTGGGTATTCCTCCACGTCGTGAGGATATAACGCCTCCCCCTCGGGAATCGTGATCATCAGAACCGGCTTCTCGACGTCCTCAGTGCCGGGGATGTCATCCTGCGGGTACGGCAACAGTACACAGGGGTCCTTGATTAGTACTGTCCCAGCCCGGGCGAAATACTCCCGCTTGTACTGCTTGCCCTCCTCCACGCTGTCATGCAGGTACTCGTGGCACCAGCATCGGTCTTTGTAGTTGAGGTCTGGTCCGAAGCGGTGGTGGAGGTATTTTTCTAGCTTGCTCTTGGGCTGGAATTGTCCTTCTTCTTTCCGTTGCTGTTCATCGGGGACTTCCTTTTCTTCCTCTTCTCGTTGTTGCTGTTGTGCGGCAGACCTAGACTCCTCCACGGCTGCCTCCCAAATAGTCATCTGGATCTCCGCCGACGTGACCTCTTCATCCTCGAGTGAGTCTGATGGATCGTAGTATGAGCTATTTCTGCCATTGTCGAGGAATTTCTGCGCATCGTGAGGGGGGACTTGGTCGCAGTCAGTCATAGTCGCGCCCAGGCAATCGTTCCGTTCTGTCTGGAAGCATGGAAAATTATCCTGCTCGATTGAATCCAGCGCGTCAGTGAAGTTCCTGCTGATGTGCTGGGCTTTTCGTGGTCGGTTCGGGGTAAATACCTCTTGTTTCTCCGCTTCGGAGCTGTCCGCCCAGTCCGAGCTCTCTTGGCCGTCCCAGCCCATTTCTTGATCCAACATTGCCAGTTGATCCTTCCAGTCCGGCTTGGTGGCGACCTCTTTTCCTTTTCCTTTCGCCATCTTGTGTTGCTGTCCCAGAATGGGTGTCAAATTTGATGAGTGTTGTAGTGTGTGGTTGGTATGGTAGTGTGACGGCCAAGAAATTAAGTGTTGCTTCTGAGCTTGGTGATTGTATTTTACTTCAATGTAGCCCGGGTAAGTTTGAGTAGAGTTGTGGGTTATGACGAGACTTTGGGTATATGTGGTAACCGTAGTCACAAAATATCCAAGTGAAGTTGGAGAATCTAGTCTTGTACTTAGGCATACGTAAGGAGAGGAAAAGGGCCTGGAACAGGGGGAGGCATCTTCACTCATATAGGAAGCTAGAGAGGACATTGAGGTGTCCGCTGATTCACCAATCCCTTGGTGTACCTTCTTGACCAGAGGATGGAACGATATGGCGAAGGCGGGTAGCACGGGAATTGTCTATGAGGATTTGTAGATGGGTCAGCCAGCCTAGCCGCTAGCTTTACAGTAGGCTTACAAGAATATGGCTTGGATCAAGCCGCCCCAGAACGCCAGACATGGTCTGCTCACTATGTCCAAGCCCCTGAAAACAAATCCGGGCCCAATTTCAGTCCAGAAACACTTAGTAGCCGTTTAGGTGCGCCGTCCAGGGGAACCTCAAGGGCCGAAATGGACCACGCTCTTTAGTGAGCTAGTAGCGGGTTCCTGGTGGGTGCGCTAGCCGACCAAGAGACAAGAAGTTGTCTTGTCAGTAAATTTGTAGCATGAGATTCGGGTCCAGGATGAGATCACTGAAATACAATCGTTCGGAAAACCATCACATGCACAGAACACAGACACACTCAATAGACGTTACCTAACATGGCTGCTTATCAGGTAGGGAACAAAATCTAGTACAATCGGTCAAAAGGCTCATGCACACACTCGCCGAATTTTCAGAGCGGCAGATAGATACATATCGAATTGATCACCGATTTTTTATGGTTGGCCTATGGACACTAGTGCCTCCATCTTTTCCATAAACTCCATGGTGTATCAGTCAGCCCTCATAAAAGACCAAAACCTCGATCTACCACAGATGAGGTGCCCAGTTACACTTGAATGAAAGTGCAAGCTCTCCCTGTGAGCAAAGTCTGCAGAATCACCACAGTTCGAATCTGCCCTCACCATCTTTTTCACTTGCCGTCCCGGCCTCGGTGTCTGTGGTACGGTTGCCGCCGTGGCCCCAAGATTTCACCTTTCGAGTGAGATCGCGAACCATCTTTGCGTCCGGCTGCGGCCGGTAGCGCCTGGCACGTCCGGCCACACCGTCCGGAATGTTCTCGAAAGCCCTGTAGACCTGGCCGATCGCGTTTTTCTTCCTGAAAAAACCGTCTTGCTGCTCGAAATGACTGAAGCGAGGCCTGAGGTGATGGTCCCACTTGGCAGCATCGCCGGGCTTGACGCCGCCAATGTCTTTCCAGGACGTGAGCACCACACAATGCCCTACATCCTGCACCTCGCGGGCCGAGATGGCAAAATCGGTGCTGCACTTGTCGCATCCGCTGATCTTGCCACCGTGAACGTCATCAGGATCGTGCTTGCAGGCCTTGCAGGGCTGCTTGTGGATGAGGGCACATCCCCTGACGGGGGACATGAGATCATGACCCGCCGTCTGAAGTAGGTTGTCGGAATAGCAGCGCGTCATATGTGCGTGGCTGACGGCCGCGTAACAATTGGTCGCCTTGGCTGACTTCTTGAGCGCGGCAAGCCTTGCCATGTGGTCGCCCCACTTCTGATGCAGGCACAGCTGAGGGATCTGGCTGCACCAGGAACCAGACTCCATTCCGACTTGAAATGCCATCTCCATGAGAGAACGCTCCGTCAATTTGCCGTTGTGGAAGGGGTGGATGTAGATCTCAGTTCGGAGAAGCAGACTTCCGTCCAGCATAAGAGGGATGACATGGACGGCGAGCTTCATATATCGAGTCGTCTTCTTTACGGTCATGGTAGCCCGAGAGAGGTACTCCTGAAAGATTTTAGGATCCTCAAAGTACTTCCTTCCGATCATCTTGACGAGTCCGGGTGAAATGATACTCGGCAGCACGGTGTCCACTGTCCGACGGCGGACGCACTTCTTGCGAGAAGAATGGAATGTGAATTCCTCCGGGGGTCCATGAAGCTTGAGACAGCGGCAGCAGGCAAAGGAACTCTGCCGCTCGTGTTCGATGAGGAGTAAGAAGTTCCAGAGATTCGCCTTGGGCATCCTGAACGAGCGGGTCCCCAAGGCCTTGTACGTCGCCTGACAGGTCAGCGCGAGGCAAGCGACCGATTCGATGGGTAAGTGCTTCGCGACGATCAGCAGAAGCTCAGCTGGCAGCCAGCTGATGATGGGGAACCGCGAGATCAAGGAGAAATCCTCCTGCTTCATGGGATTGCGAAATCTCGCGAGGGTTCGCCACGGGTTGTGTGTAGTCAACTGAGATGCGAGGCTCTCGTTCTCTCCCTTCGTGGTGTCTCTGGGGCCCTGGCTGTCGCTGGCCGTGTCTGTATCGGTTTCGCTACCGCTCATCCCGTTGGTCGTGTCTCCAGCTGTACCAGCACCGCTGTCGCTCGCCTGATATGCACCAGGGATCGCGTTGTTCGGCGTCTCGTCGTCGATTGTGGAGTCTACGGCTGCAAATGGATTTGATGTAGCGTTCTCCATTGTTCCGCTTGGCTCGTGGTAGTACTCGTCGTCATCCTCGATGTCACCTTCGTATCCATCAGGGGAAGAAGGCTGGTACTGTCCTGGTAGACCAGGAAGCCATCCGGTTGAGAGAAAGGATTTGATCGCAGGGGACTATAGAAACAGTTAGACATGAGACAGGGACATGGACCTCGTGCATATATGGACTAACCGTGCTGCCATCGGACTGATCACCTTCGTTAGGCGGAGCGGCGAAACCGCTGTGGCTCATTTGGGGCTTTGGTTTGGTGAAATAGCCATCATCGGTGAACTCCAAGCTTTGGCTGGATGGCCAGATCTCAGAAATGTCTCTCATCAGATTTCTGATCGCCATCTTGGGCGGCATCGTCTGACGATGCTGCCTGGCGGTTTTGTCTGATTATAGTGTCTGACGCTGGTGTCTGATGAGGCAGAAGTTACCGTAGTTGAGGTAGCAAGTATGGGGTGGTGTGAGAAAATTTGACCATGGAGAGTCAAAGATTTGGGTAGTGAGGAATCTGCGATGACGACACGCGGACGTTGGTGCTGCCCTGGCTTTAGAAGACGCAGTGTTGTGCTGAGGTGCGCATTGCGGCTACTGAGGAGAGTCAGGAAAGAAAAGACCAAGTGGCCTACAATCCAGACTTAAAACCCCGTCTGGTTGGTGTGACTGAGAGATTGGGTGAATGCCACTGATCACCGTCGCAAAATTGTACTTGTGGCGTTCAGCTGTTTTCACTCGAGCAGTGGGCCCGTTGTATGAAATAACCTGGAACAAACAGAGGCACGGACACAAACTGGACGGACCAGCCAACTGGCGGGCTTGTGAAGCGAAAGTGGAGGTGAAAAGTTGCTGTTCAATGCTTTGGGCAGCTCAAATGACAATGACCTCCTCTTTCGACAAATCTCGCAACCTCGACAACCGCTCCGCCGTAAGCTGATACGGATCAGGTAACCCAACCTGCTCCCACGACGCGCCATCCATCAGTTTCACAAGCCCAGGAGCAGCAGTGAACGTCCTCGCCATTCCATGCCCATTGTGTCCCGCACACATCCACTGACCAGGAAGCCCAGGCAGCTCCCCAATGAATGGCACACCATCCGTCGTATTACCGATGATGCCGCTCCAGCTGTAATCATACAGCGTCCCCGGCCCTGGCACCGCCGCAGCCCAGCCCTCAAGTTGCTCCTCGGCGAGCGCCTTGACGGCCGCAGTTATCTCGGGGAACTCAGAAAGACCGTCATCAGTCCAGCGCTCGGGATGCTTCTTGAGCCAGTCCCTGAACTTCCTCTGGCCGGGATTGGAGCCGCCAAACATTATCACGCCATCAGATGTCGGCCGCGGGTTGACGCTGAAGAGGGCACCGTCAGGCAACAACACCCCATACGAGTTTTTAAGCGCCCTGGAACCCGAGAAGCCCGCAGGCGGGACGACTTTGTTGCACATGTGTGGCGTGGGGACGACCAGGCCTCGCAGGGAGGGCTCGACGGCCGCCCCGTACGCATTGGTGGCGTGGACCACGCGCGAGCACTCGATGTCTCCTCTGTCTGAGTGAACGACCCACTTGCCAGGCTCGTTACTCTCCGTCACCTTGCGTACGGTGGTGTACGTCTGTAAGTTGAAACGCGGCTCCTGTGCAATGTTGCCCCGCATGATATGGGCGACCAATTTCCACGGCTGAAGGGTCGATGCGGGCCATGCGAAGCACGCCTGGGCGTCCTTGAGGCGGGATATCTTGCTGGCCTCGGCTGGGTCAACAGTGACCGTGATGTGGTCGGTCTTCCCACCTGCGGCTTTGTATCGCTCGAACACGTCCTTGGCCAACGTTGCAACTTCCGGGGTCATGGCCACGTCGAGGGTATCGCCCACCCACAGATCACAGTCCACCTTGTTGTCGCGGACATATTGCACCAGATTCTCCCAGGTGTCCTGTTCGTTTTGCAGTATCTGAGGTCCAATGTCAGCCGATCCCTTCGATAGGTATATTGCGCAGTTCCTTGTGTACCTGCAAGGCTTGTTTCGTGCCAAAGGCCTTCTCATATTTGCCGAAACCTCGCCCTACAACATTCCGCTACGTCAGTAGGTGGCCACATGCGTGAATCCCTTGACTGACATTGATCCGGCTTGCAGTGGCCAGCATTCCTTCCGGTTGCACCGCTACAGAACTCGCGGGCCTCGAGCACAACCACGCTCTTCTCAGGCCATGTCTCCAGGCACTGCTTGGCAACCAGAGTTCCGGTGATCTGCAAGTGTCAGTATTTTGCAGATATTGCACCACCTGTGGATTGCATATCGTCCGTAATGCAACGATATGGGGCAACTCACGCCAGATCCGATGACGACAATATCTGCGGACGCGGGCAGTTCTGACGTCGATCTATAATCAAGCAAAGGATCGCATCGGACACCCTGGAGCCAGTACGAGAGCGACTGGCCCGTCTGCTTTGGGAAGCCTGTCCAATTGCCGTCCACGTCTGGGAATGCGTGATCGCTCGTATTAAGGACTGCGGGGGAGTCTGCGGTGGTCACTCCGCTGGCCGATGCTGTTTCTACTTGCCTCATGCTGGGCAATAATTGTGCACTTGGTTGTCGAAGCGTCTTGGGAAATACTTACTTCAGTGAGAAAGTCAAGACTTGGAGCTTGTGGCGGTCGAGGGACAGGCGTGTGGGCCGCTCCAGTGTGTCGGTATTGCCGGCGCTATCTCTGCCTCGAGATGACGCGAGAGCCGACGTTCGTTTCTCCGATACTCGGAATTAGCACAGCACTGCGGGACATGCAATTACTGCTATCAACGTTTTACACACGCAATCTCTTCATTCTACACTCGTTTACTATTCCCAGCACAATATATCGATCCACTACGAAAAAGAGGCGACGCCGCATTTTACCTCTGATGGCCCGGCCAAAGAGCTTTCAGCACCCATTTTGGCTGCATTTATATCCTAACTCGAGATCTCCATAGGTTTGCCAGTTTCCGAAAAAAAAGAAAGAAAAAATACATGCCACTTCTTCTTGTCACGTGGGGTGAGTTGGACATTAACATCTTGACCTGGCAGGCGAAACCCAACATGTGTCTCGTTGTATCCCACGGTGTCCCATCCGCGCTCGCTCACTGGTATAATGTCAAAGCGTAGAATAATTATGCTGGCAAATGCGAGGATTTCTGTTGAGGCGAAATGTCGTCCTGGGCATAACATGGATCCCCCACCAAAAGCTCGAAACGCCACGGGATTGTGCTTTCTGGTCTTGTTGTACCTTTCACGAACCGCCTGTAGTAGAATCCAGAAACGTTCGGTCCCCAAGCAGCTGCTGAGCTGTGCTGCACTGTGCTCAGGGTAAGGACTGTACTTCCTCTACTAGACGCTAGCTGTGATACCTGAATAATCGATCAAGATGCCAAGCTGACAGGTAATAGACTATTTGTATTCTTTGAGTTCCTCTACTAAGTTGGAACAACAATGATAGCCCGTGGGGCAAGAGACAGTGTAGTTGAAGACAGTGTAGTTTTCGCTATGCAAGGCTTTAGACAATGACTATTCAATCTTCTGCAAACCGGTGTGTGCCAGTCGCCGCTATTTCGCACCAAAAGTCTTAGTGTCTGGCGGTGCACATTCGCGCTGGCGCTTTTGACAAGCCGTCAAGCTTGACACCAAGCCAGCCATCAAAGTCGAAGCTGTCTCTGGCCGCGGGCTCCAACTAGTTTGACACCGTCAAACACTATATTGAACCCTTCGCCATGTGACTCAGGCCTTCGCAAGCACAAATTGCCCGAAATGGACAATATAAAGCTGCAATTCCCAGACGGGGCTGAGGATTTGTCTGCTTCAATCGCACAACAATCACAACCTCGCTTCAAGACCATTCGAGAACAATCATTCGGCCTAGCAAAATGCTGAGCTGCACACAACCAGTCCGCAGAATAGTTACAGTTCAATAAATACAGTTCCAAAAAACAATGATAGGTCTTTTATCCTCATACCCAGGAGGGAAGCTGACAGGTAATATCTGTTAACAGCGTGTTCGATTACGGCCTTGCCACTTACTTCTTGAGTAGATATTTCCCACAATCCCATGCACTCATCCGACACAGAGCGGCCATCCATTGATATTCCCTGATGTGGATGAGGGCGGAAATAGAATTGTGATTTTTTTGGTCTTTCAGACAAAGGCTTGCATGTTGGCCTTTTTTGTTTTTGTAAGTGTTTAATACAATGAACCATGTCCAGTATTACAATGGCATTGATATCTAAGTAGACTCGGTCTAGGCTCAACAAGGAAACTGCACTCTCTCAACAGCGTCACGATCACTTTCTGCTTTATTCTTGGCCCAATGTCATCGGCACAGAAGTACAAGAACACATCCCCGTTGTTTGGAAAGGAACTCAGACAGATGTAGACTCTCAGTAATATCAAGCTTGGTCGTTTTCATATATTAACCACAAAAGTTTCCCTGTCCCTTGATGGACGATCCCCTTCCTCACCAATCCTCCATTCATCTGGAAAATTGTCCATCGAAACACTCTGTGCGAAACAACCAAGTGTTTCTGTGAACAATTTTTCTCTACAAAATGGCCAGCCCATCTCTGATTTGCGACGAGTGCGGCCAGGGTACTCTTCTCTACATGCCGTACACTCCGATAACGCCTGGTAGTATCGCTAACGCCAGCCGTCTCACAGCAGAGGAGAGGTCTAAGCTCAACATTATTTGTTCATCGAGGACATGCCCATCTCGATCACTTCTCGAAGAATCCCCTACAACCATGAATACTCAGATGGACAACCATTTCGAACAGCCTGGAGTCTCCGAGACAGTTGAGCCCCATCTTATTATGGATGGCCAGCAGCCGCAGTATTCTAACGACCAGGTTCCACAGCAGGTCGAGCATCATGAGCAGCAGGAGGTGGACAACGAGCTGGAGTTGCAGCTGCAGTCTCTGTTCGACGTCCCGCATGAAGTTGATGGCAAACTAGTCCACAAGGGTGAACACCCTTGTAGACGGTGTTATCAAACCGGTAGGTATTGTTTTTGGCCCTCCGGTTCAGATTCGTGCACAGTGTGCCAACCAGAGCGTATCTGTAATAGATACCTGGGAGGTGCCAAGCCCTACGGGTTTTGGACCAGAATGTCAATAATCGGAGATTATGCCGCTCCGTTTACCATTAAGGCTTCGAGGATCAGGCGAAGCCTTGACAAAGGGGATGTTGTTGAGTACCAGGTCAAGTATGCTACCAAGTCAGGCAGGGCGGGATGGCAGCCGGCGGAGGGTTTGAAGGCTTTCCCGTGGATTCTGAAGAAATTCCACCGCGATATGCCTCAGATGCCAGGACCGGAGGGCTGGCTCGTTGAAGAGGAGGGTGACGACTTTTTCTACGGGAGCTCAGACCACATATCTATGTAGGTAGGCCAGAGGGTAAGGTAAGAAGGTAAGTATCAACGAGCAGTAGACCGCCCTGCCCCCTTGCACATGTGTGATTCAGTCATCAGGTAAGTTTTTTTTGGACTTTACTTATATGTTTATCTGGCCTAGCCTTCAGTTCATAATTTGAATTCCCTTTTTTCCCAGTATATACGAGCTTCCTTGTCTTGACCAGTGTACCAAAGCTTTTGCTGACTCTCTTAAGCTGTCCGTGATTCTTTAGACCCATGTTGTGGATTCCATCAACACATGCCCTTTTCATATGGTTCCTCTGGACATATTAATCCCTAGTACTAGGCATTCATGGCAGCTTTCTAAACTTGACTGCATATATCATGGGGAAAAAATTTCTCTTGGTCGTCTAGATCCATACCGATTGATCTCATCCACACGTCCTGAATATAATGCCCTGTAAATTGTAAGCCAAACGCAGCCTCCGGAAGAAGTGTGGCTGGAGCAGCCTCTCTCCTGGCCTAGGAGAGGTATTATGTGGCGGAATTGGCCTCGCCATCAGAGGAATGGGCAAGAAAGCATTTCCGCATGCGAACATAGTTTGGGTTTAGATCCATATCATGATTCTTTTTGGGATTACACAGGCTTAGGTAGACAACAAAAATCGACCAAACGCTTAAATACAAGACCAACAGTCAGCCCCCTAACGGCATCAGCACCTCCTGAACTTATAATTCAGCGTCTCGGTATCAACGTCGAACGAGCTTCCATCGCCAACAACAGCGACCCTGAAGTTGACATTCAGAATGCCCGGGTTGCCGTCCGAGCCGATGCACTGTGACCACAGCGAGTCGGTTACGTTGGCCTTGACCGTGTAGTTGTTGTTGGTGATCTTGTTCTTGCCACCGGTGTTGTCGATCGTGCCTTGCAGCGTGAGCTATATAGAAAATCCGTCAGCGTCATGGTGTCTCCCTCTGAAATACAAACAGCTTGGTGTGTATATAGGCATCAAGACTCACCGTGTCGGCGGCGTCATCGCTCCAGTACACCTGCCAGTAGTAGTTGACCTTGGCGTCGGGCGCGAGGACCAGCTTGCCCGTGACGTCGGCCTCGGCCAGGCTGACCTGCCACCCGGGGCTCAGGCCGGCGCCCTGGAAGTGCAGCTCGCAGTTCTCGGTGGTCGGCGTGCCGGCGGTGATGGTGTCGGCCTCGAACTGCGAGAACTTGTACGTCTGCGAGACCCAGCCGCCCGACCGCGTCACCGAGTTGGACCCCTGGGTGCACCCGTTGCCCGAGTAGCGGAACTGCGTCACGGTGCCGACCGAGGCGGGCAGCTCGCGGGGGCTCAGGACGCCTTGGTGGAAGGGGGTGGAGAGGGCGGTGAGGGGGAGGAGGGTCGTTGCGAGGAGTTTGGACAGCATTTCGGTGGCTTTGATTCTCGCAGCGGACAGATAATAATAAGTCGGGGTATAGTGGCTTAGAGGAACTGGTGGTCTGCGCGTGAGCACTTCGGGGATATCCTCGTCTGGCTTGTCTGACAACGCCTAGGGGACCAAGGCCTGATTTCAAGAAGTGGAGCCTCTTCTTTATAGGCACAGGTTTAAAACATGAACAATGCTGGGGATCACATGGCTCCACTCTCGAGAAGTTGTCGCCACAGCTGCGATAGTGTGTGAAGCCGTCGAGCTTGGGTTGTATTTATCCATATTGCTACCCGCATCTCCGGCGCTCTGGGACCCAAGCTATTTCAGTCCAGACCGCAGCCTATTGTTGGCGCCCCGGTTCACCCGCTATTTTTCCAAGGGTCATCGGTTGGCACCGGGTCAACCTTAATTGATTTAAGCTACCCACTGGCAGTCAGTCTCAGGGTCCTCGGGCCCAAAGGGTTTCATTTGGGATAGATGGGGTGTGGCTGGCTGCGGAAACATCGTGCCTCCGCATCGGGAAGTTGTCCCTGGCGCTCACCGATGGAACGGCCTCGCCACCTGGAACTCGCCGGCCCAGATCTAGAGCACAGAGGCGAGCCTGGTTGCTAGGAAGTGGAAGGCGCCGCATTTTATCTTATCTGGCCTCGAACTGGCCTCAGGTGATCCAGACCAGTCTTCTTAATCGCGCCGGCGGACAAACTCCGCACATTTAATGATGGTAAACATCACGATGTCACCTAGATTGCCCCAGTCTCCTTGGCATGCTAGTTTGGCTCCGCATTGGCTGCAATAACGTCAAAATATTCCATCAAATCGCAATTGGAACCCGCTTCAGCTGGGCGTAGATGTCTTTATAGATTGATCATACGTCTCGCCATCAAGCTCAATTGAACCAGCGCTAACGAGCACGTTGACCATTTCAAGATATGTCTTGCAGCGAGTGCAACATTAGCAAAGTAGCGCTTGCAGTCCCCACCTGAGTAAAATCAGGACGGAGTGCGAACATCGCTGCACGGATCTGGCTGGACCGCCGTCACACCCAGCCCTCGAGGCCCTCTCGCTACTGCTGCGGCGTAGCAAGGGCCTGTGCCTACGGTCGGTTTGCCTGGTCTCGCTTTTCGTTCTGGCCATGAGAGGGCACGCAGGTTACCTAGCCCGGCCGTCTGTATTTACCGGTATACAATATCTGTGGGCTTGATCGAAGGGCGAGGTAATAAGGGGTTGACTGTAATTGGTTGATTCTGAAGGGATCTGGGGTTGCTACAAGGCGAAGCACCAAAGGGAACCCTTGTTTGTTTGGAGATAAAAGCGTTGAGCGCCGCGTGCTATCTTGCAAGCGCTCCAAGCGATCGTCCAACTCGTCCTTGCTTCCATATCACCTCCATTCCGCCTCCAGAATCCACAAATTTGAGCCCGGAGGCTGCCTTCCACCCTTGAAGTCAAAACCAGGGTCGGCTTCTTCAAATAGTCTTGTCCACTCCTCTATTTCCCGATCAGCTGAGTTAAACAAGACATTCATGCTGATGATTCCGGTCCTCATGGCTATCTCCTGTGCCCTCGGCACTCTGTCTGGGCTCGGGATGACGAGGTCCGCCATCACGATCTTAGCACCGGGCTTGAGAGCCGGCACGAGGTTCCGTAATATCTCTAGAGCATATTTGTGGGACCAGTTGTGGAAGATAGCCCGAAAAAAATACACGTCGGCGTGCCTCACCGGTTGCTCGGTCATGAAGTTGTGAACTTGGTAATGTACTCGGTCGGCGAGCTCTTGCGGTCTTTGCCTCTCCGATTCTCGGATGACACCCTCGTCGAGATCCTATGTTACCATCATCAGTCTTTAGCTGCTCATGACACGCACATCAAGCTAAATTACATGCAGTGTACTCACCTGAACAACAAAGTTCAGCGACGGGAACTCGCGGGCTATAGCACATGCAAAGACACCGTGAGAGCCACCCACGTCGACTACCGTTGCACCGTCAGGAAGCTCACCCCACGGATAACCTCGCACGACGTGGTGGGCCTCCAAGCCCGGCCTGCGAGCGAACAACCGCATCATGTCGGCAAAGCGCCGCAGTCGGTCCGGCCGCCCCGACAGGTACGGCCACATGCCCTGGCCGCCATGAGCCAGCGCAAATCCAGTCTCGTTCGGCTCACCCGAGTCGGGCCACCTGGCCATGGCTTCGCACGAGTGAAGCGCGCCGCTCCAGCCCTCGTCTGTCTTCCACGCCATCCACTGGTGGAGCAGCTCGTCCTCAGCCAGCAGGCGCGACGCCGCGGTATGGGCGACGACGCCCGGCCGGATCTCCTGGAAGATGTGCTGGGCTATGGCCAGCCGCAGCATGCGGCGCATGTGTGTCTCGCCGATTCCTGCTTGTGTTGCGAGCTGCTCAAAGGTCGCCTCGCCGCCGATAGGCACTTTCTTGGCCAGTCCGAAGCGGGTTATGCCTTGGATGCCAATGAGGTCGGTTGCCTGTCATCCTCATGCGTTAATTACATTTATAGTCCATTTCATTTCTTCCACATTGATTCGCATGGCGAAAGCCTTACACTAAAGCTTGACAAGTACTGTGCCGGACCCTGCATCAGGATGCGCAGCTCCTGGCAGTCGTAAATGACGGCTTGGCGCGCGGCCTCGATCTCGGGTGCCGTGCCGGGCGATATTACGGGTTTGAGAGGGCTCTCTTGGTCAAATGACGGCGTGGATAGCCCATTCTGAGTATAGAAGTTGTTGACAATGGTTGTGTTTGCTGCAATACGAGCTGCCAGCTCAGCAATATTCGAATCGGACATGATGGGTAATTCGAGCACGCAAAGGCACAAACAAGGGGCCTGAAGTCGACAACCACCAGGTAATCTGTGATCCTGTCTGAGCTCACACAAGGTTCAGAGGGGGGTTGCGGTGATATATCACAAGTTGCGGAGGCAAGACGTGTTGGTTCAGGCCGGACATGTCGTGTCACATTGGATGTTGGCGGTCGAGCAAGTTGTTCCATTCTAAGAACAGAATGCTCGACCCAATCACGAGAATGCGGCGGAATCACTGAAGGACTGACCCGCGCCGCATTGGAGGGGGGCCGCTTGCACTGCATTAGCATGCGCAGACCACAACCCAGGGGCTTCATACGTCACCCCTCTCTAAGCTAAATGAGAGCTACATGAGCACCGCGCTTAAACGCATCGAGGATTACTTTCTGCAGGAGGCTAGCCTGGGCAAGAATCAATCCAAGGGTGTTTCTCCGATGTAACCATGGATATCCGTTCCAGTCTACCACTATTTCAAGAAATCTGGACCCCCAAATCATGGAAATGGACGGCTCTGTAGACACTCTGGAGGGCTCTGACAGTGCTCAGGTACTCCACAGTATATTAATTTTACAACCGTAAGGTCCACTATCCGGAGAGTATCTCCCTGATCCACCAGCGTCCCCGTCCACAAGTCTATAACCTGATTGAATCGAGACGCTTCAACATATCATATGAGTGTTGCCAACCACGGCTGTGAGATAAGCCCCATCCAACCTTAGAATATGCCCGCCAGCTGAAAAAATTAAATTACGGAGCTTGGGGTAGTCCTGAGCGCTTCCCAAAGAATGGACTGAAGCATAAAGGCTCTGTCCGGTAGTTCTCCACTTAAATCGGACTATGGCTACAATGCACGTTTCGGTCACACGTCCAAATGCTGTTGGTAGGTGTCCTTCTGGACGACGATTCCCGACCCCTGAAATCGAGAATGATGTGGCTGCCAAGAAGGTTGTAAATCACGAAGTGGCAGGTCCATAGACGTGGGAAAGGGTGTTGCGCTCGTTGACGGCCTTCCAACATACTCCCCTTCCCAGGGTGGAAGTGGTGGTTCTCCACTGCTTCTGGAACTCTGCCTGCCCATCCGGTGCCGTAGGGACACTTTGCTGGCATAACTGCGGAGCTTTTGCATCGTGACGCTCGCCCTTGTGATTCGTAAAGTCGGTAAACAGACGCAAATCACTGCGATGGAACACTCAAGCTGAGTCCAGTACAGCGTAGGGACTGCATAGTCTATCAACGTCCCGAATCAGCAAACATTGCAATTCACGGCGGACGCACAATCCGCTCGTGGCTGCTGGAGCACTCACACGTCACATCATAACTGTGACCAGCAGTCCGTCCGGCTTGAATAAAGAAGAATATTCTAGCAGCGCTTATTCCAACAACGCTGTTGGGATGTTCGAAGATCAGTTCTGTGCCCTAAACAGTGCTTGTAGGGTTGCAAGGGCGGGACGATAAGCTAGACGTACAATCCGCCTAGGACAAAGATTGCGCTGACTCCGATCTTCCTTGAATTGGGCATCTGCAGCTTCCATATCATGGGCTGTGGGATGACGAAAATGATGATGTCTGCGACCAGATCACAAATAGCCGACACATAGAATTTGGGGATGGGGTTGAAGCATTTGGCCTTTTTGGTTCCCGAGGTGGATGCGACCTCCCAGCTTCCCGAGACCGGTCGACAGGTCATAAGTTGGGCCAAGAACATGGCTGCGCCCCACAAGGCGACGAAGACCAGAATTGAAGACGTGATTACGTTGAATATGTGACCGCGGAAGATTCGCCGGTAAAACAAGATGATGGAGCATTTCGCGAAGGCCAGAGCAGGTGTAGATAGCAACGTAACACAGAACTGACACTGGGATTTGCACGATTAGAATAAAACCAGCTCATGTATCAAGTTTGTTGTTTCCGGTTGTTTTTCTTGGGGCAGCGAGGATTACAATCTTGTTACCTTCAGGAAGAGGACAGTGTGATCGTTGTATTCAGGTCGTCCACTAGTGTTTAACTGTACGTGCGTACCAAGTCCTCCATCGATCGCACCTATGATATTGGTCCGTGTCAGAGAGAAATGTATGCATCGGTGCAATGATGGAACATATGAAATGGCTCGGAAAGAAGACTTACTGACGCAGTTGGCCACACCAACAGCGATAGTAAGTGCCTGTTATGAGCCACCGTCAGCGACTAATATTGGCTCTAGGTCTGCAAGTCAAAGGTCGTAGAGGGTTGGGCTAACAAGAGCGGGAATGATGGTGTAGTCATCAGCACCGAAGTGTGCCTGCTGAGCGAGACGCGCACGAAATCGCATGAGAACTGAAATGATTGCTAGAATCGAAAATACTACGGAAATGATCACCACACTCGTGCCGGTTGACGGAGCCATTATGATGTATTGGAAATATTGTAATGGGCAACGCTGACATGGGATGGAGTCTATTCGCAGATGTCACAGGAGGTGATGGAGGCGTCCAAGAGTGGGTATTTCACCCTGCCTCCGATGTTGTCTCTGGGGCAAGCTGGACAGAAATTGGGATCTTGCACATGCAGTGTTGCTGAAAAGCAGCAAGTTTTGTGTGTAATTGACTGATGCCAACTATTGGCTCTCAACTCGTGTAAGCTTCGGGCATGCAATGTATCTGTTCTGCTGCTGGGGCCAATGAATACGTGTTGTCACGCTACAAGGAGGTGACAAACAATACTCGCAGCCGGGCGGCATGCGATCGGCAAATCTTACCATGTTTTTCAGTAGCATTGGGCGTCTTTTTTTAGCTGTTGCATGTGTTCAGAGCGCGCGATTGTGGAGAGGCGTCATTTACAGGTGGCAGCTGTCGGCTGAAATGTGCGAATATGCAGTGCAACGAATGCAGTCATCCATACCAGCATATTGCAACAGAGAGACGCGTGAGCAAGGCTGCTGCCTGCTGCCAACTGGGCAGTATGGATGATACCCACGGTTGCATTATTAAGTCATTTGCACCACCGTGGGAGTGGGATGACGAATGCAAAGATTTGAAATGTATAGTATTTTTGGCAGTAAAAAGAAGCACAAGCGGGCATCGAGATTGAATGTTGCAACCGACCGGTCGTTCAATATTCAGTAAAAACCTGTTGGAGAGGCAACACGTATGTATGTATCTGGGCTCAATGCCTGATATGTATTGATTCCAATGGTAACATGACAAGAATAAATATAAATGAGGACAATGTGAGAGCATCCAATTCTAGGCTTCATGTTACGGTGGAAGTTTTCGAGGCGTCTTTTTCCTCAGCCCATATGTTCACTCTCAGGGACAATCTTGGTCCAGTCTGACAGGTCCACACGTCGTGTTCTTGTCCACGCTTGTAACTTGTCCCATCTGACACAGCGATGATGCGGCTGGTTCGCCAATAGAGTAGGGCCGAGAAGTACATCGTCATCATCTTGACTGTGTAGCCAGTGATATGGCAGCACGGTGATATCAGCATGGCAAATGGATGACTTGCGTAGCGACTCGATGCAGTGTTCTAACCAAGAGTCCGCCACGGTCAGTCAGTGTCTTTCCATCACCAGGTGGATCTCGACTTAGGGCTCCGGCTTACCTGTATGCTTACGCTGGATCGAATCCTGTTTCTCGGTCAAATTGGCGAAGAAGTGCTCCTTGAAGAACCATTGGCGGAGAATTTTCTACCAGAATAGTCAGTTCAGCCATTTCTTCTGACGTGAGTAAGACGGTTCGACGCAGGCAAACATACCACGCAATGGAGCTCATGATACACAGATAGGGCGCCAACGTACCCTGAGCCATCAGTGAGGCGTAGAGAGTCCGCTCCGATGCGCTGCATTTCCGAGGGCAGTATCCTCATATTCATGCCTAATGCGAGACTTGATCAGCAGAAAGCTTAGAATCCAGCGGGAAATATATACCTTGCATCATGTCCGCCCATGCTTCTTCCGTCTCGTCAGACGGTTCGCCGACAAAACTTCCCTGATCTGAGTAGGCATCCAGTCTCCGATTTTCCCACTCTATGTAGTCTTTGGCAGGGGCTTCAACAAAGAAACCGTCGTGTCAACAACCAGGCCAAGCCACAATTCTGGGACTGAACTGAATGTGGAGGAACAGTAGGAAGGGAGCTTATGACTCACACCAGGGCCCATCACCACATGCGCACTGGCTGGGGTTGGGTGGGAAGGTCGTGATGACGGAGGAAAAGATGCCCAAATTCACAAGAAGTAGCATCAGATGTGCAAGCCAAGTAAGCCAGCTCGAGACACTGTACTTTGGAGACGATAGCCGCTTGGCGAGAAACCCGGCACGGATCCTACAAGGCACCGAAGTGTACTCCTCCTTCACGGTAGTCTCTTCATCTCTCGTTTCTTGTCTTTGAAGTAAAGGAAGTTGAGTCTCCATTGACAGGAGCTGGATGCGTTCTGAACCTGACACGGTCACGAAGTGCGGAGAAGTAGCCACTGATGGGGAGCAAGAGGAAACTTGGTTTCTAGATTTGCACCGATTTCATTGCAGTCAATTCGGATGTAAAGCACAGGGAAGATCGTCAAAGGAGAAGCTCATATGAGTCCCACCTGATCATGCCGCACTGAGTCGGGTCTTGTTGGTGGATGGCTGGAGATGCTTAACTTGGGAAGCACAGAAACGATGTCACCACCCTGCCTGAACGACGTGTTGCTCTCATGCAGTTGTTCTCGTGGTTGCCTTGATTCCGCCCTGCTCGATCTGAGCCACTGGGTGCAGCCTCTAGCTGACGGAATCCTCTGGCACACTTGTCCACTTGTGTGCAACCCAAAGAAACGCAATGTACCAGTCAAGAACTCGAATTTTGCATATTAGGGCGCGTTGGGCGTTGAAAGTGCAAAGATTCGGTAGGGCCAACCTGTTGTGAAACTGCAATCAATCACACTCTGGAAGCCATCTTGGGTGCTGATAACATCTAAACCCCCCACCCTACCAAAGTATAAGCCGGTTCACCGGTCCTGAACGCTCATGTCTTCTGTGGTTCTTGATTGGCAGCCTTGATTCGAAAGCCTGCCTACCTGGATCTCGATGAACAAAGGATCAATATGAATTGGCACCAGCACGCGCCTTCCGCACCGCGAGGGGAATTCTAATACTAGTGACACGAGCTTGCTCGGGTGACCGCTGCGTGGTCACGGGTTTTATTTGGCGAATCAATATAGCCGTGGGGCCTCACGGCATCTGTCCAATTAATCAGCATCTCTGAGGTTTGCTTATATTACATGCAAGTGTGTGAAGCCACAATACGACGTGTTGTCATCTCTTTGGCTTTGGAAAAGGTAAGCAAGCCACAGGGGCTCCGCAATTACGCGTCATTTTTTTTCTTCTTTCTTTCTTTTCTTTTTCTTTTTGTTTTTGGCAAAGGTAGCAGTGTCACGGGACTAGTTCTGGTAATTTTCTCGCGGCGGGCGTCGAAGGTATCTGACAACCCATCTCATGCATTTTGTTATCACAGGGTCAGGGTCGAAGAGAGATCAATTTCAATGCCAGCGGAGGCATTTTGTAATGGAGAGGAGTTCCAACCGCGACTATGAACTAATCTACCACCAGATGGTGCTGGGCTATACCCCCCACTGAAACTTACAGCCCAATCCATTTGGTGTCAAAACGCGAGAACAAAAGCCCAGCATACGAAGCACAGCTATCAAGCCCAGTGACACGTGGTAAAAAGCAAGATCCTGGAGATGAGGTCGGCTTCGACATCAGGAGTCGGGTTGAAATTGCCAGCTTGAGCTGTCATAAGCCAGCTCGTCGTCGTCGGCGGCGCGTTCGATCTTGGAGCCTGGGACAAAGGGGAGATTTGTCTCTGCAGCACGTTTATGTGATTTAGCCTCCATTTTCAATATACTGCTCAATAATCACAGAATTTCTCTGGCAATGGATAGGGCACGTCGGCTGACCTGGCACAGGCATTGCCGTAGAGATGCCAATGGCGATAATCGTGATGAAAAGGGTTGTAAATTGCATCTTAGGAACTAGAGAAGAGTTTCAATTGGGCGCAGGAAGAGTTGTTGTGCTGGACTTGTAAAAAGTGGAATTCTTGCCGGGGAAGAACCATCAAGATATGAACTTGGAAGACCAGGATCCACGGCCTCTTTTAACATTGATCCACTCGAACGTAGGGTCTGGACTATTCTGTTCGGTCTGTGGAGGTAACGATCGACCCTGTGTGCCTAGCATCAGTGCTGCACAAAGCTGAATAAAGATCCTGATAACTGCGATTTTCATGGCATTCGAGACGAAGTGGTGTGTGATACCCACCCAGGAAATCGGTATATCCTTCCATGTCCAAAATAAGAAGGTGAGGTATGCATCATCAACAAAACCACAAATCACTCTCCATCTCGATGACATGTTGGTACCACAGATGATGTAGTGGTCTTGAGTTTCGCCAAAATCTCCGGTACTCACAAAGGTACATTTTGCTGTTGGTCCCGTTTGTAAAACTTGAGTTACTTTGCGACGTGCCAGTACCGTAAAATATTGGCGCCGAATGCTACTTAGTTGAGGAACTTTTGCCGACCCGCAGATGTCAGCTCTAGATGAAAGAAGAATGACACCTTGCGTCAACTGCCTCAAATGCAGCCTGCATTTGGCCCCCACACCCTCGAAGTCTGTACACCAGATGGGGCCGAAATGGTAGTCTTTGGTTATGAGGCAACTAACCATAGTAACGATAACTAAACCCTCGGTGACGTTGGGGAAGCACAAAAATAATACGGGCAGAAATTACTCAGTCCTTTAATGAGTGTGTACCAACAGAGCTGAGCATCATCTAGTAGACCGTCCCAGCCGTCCGACTCCAGCTGCATGTGCGATGAGAATATCTCCAAGACGCTGGCATTGCGAACATGCAGGAATACGACCAGGCTGTACTATAACAGCATTTTGAACCCGTACGCACTCCGCGAAGCCTCGAATGTTGTGGTTGGGCTCATTTATAGTGCTCTCATCGTTGCAACACTAAGCACTAACGAATTCATGCAATGGAAGGCTCTGGCGGCCAATCTCAAGCTGCCATTACGATTGGTGTTCACGTCGCTTCCATGCTGCGCTATTGATCACTCGCAAGTCCATTCGACGCAATGACGAGTCGCTCCTCAAAAGCGGCACCGTTTCCAAACAAGCAGGGCATGCCCCGAAATTTGCGCCGGCAGGGATCCCATGTGTGACATGATGTGTATCATGCTGAACAGTGGGATGGCACGGTTGTGGCGTTCTCGCGGAAATCAGACAGGAACGAGTAAATGGGGGCCGCGTGGGAAATGGACCCGCTCATTGAAAGGCTTCAAAGCCTTTACAGGGGTGGAATTATAATGTCGAAGGAAGAGAAATCAAAATATCATTCATTGCATCAGATGATACTACATCCAAGCCCTACCAGGACAGCCCATTTCACTCAACAAGCCTCGAATGATAGTTAGTCCCAGAATGTTGCTGTTTGCAAGGTATAAACCTATTGTCGACGAAGATATTGACGTCAGTGAGCCCAAGTCGATAGATGAGGCCGATGAACGAGCTCTCACCGCCTGTAAGGGTCAAAAGCTCAGAGCTCGTTTCGTGGTTGTCGTCCTGGTGGCTGCTATTGCGGCGCTGGGCTTCAGCATTCTGTGCTTGGCCGTAGGCCGACAATGCCGGATGTGTCACGAGGGAGAACCGTCCTGGCTCGGTAAGATCTCTTGCTCACTTCTCCATGTTGTACGGCTCTCGCTGAGTGACTGTGCCTGCAATCTAGCACCGCCTGGTCCTGTCAAGACCACATTCGAATACCAGAAAGTGTTTGCCTCGAGGACGAGCAATGAGACTCGAGAACACTGGAACTCCTTATTTCCAAGTGAGTCAAATCGACTGTGTAGATATTATTGCTCTGGGAATGGACCCGACTAAGTTGGTTTGAAAATGTTAGTCGGTGATGGCTTCGTCAAGCATCCAGTCATCTCCCCAGAAATGGCCAGTCTCGCGCTTTACCATCAACTTCATTGTCTAGTGAGCCTCCCTCATTTCCTCGAATATTCATGTAGTCGACACTGCACCCTGCTTGAGATCAACGTTCACGCACAAGACGCTGACAAGTGGTTATAGAACATCATTCGTGAGGCTTATTGGGCAGCGGTGGATAATATGGAGGCTCACCATCATATAAGCACACCCCACGTTCGTCATTGCATTGATTACCTGCGTCAGGCGCTTTTATGCCACGCAGATGCGAGCCTCGAACCACTCGACATGGAGCTGGGAGGCGTGACTGGTTTTGGCGTGGAGAGAAAGTGTCGTGATGTGTCGAAACTCCGGGGTTGGGCGGAAGAGTGGATGGCGAGCGATGACTCCCATGTTGAATGAAGAAAAGTTTGGCGAGGGTCCTGTAACTTCAGCCAGCTGTGTGGTAATAATTTGAGGAAATGTTGATTCTCACACAGGGAAGTATCAGAGCGATCCTGAGAGACTCGTGATCATGGAGTTAAGCCATCACGCGTGCTAGCCCGAGGTGTGGCGACTATCCTATTCGATATTGGCAAGAACATACAGGCTAAAACATCCCGAGACTCTGGTAGACGGGCGAAGCCTTGAGGGTATTCCATTGCAGATTGCTAGCAACACTGATCAAGCATCGGAACCAAGCTCTAGAGCGCACACATTGCTATAGCCATGCATACTGTAAGATCTAGAGTCCCAAAGAACGAACCTAAGGAGACAAATCAGGCTTAGGCTGACCTGAAAGCTTGATTAATACCACCCTGTCTCAATTCAGCTCTACCTAGGCCTCGTACCATGACAAGGCGCCCATTTGCTCATCTGCTGTCTCCTAGCCGCCAACAAGCGCCGACTCCGCAGAACGACGTATCCTGAGAATACTCTGCTGCAATTTTATCCCAGAATCGTGTTTCCGGGTGCTCCGATCTGTTCTTCCTTGATCAGCCTCTCCAACAATGTACCACTTCTTCCATCACCGCTGCATGGTTCCTCTCAAATGCCCCACTTGATGTCTTCCAGACCCAGAGCCGAGAGCTTGTCGACGTCAACACCTCCCTGAGGCTTTCCGTTCTTCAACCGCATCCACTTGTCGATATTCTTCAAGAACCACTGGGAGGTTGCGGAGGGCACACCCTCCTCGAGTTGGGCATTGTCCTCGGCGCCGCCGTCGTCGACACCGTCCTGTGCGCCATCATCCTCGTCATCGGAGGAATCATACTGATCCTTATTGCGAGACAGCATACCAAGGCCGTGGGCAGGCTTATGCGTGAAGAGGTTGCTCTGGCTGTCTGTGACGAAAACGGCATTGAGATTGGCCAGGTATCGAGATCGGGCAGCCTCGAAATGGCCGATGAGGGAGCGTAGGGTCGATGGCTGGGCCACAACGAAGGTGGGCTCGTCCTCGTACGCCTCTGCAAGAGCCTGTGAAGTCAATGTGGTAAGCAGAGAGTACCCAAGGACTCGAAATGCCTCACAGGTCGGGCGACAGCAACGTACCTTGTCAACCTTGGGGTGCTTGCCAGGATTGTCCATGGCCTCCATGACCACATGCGCATGGAGCCGAAACGAGACGTAGCCCCACATCGGGTAGCTCTCGAGCTCATCCAACTCGAGCAGCTTCATGCACTTCGCCGTGAGCCACCTGACCCTCTTCACCCGCTGGTAGTCCGCGCTCACCAGGTCCCAGAAGCGACCCCCGCCAATCTCGCACTCGAGCTGCTTCGGATGCCATCGCAACACGAGCAGGACGTCACGGGCGAAGCCGCGCAGCAGACTGCCAGCCTTGTCCGCCAGCATGATCGTGCCCTTGCGCGCGCAGTCCACCTGCCACTCCTCCACCAAGTGGACCAGGTCGGCCATGCCGGCGTCGGTGAACTCAGAGGGCAGGGACGGGTCGAAGGCCATGCCGGGTTGGGCCTCGTGCAGGGCCTCGATCATGATGTCCTTGTGCAGCCTCTGCAGCTGCTGCGGCAGCTCGTCGTCCTCCTCCGCGAAGTAGGGGCGGCCGTCGCCCAGGGGGCGCACCTCAAAGGTTCTGCTGGTGATGGCGCGTTGGAGGCGCAGCTTGCGGTTTCGCTTGATGAGCATCCACTTACGGTGCTGCTCTCTGTGGTTAAGGTCCTTGTCGCGACCGGTGTTTTGGGTCGATGAACTCTTCTGGATCTTGGCAGATCGGGTTTGGTTGAGCACGATGACGTGCCTTCCTCGCTTCTCGTTTGTATTGGAAAGGTCTCGACGAGAACGGAGGGGGCTTCGAGGGGTGACAGTGGGAGTGCTGTCGGTGGAGGAGGCAGGAGGCGCATCGTTGTCGATGTCCATGGCCTGATCAAGCATGATGGCGTCTTCGGCCATCGTGAAGTTGGTTTCCTGAAGGTAACTTGAGGAATGATTGGTTTTGTGCTGATTGATGTCAAGATGATTGAAGTTGTTGTCCAAGTTTTGAAGTTGGAAGGGAGATTGAGATAGATGGCTTTGGGTTTTAAGTCAAGATCAAGATCAGGTTGTGTGGCCGTCTAGTGATTGGAAAAGTGGGTGACAGGAAAGGACTTGACAGAAGCAGAAAAGTGAACGCACAGCCGTTTGATAATTCGCACTTTGCTGAATGGGTTGTGAAGTTAAGTGAATACGAGAGGTGATGGAGATGTAGTTGAAGAGCTGGTACTGACCTTGACAGTTTGAGGCTCTCAGAAGTTTTGTATAGCTGCTACTTTAGTGTATTGCTATTGTTCCAGAGGCTAGTCGTGTCCATAATTGCGTTTTCATTGCCGTTCGTCTGTAAAAGTCAATTGCTAGGTCCCATTGTCTTTGCACCAACCCCTGTTGTCTGTTGAACTCGTGCTCTGGATCACTGCCATCCGCTTCTGCAACTCCGAAAACTTGAGTCTATCCAATAGGAAGATTGGCCCCCCTCTATCCCTATCATTCAGCATTCAATTGTTCCATGCACAATGCCAAGCTCCAGAATATGGACAGGCATACGGAAGACGGAGTTAAGCACAGCCTGTGCACTGCCTGCACTTCGTATCATGAGATGATGAGTCCCAATGAGAAGGACTAGTAACAGTAACATGCACATGAAGTCCGAGTATTCCTCTTCAGACAGTCTCATCAAGTGATGTCAGGGGGGGCAAGGATTGCATAGAAAAGGCCTTAATGTATATACAAAACACCATCCATCCAAATTAAATTCCTCCTCCACATATAAGGTAAATCGCTCGCTCGCTCATCTTTCAAGACCTCAGAGCCGCAGCTTCTCCATCGAAGCCGTCGCATTACCAAACCCGCCCCTCGAGGCAGCCGCGTCGTAAAAGGACTGGATGTCAGCCTGCCACTGGGGGACGTCGACGCGCTCGATGCGGCGGTCGTAGGTCAGGAGGCCGTTGACCTCGCCCTCGACGTCGGTCGTCTGCGTGTAGACGCCGCCGCTGCAGGAGAAGAGCTCGATCTGCCGCCTGTACTCGCCGAAGATCTCGTGGGCGCGGTAGTTGTAGGCCTCGAGGTTGACGTTGACCTCGTAGGTCTGGTTGATGGTGTCGATTGCCGCCTGGACGTTCCAGAGGCTAATTGTTGCGAGACCGTTCGTCAGCTTCTCGCTCTTTTCTTGCGCATGGTGCGGACAGAGATGGTGAGAATGGGCAGGGCAGTAGAACTTACTTCTCGATGGACACGTTGTGGCCGAGACCTCCAAACTCGCCCTGGAAACCGATTCGGGTGCTGTCGAACGGGGAGGACTGGATCGAGTAGAATGGCGCGCCGCACTGAGGGCTGGCGTACTTGTGGTTGTCGGAGAAGTCGCCCGCGCCGTTGTCGTACCAGCCCGATGTCGCGTCGATCAGCCTGGTGCCGTCGATGGACCTGATGCGCTCGGCAATGGCGACCTCGGGGAACGGTGCCGTCCTGATCTGGCCCCAGCCTTCATTGTAGATGACCTAGACATGGTGTTAATTTAATAGTTCTGGTCTGGCGCGCAGCGCCTTGTTGCTGTGGAACCACTTACCCAGGTCGTAATGGACGTGTAGCTCAAGTGCTCGTTGATCAGAATGTCGAACTGACGCTCAAACTCTGCCTGCTGCGCAGCATTGGGGAGCGGCACACGAGGAGACATGGATGGCATGTCCTGGATGACCATAAGACCAAGAGAGTCGGTGGCGTAGTAGAACAGGTCAGGCTCAACCTTGATCTGATTGGCGGTGGGTCGTCAGCACTTCTGTCTCACTCTTTTTGGACCACCAAGCTCGCACACAACGTCCACGGGGTAATCACTTACGTGCTTGCGCACAGCGTTGAAGCCAAGCTTCTTCAGCTCCTTGAGGTCGAAAATCAGAGCCTCATAGTTGGGCGCCAGATGGATGCCATCAGGCCAGTAGCCCTGGTCGAGCGTGGCCCACGGGAAGACCCACTCGCCGTTGAGCAGCGGCCTCTGAACGCCATCGATCTCGCCACGGCTGACGGTGCGGAAGCCCGTGTAGCTCGAGACGGTGTCGTCACCGAGGGTGACGGTCAGGTTGTACAAAGTCGGCGAGTCCGGGCTCCAGGGCTCGACGCCGTCGACGGTGAAGTCAAAAGGCGAGCCGCTGGTGCCGCTGCCGCTACCCAGCTCGCTGCCATCCTCGTCAAAGACCTTGATCTCGACCGGCTGGCCCGTGCTGTTGCCCGAGGCGTGCACGTTGACGGTGGTGGACCCGTCGGCTGCGGCCTTGACGTCCAGCTGCGTGATGCGCGTCGCAGGGGCGCTCTCGAGCCACACCGTCTGCCAGATGCCGCTGCAGGGCCTGTAGAAGATGTGCTCGGGCCTCTTGGTCTGCTTGCCGATGGGGATCACATAGCCGTCCAGGTCTGTCGGGTCGAAGACAAACACCTTGCTGTGAAGTGCCACACCTGGTCAGTTCTCTTTTTGGCCATTTCTCGTGCTACATGGAGGTCTGGCCCCCCAAGTTTAGCCGAATTCCCGGGAGGGTCGGTCACTTACAGCTCATTGGTCCCGTTGGAGGTCAAATACGACGTCACATCGATGGTGTTCCTGAAGTACCCGCCGCGGTGGAAGCTAACCTGCTGACCGTTGACGTAAATCGTCGACTCATAATCGACCGCCTCGAAGTTCAACAGCACGCTCTGGCTGCTATCCCAGTCGGATGGGACCTGGAAAGTGGTCGCGAACCACATGGCGGATGTGTCGAGCACCTGCAGGCCCGAGATGGCACTCTCGATGCAGCTCGGGATGAGCACCTCTCTCTCCAGAGGCGCGCATGGCACGTCGGTCACATTGGTGGCGTTGCCGGCTCCCTGGTACGTCCAGATGCCATTGAGCGACACCCAGTTCTCGCGCTTGAGCTGGGGGCGCGGGTGCTCCGGCCACGGGTTCAGGCCGACCTTGTCAGTCCAGGGCGTGTCGAGCGGTGGCGTCTGCAGCTGGTACGGCACCGGCGTCGACGGCGAGCCCGTGCAGCTGCTGTTGCCGAAGGGCGGGCTCTGCGCGGCCACGGCCAGCGGCCAGAGGAGGTGGAGGACTCGGGAACGCATATTCACACGTCAGGGGTACTGGGCCGGCGAGATACTGTTCTTGTTCCAATGCACAACGAAGGTCAGGGCCTGTGCCTATAGGTGTCGTTCTGAGGGGGCTGGCTGCCTTCGCGACGATACACACTCTCAACAACCGCGTCTGGTAAAGAGGGGAAGGGCAGCGACGCGACAGGCACGGCAGACGAAGAACAGGAGGAGCCTGGGGCCGTCTAGACAAGCTCGAGATGGGAGCGGGTCGGCCGGGCAGTTTATAACTTATTATATGGAGACTATATTTCGTGCCGAGCCATGGTGGCGGGCGGGCAACCGTGATGGAGCTTTCGCCGGCCCCGGCCCCTGGGGACCGAGAAGTGTGTTTACATTATGGATGCACGTTGGCATATCCCATCTGCGTGCTAGGATTACACTATGCGTGTTGCGGTTGGGGTCGGGACGGCCAGGCTGGGGCCTATGGAGCAAGAGGAGGGGCAGAGAAGTGGCTGGGCTGTGCTGGCGGGCACACACACACATCACTTTCTGTGCAGTCTGACCGCTGCGCCTGACTACCAGGATGGGCCCCGCGTGCAGGAACCAGGGGAGCTTGGGAGCTTGGCCGGGATCATCGTGACAAGGCAAGGCGCAAGAAGCTTTGCGCTGGTAGATTGCGCCCAGAGTTACCAGAAAGGTTGTCCGCCCTTGGCTGCAATGCCCGCATGGTCGGACTGCATCACGCTGGCATGACGACTGCTACTCTGGACTGAGCTGAACAGAGGCAGGCGGCAAATCACCGCCGAGGAAATATCTGTAGGTTCTAAAATGGCTCTTCCTGTTAGCCCCCCATATATGCGCACGGCCTGCATGAAGACGACGGTCAGTGACGGTCTCGCTGGTTGGCAGGCTGGACGCTGACAAAGTTGTCTCGAGTTGGAGTAACATGAGGAGTCTGTCCAGTCTGTCTCTCGCCGAGTCCCGCGATCTTGCTGCTGGATCCAAGATGGGCGTTTGCGTTTTCCGGATTGGGGATGGGTGACGACTAGTAATAATAATAAGCCCGGTACTTGCAGACAACAGCGTCGTGGCAGCATGGCCAAGTTGGACAATTTACTGAGTGCTCCAATCAGGCACCAAACGACAGCAGTTGGAGGCGTATGGGCATGTCAGCAGGGCAGAATCCTTCCAGGCACGATGGACAGAAAGTCTTGATCTAGTGATTACCTGCAGTGACGCTGCATCCGGTGATGTGGCTCTGTGGGTTAGGTAGACAAGGCGGAAATGCTGATCACCTCGTGTGGGTGCGACATCGTTGCAGGGGAAACAACCGATCCGACGAACGCCCTTGGCGAGGCAGGTCCAGGTCCAGGTGCAGCGCGCACAATCGGACGATGGCGGGATGGCCGCTGTTTGTTGAGTTCGTTTCTCCTTGCATGTGCATAGCCGAGGAAACAAAGTTTGGGGCAACAATAAGAGCCTTGTTATTGTTACTGAATTTCAAGAATTCCAGCAGGTCCTGCCGTCTGTCTGCCCCTCAGCCTGCGAAGCCGCCCATTATGCTGGAGGAGGGGCAAGCCCCAAATCGTTCCAAAATCTTACCAGCCACACACAATTCCATCTCATCGACAACGAACACCATCCATCTCGCCCCCTGCCCTCCCAGTCTCCCCCACCCCACCACCGACTTCCCGCCAATATCTGGGGTAGCCCCAGCGTAAGCCACGGGTATCTCCCGGGCCTGACCCAGTTGCCAAGGGCGTGGAGCCACAGACGCCCCATAGAAATGCGGGAGATCCCTGCTACCGTCACCTTGGCCGAGCTTGTGCTGTAGTATGATATAGCAATCTAATCTCCCATCGGACTGAATTTACGGGGCACGTGCTGGGGCGGTCTGACGGTATGCCTAGAGAAGAATCACAACACAGTCCCTTGGCCTTGGACGACCGAAGGTGGCGCTCGGATTGTTGAAAGCCTCGTGCCTTCTTGATTCTTGGAGCGAGCCCAGCCGGCAAGACATAACTACGGGACGAACCCCACATCTTTCCACATCCGCAGGCAACAAAGCGCGTGGATGGTGTCAATTTAATGGCCGGCTTATGCAGTCATCCTCGTAGGGTCCTGGGGGTCAGACTGCCGCCAAGAAATGATGTGCTCCTGTGTTGCAACGTTCCTCACCCTTACAGGCCAAATCTCCAGGCGCATTCACCCAGTGCGGGGTGGTAATGTTCTCCTTCGTGTTGCCTTGCCTGGCTCGAGCCTGGCACTGGAGATTAAGGGGAGCCTGACGCGCAAACCATGGGTGGGAAAGAGGAGTCAAAGCTCGAATACCGCGTCTTAACGGATGTAGCTTCGACGTTGCCCCCCGGTGGAGGGCAGGGGTGACCATCAAGTTTGCCGCTGCCGCAGCCGGGGTAGCTTGAGCCCAAGACTGAGCCCAAAAGAGACGAACCTATGTTGAGAGGACTCGCATTCCAAGACTGCTCGTGACAATGCGGACAAGATATCCGAGATTAAATTGCAACACCGATCTGCCCTCAAGACCAGGTCAAGAGGACGGTCTCCAAGCAATGCTGGCATGCGAATCATGCATCTCTACCCCAAACGGACGTCCGCCCAAGATTCGTCTGCATTCAGAGTTCTGCACGTTTTCTATATTTAAGCCACCCCTGAGTTGGGACCAATATCCAATATCCAATATCCGTGCAGCTATCCGTGCCGACACCTTATTCATGGCTGACCATTTACCGCATCTTAATCCATCCCTCAACAAATGCCCAAGCTTGGTCTTCTGATGGCCAAGGCGAGGTCGTCTGATTTACACAATACACCCCCTCTGCCTTCCAAGCCCTGCCCGCGCCAACCCACTAACCCAGCCCCGCAAGCTTTTCCGTGGCGCTCCTAAGACCTAGAGCTAGCTCCCTTGCCGAGGATCCCGAGGCGTGGCGCTCTGCCTCTGCCGGCATAAGACAGGAAACAAATGGCTGGTTACCTAAAATTCCCGCACACCGTTTGGTGCCACAATCCGGGGAAAAAAGCGCGCTACCGGGCAGCGAAGCGACTCTTCGTCCAAGGCGCGTGTGCAACCTTCCAAGACCCGGGCGGGCTGCCACATGACCACGTCTGCACTCCACCGTGTTGCAGCGCTAAATAGTGAACCAGTTCATCTGAACACATCTGGGACAGGGCTGTCGATCGACAGGCGGCATGTCTCATCGTGGGTAAGGAATCGAGGCTCACTTTGTCTCAACGTCTAGGGTTCGGTTGCACGCGGTGGCGCGTGGAGTCGTGATTCAGAAGATGCTGTGATTCAGAGCACGAGTGGATCCTGGACGAGATGCACACTTCTCGAGTCACTTCTAGAGTCGGACTATTGCCGATAATGATGCAGTTACATCGGGAGACAGCCTGAGACACACGTGCACCGCTAGAATACCACCGCCGCGGCGTGGCAGTCGGAACCAGGGAAACTATGCTGGAGGGCTTCTCTCTATGAGCCTAGGCACCTTCTACCGTCTACCATTCTATTTTATCGCAAACTCTTGGCTCATATACATGCTGTAGACCCGGCGGAGGTCGTCATCAGGCCCTCACGCCCACAAGCCTCAGAACTGCCGGTGTCTCGTCCGGCTCCAGGAACGGGCGCGTCCGGTTGGCCTGATCCGGCGACCCGTCCGGCCGGCGGGGGACCGCGCTGCTGTCGTTGCGGTCCACAGGGACCACGTTTTGTTGCTGGTTAAAATCCCACGTCAGCTCACGCGTCACACAGGTTGCCGCCATTACACACACCCCACCAAGGGGAATGCTGATAAAAACTCACAGGGAAGTGCGTCGTGCTCTTCCGCGCCCTGAAAACCTCAAGCTTGCGCGCGAGCCCGGCCTCGTCCATGAGCGCCCGCGGGCAGTAGCACACGTAGCTGGCGAAGCGCACCTGCCCGCCCACGGGGCTCGCGTTCCAGTGCACCAGCCGCGAGTCCCACAGGATGAGGTCGCCCTCGCCCGCGCACACCTTGACCTCCTCGCAACCGCCCCGCGCCAGGAACCAGCCCGCGTCGCCGGCCGTGAAGTTGTAGCCGTTCTCCCGCTCGCCCGAGTCCTGCTCCCAGCGGAACCCGCCCGTCGCGGCGAAGTGCTCCTCGTGCAGCAGGTGCGAGCCCTTGAGCACGCAGAGCCCGCCGTCGTTGGGCCCGTTGGGGGCGAGGTTGGCTATGCCTTGGTAGAGCTCGAAGCGGTCGTGGTTGCGGGGGTTTTGGTCCATGTCTTTGTTTTTGTCAGTTTTGGGCTCCAGGCATGGTGTCGTTGATATCCAGGTGCGCGCTTACGAGGCCAGGCCCCTGTCGGGTAGATGTCTGTCCTGCCGGTCTCTTCGTTGATGGGCAACGTGATGTTGATCCCGTCGAAACTGGCGATCAGGTCATCGGTACCCCAGAGCTGGGCGAAAGCCTCTAGGATCTTGGGTTGGCTTCATCGTTATGGTCAGCCTCCAAGTGATGAAACGGGCCACTTTGCCAACTCACGATCTGATCTTCCATACGAATGCTTCATGACCGATCGAGTATCGGTTGTAGAGCCCACCCCTATGCTGTCCGTCAATATGAATCCACAATTCCACTTCAACTTGTGTTGTCTTACGTTACGCTGTAAGGGAGATGGTCTGATGTCCAAGTTGACCGGTCATCTCGCTTGAATCCGTGAGGAAACCTCTCAAGCCAGCTCAATGCCTGCTCACGGAACTCAGCACAGTCCTCGGCGGAGATTATATTGGGAATGACAACGAAGCCATCTCGTTCCAGCCTGAGCTGCCAGTCAGGACTTGAGCTGCCCATATTCGAGTCCTCGGAAAGACGCGTCTGAGTTGAGCAGAAAGTCTCGAGACAATGGAGCTGGGACGCAGACGTATGATTGATATGCGCCTTAAGAGTGATGAAGATCCGGACAGGATGAGGACAGGACGGCCGAGATACCGGCCGCTGATCGGAGCGGTGAAACATGAATCAGTTGCACCCGAGCCGGGCATCCACCGGCTGTCCGCCACACAAGTGCAACGCTAGTCGGCCGGCTCTTGCTTGGCTCATAGAAACGGCTCCTTACGTGATGGTGCGGGTTTGCCGGTGATTGGTGACCTATATCTTATGTGCAGAGTGGACCCAGTCTTGGCCTTTTTGCCTCTCGTCACGGGACCGTTTTGTTCCCCATCGTGACTCTCTCGCTACTCATGTGTAAGGTGGGAACTCCGTTCGTAGTCACAATAAACCAGAGTAGTTGTGCAACGCGGCTATTGTCGATAGTGAAGGCCCAGTTGCACGTTGTGTGAGTCGGCTCTTCGTCGAAACGGAACCCGAGCCGGCTTCCGTGCCTTGACCCCAACAACGGACCGAGCGTGGAACCGGATATGCCCTCTGGCGTGTCAATCTGGCCGACTTCCAGCCTGTGCCCGACGGATATTTCTCTATCAATCGGGACCGACTGCACGCGCTGCTCGGTAGGGGCCGAGGAGGGAACGTTCCATGCAGGCCTGCAATGCATGACAATCTCTAGCCGACGTCTACCAGGCAGCTGATCTTCGCCGTCAGAAGGCAAGCCTGCTTATCGAAGGAGTGCGGAGTAAGGGAGGGGAATGTGTTGGTCTCTTAGCCTGGGCGGTCAATCTTACCATCAAAACCGGCTTCTACCAGGCATTCTCAATCATGGCAAGAACAGTCACCGCTGTGTGGCTGCTGGAAGATTAGTCGGGCTAGTAGTAAGTGAATGTGGCAGGTTTGACTGCTTTGAAGTCCGCAACGTGGATGTAACCTCCTCTGGCCCCTCCTTCCGCGGTTGTGTGGACTGGGATTGAGCCAATAATTGCCGAGTGACTTCTGAATTGAGCCTTGGTGTCACCTTGGAGTTATCAACCTTATCGCTTCTGCCTCTCGATCTCATGGCACCGCTATTTTGCCTGACTTCCCCCGAGCTTGACACCTGCCAGATCTTTAAAGAGCAACCTCCTATCGGCCATTACAAGCTCAGCATATCTCGATCATGGCTGAAGCCAAGGACTCGCGAGGGATAGAGATGGCCCAAGCCACGAGCCACCAACAGGACGAAATGGAGGACATCAAACCCGCCGCGGGCAAGATCAAGGAATTGCAGGGCGATTCGCATTTCTACGAGACCGTGACGGCTGCTCCACTGAGCGCGTGGTCAAAGACCAGCATCCAGCTGTACCTGATCCTCCTTGTCGCCGCGCTCAACGCGACAACGTCAGGGTTCGATGGGGTCTGTCCATAAAGCCGCAATGTGTTCAACTCCTGGCTGACGCAGTAAACAGTCCATCTTCAGCTCCATCAACGCCATGAAACAGTATCAGACCTACTTTCACCACACAGAACTTGGATCAAGCACTGGAATGTGAGTCTGGCGACCTGGCCTACTTGGAAGGGGAGACGCGGTCCGGCCATTCGCCTTCTGACATCTGCAATAGCATCTTCATGATCTATACTATCGGAAACATGGTTGGCTCCTTGTTCACCGGCCCCATCTGCGACTGGTTTGGTAGGCGAGCGGGCATGGGAATCGGGTCTGTGTTGATCATGGTTGGAGCGGCGGTACAAACAGCAGCAAAGAACGACGGCTACCTACTTGGCGGCCGCTTCGTCCTTGGCTTCGGCGTTTCCATTGGCACAAGCGCTGCGCCGACGTATGCCTTGGAGCTCGCCCCTCCACAATGGCGGGCCAGAGTCGTGGGCTACTACAACACTTGTGAGTGCTTGCAAACCAAAGAGGCTTCGTTGCGGCCTGCTGACCGCCATTGAGTCTTCTACACCGGCTCCATACTCGCAACAGGCGTCGCGTACGCCTGCAACAAAGCCGAAGGCGAGCTGGCCTTCCGCCTCCCACTGGCCCTGCAGCTCGTCCCGCCCTTCTTCATCATCGCAGGTTGCTTCCTCATCCCAGAGTCGCCCCGCTGGCTGACCATGTGGGGAAAGCGGGAGAGGGCAGCCCAGATCCTCGCCAAGTACCATGGCGGCGGCGACCCGGAGCACCCAGTAGTCAAACTGGAGCTGCACGAGTTCGAGCAGGGCATCGAGCGGCAGCGGTCCTCGGGCATCTTCAATTTCTGGCCCCTCGTCAGCACGCACAATGCGCGTTGGCGCTTCCTGATGATGGCTTTCATGTCCGTGTTCGCCCAACTCTCTGGCAACTCGGTGCTGACGTACTACCTCCCGAGCATGTACACCCTTCTCGGCGTGACCTCGACGGAGCGGCGCCTCCTGCTGACTTTCATGAACTCGATCGTGTCGTGCGCCGTGAGTACCATTCTTCTTCTGCTACAGGTCCCCGATCGTTGTGCTTCGGGATGTTCGAGGACGTATCACTTTAGGAACCGTTGCCGGTGGCTAACGGATACTAGGGCGCCGTCGCTGGATCGGCGACCAACGACGCCATCGGCAGGCGGACCAAGCTCTGGGTCGGCAGCATCGTGCTGGCGGGGCTGTTTGCTGGAGTGACTGGGTTCTCGAGCCGCTTTGAGAACGGTGCGGACCCCGGGCCTTCGCTGAGCAATGGCGGGGTGGCGTTCATATTTTTGTTTGGATGTGCTTATTCGTTTGTTTACACCCCGTTGACAGCCACATACTGCGCCGAGGTCTTGAATAATCCGATGAGAGCAAAGGGGATGGGTATCGTAAGTCTCGGCTCCCTTGCGTCGAATGCCTTACTGCGTTCGGATTTCTCTCTTCAGCGTCTAACAACAAACAGCACGTCATCTTGTCCAACTGTGCAAACCTCTACAACACCTACGTCACAGCAGTCGCACTCGAAGCCATCGACTGGCACTACTACTTCGTTTTCGTCGGGCTCAATCTGGTCTACAGCCTGGTGTGGTTCCTTTTCGGCGTCGAAACCCGCGGCCGCACCCTCGAAGAGCTGAATGCAGTGTTTGAGGCAAAGTGGCCACCCAGGGCGGCGCTGAGGAAGACGGTCATGGTCAAGAAACAAGACGGGCACCTGGAAGGCCTCGCCACGGACACGACCGCACAGCCGGAAGATCATGCATGACTATAACTATCATTATCCTCGTAGGTGGTTTCGTATGTATAATAATTGCGCACAATCTACAGAGTTGCTCCGTTTCGTGGACGACTAATGCCCCGTTTTCTAATACCGGTCCATAAACCCCAAGCGCTCGTCCTGCTTTTCACTCATGCTACCTTGCGGATACACTGTGATGGTAGTGGAAGCCATGATGACAGGCTCGTGAACCCCTTAGTAGTTCCTGGCCGGGTCAAACTTGTCATGGTGCTGAACCGTCCTCCAGCTCGAGATCTCCTCATCGTCGATGAGGATACTCCCGTTCTGCTCCTTCTTGCGGCGGAAGCAGCCCCTGTTCTTCTTCAGGATGAGGAAGAGGATGCCGAGGACGGCCACTCCACCAACCGGAGCGGCGATGGCGATGGCGGTCGTCATCGTGTTGGACCGGCTGGGGGTCTTCTCAATACCACCGTCGTTGTTCTCCTGCTGGAGACCGGCCGCCGAGGCAGACGGCGCGTCGGCTGCGTCGCTGGCCGAGGGCGTGGCACTGAGTGTTGACGACAGCAGCGTGGTGGGCAGCGGCGTTGCTGGGTTGTTGATCACCGCTGGCGCTGACGAGATAGGGCTTGCTACTGCTGCTGATGATGAGAGCAGGGTGGGCACTGCGGCGGGCGGCAGCGATGCGGTGCCGGTGGAGGAGATCAGAGAGGAGATGGACTCCAGCAGTGGGGTTGATGCTGGGGGTGTAGGGGTCGACAGCACGGGGGTCGTGGGCGTGTTGACCGCTGCTGCTGATGTCTCTGGGAGGGGCGTGGATGCGGCCGCACTGCTTGTAGGTGCCGTCGTCTCAGCAACGTCCGAGGTTGGCGTTGTTGAAGTTGGTGAGGGTGATGCTGCTGCTGAGGATGAGGTTGGAGCCTCGGCAGCGCCGCCGTTGTTACCACCTTCCTGTCCACCCTGACCACCTTGCCTTCCATCACCATCCTTTCCATTCTGTCCCTGGCCTTGGCCATCGTTTCCATCTGCAGCGTTGTTTGTGGCGTCTCCCTGGTTGTTGTTGTTGTTGTCACCACCGTTGTTGTCCGACGAGTCTGGTGGTGGTGGTGGTGGCCGGGCATTTTGGCCGCCTCCCAAGAGACCGCCGACCCCGTTCACCAGCCCACCTACAAGTCCCGGAGATCCGTTCTCGTTGTCAGACATTTTTGTTGATGATTAGGTACTCTCCAGGAGACTCTCTTGTGTGAATGTTTTAAAACAGATATGGAGAAAAACAGACCAGCTGCATAAGTGACAGTGTAGAGAAGTGAAAGGTCGAAAGAAGTTCGATATAAATTAGACGACTTGAGTTTGCACTAGATGACTGGCGCCCGATGACATGTTAAAGGCCCTGATATTCTTAGCCGTCGATCCAGACCCCTGCCCGTCGCTCCTTTGGGCTGATGGGCGACAGTGTGCAGTGACCGTGGCTTGACACGGTTGTGAGGTGCAGGAGCTTGCAATGCGGCCGGGGTTCTTGACTGCGTATTCTGATACACCAACGCTGCCACGACGTCCGTGGAGATCCCAGAATACACAGTGCCAGTCTGTGTCCAGTCTGTGCCGGATTCCCGCCACCGACATGCACAGCAGCGTGGCCGTGTTCCAATCCCCATGTCTATCGGCACGTCAGAACTTGGCAGGAGAAAGGGTGTCGCCCCGGATTTAGACCCGTGTGTGAGGCTGATCGTCAGGGGCAGCGCCGACTCACGTTAAGCTCCGACCTTGCAGTTCCTGCGGTCGTGTGGTGCACCACCACGTAGCCCTGCCCACATGTCCCGGCATATGGGAGGGGGGGCACATCAGAGACACAATTGGCCTCACAAATTCTGCGTACGGAAAGGATGTGGGGGGCCACGTTCTGGAGGTTCAGGATCGCACCGGCAAGTTGGAGGCCCCGTCCCAGCAAAAGCCAGCCCTAGGGCAGATGTGCTGTGCCGTAGCCGCCTCTCGAGTGCTGGATAGGGTAGGGCCAAGAAATGAAGCTTGTTTTGACACCTCGGGGTCAGTATCAAAAGCCCGGATGGCGTGGATCAATCCGACCAGGGGCCAATAAAGTGCGGCTCTTGGCCGTCCCGAAACCCTGATCCAGGGGCTGGGCTGAATCTGAAACACCACAACGACCGTCTGACGTCTGAGCACAACGTCGAGTGGGACCCCAACTCACGTGGGACTCAGTGGAGGCCTTCGTTTTTTGATGCTTTGGTGCCGTTTATCCATCTCTCGCCCAACTTGATAAGCAGTGATTGCAACCATCGTTCGTCTCAAGGCCAGACGCTCTCAGACGCGATCGTCCGTACAAAAATCTCTGGTCAAACTTTGGGATGCGGTGAAAGCCCGAGGGCACGACTCTCATCGCACATTGGCCTTTCCAGAACGTCTCGGCAATGACGGCTCGGAATGGCTTCAAAAGGTTTGAAGCACATAGTCGGCAGTCTGCCTTGAGTCTTGGCGGCTGAAACTTTGAAACCGGCAACAGATCACTGCCCAAGGCGATGATCTCTTGTCGTAGGCATTGCTGTGGCTAGAGCTTAAGATCAGCATACTCCCAACCAAAAGGGAAAGATAGTTGTTCCACCAGAAGCATATGCATCACGTCTGCGCCTTGCCCACCCGGACTTCCACCGATTCCCGACCCATGCATTCTCTCTCGAGTTCGGCATTGCCGGCTCATCGTAAGGCCTCCAGGCTCCAGCTATAGCCCAAGGTCCCACGAGGCCCGAGCTCATTGGACCGGTCGTTCATCTGACAACCCGCGTCATCGTCAGTGCAGAGGCATGAAGTAGTATCAAGCGTCTTCACTGTTGTCCGCCCACCATCCGATTTTTGTATGCCCACCAGAATGGGATGCAAGAATCAATCGAATCAAGTACCAGCGAACCATCAGTCGTGGGACGAGGTTGCGTTTACCTGTGTCTCCGACCTGTCCGCAAGCGGCACGTCCTCCGTGTTTGGGCAGCATATTAATAGCCATCCACGTCACTCACGGCAGTTTTACAAGTATCATCTCTCGCTTTAGAGCAGTGGGGCCGCAATATCTTTCCAGGCTCTGTTACTGACGTAGCGCAGTAAATGATCAGTTCGGGCGCCGCCGGTCTCGGTAACTTCATGAGGACAGACGGCGTCATTTGACTCTATTTGTTACCATTGTGTCCTTGTTTTTCGCGGCCCAAATCCACCTGGAGGGATCGTTCGTGATGCATTAAGTGATGATGAGACCGCGCCTACCGCTGAATATGCCTACAACTATTCTCATGCTAAGCATCGGTGCTTGTAGTCTATTTGCTTAATCGAACTCATGAGCCAGTCGCATCGGCCGAATTTAGAAGCTGTGAAAGCCCCCATACAAGCAAGAGAATATGGCCGTGAAACACGTCAAGTGCCTGTCGTAAAGTGGTCTCGTTCTTAGTCCGTATACGTGCTCTTTTGAAGCCGTAAAATCGACAGCCTCGCGTCGTTAATGCAAAATGGTTGCGGGCCAGCCCTACCTCCGAAATGTGTTGGGCTGTACTCATATGCTGAAACGAAATTGGTTGTACCTCCGCCTGTATCGGAACTCTTGCCATGGTACCACTCATCCCAGCAGCCCAGGGCTTTGGCATGATCATTCCATGTAAATTCATAGCGTGGTTCTTTCCAGAGTGCCGAAGGACTTCACCAACGAGCTCGATATGGCAGATCAGGCAGATGTAATTGCAGACCACTCCGTCTCTAGTAGGACGTATAGTTTTGAAACTTCGGAAGAAGTGGAATTTGTTTGCAGCAATGCATCAAGCTGTGCCTTACTGAAGGGCTCAAGGGCCGCAGTAAGGGTACCTCGGGACAGATATTAGCTTCCGTAAAAGAAAAGGAGGTGTCTAGGTGCATTTGAAGGATGTAGAAGGACTCCGGCGTGAATAGGCTTTGGATTCTAACAGAAAAGCTTTATTTGTTTTCTTAAGACATATGTAGGGGGTTTGATTCAGAGTGGGCTAGTTTGCATGCCGTGGCGTTATGCTCTTTCCGTAAATGTACCTTTTCCCTTCAAATGTTCTATACTATTCCCGAGTCTATAAATCTGAGCCCCTCCCTATTTGAGCAGCTCCTTCCTTAGCATTGTTGTGGAGCAGTTCCAACAGATCCCGTCGTGTTCGTATTAGGCCCGTCTTGGTGAGTGTGGAGGTGGTGACCGGCATTGCCCGCCTTGCTAAATCACGATGCAGCTTAAGGCCCTCCTCAATTTCCAGAATTCTTACTACTACGTCCCAACCTCTTTCAGTCGCGACTTCTTTTGGTGTCGACAATCGAATGTCCTGCACCTGTACTTCGATCCCTCCCGGTGGATGTGAGCTTGGCTGGTCGATCTTTATGGGAGCCGTGTGTGAGGGCGGATCTCGCACAATGCACATGAGCGACGCCCGAGGGCTCAGTGGGCTCCCGTGCTTTACGAGCAAGCGGACACACTCATGCCATCCATTGGCAGCAGCTAGATGTATCGGCTGTATCAAGTCCGCGTCCGCCATTCCAACAGCCTGGATAAAACCACTGCGGGCGCCAGGATGCTCGGCCATTGCGCTCAAGCAATCGGAATGGCCAAATAGTGAGGCGTAGTGGATTGGCGTCAGGCCTGAGGACTGTGCGGCGCAAAGAGGGCTGGCCCCAAGGTCGAGAAGCGCTGTCACACAATTCTCGTGACCTTCTTTGCACGCCACATGCAATGGCGTAAGGCCAGTGTCGTCCGGATAATCAATGGTAGGTGCCCATTCCAAGGACCTGAGAGCCTTCTCTACGACCTGGATGATTCTGTCGTCGCCTCCGCAAGCCGCGTGCCACAATGTTGACCGGCTGTTGGAGTCAAACTGGCACGCGATTTCGGGAGCTTGCTCACAAATATAGCTGACAACCCCAAGGTTGGACATTGCCGCCGCTCTGTGGAGTATTATCTCTCCGTTTCCGTTCTGCAAACTCAACAGGCAACCCCGATTGTAGTCGATATCAACATGCCACAGCTCCACCAGACCATCTGTGGCTCGAGTCAAGGTTGTCATGATGCGCTGGAATTCCCCCTTGGTGCTGTACGTCGCAGCGAGTTGGAGAGCCGTGTCTTGCGTACCCTGGACTACTCCAAGTTGCTCTCTGACTTCAGACAGGTCCCTGGGTGGTGTGGCGACAGTTTTGCTTTGCAATTTCTTGAGCAACTTGCGGAAATTCGTGGCATTGCTTAATATAGACGCGATGCACATTCCTGTCAGAAGGAAGGGTTCGAAATCGGAGCACTGGCCAACTAGCCACGATTCGAGTTGCGGATCACCACGCAAGGCCGTGAAATGAACAAGACAGTCTTCAGATATCCCATATCGCACCCGCTTTTCAATGTCGGCTGACCCATTTTCCTGTACAATCGGATTGATTTCAATCTTTTCGGCTAGACCGGCCACTATTTGATGTAACACGGACCTCATCTCTTCTTTAGTGTTGGGCCTGTCATATTTGATCTCCTGAAAGGATTCACAGCTTTTACCTACATCTAACAGTCAGCAAGGTCTTTATTGCGGAAAGTGGCTCGGGTGTAGACGAACTGGGCATATTTACTGTCGATTGTCTCCCCATCTCCGGACTCTGGCCCTCCAGGAGAAGTTTATTGCGCTGGCGCACCCTGATTCTATCGTCTAATGCGATCAGGCGACCTGGCTGAGAGGTTTCCGAAACGCAAATAGGCTTGAACAGTATTTCCAAGTGCCTTTTTGGGTTGATGGGATATTCACAGAACTTGAGCCCCTCAAGTGAGATTAAAGCTGCTGCTTCTAGATGTATATCGGAGCTTGTGTCATGGAGCTCGGCCTTCGCCAGCACATCAAGAACGTATGAGACGCCACCAAGTCTTTGGGTCCTGCGCAGTAGGAGGGACGCAACTACCTTATCTCGGTACTCGTTCGCTAGATCAGCTTTACCGCCCTGAGAAGCCGAGACCCATATCTTGTTGAGATAGTCGTAAGCCTGGCGTACAGTCCTCCCCCCTGGAGGTCTTAGGATGCCGGCAGCCTCAAACTGACCTGGAGCAGTTGACTGAAGGGCAACGGCGACATCAAATAAGCCGTCCGTAACACCATTGCCGGGTGGATAAGAGAATCTGAAGATGCCCTGGATACATTGCTGTCGTGAAATGCCGGACCTCAATATGCCAGACTTCGAGTCCCACAGATCTCGAGGATAGACTGCGGACACGATGAAGCTACCTGTGCCTCTTAGACAATTTTCCGCAAGGGCGAAGCTAGGGAGAGCAAACGACTGGTCTTGCTTCACAAAGACTGTTTTGACTTGGCCACCTTGCCTATCGTGCGTTCTGACATATCGACGATCATCTGTGTTCACTCTTGCGAACTGGTCTCCCCACAGCCGCCTTAGTGAGATTGCTGGACTGTATTGATGAATCCATTCCCGACCGCAATTATCCACCCTTGTACTGTCAGCGGAGCAATAGAGAACCGCCACGAAGTCATCCGTAGAGTCTTCCTGTGGATCGGCTTCGGATTTCGAAGGTCGGAGGTATAGCTGCACCATGAGCCCTCGATTGGTCATGCTCCACGGATTGCTGCTTTCGGACTGGTACCAATCTAACATTGGATACATCCTCGGTGTATCTCGAAAAGACGCAGGAGTTTCAGCCAATAGACCCGATGCTCCGTTGTGGTTCTTGCTTCCAGGCAGGGCTGACCAGGCGAATATGGTCTGATCATCTGTAGCTTGGAGGATCTCAACTTGGAGACGGATAAAAGCACGAGCCCCACCCTCTCCATATAATAGCGGCATGTTAACGCTGAAGAGTCCCATCAAACAATATGCCATGTCTTCCTGTCGAGTTGTTTTTCTCCTGGAAGCCCATCTCATGCGGTTCGCAACGCTGACCTCCTGCGTGGCAATGTCGCCGGATAGAACGCCGATGTCGATGCCAGTTGCTTCCGCCAGAAGGCGCATTATACGGTCTTCGTCACTCTTGCCAATGAATGACCAATCTCTGGAGTAACTAAAATGATACCGATCGAGGAGCTATCAGCTCTTGAAGAGTCCAACCACGCGTAATCCAGCGACTATCCCGAATCAATTGCATCAAAGACTCGTCACTCAAATTTCGAAGCTCTTTGTCGCCCAATTTTGCGTCTGCGAGGTAGACATAGCATGTCTCTGAACCTTGATACCATCTATACATGGAATTGATGGCTTCAGAAAGCTCTGAGCTGCTGGTCTTGTCAATGCAGCAAGTGTCGATCCAAATCCAATCATACCCGTCTGAAGCAGCGACCTTGGCCGCATCAATCACCTTTTGAACGCCTTGCTTGGCCTTGAGGATGTTGATACGGCTGGCGGTTGAAAGTGATTTTGCCCACGACCATTCCATGTCCTGCAACGTGACCTCATCCTTGTCCCAAGTGTGGGACAAGATCGCATATGGCGGTATGTCATCTTCTTGAATAGAAACCACTTCATGAGTCTTGGTGGATAATAGTCTCATGTCTACGTGTACAGGAAGCGAATGCTTGAGGAAGGTTGTCGAAACTTTGCTGCTGAGAGGAGCAGAGTGAGAGGAGCGATCATCAGTGGGACACGCGGGGTTGAATTGATTATATAACTCCAGTCAGCTGAAAACAAAGATCGATGCATAACTGCATATGCATATGCACAGATCGTGCTTACCGTTCAAAGGCGTCATTCAGCCCAGAAGCCCTCAGCTTCAAGTTGACTCCATTTTATGTCTGGCAAAAAATACATCACAAAATTTAGAAATCTGAACAACAACAAGAGATCTGAGGCTCGGAATTACTGGTCGCGACTCGTGATGGACTCTGAACAATCGGGTATATATGTAGAGAGCTGGCGTGTGGCCGCACTGGTGCTCTTCGATGTTTGGATCTGTTAGTGGTTTGGGTGGTTTCGTTCTTAATCCGTATACGTGCTCTTTTGAAGCTGTAGGCGGTCCCTTCATACAGTAGTAAACGCTCAAAGACCCAGCGTTAGATAGGTATACTATATCGATAACATTAGATCTGTAAATACGTTCGTGAACCTTGAAAAACATAGACAGCCTCGTGAGGCCGCACAGACGAGGCTAGTTGAGACCGGCGGCAGACTAGACAGTAGACTTGCCCGTCGACACAAGTAGCCCATCGCTGGCTTGGGCAATCAGTCACACGGCGAGCGATCGCACAAAAGCCTCGTATAAAAAGTGACACTCCACGGCTCAAAATGGAGCGACTTCTCTATCCCACATCCTCACACACACTCACAAAAGCTCCCAAGGAAGCCCTCGCCATGGTAAGCCTGCAGGCACCACAGCCCACATTCAACTATACACCCTCTGACGTTGATAAACAGTTCAAATTACCCCAAGGATTCCATCTTGAAGACTTCTGGGAGGCGAAAAATCGCCTCTCGAAGGAGAGGAAAGGCTACATTTGCCGCTTCCTCAACAACAACAACGTATCCAAGAAGGAAATTGTTACACAGATAGTAAACTAGACTTTTACCTTCGAAAGTTGGTGGTTGACACATGACCCGGTGACCTTGGCTCTGAAACTAATACCACAAGAAACTCGTCATCTGGAATCTTTGCCTCCGAAATAATGAGAAGTCGTCAAGCCATCTCACGAGGAGCGGTACATAAGGAATGTAGAAGGGCTCACACCGGTCCTCCCAGATGAGTACGTGATTGCTGCACGAACAAGATGAATCCGCACGTCACGTCCAAAGAATGAGCTGGGTCCAGCCGTTGCACAAGAATTTGGATTGGCGTGGGACTTGGTAGCATAAGCGAGCGGGTGAGATTGCTTCAACGCTTAGCCTCAAAACGATTTTGTGCGTCCTACGCGCATAATCACCACTGACTTCTGACCGATATCGAATTTGATCTATAATCAATGTATTAGGCTATTCGAACTGTTTCTCTACATCACAAGAAAAGCATTATATCAGTGTTATCGACGCATGTAGCTTCTGGAATTCTGCTCGTCCAGTTCAGTTTCAAAACCTTTCCGAACTCACGTTGATTGTGGTTACACGGGTTTCCCGAGTCTGGAATATCTTACCCTGATTTCAACATAGTGCAGAAAACAAAGGGAGCTACAGCAAAGCGGAAGCGAGTCTTGACCCAAGAATACGACATGGAAATGGTCTGCAGGCCAAGCATTTATTGTAGGGACGACCAAGACCCCAAGACCGAACCAGGGCGGTTGGCAACAACGCCCCTATCCCGTAGTCGTAGTGAAACGCGCCTAATTATTGGCATTGGATTGCGGGCGCGATCAGGTTCACCCTCGTGATTAAACTTTCCAAGCGCCATGGACAAGTTGTAACGAAGATTGGGAATAGCTCGAAAAGTTCTCTCCCTCAATCGGACAATGCTCAGTGGCAGTCATATTCAAGCGCCGTCCCATGTAATTAACTTAATCCATTGGTGGTTTTGTGATGCACGACCCCATCGAACGCGGCTCGCGAGGGATACTGCAAAAAGTTAACACAAATTGCGATGGGATTGACCGTATCCTCTCATGAATGACAAGTGAGCCCGACACGGTGGGAAGTTGGCTTTGGTGCATCAATCCTCGGCTTTCAATGGCAATTTTCTGGCCCGCAGCCTTTAAATAATTCCCGCGGCGCGGCGCCGGGGCGCGGCATTCATCGGTGCCCCGGTCCCAAGAATGCCGGTGAGATCGACGAGCTGCAGTTCCCGCACTACCGGCATGATGCGCATACTTGTCAGGGGTGCAGCTGATATACGCCGTGACTATGTGATGTAAATCCATTATGCTTCTGAGGACTTCCTGGAGTAGTGAACAACACAGCATGCATTCTTGGTAGTTTCATACGGGCCCTACGTAGATCCGACCACACTAACTGGCCCCTAGAATTGGATGCCCCCTTTATTACGAGGGGTCCTGCCCAGAGCAGACCCTGATGCATTCACAGCCTGCGACCGGATTTCCGACAGGGCGACTCGTCATGCCAGGGCCGGTTGAACCCGGGTCCGCCCTGACCGTCCCCTGCCCAAGACTCTGCCCATTGTGGTTGTCGGTCCCCATCTGGAGTGTGACGGGGCAGACGGGGCAAACCCCAGGCCTCGTAACGGGCTCATCCACGGGGTCGCGAACATGGTGAGATACCGACTTTGGACGTCGGGCGAGCCCGGGGGCTTATGCGACAAGTCGGGATGGGGGCGGGCCAGGGTTATATACGTACGAGGGTGGTTTTCGGCGCGTATGCCGAGCACAGTAAGCAGGTACCAGTAAAATAGGGACGGAAACAGAGAAAAAAACAGCCCAGAGGCCTGGCCTGTGTTGCAGACCAGTGGGGCTGCAGGATGAGCATGAAACATATACACATAAGCCATGAAACCCGAAATGGGTTGATATGGCTTCATTTCTGGGCGCCCGCCGCCCACGTCGGAAACAGTCTCTGACACTGGCTGCTTGGCCGTCAGCTGATCATGAGTCGAGCCCGCCGCCGACGGGGGCGCGCCTAGGGGCTTACAAGCTCTGAGGCCGGGCTTTTCTTGCCCTCCTTTGCAGGATGCAGCCCTCCCATCCCGACGAGAGATAAGGATTCGTTTAATACTTGATCGGCGAAGAGCCCATTCTTTTTTATTAATTCTCCTTCCGTCAATCGTGCATGTGCTCGGAACCTTGTCGCCAATCTACGCGTTCGCACACCCTTTTATCTAGTATGCCAAGCCGGCTAGCATCCTACACAATTAATCAATAATAATGCCTGCCATCGACATCCGTGCCATCGACACTCGCGTCGTCAGCCAGGAGCTGGAGAAGCAGGTTAATTACTTCGTGGCACGATCCAGCCAGGAGCTGGGGGAGCATCTTAATTATTTCGTGGCAAGATCGGTAGATCACCGCGCCCTAGAGGCACTTGCAGTTAGTAAGATGAATCCCGCAAATACTCTTTCGTCTTGCCCATTTGGCTAATACCTTCTCCAGTCTTGACAATCGTCTTCGGTGTGGGCGGCTACATGTACTACGCCATCAAGGTCCAGAGCAAATAGACGAAGGCGGCCTGGTCTGGGACACACACATGTCATCGATGATCTCTGCCACGAGCATTGGAAGATCTTGATGCTTGCCAGCGGCCAGTCCGACATGGACATACCGAGGCCCCATACGCACAGCCGTAGCGATAATGGTTGCGGCCTGCAGGGCATGGACCTGAGGGCCATATTAAACGCATAACAGCTGGCGTGCGAAGGATGCACAGGTGCACTCCACCGACAGGTCACAGGTGACCATTTGAAATACATACAGCAGCGCTAGAAGTGATACCCCAGATCGATTTAGATGGCGTACGGAACAGACACGTGCAGGAAGGCCGTGCGAAATGCGATCACCCCCAGCGGTGATGTTCTGTTATCGGCAAGAGCCGTTAGAGGCCAAGTTCAAAGGACGTGGCTTGCATATAAATAAGATATCAGATATTCGCACCTCCAAAAACGGATTGTACACCGGTACAGGTACATCACCCATGCAACACTACATAAGGAAGTGTAGGTAGTAGATGTAGGAAGTGAGTGTACTCAGGTAGTGTAAGTAGTAGGTGTAGGTAGTGGGTGTAGGCAGTAGGTGTAGGTAGTGGGTTCTAGGTGTGGGTGTGGTTTGGGTGATGGTGAGTATACTTAGATGTTATGGGTGTGGATGTGGATGTCAGTCATGGTTAGGTGAAGTTCTTTCTACCTCGCTTGCATTGTGCCGGTGTACCCCCGAACTCGAGCATCGTATTTCTCAACTAACTTGAACAGCAAAAGTTGTAATCCATCGCACAATCATCCATGAGATGACTGACCAAAAAAAAAAAAAGACCGTTCTGCTAGAACTTTCCGTCCAAGTGCACGTTATGTACCAACGCGGCTGTGTTGCTTCCAGGTCGTGCGCTCAAACCCCAACTCTCCAGCTCTTCGACACTTTAGAAGCCCAGGCAACTGTTGTCACAGTGTCCGTTCGAGCTGCAAGGCTCGGGATTCCAGGGACCAGAGTCTTTGACGGCTAGGACAACCCAGGGGTCTGAATCGTGGGTTAGTTGTAGTTTAACAGATTCAAATTGGTGACAGGGTGTGACTTACAGTCCATGTCTTCACACATCTTCATGAGAAGGATGTCGAACTGGCGAGAGGCGATGGAAGGAACCTGGTCAAGGCCAGAGGTGTTCGTGTGGAAATCGCGCAGGATCATGATGTCCCAGGGGTGCTCATGGCAGGTCGAGCAGGGGCCTGCAAACACGCGTGCCTTGGAAGGTCGGCCGGAAAGCAGGCCCCAGGTGACGCCTGGTGCGATGTTGCCGGAAATGCTGACATTGACTGTTATGCGAAGGTTAACCACAGATATTGGGCCGGGGAATACCGAGGATGCTTAAATACCCAACATCGACTCCCAATCGCGCGCAGGAAGGTGGACAGGGGGCTTGGCCCAGCCAGTGAATCCTGCGCCAACCTCGGAGATCATGCCACGAAGAGCATTGTCGTTCTCGACAGTCCAGTGGGTCTAAAAAGGTCATTGTAAGAGGGAGACACGGGATTCGGGTGGGGATGACAGGGTTTCGTACAGTCTTGAAGGGCTGGTCCTTGAGTTTGTGGTGCTGGTTCTACCGTCAGCTTTCTGGGTAAGACACGTAGTTTTGAGGTCCGATTTGAAAGCGACACGTACAACATGCTTCAGGAAGGACTGCTGTCCAACTTTGATCCAGGGCACAGGGCTGGCATTGATGAGAGCGAGATCTCTGTCGTCAATCTGGGTACCTCGAAACCACTTGCTGGGGTCGTCGCGGAGGAGCTGGTGGCCTGTGACCCACTTCGGGGCGGCGAGGTGGTCATTCAGGTACCCTTGCTGGATGGCCTGGAGCAAGGTCAAGGCATCCATGTTGGGAGGAGTGTCTCTGGAAGGCATTGTTGACTGATGACCTGTGATGGGAAGATGAGGTTGATGAGGTTGGAGACGTTGGGAAAGTCGAGATTCGAGATCAAGGTTAAGTCGAGGTGTGCCCAGTATGTCGCCCACAGAAGAGCAAACGGGTATTGCGCACAGACCTGGCTGCTGCCTGAAAATAACTGCCAGTTTCCGTCAATAAAAAGCTTTCGACGCCGTACTGGGAAGGCACGCTCGATATCAGACTCACAGCAGATGCGGGGAGGAGCGCAGCCCGTGGGTGAACACCGTATCTCCGTCGCTGGCTGAATAAAAAAGAAAGTTAGACAACGTTTGCCTGAAACGCTCGGTGAAACCTTCCAGGCCGTAGAGCTTTACCTAGAATTGGAGATGTGTTGCTTCAAGAGAATGTTTTTTCCTCTTTGGGATCTGCGAGGGAGTGGTCGGGGAAGGCGCGGGAGGTTGGCTGCATCCGAGAAAGACTTGGGAAATTGAAAACGAACCGGAAATTCGCATCTGTAAAAACGGAGGGTAAACCAGTATATTGCAAGTGTACCTAGGTACTTAAGTAGGTATGAAGAAATTGACCCAACCCAGCCCAGCCAGACCCATATAACACCTACTCCCACAACACTTACCTTCACCCAAACCACTCCCACACCTAATACCTATACCTCATACCTACCTAGGTACTACCTACGCCCACTACCTACGCCCACTAACTTCACCAACTACCCAGGTACCCCTAGGTGTAGATTAGCTTCAGGGATGTAAGTTGGTCTTGATTAAGTGTTGGCACAGGGCATGGGTGATGTACCAGTGTATCCTCCGTCTTTGTAGGTGCGAATCTTCGATCTCATTGAAAATGCCTAGGTGACTGAAATTGACGCATTGCAGCTCCATTGTCGTTTGAACAAACACATCATCTTCGCAGCTGGCCAGGTTCCTGCAGTATCTCACATTCAGTGACCAAAACCTCTCTCGATGTTGCCCAGCATCAAACCACCCGCTCCCCTCCACACCCTTGAAATGTACCTTTCACAGCCTGCACCCGGGGTCTGCAAATTGGTGCTGCTACACCCGGTCTCGTCCTTGTGGAATGCAGTCTCCAAGACGATTTTGGACCCTACTGGGGATGATGTTGGGCGTTTTGACACCTGACCTTCCTTTTTCCTCCTTTGCCCCAGCCATCGAGTCACCACGCACCTCGCAAGAGATTTGAGCTGCTCAGCTTGTATCAGAGCACTTCGGTACCTTTTCCAAGCGTTCCAGGTCTCGATTGGTCACTTTGCTCCCACTGCATGGGGACTGAGACCTGAGGCTGTCTTTCCAAATCCACACGACTGCTCGTGTTGCTTTCAGGGCCCTTCACGATGAAGTGGAGCTGCTGTCAGCTTGTATGTTGCCCGAACGCCAGTCGCACAGGCACTGTGACCAAGCCGATAATCAGGTGCTGAGCACCTGCAGTCATTCACAGGTCGCAACCATCCAACCCAAGTGCTTGTGAACAGGAATCAGAGCTCGCAATTTGGGTGTCCGGAGAATTACTCCGTCAGCGGTACAGTATCGTCATTGTTCTCGATAACCACGTCCACCCGGCAAGAATGCCTGTTGACATACTTGTTCGTATAGACGCCGATCTCATCGTACCTCCTGAGCGCCTCCTCCTCCGTCTCCACGATGCCCTTGTCAAGGTACTGCCTCGCCCCTCGCTCGCGCGCCACATCAGGCATCACGAACACGAACCACCTCTCGTCAACTAGGCTGCCAATCTTGCGCCACGGCTGCGCGTTTGCCAGCACGTACGTCCCCTTGATGATGACGACCTGCGTGCCGGGCCGGATGACTTGCCCGTCAGGGACCGTCTCCCGCGTGTGCTCGTCGAACCCCGGCAGGTGGACGTCCTCGCCCGGCCTGCTGTTGCGCAGGTCCTCCACCATGTGCAGCACCGCGTCGCCGTCGAGCGTGTCGATCGCCCCGCGCTGGTTGAGCTGCTCCTCCGACAGGTCCTCCAGCGGCCTCAGGAAGCCCTCGACCGTGATTATCTGGCACTTGAGGCCTTGCTCCTCCACCCGGTCGCGCACATGCCCTGCGATGGTGGACTTGCCGCTGCCCATCCCGCCTGCTATGGCGACGAGGCATCTGCGTGGCTGCTGTTTGTTCTGGCCGTCGTTGAGGGATGAGTTCTGGTAGTGCATGACTACCATGTCGGCGAGGTATTGGTATGGTCCTAGACGCCCCGGCATTTTCGTGTGCTTGCAGTCGAGGGTGTTGTGGTGGGTGTTGCTCAATCACGCAGGGTTGTTTTGGTGAGATGTGCTCAAATGGTTGTTCTCTGGTTTGTTGGGATAAGCAATGAGATTCATGACAGTGGCGGCTCATGTTCGGGGTTTGAATCAGTTTGCTGGCCAGTTCTTGTTGATGCGCCCGGTTTTACAATCCTTGCGTCAGTATCCACATCGTGCGGCTCGAGTAACCTCACGGGCGCGAATGACTGGGGAAATGTGAGCTGATCATCAGTGAGCTCGGGGTAAAATGACGCAGCACCGACGTTAGACGCGCGCAACGTTGATCCTGAACCATCAAATCGCTGTGCTCGAGGACATAGAAGTTGTCGGTCTTCATATCAACGCCAAAAAGTCTTTTGATCTTGTGTACAAGCTCGACTGTGTCGTATGCTATGGCCGGGACACTGTCTGCCGTCTACCCGTAACTTAACGACTGCCCGGGCGTCGGAGTTGGGGGTTTTGGAGAACAGCAACTTTTGCAGCCTCTCCAGCTTCGCCCACGATATCTCTATCGTTACTTGGGACACCTCAGACCAAGGCGCCAGCCAATGCCATGAAAAAGGCATGTGATTTCAAATGAAGGATCAGCCACTTGCACGGTGTCCACACACGGTTATAGGACCCGTTGGCGGGACGAACCGGGACGACACTACATGCATAAGGGACATCTGGAGAAAGCCGACCTTGAACTGGGAAACCGGCATTTCCGTGTTTATAAAAGACTCAAGAGAATGCAAGGTAAACTAAGCAAGGTTTCGAAATGTATTGAAATGGGTATCAACGGTGATTTATCATGTCCAAGAAGGTGGCTGAGCGTTTCTCCCGGCGGTTCCCAAGACGCTTTCGAGCTCTTTCAGCCATTGCTGGAAGTATTACCGCCAGCTTGGGTCTGTCAGAGTGCAATCCCTGTACCTTGAGTCCTCAAACTTCTTTCCTGAATACAGGTGACAACCCTGTGTCCTCAATTCGAATTTCCCCGCTCGTCGTGGTGGTCTCCGAACCGTTTGTCCAGCGCCGTAGTAATGGCTGATCATCCACCTTGTGCCTCTAAATCACATTCTGGGCGTGTGGAAGGCGCTCTCTTCTCCTCTTCTGCACTGTCGACTGTGACCTCGTCGCTCTCAGCTGTATTATTCAACATCTCGGCATGTGCCTCCAGCACAAATGGTGAACTGCCACGCTGCCTCGCGGTAGGGAATATTGTGTGCAGGAGCCAGTGCATGACCAAGGAGGCAAAGAACCCGTAGAAGTATGATATCTGATACAAATGGTCCCATCCGTTTCCGGATGAGAGTGCTTGTATGGCGCGAGCGAAACCGGCTAGATGGGAGGTCAACATTGCCCAACAGCATGGCAAAGAAACACTTACGCAACAGAGGCGCCATGCCTAACACCCAGGCCAGAAAACATCTCCAATTAAATCCATGACTGTACCAGTATGCGCTGCGGCTGTTACCCATATACATATCTCCAATATGATATTGACCCCGTCGAACAAGAAAGTAGTCAGAGACGACGATCCCAGTCATTGGACTCAGGAAGACGCTCCATCCACTAAGCACGGTGATGAACGTGCCCGGGTTAGTCACATAATTCCATGGGCAAATCGCTATTGCGATGACCGTCAGGATGTAGCACCCTCGTCTGATGTTGATCCATTTCGGGCAGAGAGCCGCCATATCCATTCCTGTCGAAATGCCATTCAACATCTGGCACAGTGCAAGCTGGTCGACCAGGAACCCAAGGCCAGCGAAGAAGGTGCCCGCCCTAGCCGCCGGCGTCATCGAGTGAGCCTGCACCGTCAAGAGCAGCTCGAATGGGTTCCAGATGTACTCGCCATAGATGGAAGCCGCAGCGCTGGTAATTATAATGCCGCACACGGATGTCACCACGATGAATATAGGCGCACAAATGAGCTGCCCGAACAGCGCTGCGTTAGGCGTCCTAGCATACCGTGTCCAGTCTGACTGGCCCAGGCATCCGCTCGCCTGCGACCCGACGATGGACTGGAGGCCGAAAACGGCGGCCCAGCTGAGGGCAGACCCGGAGCCCGTCGCCGGCGTCGACATTAGAGCACCTGCGCCGCCGGCCGCGTTGACGGACCAGCCCACCATACCGAACATGGTAGCCGTGATCATGACAAAGACGACCCGAAAGGGGAGCTGCAGCTTCTCGGGAGGGATCATGGGCAGGGGCAGAAAGATGACGATGAAGACGAAGAATGATATCAGGCTGGCTGTGTCCACGTTGGCTGACGCTGGGAGCGTGTTCGGCAGATCGCGGAATTTGGGTCCGATGATGGCCCTGAGGATTATCTTGACAGCTGGACAGGGGTCAGTCAAGAGTCCGATATGACCAGGTCTTTGTTCACAAAAGGAAGATCGGCTTACCCTGGCCACCCCAGTATGCCTGTATACCCATCCAAACACATGCAGTCACAATGCGATTAAGAACGGGCCAGAAACCGCCTCGCATGCCCCATGAAGCTCGGGAGAGCACAGTGAACCCCAAGTACAAATGGCTGCCAGGCCATCCTGCGAGCACGGCGACAAGAGCAGATATCAAAGCAACTCCGACCATGCAGCCAATGGCCTGGGGAGCACTCAAGCCGAGAGACAATAACGTCGATCCGGCCGTCCATGCAGTTGTGTTGATGCTGAATCACAATTAGAGAGTTTGGACCACCGCAGCGTGGCGACGAGGTCTGATTCACGCACCCGCATATTACCCAGTACCCAGCAAAACCTTGCCACGTCCAGGTCCTCCTGTCCTCGGGGATCGGGATCAGGTCGCGGTTGCACCAGAACGTGTTTCGGTAGTTGGCGTCCTCGTCGACAGGGCACTCGAGCCGCTTTGCCCAGTACGACGCGCGGGACTTGATCTCGCCGGTCATCACGAATCGTCTTGCTGGTGCAGGTGAGCCACCATCGACAGTTGAAGAACAAAACAAAAGTGTTGGGGAATTGTCAGGTCATTTATTGCGTCCGATGTAACAGAGGATAATGACAGCCCGGCAGTGGCGCTTATGTACTGGGGACACCGTCCAATATCCTCATGCCCCCCGTCTTGGCACCGCAAAAAGGCCGGTATTCGATATGCATTGAGCCCCGGGCCGATTGATAAGCTCGCGACCAAGTCCCCTGGGTGGCGGCGACATTTCTCCTCTGAGAGTGTTGCCCGTGGAAGATAACATGCTCACTCGGGGACGTCCGACAATCTCCAAGATCGGCAGCGCAAGATGGCGGCAACCATGTGGAATCTCCAATCCTGCCCTCACGCCCTATTGGTGCCAAGCTCCAGTCCGGCACCACGTAAGATAGTTAAATCCCCTCCCTCCACGTCACTTAGCGTGCTACATGATATCGAGACACACGTGCGCTGGCCTTGTACAAGAGGCGGGAAGAAAGCAGGTATTCTTGCGTCCCAGAGAGCACATATTACTGAATCGTACGCAACCACGGCACAATTCGGTATTAGCGAGCTCAACGTGGCATGCAAAATGGCTGCATCACTGCCCGTGATAGACTTTAGCAGGTGGCTGAAGGGCTCACCGGAGGAAAAGAGAGCAGTCGCAAAGGACCTCGCCGAAGCATGCCGGGGCGTCGGCTTCGTCTATATCATCAATCACGGGGTCACCCCCGAGCTCCTCGATGAGGCCTTCAGCTGGTCGAAGAAGCTGTTTGATCTGCCGGAGGAGAAGAAGATGCTGGCGCCGCATCCTCCTGGTCAGTGATCCGATGCTTGTTGGGGAATTTCTGAAGTGTACGTGTTGACTCACTTATGTCCAGGCCCCAACGTCCATCGCGGCTACTCTTGGCCTGGCCTCGAGAAGGTCTCTCAATACATCCACAAAGACGACGCAGACTCCGACGACGAGGATGCCGAGCTCCGCAAGGTGCAGGATTGCAAAGAGTCGTATGAGATCGGGAGCGAGACGTTCGCTCAGCAGCCAAACCAGTGGCTGCCCGAGGAAGTGCTCCCGGGCTTCCGGAAGTTCACAACAAGCTTTTACTGGTCCTGCTACGATACCGCAAAGGAGCTCCTGCGAGCAATGGCAGTGGGAATAGGACTGGATGACCCAGACTACTTGTTGAAATTCCACAGCGGCGAGAACAACCAGTTGCGCCTCTTGCACTATCCTCCTGTCGAGACCGAGAAGCTTTCGAGCAATGCGATTGCGAGGATGCCAGCACATTCGGACTGGGGCTCGATCACGATGCTTTTCCAGGACGACTGTGGGGGCCTGCAGGTCGAGCACCCGAAGAGGCCAGGCGAGTTTGTGGATGCCACGCCGATGAAGGGTGCTCTCGTGATGAATGTCGGAGACCTTCTTATGCGCTGGAGCAATGGTGAGTTGCATAAATTGTGAATGATTTACTCAAATCCCTTGTTGGGTCGGCTGACCTCTCCCGTCAGACTACTTAAAGTCGACACTCCACCGAGTGACGCTCCCACCTGTGATGACGGAGCAGCCTGAAGGAGGCAAAAGCATGACAAGGGCTCGTTATTCAATCCCATACTTCGTCAGCCCAGACCCAGAATCCGTCATCGAGTGCCTCCCTGCCTGCGCCAGCGGCCAGAACCCGGCGAAATATCCACCCGTCTTGCAAGACGACTACAGGAAGCTGCGGTCGAAGTTGCAATACTCGGATAAGCCCGAGGCGCCAGCAAAGCCAGTCACTGTGTCTTAGTCGTTAGGCTCGTCGAGAAGCGGGCGGGTTACAAAGGAGGAATGCAGAGCGAAGCTTGTCCATCAGCTGGCCCACAGCAGATAGTACTAGCCACGTGCTAGGCACGTGCTAGGCTCAAACAAACAGCCACTTTGCAAGTACGGAGCTGAACGCACTCTGCCCATTCCAGTTTTCGGCCAATGAGATCTTGCTTATATCAAGCTTTCTTGTGGCGCTCGGCTGCCTGGCGGCATACCCTAACGACAGGTCTCCATCACCCTTCCAGGGGATGTGCTGATCATTGCTTTTCAAATGCGATTGGCTTGGAATGCATTCCCAATCCGCTGCGTTCAAGGCACGTTGCCTCCACCGGCGGATGTTCAGGTCCGCAGGATTGCATATGGTCTACCTTCCAGGCAGGAAACATTAGCGAGCAACCAGGTCTCAAGAGACAAGTTGTGCCTTGAGAATTTATGACATACGATTGTAGGCAGCCGACTTTAACAGAACAAGATGAGGATTTTGCTCCAATCATGGCAACTCCATTACATTTCAAAAAAGACCAAAATCTTGTTCTCTTCACTGTGGATGCAGATCCCATGCCGCCATCTAGAGCAGCCTAACCTTTGTCAGGTCGATCTTATGCGGGCCGCTGAGACTACTCGCGGGAAGGAGACCTTCCGGCTGGCTGGTAGCCAATTGCAAAGCAAGCGTGGTGATCCACCTTCTAATTACACGAAAGAGAGCGATACCAGGCTGGGACAATTTTATTGCGGCTGGAATCTCCATCGTGATCCAATTCTGCAGCCCGTATAGTAGTACCATGACGTTGTCGTGACATGGAGTTCTCGAGGGAAGCTTTATAAAAACACGCATCAGAGTCGCTCGCCATGTTGGCAAGATCAGGATCAGTGCGAGTATCTCCAGCAGCTCGGCGCTTCGGATCCGCAGTTTGTGTGTGAATTATTTCTAAATCGCCGACGATGCGTTCCTCTCTTTTCTACGCCGCGCTGTGTGCGCCCTCTGCGCTAGCCTTCCCCTGGATGACTCCTGAAGGCATGGGTAATCTGCTCAACCACCCGGAGGCCCGACAAGAAATCAACCGACGGTTGGAAGAGCTTGACCGCCGAGTCCCTGAACAGTCACAGCGTCACGAGACCCGTCAGCTGGGCACTGGACTGCTGGGTGGTGTCGGGACTTTGATTGGCGGTACACTTGAAGCAGTTCTCGACAATGTTCTTGGCCTCATCCCGACCGCAGACTCAGTCAACGGATTGAAAAGGTTTCCTGAAGGTATGCAATACCTATTCTTCCCCTCGGGTATTCTCTTCTCTTTTGTTTACTGACCCGATCTCAGCCGACCACCCATTTCAAGCACCCGGTCCCACTGACCAGCGAGGTCCTTGTCCTGGATTGAATACTCTGGCGAACCATGGATACATTCCCCGTACCGGCATCGCCACCATTGGCCAGATAAATGCTGCCACTGCGGAACTGTTCAATATGGGCGCTGATTTGTCCACCCTGTTGGCCACCGGCGGTGCACTCGACGGCGGTGATATCCTCTCACAAAAGATGAGTATTGGTGGGCCGGACAGCCGAGTTGGCCTCCTCAATGGCGCTCTCAATGACATTTTTGGCACGCCTTCGGGTATCTCAGGCCACGGTAAGATACTTACAATCGTCACGTTCTCTAAGAGACTTGATATTGACCCAGCAAAAAGGCAAATTCAACGAGGGAGATGCCTCCGCCACTCGCAACGACTTCTATCTAGACGGTGACAACATCTCCTTCCAGCCCGAGCTCTTCAAGCAGCTGCACCAACAAGCCCTCGCAAGGGGCAACGGCACCTACAGCGTGGACGCCATCAAGGAGCACTTCAAGAACCGCTACGCCGCATCCAAGGCCGCCAACAGCCAGTTCTACTTCAACCTGCCCAGCGCCGCCGTCGTAATGGGCGCATACTACTTCGTCCCGGGCTTCTTCTCCAACGGGACCATCGGCGCCGGCGGCGTCGCCAACGAGGCGTCCATCACCTCCTTCTACGGCGCGAAGCCCGGCCGCGCCGGCGCGTGGGACGACCCGGAGCTCACCTACACGCACGTGCCCGAGCGCATCCCCGAGGCCGGGTGGTACCGCCGGGCCACGCCGATGACGATCGCCGAGGCTGTCGGCGGCATCCTCGACGTCTACCTGTACGCCCTGCCGGCCATCGGCGGCTCCGGCGCGGACCAGAGCTGGGTCGTGGGCCCGCTCGACCTGCCGAATAATGTCCAGGGGCTCTCGTGCTTCCTCTACAACGCCATCTTCGCGAACTTCCCCTCGGAGCTGTATAATTCGGTCGTCCTGCTTGAGACTGTGCTGAATGCCGTGTCGGGGTTGATTGCGCCTGGGTATAAGGCTCTGGGCTGTGAGGTCAACTACCCTGATGCTGCCGGTAGTGACGCTACGAAGCAGTGGCAGGATTATATAACCAAATATGTGGGACCTGCAAAGACTCAGGCAACGGGAAGCGGATGGTACGTGAAAGCATAAGCAGATGAAGATGCATGCGAAGATTTTATTTCAGCATGTGTGATACGTTGACTCAGGGCGCTGGACAGCGTGCACACGATAAATGACTATTATGCATAAAGCGTGATGGGGAGGAAAACAAATGAAATCTATTGTGAAAATATCCTGCACGTGTTGAGCGAGTGTCTCCATGAATGCCTCTTCAAGCAGTCAGTATCACGGCAGCGAAGGCTTAAAAGATAGTGGTGTCACTAACCAGCACTACATGTTTTGGCCGCAATTTTTCCAGTAGAAATGAGTGAACAGGAAAATATGCCTCACTAGCCAAGCTTAATTGCTGGCTCTCCGACACTGTTCTCGCCAACAAAGAATGTCAAGATTAGTTTGCGAGATTTCCTCACTCCGGGATCGTTCGCGCAACTCACTCTGGCCATCAGTGGGGTAATGGGCGTCATGCCCAGTCTCCGGACCTTTGGGCTCCTTGGGGCACCGACCGCTTTGTTGGCCAACAAGAGCGAGCGTCGTATCAATTGAGATGCACTCGGCGTCTGCACTACTATTGTCCCAGTGATGGCACTTACACGGACACTCGCCCACCTTGCTGCCAGACCACGCGGCGATTGTCTCGAAATGTTGCTCGAAGTCTAGCCACTTCAGACCCCATTCCTGAGAGATCTGTCGGCGGGACTCCGGGGTCAAGCAGTCCTCCATGTATATGACCTGCCGGGACACGGTGCTTGGCTCTACGGTACCCCATTGGGCTGGCGAGTCGGCGGCTCCGAAGGGAAATACGTGGAGCCATGAGAGAGTACCGGGGCTGTCCGAGTCTCTTGTGCCGTGTCGGACGACTAGTCCCACGACATCACCAGCCACTGGCACTGCTGCCACTGATGAACGAGTGGCAGACGGGTCTTCGACGAGAACGGCACTGTTGCAGTTGCGGCAACTGATCAGGTGCTCGAAGATAGTAGGGATCATTTTGGGCTGATGAAACTTGTGAAAACGAGCGTAGGAGGTGTTTTGAGGGTGGGTTGTACCGCGCAAGAGGGGCTTCCTGAGTGAACGGGTACTTAAGTATGTCAAGTGAACGGTCCGGGTGCGAAAGGTCTTCTCACAGAAGTGGGCGGCCGGCATTGGACACCAATAAATACAGAAAGATCCCTTCAGTTATGCCCGACTCATCAAATCTACGCCGAGGGTCATACAATAAAGCTATTGTGGGCGAGTCTGACGGGAACCGACCTCGTGCAAAGAACAAAGGAACGGGGCCGTCTGCCACTTAGTAAGGCTTGACTTTAACAAAGGCCAATCGCTCTATGGGTAAAAGCCGCATAACAATAGTCTTGTGAAATGATTCAACCCAAGATAGCCAACTGGTTGTGGAAAACTTAGCACCTTTTATTGCCTTTTCGTGGGTTGGAAATTCGCGGGCGTTCCGGGAGCCAGTTGGCTCCTGGCAACAAGACGGTCATTGAATGGTAATTAACTTAGCTATTGAAGCCAGCTGTCACGAACCCCGACAAAGGCTCCTGAGATCTCGAAATTCTTGGCAACAGCACTTTGGTAACTAATTGTTGACGGAGAAGAGACCGCTGTAAATCGACATACGCCTCACCAGAAATATTACAACACTATGAGAACCCGTATTCATGGTCACATCATCATGAGCCTTAGGCCTTGAGCTCCTTCGCAGCATACGCAGTGGCACACTCCAGGGCCCAACCAAAACACCTGGCATACCAGCCCTGTGCCCAGTAGCTCAACTCTATGCAATGCGGCGCGCCCTTGATAACGCTTGCGTCGACCCTCTCACTGCCACTGAACCCACCGGCAAACTCTCTGACATGTTCCTCGGTGCCCAGCCACAAAGCATCCTTCTCCGCCATCCCGATCATGACCGGGACCTCGACCGCGCCGCAGAGGGCCCGCCACTTGCCGTCAGCCCAGATCGGTTTGTAGTCACCCAGCTCGGCATACGGCATGCGGTTGTTCAATCTCTCGGTCTGTTTGTAGATCTCCGGATCAACGGTCCCCTTTTCTAGCATGCGCTTGTCCTTGTCTTTGGGCGGGTAGTCGATGTACTCCGGGAGCGGGTCTGGCGGGGGAGCCTTGGTCTGCTCGACGATGTGAGGAGTGTTCTGGCTGCCAAACCCGGATATGGTGAGGGCGGAGAGAGGGTACGCCGCGGTGTCCCCCTGAGCTCGCTCCCTGGCATACCAGCCCGCCAGTATGACCGCGCTGGGCGTCGCCAGGCTATGGCAGTGGAGCACCATGCTCCCGCAGCCCTGGCCATACTCCTTCCATAAGGTGGGCAGAATATGCTTGTGGAGCTGGACGGCGAGTTCCTCGTGGTAAGTCTTGCCCTCTGGGATGGGGTAAAATGAGCATGTCTCCTGGTAAAGAGGGCGATCAATGGCGACCACCGGCACACCCAGAGCATTGCTGCATAGAGCCGCAGAGTGTTTGGCGTCAGCGTCAAAGTAAGTCGAGCAGTAGCTGCCACCGTGGATGGCTACAAATAGAGGCCGCCTGCTGTCATCTAAAGCTGCGTAGGCCGGACTCGACGTCTCCGGCTCGTAGCGGTGGCCGGTTAGGGTTGCCCCGTTGGGGAGAGACACTTTGAATGCCTGCATTGTGGATGATCTGTTGCTTGTGACTCAATTAAGTATTCGGTCGGGAATCTGAGACTTGTCATGGAATTCTATGTCCTCTTATATTTTATTCTGCTTGATACGGGAGTCGCTCAAGTCGGAACGTCTCTGTCGCGGTGCTACTATCGCTCCTGCTCACGTCGGCGCCAAACGAAACTGCGAGACCCCCCGATGCCGCCAACGAAGTTTTGCCGGATGTAGCTAGAGTCGCACAGCTGGCGCGGGGCAGCGACTGCAGGAGCTGATCATCGGGCTTCGGCACTCCGATGCACTACGAGACGAGCTGAGAAGCGTCTGTCTTCGCAGTCGGGCAACCCACGAGAATGGGCGAGGTGTCTATTTGAACAAGCTGCATTCCGGCGGATCGCGGACGGTACCTAGGTAATCACATGACGGCTTCACCTCGGAGCGGAGGGAAAGGAGGAGCTGTCTGAAATTAATAGCATCTCCTAACGGTTGCATTTGCTCCGCGAGGGCGGAGCCGACGCCCACCTGTAGGGTCGGAACCGACTGGGACGGTTTGGCGTGATCCCAAATAGTTCTCGAAGGGCGTTTACCAAGGCATCTCTTGCTAGACATCTCCACGGACATACGTAAGCCTCACCCCTGAAGCACCATGACCTCGGGTTTGGCTCATGAGAAAGAACAGGCGATCCGGCAAGCACCGAGCCCTCATCACCGAGGCTAAAACTTCTCAATCTTGATTTAACCGATCTTCAAACAGCAAGGTTGCGGCTGATCGACAGGAGTGCCCCCCGCTTCAAGACTTGACAGTGGTGATCCAGTCCTACCTGGCCCGTCTGAGCACAAAAAACGAATCACGATGGGGACATTATGATAGCGTCGGGTCGGAATGGTCCATGGCCCATCGGCTAATAGGACAATGAGGGCCTCTCGGAGATGCTGACGTCTGTCCAATATGGACAAACAAGCAGCCAAGGGGGAAACCCAGCTCGCTCTCTAAAGAGGAAACGCCTACCGGCCCCGTGCCCCTTTTTGTCCTGGCTGGCGGCCTTTCGATTTGATCGATGTTTTTCAGCACTCCACTTTCTTGACGAAGTTTCGAAACGGTTCATGCAAGCATGAATGTTCATCCGGAGTGGGAGGCGGGAGGCGGAAGGCGGGCGGCGGCGGTGCCAATAGGCGGAAAGGGGGGGGCCCAGGTACGGCCGCCTGAAACAAAAGACCAGTGCTCAATTTAAACGCGACGAGGCGCTGCGTCCACATGGGCACTGCAGTGGGTTCACCAAGCGCCACACGGCCAATTGACGATGGCCCGATTACTATTCGGAGACTAGCCGACGAGTCATGTTGGCACGTTGTTTCCAGGGGCTCGCGAGACCCATAACTCGGCGGGGTCTCGCTTTCGGCGCCTTTCAAAATCAGCTTCGGCTCTTCCAGTGCGGTGCGTGGTGCCCGCTGCCCAGTGCTCTCAGGTGCGCCGCACGCCCTCTGGCCATGGCAGGCTAATTGCGTACCCAAGAAGACTAGGCCTAGATCCCTTGTGGATCATTCTTCAGCCTCTTCTTACCGCATTCGGTCGCCCTGCCCCTAATCTACAATACCCCATTGGCCCAAGAGGGGAGCCGTGTTTGTTTTCCCTTCGAAGATCCCTCCACCCATCGGGGTTATCCTCAAAGGCAAGGGCCTGAAGTTGGCCTTGACGACCGGAGCCTCATGGTCAAGGGTCTCTCGTCAAGAAAAAAGAGCCGCCATCATTTGTGATGAAGGGCTGGCCCAGTGGGCCGTCCTGACCCATCGCAGAATGCCGACGATTGCAGTGTCTCTGGGGCTCTCCTCCTCCTGCCCCCGTCAAGTGCCGGGACCCGGGCCCGACTGCTCGGATCAGGGGGTTGATGGAAGGATGGAAGAAGGATAAAGGCAAGAGAAGCCGTCCTCGTCCAACTGCCAAGACTCTCTTTTCTCTCCCATCTTCTCATTCTTCTTCTCAGGCTCCTTTTGCTTGGTTGAACCACCACATTCTTTTCCCTCGAAGTCATTCTTTCCTTCGAAGACATTCTTTCCAGTGGCAGTGCCACATTCATTCCTTGAAACCCTTCCTTCCTTCCCCAACCCGTTCATCCAAGCGATATCCGAGAAGCTTGAGGCCTTGGAATCGAGAAAAACAAAGCAGGAATCAAAACACATAAGCGTTAGGATCCAAGCATTCACAGAAACACATAACAAAAATGGTCCCACGATCACTGCTGGCCACGGCCGCCATGGCCGCTGGCGTCGTAGCTCAGCAATCCACCACATACACCGATGCCACCTCCGGCATCAAGTTCTCGTACTACGAGAAGACTGGCTGGGGTTTCGGTCTGGCTCTTCCCGAGAACCCTGAGGCGGGCGGCGACTTCATCGGTATCCTGCAGTCCAACACCATTGATGGCTACGCTGCCGTCTCCCTGGGTGGTCCCATGGCCAACTCCCTGCTCGTCTGCGCGTGGGCTGATGGCGACAAGATGGTCGGCTCTCTGCGCAAGGCCACTGGCTACACCAACCCCAGCCCGATCACGGATGACTCCATGGGCATGTACGAGATCTCCAAGGGTACCGCCGTGAACTCCACCGGCTGGCAATACACCTTCCTTTGCAAGGGCTGTATCACAAATGACACTGCCTCCTTCACCGTCAACGAGGAGGCCGATGTCTTCGGATACGCTCTGTCAAAGACTGCCCTGACCGACACCAGCGACGCATCCGCCACCCTCAACTACCACGGTGCTGCGTTCGGTGAGTACAGCCACAGCCTGGCTGACGCCAAGTCTGCCGACTACGAGACCTGGGCTGCCCTGGCCTCCAAGACCGAGAGCGGTGCGTCCACTGGCGGCGCGAGCAACTCCACCACTGGCGGCAGCGCTCAGAATGTCACCACCACCACCAGCAACGCCACCTACGACTACATCGTGGCCGGTGGCGGTGCTGCCGGTCTGGTCGTCTCTCAGCGTCTCGTTGAGTCCGGCGCCTCTGTCCTGCTCCTCGAGCGTGGTGCTGCCTCCACCTACTCGACCGGTGGTGATGCTACCGTCTCTTACAACGACACCATCACCCAGTACGATGTTCCCGCCATGGCTTACTACCTCAGCTCAGCCGGTGACACGTCCGAGTACTGCCTTGACACCGCTTCCATGGCTGGCTGTATCCTCGGTGGTTCCACCATGGTCAACGCCCTGATGTTCGTTAAGCCCGCGGCACACGACTTTGACGACAAGTGGCCCACGGGGTGGAAGTGGTCTGACGTCTCGTCTTCCGCCGATGCTTTCTACGAGCGCACCCCTGGCTACATCCTCGAGAACGGCACCGGTGTCGACATGGACGCCTTCACTGTCATGTCCGGCTTCCTTGAGAAGCAGGGCTGGACGCACACCAACGCTCTCGAGAACCCCGACGACAAGGAGAAGGTCTTCTCGCACCCTCCTTGGTTGATCCAGGACGGTCTCCGTGGCGGCCCCATCCGCTCATACCTGCCCCTCGCCCAGGCCAAGAACAACTTCAAGCTGTCCCTGAACACCAAGCTCGTCCGTGTTATCCGCGAGGGCTCCACTGCCACCGGCGTCGAGGTCGAGCTGTCCAACGGCAACCGCCAGATCATCAACCTCACCTCCGGCGGCAAGGTCGTCCTGGCCGGTGGTGCTCTGTCCACCCCCCGCATGCTGATCAACTCTGGTATCGGCCCCAAGGAGCAGATCCAGACCGTCAAGAGCGGCTCCGTCAAGGTCACCCTGCCCGAGGAGGCTGACTGGATCGAGCTGCCCGTCGGCCAGAACCTGCAGGACCACCCCATCTTCACCGTCAGCCTGAAGGTCAAGAACGGCCTGTCGGCCCTGCCCACCACCGCCTTCACCGCGCCCAACGACACCGTCACCTCCGAGTTCAACACCAAGTCCGCGGGTCTGCTCGCCCAGGGAGGCCAGCGCATCAACATCTGGACCACCGTCGAGTCCGACGATGGGGAGACCTACTACGTCCAGGGCACCATCAACGCCCCGTCCGCCAACACCGTCAAGGTCAAGGTCTACCTGACGCACGGCATCACCACCACCGGCGCCCTGGGCATCACCGCGTCGGGCTCGACCGAGATCACCACGCAGCCCTACCTGACCAGCACGGGCGACAAGAGCGCCATCACCAACTTCATGAAGCAGCTCATCGAGATGGTCAACAGCGCCGACTCCCCCTTCACCCTCAACTCGACCGCCGAGGCCCTCATCGCCGAGGACAACATGACCACGGGCTCGCACTTTGTCGGCACCGCCCGCATGGGCGCCTCCAACGACGGCAAGTCCGTCGTCGACACAAACACAAAGGTCTGGGGCACCGACAACATCTACGTCGTCGACGCCTCCATGCACCCCGACCTGCCCACCGGTAACACCCAGGCCATCGTCATGGTCGCCGCCGAGCACGCCGCCAAGGCCATCCTCGCCGACACCTCGGGCGCATCCACCTCGAACAACGCCAGCGGCTCCGGCTCCTCGACCGGCAGCTCCAGCGCGCCGGCCTCCACTGGCGCCTCCGGCTCCGAGTCCAACTGCAAGCGCAGACGCTCCGCCAGGAAGCTGTAAGCGGCTTGCTTGTGTTGTCAACGCATAGATGACAGGGGTCAAAGAGGTGAAGCGCACGGTCGCTCATGTATGTTTCTGTGTACGATTGATTGGGTCTTGCATAGCGTGGAATCCGGGACGAGGAAACGTCTTTTCAGTGTAAATATCTTGTTTTTAGTTGAAGACATAGGACGACAATTGTATTGTGTACAAACATCCTGTCGGCATCGATGCCCCAGTGTCAAACAGCACGTTCATTCCCCAAGTGGCATGTCAAGTGGTACTGGTGGCACGCAGTGACGCATATCTCGTCTGCCCGAGACCGTGGTGACCGGCGGCATGCGGTTCAGGAGGGAAAATACCTCCTCAACTGCCTGACTGAGTTGGTGTTATGCCTGTGCGCTCGGGAGTCCGGAGATATGCTGACCTCTCAGTCTGCTCAGAATTGTACGTATTCCCTGTGCGCCTCGGTGCGCTGCCACACGCAGGGATATTTGCTCCATTGTGCTCAAACGCCGCGAAGCACAAACGATCCGCCACGGCTGCCCGCTGCCTCCACACCGCACGTGCGTGACACGCGCCCTCCGGAAGATGATATCTGACCATCATTATTTCGCGTTCTGTGTTCCTTATGGTTGTCATACGTGAGCATATCGGCTATGTCTCGGATGCTGGCGGTAAACGCCGGGCCGGTCCTCAGCCCATTTTCGGATGCCTAGTCGTCTTTCCCCGGAGTGTGTGTGCCCCGACAGAAAGGTTCAGGTAGCTCGCCTCTCTGAGGGTGTCAGTTAGGCTCATGTGATCATCGTTTCTGACATCCCTTTACCGCCCAACTTGTGAATCATGGCACATTCTCGGAGGGACAACGCGGTTGGCACGTGCAGCCAATTAGACATAGTGGCTCTCGATTCTGAGGTTTACGTCTTGGTTTTCTGGGACCATGTACCTCATGATTGATGTCTGTCCCTGAGCTCCCTTTGGTCATTTGGATGGTATCGTCGAGACAATGCCAGTGATAGGCCTCGGTTGTCCCTTGTGGTGTCGCGATTTTGCAACGTGGATGATGTGCGAGTCGCGCCCCGACTTTAGTCACTTCATGTGACCTCCGCGGTGTTCCCTCATGTACGCGACTGAAGACTTGGCGGAGATGAGGAGGGATTGACAAGTCGGGTGGTGGTGAAGTGCGTGGTTCGGCATCTCGGTGCTGCCGTTGTGCGGCAATGCTTATGTCTGTTTGGCCACAGTCTCGCGAGGAATGTGGACGGCCGAATCTATATCGTGCACTGCGATACACAGCAGCTGTCAGGCTTTGTGGACAAGCGCAACCCCGTGTGCTTCACAATCCCTCGAGACCGGTTTCAGAGGCTCTCCGTGCTGGAGGCAGAGGGCTCTCCGGGTGAAATGTGCTGGTCAAGTCGATCGAGTCCACCCTGGTCGAAGATTGCTCTTGCGAGTATAAAAAGCCAACATCTCTCGAGTGGGTTGGCGCCATTGAGAACGGCAAAATATGCCAATACCACCACCTTCTCCGGCACATAGCAATGCATAGGACGACTCAATCCTCAAATCCACTACTTGTTCAATCATCATCCTGCTCACTATCAATGTGAACTTAGCACTTCAAAACACTTCGCAATGTGCCAACAACCGAACAGCCAAATTGCCAAGAAATCTAAGACTCCGGCCCAATTCCCCCAGCTGTTCACACCGGGCCACGGTCATGGCCAAGCTGGGTACGGGCCCAACGGATACCCCTCCCCGCCCGAGCCCTGTCCAGATCCGATGAGCCGCTGGCTCCATGAGCCTCCTGGCATCGGGCCGTGGCACGGCTTCGAGGCACCGGCGTACTCGGAACCGAAGGACGTGTCCCTTCCGAAGCAGCAACCCGCCACGTTAAGTGACACGGGCGCGACGACGGGAGGAGAAAAACGGCGGGCCGAGGTCTGTTGAACCATGCTTCGATAATACCGTCGTACGAAGATCCGCACAGCCTCGTCTGAATTTTGTTGTACGGCAAGAAAGGTTTCGACTAAGTTAAGGGCGGGCCAATATGTATTCATCTGTCTTCCTTGACAGATCACTTGTTTGCCTCAGGCTCGGGTTCGGCGAAGGCACGAAGTGGTGCGACCGCGTCAGGCCCGGCGAGAAAGCGTGCAAGATGAGCTCGGCGGTGATGTTGAGGCATGTTTTGAAATGATTGCATGGGAGTTGCCCAGGGAGCGGAGCCTTGTCCGTTGTTGGGAGGAAGCTTCGCTTAAATCAATGTACCATTAGTGTTGACAGTTGTTTCCATGTATTGATCAGTCGCTTTTTATGTTTCCGAAAGTCCGAGAAGTCAAGCCTCAGGCGGAGGCTGCCTTTCTATCTGACTAGGACATACGCCTGCAGCAAAAATACCAAGATTCATGAGTATCTCAGCGCAGACCCGACTTGGATTACTATTAGTGACGTCCACATGCCATTGCGCAGGTACTCTCTCGCTCAAGCAATCATGAGACAATCAGGTGTTTGTTTGTTTGCCCAGTGTCAGTTCATAGCCGAGATCCGATATTACAGATCGTGTAAGAGCAGCAGTCGCCCGAGTTGGTGTTGCGACCCTCAGCTCAGGGAACACAGGAGGATGATTATTCGAGGACCATCCGCCACCAAACGGCTTCGTGATGCTCAACCAATGTGGACCTCGGAACGCTACTACTCTGATCTTTTTAGATGAGGCAGCTATCCGACAAACGGCGTGTTTTTGTTGGTTGAAACCGAACTCCCACCCACCAAGAGCCGATGTCACTGTGGGATGGTCCAACTGGATATGATAGAGCAGTGCTCTACGATGTGACATGTCATGGCGAGACGCAGCAGACGCTGTGTTGCCTGGTCGAGAGAGATCTTTTTCCTGCAAGATAATCCCGAACATGCAGCTTCTTCGCTTCGAAATTGATTGCCGTTGCTATCCGGCTCCTGTGGCGCAAGCTTACGGTTACTTGGGTTGTTTTCATATGTTCAATGACACAAGACCCTGGAACCTTCCGGGGCGAGTCGTAAAATGTTCCGATTCCAATTGAGGCCAGGACAAGTTGTTTTTGTCTCGAGAGAGAACTGAAATCTTCTTTGAGGGTCAACTGCATATTTGCCAGTAGGCCGGGACTTGATCCGACTCCTCCCGATGAGAACTTCGTTGCCCAAATTGCAAGCCCCTCTTGACCTGTGGCTTGACCGTCGAGTAGGGGCGTAGCAAGCTGGCGGAGGGACTAAATACTACTAGTGCCCTACCGTCGCCTACCAAAAGGGATGGCATGCTACCCGTCTTTGAGATTGGCTGGCCGGTTGGGCGGGGAGGGCGTGAAGTGTGTGGCGTGTCGAGTTGACGATATTGTAACCTCGCCAAGAGTCAAAAGCACAGAAGGCGCGACTGCAGACAGCCGAAGCTTGATTCCCACAGACATCCACAGAGCTTGCATGCCCTGCAGATGGCCACGAGGCGACACTCGTCCGACACTCGAGCCACATTACCAAGATCAGCCACTACACGTACCAGCTAGGAGCGAACACGTAGTGCACGTCGATGATGTTGTACAGACTGGAGGGGAGGTAATGAGCTTATATGCAACTATTATCCCTCTTGGTACAAGCTAAGGCTGCTCGATGATAGACCGCTTCGCTGAAACAGAAACGACAAGGATCCATCGGCATGTTGTGTGAGGAGACGCGATATTGAGGTCTCGAGAATTTGATCGAAGTAGTATGGCGGCGTTGAGTCCCCCTCATCGTTGCGGTGCGCCGTGCTGCCTTCTATTCGCATTCGAGGGTGACATCGCTGAAAGAAGCTCCGTGAAGGTCGCAATGTGCAGATGAGAAGGTCTAGACCGCGAAGATGGTTGATAATGAATGCAGGTCAGCATCGACGGTGGTCCTGATCAACCATCTCCTCTTCGAAATGCGACTCAAGGTTGTGAGGCAGGGCAGCGTAGCAAGGAAGTCGATGCTCAGGCCTCATCATGCGGAAACAATTCCATGAGACTCATGATTCTCGAATGAACAGAATAGTAAGACCCAGCATCCGCCCTACTTTGCGATATGTTGCGGAGCTAGGAAACAGGAAAATGCGAGAGCCCTAGTGCCGAAAAACTGGCCACATATTCGAGACCAAGTGCCAAGCGAGATAGCAGCCGGCAAGTGCTTTTGCAAGCAATCGTCTGAGGTGTGGTTGGTGGGTGGTGGCGTCTCACCGAGACTGGTGAGTGCATGAACTCTGTCGGCGTTGTAGAACAGCCGATTCGCCGAGGCACATAAGGAGCGGTGTAGAAGGAGGATTTCTCAGCCGTTCCAGACAGCGGAGTGCCGTCGCCCTACCAGACGGGACGTTGTGACACCACCAAGGTGGCCACGAGAATTGTAGCAGAGATCCTGCAGGCGACCGAAGAAGCTTGTGTTCGAACAAACACTTCATTGGTCTTGCTCGGCATCACACCATGCTGCTAAGGCCGAAGCTATTCACGTGTAGCAACGGTTCAAATTGTTCGCCATGTGTTCGTGCGACCTGGAGGTCATGTCCGATAGCTTGTCACGCGGTAACTGCCCATCAAGGTTATGAAGAGAGCAGCGGGAGTCTAGACCCAAACGTGATGTGGCCTTACAGGTTAAAAGCATCGATGCTCTCAGATCCAGGTGGCGTCGGCAAAGCTAGATGTTCAGACCTGTCTTTATTTGGTCGATAAACCAACAAAGTGAAGTCCCTCATATTGTTTCGTTTCGCCACGATGGAGAAGGTTAGGTGACGCCCCAGCCAAGATCGTTACAAGTACAGTTCCTGCTAATCGATATTGCGTGAGGTCAAGAATCCAACCATGGTCCGCTCGGGCACAGGGAAGGCCGGCATTCCAAGCCCACATGGCTGCCTGATGTCGAGATGCCTTCGAATCGATTGTCTGCATCTGGACCCCGGGAGATGTCAAACAAATAATCCCAGGAGTCTTATGAGAGAAGGTCGAGGTCAAGAAACAATGGTCACGCCGCACACCGGGCGCAACGCGATGACAAACTGACGGTGCTCAGCGTCGTACGTCATCGAGTAGGCCCAACTTATACATGGCTGATATATGAATCAGCGTTGCTCGGTTGAAGGATAATATACGCTGCCGGCTTGGTTTGGGCTCTGTTGGTCCGTTCGACGTTTCTGTCTGATGTCGAGTGCGTCAAGATGACACATACGAGGCAGACCGACGTGCCAGAGTAGTGTTCGTACACGGGAGGACACTAAGGGCCAAAGTTCGTTTATCAGGGACGGACTCGAGAAACATGGCACGCGGGCATTCTTTGAACGACAAGATTAATAGTTGTATTGATGAAAAGGTATCTGATTCGACGTCAGCCAGCGTACTTCCCACGTTTCGCGCTTGGAGAAGAGCACAAAGAATGAAAAGGGTGAAATCAGTTCGTATGTTTGGTAACATTCGGCGCAAAGCGCTCTTCAAATACTATCTTAGCAAGAAATGCTGAGCATCATGGTAGGACCCCAAAGCAGAAAAATAAATGCCAGAGCTTTCCGTACTCACCATTCCGTAGGCTGTCCAAGCCAGGGGTCAGATGCCAGACGAGCAAGTGTAACACAGCGAGGCACACTCAGGGGTCCAAGAGCTCCGGGCATCAGAAACCTTTGTCTGTTTTCTTCCAACCCGCTAAGCCTCCTACCTGGCTTAATCCATTGCGAACTCCATCCACCAGAGCCTTGGCCATGCCCTGCGCCTTTCTCTTGCTGCCGTCGCCGCTTGCTGCCGCAGCCGGGTTCTCGAATGGTAGAACGTTGTCGCTGGCACTCAGGCTGACGAAGAGCGCAAAGGGAACCAGCCACACGCAGATCCCAAAGTAAGACGCAATCTCGGTGAACGTCGGCATATCATCAGGTGTTCCGTAGTACGAGGCCATATTCTGGTAGGCATTCTTCTGGAGGGAGGAGAAGTGCTTGTACCAGACAAAGTGGTTGATGAGGACGAGAACTGTCAGATCACCATGGTCAGCCCAGGAACGGCGGCAACGAATAGAGTTTTGTATTCTTCCTACCGCAGGAGCTGATGAACAAAGGGTCCGTCAGCGTGACGAAGGGGAATCTCCGCATGTTGCCCAGATAGACAACATGAGAGACGACTCCAAACAAGGTGAGCCAGAAGGGGAACCTGTCCACAAGGCATAGTAACAATTGAAGCCCGATGATGCCGTAGATGAGTTGGGTTAAAAGTCGCTTTGATATGACCGTGTGTTCCTCGACGAGCTCGGAGAGGTAGTAGAGTCCCGACGCTGCAGAGGGGTTCCAACGTTAGCATCGCATAGCTTGACCTCGAAGCAGTGGCGCTGCTTGGGGAGGGGGACTCGCCGATGGCCAGCGTCAGGAAGCAGAAGCCCACGATGGAGCCGAGGATGCCGACTAGAGGTAAAATCCACATCTTGGAGTTCTGGCGGGTACAATCATTGACCGCAAATGTATCTGTGGTTTCCGAGAGAAGGTCGAGTGACGTTGGCCACCCGCCTCATTACAACCGTGTTCTCAATCTCCAGGCTGGCAAATCGCGTCGAGCTCAACTGCTCCCTTCCCTGCCGGGAGGTGGCCCGAGCTTCGATGACGACGGACCGCAAACATCCAAACGTCGGAAAACGGACACCAGAACGCTCGGCCGGGCGATAACGCTTATCGATAGCGATAACGGAACAGCCCACTGAAATTTCGACGACAGAGAGGTGCCGTCGCAGCAGAGGATAACCGTAACTTCAAGCTTTGGGACCATTGAAGCCGGCAGCACTTCCTGTGGAACGTCCAATTCCGCCTCCATACTTTGCAGTCAACTATACTCGCATTTACGGTCACCTGCTCACCATGTCTCGGCCCGAGGACACACTGTGAGTGCTGTCTTGCCCCCTCTCTTCCACCAGCCAGAATTCCACTGACACCGATCTTCTCTGCAGCGCGGCCGATGTCCACTACAATGACACCGAGGCCCGCAAGTACACCACGAGCAGCCGTATCCAAAATATTCAAGCCTCCATGACCCGCCGAGCCCTGGAGCTCCTCGACCTCGAAGAACCATCCTTCATCCTCGACGTCGGCTGCGGCAGCGGCCTGTCCGGCGAGATCCTGACCTCCGAGCCCGAGGAGCAAGGCGGTCCACACATCTGGGTCGGCATGGACGTCTCGCCGTCAATGCTGGACGTAGCCCTCCAGCGGGACGTCGAGGGTGACCTGCTGCTCGCCGACATAGGGCAGGGCGTGCCGTTCCGGGCGGGCACGTTCGACGCGGCGATCAGCATCAGCGCCATCCAGTGGCTCTGCAACGCCGAGAGCAGCGAGACGAGCCCCGAGGGCAGGCTCTCGAGGTTCTTCAACGGGCTGTACGCCAGCCTGAAGAGGGGCGGCAAGGCGGTGTGCCAGTTCTACCCCAAGAACGACAAGCAGAAGCACATGATCACCCAGGCGGCGGTCAAGGCTGGCTTCGGCGCGGGTATCCTCGAGGACGACCCAGAAACTAAGAACGTCAAGCTGTACCTGGTGCTCACGGTTGGCGGCACGAGCGGCGACATCACGGGGGTCGTCAAGGGGATGGACGGCGTGGACGTCCACGACTCGAGGAGGCAGGCCAAGAACGGCAAGGGCGACATCAAGAAGGGCAGCAAGGCTTGGATCGTCCATAAGAAGGAGCAGATGGAGCGCAAGGGCAAGATCGTCAAGGCCACTTCCAAGTATACTGGAAGGAAACGGCGGACGCAATTCTGATTGTTCCTTGCGATCCCAAGCTCCTTCCACGATATTTCGGCTCTCTGCTTACTCTGCATGGTATGGCGTTCAGATGGTCACCGGCTGTTGACTTATTTCTTGCTTCCTTTAATGTTAAAGATACCCTCAGTCATTCTCTTGGTTGATCTTCCACGTGTGCTTCCCCTTAGCTTGCCTCCAGGTCTGGCCTCCATCCCGGGCATTTCGAACAAAACGCCGATGAAAACGAGAATAGTGGTGCCTCCCGAAGTCAGACGTTTATTGGGACATGTGGCTAGGCTATTTCAAAAAAGCCAGGCTGTGTGGACTAGGACTTGCCAGGCTGTCTGAAAGGCCCATGGCTTCAGGCGGTGGTTGGTCAAGTGAACAAATCCAAGTACTGGCTTGGCTGACGAGCCTCTCTCCGCGTTCCATATCCACCAGCTTGCCGGGACGGTTACCAATTGGTTCTTATGTTCATCTAATATATGTTGAAATGAAGCGTCAGAGCCCATGTGCCAACCGCCATGTATTTGGGGACGGAACTGATGAGACTTTGTACCGGCCACTGCACGTATTTCCTTTGCTCTCCTCCAGGCGTCAATGCTGTACTGCAAGTTTCTATCCGATTCCCTATGTCCCCTCCCCATTTGTGAGCCTCTGGCTTGAGACTATTGGATATCAAAAATGCCGTTTTAGAACAGTAGCATGCTACAAGACACAGACGCTGGTGATCTGGGACGAACGGCGCGCCCGATGCCTGACGTCTGACCTATCTCATTTGCATATATTCTTTGTCTATGTCTTTTCGGAATGAAGGGATAAGTCTTTCTGTGCTCCATTCCCGGTACACAGCTTCACTCCCTCTACTACGTGTCAGGACAAGCTCCCGAAGTCACTGTTTATGTGGCACCTGGTCCCGAGGTATTAGTGCATAGTATTCTTTGAGGTGCCATTTAGTCTCCGGCCAACTCACTGGATCCTCGGTATTCTCTATGACTTGTTTGGCTGTAATAGTAGCAGTTTTGTCTTTGGATGTAAGACTCTTAGTATCTGTGCCTGTGTTGTGGTAGCAGTGTTGTGAGGATGGCCGCCAAGGGTAAGAGTCTCGACATACAAGCGCTGGCACGCCCCGACTCGACTTCGAACAATTCGTTTGCCTTGTTTTCTCCATATCTTCATGTGCGGGGCATTGAGTCGCCATGACAAGCACAACAAGGCAAATCACAACACCATGTGCATGCTTGTTGTTGTTCGGCGTCGCGCCTCCATTTCTCCTGTCTGACTTGGACTGCCCCTTTCGAATTCCTTCTCCTCTTCCAGCTTCCCATTGATCTCACCACCACCGTCCATCTGCCTGCGACAGCCCGCCCGCGCCCTTGTTAAACAACAGTTTCAAGATTAGCCGCTGCCTCAAGATGGCCTACCCTTTCAGAGACTACTGCGACAACGAGGAGTTGTACATGGACGCCGGAGACGCTGAAGACAATGCCTTCGCCCAAGCTCTCCAGAATAGCCTTGAGGTTAGTCTCGTGGCCCAGAGCCTCGCCCACTCAATTCTCTGTGGATTGTGGTATTTGGCAAGGTCCAGATGACCGATCCTTTGGTGCTGATTGTATACCTGGTAGACCTTGGGTCAGGAGCGTGAGGAGACCTCTCAAATTCCAGGCGACACGGTTCAAATCTCCAGCGATACCCGTGAAGTCCCACAGCTCTCCTTTTCCGCAGAGGCAATTGCCGAAGATGAGAGGCGACGAGAGAGGGAGCTCTATGGGCCTCCAACTCCTCCACGAACGTCGCGTGCAGCCGCTTTATTGGTATGGGTCCTACGACACCTTCCACTGCTATGGCAACGCAAAGGACTGGAACGCCTGATTCTGACTGATTATCATTTTCCATTAGAACCCCACTGCAGTGCCTTTCACTCCTAGAGCGAGTGACAAGACAAACAATAACAGCGAGAACAAAGCCACGAAGTATTTCGACAAGACCTCTAAGAATACCTCCGAGGATAACTCCATCGCGAATGCCATCAACCAAGCGGCGATAAAGACTGTCAACAAGGCGATAGTAGAGCACTTTTTGGCCATGAAGGGTATCTCTCCGACAGACAAGACCAGGAACCTTTCCATTACAGACGAGCTCCTCGCTAAAAAGATTGGTGCATCTTTTGACGCCGCCTACTTTCCTACTGGTGACCCCCCTCTTGAGACCTTGCCCAACATCACAGACTCCGAGGCCGTTGCTGCTGTTGCAGGTGCCGATCCCTATCTCCAGGATGCCGAGGCATTTTCGGCCTTTTTCAACACCAATCGCGGCCAGCATTCTCCACATTCATCTACTGACGGTGTGGCCGGGTCTTCGGCTTCCTCAGATGTTGCCGACGGATACATCGAGTCCGTCAGTGCTGGTGAGCACTTTGACGACGTGATATCTCGGACTCACGCAACCCGTCTTGCTGCCATCGAGGCCGCATTAGACAGCCAGAATTCCGGTCTGGGAGCGGCCTTGCAGGCTGCTCGTGCTCGAACCAACACCCGTGGAGGAACTGCGTCCGCTCCTATGCACGCTGCTCGTGACCAGAGTGCTCCTGTCGGTCCTTCTCACCAGGGAGCTGCTGACTCTGCCGTTGATGAGGAGTTGGAACGGTTCCTGGGTGAGTCCCCCACCAGCCCTCGTGCTGATTCCAAGGAGGATCAGCCTTCTCACCAGAAGTCCCGGCCTCAGTAGGGCACTTTCGGCTTTGGAAGATATGGCAAGTCCCAGCTTTTTGAAGTGGATGACCACGTCAGCTTCGTTCTAAGTAAAATTAGTTTGTGGTCCAGCGTGGCGTCAGGCGTTTATGTAGTCATGGAAATACGTTTCGAGCCCCTTCATGGTCGGTTTGGGGCACAAGACGAGTAGCTGCTTGTTTTACAGCAAATTTCGCTTGGTGCTCATGGGTTTCATTGTTGCCGCATCGTGGTACTAATGGGACATCTCTTCGTCACCAACATTTTCGGAGGGAGCCCACGTCTTGGTAAAATCAGAACAAGCGAGACATGCTCTGGGAAATCTTACATTCTGTGAACTGATTTCGAACGTTTAGTTTCGTTATATGTGCTTCTTTTAATCCTCCTCTCATAATTCTAGATCCTAGACACGAGGGAGTAGCATGTGCACAGGAAGAGGCCGTAAACACTTCTTGGGCGACCAAGGCTGGGTGAAGACATGCTCAGGTCTGCGCAATACGACGGCTCAGTTTCTCGTTCACTCATATTGCCACTCTTTGGGGATGCAGATACGAGACTGAAGCCTTGTACAAGTCATGGTCGTTATCAGCCAAAAAATACTGGTATGCGCATGCTGCGCTTTGCCTGAGGCAAGGACGTAATTCTCATATTTCTTCGAAGGCTTTAAATCACCAAGTCACTATCGGTTAAGTACTGGATGGCCTTCTTTCGATTTCCGCAAATCTCCAGTGTCAGTTCCTAAATCAAGGCGCAGCCCACCACTCTCGAGCCTCTGGACGACATCGGTGTCATAAATGCTTCAATAGCGAATTGTCCGTTTTGGATCTCTCTGCATTCGGTCTCGTTCAACTGAGTCTTAACCGAATTATGCAGACAGCAGACCCTTGGTTTGGATAGAAAACGGCCACAGAGGGTTCCTGGGTGCAGTGGCCCATCCTTGAGCTGCCTTGCCCCCTGCGAAGTTGCCCGTTTACCTTCACCCACCCAAACCTGGCCGAACCTGGGCTACACCTGCCTGCCAGTTTCTTGAGATTCATTGTCCCTTCCTTCCCTGGCACCACTCAAGCAGACCGCTGCGGTCCGTTTTGAGCCCGTCCTCTGCTGCGGTCTTTTACTCTGCCTTACAGGTTGTCCCATCTTGGTGGCCTTTGTGTTTACATATCTCCCAACACACCGTCGCGCCACAACTGGCTCGTCAATCTCCACCCGCCTTGCCGTCAACCACAATCCACCATGGGTGAAGAGGACGGCCTCAAAGGCGGTGGCACTGGCCAGATTGGTCCCAATCCCTCGACTGATACAACCGCCTGTCAGACTCCTAATCAGCCCGACATTCCAGCCTGGATGGTGGCCAGGAACAATTCCGTGCACGCACCTGTCTTTGGACAGCCATCAGCTCGAAAGAGGTACGTGTGCCCAAGGCCCATTTTCCGCCTGGAGCCACACTGACAGCCTCTCCCGAAACAAGTCGCAAGCTGCTCAGCACCTCTGTATCCGTTCCCAAAGCAGACACCACACGGTCTCCTGTTGTGCAGTCCCAAGCTCGCGACATGGCAATCGAAACCCAAGTCGCCCCCCTCCCGCTCAACCCTTCCCCATCTGTGGAATTGGACACCCTCAACGACGACCAGGCTCTTGCGCTGCTGTTGAAGAATGAAACCATCGCAGGCCTGTTACAAGATGCATTCAACACTCGAGTCCTGGAGTATCAGCAGAAGCTGCATCGAGAGTACGAGCGACGCTTGGCCGAGCTCGAGGATTACACTCGAAGCTGGCGAGATACCACAAAAGAACTCTGGTCAGCCCTCAGCGAGGGCACAGTCAAACCCAACAACGATCAGCGAGAAGTCCTTCTCTGGAACGGCCCACAGGACGCCGGTCTTGATTTCAATCCAGAGCTCCCCACGGCGCCCCAAGAGATTGTCGAAGAAGAGGTTGATTCGAATGGAAGAGTGGCGTGCATCAGTATCAAACACTCGAGGCCTTCTCATTCCGTATCAAAAGTCGTGTGCCAATCATGGATCAAAGACAAACAGGCCCGTGGTTCGTTCAGCCCTTTGGGCACGGAGTCGGGATGTGAGAGGCCAACCAGTCCCGAGAGGTCGAAACCACCTTATGCATGGCTTTTCCAGCGTACGATCGCCCTTAGTAATGGACTGAAGAAACTGAATAGTAGCACCTCACGCGAGTCCCCAAATTTTCAGCACAAGCATCAAGGTTTGGCAATGGGAGGAGAGCCTAGAGAAGTGCGCTCTCCCTCCCCCACAGAGCAGAAAACACCTGTGATCAGTCGGCGCCTCGCACATGGCGGGAAGATGGGAATTCCGCCGATAGGCTTCACTAACCAAGAAAACGGCGAAATAGCCACAGAAAATGGTGGAAGTAGCGATTTGATTATGTTCGACGGAGAACCGATGAGCTTTACTGCTCCGCAGCGTGAGAAGCACTCTCTGTCTCCATTCAACCGAGAGGACTCTACGGCGAAGAGATTTCGGGTTTCATCCAGTGATGGTACTTTGGGACATGTTGGGCAGCTCCCCCAAGAGGTTTCGCATGGTTCGGCGCATCAAATATTGCCGGCTCCTGGACCTGAACCTCCCATGCCGGCCAGTGTGATTACTCAAAAACATCACAACAGACTCAGAGCTGATTTGAAGCAATCCCAAGATAGCCTGGAGCACAGAACTGAAAATAATACTCACTTCAAAGTCGTGCCGGAGAAGATTATGCGTCAGGATGGAGAAATCGATCTTTTTGAGCCCAACTTGCAAGCCTTTCTCGCGAGGGGGAGTAAGGAAGCCTCTATAACGAATGAGTCCAAGCACCAGGTCTTTCCATCGCCAGTTCTTCGGGCTCAATCGCTACCATTGGGCAATCAAGACCCTGTCAAAACTGTCAACACTATGCCGCCATCGAGTGCGATCACGGCTCGAGGAATTCTCGAGCTTCGGCAGCAGATCCGACAACTTGAGAACCACCTTCAAGACAAAGTCGACCGTGCTGACCAAAAAATAGTCGGCGGAAAAATTGAAGAAATCGAAAGGCTGCGAATCAACATCGAGCACTTCGAGGGCGTGCTTGAGGCTCAACTTGATACTGAGAAAAGGCAGACAGTCAGCCAGAACCCGGGTACAAAACTTGGCGTGTCATCACCTGATGTCTCTCGCTGTCCCAAGGCCTCTTCGAACTACTCCAGTCCCTTCCTCGCGGAGCAAGAGGGCGCCACATTTGGTCAGGAGACTTTTACGGGACAAAGCAAAAGCACGCCCATGTTTGGCATTCAACATTGTAAGCCTTCTGAAACTCTATCTTAACAGCCCTCTAGTTCAGGCAGGCAAGGGGGAGGAAATTTCGGATAGAATGACATCGCTGACATCAAGCCAGTTTCATACGTCAACGACATTCCTGCCATAGAAGCCTCCCCAGCGCCGAAGCCGTCCACTCGGACCATCTCAACTTGGCCAAAAGCACTTGTTTGGGTGCCTACAGAACCGAGGGCTATGAGAATGTCCATGCCTAGCCTGCAGACAACCTGCTGGTGGCAGCTTGCTGGTCCTCGCGCTATCTCCATCGATCCCTCTACTGAGAATCTGGCTTCGCAAGTTGAGTCTTCATCTGACAGTACACCGAGAGGTTCTCTCGGAAGGCCAAACCAGGTCGATGCCGGCAACGGCTTGGTCCGTGTTGATAGCACTGGCGTGCAGAGCAAGATTGACCGTCAACAGCCACTGGAAGCTGTGGTGAGCCCACCACCGCCTTCTCATGGTGATGAACACCGCTGAGACGGCCAAATTGAGCTTCTTCGCTACAGTCGCCTGATCTGTGGTGCCAACGGGACCCTAGACTCATAAAACATGGTCTTTGAGTAGGACGCTCAACCTTGCGGACGAGCTGACCGACGCCGTGGATGATCAAACTCTGATCTCAATGCTAGCAGACAACGGATCTTAAGTTTCCTTGGACTGCTGACAGAAAGACTCATGGAAAGGAGGTCAAACAATCCAGGGCGCTCGATGGGGGGACACAGCCAGCAGCAGATATCGGGGGCATATTTATTGCATGGTCAATCTCACAAAACATCAGGCCCAGACGCGCTTCTGCTAAGTTTTGAGGGTTGTGGTGCTGAGCTCGATAGTACTCGAGGCCGTCACCACCGACCTAAGGCATGTCATATATGGTTTCTTTGTGATCAGAAGAGTTATTGGCTCCATCCCAAAAGTACAAGGATTCAGAGCTCCCTGTGAGCTCTTGCTCGTTTTGTAACGTTTACAGACTGGAAGGCCTCAATGGACTTGCTCTTATCTGCCTCAAAAGTCTTATCGCCAAGCATACCAACATGATCAAGTTCAAATGTTGTGACCGACAATGTTCCAGATGTACGTGTGCAACAACTGATGAATACTGGCATCACGAGCGCCAGCGCAGTATAGGACAAGAGATACGATCAGCTTTTATTTTCTAGTGAGTACTCAGTTGAGTCGCTAGATCTGTATTTACTGTGTTTTCGCCATCAGAGTGGAATGTCAAACCTAGCCATACGCGAGGACGGCAGTCAGACACATGATTACTTGATGAGCCCTGGGGGGCAGATAACCATTCTTCCGCTGCCCAGGTGCTGGCTTCCAAATTCGGGTTCTTCATCTCTGTCGTGCTCCCATCAGCACCATACGGTCATTGGAGAACAGTGGTCAGCGAGCCCCCTTTTTAAGCCTGTGATGACGGTTTCTCCCAGACACCTTCGTGCCTAGGATATGGACAAAGAATACTGGCACACTGATGACGCCGGCGGACATGATGAAGCAGGTTACCGAGGGCAGGATACACCGGTCGACCGTCGAGCCTCTGGCTCGAGGGGGCTCCGCGTCCCTCGTCTCCGCTGTGTTGATTCGAAGACGAGGGTGAGTACGGTGAGAAGTGAAGACCACGCTCTAGGCAAGGCCCAAAGTACCACAAAATAAAGTGTATGCATATGGACATTTGAGGGATAATAGAAGCCCCTCAACGTTCCAGAGCATTCGTAGTCAGGCACCCAAAGAGCCGAGTCCGGCGTACGAACATACACAAGGACATCGTTGAAGTCCTTAGCCGCCGACCACAGCACATGCGGTGTCCTGTCCTGTTCCCGGCCTCGGTGTCTCGTACGGTTAGTCGAGAATCACACGAGACAACCGTCTACCCGTTTCGTGTCGTCTCACCGGTGCGAACCTGTTCTCTGTCCCGTCATGCTGTTCTGGACGCCAATCTGGCCAGCCCGGCACTCATCCATCTCCCTTCGGCGTCATAGGCTTTTGCCAGTGTCCTGGCCTTATCCGAGAGTGTGCTCACCATCGCCGGCAGTTGCCGAGACGAGACACGCGGGAGCTCCGAAATAATCAGCCAAGGCTTCATCGCAGGAGCGCTCCTGGAATGCAGTACTCAGCCGGGCCAGAATGACTCTTCCGTTCAGTCCACACTTCCCAGCTTGCGAGAATTTCTAGTTTTCCCATCGAACGTCCGTCGAGACCGTGGGCCCATTGGCCAGCACTATCATTCCACTTGTCTAGCATTAATTTTCACTCATTGCAGGCGAGCCTTAGGAGGTCTAGTCGGCGACGCGACAGCATCAGATAGAGTGGATGTCTCGCATGGTGCATGTGGCGCGCAAGGGGTGGTTAAGCTTCGGCCGGCCTGCCACGCTAGACAGGTCTAGATCCAGAAAGTCAGCTGCCCGCGCCAGCGGAGGATGTCGAGCAGCTGCCGCTATTCCTGCAAAGAACCGCATAGGCACATGCATTGCAGGAGAAGTCATTCAGAAATGAGCATCCAGACCATTGGGCTCCGCGTACACCCGGCCGAGACAGCCCCTTTCGGGACAGAGTTCGGTCGCGCGCGGTGGGATCCGGGGTACCGTTTTCTAAGTGTAGTGGCACGTAACTATGATGATATGATGACTTGGTTGCAACGCTGCGATGTTCCCTGCGGAGACCTGGGGTGATCGAGAACTTAGAAGTCCTCGCCAGGGTGGGTGGCGCTCGGCGCTGCGAAAGACAAGACGGCCAGCTGTCCGCTAAACAGGGCGATGAATTGGGTGAAACTGACCCTTGGGGATGCGACGGTGGCAGTGTGCAAAATGGCAGCCTGCACCGCCCCGCGGCCTGCTGCCCGACTCGGGTCGGGGTGTCTCGAGCGCCCCGGGCTATCGAGCCTTGGATCCGGGCGCGACGGTGGTGGTCACCTTTGCCAGCGCGCCACCGCTTAGGCCGAGGCAATGCGGGTAGCTTGCAATGTCCGCGTTTGTGATCTGTGAAGCTAAGTAGCCATCAAGAGATAGCGAGACTCGACCCCATGAGACAGCACATCGATGGGACGGTGATGTGTCCAAAAACCCATGTTTGCCCCCAAGCTTGACGGGTTTGGAGCGAGGTAGGTCCCTGCGCGCGCACACAACAACGATTTATGGACGCGCCAGCGCAATCGACTGGCGCAAAAGCGCATTGGAAGAGTAGGGACAGGAGAATTAATAGTGTCCCTCAAACTGCCACGTGTTGCTGCCAGTCTGCGTGATAGCCCGAAGATCTGTAGTTAAAGCCCACTCTGAAACGCATTGGGTCGTCCGCGAGACTCGAAGCCCTCGACAAATCTTATACGTAGGGTCTCGATGGAAATCAAGGTTCGCCGACTGTCGCCTCACAGCAAGTCCGACAAGGGGTAGAGATCCACGGTGCGACTTGCCGCACGTGCAGCTGGAGGATCACTGTGCATATTGCAGCCTGCAGGCATGCAGGGGCAAATGATCTTTTGGGAAGGGTGGTTCCTTTCCCAGTACGACGCTGGCTTTTCGCGAATGCCTTAGGATATTGTTTTGGCATGGAGAGCTCCGGTGTGGGCAACGTGGCTGGGGATGCCGCGCTGATAGACAAGTTTCACGATGTCTTGGAGCAGGGAGCTGCGCGTGTAACACAGCGCTACTCACCACTGTCCAAACAACCTTAATCAAACAGACGGTCTCTCGTTGACCCTCATTCTGCACTGTCGCTGGGCTGTCCCTGGAGGCCTTGTCATAGGCCGAGAGCAACCTACGCCGGACCGAGGTCGATCCCACGTACTGGTCCGCTCACCCGCCCGGATCCTCCGGCACGGTGGATGGGTTCGGCCTGGTGACGGCATCAATGCCCGACTTCACAAATCGAGTCACGCGGAAACCTTTGGTGCTTTCCTCGAATTTTGAGCGCCTGTAACCATGTGACTCTGGCAGCCAGAGAGCACAGTGCAGGAGCTCAGACAACCCGGCAATCGACAAAGATCGAGATGATTCGCGCTGGATCAACTGGTGCTTGGTCCGTGGAGCTTCAAGCCCTGCACGTCCGAGATGATGTGACAGAAAAACCGGTTGGAAAGGCACGGAGGAAAACTTTGATGCATCCCCGTGCTCTTTGGGAGCAAATCATCGTGAACCTTCGGCACTATGACTCGCATCGAATTCGGTCATCTGGAAGCGTTAGGCACGCCTGGCTGATAAGTATCTTCACCATGGTCACTAGGCCTGTGGTTTTCAGCAAATTGGAGCATATGCCATTGGATGGTCCAAGCAGCATTTGACTAGGATCCACGTCGATCCGGAACCATCGCGTCTTGTTGGCGTCGCGGGGATTTTTGGCGATCTGAACCCCTCCATCCTTACCAAGCTGCTGGTCATTCAACTACATATCTTTCAAGATTTCCCTGCGTTGCCAGACCCTTGGTACTCATCATAATCGGGCATGTTGCGATCTCCTGTCACCTCAATTCTGACAGGTGACATCTTTTTTTGTCAGTGTCCAGAAGGGCTGGAACAGTGCACCAAACGGCGCAAGGTTTGCTGACTCGGTTGGGGCCGGTCACGCGTGACGGATGTGGGAAAAAATCCTTCGTTGGGTCCGAGGGAACTCCGGGTCTTGAGCGAGAAGGCAGGTCGAGAATTGGCAAACAGATGAGCTGATTGGATGCTGCCGACTGAGTCTTGAAATAGACGGAGCACCCCAGGCGACAAGTCCACTGGCCACCACTGTGTAAATACCCTGCTGTTTGGGCAAGACGGGCCACTCCCTCATGGGTAACTAACCGCAAGCCAACTGAAATTCCAAATACAGGGCACGATGTTCTGCCAGCTCGAGCGAGACCCAGCGAATATTGTCAGCAATCCTGCGATTCTGCTGGCCGCCGAGGCTAGAGAAGCCTCGCGACCGACGAGAAATGGCTGTCAGTCTAGACTGGGGGGTCTCGATTCAGAAGAGACTCCACCGGACTGGGCCAGCAGCTCTCCGGGTGGTGGCTGGCGTTGTCGCTGCCAAATGGCATTGGATGAACATCCTCTTATTTGTCGATGCAATGGGCAAGGATGCGCATTATTCCACGGAAATTGACCCTTCGAGACTGATATTTGGCGCCATGCGAAGCCACCGTAGACGCGGTGTTGCACAGATGAATCGGCTCGGGGTGCACACTCAGAACCCTTTTCCGCCCAGAGAAGCCCGCCGGAGCATTCTTGGAGGGGGGAGGTCGTTGCGAGAAGTGCAAAGCTGTGGCAGCTATCCATCAGACGATGATGCAATGCCACAGATGCACGACAGGCCCTGACCCCTGAAATTTGGCTGGACGGGCATCGGGCCTGAGAGGCTGGAGGGGGGGCAGCAGAGCAAGCACACGCCCGGCGCAGGGGCTCTCGGTAGGGCAGCAATCCGAAGCCCAAGACAAAATCCCCCATTCGTGATCCGCCTTCAGATGCCCAGCCAGATCTGGCTGTGATTTGACAGGCCCAAAAGGGCAGCGGGGTCACAAGGTGTACAGTATCACAGTACATAGCATTGTTCAGTAGCAGATATGCCTGGCCAGTGCGAGCTCTTCAAGTCAGGGGTTGTGAAGCAAGGGTGGCTGCATTTTGCTAGGCCAACAAAATTTGAACCATAGGCTGCACGGCATTCAAGTTGCATGTGAGGCACACAGCTTGGGGTTTTGTGGTATTTTGGTTAGTTTCGGCCGTGAAGGAGTGGTGTTGGAAATTGGAGTTGGTGGTCGGGATGTCAAGAAGGGGTCATCCGGCTCTTCTCAGGGTCGTTTCGCAACAGCAGCCGGCCTCAGCTGAAGTGCAAGCAACCGTGTTTTTCTTGCTCTTTCTTCAGCGCAGACTGCCTGCCTGCCGCGCCGCGAACGAGAAAAGCACTCGGACCATGGCTGCTCCCAACGAATGCGGCAGGCTGGCAGGGCGAGCAGGTGGTTGCCCGATATCTGTGTGGCAAGGCCAGATCTCCGTCTTGTCTCTTGTTCGCGACGCCGGCTTCGAGGGAGTTGTCTCGGCAGGGTGCTCTCGAGGGCTGCACTGTACAATCTCTGCCTCTGTCAGGAGTCCCTGGCTAATGCCGGGCATCACAGGATTGTCACAGGGCCGGGACTTGCCAGCTGGCTCGCAAGTCTCTTGCGACGAATGTGTTTTGCCGTCGAGACTGAAGATCGATTCCTCCGCGGTGCCTAGGCCCAGTTAAGGCAACGCAGCTGGCGTGTTCACAACCCAGCACGGCCTGTACTGGTCATGGGTGTGGCGCTGACGGTAGCTTCGAGCGTGAGACTTGGATCATCGTGGTAAAGCTGAACGGCCGTGCATCCGAATCTGACCACTGACGCGCCAGGGCTGGCGGGCTGGGGCTGTTGGGGCGGCTCAGAAGCTTTGATGGCATGCTTCTAGGTCGAGAGTTAATCGTCAGAGGAGCCCGGCTGTTGGCTCGCATTGTTAGTTGGCGCATCGCGATCATAAATGAAGGCAGACAGTATCGAGAATCTGGACCCGTGAGGAGACCTTGGAACAGCCCCAACACTGTATGTAGCTTCCCCAAGCTCATTTCTACCTGAGCATCTACGTACTTAGCTCGTAGTGGTTAGGTACAGAAATGACAGCTTGGGGTACGGAGGAGCAGAAGGCACGCTATGCTTCACGTTAACACGCGCAGCGAAAGATATGCCTGTCAGCATGTTAATGATGAGGGCCAGCTGCCCCTCCCAGGCATGTACCCATCCATCGCACTGATACTGTGCTCCGTCGTCAGAGTGGGCTCTTTCCCATGCCGGTTGACAGGAATCCCGGTCCCTGTCGCCTGCCTGCTTCCTTCCTGCCCCACGAGCGACGATCCTCAAAGTCTGAATGCGGCAGGAATGCAGCGGGCAGTGACTTCACGTTTCCCTTGTATTGTTTTGTCTTGTCTTGTCTTATTCACCTCGGCCCCCCCTCCTCTTCGGCCTCCTCTTTCGTCTCACGCACTGTCACTGTCTCCACCCTTTGGCTTGGGACCCGTGCGGCTGTGCAATGTGCATCATTCTCCTCGTGCCTTGCCCTGCCAGCCAGCCAGCCAGTCAAGCCAGCCAGGCCAGTCAGGCCAGCCAGGCCAGTCTGCCAGCCCGGCCTCCCTGCCTCGCCCTGCCCTGTACACTACATCGACCTCCTGGAATACTCTGTACGTACTGTGCCGTGTCATCCTGCCTGCAGGCTGCAGGAACCGTATTGCTGGAATCATACCACAAGGAGTACTTGACGACTGCCCAGCGGGTAGATGCGTAATTTGTGAGATTCGATTTGACCCCCTCTGCTGTACTGATGACACTGACTGACGCTGTCATGAGCCAGCCCGCCAGCCCGATGCTTTAGCATGTAGTCTACCTAAATGAGTACCTCAGGTAGGTACCTATATACACACATACAACGACAGTACGGATGCGGCTACTGCGATGGCGACGGCAGCTGCTGCACAGTCTGCTGCAGAAGCTTGCGCATGCCTGCCTCGGGTTCAAGACAGACGTGTGGTCCTGCACTGTATATACCAGACATACTGTACCTAGGTAAGCAGGCCGGCGCCCGTGCAGCAGGCCCGGCAAGGCAGGGCAGGGCCAGGGTTCATTGTGTACATGTACAGGCGAGCAGGGGAGGTGCTCATCCATGATCCATGATCCTGGAGGCGTCCCATCCAGTTTTTAGCTCAAGAGATTTTCTTACTCTTCCGCTCCGGCTTCCCACCATCCCACCACCGGTCCGTCTTGCTTGCTTGCTTGCTTGCTTGTGCGTTCGTGCTTGCTTGCTCCTCCTCCTGCTCCTGTTCCATGCCCGTTCTTGCACTGTTTCGTTAATCTTTTGGCTCCGGCTGTCTTTTTCGCGCTGCCTTGTGCCTTGTCTTCTCTCCGTGTCGCGCTTGCAAGCACAACCTAGGTAGCATCTGCCGAGCTGTGCCTTCCCTTCCTTGTCCGTCAGGCCCTTAGCAACCTCCGTTACGTTTAGTTAGCTGTGCTTGGTTGCTCCTGGCACGCGCAAAAAAAAGCCTCCGTCGTGCGCTTAATTCTGCTCAGTCACTCGAGAAGTCGTGTTCTCACTCCCTTGGGCTACGACCAGACCGGACCATCATCCTAGGTACACACGGCCACTGCCACCAGACTTACTCCCCCCTCCCGGCCGGATCTATCCTCCTGCCTCTGCCCTTCTTCTCCCTTCCCTCTTCTTCCCCCCCACCTCCACCTCATCATCATCACGACCGCCTCTCGTTGTGCAATCTTTCGTCTCGCGATCCGTCTTCCGCCCTGAGCGTTGCTTGTACAAGCATCATTTTTGTGCCTTGTGTTGTTCTTGTTGCCTTTTGTCGACTGTATCCCTCTTGGCGCAAAAATCCACCAGATCAAAACATCATCCACTTCTTCTCGTGCCCTGAATTTACGCCCTTGTGCGACAGTCTTCTGCTCGCCGTGACCATCTACCCAACCGCGCTCCGGGCATCGTCGGCACTATACAAGTCAAGAACCACAACGACCGAAACGCTTACGAGATTCCCTCGCGCAGTATCACAAAGATACGATCCACGTTGTGCGATCACGACTTTCGATCCGACCGCGAGCCGTAGTATCCGACCCGGCGCATTCTACTACCCGCACCATTTTGCGACACATCCTCCGCGCCTTTCTTAGTCTCAGCTCGCCTCAACCTTGCGCATACACATCCGAGAGCCGCAATCTTCCGGACCGACTCGGTACCCCTCCAACAAGAATTGCGAAGGCTATTGTCGTCTCGGCCAACATATCCGAGGCCTTCTCTGCCCATTCATCTCTGCCGCACTGGTAGTTGAATCATTTGTCACGTTCAATCTTGTTCTTGGAGCAGTCGACTGCTTGATTTGCTGTCCAACAGCCAAGGTGAGCCTTTCCATAGTTTGGTCTTGTTTTTTTGGTACCCTTCTGCCTGTGTCATTTCTGTGTGCGTCATCGCAAAATTCCCGGAGATATGGACTTGTCTCTATACGGCCCTGGATATGTGGAGCCTAGCCTGCGCATTCGCGAGACCCGACCCAGATTCACCCCGCCCCTCGAGCCAAAAGGACACGCCAGGTGCGCCGCACGACGAACTCCTGCTTGGGCGCAACACCTTGACCATCCGAGTTTGCCCCTCGTGCTTATGGCCCGGGAATTATCTTCGATCCTCGATGATGGAGAGGAAGCGCTGCCACCACGAGGCAATACCGCGGCGTTAGTGGCATATAAAATAGTCTGGGTATTGTGGGAAACACGCGAAGATTACATCGGATTGTGGGATCGGGCGGCAACCTCAGACAGGGCCTGAATCAGTATCCGGCACTTAGGACAGCCCGCGCAAGCAATGTCTCGACACCGACAGTTTGACGCCGATGCGACCAAAACAAATTCCTGACTAGACCATACACACCTCGACATGAGTACCCACATAATGGCAGCCGTGAAGCTCGGTCGTGGTGGCCAGCTCCGTGACTCCGCGGGACAGGCTAGCCAAGGAGACGAGCGCCTCCACGAACTTCTTTTCGAATGTCGGTTACATGGGCACGCGAACTCCCAAGGGACTCCGGAACTCGGGGCGAAATACCTCTTCCAGAATCACCATCCACATTCCCGGATTTGAACATGGTTCGGAGGCCTGCGCCGGCCTGCAATCAGATTTTGACGAGCCGAGCATGCTGCAACACCTACATTCATCGGGCACCACGGATTCATGGTAGTGGTATCCATTACCATTACGCAGAACAGCTCAGTGCGCGCATATCCGGCAGTCGTCGCTCCGCATCCTGGCCTTGCAATTCCAGGCCGCCTCCTCGTTATTGGGCCACGAGACTAGACAGTTCACAGAACTTGGCCCAGGGGGGGGGGTAGGATTTGGTATGCGCTGTTTGTGCACCGGTTCCAGAGTTTCCATCCTCTAAATTGGAGCCTCACGCCGTCGGCTCAGCTTTTATCTCCTTGAACAGCAGCAGCACACTCTCCGATAACACTTGCGGCCCACAGGCAAGCGCGACTGCTGTGCTTTTCAGTTTTCCGGACCTCATCTTGCCCACTCGCGGCGCATTCTACTTCACAAACACCGCTTGGTCTATCAATGCCCATCGTCCAAGTGGTTCTATATTCTGGACCTGGAGCGTCTCCCTGACTACTCACTGGGGCCCTGGAACCCAGGGCAGGTCTACCTGGACGCTTTGGAAGAAGAATGCGACGCGCACTGGAGCGATAGCCTTCCGAACCCGTGCTTCGGACTCAATTGACGGATCTTTCCAAGCGGCAAATATCTGGGACATTGCTCGGCCGTATGGCTATTCGCTGAACACACATCCGCACTCGTCCTTGACTTTCTATTGTTCTGTCGAGTTCTCAGTAATTCGACATACTTTTACTAATACAGCGTCTCAGTTACCCTCTACCAGTACTTGATCGCAACCATTTTTCGGGAGTAAGCGTACTCTTCTGCGACCACAGCCTTGTATCTCTCGACTCGAGTCTCTCAGCATTGTCTCGCTCAAAGTCTTCCGCACAAGACTCTGTCTGTTTCCAGGCGTGTGGCGTCAACGTATTCAAAAGTCGCTGATTTCGTATCTCGGGAGTCATTTGGCAACACCGGATTTGAGAAAATCCAAGTACCCTTTTATCCTGGTAGGTACCAGTCTGTTCGTTTTTCCCCTTACCCATGTTTGCCACGGCGTTGTATTCCAAGAACACAAATCTCTCTGGACTGGAACGGCCACTTGAATCGGGCGGATTCGACTTGAGTCGCCAGGTCTCGTATGGCATCTCCCAAGCACTGCACTTTACAGCTCTTGCAAACACGCGAAATGCATGAGACGGGGAGCTCTTTGGTCTGTGGCGTGTCTTGGAGCAAGTGCGAGCTTGAGCGACCTTTGGACAAGTCGGAAAGCTGGACATCACGTGGCCTCTGCCCACAGGTTCTACGCGATGGCATCCTCCTGGCATGTGCTAGGTTTTCTCAGTCGGACTCATCGGCATCGGCATCGAAGCTTCTCCCTTCTGGCACAGATCTATCGCTGGCCCGTATGCCTACATTCTGGGGCATTCTGCACCATGGAATATGACAAAACACTCGCCGGAATGCTAACTCTCCATTCCCTAGCTTTCACAATCCCACTGAACAACATCACGGCACCATCCTGTGCAGTTTGATCATCACTTTCAAGCAACCCAATTTTCAGGCTTCCCACAAGTATGTTGAAAGTTTTTTTCAATGTCTTTCTGGACCTTTGTCTGAATGGGCTAATTTTCTGTGACTACTACTGAACTCTTTGACTAACACTGTTGCAGAAGAACAACCAATCAATTTCAACACCTGTCTTAAGCTTGCCTCCAGTAAGTTATATCTATCCCGTGTTTGTAATTCCTTGCCTTTCAAGTTTATTCAACATATTTCCCTGGACCTTTGTGTATCAAACCTGTTGGCAATGATCAGATATGTGCATTGTTATGGCCTTGGGAATGCACGAAACCAGAGTGACATATCAGCTCAATGAATATTCGGAAGTATGAGGCCCAGGACTATGGAACTCTATCCGCTCTCCATAACCCGATTTCTACATCGTCATATTCTCGCTCCAAGTTGGAGCTGTGTCCGCCGTTCAGGGTCTGGTCCCCCCAAGTTGGATATGACACAAGTCTGGCCCTGTGTCAAATGTGAACAGTGTTCCATCACGGCCAAGCTTGGTGCAAATGGGATCGAGTCGAAGGGTCTGTGTTTTTGGACAGTAGCAGTTGCCGGTGCTCCATTGAAGACTACAGACAAGCAGGCCCGCCTCCTTCATAGCCCGGCCGGGCATCCTGCGTCCACCCAAACCTTCTTCAACCTTGTCGGCTTGGCGTACGGCAGACTGCCTGCTACCGACAAGCCCCTTGAAAACCAGCAGCTTTCAACTTCACGATCTTTCCTCAGTGGGGAGTGAGCCAAAAACAACACAAAAGCTTTTTACAGCAGCTGCTTCCCAAGACTCCCTTCTTGCCCTTGACCACTACCGGTGTCGACTTTGCCACCATCTACATTCTCGCCCTGAATCCCGAGCACGAAGGTCTGCCCCTAACCAACGCCCGACACTACTTCCCTGCTAAGCACTGATTCACGACCCCGGTGGCTGACGGCAGCACGATACTCGTGTCAAAACCTGACGTCTTTTGTCTTCTCCGGTTGCCCTCAGCACGACTTTCGTACCACCCTTCTTCTCTGACCAGTGTCCCCTGCCTCGCACTTGCGTTCTCTTCCAGCCCCTCCTTCCCAGCATTGATTTTCCTGTTTCTTGCAGCACGTGGCCCTCATTACACTCGAACACTTCTCACCGTCGCAGTCAACGGTCGTCACCCTGACTTCATACAAACCACGACGAATACTCAGCAAGAGACTGACATCTGCAGAAATGTCATTCCCACAGAACAACAACGGCCTTCCCGACGGATCCACTCCTATCAACGGCGGCGGTATGGATGGCCAGTTTCCCCCCGCTCCTGCTATGCAGGGTCCTCCTGCTGGCCAGAATGCGGCCAACGAGTCTGCGCGTACCCTATGGTAAGTCTCTTGATACGTTGGCACTCGATGGCAGCTTCTAACAAAGTCACCGACAGGATGGGCGAGCTTGACTCTTGGATGGATGAGCAGTTCATCAAGTCTCTCTACCAGAACCAGACTGGTGACAACGTCAATGTGAAGATCATCCGCGACCGCGGAACTGGGTAAGCTCTTTTTTGTCTCTTATCACCATCAGCCAAAACTTGTTTGCCCGCTTTGCTTCCTCCGGGGCCCCGTCAGACTGCCCTCGTCTACACTGTCACGTTCTCGGCTAGTCGGCACCGAAGTTTGTCGTTTGTTGGGACGGAGCTCTTTACTGGTCACGACGATCACGATGAACTGGGTTACATTCTCAGAGTTCGATTGGCCCTACAGCCTCGTTTCTCATCCACGAGCGCTGTCCCGTACCAACGCGGCTCCTTCCATTGCACTCAACGACAACAAGTAGACTTTGCACCGGTGTGTGCTGATCGAGCACTCACAATCTTTCCGACTGGGGACTACACTTCCCAGAGCCTCGAGACATCGCTCGGTCGTATCGATAACTAATAATAGTGCTCCAGTAACGCCGGCTACTGCTTCGTCGAATTTCCCAGCCCTGAGTCCGCCAACAAGGCCTTGACTCTCAATGGTACCCCGATCTCTGGCTCCAACGGTCGACACTTCAAGTTGAACTGGGCCTCCGGTGGCGGTCTGGTTGACCGACGGTTCGTTATCCTTCTTTTTCCCACTATTGCTACTACTAAAAGACTAATCATATATTTTAGTGACGAGCGTGGCCCCGAGTTCTCTATCTTTGTCGGGGACCTTGGTCCTGAGGTGAACGAATTCGTTCTCGTGTCTCTGTTCCAGGCTCGTTTCCCGAGCTGCAAGTCCGCTAAGATCATGACGGATGCCACGACCGGACAGTCGCGCGGTTATGGATTTGTGCGCTTCGCCGACGAGAGCGACCAGCAGCGAGCTTTGCACGAGATGCAGGGCGTGTACTGCGGCAACCGTCCCATGCGCATCAGCACTGCGACTCCAAAGCAGCGGTAAGTTCTAGCTTGCTGGTGACTGTCAAAAATATCTACTGATATAGGTCTTTCCAGTAGAAACCAGAACCCCTACAACGGCGGCGGTCACGGTGGCCAGATGATGGCGAACCCCATGCAGCCCGGCATGGGCTGGGGCATGCCTCAGCCTGGTCCGTTCTACGGTGGCGGCGGTGGTGGCTACCCGGGTGCTGGCATGGGTCAGGCTCCCATGAACCAGTTCACTGACCCGAACAACACCACGGTCTTCGTCGGCGGTTTGTCGGGATATGTGACCGAGGACGAGCTGCGCTCCTTCTTCCAGGGATTCGGCGAGATAACATACGTCAAGATCCCTCCCGGAAAGGGCTGTGGCTTCGTCCAGTTCGTGCACCGTCACGCCGCCGAGATGGCGATCAACCAGATGCAGGGATATCCTATTGGGAACTCTCGCGTCCGCCTTTCTTGGGGCCGCTCGCAGAACAACTCTGGCGTGGGTACTCCTTACCGTCCTGCTCCTCCTCCTCCCCACTACGGCATGACGCCTCACGGTGGTCCTGGCCCTTACGGTCCCCACCATTTTGGTGGTGGCAACCCTCCTCCTCCCCCGATGGCGGTGAGAATCTTCCCTCTGCCCCCTCGCCCCATCTTCCTTTTCATCAGAACCCCTAACTGACTTGTTCTTTTTCAGTAAATCGCGTCCTGCTTCAGCCGTGACATTGCCTTGATGCATCGCAGAAGGCGTTGGGCGTGCGGCGTTTCGGCTGACAAAAAGTCACGATGATATCCGGAGTTTACGCTCCCTGTACCGGTTTTCCTTTCTTTCGTTGCGGTCCGCGTCCGTCGTCAACTGCTTCAAGCGTCGAGATACCCCCTGAGTTCCTGCAAATTGCCGTACCGGATGCGTCCTGCGTTCTGCCGTTCTGGTTATGCTCGAACCACTTCTCGACATTCCTTCTTTTCAAGCAGTAATTTCCCCCCGCGATCACGATCGTTTCTATGGTCATTTGTCCCCCCCTCCTGGACGACACGAAGCTCACGACCACCTTTGATTCGAACGTCTTCATGATCGATCACGAACGTCACAATGCCACGATTTTTCAATGACGACTAGGGTGGAGTAGAGGACAGGAGTGTTGGCGACGTGGCGTTCCAGCTTGTCGGTGAAGGCGAAAAAAAAAAGATAACAAACGAAAAAGAACTCTCCTTACTCAGACATCTTTCCACTTTCCGAAGCATTGTCTTTGTGTGGCTTGGATCTCGCCGAACGCTACTTGCGCACGGAATGGGTCCGGCTACTGGCAATGCAGGTGAATATTCTAGGGGGATTTGTATTATTCTTCACATTCAGTCAGGTAGTGCGTTGAGTGCGGCGGCGTAGCTGCTCTCTATGGCGTTGATTTCGTCTTCGTTGAGCTGCGTCGGTGGACTCGAAATTGATGAGTTCTGCTTTTCTACACATTGTCTATTGTGGTTCCATTCTGAGATGCGAGCGCCTGACTTGTGTTGTGTCCTTTCGCTGTATACCCCCGCATCTTCTTTAGTAGATGCCAGTTCTACTTGACCTTGTGCTCCGCAGCTGTCAGGCTTCTTTACCCACCGCTGAGCAGTCATTTTCCCTGCCCAGTGTGTAGTACCCGGTACCATTCACGCCCTCTTATGTCTTGAACGCCAAGGAGTGGAGTCTGACACTTTCCTTATTCTGTGTACAATGTGTATGGAGTCAAATCAATTGGGAGCAAACAGATCGTTTCAATTTTGAGCGGATCCTTGGAGTGGTATGCGACTGGAAAAACAGCGGCAGGCCTCGTGGAAAGCGGTGGCACTGTAGCTCCTAGAGAGGCTGGCCTCAGCTGGCTGGCAGGCGCTGGTTGCTCATTTATTGATTGGTTTGACATGCGGCCGAGTTGACTGGGGGCGGAAATGTTAGTATCTGGCCGCCGGCGTGGAACGTGATTTGGTACCATTCTGGACGGGAGGGGCTAAAGGGGATTAGAAAGAAAGAATATCTTGGGGAAGGGAGTCTGGCATATGTCACTATTTGCTATTACATCCCGAGCAGCTCCTATCATCGAGGTTATGGCATTGAATGCGGATGGGGAAGCAAGTGAAGAGTGAAGCAAATGTCTATACTATAAGTCGTCTCCTTGAACGGAGCCCCTTTCCTTCCAAAGAGTTCCTGCTTCGAGGAATGAGTCAAGTCGACCAGCGCGTGGTAGAGCCTCGAAAGGACCGGTGAAGACGTGGCGAGTTTGAACATGCCTAGAAGCCCGAGCCGCTCTGTTCGTTGCAAAGAATGAACGGTAGGAACTGGCGTAAGGTGGAAGGAGTTGCTGTCGCCGACGAATTTCACACCAGCGTCTGGCGTGGGCAAGACATAACAGTGATACAACGATACCAACGATACATCAAGACCTGAAATGTTGCTAGATACGTAAATTCCTGGGAATATAGTTATGCTTGTGACAACAGTCACACCCAATGTCTTCATGGCAGCATTCGAATTGGATGATTGGTGGTGATGGCTTCAGTTTACCGGATCGAGTACCGATTACCGTGACAACTTCCTGCACCTCAAGACACGATATAAGCAGGTAGCGGAGTGCAGGGAATCCAACGAGAAAGCGGTTCAACGAGCGGCAGCCATGCCTTCTGTTTCCTACAACATTTACTGTTCATCAAAGCTCGCAGAAGATGCCACCCCAAAGACCTGAAGTAGAGACGAGGTCACTCTTGACGAGGCAGGTTCACATGCGGCTCTAACGCATTGCTGATCGCTAAGTCGCTAACAGGCCGGTAGCAGCAAACAGCACAAGTGGTGGTAGCATGGTAAGGCGGCTCTAGTGCTTGGCAGGATCAACGTTTTCACCGGCAGCTCGGAAGAGGCAGCTGCAGAGCCTTTGGGCCGAGTTTGGAGCGAGCGGCGCAGGGCAGTAAACCGAGGAGCTCCGAATTGGTGGATCCCTGTGCCAGCCGTCGACCACCACCGGCGCGATAGCTATCGACAATTTGTTTTCTCTGCGGCATTTGCAGGCTGCATTTCTGTCTTCCCTTACCTACTACATTCAGTCCGTTCTACTTCACCCCACTCGACTCTTTCTCGCTCTCCCCTCCTCCACCGGTTTCCTTTGTGTGCGCCCGTGTGTGTGTGACCATTGTGTGCTGGACAGCCGCTTGACGACGTCACCAAGCATCTCTTCGACAGCCCGCTCCTCGACGCCTTTTTGCCGACTCGCCGGTCCTCCGTCCACTTCCGAGGCCCAGCCCATCACAGCCAAGATGCTTTCCAGAAACTCGACCCGAGCGGCGCAGGTGAGCCATGTCCTCTTACACGACCATTCCAAGCCAATGCGCTTCGGCGGACACTGTCGGCGCGGCTTCCTAGCTGGCAAGGACACTTCTCGCTAACACCAGTTTCTCTACCCCAGAGCCTCCTGCGAACAGCCTCCAAGCAGGCGCAGCCCTCGGTTGCGGCACGATCCTACGCGACCGTCCAGAACGATGTCTTCAAGCCCGCCAAGTATGGTGGCAAGTACACGGTGACCCTGATCCCTGGCGACGGTATTGGGTCCGAGGTGGCAGAGAGCGTCAAGACCCTCTTCAAGGCAGACAACGTGCCCATCGAGTGGGAGCAGATCGACGCATCCGGCCTCGACAACAGCGTGAGCGGCAGGTCGGCTGAGGACATGTTTAAGGAGTCTGTCGCTTCTCTGCGCCGCAACAAGCTCGGCCTCAAGGGTATCCTGCACACCCCGCTCGAGCGGTCCGGCCACAAGTCCTTCAACGTCGCCATGCGACAGGAGCTCGACATCTACGCCTCCATCTCCCTGATCAAGAACGTTCCCGGTTACGAGACCCGCCACAAGGGCGTCGACATGTGCATCATCCGTGAGAACACCGAGGGCGAGTACTCGGGCCTCGAGCACCAGTCCGTCGCCGGCGTCGTCGAGTCGCTCAAGATCATCACCCGCGCCAAGTCGGAGCGCATCGCCAAGTTCGCATTCAGCTTCGCCCTGGCCAACAACCGTAAGAAGGTCACCTGCATCCACAAGGCCAACATCATGAAGCTCGCCGACGGCCTGTTCCGCTCCACCTTCCAGCGCACCGCCGCCGAATACCCCACCATCGAGGCCAACGACATGATCGTCGACAACGCCTCCATGCAGTGCGTGTCCAAGCCCCAGCAGTTCGACGTCATGGTCATGCCCAACCTGTACGGCGGCATCCTGTCCAACATTGGCGCCGCCCTCGTCGGCGGGCCCGGCATCGTGCCCGGCTGCAACATGGGCCGCGACGTCGCCGTCTTCGAGCCCGGCTGCCGACACGTCGGCCTCGACATCCAGGGCAAGGACCAGGCCAACCCCTCCGCGCTGATCCTGTCCGGCAGCATGCTGCTGCGCCACCTCGGCCTCGACGACCACGCGAACCGCATCTCCAAGGCCATCTACGCCGTCATCGCCGACGGCAAGGTCCGCACCCGCGACATGGGCGGCGAGTCCACGACACAGGAGTTCACCAAGGCCATCCTGGACAAGATGGAGACCCTGTAAGCTGGCAAAAGAAAAACACAACAGTATGGGCTATCAAATACTACGAATCTTCTTTCCCTCCGAAAGATTTATTATAAAACCTCGATACAGATTGGCAGAAAAGGGCGGAATGCCAGGTGGGCGCGCCCGTGTGGGGATGATGGCAGTGCCGCGAGGCATTGTGGGCGAGGCTGCTTGTGGGTAGAATGACACGGTGCATGGTGGGCGTCGGTGGTATTTTGCGCCTGCAGGATAAGAATACCGTGTATAAATAGGACGTCCATATGTCAATGCATTGCATTTCTTACACAAAGCTTTCGTGGTTGGCTTCCAAGTGCAAGCTGGTTCTGATGTTGCGTTCACCTGCCTGCTTTGGAGTACGAGAGCAGGAAAGGGAAGAGGACACCAGAATAGACCCAACTATCAGAACTTGCAGAAATGAAGAGCTCGTATATGCAGCCAGTGTTATGTGCCCGACACAAGGCTTGTGCTTAATATGAAGAAGCTGGACCGAGTGGAAGGAATGTGCCTGGTCGATTAAAAAAGAAATCGGAGATTCGCACCTATAAAAACGGAGGGTACACCGGTACATCACCTCACACCGTAGTAGGCGTAGGCAGTAGGTATAGGTAGTAGGTAGGTAAGTGTAAGGTGATGGGAGTGGGTGTTATGCGAGTGGGTATTATGAGTAGGTGTTTATAGGTGTTTATAGGAGTGGGTGGAATGGGAGGTAGATGTTCAGTAGGTGCTATGGGAGTATGGGTGTTAGGTGTGGTTAGATAGATTTTAACCTTGGGACTTGGTCGGCCTGACGTAAGCAGATTTCAGGCCTGCAATCGCTCGACGCGGCCGCCGTCTCGTGGCCGATTCGGGGGCGAACACTCAGAAGGGGCGTGCCACTTAAGGCAAACCATCTGATGACGAAAGCTACTGTGATTATTTCCTTATATTCAGCTCCATCCTTCATCCTCGTGTGTACCACTATCGCTTGTGGGTGCCGCATGAAAGGAAACACTGCAGCTGCAATTGTACCGCTGTTGAGCTCCTCCAGCTCACAGTCGCTCCACCGTTCGTTCACGTTACGTGCCGCCACCGCCCATGAGCAACGGAGCTCAATAACAACATGGCCTCCACCGAGCAGAGGGAGCTCGAGCTCGTCGACAAGGTCAACCTACGCATCCTCAATGTCGCAAACGACGCCCCTAAACTCACTCAGCTGCTGAAGCCCTACCTCCCAGCCCTGCTGCTCAAGGCCGGTAGCGATCATGCATCGGTTCGCTCAAAAGTCGTGACCATCTGCCAGCGGCTCAAGGTCTTCATTAAGTCACCCGATGTGGTTCTCCCGGTGGCTGCCCTTCTGGACCAGTACATCGCCAATAATCACCCCGTTATCAGGCAGCTGGACATCACCTTCATCCAGCACAGCATAGAGAGGATCAGTGCGGAGGAGCGGAGGAAGCTCGTGCCCACCATCTTGAACGGCATCCATGCAACAACACACACCACCCCGGCCAGGTTCAACATGTTCCTACACGCCCTCAAGAACATCGACGTTCCACCCAGAGGCAGTAAGGAGGATGAGGCTTTTCGACAGGAGATCGGCTTCACCGACAGCAAGGATGCTGAATTCGTCGCACAATGGCTAGGGAAGCTTCTACTGACACCTAGTCCACACAAAAAGCCGCCCGGCCTGACTGACGAAGACATGGCTTTTCTCACGCTGGCGAAGCCTGGCGAGCCGAAGCCCGAAGGAACCCTGGTCGTGGACTGGCCCGGAACCATGATCAAAGCTGCCAAATTGCTGGAGAGCGGCGCATTCACAGACGAGGAGCGCTTCATGCCCGCCCTGTATGCTGCTGCGAGCAATGACTACCGCATCAACTCTGTGGGGAATGCCATGTTGATGAGGAATCAGGTGTCCCTGGAGGACGAGGGGAGGACCAAGCTGCTCTTCGAGTCTCATTCCCGGTTGCCACCGACTTATCGGATCCGAATACTTAATCTGCTGTCAAAGTCAGCCCTGTCCACAACATTCACTCAACAGATCCTTGATGTCGTGCGGCGGGACATCAAGCCCAAGGATGAAGCCGTTGACGGACTGCAGCTGACCAAGCTGCACAAAGCACTCTTCGAATACATCAACTGGGTTGCCCGGATAGGCCCTGGGAAAGGCAAATTCGATATTGGTCCGACGTTGATCGAGTTGCTGAGAGGCTTCATCACTGAAGAACAAGGGTGGCCGAAACCTAGCCAGGAGAAACGGGCGCTAGACCCGCTCGACGACAGAAATCTCCGAGCGAGGGCATACGAAACCATCGGTGTACTGGCAAGAGGGTCGTCTATGGAACAGGCCAACCTGCTCGAACTAGTTGCTTGGCTGTTCCGCTCGCTCTCGGAGGATCCAACGCCCGAGGTTGTGGTTAACATCGAAGGCGCGCTGTCTGTAATGACCTCGATTTTCAAGCCCGACAGCGGAGAGGTCGACAGGTTACGGACCATAATCCTGACGTACATGACACTGTCAGATGGCGGAGACTCGGTGAGGAGCGTACGGCACGCAGCCACCAAATGGGCAAACCAGTGCCTCGCATTTTCAGACCCCATAGCAAGATGGGTCGATATTTTGGCCATCAATGGGCGTGGCGAGGAGAGGATGGAAGTCATCGAGGAGGGCCGAAAGGGCCTCGACCCCTGGACATACAGAGTCAACGACGCGACAGTCACAAATGACCTTCCCGACTGGCAGCAACTGGTCCAGACCTTCTTCAAAGAGCCCATTGGTTATGGTGCTTCTGCCATGATGTCAGACGCACCTTCTATCACGCAGAACTTTGTCGATCTGTCTCCGAGCGCCTTCCCTACGGCCGTCACGTACTGCAAGCGCATGCTCTTCCTTGCAGCGCTGAAGGACGAATTCAACATCGAACCAGGCTGGGAGCAGCAATTGGACACGCTTGTAAAATCCGACAAACAGACAAGGGAGTCCATACGGAAGTACCTGGGTAGCCTGAGCGGCCATGTCTTGGAGTCATTTTTGGAGGCCGCCCTCGAGGGGATCCAGGAGGACAAGCCCGCCACGGAAGAATGTGCGCGCAGCTTTGTTGAAGGGGCGTCTCTCGCGCCCAAGGCGGGGCTGACACCCCTGATCCTCGAAGGGATCCCGAGGCTCCTAGCAGTGGTCACGTCAAACAAGAAGGAGGTCCGGAGTCTTGCCGCGAGGGCCCTTGGCATCCTTGCGGCGCACCCGGCGGTGCCCTCGTCGCTGTTCAATGTCATCAGCCACGTGCTTCGTCAACAGTCCCAGTCATGGCGGACGGCTGTCGGCGCCGAGATGAACGCTGCTCAGGGGGCGTTCGTTGCATTGGGTCACTTGTGGTCTCGGGCAGTGTATTACCCACATCCCATTCTTGCTGCGGATAGCGAGGGCACAAATTCGAGCAAAGTAAGGTTCGGCTACTAGGAGTGCTGGAGACAATATGCTGACAGGGAACAGGATGCTTCCATTGATGGCGAAGCCTTATTGCATGACCTGAGAAACAAATACCTCAAGGGGAACGATCCACCACGCGCGACGCGACCTACGGCCGAGGAGTGGCTGCCTCCAGTGAAAGAACTGGGCGAGGCGCAGCTTTCTTTCCAAGAAGTGATATTCGACACTCTTACACAGCTGTGGACGGCCTTAATTGTGCCCGACGAAGCTTCCGTAACGCCATACATCGACGTGCTGGTTCCACAATGCAAGAAAGGAAACGAGCGAGCCATTACTGCCCTCGGCCGTCTGGCGCTCGGGCTGAAAGATGGCGATGCCGCCCTGGATACTATCCTCTCGAAACTTTACGAACTTCACGAGCTCAAACAACCCGAGGTACACTTCGCCATTGGAGAAGCCATCACGGCCGCGATCGCTCGCTGGGACTCGGATATCATGCAGCTCACCGTGGATGTAGAATCCAGGACAGACAAGTACCGCGTTGAGAAGCGAGCGGACAAGGTCCAAGAAGTCCTGGACAAGATCCTGACCGACTGCAAAGCTACCAAGCCATCCCTACTGAAGGCATCTGGAATCTGGCTGTTTTCCATCATTCAGCATTGCTCTCACCTGCCCGAGATCCAGGCCCGCCTACGTGAGTGTCAGGTGGCGTTCATGCGGCTGCTCAGCGCCCGCGATGAGCTGGTACAAGAGACAGCGTCGAGAGGCCTGTCTCTGGTCTACGAGAAGGGTGACCCCTCACTCAAAGAGAGTCTCGTCAAGGACCTTGTCGGTGCCTTCACCGGGACAGGCGCACAGCTTAAGGTCGAAGATGACACGGAGCTCTTCGAGGCCGGCGCACTGCCCACAGGCGAAGGAAAGTCCGTCACCTCGTACAGGGACATCATGAACCTGGCCAACGAAGTCGGCGACCAAAGCCTTGTTTATAAATTCATGTCGTTGGCCTCCAACGCTGCAACGTGGTCGACCCGCTCAGCGTTCGGGCGCTTTGGTCTGAGCAACATCCTTTCCGAGTCAGAGGTCGACCCGAAGCTGTACCCGAAGCTTTTCCGTTACAGATTCGACCCGAACACAAACGTCCAGCGGTCGATGAATGACATCTGGAAGGCCCTTGTCAAGGACTCGAATTCAGTTATCGAAGAGCACTTTGACTCCATAATGAACGACTTGCTCAAGAGCATCCACACCAAGGAGTGGCGAGTCCGACAGGCTAGCTGCTCCGCTATAGCTGATCTTATCAGTGGCAGACCATTCCAGAAGTATGAGAAATACTACGGCGAGATTTGGACCAAGGCGCTCAAGGTGCTTGACGACGTGAAGGCCACGGTTCGCAACGAGGCTTTGAAGCTCTGCATGGGCATGGCAAACACTCTGACTAGGCAGCTCGAAGAGGGCGGCGTGTCGGCGTCCGCCAAGGACATGATGAGCTCTACGCTGCCCTTCCTACTCTCTGACAAAGGTATCGAGAGCAACGTGAATGAGGTCAAAGGCTTTGCGATCGACACCGTCATCAAAATCACTAGGACTGGTGGAAGTGCATTGAGGCCGTACATTGCCACCATCGTGACGCATCTGCTAGGACTGCTGAGTACCATCGAGCCAGACGCCATCAACTACTACTATCAGCGGTTTGGCGAAGACGATCGAGAGAAGATAGACAAGATCCGAAGTCAGATAGTCAACCAGAGCCCAATATCTCAAGCCATCGAAAATTGCCTCCGCAATGTCGACGAGAGCGTTATGCCAGACCTCGCCTCGGGCCTCGAAGAAGCGATCAAGTCCGCCCTGGGAATGCCCACCAAGGTCGGGTGTGCGAGGCTTCTAGGCACGCTGGCGACACGGCACACCAATGACTTCAGGCCATATGCAGACCGTTTCCTACGACTCCTAGAGAAGCAATGCCTCGACCGCAACGACGAGGTCAGCCAGGGGTATGCCAAAGCAGCAGCGTACATCATGCGACACGCCCCATCAGAGGCCAAAGAGCGCTTCATCGCCAAGTTTGAAACACTCTACTTCAACGCCGAGGACGAAGCGCGGAGGCAGAAGGTGGCGGACGTGGTGCTGTCGCTCTCAAAGATCAGCCCGGACCACTTCAACGCACTGGAGGGCAGCCTGCTTCCTTTCAGCTACCTGGGGATGCACGACCTGGACGAGTACGTTGCAAAGGCATTCAAGGAGGTGTGGGAGACCCACGCAGGTAGCAGCAGGACGGCAACGCGGTTCGTGCCCGAGATAGAGGCGCTCGTACAGCGGGCACTCGACACGCCGCAGTGGAGCCTCAAGCACGGCGGCGCGCTGACCGCGGCGAGCGCCATGTCGGCCGTCGCAGCCGTCGCCGGCGACAACGCAGGCTCCAGCTCCGGCGGCAGCGTCGCGCACCTCGCGCGGCTGTGGCCGGTGTTCGACCGCGCGCTCGCGCTCAAGACGTTCGCGGGCAAGGAGGAGCTCCTCGACGCGCTGGCGGACGTGGCATCCAAGGGGAAGGCGTTCTGGGAGGGCGACGCGGCCGTGGCGGCGCAGATGAGGAAGGTCGTGCTGCGCGAGGCGAAGCGAAACAACGAGACGTACCGCATACCGGCGTTCAGGTGCCTGTGGCGATGCGCCGCGGCGCGCGAGGATACGGACCTCTGGGAAGAGGCGGTGGGCATCGCGCGGCCGTTCCTGGAGGAGTATGCCGACGAGGACCGCATGGATGTTGATGGGGACAGCGGCAAGGCTGCGAAGGAGAAGGAGGTGCTTGTCTACAAGACTGCGCTCGGGGCCGTGGAGGTTGTTGCGAGGGCGTATAACCGGCCGCTGCTCCGGCAACGGCCTGTGCAGGTGGCTCGTGGCATTCTTGATGTCTTGGGCCCGTTCTTTGAGAAGAACAGGTTCGACTCTATCCGCCGCGAGGTGTGGTACAAGGCCGTTGAGGACCTGATGAAGGATGCTGATGGGGCTGCGAGCGAGAAGGGGGAGGCTGATGGTGGGGCGGATATTGCCAGGCGGTATTTTGAGAGCCTGGATGTCGACAAGCCGGATCTCGGTGTTGAGACGCAGCGGGTTGTGCGTGCCCAGGCGACTATTGCACTGGCGAAGGCTGTTAAGAAGGGGGTGTTTGGCTCTGCGTCGAAGGATGACATGAAGAGGGTAATCACCGAAGCTCGGGCGGCAGAGAGGAGTATAGACGTTAAGAGGGTCATAGACGAGGCGTTAGCTGAGCTATAACGGTTATTTTTAGGAGTTTGTCCTACAGAAGGTTATCCAATTGAAGATTATCCCATAGGAGTTTATTCCATAGAGTTATCCTATTGAAGGTTGTCCCGTAGGAGGTTATCCCTAGTAAATTATCCACAGAAGGTTGTCCTTAACAGGTTACCCTATAGGAGGCTGGAAGGTGATCCTGCAGGTGAATGTCCCATAGGAGGTCACCCACGGTAGCTTATTCAATGCAGGTTATCACATATGCCAGTTGCAAGCAATCATGCAGGGCGGTTACGGTGCTTCAAGTAATGAGGGCCTAAAATTCAAATACACAGGTAGCGTCTGCGTTGGGAGTTACGGAACACTTTGGGCTTGCCCTACAGCACCAGACTCGATCGTCATTTGAATGACAAGCATGTCCTGCTGTTCTTCGAACGTCTTCACACTCGTTGATCTTTTCGAGCAAGTTGTTTCTGCAGTGGCTTAGATGCAGCTGACGTTGACCACTTTCACGCCTTCAAGTAGTTGAGCGGTCATGCTCCAGTCCTTTTCCGAGCCACAAAATTGTGGTGGCTCCCACAAGTTGGGCCTTACCAGACTGTAATTTCACCTTTAGTACGTGGCATGTATTTCAACCTGTGTCTTGATTGTTCCAACATATTTATGGACGTATGGGCGCGTCGCAAATATATTCCGGACCACTCACTAGAAGTCGAATGCGCACACTATTCAATACAAGCTGGGTACTGGTATCGCCCGGGCAGTGAATTCCAAGCTAGCACTCTGTCTTTTTTCTTCTTTTTTTTTTTTTTTTTTTTGTTAAAATCGCTTCTGCTGACTACTTCTTCTAGTCAGGGCCTCAGGCAGTCCGTCCTCGGGGTTCGGAGTGGCGCGTTCGGGATGAACCATTGGGGGACCCAACCAGCAACGAAGTATTCAAATCCGTGAACGAGCTGCAAGGCCTTCAACGGTGGCTCACTTCGCTATAGCTGATGTAATGGACGACCGAGAGACTTGGGCTCTAGACTGTCTTCTGAAGGTCTTGGGCTGTGAACTGCCATAGCCTCACGAAAAGATGGGCATGGAGGTACGGACGGCACGATCGAGTTACGAGGCAGTTTCAAGTTTCGAGCAAAACATCGCGGATGGGGGACCTCAGAATGAGGTGTTGGTCGGCATCATCAGCGTCATGGTCAGCATAGAATAGAACAGATGGCTATGCTCTTGAAACACAGCTGCCTTGAACTCAGTTTTCAGGAGGCGTGTATGCAGGTCTCTCGGTGAGCTTGGTTTCGTTCCTCGTGTGGTGCCTGTCGCTGCTGACTTCGGACAAGTCTTCTAATGTGGTTTCGTTCTTAATCCGTATACGTGCTCTTCTGAAGCCGTAGGCGGTCCCTTCATACAGTAGTAAACGCTCAAAGACCCAGCGTTAGATGGGTATACAATGCCGATAACACAAGTCTTCTAATGGCTCGTTTGGTTTTAAAACTCTCCTTCAATGAGGCCATCCTCTGGTGCTCGGTATCATATCACTGGATTTCTCATCGAACTTTGTCGTGTATTTGTACTTTAGCATGTTGAAATAAATAAGTCGCTTTTATCGTACCTATATCAAAATTACATGTAGTGAAAGCACATTAAGAGGGAATCAAATTCCTTTCCTGACTAATGTGTCACAATTTATCTGACACGAGATCATTCTGCACGAGCAGAAGATCCCCCTCCCCAGTGGTCACAGGCAGAGAATTCCGAGATTATCACAGGGTAGTCATTAATTCACGGCCATTCCATAAAGTTCTCTCTTGCAGGGAGTAACTGCGAAGGAGACAGCCCTGTAGGAAGTTACGGTATCGTATCGCAGGTGATCCCACAGGAGGTCATCACAGGAGGCTGTCCTATAAGATATTATCTCATAAGATGGTACCTATAGGAGGGTATTCTACAGGAGGGTATCTCATAGAAAGCTGTCTCAGAGAATGTCCCAGAGCATTGTGCCACACAGGTTGATTTCACAGGAGGCTAAGAAATGAGAGACCTCAGAGGAGTAAGGTTACCTTAAACGGGCATCGTCTTAGTAAGCCGCCGCGGGACCCTGCGAGTGCTTGCACGGCAGGTACGGGTGGCGGCAATACAGTAAGTGGCAGGGTGGGTACTTCCTCATGTACTCAGGTACCCTTCCCGTGACGCCATCTCCTGGCGGCCTGCTGTGGGCAAATCGGAGCTTCTGAAGCAACCTTCAACTTCAACACCATACCCATTGCCCATTCTTCCCCCACAGCTGCCTCCTGTGAGTGACCACCACAGATGTCCAGCATACTTCGTGAAGCATTTGCAGCTAGCTTTTAATGTTTTGAAGCTTTCCTGGCGCCACCGTTCCAGCCCAGAGCTGCAATCCAGTCGCCTCTTGAACCCCACCAAAGGCTCGATCAAACAGGGGCCGAGCTTCGTGTGTGGCCGAACCAAACCCGACCCAACCAGGCCAGACCCAAAGCCAATCCAAGCGGTCTACTTTTGGACCCGACCCTCACTTGTCCCTCCCCTACTTCGACTTCCCAAACGACAAGACGCCTCAGGCTGTGATTATCCCCTCGAAACAGCGATACTTGGTCACTTAGTCTCCCGTCAGCTTGATCATTTCACGAGAACACCCACTTCCTACCTATCCCGGTCGGTCGCAAACGAACCCTTGAAAGCAGGAGCGCAGCGCAGAGCCCACGTCGGCAACCGTCAAGATGGCTGACGATCCTGTCGCCCAATTCATGTCCATCACGGGCGCCAACGACACAGTCGCCACTGGCTGCCTGTCCATGACCGAGGGCGACGTGATGGCCGCTGTCAACCTCTACTTTGAGAACCCAGATATTGCGAGCTCCTTCTCTGCCCAAGCTTCCTCCGCCGCACCTTCCTCCTCGACTCCCACGGCCTCCCGACCACAAGGCGCATCTTCGAGCCGGAACTTCGGGCGTCAGGATGATCAAGGCGTCATTCATATTGATGATGATGACGACGACGATGAACCCATCCGAGTTGATGATGATGACGATGTGGATGATGTGGATCACTCTGACCTCGAGCGTATTGCGCAGGAGAGTGACGACGCGGCCATGGCCCGCCGCCTGCAGGAGGAGATGTACGGCGGTGGCGGTCCCCCTCCCACAGACGGTGTGCGGGCTCCCATTGCTAGGACGACTGAGACGTTGGTCGCGCCTAGCGGATATGGCGCGCCGATTGACGATGATGGCTTTGGCGGGCTAGAACAGCTCCGAAGACATACCAGACCTCGACGTGAGTCCACTGTGGCATGCTAAGCGACTCAACTGGGCTAACATCTGACTAAAAGCTACGGGTAACCCCTTCGGTCAGTCGATCTGGGAGGACTCCGACAACCCGCCCGCACCACCATCCTTTGCCTCTGCAGCAGGCGGCTCCAGCGGTGAGCAAAATCGAGCACAGCGCCTGGCAGATCTGTTCCGTCCGCCCTACGACCTGATGGAACATGTTGCTTGGGACGAAGCCAGAGACATCGGTAAAGAGGACAAGAAGTGGATCCTGGTGAATGTGCAGGACATGAACGACTTTAACTGCCAGGCGTTGAACCGAGACATCTGGAAGGATTCGGCCATCGTGGCCCTCGTGAAGGAGAACTTCATTTTCCTTCAGTACGCCAAGGACGACCCCCGTGCGGGCGAATACAACACCTTCTACTTTCCTCCACACGCACAGGAGAATAAGGACAACTTCCCACATGTGTCGATTATCGACCCACGGACGGGAGAGCAGGTCAAGGTCTGGTCAGGCATTCCCTTTCCCAGCGCGCAGGCGTTCCATGCGGACCTAGTGGAGTTCCTCGACCGGTACTCGTTGGAACAGAACAGCAAGAACCCCGTGTCGAAGCAGAAACGGCCTCAGCCGCCTGTTGACGTCAACCGAATGACGGAGGAGGAGATGCTGGAGATGGCGTTGCGGAACAGCCTCGACGCGAACGGTGGAAACGGAAGTGCCAGCAACCTGAATGCGCTGCAGGACCCCGACGACCTTACAAAATCTGTCGAGCTGGAGAAGGGCAAGGGCAAGGCGGTTGCAACTTCCAGCTCGGACGAGGTCATGGGAGGAACTCCACAAGCCGAGGCACAAGAAGCACCGTCGGCATCGTCGTCGTTGTTTGCATCTATTGCGTCCGACAAGCCCCATTCCGAGCCTGCCAACGGCGCTACGGTCACGAGGATCCAGTTCCGACACCCCGAGGGGCGAGTGATCCGGCGATTCAACGTGACGGAACCTATCCGGCGAATCTACGAATGGTTGAAATCGGAGCCGATCACAGCAGACAAGGCAGGTGTGGAGTTTGAGCTCAAGACCGTGCCCGAGGGCAAGGACCTGATCGAGCTGCTGGACCAGACCATCGAAGCGGCTGGTCTAAAACAGGCCACGGTGATGATCGAGTACATTGAAGCTTAATCATGGAAGCAAGTGAGATGTGCGGAGTCTTGCGCCTTTGTGTTCTGGTTACAAGCCAAATGGCCTGGGAGGATACTGATTTGAGAAACGAGAGGCGGCACATACGGAGGGCATGGACCGGTACAAGATCACAGGTCACATATCATGTCGTGCCTGTTGTTTGTGCTCGAGCGGCTGCGCTTCAGCCATGGCCCCTGAACCCCGCGATCATTTTTACTCTTGTGTTTTGAAAGGCGTCACGGTCACGAATGTTGGGAATTCGGTTCAGGTAGACACGAACCTTGGAAGGTCTGAACCAGGCCCGGCCTCCATTAGCATAGAGATATGACCTTTAGCATTGCGCCCAGTGAGGGATAGATGCTCACTCGCACCCAGATGGAAATGAAAATAACGGACTGACATCACGATACGAAGTTAGCAGAAGAGTAGCGTGCTCTCGGGTGAAATCTTCCTTCTCATGCTGGGAAGGTGGCAGCCAATGAACCGGGCCAGAAGGGCGGCAGGCTGAGACCCCTCATCCCGGAGCCAGTTTCCAGTTTCTCAGCATTAGCTGCATTGCTGTTCGAATTTCCCAGCCCCTGGGCGGCACTAGGGGAAGCGCCTCTCTGATCCATCCAGGCACGAGGAGCACCCTGGCCAATAGGTGGGAGCGAAGCTGGGTCGGTCTGGGATGGGGATGCTATGTTTTGGGTTCCGGGTGGTGGATGGTGGGCAGCGAGAGTGAGAGAACGTGGGGTAAAAGAGACAGGTAAGGCAGGTTGGCAACGTTGGAATCCACTCGGTGGGTGCCCACTTTCAGCTCCTCCTCCTTCCGATCACAAGCTGATCGTCATGCCATCCACCTCTTCACTGTCACTGCACGCTCGTGTGCACTTACTCGGCCATGAGCTGAGCTGAACTGAACGTTCTTCTTCTTCCTCCCCTTCCGTTCACTTGTTGTTCCCACCTCAGCTCTTCTCTTGCGGGAAGTGCTGAACCGCTGCTCTGCTCTGTTCTACCTGCGTCTTGTCCTGTCTGTGCTGTTGTTCCTCTTGCATTTCCATTTCATTTCACCATTTCCCCTCCGTCTTCACACCTAGTTCTGTTCAGTCGTTAGTTTTCATTTGTCTCGGACTTTTCCTTACCTCTCCCTGTCTGTCTCTTTCTTTACCAACAGAGCAGCACCTGTCTGATAAAGCAGAGCCAAAAAAGCTTGTACCGCTAGAGAAACCCTGGAAACCGCGATCTGCCTTGTTACGGAAACCATTCCCGCGCGATTGTGACGCTCGCTCCGACGTTCCTTTCCCCTTACTTAGACGCTCTTGATTTGAACTCCGATTGGAGCCCGTCTCTTCCAGCAAGCAAGTACATACTGACTGCACTGTCGTGTGCACTCGACGGCAAATCCCGTGCTCGCGTCCACAAACCTTCCCCTCCTCAGTGGGGAACCACAGGTCGTCTCGACTCGTTTCGCCTTGGATTTTGTTGTCGATCTCTGATCTCTCGTCTCGTCTCGTCTCCAGGGAAACAAGCTGCACTGTAGCCCCCGGCAAGCAGCATAGCTGCGGGAAAGCTGCAGCTTCACTGGCCAGCCGCCCAGCCGCTGGGTTTGGGGCCACCACGCGAAACCAACCACAGCTCTCGGCCTCGATAAGCCCCTCTCCCCGATCCCTCGACACAAGAGGTACCCACTCCCAGCCGTACGGACGATCCCCACCCTGCCGATCTGAGCACCTGCTCGTGCCAGGGAAACTGGTCACCAGTTGCTGGTTCCTTTTCCCTCACGAACCGCCGGTTCTTGAACCGGATTGATTCCTGTCGAGAAGAAGAAAGGACAACTGAGAGGGCATCATGGCAGGCCGGGAGAGGGACTGGGACGAGAATGCCCATGGGTCTCCGGACCCCGAGACCCTCTACACCAAGGAGTACTGCATTGGTTCGTCACATGCGCATGGTTGCCCCAAGGGAGAAACAAGCAATTGGATGTCCGACCATTTGGACTGACTTGACTGTGTGTAGGTGGTGGCAGCTTTGGCAAGGTCTTCAAAGGGTACGCTCCCTACTGCATTGCTCTTCTTCCCTCGTATCACCACGACAAAATGTCCACACATTGTTGCCCTGCAGTTCAGCTGACGTTGCTTTCTCCCCCGTACTAGTGTCGACAAGCGTACCGGCCAGGCAGTAGCTATCAAGATTATCGATATTGAGAGCGCCGAGGACGAGGTCGAAGACATTATCCAAGAGATCGCCATCCTGTCCGAACTGCAGTCGCCCTATGTTACGAAATACTACGGTTCATACGCCAAAGGAGCCGAGCTATGGATCGTCATGGAGTTTTGCTCCGGTGGGAGCTGTGCCGACCTCATGAAGCCGGGCAAGATCGAGGAGGAATACATCGCAATTATCGTCAGGGAGCTACTGCTGGGGCTGGACTATCTGCACTCGGACAAGAAGCTGCACCGGGATGTGAAGGGTATGTCGAGGTCCTGCCATCCTTCGGGCAGCAGGGAAGGGCACTTTCCCCGTGTACCAGAGTGCTGACCCGTTTACAGCTGCCAATGTACTCCTGGGCTCCAATGGCCAGGTCAAGCTCGCAGATTTCGGAGTCTCCGGCCAACTCTCAGCGACCATGACCAAGAAGAACACTTTCGTCGGCACACCCTTTTGGATGGCACCCGAGGTCATTAAGCAGTCGGGGTACGACCACAGGGCGGACGTTTGGTCACTCGGTATCACTGCTCTCGAACTCGCCAACGGAGAACCGCCCTACGCAGATATCCACCCGATGAAAGTCCTTTTCCTCATCCCCAAGAACGCACCGCCGAGACTAGACAAGGACACCTTCAGCAAGGCGTTCCAGGATTTTGTTGCTTGCTGCCTACAGAGAGACCCCAAGGATAGACCAACTGCCAAAGACCTCTTGAAGCACCCGTTCGTGAGGAAGGCCAAGAAGACGAGCTACTTGACGGAGCTGATCGAACGGCATACCCGATGGTCTGCCACTCACAAGAGTGCGGACGATGACGAGGCGTACGACGACGTTGGCGAGCCCGCGTATCGCGAGCCGGTTAATGAGGACATGTGGGACTTTGGCACCGTACGGCTAGTCGGCAACCAGGGGGGCATTTTCCGAAATCCGGGTCTGAATGCCATGGGCGAGTCGGCTACTAATGCGCGGTCTTCAAGGCCACTTGAGAGTGACTATGACTATGGAGACTCGGGAAAGGAGACGACACCCACGAAGGCTCTATTGGAGAGGGAGCGAGAGACATTCAAAGCGGGCGGGTCCACATCCGGCACTGCAAGGCAGGTATCACCACAGCGAAAGCCTGTTGGCTCAACCTCAGGGCCGCAATCGCCTGCCAAGGTACCCTTGCCTCCATCTCCTGCGAAGACCACCACAAGACCACAAGACCCTGTACACGCAACCCCGAGAGCCTCTCAGATGAAGCCTCTTCCGCAGCCTGTCGACACATCTCCAGAACATGAAAGGTCATTACACGAGCAGCTTCAGCGGGATATGGGACACTTGAACCTGGGCTCAGCTATTAACCCAGAACGACGTGTGTCTGGCCCGCGAATGATGCCTCCATCAGCCATGCAGCATCACCAAATTCAGCGGCAGCCATCGAAGCTAGGCCCATTGACCCTGCCAGAGATACCTCCCTTCCGGTCCAGCGAACAACAGTATGCAGTGCCACAGTCACCGCTGACGCGTACCGCGAACCAACAACACCCATTACCGGTCCAGCCACAGGCATCGAGACAGTACTCACCATCTGTCGTACAGCCTCCGCAGCAGCCGAACTATTTCAACCAACACCCACAAGCCCATCGATCCAATCCGCTGACCTCCAAGGAAGGAAACCGGGGAACACCTTCGTCATCACATTCCTTCACGCCTGAACCCCAAACGCCAACTCCGATGTCCTTCCCACCGCCTGCACCAGCGAATCCGAACGGAGAACTTGATGCTCTGAACGACGTCATCTTCCCCGCCCTGGAAGAGAGCCTTAAGAGACGCCAAATCCATCTGCAGCAACTCTATCCAGGCCGGCCGAATAGTGCCAATAGCGGCGTGCCGACACCGAAGCAACAGAGAGCTGAGGCGTCACACGAGAAGATCCGAAAGCTGGTGTACAAGCTGGCCCACGTATGCAAGGAGATCGACCATTTCGACAAGACGGAGCCGGTGGGCATGGGCAAGGATGTCAGCACGTTTCTGGAGGGACTGTTGGAGGAGATCTTGGTGCGGGTCGAGCCGCTCGACGATGAGGACGGCATGTGAGAGTGATGGGCGATTGACGGCGCCTTGTGGACTCCGTTGCAGGAATATCCAAAAGGAGACTGGCCTGGCAAGGACCTGGAATAAAATGCACACACTTCACAAAGGCATGAATATGGTCATGTGCATGGAAGCACACAAGCAGGTCATATGGGTCGGGCCACAGCAGACTTGTTGAAAGTGCTGGGACTAGGAGGGAATACAGGAACCTGCCTCCAACCCAATATTCGGAGCGTATCTGGCTCGTCGAGAACAGGTGGCGCCCGTCTAGCGAATCAGATGACCAAGACACAAGGAACTGGTTAAACGACATGGAGTTAAGTGCGTGGAAAGCAAAGGACTGTCGAATATAAGGGAAAGGGAGTGGAAACGGGTGGGCTATGTTGGCTCCCTTTCGACTGCTGTGTAGCCATTACTTATACCCGAGAATTGAGACGCACTTCTGTGAGAAGTGTATTTATGGTTAGCCTGGCCCGTGTCTCCTGCTGTCTTTGCAGGGAGCGTACCTATCTGTTGGTCTGCCGCGTAGGATGTGTGGGGGCGCTTCACATGAGCCAGGGAACCGGGATTCGAGACGCCTGTCCATGATTGGAGCCTCAAATGATACACGGTGTTTTCGTGTGCGCCATTGAGCTGGATGTTCATATAGGAACAAAGATGCCTTCATGTCACGGAATTGGTCCGACTCTGTCGACCGTCACCGAAGATAGAGAAAGGCTGAGCAAGGCGTTGACTGGTCCCCCAAATCGTTATGGCATCGTCTTCTGGGGACGCCTGCTCGGCTGTATTACAGCTCATCCTTGATCGAAAGGCCCAGAAACAATATCTGTTGGAAAGTCCACGGGTTGCATGGAATAAAGCTTGTGTCTGTCTAAATTCCAGGAGCTGCATGCAATTTCATGGTGCAGTCACTCAAGGCCGGGGCGGAAGCGGAGACACCAATTGACTGACGTTCCCCTCAATTTGAGCGTGACCCGCAGCGTCATATTTGAAGTACATCTGGCATCATGCTAGGAGCTTCATATTCTTTTCTATCACAGCCACCTGGGCAACCCATCTGCACTCTATGTAGACTACAGCAGCTCACAAGCCAAGACTTTGAAATTACATCTTGAACCAAGAGTTCTCTGATCCCTTTCAGACATGGAACAAAGGAATTTGGCTTCCTCCAGCTGATCCACGAAATCGAATGCTTCGCTGCTGACGAATTCGGTGGCTGCCACATCCCAAACATGCCACCCAGGGTCGCACGAATGGACCTCAACAAATCTTCGGCCCATAGCGTTGAAGACCTTGTTATTTTTCTGGAGGTCTATACTCTTCTGCAGTCTCGTGCCCTGTAGGTCCCGTTGGAGTCTATCATCAACAAACCATAGTGTGTCGACCTCCTCCATAGTAAGAGCACCACGGAATTGCCTGATGTATCTCTCGGTCTGTTTCAACCATTTTGCGTCAAAATTGATGGCGACATTCCTCGGCGCGCAGACAACGCCATCCTGCGAGCGCCAGGCGAGGAGGTCGTTCCAGGGCAAATGGTCCCATAGATCATCGATTGGAGGGAAATGCTCGTTGTCGATGTTACGATCCCATGAAATACACGAATTCGGAAGTGTCTGTATTATGATGAGGTCTTTTACTGGCTGTATTGTGAAATATTGCCGTTCGCCGCCATCTCTTTGCAGGACTGCTGTCACCGTTGCGGCGTCGGAAAGCGCATCTTGCCGGGTTCGACGATTGGTCTCGTGTGGGCGGAATCTTCGAATCATGTGCCTTCGAGAGTCCCGGCAGGTTGTCCAAAGAGCTGAATCCTCCATATATGTCGAAGAATTTCCGAGAACCCATGAGAAGCTGCCATCTCGACCATAACGGGGTGCAGCGAAGTCAATTATTGAGGCCCCTGGAGTTCTGTCGTCAGAGCTCTCAATGGAGGTCTTTACAGACCACTGAAGTTCCACTAAGTGGGTGTCCTCGCACGCTTGGTGGACCGAGAAGTAATGGGCTGCTGGTCCTTCCGGTCGGATCGCCAATTCCCAGATGATGTCGCGAATTTTTTGCGGGAGATCAGAGAATTTAGCCATTTCTAATGACCTGAAAGCGTGCTGAAGGGTCAAATGGTATAGAGGTTGTTGTTCTGAAAGGCTTTGTACGATACGACGGGCAATCTGATGGTCCCGTGGTGAGCGCCGCTGTTTTGTGAAATCTCCCAGCCCTTCGAGGTTGGGACAATCTCACACGGATATTGAGATGAACAATCAGGTTTGTTAGCTCTGTAAATGACTGGCCCAGCAGATATAAACACCAGTTGCCATATTTGTCAGGGAAAGATGGACGGGATGTGAAAAGTGCGATTCTCTGCGACGCTAAGAACATTTGGTCTTCACTTGGGCACCGCTGGCGCCACTGGACTCTAACGCCGTCCGAGCTCACGTATGAAGTGCAGGTTCATGGCGCTAAGGGGCGAGGTTTAATGCAGTAATTCTATTAGATTCTCCCTAGATGCCTTGAGCTGAAGCATTCTGATAACACCCGCATTGATCTTAAGCACATTCAAGTCAGCCAGAGAGTTCAGCACATCATCGAGGCATCAAAAATCAGACATTGGATATCGCACCAGAACCAGTTCGGCAACGAGCTTCGGAAGAGCCCAAGCCCGAAGTAGGCAATTTCAACTTTCTATACCTATGTTATATTTTATGTTTCCTGTCATGGAAAATTGTTCGCGTTCGTCGACCGCCGCTGGAGATAGAGACAAGGTCAAGCAACGCATTGACTGCCACCACTCCCCGAGTCACCATGGCATCATCTTCTGGAAACGCCCACGCGGCTATACTACAGCTTATCCTTGATCGAAAGGCCTGATTGTGCCCGTCTCACTCCAGAAGCTGTGGTCAGTTCGTGGTGGAGTCGCTCAAGGCCGGGGCCGGAGCACTCGGGCAGCGAATGATTTGACGTTCCCCTCAACTCGGGCGTCACCAAGAGCGTCATTCGCAGCGTCATATTTGAAATACACCTGGCATGTCCATGGAAAGGGCGCATTAAACGCATATAACCGCCGAAAATTTGTCCAAAACCGTTGAAGCATCGCAATTTACTGCAGTCCACAAGAGCGGCAGATAGCAGCAACCGAAAGACATGGACCGTCCTCAGCAGCGAATGGCCAAGCTCGCCAACGGCATCTCGTTGGAATATCTTGACAAGCCAGCAGCGACGGCCAGCCCACGCGGTATCATTGTACTACTCCATGGGTTTCCTCAGACAGCGTACCAGTTTCGCCATGTCATGAACCCTTTGTCAGAGCAAGGGTGAGGAATTCCTCGTCTGCCCATATGGTACCCAGGAACGAACCAACTAATGACTGGCATGCAGGTATCGCGTGTTAGCGCCCAACTACAGAGGTGCAGGTCGCTCCTCCAAGTCATCCACGGGTTACACCAAATCAATCATGGCCGAGGACATAGTACAGCTCCTCGACGCCCTTGGCATCACGTCAAAGGTCCACCTCGTCGGCCACGACATCGGCGGCATGATCGCCTGGGCCGTCGCCGCCCGGCACCCGGACCGCCTCCTCACCGTCAACTGGGGCGAGTGCCCGCTGCCCGGGACGACGGCCCACCAGCAGGACCGCACCGAGCGCGCCATCGACAAGTTCCACTTCATCTTCCACTGCGTGCCCGACCTGCCCGAGGCGCTGATCGCGGGGCGCGAGGACATCTACCTGAACTACTTCTTCAACAAGTTCGCCTCCAACACGGGCGCCATCGGGCCGGAGGACGTGGACACCTACGTGAGGGCGTACTCGCAGCCCGGGGCGATACGGGCCGGCCTCGAGGTGTACCGGGCGTTCCTGGAGGATGCGGACGAGAACCGCGAGTGGATCCGGACCCATGGGAAGTGCAGGGTTCCCGCGATTTGCCTGAGCGGCGAGATGAGCGCGCACTGGGGGCAGGCGAGCCAGATGCTCTCTGAGGTGCACGAGGCCGGGACGTTTGAGGTTGCGGCGGTGCCTGGCGCGGGACATTACCTGGCTGAGGAGAACCCGGAGGACTTTGTGGATAAGACTTTGGCGTTTATTAAAAAGCACTCGGAATGATTTTGAAGCATTTAGGTAGGAATTAGATATTCGCGCCTACAAAAACGGAGGGTACACTGGTACACTTCAGACGTAAATCAACCCAAGGTAGAAAGAAATTCACTTGACTATGCCCAACACCCACACCCATTCCCATAAATACACTCCCATGACACCTATTCCCATAACACCCACTCCTATAATACCTACCTAGGTACACTCACCATCACCAAAACCACTCCTACACCCAACACATATACCTACCAGTAACATCCACTACTCAACACCTACTACATACACCTACTACATATACCCACTACCTACACACACTACCTATACCCATTATTCACACCTACTACGGTGTAGAGTGATGTACTAATGTACCCTCCGTTTTACAGGTGCGAATATCCGACTTCTTTAGGTGTCACTTGGTGCGTTAGATAAAAGCTCATCGTGTAAGATCAGCTCGCACGGCGCACCTGGCCCTTCTTGGCCGACCTTAACATCCGCCAATGGCGCCGGCCGGCGGGAGAGCACACCGGCCATGCGCCACGCCTCATGAGCCAGGCGGTCGAGCTCCGCCGCGATGATACAGACCTTTTTCGGCAGGTGCTCGCGCGGCGCAAACAACGGAGACAACAGAGGGTCCCTCAGAGGCTGTCCGTGAGTCAGATAGCGGCACCCGAACAGGTGTGCTACAGGTGATAGCATGTCGGTGGCGTTGGCGCGCAGGCCTGAGCAGAGCTTGGGTTTGTAGAGCCGCATCTCTGACATTTTCCCGGGGCTCGTGGCGAGGTCGAACAGTGGGTAGATAGGGCACACCTCTGACGGTTTGGTGGTGTCCCGAATGGGCTGCAGCTCGCATACGTTCAGGGCAAGGTTTCCTCCGGATGAGAAACCGCCAACTGCTACGCGAGGCTTAAGTATCTATGTGATGCTAGTCGTCACCGAACTGCTCCATACCTTCCAGGCAGGTTATTTACACATCGGAAAGAAATTGCTCCAGTAAATGTAGATTTCCTCTCCACGCAAGTCACGTTATTTTCCGTTGCTGCTCACGTCACCGGTCGGGTCCGGATGTTTGCCAGAGACGTTTGGACGACACTATCAAGAGATCGACTAACTAACACGTATCCTCAGACGTTGGGAATCGTCCCTTCTCACTGTCATCACTCTCGCTGTCGCCGTCATCATCTTCAGCTGCCGCCCCTTCTCGTCCCGCGGCCTTCCTCCTCCCCCTGCACCTCTCCTCCTCAAGAAGCTCATGCTCTTCCTTCATCCGTTCCAAGGCCTTTCGTTCCGCCTCTTTAGCCTCTTTCTCAATCTCCAGATCCCGTTCCACAACTATGCGATACCTCAGCTCCTGTAGCTCATTGAGCTCATCCTCGGACAACGCTTTCAGTTCCGTCTCGACCTGGCCTTCAATTTCCTTCTTGGCTACCGTCTTGGCGTGCAAGAGTTCGGCGTATCTCCCCTTCTGAATCGCCTCCTTCTCTTGGTTGCTCCTGTTGTCTCTCTTTTCGATCAGCCTGCCAGAAACAGGGTCGACCTCGCCGGCTGCAGCCAACAGCCTCGGCTGCAAGGTCGGGTCCGCCAGCCGACTGAGCGCTTCACGCTGCAAGGCACGCTCGCTGGGGGCGGGCGATCATGATCATGGCGGCTTTGTTGGCCTCAGTGTGGAATTCCTTGGTCTGTATGTTGAACAGCCTGGTCTCCCTCGTCCAGTAGTTGGCCACGACGGCACGCAAGCCAAGACAGTGCAGCGACTCGGCGTGATCGGTCACAAGCTCGGCAATGGTCGACATGGACCCATCGGCGACCTTCCTGATCGTCGCGGCGAGCATGTCGAGCGGTGGGCGCCGGAGAATCAGGTTGCGCTCGAGCTTGGTGAGCTGGTCATTTTGGTTGGCAGCTTTTGTGAACAGGGCTTTGGAGATGACTGGCGCTGGGAATGACCTGTGCTGAGACGCTTCCTGATGATGGGACGGGCGAAGGGGCAAGTTGGAGTACTCTTCGTCTAACATGGCGACTTAGTCTCCCTGACAAAAACAAATGTGTAAATGAGATACTCTTGCGCAATACTTGATGTACCAAAGCGTGGATTAAGAGACACAAAGCCACTATGGTGGTGCGTATGAGCTGCATGGAGAACAGCAAAGGTCAATCAATATTTGAATTGTTCAGGCTGTTGCCTGTTAATGATTCACTCGACTCCGCGTTCAGACATGACCTGGCGCCCGACAAGGCCTTCTGGTACCCCGTACCTATGGCGACATCTGACGTGCGCCCCCTCCCCACCGCGAACTCTAAGCGGGCCCTCCCTCGCTACCTGTTCGGCTCCACCGAGCACTGCAGGCTCTACATTCACCGCGAAGACTGGCAGGAGAGGACCACGGATGAAGACGTCATCGAGATAGTTGGTAGATTCCGAGGCCGCGGCCCCGGACGCCATGTTCTGCGCGACGAAGCCGGTGAAATAGCCGGCCGCTTGGACGCTCACACAGACGTGACAGACGCTCTGCACGGCGACAGTGCGCCGGATCGCACGGGGGTTGAGATTGTTGCTGTATCGAGAGGCCAGACGCGTGAGGACAGCTGTGCGCCTCCTGAGCTCGGTTTGTGACGGGCCAGGCGCACAAACGCCTTGTACGAGTTCTGTAATGTGATGTGGGTGGACTGGCGGTTTTTGGACGGCACCAGGATCGCTGAGAGGAGGGGCCCGGGCGGAACCAGCATAAAAGTTTGGGAGAGGCTGGACAAAACGGACTTGGATATTGTTCTCGCTTGAACATGTGGAACATGCTCAATCATGCGCGGGAGCACCGTGTCGATCACTCATTCGATAGTCTGGATGTCACCTAGTTATTCTGCTTTTCAGTATGCCATTACCGGCACATAACCAGGTAAAACCCTTGCGGCTTTGCAGTTATTGGTTGAGTAGGTCGTGTAACTTGAATGAGAACAAATCTTGACGCGCCAAATCGAGATGCGGCAAGCAAGAGCAAATCCTGCGAAGGAAGTTATGTATGTCTGTGCTCAGAGTACCATTGCAACTGCACCCAGCCTGGCGGTAAGTCTTACGTGTGATGTGGTGTAATGTTGACCGGCCGTTGTGCCGAGAGGAGGGAGTTACATTTGTGAACCAGGACCGGCCACAAAGGGCAGTCTGAACATCAGATCACTACACTTATGGCCATGCATATGCAGGCTCGGGGCCCGAAATTGTCCTCCGCTCCAAAAGTCCCTCATCTTGTTCGCAATTGGGTCTCCTCATGCCCCTATTCCAGGCAGGATCGGCCTGCAGTTGATGTCGTACAAGCGTGTGCCGCAGCGGGGCACTGCAAGTAGTACAAGTAAAAGACGACACGGACATTTCGGCGACTTTAGACAACTCAATTTTCCTCCCTCCGGTGTCTGGACAAGTAAGCACCTAACTAAATTCCCGCTCTACTACTAGTAGGGATGACGGGTCGAACTCCTTCTCGAATCAAGCCATCGTACTGGGCGATAGCTTGGTCGCTGCGTCAGTTTAGGACTGTTGCTGGCGAATTGACGACTAAGTTTGTACCCAGGCAAACAGGCTACCCACAAGGTGCCCCTTGGGGCCAGGGTCCTCATCCGTGGGCTTCATCATGGCTGACATGTGCAGGACATGCCGATTATAGCGGATGTCCACCCTTTTACGGCGGGGGATGTTGTTCTCAGGGACTAGTGTGTCAGAGCGACAGCCTTTGTGTTGCTGGCGCCACCACTTCTACCACCTCGACAGTACTATGCGACCAAGGGTGGTTCCCCTGCTCTTCAAGTCAAGGAGGTAGGTCCACCCGTATCTTGGATCACTGGAAAAGAAACTCACCATCGGCTTAGGAGGCTGTTGCCTAGGAGGGCAAGTCTGTGGGTCGGGTGTCTGTACTGCATATATGCCATCGACGACTACAATCACCGGCACAACAGTCAGCACTATTACATCGGAGTCCGTGTCTAGCCAAATTAGCCCGAACTTGACTTCTATAATTTCAACCATAATCACGGGGACGGAAACAGTCACTCAGTTATCAAGAACAATGGTTGCCACGGACGCTTCAGGCGGCAGCGCAGTAGGTAGTCAAGCCGGGGCCACCAGTACTGGAAGTGGTTCGACAGCAGCTCAAACTGGAGCGAGAAGTTCTGGGGCTGGTCTGACAGCAGGCCAAATAGGGGGTATCAGCGCTGGTGTCGTTGTGGGCTTTCTCCTCTTGGTGGCACTGGGATGGCTGCTCGTGCGGATCTCGCGCTTCATGGATAAGTTCAACAATCACCCTCGTGACCAACCTGAACAACCGGCTGTCAGAGGAGAGGACGGTACAAAAGATTCAGCATTGAAGATACTGGACGATGGCAACGATGCCACTGGTGGCAACGGGCAGCCGCTCCCTGAGTTGTCGCCACAGGAGCGGCCGCAGTTGCTTGAGGAGTGGGGAAGACATGGAAGCCGTGGAAATGAGCTACCTGGTGGCCAAGACGCTCATGGTATATCTGAGTTAGATGGGACTAGTGTACCTAGGCAGTGAGAAACATGGAAGCAGAGTGGGTGGCATTACGTCCATAAAGACGAGATCTTGGTCATCAGCTACTAGTAAGGGTTACTAGTTTTCATCAGATCGGTTCTGGTAGGTGAGGGCTCAGTACATAAGAGCACGGAGGTTGAGAGAAGAAACACATCGTAATGGATATCGAATCATGCTGACCACTGTACATAAACTTTGATCCGCTCACCCTCGCAATTGAATCTCTTATACCAGCTACAAGAACTACCCTGCGGTACTGAAGATGTACCCATTGTGACTCCATCTCTCGCCAAAGCCGAAATCGCCCCAATCACAAATAGCAACTAGTATAGAGACCAGACCTAGCATACTCTTCGCATGCGCGCAAGCATTCACCGTCACACCTCGCAAACGTCCGGGAGGGAGTTATGGGACCTCTTGCACATTCACACTGCCCGTTTCCACGCCGCCAAATGGTACAGTGTGCATGACACCAGTGTTCGCAGGCCAGCCACCTTGACTGGTCTCTGAAAGTGACCGGCAGCGTGTTTTCCTCGTCCAAAATTCCAACAAGGTGATGTGCAGGATGGAATTTGAAACACCAGTTGCCAGAATCGTCCTCGCCGGATCGCACCAAGCGCTTCATCACGCGGGCGAACGCGACTCTTTCTTGGTCCGGCCCGTCATAGTCTGCAATCTCATGCAAATAGTCAAAAGCCGTGTACCCCTCCTCATTCTTAACGTGAGGTCCAGCGCCGTTCTCCTGCAGCACCGCAATGATCGACTGTACGAACACGCCTCGGTAGTGACGTTCCAAAGAGAAAAACTCATAGCCGTTGCCGTAGGCGTTGCTATACGTCACGAGGTGTTGGTGGTTGACGAGGTACTTCAGGAACGAATTCATTGCGGTGTTCCCGCGGCTGTCGACCTCTGCTGGGCTGATACCACCACCTTTGATGAGGGTGTGCACCAGAGATGAAGCCAACTCAAGTGTGAAGCGCGGATGGTCCCACATTGATCCATGTATTGCATTGGCCCAAAGGTCCCAGAACCGATTGAGAAACGCCGATGGTCTGTCAGGGTGCTGGTCGATCCTGAATGCTTGCATGGTTGCCAGCACTTTGTTGCAAAATTGACTAGGTTTCCCTCCTTTGCCATATCCGTTGTTGTAGATATTGAGCGCCCTTTCAATCATGTACTCAAATGGGGTCTGCCTTCCCTCCTTTATGCCCGCCAGAATGTCGGCTCCCCTTCCGAACAGTCTGGATCCCATCCCGAACAGTTTGGATTCCGTATCAGACCGAGGGAGCACAAGGAGGTTCCATTCGACGAGCATCGACAACGGGGTCATTCCCCTTACATCGAAGGCGTTGAGGCTTTCGTCTGAGACGTTGGCCAACACGTAATCGAATAGGTCCGCCCTATCTTGTGTAACATCAAAATCATTCCCTAGTGAGCATACGGCATGAAGAATCGTCACCAGAGAGCCTGAAGACCTTGCGTTTATGTCCGCACCGTGGTCCAGGAGTAATTTGCAAAGTCGGAATTCACCTCTCCTAGCAGCCCAAAGAGCCGGAGTGGCGTTTTCACCGAGGCCGATAGGCCGGGGACCCGAGACGACGGTCTGGGGACCCGAGACAACGGTCTGGGGAGAGCGAGGTCCCTGGGTGTCTAATTTTGCGCCATAACGTAGGAGAAGCTTCACAACGTTATCCCGTGCTAGGTTTTCGGTGTCATTGCAGGCAAGTAAGAGGGGTGTCAGACCCTCGTGATTCTGATCCTCGATCTTGGCCGCGTATCCGTTTCTGAGAAGGAATTCGATGAAGTCGTAGTCAAACCTCTCATGGTCTGAACGTATGGACAGCGCTGTATGGAGGGCATTCTCGGCAAACCAGGACCTCTCGTCATTACCACTAAACAGCTTTGCCATTTGCCGTGCGCCGTGAGCCACGAGCACTCTGGCCGTGGAGTAGTTCCCGTAGCATATAGCAACGTGAAGTGGCGTGTAGGCAACAAGGTGATTTCCAGGAGGACCTAGCTGACTTGATGGCAGCCTGCAGCTTTTACAGAAGCAGACACCGTTTCCTAAACTCTCCACATTAGCTCCTTTGGCAAGCAAAGCCTCCGTGACCCCAGTGTTGTCATGCAGGGCCGCTAGATGAAGCGGAGTGGTCCAAAATCGGAATAACCGCAGGAAGGCTATTTTGACGTCTCGTTTGTCCATATACGTCGCAGACATCTTTTCAGGAAAGGCAAAGCCATCGTGGAGTGGATTTGAAAGCTCATCCAATCCCGTGTCGTCCCTCATGCTCATCATGGAGTTGGATGGCTGTGCCGAGGATTCTGACCCGTAACTTATCCCTCCGTGTTGTCCGATGTATGGCGAGCCCAGTGGAAGCAAACCATCGCAGTAATGGTGCCAGAGACTCTTCAAAAGAGCCACGCTCGCCATAGAAAGGTTGGGCGCAGAGAACCAGGCGTCAGCCCACCTCACGGATGTAGGAAAATATTGCTGGTAAAAATGTGGGCAAAGGACGTCCGAAAGTTTTTCCCGGATAGCCCGGTCAAGTTTAGGGTCGGTGTTGAGCCCCCAGCCGACTGGGCGATAGTGGTCCGGGGCTACTTCGTTGAAGCCCAGCGCGCATATTTGATTGGGGTCCGCTCCATGTTCAAGTGCGATCTTCAGGGCCGCTATCTTGTTCTTCCGCGCAGCCCAGTGAACAATGTGGAACGTCCTGTGTTTGATGACCAGGCGGTACAGCTCAGCGTTGACAGCAAAATGCATCCTTTTGCTCGTCCTGGCAAGGGCAGAGACGTCACGCTCTCGTCCCACGCCGAGGAAATAGCGAGTGATGTGGAATAGAAGTTCGACGGGGAGTTCAGCCAGGTAAGGCTGAAAGTGTGGCCGCGGCAACCTCCGGAACTCGGGCTGATCAACTTGATTGACCATTTTGCTGAATTTTGAGTCTGTTCTTGGGTGATGATGATTGGCCGGAAGCGTGTTGATGGGCCGAAACAAAGGCCAGATTGAGATCGTTGAATTTGAAGGTAGCAGATTTCGGTGATGGTGAGCTGCCGTGTTGGGCAGGACGAGGAGAGGATCAAAAAGTTCCTTGTGAAGGCTCCGTATAAATATCTTGTGAGTACGCCCTGATAAGCCCATTTAATTGCAACTAATCTTCGAACTCCTGGGGTGCGATGCGCTACACCCTTGGTGTGGCCACTATGAGACTAGGGACAATGTTACGGGACGCCAGATGACTTAACCACTCGACAACACTAATATTTTGAGTCACCTCCAAGAGCCTGAGGAAGGATTGATATCAAACGATGAAGCCGATTGCTAACAACATACCTAGGTAACCTGACTAACTCGGGCCGGAGTGACTAGTTCGAGCCTCCCACGAAGCTATATCTGCCATTCGGATTCACGCCCAGGAACGACCTCCAATTAGTCCCGCCAACACAACCCCATGACTCTGCCAGCGCAGGATCTCCCTGTCCATTGTAAATCTCCACGGCTGGCCAGGGACAGAGATCCAAAAATCGCACATTCTCGCCGGAATTGACGGGCAAAGAGCTCGAGGCATTGACAGGATATGGACTCGCGGCGTGCAAAGTCTCAGGGACCGTTGCATTCTCCACCCATGCGCGCAGTTGATCCAAGGCATTTGTCGGGAGCACACCGGTACCTCCGCTGCAGTGGCCAACGCCGGGAGAGTAGAACTGCCGGTAGAAATCTGCTGCAGACGGGTCCAGCGCGAGGACCTTTTGATAGTAGAACATGGTGCCTTGTGGTGGGATTATTGGATCCGCTAGCCCGTGCCACGTAATGATTTTGCCGCCTCGACGATTGAACCGGTCAAGGTCCGGGCTTCCTGTACCGATTATGGAGTCATATTCCAGTTGGCCTTGATGCGTAAAGTCTGAGATAGCGTCAATATGTGCTCTTAGCATCAGGAAGGCGGCATTAGATTTCAGAGTGATAAATACTCACCTGAAAATTCAGCATAAGACACAGTGGTAGTATCGAAGTTGACATCTTTGGCAAGAAAGTTGCGCACCCAAGAGTCCGAGATTCCAAACGGCTGAGCGGTGTTGTTTCCAGCAACGTTTGGTGCAGCAGTCGAGAAGTTGGCCCCTTTGATCAGGCCATACCATGAGACTTGGCCTTCAGGTGTCTGAGGGCCCTGCCAGGTCTTGTCGACGACTGTAGCGGCCTTCTGACTAAATGTCCGTGTAGAGCCATCTGAACCACAGATATAATTTTGCCCGACCAGGCTCTGCGCCTGGAAAGCACAAAGGGCCGGTGCTGAGATAATGCCGTCCACGAGACCGTCGAGGCCATCGCAAGCCTTTATGACGGCTGCTGCTGCAAACTCGAACTCGCAAGGCGGAGGCGCGTACCCTTCGTTGTTTTCGACAGTGAACGGCCACTGCTGAGCCAGTAGGAAATCGTTCCACTGGATCGCAGGTGCATTTGCGAGAATGCCATCATAGTCTTCGGGGTAATACTGCGCTAGGTTGAGTCCCTGTCTGCCGCCGGTGCTGCACCCAGTCCAGTAGGATCGTTCCACCGGTCGACCATAGAAATCTTCGCTCAGAGCCTTGCCAATAACTGTCATTTCGTGCACCGAGAGCCGGGCGAAATTGAGGAGCAGGTATTGATTGACGTTCCCAGGTGAAGCGAGTGCCCACGAAGAGGCATCCTGTGAGGACGCCTTGTCGGAGTGTCCAGCATCTGTAGAGCCAACAGAGTAGCCCAGAGACGTTTGGCTTGCGCCCTGTTCGAACTTTCCGGCCCTATATCCGCCGCCACCGATGCCTTGGAAAATGCCGTTCCATCCACTCAGCGGCAGGGCGTAGAAGTTGTTGACCATGTCTCCGGTGCCAGGATGCGTGATGGAAATCGTGACGTTGCAAACATCATTGCCTGAAATTCCTTCCCAGTCTTGCACAATTCCGGCCGTAATGGACGCAACTTCTGCCCCGAAAACGACTGGCCTGGCGATAGAATCGCTGTTGCATTTCTGAGCTGGATCAGTGACCGCGGCAACGGGAGAGGTCAAGACCGGCGCGAGAAAGAGCCCAAGTATAGGGACTACGGTCAGACCCAACATGAGCATGGTTCTGATTTCACAGAATTTCGACGGCAATGATTGAGGAGTGAACTTGTCGCCGGGCAGATCCACGAGATGTGTCTGGGATGGAACTGCTGTAGAATCCTGCATCATCTCCAGACTCCCACGAACCCCCAAACACAGGCGCGTGTCTTTAGATATTCATTGGCCCCTGTATCCTTCGCAACTCTCTAGTGCTCCGCATGTGGAGGTCGGATAAGGCCCTTCGGAAGCGGCACTCGTGAGACGTTGTTTTGACCGCTGTCCATCACAATTGTATGCCGGTATTTCGTGCCGTATTTCGCGCAGTTCATCCCACATTAGTAATGGCAATCTTCCCCGCGTTCGGCTGTTGCATTGGCGCCAATTTCTCCACGATTACATCCTGATTCAGGCTTGACCCCGGACTTTTGACAGGAAGAGTGGATTCGGAAAATACAGACCCTCCCGAAAGACAACTTCGGTCCGGTCCAAGATTTGCCGACGAGATACACAACTCTCTGACCGCCCCGGGCCAAGATATCCACTTTGTGCTCTAAAAGTTTTCTTTCTGGTAATACTGCTTCCTGGGTGGGAAGTGACGCTGGATTCATGTTAATCTTTTTACAAATATGGATGACCTTCGTTCCAGAAAAGCTGCACAGTTGTATGGACTGCTGCTGTCTACGGCCCGAAAGAGATGACAGACGAGAGACAACAGATAACTGAGACCGTGCTCATCTGCTGTGGCTCTCTCGAACAATATGTAATCCAGCGCTCTCTCCAACCGGTATTCGATAAGGCTGCTCATCTACAGCCCCTCTCGTTCATACCCATACGTGACTTTGCTTCGGAACTTCTACGACTAGACCATAGTGTCACGGACCTCGAGTCAATTTTGGGAAAGACGCAGTCCTCAGCTCTGACATAAGATGATGGATTCAGGTTCTTCCTCGTGCGGTTATTGGGGCAGCTACTGCTGACTGCATAATGCAGCCAGCTGGTCATCCACTCACGACCACGTAGGCATCAAATCTTGACTCGCTGCCCAGATTCTCAACTCCCTAAAGTTCAAATAATGCTTCCCATAACAGACCAAGGAACTTTTCAAGCATCTCATTTGGAACGCCTTCATCATCTGGGTATCGCTCTATCGGCTCCGTGAATGTAGGCCTCAGCGGTGTGCGCCCTGCACCGTCCAAATTCGGATCGACATGGGAAACAGAATGCGCGTGGCGTTAGGCACTCTGGCTGTACTGGCTATCACGATTTACTTTTGGGTTCTTTGGAGGCTCTACCTCAATCCTTCAACCCAAGACGCCAACGGGCTGATATTCGGCCGACGAGGAGCGGATACTATCTACTATTCGTGGTTCGTAATCGCGACTCTCGGGTTAGGAATATCTCAGTTTGCACTGGAGGCCATCGAGGAAAGTCTTCTTAGGCGACCCTTTTGGGCCACAAGCAACCCTGCTCAAATTGAGGAGCACCGGGAGCACACTTGGGCGAGACCTGACGGATGGCTTTCTGCCATAGGACGACTTCTTCTGACTCGGCGAAAGAAGACCTCGAAACAACAACAGGGCAAACGGCGACCCTCGAAACTATGGACTATACTGGCTGCAATTTCTTTCTTGGGATTCTTTGCTATGCCATTGTCGGGGCTAGCTATGAATTTCGATGCCGGTTACTGTGCATCTGAGAATGACCAACCCCTCATGGTTGGGTTCAACAACGGCAGCTGGAACGCCCGGTTCAAGACCGCAGTTTGGCAACGCGCTTTCCAGGATTGGAATATGGATGCTGTCTCCTCGATTCCGAGCTCTGGTGTCATCTATTCGAGGCTCGGAGCCGACAGATCTAGCCTATCCTTCCTCGCGAGTCTACCAAATACACTTCCGAACGACACCAGGGTTGATAACGTCTTCCTCGCCCCACAAGCAGGCGTCCCCATCAGCGGCAGTTCATGGGGCCTGGCGGTCGGATATCAGTGCTCAGTTATCACAAAACTATCTGAATTCACCATTCTCAGTCACCGCAAGCCAGCTGCCAACTTCACGTCAGATGCATACACTGAATATACAGTGCTTGATGGGAATGCGACGGTGAGGGTCTTCAACGAGACCAACACCGACGTCAGGATCAACTTTGCGAATAACATTCAAGCCGTTGCAGAAATTGGGTACGACAACCAAGGCCAGATAGAACGGCAATCCGGAAACGCTCCGCCAGCATCTGAGTGCTACAACCCCATGGACAAGGACATGCCGTACCCAGGTCTCGAACAGCCTCAAGCCTTGGAGTTCATCTTGTGGCAGAACCTCACCACAAAAAATCTCTTCGTCGTCAACCCACCCACTATAAACCTCACCCTGGCAGATACAATACCGGAGCTGCTCGGAGCATACAATACTTCCCAGGGTCAGACCACCGAGACCGCCGGCATCCCCATGGCAGCCATAGGCGTGCGGTGCACCTCAGTCTCTGCAGTGGGCACAGCCGATCTCGACGGCCGCCACGCGACCTACACCGACTTCCAGCGATCAGACTACACGCGGCAGGCCGCCGGGTCGAGCGGGCAGCAATGCGCAGAGCGCCTCTCGCTGGGCGTGCCCAACCTGCTCTTCGCCAACGCCATCAGCAGCTCGGACGGACTCGCGGAGTGGCTCGGCTCCTTCTTCTCATCCGTGGGCAAGTACACGCAGTCGTTCGCGCAGCAAGACTACAACTTCGGCGGGAGCCAGGTCAACCTGCAGAGCTCGTACCTCCAGGCCGCCGAGCTGCGCCGCTCGCTGACCCGGGCGTACTCGTTGTACGCGCTGGGTCTCTTGTACAATGGTGGCGTCGGGTATGTCAGCCAGAACGGCAGCTACGTGTCGACGAGTGAGTTTGTGAATATGAATGCGACGGCGTATATAAGGGACACCGTTTTGGTGCCGGGAATTGTGCCTCCTGTAGTCGTTGCAGTCCTTTTGACCATTTGGGCGTTGGGAATATGTATCCTAGGTATCCTTGGCATTATTTGACGCTGGAACTGTCTTTTACGTATGTAAAGCCGCAGTAAACGATCAGCCTCATGCATAGCCGTGGGTTTTGCAATCCCTGCCAGCTGAAAGAAGAAAAGGCCTGAGACACAGTGCAAAGCATATCCACTGGGGATCGAAGACAAAGTACTGTTCCAGCTACATCTTATGTGGGGGATCATTGGCTACAGTCAGAGTGTATTGTTCAGCTTCTAAGCTGCCTTTTGGAGATACCAACTACGTCTTCTGTACTCACTCAAAACAGGCAGAAATTGGAGAAGAACAGGTGCCTGTCAGAGGAACAGGAGCCGAACTGCAGGCACATAGCGCCAACAGGCATACAGCCAGGGTTCAGCGTTGCAGCTGACCCGTTCTTGTGTGTGGAACCGTGCCATGGTAGGTCTACGGCGTGAATTGCATGCGCTCATGGGTTGACGTTTGAAGCTGAGCCGCAAAGCCGCATTAATCGACTAGGCCTGTCCAGGCTGCCAGGGTCCACGTAAAGATCCTTCGGTGAGCTTGCCTGCAGTCAGCAGACCCGGTCCCACCTGTTGGTTCAGACAATATGCAAACATGAGGAGAAATTACGGTGGTAGAGCCCACTCGAGATCTGACACGATGCAGGGTTCCAGTGGCCTCCAAGAACCTTTGAGCTTGCCCATTTCACGGTATTTTTTCATCCTTGGCTCGTCCTTTTTTTTCATCCTCAACACCTTTCTCTGTGGAGTTCCCAGCCGCGAAGATGCCGACAGTGAACAGTTGGCTCTTTCGATTTCTTGAGGAATATGTCTATGCTATGCGCGACCCGCCTCCCCGCACGCGGACCAAGCCCATGCAGGTCCTCTGCGTGGGGATGCCGCGTTCAGGGACCGAGTCCCTGCAGCATGCATTATTGACGCTGGGCTATGATCACACCTTTCACGGCTGGGATATCATCTATGAGGAGCCAAACTACTGCCAGCAATGGGTTAGGCTTTGCCGAAAGAAGTAAGTCTGACAGTTACTAGGTTGAAGGGGAAAAAGTGAATAATAGCAAGTGCATGTAGCTAATTCAAGTGACCCCCTTTTAGATTTTTTGGGCCTCTAGATGGCAATACTACGTTTACAGCCGAGGACTTTGACCCTCTGATAGGTCACTCTGTTGCCGTAACAGACGCAGCTGGCTCTGTATTTGCCGCCGAATTGATCAACGCATATCCCGATGCAAAAGTTGTCCTTAACTACCGAAAGGACTTGGATGCGTGGCATCACAGTGCGACAACAACACTTATGCGCTCAAACGGCCACTGGCCTCTCCTGGCACTATCGTTCCTTAGCCGGGACTGTTTCTGGGCATGGTAAGTCATTCCTTTCCGAGGGTGTGTCCATTCTTCTTTTTGGACTTTTCGTCTTATGGAACGGTGTTCCGGGGCACAGTTGCCAAACTTGCTAGAGGGTCGTTGCGCTTCCACCAACGACATACCGTATTGAATGTGACTATTGGTTGATATGATCTCCCGCAGGCATGTGTACGTACGTTTCATGTGGCCCGGTCTATTCCGCGCGCTGGATGGAAACATCGAGACTGGGATGGCAAGGAATGGAAAGTGGGTCTATCGCGGTAAGAAAGAACCACAGTCCAAATACTTACTTCGGCTGATCATCTGTGACCACTCTAGAACATTGCAACATGATTCGTGGCCTGGTACCCAAGGAACGGCTACTTGAGTGGACAGTTAAGGATGGATGGGAGCCGCTTTGTAGGTTCCTAGGTAAGCCAGTCCCTGAAGAGCCTTTCCCACACGTCAACGCTGCCGCTGGATGGGCGGGCCAGGAGATGAGAATCGGTAAGAAATACATTTTTGGGGCAATTCAAAATGTGCTAGTATTTAGTGCAGTGGCAGCAGGAGCTTGGGGCCTGTATCGGTACTCTGGATTGGAAGCAGGCTTAGTTCAACTTGGTTTTGCTCAAGGATGGCGTGAAGCCACCCGATCGGTGGGAAGATGGTTTTCTGCGTGAGATCGAGAGAGTAGGGAAAGTCGTCAGCACTCACCATGCGACTGACGAATGTGAAGGGCTCCATTGTACCAAAGGTAGCGCTTGTACAGACTTCATTCCAATTCAACATGAACTTTGCTACAGTATTGAAGCCTTCCAAAACCTGCCTGATTATTCAAATTGAAGGCTGATCTCCGTGCCCATTGACTCACGTTACGTCCTTTCTGAGTCCATCAAGTCAGGTCGCTTGGTCTGGGCCACAAGTTCTGAGAACCAAAAAGCCCATTCAGGTACCCATTTTCTTCATGATCCTCTTACTCTGTAAGATCCTCGACATTCCTGACTTACTAGATGTGTACAGACCATTGTCTCGACTATCTTCGTCAGGTAGCTCTTTGCCGTGGCTCATTAGATCTGTTGGAGTGGCGCGTCCTGAAAGACTGAACCAGGTCACCTAAGTATGACCAAGCTCGAGTATGCCACAACTAAGAGCTACATGGGGACTGGGTAAACCTTCACCGGTCTTGAAACTCAGCCTAAGTGGGACCTCTCGCGGGAGAGCGGTTGAGGAAGTGGCACTGGGGGGTGGCAAAACGGCATCTATGTGGGAGGCGTAGAGCTCCCTAAAGTGCACGATTGGACATCTGTCGAATGAAGTCTTCCTATTCTTCACCTCCATGTTGCTCCCACTTTGAGAAAAACAAAATGGTACAAAGGATTTGAAGCCTGTTACACGTTCACAATCACATAAAACCTGGATGCTCCTGCTGACGGTTGATACGTTTCGATCACAATGTGGCATTGGGATAACTACACCACCAGCCGTATCCGACAACTTTGCGTAAAGTACTAGATAGTGGTGTACCGAGCAACATATTAGAAGAATCAGATATTCGCACCGGCAAAAACGGATTAGTACACCGGTACATCACTCGACACCAGAGTAGGTATAGGTAGTAGATATAGATAGTAGGTATTGGGTGTAAGCGTTAGGTATGGGCGTGTTTTGGGTAATGGTAAGTGTACTTAGATATTGTGGGAGTGGGTGTTATGGGAGTGGGAGTAGGAGTGGATGTTGGTTATGGTTAGGTGGAATTCGTTCTACCTCGCTGGCATTGTACTGCTGTACCATCCGCTTTTGCTGGTGCGAATATCTAATTTCTATTAGAAACATTAAGACGTTTCGAATTCGCATGATGGCCAAAGAAGAACATGAATCACAGGGCCAGCAGGTGGCCGGTCTTTCAAGCCTTTTTGACCTTTGAATGTTCTCGAAGGCACTATCAGTAGAAGAAAGCCTGAAAGAATTTGAAAATAATACGCTCCTTTGTCAGCTGCATGTGAATGTTCCAGGAAGCGCCAAGTCACCATGTTTACCTGCTGAATACAAACAAATACGTACTTGCTACCTGAGGCAATAAATACCTCAAGTCGCTTAAGTATCGACGACCTGCAAGATTTGAAATTCGAGAACCTGTCATCTCTTTGCGTGACCAAACCTCCAGTCATCCCCGCCATTTCTTGTGAAGCTCATTCGGCGACTACGTGCTGGCAAGCCACGCCTCCCCTCACGCCTTCACAATCACAGCCGAAAGCGACCGTCGAGCATTTGACCAAGTGTAATATTTAGCAAATATCACGAAGCCAGCGCAACGCAAAAGATCCGGGCAAGCCACTTGCCAAAGACCCCAACGAAACCCCAGGACATGGCCTCGATTCCCCGGCGGAGTCAAGCAACGCTCTTGATACATCTGCCGCCCGAACTGCTTGGGGATATTGTCGACATATGTGCCGATCATGCTGCCGTCGGCCGAGCAACACTGCACAGCCTGTCTGTGGTGAGCAGGTACCTCAGAGACGTGACGAAACCCAGACTTTTTCAGTGGATCTGCTTTCGTGACAGCCCGCAGTCTCCAGGCGACGAGATTCTACACTCAATCAGGCGATCCCTGGCGGCTCCTGAGCTATGGTGTCATGCTCGGGCCCTCAGTCTGTATCTGAACCGCATCTACTGCCTAGGAGCAGACCATGCCAGTCTCAAAGAGCCATATCACCCTCTAATCATCCCTGAACTTGTGGAAGCTCTCGTCAAGATGCCAAAGATCACGGAAATTTACATACACACGGAGGGACTCCAAGGAAAAACGTGCTTGGAAGGACTACGTGCAGCCGTGCATTGGTGTACGGTAGAGAGAGAGCTAAACATCAGATCTCTCACCCTGTCGCCTGAAAGCAAAGCAGGTTTGGATTGCGAAGATGAACGTATAAAATTCAACGGGATCGATATCCTTGGGACGTGGCCTCAGCTCAAAGCCTTCTGCGTCGAAGTATCGAGTAGTGGCGCGGTGCAATCGGCCCTACATGCAGCATTTGCAGGAGTTCACTTTGCTCATCCAACCATTGCAACAAACTTGACGCAGTTGAGGATTTACAAGACATGCTCAGACCCCCGCGCTGGTGGTCCGACAGAAGGATGGAGGACATCAGAGATCCAGTTGCTCGGTCTCAGCGAAGTCACGCCAGAACTGGAGTATTTATCAATCCTCGGCGAATTGCGAAACGTCCCAGTCACAAGACTACTGAATGACCTTGCAGGAATCCCGAAGCTCAAGTACGTCGACATTACTGACGAGCGTGTGGAAACTTTCCATGAAAGCGTGTGGCATTTCAGAGCGGAATTCAAGACGCGGCCGAAAACGCTCTCTGTGCAGCACAGCGCCCGCGACGCCTACATCGAATACCAAGCACGCAAGTGTTGGGAGACAAGTTATCGCTCTGGTCTGGCCCGTGAAACATTCGAAGAATGTCCACAACTGCGACGTATCTGTTTTGTTCGATTCTTGGTTGGAGAAGTCTACCTGCGAGGCTACCCTCGCGCTGTTGCGAACTCGACGGGATATATTTCACCTGAAGTCAAGGACGTTGATATGGGTGAGATTCCGAGAGAATGGCGGCACGGTGTTCCGCAGATGGGTCCCTTGCCTTTTCCTTCATTTACTCCGTGGGAGGATTACTTCTAAGCCGCTTGGGCGGAAAGGGGGCCGGCTTCGTCCAAAGCGGAGGATAGGGTCATTACTGCCGAGATCGGATTAAGAAAAAATACGAGCCGGCCGGTCAATCGAGAGCTCCTGTCTGATCTGCAGTGGTGTAAGACGGAATGCGCCGCGAGGAGAGTTGGGTGGATGTGGACCAGAGTCAAGCCTGGTGTTGTTGGTCTGCTGGGCCCATGGCTATCGAAGTCATCGCTGAAGCAAGCGGTAATCAGATCATTGAGGCCAGATGACGAGACGCCCTGTCCACTTTCCAGGAATGGTGACAGGCACAAGGGTCAAAGGCGCGAAAAGATGAGCTTTAGGAGCCTGGTGTCAAGACTTGACCTTACCGCCGATTCTCGGTAATAAATAAAAGCTTTTGGACATAATATTCTTGAGACAAACAAATGTGACATTAGATGAAACTGCCAGTCATATATAGATGGGTGACAAAGAGAATAGCCCGAGCGAGTCGAGGGGGGAGGGGCCACCCTCCATCCGGCGTTCCTAGCCGTGATGATCAATGTCTCTGAACCTTCCAACATCGTATCGTCTCATCAGCATGAAGATATGAGATCCATGGAGGGTACCGTACGCGGTTGTTCTACAATAGGAAAGAGGGTGTCCCAAAGGAGGGTGTCCCATGAGAGGGTGTTTAGAGGAGGATGTCTAGAGGAGGATGTCCAGAAGAGGGTACAACTCCCATGGAATCCGTTCTGAGGAAACGATGAGAGACTCCAGAGAGTGTCACTTTCCTCCATGGGAGGCTGTCCACGACCCCACACCCCGGAGGTCTTGGGGCTGTGCAACAAGTGACGGGCCTTGCGACAACCTGGAGGCTTCCGTTGAGGGGCTTTGCGACAGCCGTGGGGATTCCGTAAAGACGGATGTGTATGGCAGTGATACCAGACGATTACCGCTTCCCCAAGGTTCGGCCAAGTATGTATTGAGTCGTTGCTGCTGGAGGTAGGTCTGCTGCTCGACGTTTCGGCTCGCGGAGGCTTGATTGCCGGGAGATGATCTTTGAGAGCAGTTAAGGTCATCAGCGGAGTTCATTAACTCTGGAGGAGGAAGAAAGTATTAGGGCGGTGTAGCCTTACCCGCTAGTAGACTGGGTAGATCGGGCGCTCATGATAACTTTTGGACAGGATAGGGAGGCGGGAGAACGTCGAGCGCCGGTTCTAGGGCGGCGAGTGCGGCCGGAGGGCGTAAGTGGTGTCACCCTGTCGAAACCCGGGCGGAGGATCTGATCCGTGTCGGGTCCGAATTGGCCGGAGATGGTCTGGATTCTTTGTATATTCTGTGCGTGCAGTGGAAAATAGCGAATCGCCGTGAAGAGGACGGAAAGACGTACGCAATCAAAAGTCAACTTTGAGAAGGCGCGGTAACCGCGAACTTTGACAATGTGAAAAATACGCGGGTTTGATTATGTTGATGCGCGGAGGGCATTGGCTACTAAATATGAATTTCTTTCGCAGCGCAGAATGTGTGCGTCGAGACACCTGATGGGAAGCATGGTTCGCACGACGACGTCCATGCAACTAACACATCCGTCGCAAATTTGATCGAGGTCTAGTTGTGAGTGCATTTTGCGGCCTTGGAACTCTGCCCTGATATCTTTGGGGCTGTCATTGGCTAGTTACCGGAGGTCCCCCCCCCCCCGGGGACATAACTCAACCATCGCCCGCAACAGCCAGAGCCTGGCGTGGTCATTGTCAGCAGCCCCACCTCCCCTGAGCGACCTCCTGTCCCAAGCTAAATTGTTGCGGAATTCCGAAGCTGTAGACGGTCTTGGTTGTTGTAACGAGGAATGCGATTGGAATGATCGATGGACGTGATGTGTTGTCGATTGTCGTATTGGTGTCCAAGATAGTCATGGAGCAATCCCACCACTAGGCCGGTAGTAGGTGTGTGGTGATCGTAGATGCATTGTGCTAGAGATTTGTCTCATTGCCTTTCGTTCAATTAATCTTATGTCGAAGTGATCCAATCCGAAATGTGTGACGCATGCGATAGCGTCTGTGTTGCCCTATTGAGAACAGATGACATGAGATTGACAAAATTGTGATTCTCTGCGACTAATGTCTGCCAGTCTAACAACGGTCTTGACGATCAGAACAAATGCCATTCGCATTCCTCCAAGATGTTTTCTTAAACTCTCTGCACGTGTTTGAGGCGTGCCTGGCACTCTGCTCTGTCTCTCGAGGACCCGACACTTGTCCCGAAACCCAGAACCTCGAGAAACCCACGCATCAACGTGTGCCCTGGCGGTAACCATGGACACTAATGAGAACGGAAACCTCCTGGACTGAACATTGCACACGTAAGTCTCGTATGCTGCATAGTCACTCATGATGAAGTAAAACGTCTTGCCATCATTGAGGACCTGACAGAAACGACGGTGCTCTCAGACTGCTGAGACCAGACCCGGGGGGTGTCTGATAATATGGAAAGGGGTCAAAAATGAGAAAAAAGTCGAAGTCATGAGACCTGCAGGATGAAGGGGTTGATGAAAAGTGAGGCGGACTAAAGAGGGGTAATTTCGCCCGACGAGTATGAGAACAAGGCTCTCAATATGCAGGCGTCGTCACGGCCTCCGCGTCACTCGAGACGGGGCCTATGAGGACTGCAGTGCATGCGCCGGCCGCTGACCAGACCTTTCGGAGAGCCCTTGGCACGAGGCAACCAGGCGGACAAGGCGACCAGGCATCCGTGTGGGATGCGAATCGATGTGCTAAGGCACACATGCCTCAACTTCACCGCTCGTGTCTGCCTGACCTGGGCGTCTGACTTCGCATCTGGAAGCCTTCCCGAAGCGAGTATGATCCTCCAGGCGCGAACCTTATGTGCTTCCGTGTGGCAGTTACCGCACCGCACAACACCGCAGTCGATGACCAAGCCTGCATATCGGGAGATGGGAATGTCCGGCAGCCGAGGCTTGGTTGCATGAAGGTGACTGAAATGACAGTTGGGGGCCAAATGCTCATGGCCGTCATCCTTTGAATGCGTGGCCAGAAGGGATCTCTGCGCCGACGTTGGTTAACATTGGGGCAGTCCAGAGGCGTCTCAGCATTAGGAATTGGGCGGCAGCGAAAGACACGTGTGTAGAAAAACTAGAATAGAGTGAAGCGATCGGATAAGTTTATCAGGAAGACCTGAAAACAGCAATGGAATGTGATCAGGTAATCTTTGCTGCACTCCAAGGGAGCAGAACGGGAGAGACAAGATGAAAATTCATACATACGTTGGGCACGACACGCTGCCCGGGACGAAGACGAGGTCAAGATTGCAAGAGCAATGAGACCGAGGAAATGGAAAGGCAGGTCATATCTTTATACAAGACCGTGCTCGGGCCTGGGGCTGGGTGCGCAAATGCGAGATTGACGCCTTACCGAAGACGAGAAAAGAAGAGAGTCAGGGTACGCAATTGTTGCGCGACAGCGTATATATGTAATTCTATGCGGCTGCACACCAGAATAGAGGTCAGCAACTTTTGCGATGGCATACACTGCCGCGTAGAACACTGTCTCCATGCAGGCAGGAGATGCGACCCACCAGACCCACCACGTAAGGCAACATAGGCCCATTAAGGCAACCAAAAACCAGCCTCCTTGCATGTAGTGGTGGTTGCCAACCTGCATGAAATGTGGTGGTACCTGCCTTGGGATTGGTCAGATTTTGGATGGGGCTGACAGGGAATGACAATGACTTCCCAGAAAGGTGCAGGGCGGGACAATCCTGAAATACCACGAAGTCCATGGTGGTCTTATGAAATTGATTACTCTTTTAGGAAGAGAAATGGAAAAATGACGGCGGTTAGCTGTCAACCGATGAGTAAAGGCACGCGGGTCCGTGGTTGCTCTACGAGAAACGCTCAGAGGTGTAGGACCGACCCTTGTAACCATGGAGATGACGCTGGCACTGGGAGCGGCACAGCTGCGAAGACTTTGGTGCTCTGTATCGTCGTCCTTGGCCCCCACAGCCTGTCAGACTTGACTAGTCGTTGGTTTGGGAGGCTGGTATTGTCTGCGCATCAAAAGCAAGAGCTTATTACGGTGTGTAGGCTGTGTCCTGCTCCAGGGCTACTTTTCAAGGCTCCCTCCCCCCTTTGCCCCCCTAGCAGGACAGAGCTTATTGGGCCTGTATCACAGTATGAGTGACTCTACTATGAGTTTCCATGCATACTGCCTGGCTTCACCCTTCCCCTCGGCAACGCTTGGGGTCAAGCCCTTCCACAGGAGCTTGGGATGGATGTACGAGTACATCCGCGTCTGATCCTTCTCACTGATGCGCTCCAGCACCTTTTCCATCCCACCAAGCTCACGCAATTCGTCGAGCTCAATCAGCGTTTCAGCATCCTGTCTCTCCTTTTTGCACATGTGCTGCCATGCGAAGCCAAGTATCAAAGCAGCCATGGCGGCGACTGCTGGCGTAGCGAACGAGGTGCCCTCATCTCGTCTAAAACCACCGCCTTTGGCCTCAGGCCACAGGGTAATGACCTCCTCGCCAACAAACATGAAGTTGTGCGAGCCGTGGACGTGTCTTGGAGTGAAACCCGACGTCTGTGAACCCCACTTGTTGCAGGAATGCACACCTATCGCAAGGTTCGGGTCTCGTGCCGGCCAGGCCGCGTGTTGGCTGTTGTTGCCGTCGTTGGACATGGCCGCGAACACGAGGATCTTTGAGTCCCGCACTGCCCTATTCAAGGCTGCCTTCACTTCCTTGTGGCTTTCGTGAAACCCAAATGACATGTTGATGATGTCTACCTTCTGCTCCCGGGCCCAGTCGATGGCCTTTGCCACGATGTCTGGCCGAGGTCTCTTGACCGTGTTGCCCGTCGCCGCGGACGGGGTTGGCGTTCCGCGATTGAGTTCACCTTCGCATATGCGAGCTATGTAGAGTTCTGATCTTGGGGCAAACCGGAGAATCAGCTCCGCGACTTGGGTGCCATGGCCGTCGAGATCTTTCATGTCATCCTTTGCGATTATTGGGCCGGTGTCTGTGAAGTCCTCACAAGCCTTGATCCTGTCGTACTGCCACGGCTCTTGACCAGACGACCATACTGGCTCCCCACCTACGAATTGTGTCACCCTCGGATGCTTGAAATTCTTGTGAGCGACGTCCAGTCCGGTGTCCAGGACTGCGACTTTGACAGGTCGATCGTACTTCTTCTTGAAATCGAAATTGTCCCATACACTGAGTAGCATTTGGTATGTGCTCGAATGTGATAACTCGAGACTATGAGAGTGTCAACAGGTGCAACCCCTGTGATCGATTTAAATGCTGGCTCAAGCTTACCTTGTGGCGGGGACGGAATAGAAAGCTCCATCGAACGAGCCATTCGCGCCAGGTACGTCGATACCTGGCAAAACCGAAGGCACAGACTTGTCTGTCTCGACTTCGGAATCTGGCTTCATGCTTTTGTCATCGTCATGACCAGTTTCCTCATCTTGGCCACTGAGACTAGCAAGGTGATCCCGAGCCTTCTCATAATGGTCAAGAGCTGCCATATGGCTCTTGTCATCTTTTACACGAAGAGCATATTCTAGCAAAACGTCCAGACTCTTCGGATGGCGCCCGACCGCGGCCAACCAAAAGGCTGTGACTCCTGTAGACTGTTCGGAGGCATGAGGCCCGTCATTTGCCACCCAACGTGGCGCCTGCTCGGTGAAGGCAAGTATGTCGGCCCCGTTGTCTAGCAGGACCCTCAGAGTCCTCTGCCGCCCTTTCCCTGCAGCCAGGTGCAATGGCGTCCACTTTTGCGTGCCCGTCCTGGCATCCACGGCCGCTCCATGCGCCAAAAGGATCCCGGCAACATCCCTTTGACCTGCGAAAGCTGCATGATGAATGGGCCTCCAGCCTTTTCTCAAGCCTTCAGATTCGACGATCTCGGGAGTTTCCTTGGCCATAAAGTCCAGGATAAATTCCACAAGGAGTGCTTGTCCCTCCCTGGATGCCCACAATAGCATGGCCGATTTATTGATGTGGCCGTCTTTCTGGATAAATTGAGACAACCGCGGTAGAATCTTGCGCGTCTCTTTCCCACATTTCTCCCACTTGGACAAGACATCGGCCATTTCGCTGCCCACTTCCTTTTCCAGTGCTTTTGCACAATCAAACGCGTCCTTTCCATCGGCGTTCTTGAACGACGCATCTGCACCAAATGCACACAGTGCCCGGGCATTCGCGAGCTTCCCCGCTGACACAGCGCTCTGCAACGCGGTGAGCTTTTCTTTGTTCACTGCGCTGCAGTTTGCTCCACGGATCAACAGAATCACGAGCAAGTCTGGCGTGTTCCTCCTCCAACCCAGTACCGCCTTATGCAGCGGCGTATGGCTGTCCTTGGTCACAGCCTCCAGATCCGCTCCCGAGTCCAGCAGAGTGACCACAACATCGTGATGACCATTGTCGGTGGCGAAGGTGAGCGGCGTATAACTCCAACGGGACCGGGCATTGACTTCTGCCCCCTTGGAGATGAACAGCTTGACGATGTCATTCTGACCAGTATGTGCGGCCACATGTAGAGGCGTCCGGCCGCGATCGTTCTTCACGTCCACGCAATCTGGCGAGGCTCGGATGATGCGTGCCACTGCGTTTAGGTCTTTGCGGCCGATGGCGTCGTGAAGAACCCGGCCGGGCGTCTTGACCCGGTACGCGATAGCAGGTGACGGTTTCTCGGCTGCGTTCGCATCGTCACCCTCCGGCGCCCGGGGACTTGGCGCCCGGGGGCTCGGAGACCGCCGTCCTTGGGCACCCTGCGGGTCCGGCTTGAGGTTTCCGTTCGCAGGCTTCATGTTGAGCGTGGTTTAAGCTGGTTATGCCTCCGGAACGGTAAATTTTGGGACGATAGACAGCAACGGTCTCAAATGTGAGGAGGCCAACTCTTCTCTTGCTTACGAAATGTGCCATCAGCCGCAATAAATGAACACCACACAAGCCCCGCCGGCAACAACGATGTTTAGCGCAGAAGCAAGACCTCTGCTTACTAGCCCAGGAGGACTGGCTGCGCCACTCATGCAGGCTGAATGATGCGATGTAACCACGCTAAAGGCCTCCATTGACATGACAATTGTTCAGCTCTTATGTCAAACCTATACCTCCAGGCATCCTCGGCCATCAAGCCCACGTTGTGCTGCTAGGTCCGACCAGGTCCTCGACCGGAACACGCAACGGTCGAAGAAGCAGCGGCCACAACTACCATGACACATTCCTCGGGGCTCAGGGGCGACAAGCTCTGGCACGTCTACCGCTACCCGCAGAGGCCAAACACGCTCATGGTCCTCGGAAGCATTCTCACAGAGCCGGATGACCTAGAGTCCTCACTGAACCATGGCAGCGGCATAGAGGCGTTCCCGCCCGACAAGATTGAGGACCAGACCGGAGCTGTGCGCCTCTTCATGCGGTCCGAACTCTCCAAGACACATGGGGCAAGAATCAAGGCCTTGCTTCCGTTCTCGCCTATTGCCAGCGCGGGAGGCGGGGTGGGTGCGACGTCCTCACAGAACGTAGAGGCCACCGTGGAGGCCTCAGGTGTACGAGCAGTAGCGGTCTTACCACAGACCGCTCAGAACTATGTGGAAAGAGCCCTGCAAGCTCCAAGAGTGGTCGACTATGTCCGGAAGGGGATATTCTCAGAACCTCTGTACATGATTGTCGGAGTTGCAACATGCAAAGGGTTATACGTGGGCGACGGTTCCAGCAAGACCAGGTCCGGGTCTATTGACCTTGATGCTAGTCTTACTGCTGGAGGCATTGAAGCTGGCATAGGCTTCTCCAGAGAGAAGGGGTCTTCAGCAGATTCGGAGCGGAAGGTGGTCGAGGAATGTGATTTTGCATATCGGGTGAGGGAGTTCCAGTACTCTCGACGAAAGAAGAAAATCAAGAAGTCGGCCAACGTTACGGACGGGGCAATGTTTGGGACCGACAATCCAAGAGAAGATGATGTATTTGAGGAGGTGCCCGTATTCGAGTATTTTGAGAGTGAGGACGAGGACGTCGGTTCTACATAAAATCTAGCATGTTGGTAGCAGTGGGAAGAACGGGCCAGCCTTTATCAGAACTCTTGCGGCACTCGAACAGGGAGCAAGAGCTAATTGCAGGAACTCGTGTAAAGTCTGGCTCTCTTGCAAGCACGAACATATTCTCTTTCCGGTATGAATAGCAGGCTATGTCACCCCATCCCGAAGAAATCCTGTCGTCTCAGCTGAGCCAATGAATCAGACTTGCATTTCAAGTCTAGGTAGGGATGAACGATGGCAATAAAAAGTGTCAGAGCCCTTTCCGTTAATCTCCCCGAGGTCCAATACTATTCAACGTAGACACTCACACGGTTTCCTAGACCACTGCACACATATACATGCCTCAATCTTTACCATGAGTTTTGGTATTGGCTCGTTCGGACTTTTCAAACCTTCCACCCCATTACTACCCCGTGACCAGGACATCAGCACTGCATCCGTGGGCGATGTGCACCCCGCTCAATTTCGACCTGTCCGGTTGGTGCAATCAATTGAGGGGACTCGCATGCACCTCCAGGTTGTACCAATCCAAAGCTACCCTGTCAGTGCCTGTGAAACCATCACCACCCTTCGTCCAGCTGCGCCCACTTGCATCCACTTTCTTCGGGATGACTTTGCAGTGATCCCCATGGCTTGGCTTAAATATGGTGACCTCGGTTGCACCAAGCGACGCCCTACGTGGTCGTGGTTGCCGATCTTGCGTGCGGGGTCGGTGGTCTCCATGGCCATGCAGCACTGCTTACCGTACCTAGTACACTTGGAGAGAGGGCAAGTGCTCGCCCTCGACTTTGGAGACACCGTCCGCTGAGTAAACCGACACAATTTCCAAACTGAGCTGTACACTTCTCTATCATACAAAGAATACAAACATGTCTCGCCGTCTTGAAGGAAAGGTTGCCATAGTTACCGGCGGAGCGTCCGGCTTCGGCAAGGGCATCGCCACCAAGTTCATCCAGGAGGGCGGCAAGGTCATCGTCGCAGACCTGTCAGCAGAAACCGGGCAGGCCGTGGCAAGCGAGCTCGGCTCCTCGGCCGCCTTCCAGAAGGCCGACGTCACCAAGAGGGAGGACTGGGAGCAGCTGCTCAAGACGGCTACCGAGAAGTTTGGCGGCCTGGATGTCGTGGTGAACAACGCGGGGACCACATACCCGAACAAGCCGACTGAGCAGGTCACGGACAAGGAATTTGACTTGTGCTTCACCGTCAACGTCAGATCCATCTATCTGTCCACCAACGTCCTGCTACCCTACTTCCTTGGCAGCGGGCGCCCTGGCAACTTCATCTCGCTGGCGTCGACCGCAGGCGTAAGGCCGAGGCCGGGCCTGGCCTGGTACAACGCATCCAAGGCGGCAGTGATCAACGCCACCAAGTCGATGGCCGTCGAGTACGGACCGAAGCAGATCAGGTTCAATTCTGTGTCACCGGTGTTTGGCAGTGGCACGGGACTGTAAGTACACGCGCCTTCCTGGTGTTCTTGTATCGGACGCGTGGCTTACTCCGAGACCTAATTCCCAGCTCGGCTTCTTTCCTGGGCAAGCCTGACACCGAAGAGAATCGTGCTGGATTTGTGGCGACGGTGCCTCTAGGGCGTGGGTCGACGGCCGGCGACGTGGCGAATGCTTGCTGTTATCTTGCCAGTGAAGAAGCCAATTTCATTACTGGCGTTAACTTGGAGGTTAGTTGCAACTCTCGTCCCTGCCTTCATTTTATGATTTTGTTAACACGAATCCTGCAGGTGGACGGTGGCCGATGCGTATAATGTGGCCGTCAATGCATCGGTATCACAGGGTGAGAGTTGATCCCAGACTGTGCCGGAAGGTCCAATTGGCATTGTAGTAGGGAAGTCTAGGCAAAAGCGCGAGCTTAAGCGTCTTGCCTTTCACTGTTGTTGGAATCATGGCTTGAAAATCGATTAAGTGTGATACGGTTAGCTGACAGCTTAGGGGTTTTGGGACGGCCCAGCCAGGCTGTAACAAACCGTAAAGCCGGGGTACTGCCAATTCAAAAATGTGCCACATTCAGTCGGTCGAGTGATCAATACGAAAGAACTTTTTCGTGTGAGGTCTGTAAAGAACGCGGCCAATGCAAACACTGCAATCATGAAGAACAGAAAAAGGACAAACTTGTCAAGACCTTCATACACCAACCAGAGCTTCGACTTCAATTACAGTTGCTGAGCCCCGGGCTACCGCTTAAGGTGCTAGGGTTAGGGGAGCTGTGCAAGGAAGGTCGTTAGGGAAGCTCTCATTGAGCACACGTGGGAGCACGACAGGTCGAAAATTGCTGCCATAAATCGTGCTGCCGGAAATAAAACCCAGGACATGCAAATGCAGCAGAGGAGCGTCTCAGGCGCTTCAAGCAGCTCATTGCCGTATTGAAACGCACGCCACCGGGACGGAAGATGGCGAGCGTGCGGAAAGCTTGTCACGGGACGGAGATAAGAAAACGGGACCCGCACCGTTTATCTTCCTTGCGCGGTTTCGGATTTGGATGACGACTTGTGCACCGCCCGCAGTCGGATTTCTAAGCGTCACTAATTCCACGGCAAACTTTGGGTACTTGGAGGCTCGTCAGGAACACCGAAACAGCATGCCCTGATAGACAGGCTCATTTTCTTAGCACAATATCCCTAGCAGCCTTGGACGACGGCTCATCTTATCTCGTCCATTCCTAGACATGTCTTCCGCAGCCGCCCCGGCAAACGGTGCCCAGACACCACCAAAGTCACCCCCGGCAAAATCGCCGACGCGGTCCCCCACCCGGCCTGCGCGGGACGCCGACACGGAGGAGACGCCCTTGCTCGCCGCCGCGCACGACGAGGGACGAGATGAGCATGAGCAGGCTGCACTGCTCGAGCCAAACGAGAACGAGTCCAAGCGCACCAGAAGCTGGTGGTTCTGGCGGATACTCTGGACCATCCTCGCTGCACTCGTGCTTGCTGTCTTCATCAAAGGATGGATAGACGCCAAGGATGTTGATGTGAGTGCACGCGGCGGCATCGCGGACGACAAAGTTTTACTGACCACGCGTGCAGTTCGATCTCAAGGGCGCTCTGAAGCGGGCCCTCGGTGGCGGATTGAGCGGTGCTGCGGCAATGGTGCTTCAGGTCATTTTGCTGATGGTATGTGTGCATGCTGGCTTGAGCATCGTCATCTGTTTCGAAGGAGACCAGGAAAGACTGACCCATCACAGTGGATTCGAACCATCATGAACTACCAGTATCGTCATGGCTCCTCTCTCACCACAGCTACCAAGACACTTTACGCCGAGGGCGGCATTCCTCGCTTCTACCAGGGCGCCGGCTGGGCTCTCATCCAGGGCCCGGTCTCCAGGTTCGGAGACACGGCTGCCAACGCCGGGATCCTAGCTCTGCTCCAGTCCAACGGCTACTTGAGCCAGCTGCCCAGCCTCATACAGACCATCTTTGCGTCTGTCTTGTGAGATCTTGCCCCGTCATGCTTTGTTCCTACGACGAGAGTTTGCGTATTGACTTGCTGCCCATCACACAGCGCTGCGGCATTCCGCATGATCTTGACTCCCATCGACACCTTCAAGACCACGATGCAGGCCCAAGGTGCTCGAGGTACTGCGCTGCTCCGCAAGCGTGTCAAGGAAAACGGCATTGGGAGTTTGTGGTGGGGCGCCTTCGCGACGGCTGCTGCCACTTTTGTTGGGCATTACCCGTGGTTCGCAACGGTAAGTAGCCCGCAATGACGACTCGCTCCAGAGCCAGGCCAAGAGCCGGAAATTGATGGCTGATGGTTTATGGTAGTACAACTTCCTGTCGGAGAACATCGAAGAGCCCCCCAAGCACCCTCTCATCGTGTGGCTGGCCCGCCTGGCCTTCATCGGCTTCTGCGCCTCGGTCATTTCTGACAGTGTTTCCAACTCCCTGAGGGTGATCAAGACCTATCGCCAGGTCAACGACACCCAAGTCTCCTACAGTGAGTCCACAAATGCCACTCTGTGCCCTAACAAAACTGACAACGCGATGTACAGCCGAGGCCGCCAGGCTAGTCATTCTTCAGGACGGTGTCTTGGGTCTATTCGGCCGTGGACTCAAGACACGTATCATCGCAAACGGTTTGCAGGGCATTCTATTCTCCATTCTTTGGAAGCTATTCCTTGATTTGTGAGTACAATGTGATTTCGAACCTGAACGTCGCTAACGAGCATATGCAGGTGGGAGAAAACAACATCTTGATATGTATCACTGGTGACACGAGCCAATGCGAACATTTATGAGCCAATTTCGAGGTAGCGGCGCCATTCTTGGATACAATAAAGCGGTCGAGGCTAGCTTCAGGCGGGTAACTTGACATTGACAGTCACTTGCTCGAAATAGAAAGATAGAACAATGGTAAGCTAGATGACGGGTAGTTAAAGATTGGCTAAGAAGTAAAAGAGCTTAGGTCAGGATTACACATCGTAAATATGAAAAGAGCCCTGCACAATCTGTTGGGGATCTTGCCCATTAACCTTGCCTTCCATGCACACCTTTGCTCAGCAATGTTTCCAACACGTGCCCGGATTCATGCAAATTTACAAGAGAAATTTCAGTAGTGATCCTGTAGCGTCAACGTCCCTGTCTTTTGGATCAAGAACTCATTGATCGCGACGTCCTTCCCACTCTCCTTGCCCATGCCGCTCTCCTTGATGCCCCCGAATGGGGACTCGGCGGCGGACTGGTTACCGGTGTTCTGAGTTGGAATGTGGTCAGTCGAGATACCCAAGCCTTGAGACGTTCTTGAGGGGAAAGGTCATTCACTTACGAGACCGACCATCCCGGCCTCCAGCTTTTCAAACATACGCCACAGACGATCAACATTCTTGGTGAAGACATAGCTCGCCAGGCCCATGCTCGTGTCGTTGGCCCTCTTCACCGCCTCATCTTCGGACTCGAACTTGAAGATGCCGAGGACCGGCGCGAACATTTCGTCTCTTGCCAGCTCCATCTCGTCCGTGACACCCGTCAAGATGGTCGGCGCCATAAAATAGCCCGTGGCACCGTTTACGCCCTCATTTCTCTTCCCCGTCCCCATGACAACTTTGGCACCCTTTGATACAGCGTCAGTATGCAGATGCTCTGCCTTGTCAAGACCCCTCGGCGTAGTCACGGGCCCCATGGTGGTACCGTCCTCTATACCGTGCCCGACCTTGAGCTGCTTGGTCTTGGCCGCAAGAGTCTCGACAAACTTGTCATGGATGCCAGCTTGCACGAACAGCCGGTTCGCGGAGATGCAGGCCTGCCCGGCGTGCCTCCACTTCAAGGTCATGAGCTGGCCGATCGCCTGCTCGATGTCCGCGTCGTCAAAGACGATGAAGGGGCAGTTGCCGCCGAGCTCCAGCGTCACCTTCTTCAAGTTCCTGGAGCACAGCCCGGAGATGATCTTGCCGACGCGCGTGCTGCCAGTAAACGTGACCTTCTTGACCAGCGGGTGCAGGCACAGCGCCTCAGCCACGGGGGGCGTGTTGTCGAGGCTGGTCGTCAGCACGTTGAGCACGCCCGGCGGGAACCCGGCGCGGGTCGCGAGGTTGGCCAGCACGAGGGTCGTGATGGGCGTCTCGGGGCTCGGCTTGACGACCATGGTGCACCCCGCGGCGAGGGCGGCGCCGGCCTTGCGCAGCACCATGGCGATGGGGAAGTTCCACGGGCACAGCGCGGCGGCGACGCCGACGGGCTGCTTGATGACAAAGGTGCGGCGCCCCGCCGCGGCGCTGTTGAAGACGCTGCCCTGCACGCGGTCCGCCTCGCCCGAGAACCACCACGTGAAGCCCGTGCTGTAGTCGAGCTCGCCCTGCGCCTCTGCGAGGGGCTTGCCCGTCTCGTAGACGAGGATGCGGGCGAGGTCGTCGCGGTGCTCGAGGATCAGCGTGTGCCACTTCATCAGCAGCTCCGCGCGCTTGCGCGGCGTCAGCTTGCTGTACGGCCCGAAGGCCTCGTGGGCCGACTGCACCGCCGCGTCGACGTCCTGGGCCTCGCTGTCCGGGCAGGACGCCCAGACCTTGCCCGTGCCCGGGTCCTCGATGTCGAAGGTCTTGTTGGACTTTGTGCCGACCCATTGCCCGTGGACGTAGCACTTGGGTGAGAAGAGGGTGGGGTCTGAGAGCTTGAAAGGGAGCTCCATCGTGAATGGTGTCGTTTAGAATTCTGATGGGGTTGAGTTGCCAGGGTCGCCAGGTGGGGAGGGCGGACTTCCCTGTATCAATAAGATGGGAATTGGTGAAGTCACTGTAGGTAGATATTGGAGAATGGAGATGGTCGCACGAAGTGGGGACGATGAGCGCGAGGGCGACACTTGTCGTGGGCGGGGTCTTGGAGACAGGAGGGGGCTCCCAGATAGGTATTGGACACCTCGGTAAGCACCCAAGACTTGTGGCAAAATAGTCAATGCGATGATGATCTGTTTGAAGGCATTTGTAAAACCAATAGAGCCGCGTCCAGGCCTTTCTATGGTAATTTTCGATGGGTGATGTCTAGAACTGACTGAGTCTACATGTTGAGCCTTGTGCTCCAGATAAATGGATTACCTAAACATTTCAATTATACTTTCGTCTATCGAGTTAGTGCAGAAGATTATGGTCCGTATCCCAACAGTTTCCATCAGTGTTAGAGAGATCTACCAAGCATTAGATATAAAATACGCTTTATGCGTGTGTTGACTTGCCAACCAATCAGCAGAGAAAACTAGACTGCCTGGAGCAGATAAAACCTTGAAAACGATGTTAATGAAAAGCATCATGGTGCTCATAATGTAAGACACGGAAATGAAAACACCGCAGAACGGACGTGTCTCGTTCCGGACCATACCTGGTACACAGGTAGAATCAGGTCCAAGACGCAGAACAAGATACATAAGTACCACCTGGGCGGCCAATACCCATTCCAGGCATTGAAAGAAAACAAGAATTGTGCCCAAGATGAACCATGTCAGATGGGTCTTCCCATAGACATCCCAAGCCGGTTTGCTGTCATCAGCTTGAGGTCGGGCTTAAATCATTGTAATGCCACCATAACCTTGATGCTCAGTCGCTGTGCTGCTTTTCCAGTGCGTGGAGGGCCCATATGCAGACGAATCTTTCGCTCCATGCCTGACAAGATGGCGACATATTTCCATTTTTCCGTTCTCTAAAGCATACTGGGACAGCTGGTTCAAGTGCGCCTGCTCGGCGCCTGTCTTCTCGGGTGACCGGCTTCCCAACAGGCTGTTGAACAAGGCTGTCCGCAGCGCCGGGGCCACAGAGCCACTGTACTTAACAAGCTGATCCAGAGGAGTCCTGTGTTGTGGGCCACTCATATCCCAACGCTCGCCGCCATGTAGGCCACTCCTGTCCCATCGCTCGCCGGCTTGGGTGAGCACCCTTATGGCCTCAAGCAAAGAACGCCTCGAATCATCAGGTACGCGCAAGCCTGTCAGTGTTTCAAGCACGTAGAGCAGCACTGAATGTTCACCGGTCAAGGAACCCGGCTTGAGCTCAGCACTGAGGAGTTCTCGTAGAAGGGGCGGCTGAAAGCAAGCAAGCTGGAAGATCTCAAACCACACAAGACTGACCTGACGGTTCTCTCCAACATTCCGACTAAGCTGCCCAACCTCCACGGCATGATTGATCAGCGAAAGAACGAAATCGTTACGTAGTTGTATCCAGCATTGCTTATGTCCTGTGTAGTTTACGCGGTGGGCCAGTTTTTCTTTGCAAGCTGATAGGATGCATCTGTTCGGTTGGTATGGTCGGGATCCAAGTTCGAAAAGGCGTTGTGCTGCGCTCAGATTACCCTCGTCGATGAAACATTCGATTGGTCGCAAAAGGTCGTGGTTAAGTACATTAAGATCGGGATCCAAAGATAGGAGCCTACAAAAAAGCTCGGCAAAGCCCGAAGGCGACCTGGTCGCGAGATAGTGGAGCGGGGTGTTCCCATCAAAGGCGACAGAGTTGATCATGGTCTCCACGCGGTTTTTAGAGAAAATCAGGCTGTTCAGAATGCCCAAGCTCCCGTGGATGGCGATTTGATGCATCACATTGAAAGGATGGAGCTGATGCGCCCTCGGCCCACCGTTCCAGGACAGCTGAAGTATAGGGTCACACGAGACACCCCAGTCTATCAGGGTCTTCGCGGTGGAATCGTGGCGTTCACAGATGGCAAGGTGTAATGGAGTCCAGTGGGAAGTCAGAATAGCTGTCTCGTGGTTGAAGGTCCCAGGATCTGCCTGGGGAGAATCGCATCCGCACAAGTTCGTGCACCAGCATTGATGGTCTGCGCCGTTGGCGAGGAGGCACCTCACAAGTTCATCGTGGCCACGTCGTGCTGCATAGTGAAGTGGTGTTCCCGCTTCGAAATACATTAAATAATTTGCTGTCTGCGTGCCGGAATGAAGTTAGCATGACGCCCTCAGGGAGCATCCGTTCGTCTCTGACCTGTTGATTATCTTCCCTCAGGGCTAAGGCGGTGTTGACGTCCGCTCCGTGCGCGAGACAGCGGATCGCAGTATCGACACGCCCATTCTCTGCGGCCCAGACGAGGGCGGCTGAATGTTGCTCCTTGGCATTGCGGCGGTAGAGCAGAGGGTTGAGGAGGGAGTGGAGCCACTGGGAGGTGGAGGCCAAAGCAGACAGACTAGGGGGGTCGGCACAGTCCCCAACCGCGAGAATCAGCTCGCTGGGTAGATCTAGGAGCTCCATGCGACGATGTGAACGCCGTAGAAGCTGCCACGGGGGTATTTGAGTGTCATGGAGGCGGCACGCAGACGATTCTGCGGGCAGCAGCAATTCAAGATTCAAACGACATTGCTTCTTCAGATACCTGCAGTCTTGCTCCCTTAACAACGGCGCACGTGAATGGCTTGACCCGAACCCTGGACGAGCCAAGGGTTACAGTATCACGAACCCTAGGAGCTTCTTTGGGACTGGTGGTGAGGCCTGTCTTCAGGACAACCTAAGTTGGTTGAGGCTCTTAGTACAGATAATGTGATGCTGAATGTCATGCTGCACCTGGCTCTCATTCTGATAATTTTGGTCTCATTGTGATTTCGGGCAGATAATTCGGCCCTAACAGCCGTCGTCGCATACCATTGTCAGGTCAGGTGGTTGTCAGGATTTGCCGCACGACCTCCTCGATTGCCCACACTCTTCAACATGGGGGTCCAGACAGCTCTGGAGGCTATTGAATCGATATGAGGCCCCGAAAGCCCCCTTTGAGAATTATGTGCAATATCTGCAGCCAGCCTAGCCGCCTCTGCATTTGGGCTCGAGGGTAGTGAGGGACCAAGCGCAAGCCTCCTGGCGGCCTGGCCAGGGACAAGTCGGCGTTTCAAGCTGTGTCCGAGACGAGACTCCTCGGCGCCACCAAGATTGGACGAACTGAGCAATACATACTCGGTCGGGCCCAATGTCAAAATCTGTGTCTCGAAAGTTTTCCAGACAACACTTGTCTTCATCCTCAGCCACGTCGGCGTCGACACCGGCCGCCTGCACCATATTATTTCCATCACAATCATTCACAGTAGCTTGTGCCAAGACTGCCTCACCCTCGCCCAACATGGACCTCACACCAAAGACCACGGAGGACAAGAGCTTTGCAAAGAAGGACCACCACCACCTCAGCCCGAAGCCACAGAAGAGGCTCTCCGATCGGAACAAGTTTGTCATCGGTTCGATTCTTTTCCTGTCCTGGGCCTTCATCTTTCTCAGCTTCTCCAACAGCGCAGACCCACCGCTCGTGGAACCCTCGTCGTCCAAGCAGCTGTCAGTGCGCGACTTCTCCTGCACCGAGGCCTTCTGGCCATCAGCCGAGAAGTGCGGCAAAGGTGGTGTAAACTGCGTCCCCGACACGAGCGGGGTGTTCGAGGCCAAGCTGCTCGCATTCCACTGCCCAGCGAACTGCGTGCGAGATGCCCCCCGGGATGGTCCGCCGCACCTCGTCGGGGACAAAGAGGTGACGCAACGGCCGATCGTCATCGGCGGGCCCATCTACCGCGGCGACTCAGAGTTCTGCGCGGCAGCCGTGCATGCGGGCGTGCTGGACGATGCGAGGGGCGGCTGCGGGATCGTAAAACGCATGGGCCAGACCAACTCCTTCCCGGGCTCGGACATGTACGGCATCGAGTCGATTGCCGTCAAGACCTACTTCCCGCTGACGTTCAACTTCCCGACGACGAACGAGGGGATAGCCGGGCGATGCCCGGAGGCCACCGTCGACCGCAGCTGGGCCTTGCCATGGGTGACCATTGGGCACTCGATCGTGTTCTTCCAAATCACGAGTTCCAATGGCGCCAGGGCCGCTTGGGTGGCCTCGGTCGCGACGGCCCATCTGCTTCGGTGGAGGTCCAGCTCAGCACCCGCGGTGGCATCAGAGCCTGCTCAGAACGCAGTCTCGGAGTCGGTCCCCGTTCCGAACATGTTGGAACCGCAGATAAACGGGCAGACTCTCGACTTGGCCGTTGCCAACATCACATTCAAGTGGGCGACACCTACGCCCGCTGGTATTGAAGGAATCAGTATGCTTGTGGATGACGTGGAGAGGGAGCGTATATACTTCGGAGACCGGCAGGGAAAAGAATCCTTCTTTTGGGAGAGGGGACCGCAGGCCTTCGTTGATTACATTCGCTTCGGCTATGTAAAGGATGGGCAGGTTTTGAAGTATTCTCCCGCAGGAACATGGTTGCTTGGTGATGCGTGGACTGGAATTCCATCAAAGACCGAGGTCAAGATGTAGGATATTGTGAGAATGAAATTTGTCGGGGAGACAAAAGCTCATCATGGAAGCAACTGGTTATTCTAGCAAGGTTGTAGTGAGGAATTGAACACAACTTGGTGACTTTTAGGAACCGCCCACAGCCATGTATCAAGACCAGCCCATCCTCCACCGATTTTCAATAGCAGCGGTCGAGACCTGAACCTTCGGAGTGCCGCTGAAAAAGCACTAATGTGACTTTGCCTTCTATCGTACAGCTCAAGATCAAACCTGACGTGGTGTCTAGGCGCCTTGGTCTGCTTTCTTCTACACCCTCTCCGTCAAAGCCCGTAAAAGTCGGGACGAAAACCTGTACCTACCCAGGTATGTCGCTTAGGTGCTCCCTACCTGGAAACCTTGCAACGAAAGTTTATCATTTGCGACCTCAGTTTCTGCAACTTTCACTGCACCGCATGCCCACGAGGACACAGTCATTTGGGCATCACGATACGGCTCTCCTTTGTACCCTCATCTTGCTGGTGCTCCACGTTTCCTTCTTGACTCCACATTCTGTGACCCAGAAGCTCAATTACACGCCTCGCGCCAGACATAACAAAGGCCCCGTCAACCCTACACTTCTCTCTTCAGACGACGCCACTTCCAACTGGAACAAACAGAAAGTTTTGCTTCCAGTTTCAATCTTCCGGGTTAAGGTCTGCGCAGCCCTCTATGTACGTTTTGCCCTATCATGCGAGCTGGTCCTACCAGCACCAGCCAACCACGCGCCTTCATCACAACTTCATTTTGAGGTTGAAGCTGACCCAAGTCAAAGCAACATCCCGCTTCTTGCTGTGAGCCCAACAAGCCCTACCATATCGCCACAGGGCTAGCAGCAGATCTGTCAAGTTGCCAAATTACCAACATCCTCAGAAGAACGCTCCACCATGGAGCCATCAATCGACCGTGATGCGGCAAACGGCAAAGCTGACGCTATCACGAACGACGCGACATCTCACATTAACGGATTTCAACACAGCCCAACGGCATTGTCTTTGGCAGGCGACATGGAGATCAGTCTTTCACTGGAAGACATGCAGACTGACGAGCAGCGTCGCATTGTTGACACTGTCTCCAAAGTCCGCAAATGTGGCCTTGAAAGTGTGCTTTCCTTGCCCCAGATTGTTGTCTGCGGCGACCAGTCCTCTGGAAAGAGCTCGGTACTAGAGGCTTTGACAGAAATTCCATTCCCGCGGTGTGTCCCTTTTGTTCTGCCCTGAGTTCATCGCACAATACTAACGGTCCACAGAAACGACAACCTCTGCACACGATTTGCAACTGAGATCAGTCTTCGCCGAGAGCCAACAAGCAGCCTTGCTGTCAAGGTCATCCCAGATGATACCCGTCCAAACGAAGAGCAGCAAAAGATGAAAAACTTTTCCGAGTCCATCACCGACCTCAAAGAACTGCCAAGTATCATGGACAAGGCCATTGAAGCCATGGGAATAAGAGGTCGCGACGGCAGAGCCTTTGCGAAGGACACGCTTAGCATTGAGATTCAAGGCCCCGATCGTCCGCAGCTGACCTTAGTTGACATCCCAGGACTCATTCAGTCTTCAACAAAGGGCGCGTCTGACGCGGACGTCGCTACCGTTGCTGAGATCACAGCACACTACATCAAACAGCATCGAACCATTTGCCTTGCAGTTGTTGCGGCGACCAACGATGCCGCCAATCAGCCGATCCTTCAACAGGTTCGCAAATTCGATCCGCAAGGAGAGGTATGGTGTCCACACCAGAACTTGATGCACACATGTTGACCTGATATAGCGGACCCTGGGTGTCATCACCAAGGCTGACCTGCTTCCAGTCGGCTCGGGCGCAGAGACAAGCTTTCTTGAGCTTGCTCGCAACAAAGATGTCTTCTTTAGCCTCGGCTGGCACGTTGTCAAGAACCGCAAATTTGAAGAGAAGGAGTTTTCGATTGATGAGCGCAATCGTTCGGAGAGCATCTTTTTCAGGAACTCCAGCTTCAATGCTCTGCCTAAAGATAATGTCGGCATCGATAAACTGCGGGTGAAGCTGAGCCAGCTCTTGTTTGAGCATGTCAAAAACGAGCTTCCACGCCTCCGATCCGATCTTGAGACCACGCTCGACGCCAAAAGGCAGGAATTGAAATCTTTGGGTCAGTCTCGCTGTTCAGTGGCTGAGTGCCGCTCGTTTCTCGCCGAGTTCAACATGAAATCCTACGAGTTGTGCAAAGCCGGCATCAGTGGACATTATGAACACAAATGGTTCAATGAGTGCAGAGTAATCGTCAAAGGAAGCCCCGTTGCCGTCCAGCGCATCAGAGCTGTCATTCAGTTAGCCAATAACAACTTTGCGGAGGACTTGCGAATGAGAGGTCACAAGTTTCATGTCGAATTCGATGGAGGACTGACTTTTCCGTCGTCATCTCAGCCTCAATCAATCACAAAAGACGTCGCACTCCAGTGGGTCAAGAGGAAGCTCCGAGACGCTCGAGGCACTGAGTTGATCGGCAATTTCAACCCCAATGTGATAGCGGAGCTCTTCTGGGAGCAATCAGAGCATTGGGGAAAGATTTCGGCCGACCACATTGCGAAAATCAGTGGATATTGCGAGACGTTCGTTTTGCTCCTTCTCGATTCTTTGGTCGACGAGGACGTCAAATCCAAAATTCGGTCAGTCCATGGAAATTTACCTTCTTCACTACGAACAACTAATCTAACGCACGATTAAGGCAGTCAATGATTCTTCCAGTTTTCAAGAAACGGCGTCAAGCTAGCCTCAACGAGCTCAAAAACCTTTTGGCTGACAGGAAAGACTTTCCCATCAACTACAATCACTACTACACAGACAACGTCCATCAAGCGCGTGTCAAACGACTGGAAGACCAGCTGGCGACACACGCCCCTGCTCAAATCGAGTCCTCAGGCGCGGGGCCCTCGAATGGGAAGGGATTCATCAGGGGCATTGTCTCCAAATGGGGCAAGGCGGTTACTTCAGACATGGATGACTTCAGCTGTGAGGAGGCTCTCGTCTGCTTGCTTGCCATCTACAAGGTTTGTGACGTATCGCTCAGGTTTGCCATGATCCCTTTGTACTAAGTTCGCCTTGCAGGTACAGCAAAAGATCTTCATCGCCAACGTCGTGACCCAAGTCATCGAACGGCACATCGTTCGTGGTCTCTATGACATTTTCTCGCCCATGGTTGCCGTCGAAATGCCCGACAGTAAGCTCGAGAGCATGCTCTCCGAACCGAGAGCTGCTCGAAGTCAGAGAGCCTTCCTTTCTGATCTGATCAAGAAGTTGGAGGAGGGCCAGGAGATTTTTGGTGGAGTGATTGACGCTTGACTTTCGCCCTAGCCGGGGTGGTCGACTATTTTCAATCACAAGGTCGCTCGCAATAATCTTTCTGTCTTGCTTGAGCGAGAGTCCAGAACCGCGGGAACCTTTTTGTGCTTAGATGGCCTACTGGGTCCGCATCACTTGCAATCCATTTGCGCTATCTGAACTCCCAGGCAAGCCAGGGGCAGAGGCACTGTCAGCATACCGCTTCTGCGATGCATCTGATTTCAGAAATTGTGCTAGTTCAGAGTAGCTTTTTTTCTTAGTTCATTGTATCAATGGCATTTAATGCAAAAGTCTCAGGGCTTCGAGCAATTTTCAAATGTCTGGACATTGCGAGTGTTCATAATATTTGAAATCTTCAGCCAGTGAGACCTGGTTGCATTATTTTGGGAACCTCGTGTGTGTTGGGATTACGGTGACGATGTGTAGGGCCATGGGAGACGAGAATCCGGTCCCCAGTTCTGTGGCTATTGACCTCGGTTCCGAAGACCCGTGAGACATATGAAGCAAGACACCTCTGACCCTCGTGTCACTGGCCGTGTAGGCCTACTATAGCGTCGGTGCTACCCGTACGACATTATTGACTTGGATTGTCAGAAGCGAAGGACGCCATGACGATGATACCTCGCGTACACCGAAGCTGCATTGGCAGAAGGGCCATCTAGACTTGGCCGCCGGGTTATTCGAGTGATACAAGGCTGCTTCGTCCTGAGAATTCGATATAATCTCAACTCTTGGAGGGCCTAGACACCCTAAACTATCAAGCTGTGGGATGTCTGACTGTGGCATTCTGGGATACACATGGCTTGGTAGTGGCTGCGATGTCTTACATCGAAACGACCGGCTGTCCACGTCACTGCAGGTCCCAGCGACGCCTCCTCATGGATACCAATGTTTTGGATTTCATGCAGTATATCCAAAACGGAAGTGGTTTTGGTCAGGCCACCGAACGCGGGAACCTGACAGGTCCGCGGGTCTGATCAGCTGGCTGAGGCGCAAATGAAGGTCTGCCAGCCACGTCTTCAATTTCAGGCACAGCGATGGTATTTCGAATAACATTTCCGTGCATTTTCCCCGGATGTACCAGCTGACACAATCTACTTGGTCTTGAAGGTTCGCAAACAGAAAGAGTTTTGTCGTAAGACTTGGCAGGGATGCCCAACTTGCACTCCTCGAGTCTCAGCCGAAGCGTCCCATCCTTGTATCCGCGTCAGTCAAAGATCCATGATAAATGCAAATGATTTGTGATAGCTCAGCCGCCTGTGGAACATAAACTAGAGCTGACATCTGTTCCAACCACGACATGCAGAACCCCGAGAACACATGCCGCTGCACTTGCCGATGTATTATAGTCATTGAAAAAGGTCCTCCGAGACCACACATCATACCAGCTGGTTTGGCCTTCGCTTTGTAACAGACGAGATACTACCTATCTTTTGATCTGCATTACGGTTGCCTGGGCTGTCTCTCGATGTCGGTGGAGTTCGCTGATCTTCTCTTACGTATGGAAGACCACGACATCATTCCAACATGTCTAAGTGCCGAGCGCCACAGGCCACGCGACTTTCTTCTTCACTATCTAGGATGTGAGCAATTCTTCCAGCGCGAGGACTACTTCAAGTCGCTGTGCTCCGAACAAGCCAAACAGGTCAATACGAGGCTGCAGCGGATACAGTATCTACGTTCTGTCCTCGAAAATGATCTCGGCGAAGGCCGGCAGCTGGTGCAAAACCTCACCAGCAGCTTGGCCAGCTGGAGAATGACCAAAGACTTCCAAGAGGGAATTGGTCGGGTCAGAGAACTTCGCAAGATGCACTTTGCACACAACGGCATTCCTCAAAAGGAAGTGCGAGCATCTGGACGCTACCAAGAATACAACCCCGACCATGACACCCACGCCTACCTCATTCGATTCAAAGACGGAAGACTCGTCCGTGATATTGCAGACGACAGATTTCACGAGCAGTTCCCATGCTACAGGATCTCAATGCATGACCTAATCTACGACAGCGAAGAAGACAGCCCGTTGATCCCACCAAAGGGCACGATAAACTACTTCCATTTTCCTGCCAACAATATGCTGGTAAGTGATGCGAATGCGTTGAAACAGGGTCGAGAGGGGTTCGATGACTTATATTGACCATAGTCAGTGGGCTGAAGTACGTATATCCCATCCTGACACGCATCTACCCAAGCACTCGTCATCAGCCTTATATCGAGGAGCTGACAGGTCATCAACAGCAAGCCATCAAAATATACTGTATACAAAAGGCCAGTCGTGCATCCGGTCAGAGCAGCGCAAGCAATCAAAATGGAGTAGCTGATGAAATCGGCAACAATGGACCTCCTTTGGATCAAGTGCTACTAGCATCAAAGTATTGGAAGGGCCAGCAGCAGTCATCCTCAGTTACGGGAAAATTTCTCGGCCCAATGTGCGAGGCAATCCCCGGGTCGACAGGTAATACACACTCTACTGAGTTTGAATACGGATGCCCTTACAATGCTGACTGTTTTGGTCGCAGCGGACAGCCCTGGCAGTATAGCCTTATTTGTAAGACACCCTGCTCCGGTGATTTACAGTGCCCAGAGACTAATAGTAGCCCACAGATTCCTTATCCCCACTGGGACACGGCCCGTCACCAGGGCAAGATCTCGAATGCAGTACAGAAAGAAGGAGAAAAACACAAGAGAGACAAGATAATGAACGAACAGAGGCTCAGGGGCATGAGGAGAGTCAGACAGAGAGGACTCCAGCTCCTAAATGCCCAGAGTCGCCAGCCCGGTTCAGAATGGCGTCTCGAGAACCGAGACTTGGAAAAGCCTCGGACGATTGTCCCACGACCACCGAGAAGGACAGCCACTGGTGCGTTCGCAAACATCATGAAAAGGCAAGGCCGGTTCCGTAGGCTTCCTTTATGGTCTGTTTTCACCACAGACGGGGCCGGTAGAGTGATCGCTGGCACGGAAATCGGTCAAGTCCTGTTCGATGCCGCAGTACTTTACGAGGCCATGTCGACGTACAGGGAGAAGAGCCTGATCAGGAAGTATCTTCATGCAGATCCACCACTCCACCCGCGCCGAACCCTCGAGCAGACCAATGAGTGGACACTAAGCCTTTCGTGGCATGCCAGTGCGAGGGATCAAGTCGTGCACCGCGCGACAAGACCTAAGCAACTGGACTTCCACTCCGTCGACCCATCCACACAAGAGTGGAGGGACAGGATCCGCAAGTTGCCTCGTGTGATGATGATTGATCAGCTCTGGATGTGGATCCTCGACGATCAGACTATTTTCACTTGTTATCCAGACCACGGCGACCTCAGCCACCATAACCACCTCCCAGGGATTCACAGCCGGATCCGCGATGCTGTCCTGAAGAATGGAAAAGGTGCCGTTCGCAACGTGGCTGACATGGCACTTGTCATCCTCGGCGAGGTGCAAACGTCCAAGGCCTGCATGGCCGGGATCAAGGCAAGCCTCACTCTCACAACAAAGAGCCAGACGTGCAGATTGAGGTATTAACATGCTAACACCACAACAGCCGCAAGATGGTACACTTCTTGTCATGCAAATCCTCAGACAAGCAATTCGTGATGTGGTATGTGACTTACCATGAGAATAATAAGTGCTTTCACTAAAGACTTCTGATCCAGGCGACCAAGCATTCTTTCGGTGCGGAACAATACTGGGAGTGGGCAAGGATTTTCTCTCGGCTCGCACATACTGATGTCGACAATGGCTTGAGTGACTTAATCGTGCCGTTTCTGGACATTGGAAAAGAGGGCGAGCTCCAAGGCCAGATCAAAAGCGTGCTCAGGGACCTCCAAATCATGCTTCATATCACCAAGGAGCAACTGGAGGTGTTGCAGAAGTTCGAGAGGTGCATCCAGCACTTTCCACGAAGCAATGCAGCTGGAAAGATGGAGCCACTACTCACCGAAGTCCAGAACTGTATACAGGATTTGGAAGACATGGGTCGGACTGCGGAAGGAATCTCCACCAGTGTAGGTACACTCCCAATCTTGTCTGTGTCAGAGTTCCCCGTCACAGCTGATGACAAGACTAGTTGGACTATCTCATCTCGTTAAAGCAGCAGCAAGTCACCGTTGTGCAAGCGTGGCAGTCTATGAAAGAGGCCGAGGACACACGGAAACAGAATGTCACCCTGCTGGTCTTCACCGTGGTAACTGTCGTCTTCGTAAGTCAAGCGCCAATCATAACTCTGTCAGCGGCGATTGCTTTTGGTTAATTTGAACTTTTCTTGTAGTTGCCAATGTCATTCATATCGAGTGTTTTCGGTATGAACAACAAGGAGATTGCGGGCAGAGATTCCCCAATGACATTAGCTGATCAGTTCAAATGGATGAGTATGAGCCAAATGATCCCCCCTTTGCCTCGAAATCTCACTGACGAGCCAAAGTGCCGATTTCACTAGGCATCGTGGCAATCACCTACTACTTGGCCTTTGGCAACCCCTGGAGGGTGTCTCGCGACATCTTCCGCTGGGCCTATATGAAGTGCGGAATGTACCAGATCTTTGCCCCGAGAGATCTGACACTTGCGTCTCTGAGGGACACGTACAGGGGCCGGTCCAAGAGGAAAGAGGCAGAGCAAGCCTGGGAGCGCCGCCGATCCGCACAGATGGCCAAGGACAACCAGGAGAGGAGGGCAGCCCTGAGGCGGGCGGCCGTGGTGGTCCAGACGCCGTCCGAGGCCGTTTCTCCTGACACGCCCGTCATGACGCCAGTTACATCCGATGAGCCAAGCACGGGGATGTTCGCTGTGTACCAGGAGATGATCAATATACCGACGAAGTCACGGACACCGAATTAATGTGCAGGGAACGCGGAGTGACGAGCTTGGAAAGACGTCAGAGACGAGAGACTTGAGAGAAATGGGTCCGGTAGGGTCTAGGAATGAGGAAAAGGAAGTGCGGAAGCTGAAAACCAATATTCGCGTTATCATAGATCAAGAACAAGCCATGCCAAGCCATATTCGGAATTTTCCTGGTAAAGGGTTGGGGGTTGGTCCCGACAATGCCGGTAAAGTTAGTAATTGAGTTATCACACGTGCAGCATCCCTGGAAAGTAGTCCTATTCATAGAACGCATCACTGTAGACCCACTGTTATTAACTGTGCACTTCCACATCTACCACTACATTCCTGTCAAAGTCGTCTGATGTATTCCATGGCGGGTGGAAGGATCAGCAGTGCTTGATTCCCAAATCATCGGACATAGCATTTATCTCAGATTCATGCTGCATTTCCGCCCATCAAGCTGTACGTATCGTCTCACGATTCCCGGGCCAGGGAGCCAGGGGACACTCTCAAATGACCTTCGATGCTGGGGACAAAAAAAAACCATCAACCAAAAATGCATTTGCACATCCAATGGCCCTGCCCGGAACGTACAAAAAAAGGAAGAGACTCAATACCCGCAGCAGGGTCAATTGAGCCCAGGTTGATCGATCAAAACGAGAGTGAAGGGGGTCGGCCATGACTCGCAACGTGCTTATCATTGTGCGTGTTTCTGTTTCAATTTGGTACAGTCTCCAATGTATCGGGCCAAGCATGCATGTGGACGAGTGGAACGCTGCAAGGTACCTGACGAGATTCCAAGGAAGCAATGCAATAGCGGTTCGGACGGTGAGGGGATCCCGCTGATTCGCGGACTCGAGCAGCGCGACCAAATACCCCGAAAGCAATGGACAGGTGGGGTTGTCGCTTGCCTGCTGACAACCAAGGTGACAGATCCGGAGACGGACCGGCATGAGGCTGTCGTCGATGCTTCCCCGCAAAAATGGTAATTTAGATGAACCGAAAGTCAAAAGGAGGAAGTGGTCCCGAGCCAATGCTCCGCCACCACGGGATGGTCCACACCCACCACCGGCCACTACACGTATTTAGAGGAAAGGACGCTCACCTGACAGCTTTGCTTAACAGGGGAACTATTTTACATTAGAGAGGCTATTGCCTAGCGTTCCATTCGTCCCCCCCAGATCACTACCGAAGGGCTTCCCATTCGTTTGAAGCCGGCACTGTTGCATTCTCCCGCCCACTAGGCGCTTAACCTCTATCCCGTCCGACAAGGGGCTCGGAGCCGGCTTCCCCAGAATTCTAGGGGAACACTTGTATAAGACGTCAAGTGCTTGTACAGTCTGATCCTTGGTAATAGACCGACAACTGACTATCTTTGCTCTATCCATCACCATGCACAAAGGCCTCCTTCTTGCCGCCGCCTTCAGTGGCTTTGCGGCCGCAGACGAGACATGGACCATCAACGCCAGCTCCAACTGGGGAACATGGGAGGGCTGGGGTGTATCTCTGGCTTGGTGGGCAAAGGCCTTTGGCAACCGGGACGACCTGGCCGACATCCTGTTCAGCCTGGACAACACTACCTTCAGCTCGAAAAGCGTGCCTGGGCTGGGCTTCAACATTGCCAGGTACAATGCCGGAGCCTGCAGCAGCAATACGTACAACGGGACTAAAATGTCTGTGCCATCCACCATGAAGAAGTCACGTCAGATCGACGGGTTCTGGTGGGACTGGGCATCCAAAGATCCGAGTTCATCTAGCTGGGTAAGGATTTCCTGTCTTCTTTTCATTTTGTCCACATGAGTTTTGAACATTATGGAGAGTACACTCAACCCTGTTGCCAAGACGATGGTCTCGCGACGACTAGACCATAGGAGGATAGAGCACCCGTCTTACATGATCGATTTGAAGAGAACGAGCCAATGGCATTGGGGATTTTTTGCGTCGGACTATTGCTAACTCAAGTCGACTATGTAGCACTGGGACGTCGATGCAAACCAAAGGACTGCTCTCACCAAGGCCAAGGCCAACGGAGCCAACCGCTTCGAGCTCTTCAGCAACGCTCCCATGTGGTGGCAACTGTACAACAAGAATCCTGCCGGAAGCGACGATGGATCCTCAGACAACTTGCAGACCTGGAATCAGGGCGACCACGCGCTCTACCTCGCCCAGGTCGCCGCACGAGCCAAGAGCAGCTGGGGCATCAACTTCGAGAGCGTCGAGCCCTTCAACGAGCCCATCTCAACCTGGTGGAACGGCAAGACGGGCACCCAAGAGGGTTGCCACTTCAGCGTTGCCGCCCAGGCCGCTGTCATCCCGCTGATGCGCTCGAACCTCGACTCCGTCGGGCTGTCATCCGCATTAGTGTCAGCTTCGGACGAGAACAGCTACGACGGAGCCGTCTCGACCTTCAAGGGCCTGGGCTCGGCCGCCGTCGGCAAGATCGGCCGCGTCAACGTCCACGGCTACCAGAAGGGCAGCGGAGACCGCAGCGGGCTCTACACCCTGGCCACGAACGCAGGCAAGAAGATCTGGAACAGCGAGTACGGCGAGAACGACGCGACCGGCAAGTCGCTGGTCTCGAATCTCATCCTCGACTTCCGCTGGCTGCACCCCACCGCGTGGATCTACTGGCAGGCGATCGATGGTGGAGGCTGGGGCCTCATCAACGGCGACAACGACGCCGTCACGCTCAGCAACGTGGAGCAGAAGTACTACGCTCTCGCGCAGTTCTCGCGTCACATCCGCGATGGCATGCGTATCCTCGACGGTGGCTCCGACCACGTCGTCGCGGCGTACGATGCCGCCAAGTCGAAGCTCGTCATCGTGGCGGCGAACTGGGGCGCGGCCCAGTACATCAACTTCGACCTGTCTAAGTTCTCTACTGCTGGGACGGACGGCCAGACCATCCCGAGGTGGTCGACTGTGGTCGCCAGTGGTGGTGCCCAGTACCAATCTGCTCCGGCCGACACCAAGCAGAGTGGTACCAAGTTTTGGTCGTATTTCAATACGAACCAGGTTCAGACCTTCGAGATCTCGAACGTCAAGATCTGAGGGAACGTTTCTTTTGGAACATGCCTGTTCTTTTCATGTATATACACCAGTGCATCAGTATCTGTCGGTAGCTCGCTTCTTTTTGTCGAGTTGGCGAGACCTATCTATACCGGTGTTTTCAGATAGTTGGACGCGCAACATTCTTCCTTACGCCAACACCGTACGTGTGAATTGTGGTTGTGAGGAGAGCTAGCCTACTCGCCGCTGCCTATCTGTGCATCGTTGTTGTCATAATAAAACTCCGAGACGCGGGGGTCATTTTCTTCAGGTGAACCACGAACGCCATACTTGCATTGCCACTCCAAATCGACAAACTCCATCGCCCCAGAATCCCCCAGCCTCTTTGCGTCCCACATCACATATCCCCAGCGATACAGTGCCTGGGGAACATATGCGCCGATCAAGTTGCTATATCGGCCACCCCAAAAAGCAATCCACGCCGAGGGAGCAGAGAACAAATCATCTCGGTCAAATCGGACCTCTTGTCGTCTGTCCTGCTTCGTCATGCTCGGATTAGGCCTCGTAGTGCCTTTCATACTGTGGCCACCCACCATGCCCAACTGAAAAATCGTACTTAGCATCAACCTCATCAGAACAAGGGTGGTGATGGATTCACTGGCGCCATTGATGTTTTCTTTTTTTTTTTGGGGGGGGGGGGGGGCCGGGGGGCGGGGGCGCAGTGAATGAAAGGATAACGGGAGAAGGAACCGCATTGAGACCGAAGGGATAGTAGTTACTTACCAGCGCCATCGATCCAATCATCCTCATGCACCAACTTGCCATCATAGATGCCACTATCGACGACCTCAGCCGCGTCTTCGCTAGTTTCGGCCTCAAGCGAGTCCCGCAGGGCAAGAAGCCCTAGCGAGAGCATGGTAGCGAGAACTTGCTCATTTATGCCAACTGGGAAGGTTAGAGAGGACTCTTGCACAGAAAGCGAGATTTGATGAATGTTCTCACAATCGTCACTGTATACCTTCACTATGGATCCATGAAGCGGTATATAGTTGTACCTTGGGTTCTCCACCTGATTCAGCTCCCACGCGCATTCGACGAAGATGCTTGAGTATCTCTCCTTGGCGAACTCATGCACACACAGTATTTCTTCTGCTTGCCAAGGCCCAAAGTCATCCAAGACTCCCAACATCCATTGGGGCTGACGAATACCCATGTTGCAAAGAATCTGCAGCCGGTACATGGCGCGCTGTATGCGGGCCTTCTCTGTCCACGTGAGCGGAGCTGCGTCCGTAGACGAGGATATCGCGCCCAGGGCCCAGCGGACATAACGCTCAGTCAAGGGCTCGACTACACGAAGGTGAAAACAAGCCATCTTGGAAGCCACTGCCATGGACAAGTCGTCGGCCGCAGAGCCCGCGGGGTCGATAAGTAGTCTTTCGTGGTAGTCCTCAAAGGAGAACCGCGCAGCCGCAGCCGCAGCATCCACTTCTGGAAACCATGGGTCAGAGCGACAGGCGGCGTAGGCGTCCTGAAAGATTCCGCCGAGAGTACGCTTCAAGGATTTATTGAGGACTAATAGTTTATTACGGAGAAAGACATGATAGAAACGGGGCGAATTGTTTATCAGAGCGCGAAGTGAGGTCAGGGTTGACTCGGCTAAGATTGCAATCTGAATCTCCACGGGGAGGCCTTCGAGTGAGGACAGGACAGCTTCAGTCGCTCCCGTTGCTGGAATTGTTCGTTCAGGTAGAGGGAGGTGCATTTTTGCCATATCATCTGGCTTGATCGACGAAGGTAGGTAGTCTCTCACGGCTGATGCAGCATGCAAACCGCCCAGGCCAAAATGGAAAACCTCTCATTGTTTGCGAGACACGAACTCAAAATATGATGACAACATCTGATGGCATTCGATAGACTTTATCAGGATAGCTGACCGGTTCCGAGTGACTCAGGATGTGGTCTGTCGCAACGGCTCAATGCTTGGACAGCTGCCTAAAGTAGCGTCGGCATTTCTAAACCTTGGTTGTGTGACTTGTGTCTATACATGAGCACGGCTAGCTGTTGGACTGGATCTTCTTTCCTCTGACTAGAGCTCCGAGTAAGATCATGAGACTCTGAGATTGTAATACAAGTGCGTACTGCTGAAAGCACTCATTATAGCTGAATATTGGGAGTCGCCTTGCAATTTAGACCACATTATCTCAGTTCAAGCCACATGCATCCTGAATGTTCTAGTTAGCATAGCCCTAAGTTGTCTGACCCGAGATACGGTAGTCAATTGCTGCCACCAATTAAAGCGGAGGCGGCCGCTAGCCCGCCGGCCTAGAATCCCTCCGGATCCTTCTAGGTTAACGCATATGGCTCTCGTCAGCCACTGTTTTGAGCTTAATCCGACCACATCTTGTCACACCGTCCCACTCAACGCCGAGCCAGGAGACGGTCCACTCAAGTCAGCCACGACCAAGAAAGCGCCATGGACCCCGAAGACCATAGCGGAGCAGGGCTTCCTATTCCTCCGAGCCGGCTCGATGGTCCCGACAGCAGTGCAACAGCCACCGCGGGAAAGAAGAGACCAGTGCGGCGCGTTCCTGAGAAGAGGCGTCAGCAGAACATACAGGCTCAGAAGAAGTACAGTAAGTTCCCAAAACCCTTGTTTCGGTCAAGCTGCATGACAGAAATGCATATACCCTGGTACAAGTCTGAATTATAATCACAGGAGAGAAACTCAAGAAGCGCCTTGATAATCTCGAGACTATTGCAGCCGCTGTCCGCGACAATGTGGCAGTAAGCTCGGCAACCACGCCCTCGGCGGATACGAGTCTGGCCCTTGTGCCTCAAAGTAGCCCGTCAAATAGCACGAGCTTCCACCAGACTTGTCCCCATCGTGGCTCCCAACAGGGCCATGACTCCGATTCCCTCGATTTCTTCGTTGACGTCTTTGGGCCCACCGCCTCGTCTTCCTCACCTTCAGTCTCTTCAGATACCACTCTCTGGGACCCGACCATGTCTGTAGATCTCTCTCACCTGATCAACAAGGACACCAATTCCAGGTCTAATTACTGGGTCGGCATGATCCACTGTGGCTGCGTCAGACCACATTTTCAAGTGAGCTCCGAGACCGCGACGGACTGGAATGACATGAAGGTATTGAGCATCGGGCCAAGCTTCTGCACACCCGACCCTTATATGAATACCCTCCGGATGGAGCGCATCTGCATCCTCGAGGCCATCATGTCCAATTGCCACCAAATCGGGATCACAGAGGAAATGTTCTGCGGCGTGGATGCCATCTCCCCGTTCTTCCGCCCTGCTGGCAACAAGGCACTCGACGGCCCAGGGTCTGACAGCACGGTCATGACTGTCCAGAGCATCTTCAAGACCCTCAAGCCGGACGTCAGGCCGATCAAGGAGCAGGTCACCATGATGCACCGACCCGTCATTGATGTCCTCCCGTTTCCGACGTTCCGCAGGAACCTCATATACAGTGGCGCTGCCGTCCGCGAGGACGAGCTCTACTTTGACGTGCTCGATGGGCTGGTTTGTTGGGGAAGGTCAGGGGTCGGGAAGAAGGATAGAGACGCCTCGACAGGCCATGTCTCAACTGGCACGCCGTGGGATAGTAGGAGTTGGGAAGCGAGGCCGTGGTTCCTGCAGAAATACTGGACTCTGCTTGGTGGCGAAGATGGAGAGCTGGTTCGACAGAGCGAGTGGTGGCGAAACATGAGAGGAGATGACGATCCACAGCCCGAAAGCTAGAGTCAATGTCCTCATGGACAGGATCTGACTTACAGGCGTTTATGATCAAATATTGCTGAGGTATTAATATGATTCAAGCAGTGACAGTACTATCTATATCCTGACTGTCACAAACATCTATCCCACATTGCCGTTGTCAATCAATGCCTGCACATTCACTTGTGCTTGATGATCCTATTCATTGACTGCTCGATAGGTCTCAGACTCAACAACAAATTGATAGCAATAATAGCTATAGTAACCTATCATCTCAAGAACAACACTCCCTATATTGCGCCACATGCAGCATTGGCGCAAATAACCAAAGTGAGAGAATAGCACTATAGGGGATCCCAAGTAATGTAAGCAAGTTCCCAAATTTTCACCAACTGATTCACTGACTGAGCTCAAGAGGCTTTATTCACATAGTGCTCTGCGTATACAGCTTGCCTATATATGTACTTGAATTATGCGTCGTCATTCGAAAGAGAGAGCGGTTGAACACTTCACCCAGAACAGTACCTGGGTACCTTCATTGAAACGGGAGTGTGCTCAATGCAGATAGCTTTATACGACGCGTCTAATACCTGGTTTTCCACGACTTTCGAGATCATTGTATCTGCACCCTTTTTTTTTTAGACGGAGTGTTCACATGTGTTCCAATGTAACCGGGACTCATACCCTATACAGGTCACCTGTCTATGCTGATTCACTACCAGTCTGCAATGGACTAAGTAAATAACCGCTTCATATTTGAGTAATACTTAAACAAAAAAAAGCCTTGAGCTTTCTCAGAGATTCTTCTCTGACTGATCACTACTGTACTCCTCAACAGACTGACAACAATCATTGCCCATCTGCCAGACATACAAGAGCAGAACAAAACACAACACGACATTGGTCTTTCTTTTGAGTCATCAACTGACCAAGACCCTCACCATGCAAGCCCCTATCACCGCCATTCTCGCAGCATTTCTGCTGCTCCATGGCGTCTTCGGATCGTTCCTCAACGTTAGGAACAAGTGCGGCTTCCCTGTCTACTGCTCGGCTGCCCGGAGTGATCCTCCTATCGGTAAGGTCACCGGCCTAGAGAGTTCCGTAACAATCTTGCTGACCTCTCCAAGGAACCTTTACTCCGATCCACAAGGTCGCTGCCGGAGCAACTTGGAGGTCCCCCCTGGAGGCCATGCCGGTAAGATGCGAACTTCTTGGTTGATACAATCGGAATGGCCGTTTTGACAAGACCATTGATGCTGGACCGGGTCGCTGATGCACTTCTGCAGAACAGCATCGGCGCCGTCATGAAATGCTCCCCAGACGCCAAGGTCCCCGACAGCAACCAGTACCAGTTGGAGTTGACCGTCCACGGAGACTCCGGCCAGTCTTGGCTCGACCTGTCGACCGTCAATGGACAGCCCTTCACCCCCTACCAGCGTGCCGCCTACTTTCCCTCCATGGGATCAAAGTGCACCAAGCTGCAGTGCGCTCCAGGAGACCACTCATGCGAGTGGTGTCCGAGCGTCGGACAAACGACCTGCACCCCACCCCGCTACGTCGTCTGCGACACCACTTCGGCGGACGCTTGGATGTATCTCTGTGGCTACAATCGGAGGGATGTTGTGGATGAAATTGAAGAGGATGGTTGTTGAGGGCAGGTGTATGATTCTTCACTTGGCATGGATGGTGGCATGAGGTCGTAGGGGGTCAACTTGCCGTCTGACTACCCGACGAGCGACCATGGTGGATGCACACTATAGATATGTCTATAGTCGGGAATGGCAGTCCCCCATGTCCTTACCGCCTGACATTGTTCTGTGAAAGAAATGATTCATTTAACTGCACTATTTATGCCTGAAATATAGTGAAAATTGACACCTCGAAGCTATCTCAACGTCAGCGCAGTAACTACACATCCGGTAACTCCACTCACGCTACAGGTGGCCGTGGGCGCACCCAGTGATCTCACCGGAACTTTCACGCCCGCCAAAACATAGCTGAGTATGTACGGTCTTTGTACCAAAACAAATAAAGCTTCAACCAGAATACTAGAGAAACCTTGTGCTCGTACACACTTCGCATGTTCATTTTGCCATCACTGCCAAATGAATCGAAAGACTCCGACATGGCGATACTGTTGCCGAAGTACTAGCAGTGGAGGAATCCCCCAAGACGTGTTCTACATCTTTACCCGGGATTTGATTGAGTTCAAGAACCCAAGATTAAAGCTGACCGCAGCTAAAGTTTGAAGAGGGATGCACCTGACGGCTATACAATCCCCACCATAGGAATAGACGATCTACGAACAAGATTCCCGGCGGTTCCGCTTAGATGAGTAAACGAAATTCTCAAGTACAGCTCCTCTGGACCTTCGTGGATCTTGTGACGCAACCCCTTTTCCGTCAGGAGTGGCAAAGTCATGTCAGCTGGTGCAACTGCGCTGAAGTTTGGGGTGTTCTTTCGCCCAGGGATCATGGAGCTTAATATACGATAAAGCTTGTGTTTCGTGGAATTGTGCTAATACGTGTCTGCCGAAGAAACGTGCAGCTGCCCCTTTCATAACAATTGCTTGGCATAGCATTTGCACATGCCTCGGGATTTTCACGCATCATCCGAACAGGCCTGTGAACTCAAATGGCTCTACTAGAGATTGTATTTCACTGTGTCTGCACTACTGCAAGCTTTGTTATTTGGTCAAGCATAAAACCTTATTTAATGAATACGGAAAGCATCAAAAAAATGCGACCTTCATCATATGGCAGCTGAACTTGGCTGAATAAAGTGACCGAAGATCTATATATGCATCGATGTGATCATGCTGAGGCCCATATTTGAGAGCGGAGCGCGTACTTGTAGATGACAGTTGTCTCTGCAAGACCAACAAATACTCCTTGCGGAAAGCTGATGGTTTCCAGATCACGGCTCGTGTTCATATCTCTTCGATCCCTAGTGATCTGATTCTTTCGACATTACCGCTACTCTTCTGCATTCAAGATGGCGCTCATTGATCTTGTTGCATCCGCTCTGTTAATCAGCAATTTCGCCCATCATCATGTGTGGGCTGCAGCAGCGTTGCCAGGTCATTCCACAACGAAATCGAATCTCGAGTCAACAATTCCAGATGTCATCGCCATCGATGCTGAGCTGAGTCTGAGAGACGCAGCCTTGCGGAGTGATGGAAACCCCGGCAGTTCCGACCACACCGGCAGATCTCCCACGAAGAGGGCCGACCCCAATCAGTGGTCTGACTGGCTTGGCGAGCAGACATGCACGCCAATTTCCAAGACTCAGCCAACATCCCTTGACCAGCTCGTGTCCATCATCAATGACGCTGGGAGCAAGAAGCAGCGTGTGCGGGCAGTCGGCTCCGGGCACTCTACGTCCGACATCACTCGCACCGATGGCGCTGTCTTGGTTGACCCACACCAGATGGGCGCTCTCATGAACATTGATACCGCGACTCTCACGCAGAGCGTCAGCGGTACGAGTCTCATTCGAGTTCAGAGCGGGATCCTCATCAAAGACCTCAACCAGCAGCTCGACAGTCGCGGCCTTGCGTTGGTGCATATGCCCGCCTACGACGGGCAGACCATATCTGGGGCCATGAGCACCGGCACCCATGGTTCTGGTGCTCAGTGGGGACCCATGGTCAGCATGGTGCGATCTATCGTGATGGTTGTCGAGAATGGGACAGTGTTCCAAGTTGAGCCGGCCAGCGGCGCCATTACCGACCCGTCCAAGTTTCCGGGCACGTTACCCGAGGCCCCCGGTGTGCCTGTGGTTCTTCTCCAAAACGACGACTGGTTTCACGCTGCACAAGTCTCCATGGGCTGTCTAGGCGTCATTTACTCGTACACAATCGAAGTGACAGCTGCTTTCCATGTGTCAGAGAACCGAACAGCAGTTCGGTGGGAAGACATCAAAGGTCAATTTGCACCCGAAGCGTTCAACTCATTGCCGGCTCCCTTGGCGGACTGGGACCACTTCGAATTGGTCGTCAGTCCATATTTGAGCGACGATGATCATAAGCACCCTTGCATATGGATCGAACGCGACCGCGTCGGCACCACGCCGAAACGTGGCGCACGACAGGACTTTTGGGGTCGCATATTGGAGGACGTTGGGATACTCTTCACCGGCGTACTGGACGACATCCTCAACCTCTTCCCGCGGCTGGCCCCTTCCTCGATCAACACGGCGATGGAGTCGCTGACGACCGACGACGCGCCGTACATCGATAGCAGCTACGTCGTCTTCAAGGTGCTGGACTCGGAGCTCGAGCTGAAGGCGCACGCCATCGAGCTCCACTTCGAGGCCAAGGACCTCGTCGCAACGATCGACAAGCTGATGGCCACCTTCCAGACGATCGCGGATCAGAAGAACCTTTACGTCGCTGGGCCAGTCGGGATCCGGTTCGTCGCAGCCTCGGATGCGCTGCTCGCACCGCAGACAGGTCGGCTAACGGCCACCGCAGAGATGTCAAATATCGTGGGCATCAAGAAGGGTGAGGAGTTGCTCCAGGAGATGAAGAGCGCCATGTCCTCGGCAGATAGGTCTGTCAGAGTGCATTGGGGATTGGACCTGGACACCGTGACCGCACAGGATGCGCGTGACTGGTATGGAGACAACTTGGACAAGTGGTTAAGTGTTTACCGGCAAGCCAATGCCAACGGGATGTTCAATAATAAGTTTACGGATAGGATGGGTATCACGGTCTCCTGACGTCTTGGTTGATAATGTGCTTGCAGCTGGGTTGGGGACTTTACGTAGTAATCAATGTATGGGAAATATGAGAAAATAATTATTCTAGCTCACGACAACTCGTTGAAGCAAACGGGTCTAGGCGACAGTGTCTTTCAACTTAGTCCATGGCTATCTTGGTCCAAAGTGTCGAAATTGAGCTTATCGTGACACGAAAGCAGTCGGCTAGAGATTGGTCTACGGCACCGCATGCAAGCGGGTTGAATGTCAAGGATATTGAACTGGCACAGCTGGACGAGCAAGAACATGCAATTTTGGCGCTTGCTGTACGACTGGATTGTGATGAACCAGTCGCAAAGCTTGACATTACACAATGTTTGAGAATTGTGGGAGAGCGTCTGATAATGTGACGTGGTTTTGCATGATGGGCTGGCATTCGGAACCTTCAGGGTTGGCGTGGCTGCTACGCTAAGTGTACCGTGGTCTGTGGAGTATACTTTGAATATGAAAGGCTTCCGGAGATTGGTGCTTGTGGTTTATGAGCAGTAGAAGGGTTGATTTGAGAGGCACCAAGCGATAGGCTTTGTTTTGGTTTGCCTTATGTGGATCAAACAAGTCTAGGGAACCCTGGAGTTCTCACCAACGCGGACAGGTCAAATGCTGCGCGCGCAAATGTTGGGCCAAGGTTGCATTGAAATGTGCATGTGGCACGCTAGACAATCGTGGCCAGTAACCATTTCCAGGACACGCTGCCGCTAGCTGTGCCTCATTCCTTTGAAGACCTGCTTGAATACTCGCAGCCTCAGATCCGAGCTGAGAGGCCTTGTCCTCATACATCCTTCTTCCCAACATCGCATTTATCCCTACCAACACCACACCTCTCTTTGCCAAGGCTCCTGCGCCAGCAGAACACCATGGCAAACAGCGGCGACTCCGAGCCAGAGATCCCTTCCTTTGAGGCACTCCTTCACAGAGCCAGAAATGGAAGCGGTCCCCGGCCGGAGAATACCACTCATGTCAGACGCCTCTACTGGACCCTGCAAGGACCCTTATCAGAAGCCATAGCAATCATGGATACCAAACTGAATCCAGATGCTCCTAAAGAACCTTACTGTCAGACTTTGGACCCTGTGACCTGGCATAGCATCTTGCAAGAGCCACTCACAACACCTGAGGTCTCGTCTATATCTATCGTCGTTGACGACTTGGAGCAATATGAAGTCAACTGGCTCGATGGTCACGAGCCTCACGCCGACCTGGATAGCGACAACTGTGAATTTGGACAACTTGATGGAGGAGGATCAGAGCAAGAATTATTGAGATGTTGCGGAACAGATCGGCCCAGGGAAATCCCTCCGTTGTTGGTCAGAGCCTCGCAGAAGCCGTTTGTTACAGTTCATGATTATGTTTCAGCAGTTCATCCCTGGCTACTTAGTCTTCGAGACAAGATTCTCTGGGCTTTGGGCGAAGTCAGTGAGGATAAGCCATTGCCAGCCGGGACAAAGTTGTGTGTTGACACAGCTTGCCCGCATAGTTTGATGATCACGGAAGAAGACGAATGGGTCTCACTCGGGAGGAGGTACTACCGTAATGCAGGTATAATCGGCAACATTACGTCTTAGTCAAGACTCACCCCTTTCAATACAAATTTATCAAATCCCTCAAGTTGATTGCATCTCAAACAGGCTAAAGGGATTTACGTTCGCTTTGATCTAGCTCCGTACCTTCTCGCAGTGTCTAGGCTCTAGGCAAGTACTTGAGAAGCTCTGTCTGAGAGAGTTATACGGTCTCATCTGATCCTTGAGGTTCTGGATCCCGCACTACTCAATGCCAGCGTGGTTCTCAATCAGTTTCGAGCGCATTCTATACTTGCTGCAGTGAAGTGACTGACAAGGCAAGGATTTGCGGAAATGTTGGCTCAGGGCTGTGACCAGGGCCGGGTGAAAGGCACGCGTGTTGAAATGTTGTTCAGAAAACCCTAGTTACCGATGAGCACTTAGTTCGACAAAGGATGGTCAGGTGGATTTTCCTCGCAACTTTGACCTCTTGTGTCTGCGTTGTCTGTCTTCCGTCGAGGTCAATATCAGAACTACAATCTCTTTTTACTTTTATACTTGCTGTTATCGATAAGCAGGCGACAAGGATCTCACCGTCGAAAGTACCTAGGTACCCAGGTGCTTGAACACTGCTTGAGTCCAGGGCGTCGCCAGTCAGGGTGTTTGTAGAATGATGGAAGGCCTGAATGGTTCCCAGATTAGCCATCATATCAGATGTATACCGACATCATCTGATTCGAATAATGAAGGCTAATGGAATAGCTGCTAGAATTGGGCGAAATCCAAAATTTGCTGAGAACTGGGCATAAAGCTGAACAAGATAACGGGTACGTGCCCCGGGCCAAATGCCCATTCACTATTGACCGCAAAATTACGTAGCTCCGTTATGTGGTTCGGTGAGTTCCTCGTTGCAATTTGTTCCCGACGGTGTCTTTGTGTCGCATATGTGCATGAAATTCTTCGGATTGATCGACGAAAGAGAATTCTCCCGGCCCGACTTGTCAGCTTCAACCTGGGGTATACTCCATTGCATCTGCAAGATTTTGGGCACCACTCATTCCAGTACTGGTTGGATATGATAAGAAACAACCAAGTTCTGCACGTTCCGTCACAAAATGGATGTTCATCCGAAGAGACCGCGGTAACAAGGGTGACTGATTCAAGGACACCCCTCACCTCGGGTCACGGATGGTGGGGCTTAATGCTACGCATATCCACGCGGCTCACCGCATACGGATGCACGTGAGGGGTTGTTCCGCGGGCTGGGCAGGGGACTTAGGCCAGCCTAGGTATAGGTAGTGTAGGTTTAATGATAGCTCGGCCGTAAACAAGGGCCCGTTTGCCAGCTGCCCTTGTGCAGCCCATGTGCCCCGGATGCTGGGATGTGGCTGTTGGAGCTAGCCATCTGAATCTGGGCGTCGGACGCACCTGGGAAATCCTTCCTCCGCTTAAAACGAGACGCGGTTTCGAGTCCCGCGGCTGTTGCAGGCAACCGCGCGACCCCGTGTAGCATCACAATAGTTAATTCAGTCACCGGGACCCACATCTGCCGTCCTCCTGCCCGAGGACACTAGGCTCATAAATCCCTCGCTTCTCGTGAACAGGCGTTACGACTTGGTTTTTTTTATTTGTTGACTTACCGACGTGACATTGCAAATATGAACGGCAAGCTAGATACGTATAGAGCCGCCGTGGTGACGGTAAGTGAGAGTCCTGACTGCATGCGTGCACGTGGAATGCCCATGCAGTGTCTTGAGTCCAATAGCTATGCCCTCATAACTTCATGGACGATGAGCTGATATATTGTCTCAGGAGGTGGGCACGCCCCCCAAGATCGAGATACAAACCCTACCGAAGCCAAAGCCCGGACCCAACGATGTTCTCGTACGGCTGAACCTCACCTCGCTCTGCGGTACGGACTGCACCCAAGCCGCAGGCCACCTCGGGCCCACGAAGTCCGTCCTGGGCCACGAGGGCATCGGCCGCGTGGAGCTCCTGGGGAGCAACGTATCGTCTTACGACCCGTCGATCCAGGTAGGCCAGCGGGTGGGCGTCGCGTGGACGCGGGATTTCTGCGGCAGCTGTGCGTTCTGCACCAACCTCGGGCAGGACGGCGAGACGCGGTGCGCCACGAAGCCGCACTCCGGCACTGCTGTTGACGGCACGTTCGCGCAGTACACGCTCGTCCCCGCGCGGTATCTGCTGAGGATCCCCGACGAGCAGTTTGGCGATGTGGCGGATGAGACTGTCGCGCCTGTGCTGTGCGGGGGTGTCACGGCTTACAAGGCCATCAAGTCTATCCCTGGCTTGACCCCGGGCCAATGGATCGTGGTGAGCGGTGGGGGCGGTGGTGTTGGTGCGTTCGCTGTGTCGTTTGGCAAGGCGATGGGCTACCGCGTCATTGCGACTGATGCAGGTGCTGGAAAGGGGAGCTACGCCCTGGAAGAGGGTGCCGAGCACTACATAGATATCACCTCGGCAGAGGTCTCGGCTACCGGGGTGGGTGAGGCGGTAAAATCGTTGACCGGGGGCTTGGGAGCAAGCGCGGTAATCGTGTGCGCAGGCGCGCCCGCAGCGTACCAGTCCGCTCTGGATATGTTGGCGCCTTTTGGGACGTTGATGTGCGTTGGAATCCCGCCTCCCAACGGAGTCTTTTCGATACATCCCTTGATGTTCATCGGTGCGGGGTGGCGGATCATGGGTTCTGCAGTCGGCACACGACGGGACACGCTGGAGGCGTTAGATTTTATCAAGAGGGGTCTGGTCAAGCCAAAGGTCCAATGGGCCGAGCTGGAACGACTTTCCGAGCTTATGGACGACGTTAGCAAGGGCAAGGTAGGTCGTCTCCCAGAGATGATACATAGTGACCGGGGTGAGCGATATATTAACAAGGTTTATTTAGGTCCAAGGGAAGTATGTGATAAATCTAGACAAGGCTTAGGCTTGGGACGCCGTTGTCTTTACTGCCCGCTGGAATATGATGCGCCTCCAAACGAAATACGAGGAAGCCCTCTCGCTCCAAACCGCGAAGACTTTCAGATGCCTGGCGGAGGCTGTATACGCGGTCAAGACCCAGCTGGAATAGCATCTGTATTACAAATCCAGGTCATCAATTTTGTGGATGATGGCCCTTGGAACAGTGTAGCATTCCAACTCATGTGTAGGGCGAAGTACTCAAGACTACATGTATGGCTTGTGATCGATACCTTTTCATCTCGACGAACAGCCCCATCTTGTTATGATGCCTCTATACTAATACGCTAGTCCGACTGTCGCCTTTCTGGTGGCTAAGTCTCCCCAGTCACCATCCTCCCTTCATGATCCTCAGCATTCTTGCATTCTTCTGGTGAGCGTTTAGACCCACCTCGCAACGCAAAGGTATGCCTCGCTCCTTGGAGACAGCATCGTGCCAGGCGTCAATGGCCTCCTCCTCCGGCTCCACGCCCCGGATGCTCATCTTCGCGGTAGTAGGGTCGGTCCTCCGCTGTGAGACATGAACGTTGAAGTCAATGTCCAACCAGGCCCAGCGCTCCAAATCCCACGTGTCATCGTAGTATAGCCACAGGCGTTGATTCAACACAAGACGCCTAATTTTCTTCATGCGGCTGACTGCTTTCGAGACAGTTGTCGCCAGCGTAACGGCGTTCTCCAGGTAATCATCTTGAAAAAACGTTGTTGCAGTACCTCCGAGAGTCGAAGACCGAATTTCGAGCGTGTGCAGGTTGGGCCATTCTATATGACTGGAAATGTCAAAGAACATGTCCGCCGCCAAGTCCTGGACCTTGAACACCTTCAGGTTCCTACTGATGTTGACGAATGATGTCACCATGTAACGGTATGAGATCCAGTGGCTCTCTTGGTGGAGCATGCTCGACGGGTAGAGGGCGTCGAGCTCTTCGAGCTTCGTCTTTCTGAGTGACTTCTGCAACGCTCGCATGAAGGCTGGGACCGTTAGCTTTGTTCACGAGAAATACCACAGGATGGAGCGGGAGACTCACAAGTGTTGTACTCCGCCTCGTCGCTGTCTTCCGAGATCAAGCCGAGATCAATCGTCTTCAGCTCCTGGGAGCAGAATTGCACCATCTCCGCAAACATGGTTGAGGGCCACAGTTGCTTCTCGAGCGCCAAAACCATGTGCTTGACTCGGCACTGTGAAGGATGCTGTGCGGTGAGACTCTGCCCCACGAGGTCGGCATCCGGCAGAGTGTTGACGGAAGATTGAGGGCCGTCCCAGCCGACGAAGGTGAGAGTAAGCGGCGGATAGAGGTGTCCTCGGTCAGTACTGCCCAGGCACGTGAAGAAATCGCAGATTCCCATGGAAGTTGAATATGCATTTGCTGACTCGTCAACTTGCTGCAGGGTATCCGCGCTGGATGGTCCAAGGAATGTGATATTGGACAAGATGCTGGATCGGCGGCTCTCTCCCAAGATATGGCGAAGCATGGCGATGTCGTCTTCAGTGGGCCGCACCACGATGTCGGCAAAGGTGATAGGCTCAACCGCGCGTTGCCATCCTCTGCAGACTAACGCAAGATCAACGAGCGACTGGCCGGGCAATCGAGAAACGTGACCGAAAATAATGGCCCATATCTCCGCCGGTAGCGTGGTGTGCTGGGCGCCCTGGTGCTGTGGCGTGCCAAGGACTTGAGAGGAAGGTGAGAATTGTTCAGCCATGCTGTCTGAAGGTGTACAAGAACTTATTTATAGAACGGAATGACGAATGTGCAAAGGCGTGGCTCTGCTGTCGGCAGTCCTGAATCTTTGTCGTGGTTCAAGTCGATAATCGATCCATAATACAGACAGGAGGAATATTTATATTTGTGGCTACGGCATATCATGAGGACTTCAGATTTCACTTATTGTCTATTCTAATGGCAATAGTGAACTCAAGGCTGATCGGACAAGTTCACATGTAGTAGTCATTTGTTAATCACAAGAAGAGCTACGAGCCAGGTGAACGAGACGACGTCCCGCGCCGCTACACTAGAGCGTGTTGGTTAACATTTCATAATTGTCCACAACGCTTTTTGACTACCGGTGCAGTCTTATGAAGCTGTGCCGTCACGGTGAAGACAATCAAATTCATCGACCGCACAGAGGTTGCTGGTTTCTATGCGGTAGGAGGGGGTCCGGGGCTACCTAAGAGAGGGAGAGAAAATATAGGACAGAGAGAGATCTGAAGAGGCTGACTCGCCTACAGTATACGTTATAAATACAATCAGGAGGGATCTGTGACTGAAGGAGTGATTGTCTCTTTTCACCACATATCTAGGTATGTTCTAACAAATGAATGCCAATAGATAACACGTAGAATTGAATGTCTTTACGAGAGTCCTGGCCTGTAGTGATATTGTGCTTGATAGTGAAGTACACGGAAGTAGGGTTGTTGAAGACAAATCTAGGTTGCTTTTCGATTGGCGTTGGGGTAAACCTTCAATCAGACCTACAACAGTAAGAAGAGTCAGAATCAGAGTGAAATCGCAAGCAGTCCATGTTTGGGATGCGGTGTGAAAATTTGCCTGCGATGGATGGTCTTGACCAGTTTGCTCATCATGATCTCAAACACTGTCCAGGTTTCCACGAAAGGTCATAGCAGATACTGAGACTGGTGTCACATTTTTCGGCCATCGCATGGTCACTTGAATGTCACCCTGTGGTCTCCAAATTTTGTATCAGATCAGGCAGAGTGTTTGTGTATATGAGCGAGGTACGAAAGACATAAAACAAGCCTTTTTACTGGCGACTAGCAAAATAGATACAGGTAGGTATGACAGTATTCACAATATTGGACGTGGAGACAAGTCCCTATCTTCCTCGGAGGACATGGAACAACTTTGAACTTTCAACAAGCCAAGGGCAAATTTTCATCTTCTTCGCAGCAGCGAGAATCTCCTCTTCGCTCCGCTCGTCACCGGAGGCTTTGGGATAATGGTGCCGTTCGAGTTCGTGGCTGGTGCCGTCGTCGTGTTCGATGCGTCTCCAGGAAATACCTCGCCTTGATCCCACTGCGATGAAAAAGAGGTCGGTTAGCCGTTGGCCTTCAACTTATGAAAAAGGGAGTGAAAGAGTAGGCATTCACTTACATGTTCTACAATGCAGCCGGCCTCCCACCTGAACCTGTCGACAACGGTGCCGATTCCGCTAGCGTTGTAGTTCAGGAAGCCCTGGGGGTCGATATATGTAGTCCGCAGGACTGTGATCTGGGTGCCTGGCCAGACAGGGCCCAAGAAGTCCAAGGCGGCGTTTGGCCCATCGTCGGCGAATGGGTTATGGTTCTGCTAAGAGTCAGCGCATCGCTCTATTAAAGAGGGCAAGATACGAGACACGCACGATATAGGTCGAGGAGATGAACTCGAAAGCGGCGGTCAGGTTCTTCTTTACCAGGAACTCGTCGGCAAATTGGTTGAATCGCTGTTCAGTCTCGGCTGCTGTTGGTGGTGGGCTGATTGCCTTGCACGGGGGAGGCGTGACGACCGACTGTCTTGCTGCGAGGACTTTGGTGGGAGGCTCAGGCAGGGCGGAGACTGGCAAAGCCAGTGCTGCCATAAGAGGAACAACTATAGCGGTCCACATATTCGTTGCTGGTGCGTCGGAGAGTAATGCTGAGAGTTGGTACTGAGTAGAGTTGCTGAGATCAAATCAGTCTTCCATTGAGTGACCACGACGTCCAATATATAAGCACGTACTTTCAACCGATTTCTAGAAGGTGCGCAATATGAGAGTGTTAAGGAGAACAACAATGTTGAAAACACGATTAGAGGAGTAGATTGAGTGGGACCGGGCGCTCGCTTCGGCAGGACCGCGCGCGGGATGAATCAGTGATAGGACCCGCGGTGGTTAGATCTCGACAGGGCTGCCAAGCTCCCCACGCTCGAACAGGGCAAAATCGCATAGTATCTCTTGGCGGCTCGGCGGTTACATGACGGAGAATTGGACTGGGAAAGGGGCGCCTGGGACCTGCTGTGTTTGGCGATCCAAGCACACGTAGAGTCTGGGTCCGGTCCCGGATACTAGCCTCCGCCGATGTTACCCATTATATCGTGTACCGTTCTGCCTCCCTGCTCTTAGCCTATCTCCACATCAGATGACAGCTGCAGAGGAAACAGTGGCCTTGGTGGCTCTCCTCGATCTGGATACGTGCTGCCGTTCTGCTAGCAATTCCCTTGTCTCTATCCCCATAACACGTCAATAGCAGAGGCCCAAGTCCATGGAGCTGATCATCGACTGCCGAAGATAAAGAACATTGCGTCGCTCCGAATCAGAGATTTCCTGTTCCATCCGGTGACAGTCTTCTACACTTGTCGGACGCGACGGTCTGATGCCTCTCGGGAAATGAAACGGGCCAGTAAGGAGCATGGACACCTGGTAGCAAAGCCCGGCTATGACAACACACGACACTTTTTCAACCGTCTGTCAAACCTTTAATCTGTTGCCTCAAGAAACGAAACACGCGAGACGTTGTTCGAGAGCAAGCTTGCGCTGATATTATGGCAAGGTTGGTGGTTGAGGGTCAAGCGCGTTAGCGCAACACGACCTTGAAACGATGAGCCTCACGTACCAACGACAGAGGGTTCATCCCGGCTGGTCTCACCCGAGCCCGCCGATCAATGCTTGTGACCACGGAGGGAGCGCGCGCCTCTCCAGTCACCGTTTGGGACTGAGAGCTTCCACGTCGCCACAAGCACGGATCAAGCTCGACTTGCATGTGGCGCGACCGCAATTGAGTTGGGTCCAACGGCCCCGAGCAATGAAACCAATGGCTTGGTCCTCCGGCTGGGTATCGGTTCCCAGATTTTGGCCCCGAGCGGCGCATCTTTCCGGGACCCGGTTCGAGATCGATGTTTTCGGACACAGACTTCAACATTGCAAACAGTACGGATTGGGATAATGTCACGAATTTGTTCTGTCAAGTTCAACCATGCACATACTTGCTTTCAGCAATCGAAATTCTGTAACCATCCCAGACACTGAGAAAACCACCGAACTTGCTGTGACCAACGAGCCCGGCGAATTTTCATGCTGCCAAAACCGAATTCATCTTGCTCTTCAACCGACCCTAAACTCGAGGATACCCTACCGAATCGAATTAATTTTGCCGGAACCCCAATGCCAGCAAAGCTATTGAAGCATGTAGATGCTCACATCGCATGGTCGCTGCGAATTGCAGCATCATTGGTGCGTCTCTCGAGGCCCCCCTTTACACCCGGAAAGAATGTCATAAACCAAGTGGAGGGTGTTTGTAAGAATGGCTCCTGCCTGGACTGCCCGAAGACGAATACGCGTGTCCAACACTTATCCACAGTTTAGGCTCCCATACTGTTCATTCGAGACAATGGCATTACAATCCAGCTATACCCGGGACCCGAGGAACTCTATATACGAGGAGACAGTGCTGACATCACGTAGGAGAGCTTTAAGGACGTTGCAGTGATGAGCTGCCGCACTGTATCGTACAACGGCTGGGCGATAGCATGGATGGAGCCGCTTCGATCATCCCATAAAAATGGACACTCCATGTCTCAAGACCACCACGATATACCTGAGGCAGCTACTTCCATGGATTCATCGTATACCTGAAATACACCTGTACGGCGTCGAATAGATGATAAAGATTGCTCGTCAAGATTACGAGGGTCTATTATAGTATTTAGAAATGACCCATCATCCACGATAACCCAGGTAAATCGTCTTTGCGAACAAAAATCCGCACCCCATCCGAGATGCATATATATACTTCCCAACTGATAGCTATATTTCTGCAGGGGAGGCAGAGTCAAGAAGCCAGACTCTCCTGTGGTTTTGTACTCGCCCGATGTACCAATATGGCGCTCAACGCCTGTCGCCCTCGAATTAAGAAGGCCAAGAAAATCTAGACTCGAGCATTAGCATCTGGCCAAGCGATGTTAAGGTTTTGACGCAGCTGACATGATCATCAAGAGAAGTCATCCAAGCCCCTCCTTGTCACCCTCATCGTGCTAGTCCTCTGCGCCGGCCTCGGCCTCTGAGGACTCGCCGTGCTGACGAGCTCCATCTCGTTCCCATCGCGGCTCTCGCCTTCGAGCCGGCGGCTCCTCCCCATCTCGCTCCGCGGCGTCAAGATGCTCGACCCCACGGCAAAGCTGCCCCCGCGGGCGGCGCTGCTGCCCTGGCGCGTGGACCTGCTGTCGCCGCCGCCGCCGCCGCCGACGGCGCCGCTGTCGAGGCGCAGGAGCTCGAGCAGGCGCAGGCCCGCGCGGGTGGCCTCCATCTCCTCGCGGAAGATCTTCCACGACGTCGTGAAGTAGATGACGGCGTTCCAGACCCCCTGGAGCGGGAGCACGACGGCGGCGGCGATGTTGAGCCCGTACGACGCCTGGTGCGGGTACACGAGCGTGTAGACCCTGTTGATGGACGAGGGCGTCCACGTCACCAGCACCGAGATGGCAAAGACGAACGACGTGCGCAGGTACGCCAGCTTGACCGGGTCCATGTTGCGCAGCTTGGCGCCGAAGCGCCGCACCCCGCGCGCAATCCGCTGGAAGATGTTCAGCCGCCTGCGCATCTTCACGGCCGGCGCCGCCGGCGCCTGCCTCCGCCTGGCCCCGCTGCAGGGGCTCACGTTGGCGGAGAGGGGCGGCAGGGCCCGCCGCGTTGGAGATGGGTCGCGTTCGTAGTCATCTTTCGATGCCGAGCCGGCGGATATGGTCGAGGTGAACTGCGTGCCGTTGAAGCTCACGTTCTCAAAGTTGTGTGCTTGACCGCGGGCCGACGACTTTGGGAACCCGAACGGACTGCTGTCGTTGCTATTGACAAGCGTCACAGAAGGTGAAATCAAGTCGCCTGTGGTCGGCGAAACCGAGCTTGGCTCTCGTGACCAAGGGTAGTTGTGCGTCTGTATTGGTGAGAACCCGCCGGGCGCGTTGAGGGCAGGAGTGCCGAGTCTCGGTGGTCTTTCTTGTCCAAGTGACGTGTCGACTCGTAAATGTGTTGTGTCGACGGATCCTTCGGACGTGCTGCTGATGTTAATTGTCTCTGATGGCTCGAGGAACGGGCTGGTGTAGGCAGGGGTTGGGCTCGTCGGTATGGTGGCACTGGTGACTTGCACTTCGGTTGTGACGGTGCCGTAGAAGCCCGGTCCGGCGTGAGATGTGAGATTCTGGTGAGACAATGATGTCGTTAGCCACCACTCGCTCGCCCTCGGCTGCCCGCCATGCAATGGGCTGAAACGAAACGCCAACTTTGTCTCATCCCGGCGTCTCCGGATGCAGGAGGTCGACAAGATGCGCAAGTTGTCAAACTGATCGTGTCCACCCCGGGCTGGCTTGACTTGCTGCGTATCTCAACCTTTGGGCCCTTGTGGGGTCATGAACTATCATGTTTCCCGTCGGATGACAGGCACGGCCCGGGGGCACCCCATAAGGAAAGGCTGTTGGGATGCAAACACGCACAAAGTGGAGGGCGTTTGAGATGACAGGCCGGATTTCGGCAGCTGTGAGTGACGATACGCGAGGGTGCCGGGGTAACACACCTTTTCCGCCGAATCCCTAACAACAGAGGAGTCGCAGGTAACCTCAACATCCATTTCGACATCTTTCGCTTGGTTGCTCAGCGAAAGGTTGCGCAACTGGTTCCGCTGATGGAACACATGGTATCCAACAGCGAAGTAGATCACAGCAGACAATACCGTGCAGATCCAGATTGGCAGATAATAAGAATAAATGCGGAGTGCGTTCCAGTCGGAGCTGATCCAGCACCATAGCTAGATGGGTAAAGTGTCAGTCTGTGAGCTGTATTGACGGTAAACTGACGGTTCGCGTGATTTGAGCAACGCAGGACCATGTTACTCACCGCTGCGTCCCCGTACACTAGACCCCTTTTCTCGCGTAGGAAGAGGAAGACAAATGACGGGATTGCTGGGAGCCCAAAGCATATCACGCAGTACAGCCATAAGTATTGGCGGAACGTTGTGGGGTTAAAGGACATGAAGAACACCATATAAACGTTGACTGCCATCGCGAAAGACCACCAAGGGTCGGACTGCATGAACCTGTAGGGTAATACAATCAGTGTCAATGACACCAGCATCCTGAACCCGGATCCTCATTTAGCACAGGGGACAACGAACCATTCGAATAGGAAACCCTGGGCCTGGCAGAGGGCGGACTGGCGATCCTGGTGCATAGCCCGGATCCCATCGTACGCGATCAAGCAGGCGACGCAGGCGCCAACGTTGGCAAAGGAGGCGAAGAAGATGAAGGTGTTGGGGATCGTCCGCAGTCGCCGGAAGAGAGCAAAAGTGATGAAAATCAGGGTGATGCCAAATAGCGACAGCGTTGCGCCCATGCGCTCGACGGCATTGAGGGTGTTGATCTGGGCTTCATCCAACATTGCGAACTCGCGGTCCTCGGCCAGCGGTTCGTCCATAACGGCGGTTGTTCAGTGACCCAAAACGCGGAAGGAGATGAGTGAGGATAAGTAGTGTATGTCAGGAAAGGGGTTGTGGGAGCGCAACCGACAAGCAAGGGTGGCTTTACGCCCCGTATGAGTGGGTGGTGTGGGTGGTAGTATGATGGTGTTGCTTATTTGATGATGTTGTGGCCGGTGAATGGGCCAGGTCCTGAGTGACAAGTGGGATCAAACGATCAAACCCATCGAGGCTTGTTGGCAGACTGGGGTTAAGTCGATCCTATCGAGTTCAAGAGAAGATATCCGGATGAAGAAAGCCGCCACCAAGATCCAGGGGTAATCGGGTAACCGGTCTAGAAGACTCGTGTGTCTCTGGACCCTAGCGTGGACCTGTTCACATTCGCCAAGCCGAGGGGAGCATGTCACTGCCCAGTAGGATCAGAGGTCGATTATTTGCTGTCAAGGCCCGTCCAGACAAGCCACGCCATGTGCATAGGGGAGAGGGTGTGTAGGCAATTATTAGCAACTCCGGGTAGCGATGGAAGTGGTGGTATAACGGGAGGACCCGTGATCACGGCGTCTATATAAAGCCAACTTCCCCAGAGTGTGTGGTGACTGGACGAGAATACGCGGCGCCTCGGGGTATATGAGACAAACAAGTTAATTGACGGGATGATGGTGGAAACGAATATCAGATACGGCTTAGAAGCTACTGACTATCATCAAAACCCTGGACACGATTTTGGAAAACAGGACATGGGATATGGTGGCGATGACAAAGGCCTGCTGATGGGCCTGCAACCGTAAACGCGGAGGAATCGAAGACCAAACGGCCGCGACCGAAATGCTGGATACAGAGGCCGCACAGGTGTAAGTGGAGGGTCCCTTGGCGCTGCAATGGCGACCCGCAGCGAGAGACGACATACAGGACTCAGACAGCATTCAGTTCGAGAGCAACGCCCCCAAAGCCCGGTGTTACAGGAACTCCGGCGGGATCGAGATTGTGCCTTTGGCTTAGGTGAAACGAGAGCCCTGTATGGAGCTTATTAGCATCAAGTGTCGAAGAGGCAGGTAGTTGTGTGCATCATTGATGGCCTTCACTTGGTCGCTGCACAGCGTGAGGCAATCTTGCACAGACCAGGGGCAGCCGATATGTGTATTGCCGCGGTGCCGTAACGAGGAGCGGAATTTGAGGTATCGGAAGTCGAAAACGCATATATTGCAGGTGCGGGCCGGGTGGTCGCTCGACAGAGAATCTGTGGTCAAGCGCGGCGATGCACATACGCCGTGTTGCGCCGTGCGCAGAACAAAGTTGGGCTGTATGCGACCCGGACATCCAATTACCTGGAAGCCGATGGCGGGAACGGGCAGGAGACTGGATGCAGGGAGCTGGAGCCCTCAGCAAATGCCACTGTCTCGAGGGTGATTTGTTCGTGCGACGACGGGGGTCGGTGCTGGAAACTGGTTGGACGAGAAAGCAAGGACGCAAGCGACCACGGCGTCACGAGGAACGCTTCTGGATACTTTGTCAGACGGGGCTCGCCGGTTCATGAAATGGCCAGAACATCTAGGCACTGTCTGTCTTGCATGCCCGATTACCACCACTGCCCTCTTCATAAACCCGTTGACACGTGTGAGACAAATGAAATAAGATGGACTGCGAAGACGCCACGGCGAGTTGCCACCAAAGGGAAATGAGAGAAGCGTTCACTGAGAGACCACGCACACTCACGATTCAATTGCCGTGGCGACGCGGACATGTCTTTCGGACGCGTGCTTCAGGAACTCTGAGCTCTGCGCTTTGGCTCTTTCCTCCATACGCGCCTTCAGAGTGAGAGATCGCCGCCTACCATCGCGGGGAGGCGACCGAAAGAGTGCGACGTGTAGATGATGATCATGAGTCCAGAGTCTCGGCCGTTGTTGGTCTCAGATCTCGTGTCTGGTACAGCCTCGACGTAGCATTTATATGAACACTCCACAGACACTTGTGGCAGGTGAGCCGCGCTGGCAATGTCTTGAGTGCTGAGGCTATTAATCCCGAGCCAGACTCGGCGGGTGTGCCTTCTTCGACTGGGGTAGCTGCCCAAGTGATGTCTTGTCTCCGCGCCAGAGAAAAAGCCGCTGGCAGCCACGCATAAGGAGGTGACGTTTGGATGATTGGTACTACCGACGAGTGTTGATTTTCCCATAGATCCTTTCCGGTGTCAGGATATGCTAGGATCTGCCTGTGAAGACAAAATCCCAGTCGATCGTGAGGGGAGTATTCAAGGTGGGTGGAAATGAGGACCTAGTCTACGTAGCAAGGAAACGCGGCTCTGCAAGGAAGGTGTCAAACGGTGTGCCGGCAGGACAGGATGCGCGCACCAATATCGGCCCGCTGGCTGTCACAGCCGCCACTAAGAGCGTTCGGTGCGCTGTCCATTAGCAGCGCCAGATGCTAGCACGACGTCCTGTCATCATTTTCATTACTCTAAACCGTCTCCGACCCAGTTGCCAGCGGAGCCCAATCACTTGGGGTTGCCAACAGTCCCTGCGCTGGTCTGTTGATCCAGCCAATCTTGAAGCTCCGCATGTGGGCTGGACCGGTCTCTATAAACCCCAAGCTTGCCCGGCAATACTGCATTGGCCATTTGACATGTGCGGAGAACTGATCAACACTGGCGCTAGGAGAACGGGGTGACCATATAGTACCTATGGGCACCGAGTGGTCGATGTCAGACGCAAACTTTGCTCACACTTAACCGCTTTGGAGCGACTGTTTGCTAGAGACTCGGAGCGAACTGTCCTGACTGTTCAGTCTGCATGGGTCGCATTTTCCATGGCGATCACCGGTGAGATCTGTGGGCCTTACTATCTGTTTGTGACGCTGCAGTATGGATTCCGAGCCCCTGACAATGATGAATAACTTCGCGCCCAACCCAAGGGAAGCTGCATTTGCTCGGAGCCATCCTCCTAACAATTAGATTGATGATCGGGTACACGCCTAGATATATGCCAGGCATCTCGGTCGGACGACCGTGTAAGCGATCGATTGGCGCGGGTCCCGAGAACAGACCAGACTCGGGCCGTCATTCGTATCGCGTGTGACGATACTCGCCCAGCAACACAAGGCAATGTGCAGGCGACCGAGACAAGCCTTCTAGCTGGGTGCTGATTCTTCTCGCGCGCCTTTATTCTCGAAATCTGTGTGATCAACTCGAGTCTCAACTATCCTTGACCAACGAGGGCCAAAGCATGCCAGGAGCAGGAAATGAAGCAAAGACCAAGGGCAACCACTCACCATTTGTTTTCCGTTGGTCCGCTGTAGCGTGCAGCATGTGACTCCACCTCAGCATCTCGTATGCAATCACCCTCAATCTGCCGCCACTGACAGCCATGCATATGCAAGAAATCTTTGTAGTTGGAGAACTCGATGAGCAGTCAGGCATGCTCCTGCGCCCCGCAGGTTAAAGCGCGAACTAGTAGCGCTCCGTGCACTCAGGTATCTTGATAGGGCGACGTTGTTGTTGGTGATACGCGATTGCGTTGGCATTTGGAACCTCATGTAAACTACGCATTCTCCTCATCCGTCAACGCTACGTAGTCTATTCTCTTTTCAAGTAGGCCACTTTTGCTGCTGATTAGACCCGGTTGAACCATATGCAAACAGTTCTACGCAGTTAGACACCATCCTCGCTGGTGATTCTGTCTCTGGTTTACGGTCGTCATCTTCATCTAGCCACTCTCATGAGCTGGAATCTGATGGCAAACAATATCAAACACAAGACAGACTTGGTAGTCTGAGTCTGTTTACTTTCCTACCGAATATCTAAGTACCTGCCACTGGCTTTGGCATTTCAGACAAGACCGTCGCGAGACCTGCTGCACTCGTCAACACGACGCCCCGCCCTGCGTGCCCGCTTGAATAATTGTTCTTCGGGAACCTCACCAACCATATCCTACAGTACTGAAAGATTTACACAACGACAGCCCTTGCACTAACCATTGAGGTCTTGTTCATTAGTACACATTTAAGTACAAAGAAGTTTGAAATACGTCATGAAACATCGGTGTTGCTACCTAGGTATACTAGACCACGAAGTATCCACTCTAAGGTTCATTTGAATTAAATCCTGACAAATCTGTGTGCCGTGCTAAATATCACTTGGTCGCCGTGATAACGTCAAAGAGTGGCCGTTCCAGATATCTGTTCCAGTATGATTGATCCTCCCCTTCCTTGAAGGGAGGCGCAATCTTCTCCTTCGCATCTGTCCTGACATCTTTCAGGCCCGCCCTCTTCGCAGCCTTGAAAAAGACAGCATGATCAAGGTTGTAACAGTCAAACTCCAGTGGCGGATCCGTCAAGAAGATTGTCCTCACCCGAAATCCATCCTCGACTTCTTCGATAATCTTCTTGTCTATGCCGTACCAACCAGTCTCGTGGTCCCCAGACCAGGAGTCATACTCAACACCGTGCGCTACTTTGCTAGGAATGATACTAACAAATCGTCCGCCGTCCTTGAGATACTTCGCGATATTGTTGAATGCTTCGTTCACCATGGCCTGGTTCCCTGCGTAGTTGAGACTCCAGACCCCGCCGACGACGTCGAAAGAGCCGGGTTCGGCACTCGTCAATTTGAGCGGGGCAAAGACATCACCGAGCTCAAGCTCAATCACATCTTTCGGCACGGCGGGATCGGCAGCAATGATCTCCTTGGCTTTCCCCAGCATTCCTTGGTTGATGTCCACGCCGACGACTTTGCTCGCACCGAGTTTTACCATGGATCGGGCAATGTAACCTGTCCCTGTTGAGAGGTCGAGGACCTTGAGGCCTCGCACATCACCCAGATTGGCGAAGAAGTTCACCGAGGTGCAGCGGCGAGAGGGGATGTCCAAGGAGGTCTCATACTTTGCAACCAGCTGGTCATATTGAGAGCTGTCCAGAGCCATGATCTGTGGAGGTGGGATTGGTCAAGAATGCAGTTGGGGAGATCGGTATGGGATGTGGAGGGGCTCGCGGTGTGACAGTTGCTGACGGGATGTTTGGCAGGGCCGACGAGAGGGGTTCAAAGTTGTATGTCGCATGAAAGTCGGCCCGCATTTCACTTTAGACACAGTAGTATGACCATTTGCATATGGATCAACATAATCCCACGGCTTGTGGTGCAAAGCTTACGTGGTACCTTGGACACATAGTGCATCCAGTAATCAAATACATCAGCCGCTCAGTGTTGCCTACTAGGCAGACAGAACTCGCGCTATTGCAGGAGCACTTGACTCACACTCGCTTTTGATCACGTTCCACTTGAATTGGATTGATGTACAGATACGAGAAGTGCCAAAGCTGTTGCATGGCTCCACGAGACCACTTCTTTAAGTGGTCGCAGCCAACAAAGCAACCATAGAGTGAATGCAATGTGTGGTGAGCGTTATCGGTGGGAAGACCCGCATTGAATGCACCGAAAACGGACAAAAGAGAAGCACTGTCAGCCGATTGGAACATTGCCGTGCTAGCTGTATTCTTGAAACAAAGGCGGGCTAAAGAGTCAAGACAAAGTGATCATGTTGATTACTACACTTGTCGCTCGCGTGGACAGCGAGAGTATCAGGGTCCGCAGTCTCAACTACTGCGATTCAATACGATGATAGTTGCGACTTTTCATTGGGACTTTAGACTCCAATTGTGTTAACCTCGGCCACTCAACCTTTTAGGCAGCCATGGCGGCACAACAAAGTTCAAATGTGGCTGTTCCTCACGCTGATTATCAGTCTGAGGATGAAGACAGTATGATCGACTATGACGAGGACCAATTTCCTGATATTGAAGATCCAGCTGTTTATCTACAGGATAACCCATTGAGCAGCGTGGGTGATTGGGTGCCTCGAGATCCGTCTGATTGGGAGCATTATGTCCCCCCCTGGACCCGTCCTGGCTACGATGATAATATCGAGGTTAGTGGAGATGGGTCGATGGAAAGACCAAGAATAGGAGCTCCTTGGGGGATGATGAGGCCTGCGTTGCTGCCGAGCGACCCTCCAGCTAGCCAGTATGCGCAGTAAGTGGTACGCCCCATTCCGATGAGATGCCTTGATTAATGATTTAGACGCTTTGGGATCTATCCCGGTGGAGAATTGAACGATAACTCCGAGGCCCGTTCAATGTTAACCCCAGTGGCTACCCCGGCCGCGGATCCCCGTCTGGATGTTGGTGAATTCCCATGGGAATTTGAGCAGAGCTTTCAAGCCCAAAACTTTAATTTATTCACCACCAAAGAGGTCAGGTACCTCTGCTCGAAGAGACTGTCGTCTCAATATTGACGCTGTACAGCTATCCGACCTGGGTGCCTTTGATCCGAATCAATCAGTCCGAGGACCTGATTCGCAGGGCAATTTACATTTGTGAGGACTCCGTACAGCTTGACTCATTATGTATACACTGACTGTCACAAGCCTGTTCACGAGAGACAAATGGACTCAGGAGCCATTTGTTAAATATTCAGAAGACGATATCAATAACAACCTTAGCCTCGACTTTTCGTACAATCTGGACGGCGAGAAAAAGCCCTGGAACGTGGAAGTATGCGACTCACAGCTGAGGCGCCCCAGTCTTCCCATATGCGATGTTGGCAAGGATCTGACATGATGCCACAGTATAATGATGAGTTATGGAATGCCTTACAGCCTGCATTACAATTGGCCAGCAAGGTGCTTCTGAGCGAACATCCGTTCTGGATGGCTATTCTGAGCATATACCACATGCGTCCTGTCCCTGAGGAAAGGGACGGACGTAGTCAAGAGGAAAAGGCCGACCCCCGATACAGGCCATATGTCTCTGTATGGTACGATATCGATAGAACAAAGATGTACCCTGCAGCAAGGTCACTCATGGACCAAAACTTCGACTCAACTGCAGCCACACTGGAAGTTCTCAGGAGAAGTGTGTGAAATCCACTGCCTTTTACACAACAGAAGGTGACTTATAAATTCTGTGAACAGTATTGAGGTTCACGATTTCCCGTGTCGACAGACAGACTAATGCCGAAACTAAAGCTTTCATTTGGGATGAAACAAATCGATCTATCCGAATATCAATAGGCGCGGCTAACATATGGCCATTGCTTGTCCCGCAGTACTCGGAATCTGAGAAGATATCTGTCAGCTTCTTTTTGTCCAGATTAATTCTTCATGAACTCGCTGTGAGGCAATACAACAATCAAAATTCCGTGCATATATTCCGCTGACGAGTCAATGACGCAGCACGCAGCTCGAAGTAAGTGATCAAGCTCGAGAAGCCATCTAAGCAGCCTTATCTCTCCGAGCATTCCATTCGACTTCTTGAGTCCAAAGTTGTGGTAACTAGATTCACTAGGGTTCCAAATATGTGCTGATTGCGCCAACTTCCAGATGCTCTTCAGTGTATAAGCCTTTTCCCGGACGTGTTGGTTAACCCACCGTGGACTCCACCACAGGGTACGGCATTCAATGAAAATATCAGAGATGACCTTGAGGCCCTAGGCTTTGATACAAACATGCTTGCTCGCGGGGAAGTCTTGTGAGTTCTGTGATCCTCTGAAGCGACGAACATCCGCACCTGCCCCTTCTCGACTTTATCTGCCAGCACATAATCGGAGACTCACTCTGCGCCTTCTCCCGGGGCAGGATTCAGATATACATGGTCAGGTTCCTACTGTAGAGCTGACAAAACCGATCAAAAGCTTTCAGGACGTCCCGCAACTAGAAGAAGGTAAAAGCTTTGAAACGCAGGTATGTCCTCCACAGTGCAAATCCTCAGCTCCTCGAATGGCTGACCGAGAACCCGGCCCATAGCTCTTCGGATACGATTCAGTATGTGCCCCTGGGCCGGCCGAAGGAAGGCACCTTGATTCCTACCGCCCGGTCGTAGGTGCCGTTGCCTGGCCCTGGAGACACCCAATGGTCCATTTGCATAACCAGCAAGCCGTCGAAGCTGGCGCATATAAGAATTTTACCACCGGAGGATACAGCACATACCTCCTGGATCCACCAGCTTCGGCATACGATCTCTATACTCCTCTCCCTCTCAAATCATATGCCAAATTTATGCATCAGTCGTGGTGGGATACGGACTTCGTCAAGTTTAGACATCAGGCCCTCAAGATACCGATCCACTCCACAAATCCTTCCGAGGCCTCCCTGTTCAAGACCCTTGCGAGACCCAGCGACTCGATGAGAAGTTTTATTCCCCTTCTCACACCGGTCATCCGCAGCAAAATTGCATTTCACTTCATCTTCCACTACGCCATACCGACACTTGTCCAGCATGAGCAGAAAGCCATCTTGGATTACCTAGTTCTGTTTACGCGTGACAGTGCAATAACTGCAATCATGCGGAACAGGCTGCACTATGAGAAGCGGACGTGGCCTAACAGGGTCGTTGCTATACAAGACTCGAGCAACAAGTCTACGCAAAGCTTCGACGCAGTCTGGGATGTTTTGGTCCAGACGCTGCAACGGCCTCTGTCTGTAAACACCGCAGCAGAGATTGATGCAGTCGTCACGAAAATTCGTGAACTCTTATATAACTTAATGGAACTGAATAGTAAGTCTCTTCCATATTCCCTGCCAATAATAGAGAGACTGAATTGCTTTTGAAGGGCTACTGGGTGTAGAGGTCCAGTATTCTCAAGCTATCACTGCTCAGTATATTCTGAAACCTCCAGAAGCACGGAGGAAGATCCACCGAAGATACATGGCATTCCTCCAGCAGTCTCTTATACAAATGAGAAGTGCTATCACTTCCGCGGTGGAATATATGGCGCCCAGCCACGAAAGTGATGGGGAACTTGAATGGAAAACACTTACTGCACCTTGGGAGGCACGTTTCTTCTTCATGGTTCAGACAAGCCCAGTGGCTCTCGACGACGCCGCACAACGGAGGAACAACTACCAAGTCGACGCCCTTGCCAACATCAGGAAATACACCCAGCAGACGTGTGCTGACCTCCTCACCACCTCGAGCCATTTGGAAAATATTTTGCCCATCCTTGGCGACCAGTACGTTGACTTCCCGATCGCCTCGGCACCCACCGGTCTCTTCCCAGGCGTTCCTGTAGCATATCAGATGATGGAGCTGTCGAAGGTCTTCGAAAAGGCCGCAGTCCGGGATATAAATCGCCTTAAAACACCGGGGCTTCTTCGAATCATCCGCCAGTGGCTCGCGATCTTAGAGACCCACACTGGATTCTCGGACCGCGTGAGAGATGTCCTCGCAACTGAGAGGACGAGAAACGAGATAGGAGCAGCAATGACTGTCATATTCCAGACCAAGCGACGTGAGCTTCAGCTAGCCAATCCCACTCACGATGGGGACCGAAGGAGAGATATGTTAGTGGCCGCAATGAGAGGTCAAGTAATGCTCCGGCTTGGAGATGACGAGATGTTGAGGGCGTGGCTCAGAGAGGGCTGTATTGAAGAGCAGGATGAGGAGGAGTTTGATACTATCATGCGCATGGTGCATCAGCGACCGGCTCCCTCAGGACCGGCCTCTGGAGGACCGGCCTCTTAGCAAAATGGAAAAAGATCAACCGGAGATGAGAAACTGCGCGGTCAGGATGAGCTGGGCGAGAGGGGTTAGGAATACAACGAGTATCTGCTGATTAATTCAAGTTGGGAATGGTTAGTTTCAGCGTAGATGAAGAAAGATTAAATTAGGAATCGCTCGCCCTCGGGAGGTCCGAGCAATTGTTAAGAATGTATTTACACGTCGCTTCTTTGTGCACACCCAAGACTCCGTGCCGACATAGTAGTCATCAAATGGAGCCATATATACTCTCATTCCCTGAAAAATTGGGTTTATTCGTATGGACCTTGTAGTTGATCGGAGGCAACAAAAAGGACGGAATCGGTGGTCCCCTTGTTATCGGCGTCCGCAATAGCTTCAGCGCGACCGCGTCCATACCAACGCCCGATGGTACCTCTTTTCCGGATGGAAGCTGAAACAAGACGAAGAAAACGGACATTAGTCACCTGAGCGCTCAAATACAATTGGGATGATGCATTCAGTTACTCACCGGCATCCGAAGGAGCACTCTCTGCAACAGCTGCAACCGCAGCGCATGTAGGGGGAGTAGCGACGACACCGGTCTGCGGGAAAGGGTCAAGCGGCCCCCAGATGTTGCCGTTGGCATCCGCACCCACACCCTGGGTCAGGAAGGCCATCTGAGAAAAGTCATGGGGGACGGGTGGCACGCCAGGGACATCCTGCTCACCCTGGACCCAGACATTCACAGGCTGCACGTATGTCCCGGCGGTGATGTTGTTCTTGGTCAGGATGGTCTTCTCAATCCCGTCAATCTCTGCGACGGCGTAGAACTCCCGTGTGTAGCGGCCCAGGATCTCGCTTCGGTATTCAAACTTATTCTGCGCGTTCCTGCCGCCGCGCAAGCCGACAGCTGCGATGATGCGGTTGTTGGCGACGCCGGTGCAGGGGTTGACGTCCATCGCGAACAGAGAGACCGTTGCTCGGTTGTTGGACGTGAAGCCGATGAACTGTGAAGTCATTGGTGAGCCATATTGCCACTGACAGTATCATGTGCAATCAAAGGAAGTGGATGCTTACCCTTGACTCTGCAATCTCCGCATTAGCACTTGGGTTGTCGATGCCCAGGAGGCCGAGCTCCATTCTGAGGTAGACAATGTCGCCCAGGGTATTAATCTGAACATTTTGCGCAACGATGCTGAATGCAATCACCTCGCCGCCACGTCGGAAACCACTGAAGGTGATGAAATCGCCGACTTGGAAGGGTGCCATTACGAGTGGGTCGGGAGCAGTGCTAAAGAGGAAGCAAACGTTAGGATCCGGCATATAGTCTTAAAAGTACCAGGGGGCGAAGTGCACTAACAATGTGCCGGGCCCAGCAAAGGGGCGGTTTGTCAACGGGCAAAGCGGATCTGTCTCGCTTCTTGGGATACACATTGGGAACCCGGAGAAAGACGAAATGCTGGGGCTCGAGTCATCCGCATTCATGAAGGGCGCTGCAGTATAGCCGACACCGAATACCGCATTGCGGTCAGCAATACGCAGTGTTGGGCCGTTCTGGATCTTCATGCTTCCGTCTGCGTAATTCAGTGACTCAATGAATCCGCTGGAAAGCCCTTCGAAGAATTCGTACAGCTGAACTTGACCGACCCTGGGCACACCGTTGACGGTATTACCAATGACCTTGTCCACATATCAGTATCTCACATAGTTCGATATACCTAAGCCTTAGAAATGACGCTCCGACCTACCAGTGTCTCAAACCCGGCGTAATCAGCCTTGTTGGCAACGAAGTCTTTCCATGGAACCCAAGCTGCCGGGAACTGAACAAGAAGGTTCTTCGGCACATTCATGGTGAAACCATTCACGGTGATGGTTCCACCACTGTTGTATGTCTCGTCTGTGGCGGAGCCGTCCTCGAAGGCTCCTTGAATCCACAACGGGGCATCTTGGGCACGCACAAATGACAGCTGGGTAAGGAAGGTGAAGGCCGTCAGGACCAGGGAGAGGTATGGCAACATCTTGATGGGGAACGATTGGATGAATTCAGGGAAAAGATTGGAAGCCTCACTGATGAGCAGCAAGTGCTCTCTGACCAAGAGGTAGAGGTAAGAGGAAGCGTTGATGGGGCAAGATGATGCTGAGGAGGAGGATCAAAGGGGTCGTTTCTTTTTGTCAACAAGCTTCCAAGGCTGCTTTTATCATCAGGATGCTTTCGTGTTGATAACCGCTTCGTCGTTGAATGATCATCCCCTATTGCTTCAAGATAACACTGCCCCCATCACAGCTAGCTCGACTATCGAACTATCCATTTCCCAATCAACCCGGCATGAGCCATTTTCACGGAAAGCCAAGCCCATAGCACAGTCGTCTTCTGGTGTTCTCCCCTCTACTCCGTAGCATTACATGTTGAGCCAAGGTCATGAGACCGTTGCAAATTTCCGTCTGCTTGCAGTGTTGGTCAGGATTCGTAATCCGGGGCTCCTTGGACCCCGACTCAAGATATCATCATGGATTGAGAGATTTTGCCCGCCCGGGCTGCTCGGGCTGCTTCTTGGCACCCGGCCATGCATATTTCTGCTCCGACGTTGAGAATACTCGTGGGGTGCTCCATCGCGCATGCACGGTGGCTACGGTGGCTCATGAATGGGCCACCCTGGTCTTCCCGAGAGCGAAGGCTACCCAAAATGCTGGTTCTCGTTATTTTGTATGAGAAGGCCCTGACTACGCTGCGTGCCAAGCACCGTTGTTCAGCCTTGGCGATCTTGGCTCGCGTAAAAATTCCCAGCAATGCTGAAAAATGTCCCCCCTGGGTATGATCAAGAAGCTTCTCTTATGTCCGGGGAAGGTGGGGCGGCTCCATAGCAGAACGTGTCCGTAATAGCTACTCGGTGACGGACGACAGACCGGTCAAGACCTTGCCGCGCGGGACTTCTCAGCGCTTCGGGCGAGGTGTGGCCGTCTCGGCCGGCCTGGAGCGGTCTTCGCTCCAAAGAGTAGGGCGAAATAGGAAACCCCGTTTTCCTTCGAATCCTCACTGCAGGCCAAGTCTCGATCGTGCATAGTCGCATACTCCTTCAGCTTCCCCCTGCATCATCCTCCTCGTAATTCTGCAGTGTGTGGCGCTGTCCAATTGCCTCGCCACATGTTTTCCGCATTTGTCCGGCGCACTTTCCATGACCAGTAGTCAGTGAGAGTACAGCTCTCCACAAAGAGGAGAGGCTTAAACAAGAATAAGAATCTGTCAGATGAATTGTTTCGATGTTTAAAGATAGAATTGGGTGGTAAGGCTTGTTCTAGCGTAAAGAACAACTCTATCTATGATGTGCATCAGCAAGTTCCCGGAAACCAATTGTGATCAAAGGGTCACAACTCCTGGGATAATGCTGCCACTTCTATGCAAGAAAATCACATTCTCAGATCACGAGAGCTGTCTGTTTTCTCCCTTCGTGAAGCCATCCTGGTTTACAATAACTTAGTCACTATGCACGAGCGGCGACCCCTCCAATTCCCCCCATACTGCAATGATACCCAATATCGGAAAAGCCATATATCGATTTTTCGGCATGTAACTTGCAGCATAGGGGGCGTACTAGTATGGGAATAAAGAAAGCGGGCAGGTGTAGAAAGGGGCAAGTTTTGGCGACGCACCCACCGTGGGAACGACGGGTGCACGCGCGCCAAGAGATCCCTAACCTCGTGTCGTGGAAATAAGGTTAGGCCCACGCCGACCAATACCACTTACTTACACCAACACTTCCCAGATATCGTCCTGCAATGAATCAAGAACTCGCCTTGACAACTTGGCAGTGAGTAGGAAGTGATGTTTTTTGACTCGAGCCGCATGTGTGTAACCACCCTGCCCGAGATCCTGAGAAGCACTGCATCGTAGTGGTGGTCCCAAGCTGGGTCAACTTTAACCTTTCTCAGAAGCAAGTATATCGCCTGAGACGTATGCGAGATGAGTAAATCCTGACAGGATGATAGGAATGTGAACTATTGCAGGTCTCCTGATGCTTGTGTGCAGGTGTAGGGTGTAGGGGATGCAACCGCAGGTGATGGGTGGGTGAATGGCAGGAAGGACCGCCGGTGTCCAGGCATCACTGGCCCCATGGTCACATCCGGGGTAGAGTCGGACGCGACCACGGCCGGTAGACCTCTCTTGCCAGCTGTTTGACAGGGATGGTACCGGAGCCGCTCCCGGATGTAACTTTGCCTGGCGCCTGTCCTAGCTGAACCCACCCCAGTTTGCACGGTGTTGGTCTTGGTATACAGGAGGTGTAATAGCCTCACTGCGGTAGGTCGAGACACGCCCGCGGCTGGATGTCTATGACCGAGGCCAAGGGACTAAGCAAGAACGACTCAAGGGATAACAGTTTGGTCAACCTTGCGCATCCACATCGTTAAAGACTTGGCCTCCAGGGGAAATAGTCTTGGAAATAATTGTCCGGTAGCAAGCAACAAAGACATCTGTGCTTTGTATATTTCATTCTCTGTGTATCCCCTAGGTTGTATTGTCCAGGATGACCACGTTCTTACAAATGAGAAGATGGGGGTCTCGAAACCGCCAATGTGTCTCCACATCGCCGATGTGACTGATATGCCGATGCCTCTATTGTTCTAGACGTTCTCAGCCGAAGTCGGCACGGGACTAGGTCCATCTCCTGTTTTGCGTTGCCTCCGGACGTGCGTGATCGAACCAGCCTGACGCCCCACCCATGGCTATTGCTTGCTTTGACGTTGGGACGAACACCATTGTGGCGGTCGAGTCTTCCTCTCCACCTTCGATCCAACTTTGAGGCCCACTAGAAGGGGTTGAATATGCAAAGCTGGTCTATAGTGTTGCCAGTCGGTCTCGCTTTCCTGAATCACAACGTTCTGGCCGCCGATCTCCTACATGACCACCGCTGTCTCTAAAATTACCACCCCGGCGTGCATATGTGTGTGGCACTGACTATTGACCACTCGCATGGAAGGAATTCCCTCATAGATAACGGTTCCGCCTCCTCGGCGATGTTACCATACACACGGTCTCCGTCGTGAAAGAAGACGATAATGGTGCAAGTGCCACCCGCGACTCGTGGTTGGTGGGGATCAGTCAAGCACGACAGCGAAGATAACGGGGAAAAGTCCTTTCGGGGGACTTCACCCGAGGAGAAGCTGGAGTGTACAATTCTCTATGATGAGGGCATCTTGATCGCACTCCTTCAAGGCCCGACGGCGTCTCTGATCATGTCTATAAAGTCTCTCGTTTCCCTGGCCAAGACCATGAGCTGAGCTGAACAGGCCGCAACTCACATCTCATCTTGGGTCATCTCCCCGAAGTCCTTTGTTCTCCCCAGTCACCGCTTGACACTTCTTTGTGTTTCCTTTCTCTGGCACCTGTGGCAATGTTGTCAACCAATAGCCTCCGAGTGGCGACGGCGTGCTTGTCCTTGTTCGCAAGACTCGTCGTCTCACAGGAGACTCAATGGGTTTATGACATACCCCCAGAAGAGGCGCAGGCACTTGCTAGTATCGTTGAGGATATCCCTGAGGATGTCATCTCGGTACAAGCGAAAGACTGGCTCAGCCCCGAGTATCCCTTGATCTATAAAGTGGCTCTGCCGATTCCCCCGGTCAAGGAGCCGACAAAGTAGGTTACTCCAAAATCTCCCCAACACTAGGTATATAACATCTTTGCTGACATTGTGGGGTCTTCAAGAGTCTTGACCAATCCTGTCTCGGGAAAGGATATCCAATACTACGAGATTGAGATCAAGCCATTCACTCAGTCCGTATACCCAAATTTGCGTGTTGCAAATCTGGTCGGATACGATGGAATCTCTCCAGGCCCGACGTTCATGATTCCTCGTGGAACGGAGTCCGTGGTCAGATTTGTCAACAATGCGGCCTTACCAAACTCTGTCCATCTGCACGGATCTTATTCCCGTGCGCCGTTTGACGGTTGGGCAGAAGATGTGACGGCCCCTGGAGAATTCAAAGACTACTACTACCCCAACCAACAGAACGCCAGATTGCTTTGGTACCACGATCATGCAGTTCACATTGTAAGCGAATCTTTGGAAAGTCTTTATCTGAAACCAATGCTAATTGCTGGCTCATTTTCCAATAGACTGCCGAGAATGCCTATTTCGGCCAGGCAGGCGCCTATATCATCACTGATCCTGCCGAGGACGCATTGAATCTGCCCTCAGGATATGGAAAATACGATATTCCCCTCATCCTGTCTGCCAAGCAGTACAATGATGACGGAACGCTGTTCTCTACCAAGGGTGAGACAGACAGCCTCTGGGGAGATATCATCCATGTGAACGGGCAGCCATGGCCATTCCTCAACGTGGAGCCGCGGAAGTACCGTTTCCGATTCCTTGATGCAGCTGTGTCGAGGTCATTTGCGCTTTACTTCGCCCTGAGCTCCAACCTTAATGGCAAGCTGCCCTTCAAGGTGATTGCCAGTGACGCCGGTCTGCTCGGAGCTCCAGTCCAGGTTTCCGATTTGGTGAGTGTTATTACATCAGCCACTCCATTGCGTGGCGCAGGTGACTGACCTTGCACCAGTACATCTCAATGGCGGAGCGTTATGAAATCGTCTTTGACTTCTCAGCCTACGCCGGTCAGGCTGTCGAGCTGCGAAACCTGCCAAAGGCGGGAGGAATCGGCACAGATGATGACTACCTCAACACAGACAAGGTCATGCGCTTCATCGTGTCAAACACCCCAGTCGAGGATACCTCAACTGTGCCGGACGCACTCCGCACAGTTCCCTTCCCTGTCACAGACACCCCAGACACAATCAACCACCATTTCCGCTTCCACCGATCAAATGGCGAATGGCAGATCAACAACCACGTCTTTGCCGATGTCGACAATCGGGTCCTGGCCAAGGTTCCACGAGGCACAACTGAGATCTGGGAGCTGGAGAACTCCAGTGACGGCTGGTCTCACCCCATCCACGTCCATCTGGTCGATTTCCGCGTGCTCGCGAGGACTGATGGTAACCGCGCTGTTATGCCCTATGAGGCGGGCGGCCTCAAAGATGTGGTCTGGCTCGGCAGGGGAGAGACCGCGATCGTGGAGGCTCACTACGCGCCGTGGGACGGAGTCTACATGTTCCACTGCCATAACCTGATCCACGAGGACAACGACATGATGGCTGCCTTCAACGTCACAGCTCTCACTGATTTCGGATACAACGAGACGACGACATACTTGGACCCCATGGAGGCGAGGTGGAGGGCCAAGCCGTTTGGCGCCGGAGACTTCCAGGCAAGAACAGGCCTGTTCACTGATGAAGCCATTGCAGCAGCAGTGAAGGAACTGGCTGAAGAAGATCCATACAGCCATGTGGCAAACGTCAACGATGCTCTGGACGAATACTGGAAGGGACAGAAAGGAGGTCCTGCCAAACGTGAGCTGTGCAAAGATTCACAGGATTCACAGCCCACTATTCGTCGCAGGCGGTTTCAAGCTTGATGATGGGGACACTGTCTGACTTCAAGGTCTCTTGTCTGTTTCTCCTGTCTATTTCCTTACTAGCCCGGATCTCTTCTTCGCTTCTTCATTCTTCTTTACCTACATATTTTGAGCGGTGCGATCGTTTGTCCAACTCTAGATAGTTCAATGTTAAATTTACATTCTTGGATGAACTCTATTCAGGACTGCTCAAGTGCATCAAAAGCGCCACATATAGTCCCCACTTGTCCCAAAACCGTGCGACGGCCGCCGGGAGGATTTCGCACTACTGCACGACTGAAAAAGCATATGGGGCGATCCCGAAACGTGTAAGCGCCACGAATATTTTCTGTCCAACGGCCCGCTCGGGGCGTTCCGGAGCACATTGAGATCTGGCGGGTGTCGCCAGCCATGACGTGCAAACCCAAAACCCATGCTAGACGACTCGAGATTAGGCCCCACAGGGTTCCAGGATCGTGGAGCCACCACCGAAGTACTGAAATCTGGCTTCCGACGATCCCCAACAAGCTTTGTCGCAATTATCTTAAGCCCGGGATGAAAGTATACAGCCTTTCCATGGAGCTTCCAGGGAGCATGTCTCGGGGAAGCCAAGGCAAAAAAAATGTCCGGCCGTCTCCGGAGTTAGCCGGCACACAACGTTGGCGATGTCCCCACCACGGCTCCGGGATTATGTCTCAGCCGGCTCGTCATACCGATACAGTTCACTAGCTTTGTCCGTCAGCAACGATGTCCCGCTGACAACTTCGTAGGAGGAAAAGGAGGGGCCATCGGAAGAAATAAAAGCTCCACGATGCTCATTTTATCTTGACAAGATCAACTCCCGTTCAGTCAAGCATTCCGTGACACTACTACACGGTGTCCTCCCTGCAGGCTAGACCATGCAATCACCAACAGTGCTCATCGTCGGCGCCGGCCCAGTGGGCCTCATAACAGCCCTCAGCCTCCACCGAGGCGATGTCCCCTCCCGCGACATCCTCGTCGTCGACCAAAGGCCGGCCCACGACCCGTCAAGAACATGGTCCAAAGCAATCAGCATGAGCGCGAGCAGTCTCGAGGTCTTCCGCATCTTGGGCATTGCCGAGCGCTTCATCGAAGTCGGCCGACCTCTGTATACGAACCACTTTGGGGGCGGGCTCCGGCTTCTTGACCTCAACTACGATGTCATTGGCACAAAGTACCCGTTCAACATGGGCATCCCTCAGCTCCGCACCGAGGCGATACTGGTGCAGAGGTGTAAGGAGGTCGGCATTCGGTTCTCCTGGGGTCGGCGATTCACCACTCTCAACCAGACCGAATCAGGTGTTTCGGCGACGTTCCAGGTGTCACGCTCGCCTGAAAACCCAGCAGATAAGGAAGCGGAGGTTATAGAAACCTCGTGGCTGATAGGGTGCGACAGCACTCACAGCGCGGTCCGGGAAGCAGCCGGGATCTCGTTCGAAGGGAGCACAACAACCCGGTACACCTGGCTCGCCGATGGTTACTGCGACGCAGACACCCCCGGCATGCTCACGGTGCGAGGCGAAGAAGGAAAGTCCCTGGTGATAGCCTCGGGGCACGGGCTGACCGGTCGCCGGCTCATCGGAAACTCGCCCATGGTCGCGGTCCCAAAGGGGGAGCGCCCCACCGCCCCCAGCGAGAGCGAGGTCCGTGAGTGGGCGGTCAACGTATTCGGCAGCCATTTCAACTTCCACAGCATGTCGTGGTCGTCGGTCGTCGGCAACGCTATGCGCATCGCTGGGAGCTTCCGCTCCGGCCGTGTGTTCGTTGCGGGCGATGCGGCGCACCAGCTGTTCCCGTCTGGGGGACAGGGGATGAATACCGGTCTCGTCGACGGGATGAACCTCGCTTGGAAGCTTGCAGCGGTTATTACGGGACGGATTGGGCCGGATAAGGAAGTCATCGAGCGAGTCCTGGACAGCTACACGACGGAGCGCCGGGAATCTGCCCTGGCCGTGATTCAGAACGTCCGGATGCAAGAGCACGTCCTTTTCGAGGATACTGAGCATGAGAAGGCTGTTTCTGCGTTTATAAATGAGGCGCTCAGTGAACCATCTCTGAATAAAAGGTGGGCCCAGCGGCTCGCGGGGTTTGGCGACCCGGTCGAGTCATACCAGCTTCCGCTTGGTGGGAGGACGAGCGACGGGCTGATTGGGACCCGACTCACACACATCACAGACGATAACGACCATGCTCTTCTTGAGGCTACCCTGAAGGGTGTTTTCGTCCTAGCTGCCGTGGGTGGGTCCGGGTGCGAAGCCGACGGTTTTGGGAAGTTCAAAGGCTTGGTCAAGGCAAGCAAGCATGTAGGGCTAGTCCACGTGCTCGAAGCGCCAGTGACAGCCTTGGCAGAAAAGTGGAAGCAGGTAAATGCGGTGCTGATCCGACCAGATTTTCGAGTAGCTTGGGTGGCCAGAGACGATGCCGATGTCGAGGTGGCCCGATCCGACTTGGCAAACGTCCTGGACTGGTGGCTTGGCTAGGCAATCTGATCAGTCACTTCTTGGGCCATCCACCTTGCCGGACGGTAGTATCTTGTACTTGGCACTGTGCCTCGTAAAATTTGGGGGCAATTTAACATGTGTGACTTGGCTTAGGTAGGTGGATAGGAAGACAAGAAGGCAGCTGGCTTGGTGGACTGGCTGGCAGGCAGGCAGGCTTGAGGGTTGGTGGAGACGTCGTCGTCGTCGACAGCCATTTGCCCTACTTTCGGTTACCACAATGTCGAGTACTCCATCATGAACTTCGATGGATGCCTTCCAAACGGCCAGCGACAAGGGCAACTGTACATTTGGAGATGCCAGAGCGTCTGAAGCGCAAATATGTCGCAGCCTGCGCTCAGTGCTTTCAGTAGTAGACACTGAAAAACAGTTGTTTGCAAGAGATTCTTGCGTGTACGATGTGGGAATAGGCATATGTTGGCCTTGATGAGGCGGGATCATCTGGAATATTTTCTCGCGAAGGCCAGTTGATCTACATCAGTATCAGACTCTCTGGCCATACAAACTTAACGTGGTACGAATAAGTGTAACTGCCTCATTCAAAGGCAAAGTCCTCGAGCGCCAGATTCATCTCATGTTTGTAGTGCCCCACTGGCAACGTTGGCCCGTGCGTGAGGCTGACGAAATCCACCAATGCGTGTGTGTGCCTTTGGGGTGAACCACAGAGCACGTCCAGGCTTATAGGCAGACAGTGCACAGCAGGTTCAACAATTGGAAGACCACTTGGTGTAATGGTAGCGCGGCTGCTCTAATATTGTGGTACTAACATACCCCTATGAACGCGGATGGATCTTCACAATCCCCATCGAACCACAGCACCCGGCTTACTTTACTACTCGACAACGCTTTTACAGCTCCCGGTCACAACACCTTCGATGCCCTTCTCAGAAATCCGATCCTCAAGTCCGTTAGTAGAACTCCCGTTTGTAATGAGCAGCAAGGTGCCAGTTCGATTCTGGCAGTGGTCACTTCTTCCTTCTTTTTTTCCTTTTCTTTTTTCTTTCCTTTTTTCTTTCTGCTCTCCTTGGACGCAGCTTCCCCTCTTTTCTTGGAACACACATTTACTCCTACCGACACAGCACAAATGCTCGAGTTTGGCTACTTGCTGACTAGGACTGTCATTGATGCTGGTCAAGACTCCTCGTCAATGCTTTACCAAACGATGTAGGGTTTTGCGTTGAAAGGTTCTCAGTCAATCGTCATTGCTTCATGGGGGGACTAATGCCTCAAGATCAATAGTTTCGAAATCCAATTACGTTGCAATTCTTTGGCTCCTGGCCCAGTGTACACGTGTGGTGTCAATTTTTGAGATTACAAACGCCGACTCTCGATGTTTGCTGGTGCCCGTATCAACTCAGCAGGTGAATTTTGCTGCAATGGGCAGAGGTCGAGAGCCAGGCCCACCAGGACCAGTCCCACCTACCGGTGAATTGAATCATCCTAGTTTTGCAAGTTCTAGGGCGTGCCAAAAAGTAAATCCTGCAAAGGGTGCTTGCAGAGGGCGACGACTGGGGTCTGATTCTTGCGATTGTTTGTATTCGAAGTGGGCGTACGGCTAAGTTGCAAGTGCAGAAGGGGCCTTAGAGTGCACCCTTATTAATGGCGTGCGTGGCCCCCATTCACCGTATCCCCCAGTGACTGCCATAGTGCTGTGCACAACATTGAAGGTCGCTCGATTCAAGCCATCTCGTAGCCCCACACGAGCAGCCAGGCACAGACCTGCATCCACGATTCAAAACCTCTCCCATCCAACCTATCTCGGCTTTCTTGCGTTTGCAAGGACTGACTGTGATTGTCTGCAGGATCGAGGTTGGTGCCCTTCCCGCTCCTTCAGCGTTCTCCCTTCTACCATCTCTCTGACCTTGCCTCCACCCAGAGGGCCCCGAGCGTTCACTTGCCAGCCAGCCTCCCACCTTGCAGTCGATCTCTGCCAGCCGACCGACACCCGTCTGACCCTCCAGTTGAGGTTCTCCCAAAATTCCAGTCGAGACCCTTCTGACCTCTATCCTCCGATGTGTATCCTTCCATTCGACGCCCTTCCAGTCGATGCTCCTGTAAATTTCCAGCCGGTTCTCTCCTACCCTTCCAGTCGGAATCCTTCCAGTGGGTAACCTCCTAATCCCCTAGTCACTTCTAATCGGCGTTCTCCTGACCTTCTAGTCGCCATTCACCTATCTTCCCTCCTTGCGCTATGCGTCTCAACGTCATAATCCCGCCGAAATGGGAAGCAGTGACTGCAGCCGAAACATCTCAGATTAGGGCGGAAACCGACCATCTTGTGCTCCATCTCTTCTGCGATGGCTCATTCAAGCGAGCTCCGTACCAGGCTGGCATCGGGATCGTCGTCCATTTTTGGCTGCCACGAAACACAACGAAGCAGCGTCTGTCGAAATCTTGCTTCATTCACTGCAGCTTTCCCGACGACAACAACACCATCGAGGCCTTTGCATTGGCCGAGGGAGCTCATTTCGCTCGTGACCAGATTTCGAGAATCAAGAGCCGATTCCCCACGAGCATTACCTCCACTACCAAAATTGAGGTTGTCTTTTGGTCAGACTCGCAATCGGTACTCGGCGCACTAGAAGATCCTGCGCGGGCCCTGTCGCTCTCAAAGAAGGTGCAACACATACTTGACATCATCAAGCTCAAGACACTAGAACTGCATGAATCAAGCGCAGATGTGTCCGTCCAGTTCTGCTGGTGTCCTGAGGAATGCGTCGAGCCGCACGCAATGGCTGACGTGCTCTCCAAGCAAGCCAGAATGTTTGGCAGCGACAAGTACTCCAAAGCTATGGCCCTATTCCTGCGCGTGTCTCACAGGGAGATCCAGTCAGCTCTCAACCGTCGCCAGAGTGCGCAGCCTCCTGTAGCCCCTGCTGCTCAGTCGTCGTCTTTGGGCGTCGGTAACACTTCCACGGCTAAGGCTGCTGAGCTGTCGCGTCGCCCCCTTTACAATCCAGCCCTGATTCTGGACCTGGCGCTGGGAAGAATCACCGAAGACCCCGTTATGATGAACGCCCTGTACCGAGATGCTACCACCTCAAGATTCTTCAGCATCGTAGGCGCCAAAGTCAAGGGTTTTTCCTCGGACATGCGCTCAAGCATGCATAAGGCCATTCGAGACCAGAGAGAAGCGAACAAGAAAGCTCGATGGTACGTCCCAATCACAACAGGCGAGACATATAGGCGGTACCCCAACCTTTTCGCCTTGATCGAGATCGCTGCATCCAGGCTTCCGGCCCATCAAAAGACGCAAGTGCTTGATGCAATTGCTTTGCAGAAGGACGTCAACAAGAGCGTCCTGCAGAATGATATCGCGAAGAAGCCAGCAAAGAACGTTGATGATCCCATGCTTATTGCTGAGCCCGAGTTCCCTAATGGACACGAGATCGTTCAGGAGCCCCACAGGACTGCTGAGCAGTCCGCCGACAATACTGGGCAGGCCAGGGTTCTCGAGGAGTCAGAGACTCTTGATGGACAAATTGTCCCTGAGCAGCCTGAGCAGCCTGAGGTTCTCGCAGAGCCTGGGATCTTCGTCCAGGCACGCCCGAGCCGCATGCGCGCTGCGTGGAACTGGGTTGGACGCAGGTTCCGACATCTGTAACATGTTTGCCATCCCGAGAGATTATCGACGAAACAAGACCCTGAGTGGCACAAAAAGGGGAGCTGTTGGAATCGTGGCTGTCAAAAGTGTTTGTGGCACAGTGGTAAAGCAGGAGGCGCATGGCCGAAGCGTCGTGCGTGGGGTCGGGTCTGCTTGGTGGGGCTGGCCATGAGCCAATCACATAACATCATCTGCCCCGCAGTCAACGACGTCAGGAGACGAGGCTGCTGCCGCCGGCCAATTTTGCACCACCAAAGTACCGACTCTACTACGTCGACTGTCGAGTCCAGTTTCATGACCATCGATGAAAGAAATCAACATTAACATGAGCGATTCTCCGCCGACACCATTCAGCAGCGAGTGAAACAATTCGAAGTCGCAAACCAGAGAAAGATAACCCAAGAGGCTACGGAACAACTGCTTCTTGTCAGCTAGAAGCCTTTCGAATTGCTCGATTACTCCTACACATGCGCCACACGAAGAGGACTCAAAAATGGGCGCGTGCTTTCCACGCACGCTTTCATACATCGAGGAAGCTGTGAGCAACCTGCCTAATCCGATGCGAACCGACACGCAGAACGCCTGAGAAGAACAGTACGAGAGAAACTTCCTGCGGAGCGCTCAGCTCACAACATCAGGGAGGTATGCAAGGCATTCTACCGCTTTTCGTGGAGTGTGCCCCCAAAGAAAGCCTGCGTTGGATGGCCGCGGTGGAAGACGTCCAGTGGATCCATGCGACACTGGCCGTGTGCTGCCAATGAAGCAATCTCGCCAATTTGATGAAGGTCTGGTCGATCAGAAGAGAAAAAAGAAGAAGAAAAAGAGAAAAAAACAAAAAACAAGCAGAAAGATTTGTTGGCGACAGAATTAAAGTTGTGGCTGTACGGCTACGGAGATGATCTTGCTGGACTGCATAATTTGGGCGCTTCTACTGCTGCATAAGCAGAGCGATGGGTGTCTGTAATAGAACATGGTAGTCACAGCAAAGTACAGAAAGACATTTAAAATCCTCACCATCCTGTCCCTCAATGCTGTCTCACTGCACTGGAGGGACTTCTACTTTTTGTGCTGCGAAAACTTGTATTGTTAGATTGGAGTGTCTGCAGTAATGGCGACCTCGGCTCCATCGCTCCCAGAGCGGGAGCATCACCATAAGCACAAGATTGTGGCTCATGCGGATTGATGGTCCATAGTCCCGACCAATCATAGAATATCATCACTTATTTAGCAGGCGATAAGCGCTTCGATGAGGCAAAAGTAATCTGGTGTTCTGATGGCTGCGCTAGAGACTGCGACCGGAGCCGGATTGCCAGTTATCAGTGAAATAGAGAGCAATGAGAACTTATGTGAGGTACCTAGGTAGACGAGAACGAAGCTTCGTCTCCAAGATGTCGAGTGCGAGGCCAAACCGCGGTGGGTCGTAATGAGAACAGGATCATCAGTTTCTTATGGAGGTTGTATGCGCGATCCTGCAAGAGGTGTCCGTCTGTTTCCCAGGACGATCAGTCTGTTGCGGTTTAGTTGGGAAGGGTGGATTAATAATGACGCGCACGTCTGTTTGTAGGCAAGGTGGTGTCTGTGTGCGCCACACTGCACGTGCTGCTTACGTGCGGAAAACATGATCACTCTCTTTGTGCGTAGGCCCTCAATTGAACAGAATTAGAAGATTTCAATCAGTAAATGTTATTTCAGGATGGTTCAGGCAACTCGCGTTTCTGTGGCGAGAGAGCAAAGTGTTGCAGGTTATGGACGAGAGAAGCGGGACGGAGCATGGGATAGATGATAAAAAAAAAGGACAAGGAAAAGAAAAAGACAGCTGCCAGACTCGAACTGGCACCTTCAGCTTGTTATGGCGGCGATGTTCTCTTCCAGCAGATTGTCGTCTTTAATCGGGATTGGTGTTAGATCCGCCTTCCGGGTTCAAGCGCTCGTCTAAGCTGACGTGTTGACTATTACACCAAGTTGTCTTTGAAATCTGGTGTAAAAGCTTACCTGTGGACCTCGACGTGCAGCAGCCTGTCATTCACCCAATCGCGCATCGACGCATCAGTAGGACCCGCCAGCCTTACGCTTAGGCCACAGCAGTGGTCCAGGCGCTTGCGATACATGAAGGCTCCTCCGTAAAGCTTGATCAAACCTGTTCGCAGTCAGTCTGACGATACTTCCAGCTGTTGATCTATGGAGAGAGAGTGTGTGTGTGTATGATTGGGCCCCAGTGACTGCTGGCATTCACTGAGGCTCTGGGCCCCACACACCTCAGGCTTAAAACCCCTCCACGACAATTTCTGCTAGATCTCTCCCTTAGATAGAAGTTAGCGTCGTCTTACTTTAAATTGAAGTATTGAGGACAGCTGCCTTGTCTCTGTATCCCCTCTCGTGACAGATATTCTTTATCTAAGGTAGTTGGAATCCCAAGTGTAAAGAGTCTCGCCTCGACCATAGGGCCTAGCCGTCAACCCGAACTGCTGAAGCAACATGTGGATGAACTTGGCCTCAGACGAGCTGGTGATTGCTCCGTGATGCGTGCATTGGCATGAACTTTAGGGCCCATTCGTTATTGCAACAGTTCGAGCACTTGTCCCATTTTGACCTCCCTGACGTTCCTTGTCGCTCTCACTGAGCCATCCAATAGTTTGCTCTCACCCGTTGTAGAACTGTTCAGATAAGAGGTATCAGCCTTCAATTACGATTAATCATAGCAACGCTTAATAGAAGGTTGACGTTTGCAAACTGAGTAATATGGAAGATCATAAAATGACAGGAGTGAGAGAATGACAGTGCAAACTATCTTGTCTACTTTTTGCATCAAAGATCTGGGCGAGTTTTCTCAGTCATGAAGTTTCAATCAAGCGCCAATGCAAGAACATATGGCACTTTTCAGCACTTCAACGTAGCCAGAATCGCTGACCATGGTGGTCAGCAGGATCTCTCAGAGTTGTTTTCTACTGTTGCATTGGCAGGAAGGATATATGGTCGGGCGGTCGGGGACGGGGGTCATGATCAAGCCGCCAAAGGCCAAAAACAAAAGGAGTAAAAGAAGCAAAGGACTAGGCCACTGCCAGAGTCGAACTGGCATCTTGCTGCCCCCGTTACGACAGTGAAGACACGCCCGGCAGATTGTCGTAGAATCGGGATTGGTGTAGATCCGCCTTCGGTGTGGTACAACAACACTTGTCAGAGGCAGCCGTGCTGACCGTTGCACCAAGTGGCCTTTGGATTATTGAAATTTGCTGGGCTCTGCCTACCTATAACCCTTGGTGTGGTCCGTGGTTTCACCCCAGCGCATTTCGTCAGCCTCGCGCAAGGGCCAACGTCACGAGTGGGGTACCACAAGCAACTCACAAACTTTGCCTGTCGAGCGAGCCCTCAGATAAGCTGATGATTCTTCTGTTACACTTTAATGGCTGCACACCTCAATGCATCCAGGGTTCAAGCAGTCTCAGCATCTAGCCCATTTGAAGGTTCAAGCCGTTCTGACTCAACAGGTGTGTGCAAAAGTTGCTTCTCAACCCCTCCAAGACTGGGTGGACACTGTCTATGTACGAGCATCACTCAGAATCTCAAATTGGAGCCCTTACTATGCTCCCCAGGTCTTTGTGAAGACGCACTCATATTTAATATTTCGTCCATGCTGCGGCCTTCGGGTCAAGGGATCCTAAACACAATCTGCATCGAACTTTCAGTGGGTAAACTGTCAGCCTTGGAACCTCAGCATCACCTTGGAGTCTAATTACGTGAGTGCCATAAAAGGCATTCATGACACCATTTCAGGTTCAGGTTGTAAAGGTTTCACAGCCCAACACGAGCCTAACATATGGCAGTATGGTTTAAAATTGGGGTCTGTCTAGATCTATACTACTCCGCCTCGAGCACTACCTCGCCACCGACCAGGCCCTCGCCAACAGCCTTGATGGTGACCGTACCCGGACCGGTAGATCGTACAATAGCTAGAGCGAGACCACTGTAGGCCTTGCGCTCCAGAGAAGGGAACGGAGTGAAATCCGCCGGATCTCCGTTATCCGTCGCAACGATTTCGCCCGGCCCCTCGACGCTGAAGCTGATTGCGTTGTCGGCAAATGGAATAACATCACCATTCTCATCCACGACAGTAGCCGTGACAAAGGACAGGTCCAAACCATCGGCTTGGATTGCGGTCCGATCAGCGCTCAGTTGTAACCCGGCGGCATCCCCTGCCGTGCTAACAGTGGCGTTAGCCCAGGGCTCGTCTCCCCTGTACGTCACGACGCTGACCTCGCCTGGCTGGTACACGACGTCATCCCAGCGGAAGCGATACTCTCCCTCAGCCCGGGTCTTCTTGCCCAGCGACTCTCCATTGAGGAATAGCTCGGCGCTGTCTGCCTCCGAGAAGACGTGCACTGGCGTCACAAGGCCAACTCTTTCCGGCCATGACCAGTGTGGCAGGATGTGCGCAACCCTCAGGTCCGGCCTCCACCTTGCCTGGTACTGGTAGAAGCGGTCCTTTTTAAACCCTGCCAGATCCACGATACCGCTGTAGGAGCTTCGCGTGGTGTAGTACGGGGTTGGCTCGCCGATGTAGTCGAAGCCAGTCCAGACGAACTCTCCTGCGACGAAGGAGTTGGCATCTTGAGCTGCAAACACCTTGTCCGGGGAGGAGCCGAAATTTGCTGTGTACAAGCCGTAGTCACTGACTATCCGCCTGGCCGAGTCGCCGCCGGACGAGTCGTTGATCGGCGCGGAGTTGTAGCCCGTGACGGGAAAGACGTAGGTGCCCCTCGTGCTGAGAGTCGAGGCGGTCTCGGAGCTTAGAATCATCTTCTCTGGGAATTTAGAATGGTACTCCGGGTATAAAGGCTGCGTGTGAATACCAGACATATTCCCGTAGGCCTCTGTGTCTCTGATCCCTGCCCCCTGGTAGTTGAGGTAGAACAAGTCGACAGCTTCGCTCCAGGGCAGATCCGGGGTCGCATAATTCTGGCTGGCTGAGGACAGACGAGTAGGATCCTCCTCGCGCAGGATATCACGAAGACTCGCGGATAGCGCAGCGCCGGTCTCCTTGGTATATTGCTCACCAACCTCATTGCCGTAGCTCCAAAGGAATATAGACGGGTGGTTGCGGTCACGGCGAGCCATAGATCGTAGATCGGCCTCGTGCCAGTCGTCGAAGATCAGGTGGAAGTCGTTGTCGGTCTTGTTGAGCTGCCAAGAGTCGAAGATCTCATCCATGACAAGGAACCCCTTCCGATCTGTCAGGTCGAGCAGCTCTGGGGCTGGCGGGTTGTGCGAGAAACGGATCGCATTCACACCCAATTCCTGCAGGATTTCGAGCTGCCTCTCAGCCGCCCTGACATTGAACGCCGCACCCAAGGCACCAAGGTCATGATGCTGATTTACTCCTTGGATCTTGATATGCTCCCCATTGACAGAGAGCCCCTGATTAGGATCGTAGGTAATGGTGCGGATTCCAAACCGAGTCTCGTAAGTATCAACTTCGGTCCCGTTGGAGTAGAGACGTGTGGTGGCAGCGTAGAGGTTAGGCTCATTTGGACTCCATAGTCGCGGGTTTGGTATCGTGATTGAAGAATTGGTCGAGTGGCTGTCCTTTGCCTCCACAGTGATGGGCGAGCGTGAAGACTTAATCACCTCATCTCCTAACTTGCCAGTTTGCGGATCAAAAGTGTGCACAGTTGTTTCAACTTCGACCCCGCTGGCCGTTGAACCTTTATTCGAGACCTGCACACTGAGCTCAACAACCGCCGAGTCGGAAGACACCTCGCTCGTAGTGACATAAGTCCCGTCATAAGCGATATGTATCGAAGAGGTCTTCGTTAACCAGACATTTCTGTAAATGCCGGCACCTGGATACCAACGAGCCGACTCATTGGGGTTGTCCAAGCGAATTGCCAGAAGGTTTGCATCTCCAGGCTCAAGGTATGGCGTAAGATCCAGACGGAACGAGTTGTATGGGTATGGCCACCCTCCAACCAATTTTCCGTTGAGCCATACGATCGCATACGACATTGCTCCGTCGACATCAAGGTATGCCTGCCTTCCTAGAGCGGCTTCGGATTCGGTCCATGAGATGTTCCGTCGGTACCATCCAACTCCTTGTATCGGCAGTCGGCCCATACCTCCACTTACGACTGGGTCGTCCTCATCCGTGTAGAACGGCCCCGCGATGGCCCAGTCGTGTGGTAGCGTTACACTTTCCCATGCACCGTCATCGAAGTCTTTTTGCAGAAAAGCAACATCGTTTCCCGGGGGTTCCGTATCGGGAAGCTGGTATGCGTCGGCCGGGTTTGCGATGTAGGCGTTAGCGGACGGAAGAATCCATGGCTTAAGGACCTCCAAAGTCAAGTTTGCTTGGTCAGGTCGGATGTCATATGTCAGGCCATCTGGATTCGTTTCGCTGCGTTGGAAGCGCCATGCTGAGTTTAGGCTTATGCGTTCTCGTCCTGCACCGGTCTCGTTCCGTGCATGTATCACACGTGCAATAGTGGCACGGACATGGAGTTGAAGTACTAGGAAGACGGCAGCGACAAGCCACCTTACCGTGGGCGCCATCACAAGATGGGACAACAATATTCCGTGCAACCCCAAGGACACAAGTTGGGAGAGTCTCAGTGGTCAACGAGATTCAACAGCATGGCATTTTTCATCCGAACTCAGCATCATTCACTTCCAATCGACGAATCTTAAATTCTTCTTGCGGAAGAATTACTCGTGTGTACGAGGGGTAGGAAAATAGCCTAAATCTGCCTAAATCTGGGTATGTGAGGTACGCGCTAAGTGGAGAACCCTTGGCGCGTCCTATTTCGGCACGATGTAGCCCGAGGATAACGGGTAGGCTCACGATAGCCTCATCTCCAATCTAACGTGCGGGCCCACATCTGGAATGGCACGGGGCTAAGGATTTGGGGTAAACAGACCAACAACCTGGGGTATCGGACATGTAGCCACGTGGCTGGGGTGTTAGTGTCGGCTAGCACACTGCCTTCTACCAAAGTTTGACGGGCAGGCTCTCCTTTCCAGATCTACACCCGGGCGCAGATTTGCACCCGGGCGCCCGTCAAGCCAGCGCAGCCGTTTCACGTGATCTGACAAGGTCTCTTCAGAATCCATGATCGGAGATTTGCCGACTCGACAGCAAGGCCATGTTCGCAACAGTTTCCAGCTTTCATCCCAATGTGGGACAATGCCGACGTTGTACTTTCAGCAGCTGTCAAACCGACGGACCAATCGCATCTTCCAACTACAGAATCCATGGACCAGGATCAAGGAACCCGTCGATCAATGCCGGATTCTTTAAGCTGAAGTGGGGTGTCATCCAAAATACTCCGGAACAAAATGCATCCCAAGTATTTACAAGGACGAAATGATATCACTTCGTGTTCAGACAATATTCAGCGACTGGCAAGCGCGCACCTCGACCAGACGGACTGACGTCTCTAAAACACGGGATGAACATAAATCTGGGTCGTCTCCTCATGACGCGTGTCGGCGAGCAGCAGGAATCTCCACTCGGGGTATTCGAGCAGTCCTCTGGCTTCCAAAGCCAACGGGCAGTTGGAGAGGGGCGACGGTTCTACCCTTGCCAACGATTCGAGGTTACATCGAAGAAGCAGCCACACGACGCCCCGCGAACCAGCCAAGTCATTTCCAACTGCTTGACAATAACATATGCGAATTTTTGCATTTGCCTCGGCAAGTTGTACAATGAATAGGTGGCTAAGATTATACTATAGTCATGTCGTGTGATTATTTACTGTCACATCACAGGAAGAAGCAACCCGAATGCTGAACCCTGCATTTCTCATTACGTCTCCACGATTTCCCAAACGGCACTACCTGGCCGGGCCCACCATTCCCTCAGCAGGCTGCGTTGGCGTTCAGCGGGTTGCCAATACTGATCCCGAAATACGTGAGATGAGCAAGGTTGATGCCGATCCCTCCGTTTCCAATGCCATATCCTTTCTCGCTCTGGTTGCAGTCCTGGGGTTCTTGACCGGTGCACTGGTAAGTTCCCTCGGCCGACGACGAGTCGTCGCTCTCCCAGTACTCGGTCGTGTGGTGGCGGTACCCGTCCGACTGGGATGGGATCTGCGGGACACCATCGTTCGAGTGAGTGGCGCGGATCATTGTGTTCGCGCCTGGGAACACCGTGTCGACGTAGTCTGCGTAGGCCTGGTCTCCTGTGCGTGGCTGCCCGTAGGTGTACGCAGTCAGAGTGAAGTTCTGACCCTGGAGCGATGCGGCAGCCAGAGAAGCCAGAGCGCCGCCCATGCTGTGGCCGGTCACAATGAGCTTATAGCCAGGGCTCGAAGCAAGGTCTGAGGTCAAAGTAGTGACAATGTCGTCTTGAACAGAGACATATTGATTGAGATAGCCCTGAGCGCACTAAGGAGAGAATTATCAGCAAGGGCAACAGAACACTCGAGGATGGGGGGACCTACGGTACATCCGAGACAGGATATGCCATCGGCCGCGGAGCAGGACACCAAGGTCTGATCCAGATCGGTCACAAAGTCCTGGACGCTGGAGGTCCCCCTAAACGACAGGATGTACTCCTTCGCATTGTCGTCGCGGAACAGTGTCACCTGAGTATCGGTCGGCTTGTTCACGAACTCCTTTGCGACGCTTGAACCGAAAGGGGGATTCGCACAGTTTGAGCTGTACGAAGCCGAGGCGAAGCGCGCGTAGCGAGAAAGCTGATCGTAGACAGTGGTGCTAACCTGTGTCTTCTGGGCGAGCGCCCCAGAGAGGAGGAGACTTGCAAAGGTGAGAGAACGCATCGTCAGTCTTCAGAGATTAAGCTTCGGGGTAAGAGGCCGTGACAGAGTGTGCATCTGGGAATGCTGTCGCAAGTGCACAAGTGCGAGGTGAACATCGTCGGGCTCGGAGATCTTATACACGGGCTTCGGGCAGAACGCATGTCGGCCTGTACGTCAGGGGCCCAAAAGGTTGGACGTATCCCAGAGGGCGATCCATATGCCAAGTCAGGCCAATCAATAATGCTCCGGCCGTTGCGCCCATGGATGCAACCCTCTCGACCCGCCTTCTCGACTTATATGGATGGTTTGCCGTATTCGGCATAGAGTGACAGCTCCACGTCCATGGGTGGACCCAGCGGGAGGGCCTCGGTCGTCTCATCTTTTCCAGCTGATGATGGATCCAAAAGCATAATCTGGATCACCCACACCGTACCTCCGATGTCTGCCACCACTTGGGATCGAGATATCCGAGAGTCAGGCAGCTGTCTCCATCTGGACACGAAGTATGCGGATCTCATCCTCCGCCACGCAATACTTTCCCTGCAGCCGCAAATCCCATGCGAGAGATGGGACAAACCTACCTGGTACAACGTCCTTTAATCACAGGACATGGGTAGTTCTAGAACATTTTTGTGTCTTTCCCTTTTCTTGCCCATTGATGTCATGGAGCTCCAAATTGTTCTTCGTGGATAGAGAGAAACAGCAGGTGTCAATTTTGTGTTTGGATCCCTGTAGGAACAGCCCACACCTACCTAGATAGTTCTATCGCTATGATCTCTATTGTTGAATTCCGAGCTCCATCTCCAGTCTTATGAGACGACAGAGTGGAGTAGCAGGAAGACCTGTATCCTAGCAATGGAGTTCATACCACGGCATGGATTCCTGCGCCCCCGAATTGGCAATGGTATCGTGACAGGAAACGGTCTCAATCTTCTAGTGCACTATAAGTGGATACGGGAAACTGCTTCTTTCTTCTCAAACCGCCTTGCTATTGCTCAAGCCACTCAATAAAGGATCTCGGTTGTGGCGTGTAACACACCTATTCCTGCAAAGTGGCACAGCCACCACCACTGTTGCCCGCGGGGTGTGAAGTCAACTTTATCCCCGGAAAGGTGTCTTGAACTGACTGGTTTGGATCTAGGTTGAGACCAGGGGAAAGAAACTATTGTGGTCCTGAACCATTTCAAGCTGGAGCCAGATACTAAAGAGCGCAGATCCGACCTGGAATACCGGACTGGATGAAACTATCCAGCCCTCCGTTGGATGTGATTCTGGGCCGGGATGGGGCCAGGAGAGCAACGGTGCATTGGTGGTTGACAAGTCCCGAATGCTACGTGAAAGACGGACTAACTTAGTCCACTCCAGTTCCACTAGGACAGAACTGATGACTTCGCTATGGCCAGCATTGTACATCTACAGAGAGCGTCTATCGAGCTGAATGTACACTTTCTAAGCCTCCGCTCTATCAAAGTTTGTTACCGTCCCTTACGGGGATTCAGACTTTTGTGTGTTACATTTTCAGCGGAGGTAAGGCAGGTAGACAGTGCGCCGTCCAGAGGCCACGCCCAGGTCAGCCGAAGCAAGGAACTGATAGCGATCAAGCTACCGTTGAAGCGGAGCAAGAAGAAACCCCATACAATGGCTCTAGTGGAAGCGCTGGAGGTCATAATTATGAGCATGATCGTGGCATACGGGTTTGAAGATCCCAATGCCACGTCAACGCCCCCCATATGCATGACTATGACGTGAGCCATGTTCATTGTAAGCGAACCATAGATAGCAATTGACCAGACCACGCCCACAGTTTATTCCGATAGCAGCAGCATCAGTTCAGCACTGCAGTCGGCCTTCCTTTAAATGATGATGTGCATTTGACAAGCTCTGCGGGTCCCGCGCATACAGTCAACGGCAGCGAGGAGCATTGTTCCCGTAACTATCCACAATCTCAGAGTCCCGCCTTAGAAACATAACAAATCCACAAATTCCCTCTGATCAAGTCGTCCTCTTACGTCCACTGACTCCAAATGTCCCCCAAGGTAAAGAGAAATTTACAGTTTATCACTGACCCAACACGCCCCTTCTACCAGCGAAAACAGCTCACTGGAAAACGACAGACCTGTAGTCACCCTTCTCCATGCACTCTCCGCCTTTGATGTGGAGCGATTCGCCGTTGCAGCCGATGTCCTTGTTTGCTGTTATCAAGGTAAAATATTAGTAAAGTGTGTCTAGGAAGCTTTTGAGATCAGACAGAAACGAGATCAGCTTACCAGTGGCGTGGAGGAAGCCAGCGGTGTTGTAGAAGAAAGCGCCAGTCTGGCCGTCGAGGTCGTAGCAGTTTCCCAGGGACGGGGCCGCGTGGTACAAGATGTCACGATCGTTCTTGCTGCGCCAATGATTTAGCCAAAAGAATGCATTTCGAAGCAGGATAGCTTCACTTACCAGTCATCCAGGGTTCGGTATTGGTTCAACTTGGGCAGGTCCCTCGCGATAGGGTTGCCACCATTGCCGAACTGGGTTGGCGAAGCCATAGCAAAGGAGGCGCTGAGGGCCGCTGCGACAAGGATGAACTGCATGGTGAATGATGATTCGAAAATTTGAGGCAATTGAGGTTTGAGCGGCTTGGGTTTGGAGGCAACTTATTGAAGTATGTGAGTGAGATGATGGGGATGATTGCATTAGAATGAGAAGATGAGATGAGGCATTGCCTTTATACTTCTTGAACACAGCGTGTTACGGCTCTTTGTGATTCTTGGAGCTCTGGGTGCACCAACAATACACAGCCTTTCGTAACAGAAGGCTCGATCAGAGGGATCACAGGCAGGCTGCCGAAAAATGCTGAACACACATCATGTCGATCGCACATTTCAAATGACGGTATCCCAACATTCTGTAATTCAGGCACCTAGATTCTAGGAAGGCATTCCTCCAAGTAAACATGATGCAGATCGAATTACAAGAAAAGCAACAATTTTGTTGTAGCCTTCGAAAAAGCGGAGATTATCTGTAGATCGATCAGCCGCAAGCAAGGGGTAATCCGGGGCTGTACAATGGGGCTGAACCTTATAGTAGACAGCCAAGTATACTTCTACATATTATAATCCGCGCAGGAAGGACGCATTGTGAACTAAATGCGCCTCATACCTTCTAATAGGATAATTCAGATATGAAAGCGAGGCGATCGTGAATCCTGAAGGACTAGCAGACCATACCAGGTTCCACAACAGGAGTGAATCAAGGGCGCAGTTGAGGATCCGAGCTTTCTCGGTCCCGGTCCAATACGGATGGCTGAGTCCCTTGACGGACCTTGTCATCCAATGAGCAGAGACTCGTGGGTCAAACACTGTCTTCGCCTCTACGTGATGATGAACACAAAAAGTTACACTGATCAAAGCCTCTTACGCTTCCTAATTACAGATGCAAATCCTGTGCTAGGGAAACATTCCATCGGTCGATGGTTTTGTGCGACGTGATTCAAGCGGACAGGGTGATTGACTAAATGGAAGGACACGAGTCAGATGAAGTGGTCCATGCTTCTACAGTTTGACAGGATCTTACAACGCCTTCAGCCTCGCCGATCTCTTGCCGATCTCTCCAGGCAGCATCATGGCTTCAGGAGTGGCAGGAGTTTTGGCAAACCTAAGAAACGGAGAGCACTTCACAGTATACCATTCGTGGTGATCTACAGTATACTTGTGCTCTCTTCGAATTTATTATACCTAGGTATATAGAGCGCATCAACAGAAGCTTTCGAAATTTGGAAATGGACTCATCCCAATTCAAGTCAACGCATCATTACCACCAATCAATCATACACCCTATATCTCTCTCTCCAATTTACATCCTCAAAATCACTCCAAAATGAAGTTCCTTCTGCTCACCGCCGCCTTCACCATCTCCGCCTTTGCTCTTCCGGAGCATGTCTCTGGAGGTACTTCTCTGGCAGCCAGGGACAACGTCAAGCTGAACCAGTACCGCACTCTTGACGACTGGTAAGTCCATAGGTTCTGTCCCTCACTTGGAAACCCATCATTCTCTAACGAAAGGCACTCAGCAACAATGATAGAGACATTCTCTACCATGCTGCTCCAGTTTCGGGAAAGTGCTACGAGCTGGACGACCAGACCGGAGCTTTCTTTTACAACACCGGAGGCTTCTGGCAGTCTTACTGTAAGCGCAAGTTATCTGTTCCTCTTTTAGAAAATGCATAAGCTGATAGGAATGCACACTTAGCCTACGACGACCATGGGTGTGGCGGTACTTCCCACAAGTTCGAGCGTTACACTGGCAGGTGTGTTGAGAGAGGCACCCAGAACTCAGTGAAGTTCACTTAGATTGCCTGCTTGGAACTTCGACTTTGCTCCCGTTGTGTCAAGAGAGGAGGGGCATATTGGCCCCCATTTTTTGTCAGCAGGATGTCTTGAGACTCGCCTAGTCTCCCATATTTGTCTTAGGATTGGAGGATAGACAGCTCCTTCTTTCAGCAAGGACCTACTCATGGCAACTCAGTCAATTCTTTTTTACCTAGTCGCTCAAATTATATTATATTGTTTCTTTCTGATTTGAATCTCTCCTGAAAGAGTGCCGAGAGCTTGGGAAGAGTGAAGATAAGAAAGTTACAGTTTTACAATGTGTCTGTCCGGATAGAAAAGCACCCATCAGTTATTTTGTTTAAAATAAGTGGGCTGTCTGGCCTATTTATGCCCGGCCATTCCGGGCTGAACTGGAGTGGGCGGGTTGCTAGGCGCCACAATCACTGCTTCACTATTATAACTCGTCATGATAGACCATGGATCCCTTGGCCACCCTGCTGACTGATTCACTACATAGTTGCTGTGTTGGCTGACATCATGCTAGCGTCTGCCGTGCTGGAATCTTCCAGCCCAAGGCACCCACAGATTCGGTTGTCAGGGTCCCATTTGCGCTTTATCCTCACCAGTTTTTGATATTCCTCGGTTCCCCAGCACTTGGAGGGACGAGCCTGAAAGTCATGCTCGCCCAAATAGGAGCCGACTGACTGGAGCCCTAGTTGCTCCATTACATTGGAGAGCCATGTCCCGTACTGAGCGTCATTGGCCTCGTTCTCCCAGATAACGTAGACGGCAAGGTAGTGATCCGACTGTATGCTGAGGGCCATTTCGGACAACGGGCGATTGCTAAGTGGTCTCATGGATGACCAGAGTGACATGGACTGCCTCGTTGGAAGTGTGGTGAAAGATGGTTCCAAAAGAGAGACAATATCCACATCGTTGCGGAGAAGGACGTTGTCTACTTTGTACCGCTGGCCCATGGGGTACGCCTTGGCCTTGTTGTCATACTCACGCTGTATGCTGGTTTCTTCGCAGACTGATGCAGACAAGGCTCCGTCTGGACGCGAGTCTTCTGCGGATTGCAGCAGGTCATTGACAAGAGTTTCATCATCGCTCGAGGCAAGCAGGATTATCATGGTACAAGGATCTTGAATTCCTTCATGGTAACTCCCAATGGCAGTGAGCTCAATGGTGTTTTCGAGCGTGGAGGCGATCTAGGAGGGTTAGCAGAGTCTAACTCACGGCAGCTTCCGAATAATACCTGAAGGGCCCAATTCATCGCGGCCTTGTAATGCTCAACCGGATAGACGTATACAGACGAGCGCATTACTTTGGGCGCTGCCTGAGTTTGAAGATGGAATCTCGTCACGACGCCAGGGAACGCCGGACCACCACCCCTGGCTGCCCAGAAAAGGTCCTTGTTAGCTGTGGCGTCCGCTCGAACGAGCTGGCCGTTTGCCGTCACCACATCAATGGCAACCACGCTCTCACACGCCCAGCCCCAATTCTTCACCTTGGTTAGTTGACGCTGTTTGCGCTTGACAAATCAAAAGGCACTCACATTCGTGTTCCAACCCATGCCTCCTCCAAGCAGATACCCGCCCATGGCCACGTCAGGGCAGTGTCCGCCAGGAAATGCTCGGCCGCTGGCGAGCAGGTACTTGTCAAGCTCCCTTCCCGTGGTACTTGGTGATAGGCGTACGATATGCGTCTTCTGATCTAGAAGCAACTCGGACCACTTGCCCAGGTCCAAGAGCAGAGCGTTATCCCGAACGCTCCATGCCGGGTAACTCTGGCCGCCTGCACGGATTGAGACACGGAGTTTTCTCTCGAGAGCTAGTGTCATTGCGTGCACGATATCTTGTTCTGTCTTGGCAAAGAGGATACCGGTGGGATACCTCTCAGGGACCATTCCATTGAACAGTCTACTGGTGCGGGCTTTCTCGTAGTCTTCGGGCCGGGCGGTGTCCCGCCAGACAATGGAAGGTGCCTGCGTCGAAGCAGATAAGCAGAAACTGTTCAAAATGGAGAAAGACATCATATAGTTTTCCAGGTCAAGTGAGTTGCACCTCGCGATACAAGGTGAACAGCGTAACGCAGTGATGGAGTGATGTACAGCGGTAGGCAAAGCTGGTCTTCTACAGTACCCACACTTCGGGATGGCGTAATAATGACATTTCAGAAACACGTGGCTCTGTGTAACCTATGCCACAACCTTACATATTTGTTGATAAACCAAATGGTATCTACAAACATCGCTACTGCCGGAATTATCCCTTTTCACTTGAGCATGACACCAGCTGGCCTAGTGGTGGATACCTGAACCACGTTTCCACACCACCACTAGCTGCTAATATATTTTCGATGGTCAGTCAATTTCCTCTCACAGAGCGAAGAACATTCGAGCGTCAAATAATCTATCCCTAGTATTCAACAGCAGCAGTGTAATAACCTCGCAGCCTGTGAACGTGGAAAGCTCATCAGTCGAGGCAACGACATCTTTCACATGTGGCCGCGCTCTAAAGACCTCGAGTGTCAATAGAAAGTGATGACTATACCAAAATGCCTATTACCGCATCGAGAGACATTATAGTCTTGCTTCTGGTGGGAAACTCGATGAAAGTGGACGGTTCTCTTCACCGGCAGCGCCAACCTTTTGGCAAGGGGTTCTTGATAGATACTGAGAAACAGTGCTAGATGCATCGGATGCGGAGCAAGAGGCGCTGTTGATCCCTTGAATTGACAGCCATGGACCTGCCAAGGTCGCCAGGTCGTGTCTGTACCATACTCACAGCATTGTCGAGGTCCCATAGTGTCCTGATGACACCGGCTGTGTCCCCCTCATTATGCGACGCCTTGATCATGTTCTTCTGCGCAGTGAGAATTCAGGAGACAGGAGGTCGAGAACTTAGAAGGCAATACCGGGAACTAAGAGAGGCGAGATGCCGCTAAGTGGCCTCCCGCCATGATGCAACATCGAAAGGAGCAAGATTGGCGCTCGGTACCTGGGGCCCTGGCTGCAGTCAGTGGTTCTAGCGGGGGCCTGCAGGCGGGCAGAAGTCAACCCTGCCCTGCTATTGACAAGCTCCCCGATCCTACAACGGGCATGTAAGAAAATAGTTCAAAAAGCGAGCACGATGCCACCTCCGCAGCCGCGACGCCCATGGCCGATGTTCTTTTCTAACCTCCTCCGTCGGCCGGTCGTTACACTACCTCGCGTCTCGTCTCATCACGTCACGTTCTTGACCTACAATTCCGCTTCATTAGACACGCGCCGCCCCCACCCCAGAACGAATCCACTTCTCCCGTCCTGAAAATGGTCAAGCCAAGCACCCTGTACGCCGCCATGGCGGGCACAATCCAGACCTTCTTCGCCGACTACAACCGGGCTCCCGACGACGGCCCCTTGGTGCTCTCCGAAACGCTCACGCCGGACTGCCGGCGCTACCTGCGGCCCTACACCTTCACCGACGCCCTAGGGTTCCCGCGGGACTTCTACTTCAACAACACGGCGTACGAGACGGGGATCGCCAGCGAGCTGACCGTCACCCAGACGGCCAACTGGACCGTGCCCTTCACGTCGATCGACGTGCAGAACCTCAAGGCGTCGGCCTTCTCCGAGTACAGGGTCAGCCTGTGCGGGACGGGCGAGTACCTGGTCGAGGTGTCGTGGTTCTGGGACTTTGTCGAGAACGGCACCAAGATCCGGAACATTATCGAGGTCCTTGAGCCGATCACTACCCTCAACTATTCGGCGAAGGCTGTGGAGATAGCGGCGTCGGGGCAGACGTGTTAGGCTGATGAATGAAGGGGGCTCACTTTGTGATCTCAACTGTGCTATGAGGGCAATGGCAACAAACTTGCTCAGCTGAAAATACCTAATGTATTAAGATTCAAATAGAACACACCCTGCTCATCGCCGAAATGCTGTCGAGCGATCAAAGCCACTTCTAGAGGGCGTTTTATTATAATGCACACCATCGTCAACTCTGTAGTCTCACAGTGGCTCCCCGTGATGGCTTCCTGGCTCTTTGGAAAAGGGAGTAATAAAGACCATGCTTTGTAGTGCGCGTGCGAAAGAATTCCAGTCGCTCAGGGAGAAGTTGAGCACACCACTGATACGCGTGGGATATTCTAAGACCTGTCTAAGGCGAGAACCCTGCTCTCGGCGGGAGGAGGACCGACCAAGAAATGAGTGACAAGAAGGAGTAGGTGGGCAAAATATCGGAGGAGAGAAAGGACGGATGACAAGCTGGCGCACTGCGAGAACTGAGGGCGGTGGAGTGTGATATTGCTACGGCTAAATTATTTGGATCTCTTGGATGATACATTTACATTCTACTAGCCTGTACTTACTTCATCGATTAGCATCTACGGACATACGTATTCGCTTCATCGAAATGTCTCCGTCATGTGTCGCTGGCAGACCCTCCACAGCGCAGGACACTACCTACACGCCTGTATTTTGCTTGCTTGAACAGCTTCAACACCTACTCTGACGTCCGATGACTTTCATTGTTTCCAACTTTGGCCCACGGCTGGAAAACAAGCAAGTCGGAAACGTTCACACTTCTTGTTGGCACATTTGGCATTTGACCAATCGGTCCCGTTCTGGTTTATATTCGATGCTAGACGTACATATCGCGCTAAAGGGGTTTGAAATGCAACAAAGCCGAACTATTTACATGAAAAGTAGCCACGCCAGGCTCCCATCCATCCTAACTCCCAGCTTTTCATCAGTGGCACCGGAAAACCTAGGAGGCTTAGACCCTTGCGGCCCGGAGCTTGAGCAGAGCCTCGCGCCTCTTCTTGGAGCAGGGGCGCTTGGTCGGGCGGGGCTTGGTGCTCTGGGTCGTGGGCACGGGGGTGCTGAGAGCGGGCTCCTCGGCGGCGGGCTCCTCAGCAGCCACGGGGGCGGCGGACGAGGTCGGGATGGGGGAGGAGCTGGGCTCGACGGCGGTCTCGTCATCGCCGGCGGCGGCGACATTGGCGGGGACCGAAGAGGTAGCAGCGGCAGCCGAGCTGGTCACGGCGGCGGCGGAGCTGGAGGCAGGGACAGCCGCAGCGGTCGAGGAGGCAGCGGTGGCAGCAGCGCTGGATGCGGTGGAGCCGCCCGAGGAAGAGCCGGAGCCGCTCAGGCTGATGCAGGCGAAGGACATCTTGGTGGTGGAGGCGCCGGAGCCGCCGTAGCCGACGGGGGAGCTCATGTCCCAAGTCATGGCGACGTAGGGCCAGCAGATGCGGCCGTCGGCCATGGTGACGAGGTCACCGGCGACGGTGACGTCGGTGCTGGTGATGGGCTCGCCGACGGCCTTGCCGGAGCCGTCGTTGGTGACGAGCTGGAACTTGGAGCCGGTGAACTTGCCGCGGCAGCCCATCGCGATGAACTCGCAGAAGGGGTCGGCGATCTCCTCCCAGGTGACGAGCGCGTTGGTCTTGTCGAAGGTGGCGACGTGGGCGTTGCTCTGGTCGGCGGTGCCGGTGGTCAGCCAGTTGACCTGGTCGTCGCCGGACGCGGCGCCGACCTCGCTGGTGGCCTGCTTGCCGACCATGGTGTACTTGTCGCTGAAGGTGGCGACGGCGACGTTGCGGCCGTTGGTGCGGTTGGTGACGTGGGTGTAGCCGTCTCCCATCCAGTCGTTGATGGTGACGTCCTTGGCGCCGCGGGACACCCAGGCGAAGATGTAAGCCTCGCTGTCCTGGAAACGAGCCAGGTTGCTGTAGGAGCCGGACATGCCGCCGAGGGACTCGCCGCCAGCACCGTTGGTGACGTTCTCGTTGGAGACCTTGGTTCCGACGGTGCTCATGCCCTGGCCCTTGGAGTTGAGCCAGATGGCACCCTGATCCTCAGCACAGATGCTGGCGTAAGGAGCCTCATCGGCAGCCTCGAGAGCAATACCAGTGTTGTGGCTGCAGCCCCAGGCAGAGGTGGCGCCCTGGATGGTCACACGCTCACCAGTGCTGTCCTCGACGTAGTTGATGGCATCACCAAAGTGGCCCTGAGCAGAGCCGCTGTAGGCAGTGACGACGGTGTAAGCAGCATACCTGCCAGTCTTGGCCGAGTAGACAAGGTCACCGTTCATGTCCGGAGCAGCCATGAGGCCCTGGTCGCTGTCGACATCGGGGCCGCCCAACCAGGTCTTCCACTTCTGCGTGCCAGAGGCGTCGAAACGGTACAGAACGGGGACGGGGGTGTTGTCCGGAGGGGCGTTGGATGTGGTCGAGGGCATGGCCTCGTTGGTCAGCAGAGCAAAGCCATCATCCTGGGCGACGAGACCGCCGGCCTCCTTTCCACCGTCGACGGTGACGACGGTGCCCGTGGCCTTGAAGGTGGCCGGGTCGATGGGCTGGACGTGGACGCCGGTGTCGGACGAGTCGAGGAAGGCCAGGTAGGCCGACTTTCCGTCGGGCGAGACGGAGAAGGGCGTGCGGCGGTGGTGGACGTAGCCGGTCCAGTAGGCCTCCTTGATGGGGTTGAAGCTGCTCGACAGCGTGACGGCGTCGACGTGTGTCTCCAGGGACGACTCGGTCAGACCCTGGGCCGCTGCAACTCCCACGAGTGAGAGCAGGGCGGGGATAAAGGACAGCAGTGACTGCCTCATGATGTTTGCGAGTAAAAAAAAAGTGAGTGTGGTCAACAAACTGTTGAAAATGAAGCAAAGAGTGGATGCAGATCAACTGCGGTGAATATGTCGTCGATTGTCAACAAGACGCCTGATCCGTGTTGGAGAGTGACGCTCCATCTCGACCAAGGGCGGCATCATGTTATGTACTTCTCGTAGTTTGGGTCGGATCGAGGCCAGGCCCCAGTTTCCCGGAGCAAACATCACTTTGCACATCGATCTGGCGATTTCTTCCCCCTCGTCTGAGATGGATTGCGGATACATGGGCCATGCCAGTGGGCCCTTCTGACGGGTGGGCATTTTGGCATTTGCGGCGGTGGTCCCAGGGGCCTGGAACCCCTGAGTCGGGCCCAAAGAGGCATCGTGAGTTGTCAGGGTCCCCCGGCCCAACCTTGTTAATCTTATTCTGCAGTGAGAAACGAACTTGGCGGGGAAACTTGTTTCCACCTCATGTTTCAATTAGACGCCTGCGAATTTCCACAATCCCTCGCTCTTACGAGATCATGCCCGCATCTCGCCTGCACAATTCATTCCTCCACAGCCCTGCGATGCAAGCGATGCAGAAAGAGTAAGGCTATTTTCGAGCGTCTCACGACATTCGCCCGAGGCCCAGACCGACTACCGGGCGCTTCTTGTCTCCGCCTCCCTCGAGTCCACCGGCCGACGGGTCACGGCATACTCTGTGGGCTCTGTGGGCAAATAAGCACTGTACAATTTCCAAGCGAGGTTATTCCCTGAGTCGTCCAACATCCGATGTTCCAACCAAGACCATAAGCTCTTGTACGATGTCCTCCGACCGTTGCTGGATTTAAACGTGCGGGAAACCCTGCACACGCCAACGGGTATCTGCAAGCTTCCGAGCAGTTGGGTTTCGGTTTAAGTCTAGAAGTCTGGCCAGTGGGGTCATCATTTTAAATAGGTAATGCCGCTGTCAGCCCGCCAGGGTGCCAAAGGATGCCAAAGGGATCGCCGACTTTTGTTTTGGACAAGGGAGACTATCAACTTTGTTTCAACGACGCGAGCCGATCACTTGGCTCCTCACGTCTCAACACCTCGTTGCACCCGGGGCAGCCCCCCAGCACTGCCCCAGCAGGAGCCACATGTTTAGGTCAACCTCCGCCCCAGGGCTGGAGGGTCAGTCATTGGGTGGAGTTTCCTCGACCGGAATAATTCATAGTTTATTAGGCGCAGTCTACTCGAGCACACGGAGCTACGGAGCACGCTGCCACGTTTCCGCACAGGTGCCGGTGGAGCAAGGCAAGGAAGGACCGGCTGTGAATCGCTTAACTGGCGTCACGCTGTCGACGCCCCTCCCCCTAACTGGGAGGCGACATGGTGTCCATCCTTGGACCGGTCACCCCATAAACGATATACCTGAGCCTTGAGGACGTCATATTGAGTACCGCAAGCTTGGCACTCATGCTTCTGCGGTCAAAGACTACTGTCCTGTGCCCCTGACCTCCTTCTCATGAGGAAGATACCACCCCATTACGACAGGAATCCTTGGAGAATTTGACCGCCAGATCGGCAATTCCATTGACTGCCTTTCAAGAACACATATTGTTCGAATTGGCAATAATTGCCATCTTGCCCAATGAGTGTAGTGGTATTTGTGCTATTTGTCATCAACATACCGGAACTTCCCAGGATCGAATCATTAGCAGATGACTTCCTTCAAGCTTAGCTCCTCGGTATGATTGCCGCCATTGAGTCTCATGAGTCGGTCAGAATCGCCTTGAGCACAGCCTCTGGATGGTCGATTGCCAATCTTTTGCATTTTTATGCCTACGGAGGTTGGAGTCGTCTACCAAACTCGACTACTCCACATCTTGTCCGTCACTCATTCCCTGACAACATCAAAGAGGAGATGCTTCTCATGGCCCCGTATTGGTGGCTGTTGCAAGTCAATGGCTTGAAAAGGGCTGCAACTAGTGGATTTTGCCTCTCTCTCACCAGTCCGCACCTTTGCCTCGTGGTCCCTTGGGAATGCAATGCAATTTTCACACGAGAGCCACTGCCCTTCACTTCACAAGAAGCTACCGGGTAGCTATGATGATTGATGCGGGGCATATTCAGATAGGCACAGAGCTTCCAACCAACTGAGCCCTACACGTGACGCGTGATCTGGATGATTCTCTACAGCACTGTGGCTGTGAGCAAAAAGCCCTGGCCACTGAGTGAGCACAGTTGGAAAAGCAATCGACCAGATAAAAGAGTGTTACGCTCAGATGATACATCTATGCTGTAATCAATTGTGAAAGACCCTAGATCAAGACACACGGCGCGCGTGTCCGAGAAATTGTTTCTTCCAAAAGGAGTAGATCATTCACCTGCAATAGAACTTGGCTACCCTCATCAAGGCCTCCAGTTGTAAACTCAAAGTCTCTCCAGGACTCCCCTTTATCAGCAACACTGAACTCGCCTCTAAAAGTGAATTAGATTTTCTTCCACGCCAGTCGTCAATTCCTAGGAAAACCCAATGTGGGGCCCTTCCTTGTTGCATACCTGCCTAAGCAGCTCTCAGCCTCACCCCGGCACCTTTGAACAGACTCAAGAAGCTACATGTCGCACATTCACTCTGCCAGCAGCTTTGGCAATTCCTGCAACGCCCTCACTTCCTTGGTACACACAGCCCTGAATCGAAATCAATTTGGACATTTGAAGACGTCGCGCACAACACAACTTGAACCAAGCAGAGAACGCGATTGTCACAGGATCAACAAAACTCCTTCCAAAGGAAATCATCAGGTGAGTCTTCTTCTCCACATCTGGCATCCAACTGTACTAACATCTCTTCGGTCTGTAGAACCTCAACAAGATGGCTTACAAGTCCTTCTACCCAGCCTACGGCTACATCGGCCACACGGCAGTCACTCTCTCGGGTGCCGACATGCTCTTCCTCTTGCTCTTCATCTTCCGATACCTCCGATTCGTCGTCCACTTCATCACCGGGTGTTTCCTTTACGAGCCTGCTCCGCAGAAGAAGAATCCCCGCTACACCAACCGAGACGTAGCGGTCATCATCCCGACCGTAGCTCCCCACACCAAGGAGTTCCTACGATGCATTGAGACTGTACTTGCCAATCGCCCCATCAAGATCGTCTTCTGCGGAGTCGGCGAGAAGATGAGGGATTACGTGCGCGACGTCATCGACTTGCACCAATTTCGCGATCGATTCCCAGAGACAAAGCTGGTCGTCGTCAACACCAAGAAGCCCAACAAGCGCCGGCAGGTCGCCCGAGCCAGTCTCGAGATCGACCCGGCCGAGGCCGCCATCTCAATCAACGTCGACGACCACGTCTACTGGAAGCCCACCTTCCTCACCTCCCTCGTCGCAGCCTTCGAGGACCCCGCCGTCGGACTCGTCGGCACCAACAAGCGCGTGATCCGGACCAAGGGAGGCGGCCTCTGGAAATCCTACACCAACTTCCTGGCCTGCCTCTACCTGTGCCGGCACAACTTCCAGATCCGCTCGGAGCCCTACCTCGACGGCGGCGTCTTCGTCGTCTCGGGCCGCACCTACGCGCTGCGCACCGCGATCCTGCGCAGCGACAGCTTCCGGCAGGGTTACACGGACGAGCGCTACCTCTTTGGCCTGCGGGGCCCCATCAACGTCGACGAGGACAACTACATCACGCGCTGGATGCTGCGCAACAACTGGAAAGTCCGCATCCAGTACACGCCCGACACGGAGATCCTGACGCCCCTGGGCAACCCCGCCACCTTCTACGGCCAGGTCCGCCGCTAGACCCGGACGACCTGGCGCAGCAGCCCGGCGAGCCTGCGCAGCCTGCACACCTGGCGCCGGTACCCCTGGAGCGTCTACGCCATCTACGTCTCCCAGCTCGTCAGCTTCGCCGCCGTCTGGGACCCTCTTCTTGTCTACACCCTCAAGCGCACCAGCTTCTACCTCGCCTCCGACCACCAGTCCCTCCTCGTGGTGCTGATGGTGGCCTGGATCCTGGCATCCAAGATGGTCAAGATCTTCCCGCACTTTGTGGACCACCCGTCCGACATCGTCTGGCTGCCTGGATACTACGCTTTCGCGTACTTCCACTCCTTTATCAAGGTGTACTGCCTGTTCACTTTCTACGACCACACCTGGAACGGCCGCGACTTGGCCCACCTAGACACTGTCATGGAGAGGGAGATTGCCAAACTTAAGGTGTGATCGTATCATGCACCCTACGAGGACTTCCCGGTCTTCAATGGTCGGAAAAGCTCTGTTGGCTCCGCAGGAGCACGCCAAGTGTCTTGTCTGGCACATAGTAGCACATGCAGCTGCTTCTGACGTACTTTGATTCCCCGCGTTCAGCTTTTAGTTGGTTTCTGCTAGTTCATCTGCAGAAAGAGCCGGTGGCCTCTGGTCGGGGACATGGTTTGCGAACATTAAAGTCTACAGGTCAGTTGGACAGTTGCACCGCTATGGTAGTGGTGATTTGATTTGGACAAGAAATTGCAGTGCTTTCACATCACAGAGGTAGTAAGAAATCTGATTCGGACAAAAGTCCATGACAATTTGCATTGATGACTTTGATGTGCTGCTCACGCAGCCTCATAGGAATGTACGACCTGTGGTCCGTCTCTCACTGAAAGTCAGGCACCCATCCCCTCCAATCAATTGACCTCCTCCACGCCGTCTCTCTGGCTGGAGTCAGAGCCTACCTGGTCGTTGCCATCAGCGTCCGGCTGAGCCTGCTCCTTCTTGGTGGAGCCAGAGCCTTCCACTCCAGTGTAATCGACATCCTCCTGCTTGCCAGGAATGCGGCGCATCTGATTGATCGCACGGTAGTGGCGGTCGCGGATCTCGCTGCGACGCCAGATCTGCTCCGCGGTCGGTCGGACATTGCCATAGTTGACGGGGCCCATCATGCTGGCGAGGAATGCTGCGGTCGCATCTAACATGCTGACATCATAGGAGAAGGGGCCGATCACATCCGTGCGGCCAGCGAGGTATCCTGTTAGCTCGCTGGTCTGGAAGATGCAGTCTCTGAGGATCTGCATCAGGTCCAGCGCCTCGTCATCTAGCTCCTCGCGGCTGGTGTTGGGGCGCTGGATGTGAAGGCCAAGCACCGGGTCGTCTGGATTGGCGCTGGACTGGTGGAGCATGTCAGTTATCTTTTATAGACCTTGCAGCGCTCAAAGCCAGCACATACAATGAACTATAAGACGGAAATACTTGTGCTTACGCTCATGTAGCCTCCTTCAGCAGCCTCAGGGACAAGCTCGAGGAAGGAGTTGGCAGCAGGCATCGCGTTCAGCTGCTGCTCGTTGGTACCGTCGGTACCAGTGATGACGGTATTGTCCTTGTTCTCATCTCCAACTCGAGACAGATTCTTGTCCTGACCCTGCTCATTTGGGGTCTTAGGGGTGTTCATTTTGGCTGTGGTCAAGAACTGGTTAGAGTGTACATCACAAGGCTGACGTGAAATGGTCGACAAGGCTGATGGGGTTTTCAAGGCTTACCTTTTGGTGAGCAAATAGATCTTTCAGAGTCTCGGATGAACAGTACTGAGGGATTCTCGAGTGCGTAAATGTCTGGGTTTGGCTCTCAAGCAGGCTGAATTTGACTTCTTGTTGTGTCAGCCAGAAAGATCAAATTGTCACGTCGAGGGCGGGAGTTGTTGTTTGATTTATTGCGAATGCGCAGATGGTTCGTGCGTAGCTGGTGCCCCGCAGTGCTGATACCTTTCTCGTCTATCGATAGCTGTATCTATCTGTCTTGAGGGTAGGATGCTGGAGTTGGCCGCTGGAGTTGGCAACTCGTAATCTGATGAGGTGCGACTGGCTGGAATCAATTTCCTTTTGTCGTCTGTCTTCTCTGAGCACACAAGTGTCATCTGAGCTGTATCCATGTGGATATTATAGATATATAGCCAGATGCAGCCGCCACCAACAGCAGTGTATTGCCGGGACTGGTTCACAATCAAGTTGAGGATCTAGGGTTGCTGCCCGGTCCTCCCAAAGGTAGGTTCTGCTCCCTTTCAAGTGATTCGCACGTACCTAGGTAAAGCAAATGTCAACTCTTAATGGTTACCAGGGCATGCTGGACCATTCAAATCATGGACAGCAGCACGGATACTCAGAAGCAATAGAATGATGCATTGTAGCTATTTAGGTGTTATCTCCCCTCGCTTAGGAAGCATTTAGGGTTGGCTTTACTGCAGGAATCGTCTCATCAGGAGATTAATCCGGGTGTCCTCAGATCGAATGATGTCTGGCGTCAGTCTTTCCAAGTAACTCTTTGCCGGATGGGACCAAGCGTGATAGACCAACTGGTCCTCGAACAGAGACCCCCCATTCTTCGCAATTTGCGATTCCACCGCTGCAGCTTCCTCCTTGTCCAACGGCTCGTGCATCTAGCTCACCGAAGCCCTGGTCCATATTGGCCAGAAGAATGCACTTGGGCTGAGAGTGCAAATTTCGTCGGGATATCTAGGGGCAAGTCTTTTCGGGAGATACACTGAGTGGTCGTTCCACTGACTGTCGTCGAAGCTGACGTATTCGTCGAGCCATCGCGTGGTGAAAAGGGGCCCCTGCCTTAGCCATGATTACTCCATTGCACAGCCCCCACCGGTTGCCACCCTCGTGGCCCATGTACACATCCCGAGCTCCTTGGAAAAGGTGGTCGAGTGGTCGGAGAACATATGCGTCAGAGTCCAAGTAGACTCCACCTTGGGCGCGTAGCACGTGGAGCCTCATCTGCATCAGGAGTCAGTCAGCAAGCAGCGGCGAAAAGATTGCCTCCAGATATGGGGAAGACCAAGCCACAGTCTCTAAGCCCACACCCGAATAAAGACGCAGGCCACCATCAGGAGACGTTGTTCCTTAAGAACGCGCAAAAGAATATCGGGCAGCTGCTTACTGCGTCTGTCTGGTGCGACTTGGACCATATCTCAGGGTGGTATGTAGCTACCTCTGTGAGATAGTCGGGGTGGTTGAAATGTACGAGCGTCAAATTCGGCCGCAACAGGCGGAGCCAGCTGTTGTCGTTGTTGAGTGGTGTATCGTGGTGTATCGTGGTGTAGGTGTACAGAAGTGACCCCGGTGGAGACCGGGGCAGCGCGTACAGCAAGGTACAATTTGAAAGGGATCTCAGTGTTCCCAATCCAAATGAAGTGGATGGTCTCTGGTATCGAGTCAGTCAGGTTGTGCGAGTTGATGCGGGTCGCTGTGCCATCGAAACATGCTGCTCGAAGCTGGTTGGCTTGAAATTGTACCGGGTGTATTGCATGGCATAGAGATGCCCTTCTTGGATTCTCCACCAGATATGATCCTTGAACGCCTTCGGATGGGTGTAGCAGAGGTATGAGACGACGGCTAGAACAAACAGCAGGCTGTAGACAAGACGACGCGTTGGTCGCCTAGCTCCGAGCTTGAGACCGAGAGGCCTGGGCTGGAATCCGAGGATTGCAGGTGAACCCATTCTGTAGCTGGTCAGATCTGGGTGGTGTGGCGCTTTGCGTGGGTAAGAGGCTCAGAGAGGTTTTGATATTGGGAAGCTACCAAGATGTTTTTTATTATTCTTCAGTAGTAGTTATCATTGAGTAAAGGGTAACCGCCGTCAGAATAATGAGCAATACGGCGAGCGAGTGGCGAGGTTCTCTATTTAACAACGAGGAAATGGATGGTGCTGCCTAACTTATTCACTAATGAGGCGCAGGACCCGTGAGACGACAGATGGCTGAGATAGACAGACAAATTTGGAAACTGTGAGTGATAAGGCAGAATGCACTACCGGGCACGGCACACGCCAGTGCTCACCAGTGCTCTTGCCAGTTGCTGCCAAACGGTGTCAGACAGGGCAACGGCGGGCAAGGGGTGGACATGCATGTGAGCAGGTCCCGAGCACCCTTCCTGAGAATACCGCCGACACCAACGACAGCCCTCCCATCAAGCCACTGTGTTGGGGGGCTAAAGGATTCAGGATTAGGCTGACGGAGGGAGACTAGAGACGGCCCCCACAAGGGTAGGGTGATTTGGTGTCACCACGCTGCTTTTAGACTGATTACACATATTTTCCCAAAATGGTTCCTGACCTTGAAGCCACCGTAAGGGTTGCACGCGATCCTGTCTCAGTGAGGTTGAGGTTGGTAAGAGCCATTGCATCTAGGTCAGTCATCATTGGGCAGGAACAGGCCAACCATCACAGTGGTCAGAAGCTTGGCAGAAGTAGCGACACAATGAAAAGTAGTCCCTGATCCTCCATCAATTAGTACGTTGTTTCCCACATTAAAGCATTTCAGCAGAACGGATCTCACCCAACTACCTGCCGAGATACCAAAATAGGTATACGGCAATTGAAGATCCAGGACCGATGCACTTGAACGCCTGCAAGTTGATAGCCATACCCTCCTCATTTGGCCCTCGGTTGAGATCACATGGTTTTCCGTGGCGTTTCTCGTAAGAACTCTCGTTGTTTCTGGGATGACTTTCAGCCAGATGGTGGGTTCGAGGCATTCCATGCAGGATCGGCCCGTCCTCCGCCTTTGGCAATGTGGTGTGGTGAAAATGACAGTCGCCCACCGGCTGGCGGGCAGTGGCGTCGATGCTATGCCCTTCCTGGAAGGGCAGGGTCGATATTCCACTTGGAGTGATGCATCTTGCTGAAGAGGCGCTCTCGGTGAGCGGCAATACACCCGGATATTCTCAACATTCAAGGCAACTGGGCGCTGATGGTCCGCATGCTCAAAACATGGGCGTCAAGCCCAACCGGCCGGCAAGGGTAAATACTGTACGCAGGATGGACACATGACCGTCTGGGCGAGGGTAGTACAACATGAATGTTGCTTGCACTCGATGCCCAACTTGACTGTGAGCTGTGAGCTGCGAGTAGAGGTTCAGAGTCCGATTGATAGCAGGGCGACATGCGAGAGACGTATTTTCTCACCATCAAGTTTACAGGCGGCATCTGTAGATCCCCAAGATGATGCATGTCGTTTCTGTTGGGAATGGACCGTGGGTCCTTTTTGACCAATCTCCCTCCTCTGGGGCGCATTGCCAAATCCACTCCAACGCTCCTGCCCCTGGCCTAGAATTGGAGGTAAAACTCACCAATGCGATCCTCGGCTTCGGGTCATCTCACCGCGTTTGTGCCCTGATGGACGAACCTCGTTCGGAATACAGCCGGCTTGGCATCCGGGGTGCATTTGAATTGGGCAGGATCAACATGCACAATGATTACCCACGACCACCTTGAATGCGGAGGCAGGCAAAACCCTCCAGTCCGGTGTGATATGTTTCAGTCAATTCAATATTCGTCTTGAACAGTTATACTCACCAATTTTGAGTTTGAGTAAAACCCATCGTAATTTGACCGAAAATGATTCTTTGGGCGACGGCGATGCTGCCATTGGCAGTGTCTGCCTCAATTGACAGGTATGACGTTCAGCCACTTGTGCACAGATGACGATAAGATAACTGATTCCAGAGACAGACAAAGGATTCTTTCACAATTCAACGTTGTACGGACGAGTCTCATAGACAATACTTCGACTCCTCTTCAGGTAGGAAATGGAAATTTCGCATTCAATGTGGACAACACAGGAATGCAGGTGCGTAACCCAAGTAGCGTCTTTCAGTTTACTGGTCCAAGGGACAGGGGCTGACCTGAATGCCAGAGTTTCTTACCTTTCAATACTCTATCGAGCTGGGGCTGGCACAACGACTCTCTGCCGGACAATGGGTGAGTCGTGGACCCTTGGTCCCAAGCTTTGGACATGGCTGAGATGAGCGCAGCGAGAAGCTGAGTGACTACCACGGCCGGCCTCTCGAGACACATGGTCGAAATGTTTCCTACGATTATCCCGACCCAAATCTGCCACTGGTTTCGCAGTGGCTGATTGCGAACCCCAACCGCATCAACCTCGGTCGAATTGGACTCAAATACCAGGGTGCTAGTCTACCAGCGTCGCTGATCTCGGAACCATCTCAGGAGCTCGACCTCTGGAACGGAGTCATCACGTCTTCATTTCTTGTGGATGGAAGCGCCGTGAAAGTCATCACGCAAGGCGATTTCGAGTCGGATAGTGTGGCCTTTCAGATCGAGTCGTCCCTCCTATCGTCAGGAGACTTGGAGGTTCTACTTGACTTTCCATTCCCACCGATTCACACAACGAAATACAAGTACGAGGTATTTGTAGGAAGCTATGAATTCCCACTGAACCATTCAGTATTCTACTACCCATCCGAAGAAGACGGCGCAGTTCACATTCACCACGAGATGCAAGAGACGAGCTACTTCGTCAACCTGCGTTGGCCCACAGACGTTTCCTTGGCCCTCTTCAAGGACGGACCTGACGGCTCAAATACAACCACAGCACATCGCCACACGCTTTCGCAGCAGAAAACTTCGAACAGCACCTCAGGTTCTTCTACCATGTCATTTACAGCAAACTTCTCGCCGGACAAGAGTATACCCGACCTGCCAGCCACAATACAGGAACGTAACCCATCGGCATGGAATAACTACTGGGGAGAGGGCGGCTTTGTCGACCTCACCGGGTCGACTAATCCAAACGCGACAGAGCTCCAGCGCAGGATCGTGCAATCGCAATACCATGTCCGCGTCAATAGTGCTGCGGATGGTCAGTCTCCTCAGGAATCCGGGTTGATGAACAATGGGTGGTAGTAAGTCCTGCTGTCAAGCACGATGTCAGACCCGAGCCACGAATCTCCACTGACATGTTTCTTGGCGACTCGCAGCGGCAAATTCCACATGGAAGTCGTGGTCTTGCACAACGCTCACTGGATCACTTGGGGCCGGAAGAAGTATTTTGACGATATCTTCCCGGCGTTGTATGAGACATTGCTCCCGTCATCCCTGGATAGGGCCAAGAACATGGGTTGGGACGGAGCCAGGTACGCCTTTCCCCGAGGAACGCAGTCTTAGAGCTTACATTCTCCGACTGGGCGCCCACTGACTGGCTCGACAAAAGGTGGCCGAAAATGACTGAACTCGTCACGGGACGCAGCTCCCCCGGCGCCATTAACGCCCTTCTACTGTGGCAGCAGGTAAGCATTGCCTGGTCTTGGCAACTCTACACCGAGCATTCGCAGGCTGACAACGATCCCGCACAGCCACATCCTATGTACCTAGCGGAGCTCGCCTACATAGCAGACCCGTCAGAAGAAACCCTCAAGCGCTGGGACGCCGTCCTGACTGCCTCGGCAGACTACATGGCCTCTTATGCATGGTTCAACCAGTCCACGGGCTACTACGACCTCGGGCCACCGTAAGGCAGCGAGCGCCCCGAGGCGCTCCCCTTCCCCTGGGCCACACATCTACTGACATGGGCGGACAAAATTCCAGATCTTACGGTGTCACCGAAAACACCCCGCCCCTCGAGACACGCAACCTCGCCTACGAGCTCGCCTATTGGCAATACGGCCTCAACCAGGTAGCGGTGTGGAAGCAGCGCCTCGGGGAGCCCGTCCCCGAGCACTGGACCGCCGTCGCCTCCGGCCTGGCGCCCCTGCCGACCGGAGACGACGGCCTCTACACGCCCTACGAGGGCCTCAACAGCAGCTGGTGGGACGACGCGGAGCTCAACTCGGACCCGCGCAGCCTGAGCATGCTCCGCGGGATCCTGCCCAGCGCGGGGACGCCGAGCGTGGACGAGGAGGTGGCGAAGAGGACCGCGGATAAGGTCCATGAGGTTTGGGGAGGCGTCGATGAGAAGGTCTTCGGGTGGGGCCGGCCGGTGCTGGCTATCAATGCTGCGAGGCTTGGCGAGCCGGAGCGGGCGGTGGGATACTTGACGGCTTTTGACTACTGGGTGTTTGATGATGCAGGGTTTGCGGAGAGGGGTGGCAATGGTGAGTTCTAGATCCCCATGGCTTTGGCACCTGACGGGGCAGTCTCTTGGGGCATTGAAAGCTCCGTGCTAACTTCGGGATCTCAGGTGGCACGCCTCCTCCATTCCTCGATGGAAATGCATTCTTTCTTCATGCTGGTAGGAACTGTCAAACCCCACCAAATCTGTGGATAACCTTAGCTGATAAAATTGCGCAGTGGCATATATGGCAGCCGGCTGGCAAGGCTCGGAAGGAGATGCCCCTGGCTTTCCCAAAGATGGCAGCTGGTCAGTTCGCCATGAAGGTCTGCTAAAGGCTCCGTAATAGCTTGTGGTTGGAAGAGCTGGATCGAACCTCAAGGGCATATGGTTCATCAGGCACTGCTATTTTAGATATCACCATCATATAGCCTTTGAGCTGGAGCCGGATATCCATTACTTATATATCACGCCATATGTTACTGGAAGTCGCAAGAATTCAGACCATCACTCGTCTCGATTCGCGGTTATGGCGAACAACACTGGATGAGCCTAAGTTGCAAAATTGTTGTATTAATCTGCGAACTTCTGAACAGGGCGAGCAGCAGGCTGCTACATCTCTGGTAGCGTCTCAAGTCTCTCGAGGGCTTCCTGCCTGCAGTCTTCCGCCCGAAGTCTTCTGCCCCAAAGTCTTCTGTCCTCAAGTCTTCTGTCCTCAAGCATTCTCTCTTCAAATCTCCCGTCCGATTTTGTACATTTGTATTCGAAATCCTTCTCGAGGACGCGCGAGAACCGGTGTTTTCCATCCATTCTATCTCCAGATGAAGTTAGGGTGGAATGGTACGACCGCTCTGCAATCTTCGCGCATGATGGTGCCTTGAAGCCGTAGAGAAGAAATCCCTCTTCGTTGCTTGCTTGCGGAAACCGCCTAGGGCCTGAGGATCACCACCACAAGCGACGAGTATTTCAGTTCTTCTCCAGTCGAACTGATGCCATAGCCTACCAGGTACTGGGCTCTTCCGCGCTCCCCTTCATGGGCAGGAACTCAGCTCCCTCCGCCGGCTTCGCGTTCCAGTCCGGGTCGTGGTAGCGGCCGCCCTCAACGCATTGGGCGACGCAGCTCTTGCACAGGTGCCTCCCGCAGTCCTGACACTGGTATGAAGCCTCCTCAGACTGGCCGCACCGGTGTCCGCACTTGGCGCAGAAGAAGGTCTGGGGCAAGCAGGTGTTGGCGAGGAACTCCCTGCCGTAGCAGCGCGGCACCTGTGGGATCTGGAACCACGCGTTGTCCGCGTCGTCGAGCTCGTCCTCGAGGATGTAGCTGCCAAACTGGGGGCAGTCGCAGTGGCGCCAGTGCTCGCCACAGACGTAGCAGAACCCCTCTCCGCAGGAGCAACTGATTGCAGGGAAAACTGTTAGCAGCCAGCGCGATTTTCTCTTTTTCGGGCTTGGTTGGGGGGGGGGGGGACGTCTTTGAGCGAGGCCTGCGATACTCACACTATGTGGTTGCAACCCGATTCTTTCTCAACCGTTCTCCCACACTGTGGACACCTCTTCAATCCCGTGTAGATCAGGTACTTCTCCATGGACATCTGCTGGAAGTCCTTCCTGCAGTTTCCTATGTGTGGGTGTCGTCGGCAGAGGGCGCAGGTGCCGCCCCAGCAGCTCCGGCAGAAGCCTATTTGCGTGGACTCGTTGACGTCGCCCGGGGGGATGTATTTGCGGCACTTGCTGTTGTAGCAGAAGAGCTTGCCTTTGGTGGCATAGTAGACCATGCTGTCTGCGACGAGCTTGACCACATCTGCGGGGAGGTTCTTCAGGATCTCTGAGCTGTTGAGATTGACCGCATGGTTGCAGCAGCTTGGAGGCCAGCGCTCGCCGTCTTCGCAGCCGTGGCGGATAAGTTGGCTTAGGCAGTCCCAACAGTAACCGTGGGGGCAGGGCGATACCTCGTCAGCGGGGTCGCCGCAGACGACGCAGTCGACGACTAGGAGTGCGTGGAAACGTTAGATTTCTTCGTAAGGCTTGGGGGTTCTGTGTGTGAATGGGTATATACCATTCTGCTCGTTCTCAATCTCCTGGGAACCGTCCATTCTTCTCTTGTAGAGCTGCTACTTTGGAGTGGCCCGGGCTCATAGAAAGGGTCGACGAGGTTGTGACTGCGGTGTTGATCGATCTGATGGTGGGAGGTCTGGCCGAGGGTGGCCTGAGCGGCGAGTGGCCCATGTTCCAATCAAAAATTATCGATAGCAACCAAGGAAGAAGTTAAATCCGACTCTCTGTTTGTCTTTGAGAACGTGAATTGGCAAGTATCCTAAGTATTCTCGTTTGGTATCTTGGCCCTGGTGCTTGAGCCTATTCACAGGAGCACACCATGGGGACTTTCCTCATAAGATACTCCCCAAGATATTCTGTGATATTGTGCCGAAGTATACTTGCCCTGATTCTCGACTCTGGGGCACTTCAACTGTTTGTTTACAAAGAGGTGGTGATGCAGCAATGGGCTTCTGATTCTTGCACAAGTACACTTGCAGGAGGTTAAAGGCTAACTAAGTCTACCTAGGACTAAAAATCTTCGGTTGTAGACACAGTTAGGCTATATTATCACATTCAAAAGAAGTAAATGCTAACTAGCTATGGCAATTCTTATAAGTTTCGGTGATGAGTCTGCACAGGGGCTCCGGGCAGGGCCTGCTGATGTAAACCTGCTTGGGTTGTCTGAGTAACAACAGAACAAGGAGAATTCAGACAATGGAAATACACACCGGCTGTAGTTGAGCCATGCAGATGCACCGGGTTCGCACAGAACAGGGAAGACAATCAAAATAAACACTGGCATCACTCTCCTCAACACAGCCGGCCACGTAGCTCCCAGCCTTGGTTCACACATTGATTTATTCACAGGCACACCCATTCCTTTGAGTACACATTGGAGTTGCTATATCAAAGTATTATAATATGAACCAAAAGGTCCTAACTGTGTTAATATGTGTGTTGTACATTGTAGCCTACCCAGCACGACAATCAGTACAGCAAGGTGACGGCCTCTCCTCAAGAGCCATAGCTTTGAGGGAGTTAAGCACAGCAGCCTTCTCCTTCTGATACTGCAACCGGCCGCCTTTCGCCGAGTTGGAAGTATTCGCAGCCCTCCTCTTGGCCCCGGCATACTCTTCTCTCGCCCAGGCGTTTTCACGCAAAAAGTCCCGGAAGGTGAGGAACTCGGCGGCGACTTGGCAGCCGGCCCTGTGGACATGGACGTTAACCTCGACGGCGTGCTCGTTGAGGGCACAAGCGAGGAACCGGTGACCGTGCCATTTTGGTTGGCGAAAGTACAGGACGAGCCCAAGGCCCTCTAGCTGCGGCACGTATGCACCTTCGTCTGAAGGGTCGCTCAGCTCCAGGAGGACGTCGATGATCGGCTTCGCGGCAAGACCGGGCACCGATGTAGACCCTACGTGCTCCAGTCTGAGGGCCGATGGCCCTAGGACAGACTGTATGCGAGCCGCAACGTGGGTGAAGATGTGAGGCCAGGAGGTTCGATAGGGATATATCCAAGTTGGAGGGTCATTTCGCCTCGCGATGATCTCCAACGTTGCAGGTGTATACCCTATGGACTCCATTTTAGACTCTTCTTGTGTGTATTTAGCCATGATAGTCGTGGTAGGAGTAGGGGGTCGATATGGTTAATGGACTCAGTTGATGGCAATTCGAGATATCTTGAAACCTTGATTAAATAGTCTGCCTTTTTGTCCATGACAGGCGAGGGCTATTGGTGGAACAATGAAGACCTGAACCTCTGGGGCTTAGGGGCTTAGTTCTACTGTGACAAAGCAAGAAGACAAAGGCGAGCACGTTGTGGCTGACAGTGCCATTGTTACCCACAAGGCCATTCTCAACTCACAAAAGGAATAAACCTTTGGAGAAGCTGGCTCGCGCACAACGCAGTAGTGTATCTCGGGTCCCAAGGGAAACAGCTTCGAATGTGACTGGTCTCGCCTCCGTCCCTGGCGAGCTGATCCTGATTTGGGCCAATCGAAAGCAGTGTAGCGGTGAATTCCCACTCAGCCCTGAAAGTGACTGGTGGCGTTCAAAGAAGCCGATAGCCATCGTAAATCACTGCAAGAAACGTCAGTCACAGGGCGTCCCAAGGCCACTCCTCGACCAGTCTCCAGCTACCTAAAGCAGCAGGAAACCATTGACGGCAGCAGCACTCACCTTCAAGCCCCCTACGCACACCACTCCCAATCCACATCCCCTCGTTGACCCACCGGTACCTCTCATCGCCCGTCTCAAGCCGGATGAAAATCCGGAAGCGGTACTCATCGGGCGACACCTTGTCCCCCTCGATGGGGTCGAGAAGCCGCGTCAGCACCTCAGGCGGGCCGGTCCTCCACCCCTCGGTGCGCACCATGATATGCGCGGGCTCGGCGTCGTCTGTGGCGAGGAGATATCTCGTGTCCACAAAGGTGGACTTGTTCTCCGTCAGGAGCTGGGCGTCCTGGCCGCCGGGCTGGGGCGGTGGAAGTGTCGTCAGCCATGAATGAAGGGTAATTCAAGCAAGTGTGTGCAAGAGGTAGATTAAAATGAAGAAGAAGAAAATGGTCAAGCCTGCGAGCCCTCAGCGCATGACAGAGGAAACTCACCACCACGGTGCCCCTCCCCCAAGTAGCGCTCCACTCCCCGCCGCATATCCCAATCCAGTTCCTCTCGCCCCAGCAACTCCGCCCCAGCGCGACCTTGCCCTCGAGGCGCGCCTGCATGCGGAACTCACGCACGAGCCTCGGCGCCGGCAGCCCGATCGTCTGCGCCAGGCTGCCGGCCGAGAACCCGGCCGAGATCTTGTCCGCGTCCGCATCCGCCCCCGCCCCCGCCACCCGCGTGCTCCCGTGCGGCGGCGCGTGATCGTTGCTATCGCCGCCTGTTCTCCTGGTGGTTACAGCGCTACTTTCGGCGGCGGGCTCATGGCTGGTCTCGGGCGTCAGGACCGGGAGGAAGTCATTGTCGGCGGCGTTGATGCCCGGCTCGCCGTGTGGTTGCTGCTGCTGCTGCTGCTGCTGCTGCTGCTGCTGCGCCATGTTCGGGATCGTCTCAGTCGTTGCTACGAGCTAAAAAGAAAATACACGGCGAAGCTGTCGAGGGTGCAACGTCTCGTCCATCCGGTAGCACATACGGCTCATGGCCTACATTTTTTTGGCGGCGCGCGCAGTTTATCGATCGGGTGACATGACGTCGGGAGTGGATCTCGCGGATCGCAAGCCTCGCGTCCGTTCGTGCTCGACTGCGGGCCTCGGCACTCGTCCCGTTAGGCAGGTAGATTGACTTCCCTAGCCTAAGTGGGGGCCATTGGATCGGACAGGCGGGTGGCTCTCGGCAGTTTAGGCCGGAGCGAGCTACCGGCATATGGGACCTGGGCACAGATTGGCTCGAGAGCCTGGGCTCCATCCGCCTCCCTCGCCGGCAGGTCGCGATCAAAGCATGTTGGCCAACAGAGCACCTCGGCCGGGTTGAACGTGTGACAATAGGTGCGACCGCAGCATGTCAATGATTGTAACCCCCTCGAGCTCGAATATCCACATTCATGTACAAGGGGTTGGGACCAGATCTTGTGAAGCAGGAATAGGTAGAGGTGCAACGGTTTCTAGCCCACCGTCCAGCGCTGTTTCACGTCCTAAAACCCCTCCAGCATCTATCGCCTACAAGCAAAAGTGCTCAAAGACGGGCCTCAACCGAGCGAGCGGGGCCAGCTCGGGTGACGCGCCGCTTCACGTCAGGTCGTGCGGTGCCACCATCCATCACCCACCCTCGAGCCACCCAACCCACGTCCTCTCCTGTCCGTCCATGCCGCCGTTAAACATGCCGTCAGACCTGCCACATGCAGTGTTTCCCCGTCTGTCAAACACACCATCCATCACATGTCTGACTGGACCGAGTTACTGACAGACGGATGATTCGGGTAGCCTGCCTATCACTACCCACCAAAAAGGGGTGGGAGGGCTGCGTTGCCGAGACAGTTCGCCTTGTATCAATCGCGATTATTCTCCGAGACAATCACATCAATTCAAATTTGTCACCGTGCAGGAAAAGCAAGCTCGTGGCCGCCAAGACCCAAGCTTACCGTTCGAGACATTGCTGTCCTTTGGGGGTGCTAACGTTTACTTAGCTGAATGCCAGAATTGGTTACATGCATCACAGGTACTGACGGTCACCAGTTATGAGACCGCCGGCCCTCAGATAGCTCTTCTAGAGATCTTTCATTACCGAGAATGCTGTATCTATGTACACTTCCCTCGTTCCAAAATATATCTCCTTCATAACGAGACCAATCGCGCGATCTGGGGAATCATTTGCAAAAAATCGAGCGTTTCCGATAGTGACAATGTACATGGTTGGCGGACCACAAAAAGCGCAGTAAAGAAAGCTGGAGATCCAGACGAGAGGATGCCGCCAACGCCTAGCTGTGTGGATCCAAGCTGTTCCAATCTATGGGGTCCAGCAGGACCTGGCAGCGTCCGACTACTGCGACAAGGAGCAGTTCTCGGAGTACGCATCGCAGAACTTGCAAACGATCCAAAATCGCCGTCCAACCGCTTCCAGCGCAAGGCCTGTCGCAGAGCCGATCGCGGCTTCGTGATGTGGTATTATATCGTGTAGAAAAAGTCAGGTCGGGTGTCGCCCATCTTCTCCAACTCCTGCTCATTCTTATTGGCGGCCCATCCATCGCGCTCTCCATTGCGGCGCTTCTTGTTCTCTCTTCGAAGACCCAATGTCATTAGGAGGGAGCCCCCAAACAGGAAAAGTACCATGTAGGCAAGGACAACGCCATGACCCTGGAAGTATCGGGGGCTGCTGAAGTAGATGTTCGAAGACACCACGCCGTTGAGGTTTCCCCAGCCGATGACGAAGCCGAGAACCACACCACGCTTGTAGACGCCTTCCGTGTTGTTCGCCATCCAAGTGATGGTGTTGGCGATGCAGGGGTAGATGCCCGCCGCCCCAAGGAACGTCCCCGCGTACTGCACCCAGGCATCTTCGGACCCGATGAGGATGGAGAAACCGACAATGCCCACAACCGAGACGCAGATGTTGCAGAGTCCACGTTGTTGTGTGCGATCAGCAATAAAGCCGACGATGACCGTCAAGATGGCGGCGGACGCATACGGCGCAACGCTGTATAATTGTTGCTTGACAACATCGTCTGGCGCCGCCACTCCCGCGTTCTTGATGATGGTGGGCAAGAAGAGACTGAATGCGTAGAGCGGCATATCGCAGCCCATGTAAATCGCCATGCCAAGCCACATCTTCCAATCTTTCAAGGCCTGCCAAAAGTATGTCATGGAGAAGTCCTCATGCTCAGCTGATGATTGCTGATCGAGCTTCAGACGGCGAACGACCCGGACTCGATCGACGTCGGAAAGGAATTTGGCTTCGTCGGGGAAGTCGTGGACCAACCAGAATGAGATCACGCCGATGATGACAGTTGCCAGACCTTCGAGAATGAAGATCCATGCCCAGCCAGGCTTGCCTCCCACGCCAGCCATGTTCTCAATGGCAGCAGCCAGGAGACCTCCAAAAGACCCTGAGATCGCAGCGGCCGAGAAGAAGATAGCCTGTGCAAAATGTCAGCCTGAAGGGCGGTGGGATCGGAAGCGCACAGGGTGAGTAAACACTAACCGCTCGTACGCCAAACTCAGACCTCTTGTACCAGCAGGACAGGTAGTAGTTGATGCCTGGGAATAAACCCGCTTCCGTGAGACCGAGGAACCACCGGGCAGCCATGAGCCCAGACCAGTCGTGAACAAATCCCATGCCAACCATGCACGCGCCCCAGAGCACCCTAACTTGAGTTAGCAGAAGCTCCGACAGACGAGCTGCGGGCTGGATGACGTACATAATTATGGGGATGAAGATGGATGGGCGCAGACGCTTCAAAAGAATGTTGGTGAGTGGCTCGAACAAGGCGTAAGAAATGAAGAAGATGGTCAGAGTATCGTTGTACTGCTGAGTATCCATCTTCAGGTCTTCGCCCAGGCCAGCAATCTTGGCATTTCCAATATTCGTGCGGTCAAGGAATGCCAACAGGTACAGAAGGCTCAGCCATGGAATCATGACCAGGTCAAGCTTCCAAACAAGCTTCTTGTCGATAAGAGCTCGCTCAGATTCGGGCAAGTGAGCATCCGGATCAGGCGGTAGGTCCCGTAGGGTGCCTACATAGTTCTGCTGCAGCTCTGTTGCCTTCTCTGTGTCGTTGTCCGACAGGTTGACCGTGTTGGCGCCGACGACCATTTTGTCTGATGTTCACATCAACAACAGGAAAAACGGTTGGTAGATGCAGCGTCTCGAGCCAGATCAAAGTAAATGAAGGCTGGATCAGTCAGCATAATTTCTCGTAAGAGCGCTCGGGTACAGGTCTTGACGAGGTAGGAAATGGGTAGCATCTCAGCCTCGACGCCCAAGATTGTTGTGTAAGGGTCTTTTTTTTTTTTTTTTTTTTTTTTTTTTGCTGGCTGCAGAAGGGAGGGCTCAAGCCAGGAGATGGGTGGTTTATGCAGGAATGAGTGTGTGAGGAACTGGTACCTTTACAAAATACAGTCCAGAGTCCTCGTGAGTATTTTCCACTAACCTTCAGTAGATATAAGCTTGTCGTCGCCTCACGAAGAAAGGCTGGGGAGGAGAGAAAGAATTGGCCTTGGATATGGTGAAGTCAGTGAGGGGGAGGAAGTAAGGATGGGCGACTGGACTGGGGTGACTGGGGTAGTTGATTGACGAAAGAGGTGTTGCAGTAGCAGAGCTGCCCAGACAGTCGGGTGCGGAGAAGGCTGGCTAGGAGCCTGGTGAGAATCACGATGGGGACAGAAGGGGGTAAATACCCCAGCAGGCACCAGAGGGAAATGTGGGAAATAGACAGTGACTGGTGCGGCATTCGCGTCGTGGTGTACTTGTGACAGTGATTGTCTGTGTGGAGACGTTTTTGCTTACCTTGGCACGTCTGCAGTATTTGTCCTATGTCTGCTGCAGGTATTTGGGTATGTGAATTGTATGACGATGTTGATGGTGTGGGGAGGGGGGGCTGTATTTCAAAACATAGGATCTTGTCGTCAGCATGAACGCCAGAGCGGGTTGGCTTTGGAGGTGACAAATTGTGCCCGCATGTGTGGTAGGTAGCGCAGAGGTGGGCAAAAGAGGTGTGTGTGAGAGTGTCTGGGCTCGGCGAGACGGAGAGAAAAAAAACGAGCGTGTGGGCAGATCGTCGCTGAACTGATTGGAGGAAGCAGTTGAGAAGAACGATGTACTGTGTATGGGGCTGCGAAGGGATCAGAGTCGCATCAGGCCCGTCGGCCAGTCAGTCCTCACAGTGGGAGAGTGTAGGGGTGTCAGTGGGTGTGGGGGATTGGGGACAGGATGATGAAGTTGACCCTTGCACCTTGTACTTGTACCTTGCAACGGCGGGGGAGGACGTGGTAGTCAGGTAGTCTAAATCTTGGAAACGGCAGGAGGGTCACAACACTGCCGGCAGGATCTGGGGCACCAATTTGGAAGCTCAGATCTGACGGCTAGAATGGCAGGTGCGCCCATCAGAAGGGAGAGTACCGAGTACGTAGACAGGTATGGAGGTACACAGGTACTCGAGATAGGGCTACACTCTTCATGCTTGGAGCTTCCCAGTGTTACCGACATTCTCCAAAGGGCAAACAGCAGAGATGCCAGCCTATCTTATTCAACACACAACATCACTCCACCGTAGATAGCAGTAGCGACCTTGCGATCCACAACCCCGGGGACATCCTTGACCTGCCCCAGACTTGCCAGAATGCCCAGATGCGGAGGTGGATGTTAGCGCTTGAGTGGGGGGGATGGTGGTGGGGAGAGCAATGGAGGAGCACCCTGGACTCGGTTCGATTTGATTCGAATGACCTGTTTTTGCTCCATCTCTTGCTTGGCATCATTGACCTTGCTGTCCCCGAATCCTCCCAGATAGCCTTCCTTGTCGTTACCTAGGCGTAGAGGCTGACAATAACTGCCACAGCTGCCACAACCGTTGGATATCGCACGTCATGCAGCTTGCCCCACACCTGAAGGCTCTCGGCGCATCGGATGTGGCCGCGGGCGTTGGCAACGCGCGAAGGGACAGAGGCATTGCGGGACGCAGCATCGGGCTTCGACCTCGATTGGGCATCTCAAGTCATGTCCCTGCATCTTTCCCTTTATTTCTATCTCCATGTTGCATTACGTGCCGATATCGCACGATTTATTTGAGTTTTCTAAGGGAAACGGCTTGGATGTCTTGGGTGTCGTGGTGGTCAACACCAATGGCCACGAGCTGCCGTGATCGAGGCTTCCGGGTGAGGTAGCCCGTGCCCTGTACTTGTGCCTGTACTTGTGCTCGCATTTGTGCTCATGCCTGTACCTGTGCCTGTGCCAGTGCCTGCGCCTGTGTTTCTCTCCACAGATTACTGTCTGAAATGCTCGCACATACTTGGTCCCGGCTGCTGGGAAGCGACAAGGCCTCCCAATCACTGGCACCCACCCAATGCGGGTCATCCGTCATACCGTATTCCGACCACTGCTGGCTCGTCCCGTCAAACACCACCTCCTCCACCACCACTACATGGACATCTGTGCCAGGCAAACCGCCCGGCAGCATGGCGGAAATCCGTGCAGCGACACAGCGAGATGGCGACGAGATCTGAGACATCGCAGCAAGATGATGCCCAATCTGTTGGCGCGGTGCCTACAGGCGTCACTGTTATCACCAGCTTCTGCTGTGTGTCTTGGAAGAGGCAGGCCATCGTTCCCTAGCTTTCATTCTCAGCAGCGAACACGCCCAGTGTGGGATTCCATTTTCCAGCCGAATAGCCGCCCGCCGTAACACATTTTGATGACCAAACCCATTTTGGGCCCTGGGATCTGAACACCGCTAAACACGACCACCGCATGTCTGAGATCCAACGGTCACACAGGCCCATCAGCGGGGTTGGACGACGCTGATTGGCATTACTTTGTACTCTCCTCCGTCACCGCCACGACTGAGCGGGATTCAGTTGACAAGCCCCGAGAGTTGGTGTTGTGCACTTGCGTCCTTTGAGCCTTCAGAGCAGAGCTGCTTGTCAACGGCGGCTTCTAAAGTCCTCTAGAAGGAAGACCCGCCATTGTCCGGTCCAGGACGGCATGCAGGTCCAACCGCGCTCAGACGGGAAAGAACGCCAATCGAAGACCCGAAGATGTCGACCGGTCATTAACCAAATAGTCTGCTCCAGTCATTTGGCGCTCGGGAGTCGAAATCGTCGTGGGCCAGGTCCGTGGCTTGGCACGACCAGCAAAACTACATGGCCCACGGTAAGGCATGCAGAGGTGATGTTCCCCGCACGCCGCGCCGCGCCGGCTGGCCTTCTCGGTTGAAGCTTTTCGTCCAAGCCCGCCACGAGCACTACCAAAAGAGCTAAGCAGCGCCCAAGCTCTCCGCAACAAGCCACGGCCTTCGGGCTACGGGAAGCTTAAACCAACCATAGGTCTCGGCTGATGAACGAACGTACTCGCACCCAAGGTCCAAACAATTGACGCTGTCCCAGCTGCTGTGGACACAAACACCAGCTATTAGCAAGCGGTACGGCGGAGTTTACGGTCATCATCAGAGGCAAGACTGCAGTTGTGACAGCGGGACCCAGCACCGCCAACACGTGGCTCGGCTCTGGTCTAGGCCCGCGCTACGTTACGACGTGCTGGTTGTGGTTGGTCCACGACAGGCCATCAGGCGGATTGTGTCAGCCAGCCTGATGCTGTACTATTCAGGGCTGGCGTTGGGGCCTTTCAGCTTGTAGAACAACGAGTTCTTGAACGGTGGACTGCGAGCAAACTCGGCGGATGATCCGGACCTGCCGCAGATTGCAGCGACACTCATTCATGGCTTGCCGCATTCGCGGCAGTTCTACGAAGCCGGTGGAAAGCTCAAATGGGGGCCTCCGAAGCCAGCTGACTTCCCTGCCGGTCCACACGGCCGAGGGCCACAGACCACGACCGACGATGAGGGCGCCACTGCGTTGCAACGTTGGCAGCAGAACTTCATCAAGCACGATGGCAGATAAACTACGGAGCAAGGTGGACCTTCCGATCGAGGCCACGAGATCAAAAGATGAACGGGCAAGATCGTTCGCTCGCTGGCGGCTTTGGGACCCCAGGACTCCCGGGACGAAGCAAGTACCCGGCTCCGTGTGCGACCCAAGAGGCATGGGCTTACTGCAGCTCCCCGTAGGGCCTGCGCGAATTTTCCATATTGCGGATGCTCGGCGCCACGGTAATGGCACGGAACGGAGCCTCCACGGCGTCGCTTCACCGGTCTTGGGGAGCATGACAAGCCGTTGAGGGATCACGCGGCTGCATCTGTTGTTTGTTCGCGATGTTTGTCTGTGGTATCCGTGGTCTGCGCCTCTGGGTCAGTGTTGTGTCATGGGTCGGCGCACAACATCTGGACAGGAGCAGCCTAAAGCAAGCTCTTTCGCAGTCTCCCGTGCGGTTCAGATTGCATCTACTTTCATCCGAAGCAAAAGTATGGCATGAACGCTTCGGGCTTTAAACGAGCAAGACTCTAGCTACCATCTTGGAGCAAGGTCTGGAGCGGCTCGTGATCCAAGACCTGGCCTCATGCAGACATACGCCGTAGCCAGAAAGCCCGGCTACGATGCGGCCGGCTGCTTACCTTCACTGGCTGCTTTCGCGGAAGCAAGGCCAGCGAACCTCAAACCCGGGATGGGCGGTGCTGCGGCAAGCACGTGGTTGTCAGACTCGAGAGCTTCCGGCTGGCCACTGAGGGACCTTCCTAAGACGGAGGCTCCCTCGCATGAGATACACGGCATCCTGCGTGCAGGTACAGGATGCAAGGATTCGGGGTGAAAAGCACGCCAATCGTTTCGCCCGGCAATATAGAGGTGAGTTGACCGAAGTTCTCTCCCCTTTTTCTTTCACTCTCGGGCGACAACGTCAAGTCATTGAACGGCCGGCGCCGCCACGGCCTAGCAGCGAGGGTGATGTGCAGACATGAGATGCAGCAGCAGCCCCCGAGAATCCGGTCGCTCCAGTGAGCCCTCTGCTGTTTCGTTGCCCGAGTGTTGTGGCGTATTCTTCGTACCACTTCACAATTTGTCATCGAAGGATGGGGCCTATCAGAGGTGCAGCTTCAGTAGCTCCCACGAATGGCATCCAGGACTGATGGTAGCTGTTGTCCATGGAAACTCGGCATGGTAGACTTTCGTGGTCAGCTATTTGTCAACTGATCCAGCGCTCATGTCGAGACACTGTGATCTATGTCTCAGACAGACTGGCATGTTTCCCGTATCGAGGCAGCCTCGGAAGAAGCATGGGCAGCTAGCTCCGGCTCAAATAGGTAACTGCCCAGGTGGGCAGGCCATGATCTCGTTCAAGCCCGTGGAGCTATTTTGATGGTTGAAAAGGCTCAGACACAACGCTGCTCATCTGCCCAGAACAGGATGCCACTCGATGGAGAGCCACTGATGGGTCGGGAGCAATAACACTGCACTCGAAACGAGACACTTGGGTGCGGACGAAGTAAGGAGATATGTTATTGCATGCAGATTTCTGGACAATTCGGAGGGAGCCATCGGAGGCGTTGTGCAGCAGGCGCCTAGTTCATTGTGCTGGCATGTGGTTGTGTTTGGGAAGGAACTGCTGATGGAAAGAGACATGAATGAGTCAACGGTGCTTATGTAATCATCAGCTGTCGTCAGTTCTCCAACTTCACATCCCGACCTCAACCATTGTCTCTCTTCCCTCCAGCATTGCACTGCGCTAAGGACCTTACGTGAGATCCCACGCCGGTGGTTCCGTTCTGCTCCTATACCCAAACGATGACCAGGTACTTCTAACATGTTGATCTTGCGTTGACGGATTCGTGGAACACTCAGACCGGGCCGTCGTTGAGCCGCCCACCACCAACCTCAGGAGTCACCTGGTCCAGCATCGGCATTGCGTCTCTCCAGTTCACGTGTCAAGCAGACCATCTGGCTGTCTCGCTGCTTCCGTTATCCTATGGCGCCTAAGACAGTCTGCATCGTCGGCGCCGGGCCCTCGGGTCTCGTAGCCGCCAAGACCCTTCTCCACCACGCGTCCGGCTCCGGCCCCGGCTTCTCCGTCACCGTGTACGATGCTCAGCCCCGAATTGGCGGCCTCTGGCCCTTGGAAAAGACAGATGGCGCTGGCCTCGTGCACCCCCTCATGGTTCTGAACCAGAGCCGCAACACTGTGCAGTTCAGCGATCTGGCCTGGGACAGCAGTGCCCCACAGCTTCCGAGGGCCTGGCAGGTTGGGAGGTACCTGCAGAGGTATCTGAGGAGGTACTGCGCCTTTGAGGAGGACAGGTTTCGCTTGAGACTTGGGTGGAAGGTGGAGAAGACAACAGCCATCGATGAGCAGTCCGGGAGGAGATGGCGGGTGACTGCAAGATCAGAGGATGGAGTCGTGGATGAGGGCGAGTACGACTACCTGCTCATCGCCTCCGGCTTCTTCGGGAAACCAGCTATGCCCCAAGTGTCAGGATTGAGAGAAACGCACGGGATCCCAGTGGTGCACAGCAGCCAGTACCGCGACCTCGAGACCTTGTTGCCAAATGCGACTGGGGACGGAGGCAAGATACTCGTTGTTGGTGGGCAGATGTCGGGTGTGGAAATCGCCGGCACCCTCGCCTCGCATCTTTCCTCTGCCGCCAACTCTCCAGGTCCAAAGCGGATACTGGGGGCAGACAAATACAAGATTCACCACATTGTTCAACGGCCGACATGGGTGTTCCCATTGTTTACCACACCTGTCGCCGCCAGCACTGCGGCACCATTCCTGCCCCTTGACCTCCCATCTTACAATTTGGCCAACCGACCACAGCCACTCACCAACTCTCAAGGCCATATCAGCGTGGAAGCGGCTCAGATAGTCAATGGTATCTACAAGAGCGTGCTTGGCACTGATCAGTCTGAGTTCTCGCCGCTCCTCGCCCCCACGGATCAAGACCTCGACAACCCGCCTTACCTCACCGTCAGCGACTGGTACATGGACTTTGTCCGTTCCGGGCTGATTGAAGTTTCAAAAGGCAAGCTGTCTTCAATTGCTGGGAATACCGTCACTGTGTCCTCAGCCCACTCGCATACGGAGACCACGAACATCGCCGACATTGCCGCCATCGTCCTGGCGACAGGTTTCGAAGCAGCCCCTTCACTAGCCTTCCTCCCGACCGATATTCAACGGACCCTGGCGGTGGACCCCTCCAATCTCGACAACACCGTCTTGCTCGGGTTTCACGGCACCCACCACCCCGACGTGCCAAATTTGGGCTTTGTGGGCTTCTACCGCAGCCCATACTGGGGCGTAATGGAGATGCAGGCGCGCTTCCTGACCGAGCTGTGGGCGCAGCAGCAAGGACCAGGCGGGCGTCTCAGCCCCTCGATGCAGCACGCCCTCGCCACCGACACCTCTATCTCCCGCTTCGCAACCCTCCGCACGGACACCCGCGTGTCGCAGTTTCCCATGGGCGACTACGCTTTTCTCATGCAGGAGTTCGCTTCGGCGCTAGACCTGGGCATCTTCATGACTGTGGGCGAGACACCGCCGCTCCCACACACGGGTCTGCCGATGGACATCCTCACACCCGCAAGATACGCGTCCAAGGGGCTTACGGCAGCCCAGCACATGGAGTTGGACAGGAGCCTGCGCCAGACGAATGAGACGGCTGTCGCGGGGCTGGCACAGGGCAAGTTTGTCGCCAGGGCGGTCTTCAGGTCCCTGCTTGGCGAGTGGCAGCTCGAGCGCGACCTCGTGTCGAAGCTACCCTCGCACCCCAGCGGCCACTGGAGCGGCACGGCGAGATTCCTCCTCCGTCAGGGCACCGCGGACGGGAACAGGTGCGCGGTCAATGGGGCCACCAATGGGAACGCGGCGGATCATGGCGAAGATGACGACGACGATGACCCGGGCTTGGAGTATCTATACATCGAAGAGGGCAACTTCACCGCCACCAACGGGATGAGCTTCCGCGCAACGAGGAGGTACATCTGGCGGTACGACGAGAAGACCGACAAGCTGAGCGTGTGGTTCGCACGGACAGGGGACAAGTTCGCGCGGAACGACCCGCAGCGTGAGGAGGAGCAGATGAGGGCGGACTACCTGTTCCATGAGATCGAGTTCCTCGTCCCCGAGGGCCACGAGCACGGCGACTACAGCGGCGACAAGGGTTGGCAGGCAAAATCGGATCACCTCTGCATCGACGACTTCTACGACGTCAAATATGAGTTCATTTTCAATGCTGTCAACCTGAAGGAGTGGAGGCTTGGGTACACGGTTAATGGGCCGCAGAAGGATTATACTATTGATGGAGCATATAGACGGAAGCCTGTAACTTGATAGATAGCTTCTTGGATAACTCTATCTGATGGAAAGGGTGAGAGATGTCCACTGGCCTTGAATTTAACAAAAAAGAAGGAGGAAGAAAGCCTTCAGCCAGACTCAAGGTGACTCAAGAGTCACACTCAAGTCTCTGCGCGCAGTCATCCCAAGAGCGTCAACACCTTTCCAATTCTGACACAGAAAGTTCAGCCGAGGACCCTGCAGTTGGTCTTCCTGCTCAAACTGCATACTTCCTGCCTGATGGATCCTGCATCGAGCACGACTGCCTAACCTCAGATACTATATTGTTTGCGGCCCAAACCTGCTGAGTCCCCCGTCCCCTTCCCAGCGGATTCGAGGCGTTCCAATGCAACCTTGAATCCACACCTCCTCTTTCGGTAGGCCCTTCTCAGAACCCGATCTCACACAAGCAAGGACCCCGAACGACGGCGGTTCTTCAGCAATTGGCTGGAAAAACTGCATATGTCTCGCCAAGCGATGCGCCACGGAAACCACCGGGCCACGTGAATGGACCGCGTCGGAACCGCCAGACCGGTCCCACCACTCATTGTCGCAGGCGAGGACCTCGACAAACTCCAGCCCGCCGCCGGCCCGGAAGGTCCGGCGCTCTCTGCGGTTCCCTTCTGGCCGATACCTGCGCTCCAGCGCGTAGTTGATGAACCAGAACCGTTCGAGCCCCTTCGCCTCGCCGGCGCGGAGGAAGCCGCGCACGGGCCAGTCCGGCCGCCCCCAGGGCAGCTGCACGTTGTTGTACCACGCTGGGTCGAACTCGACGGCGATGTCGCGGATCGAGGGGCGCCCCGGCGGGAGGTCTTGGATGCAGCACCAGAAGTTACCTTTCTCCAGGGAGATCCCTGATCCCTTGGCGAACTGGAAGCAGAGCAGGTCATCTTCGGGCTGGATGGTGAGGTACTGGCGCTCGCCGTTGTCGCGCCGGAACCGCATGGTCACGGCTTTGGTGGATGTGCGGGACATATCAGGGGCAGGCTCGGGCTCGGGCTCAGTCTCGGGCTCGGCAGCCGTGGGTGTCTCCATCAGTGGGCTAGGCGTGGTGAGCCGGAAGTGCCACAACATGCGCTCGCGGGACTCCCAGCAGGCCGTCCAGAGGCCCGAGTCCGTCATGTAGGTCGACTCGTTTCCGTCCACCCACGACAGCTCTTTGGCTCCTCGGGCCTGTGGAGCAGCGAGGCCCACACAACTGGGGAAATTAACTCGGTCGCTTGTATTGTGAACCACCTTTGCTGAGTGGATGGCCGAGTCCCACCAGACGTCGTAGATGGTGAAGAAGTGGGCGGCTGGGCTGTCGTCGCGGACCGCTTGATCCCAGATAAGGTCGCGCAGCTCCTTGGGAAGCTCTGGGAAGAATTTGAATTGAGACATATCGTCTTTGCTTGTCGAACTGTTTCGTACGTATGATGTGGTATAGCTCTTGTGCGCAAGGCCGAGTTGGCCAGAGGTATTAAAGGTTGAGATTGCCGGAGGTTTGTCTTTAATTTTCAAGTTAATGGATCATAGAAATACTTTTCAAGATACTTTTCAAAATATACCTTTTGAGGGAATCTTAGCAATTCTTCGTTCGTGCCCGCGTGATTCTAGGTGATCAGCTAGGTTACTAGTTCGGAATAGACACTTTTATGGCAGAGACGGAGAGGCACTAATCCACCTCTCTCAATCTTGATAAGCAATATGGGACATCGAGCAGCCCAGAATTTTGGCCGTAATTGGGCTGTTATGATTGTAGGCTAGCAATTACATCCAGAATGGTTTGCAATATCACTTCAGGTGAAAGACCAGCTGGAATATCCGTTCTTGACTCGTATCTACAAAGACCCCCAGAAACTAGTTGTTGACGGTAATATCTAAGCCAGTACCCTCGCCCTCCTCTTTGCACCGGGCACTAGACGCGAGTGCCTGAGGCGGAGTCCACTGCCCGCCCGTACACACACTAAACCGCGTTCCTCCCACGCACATCAGGCGCCCATCTTTGCAGGCCGCTCCCTAAGAGGCACCGCCGGATGGACCCGATGCTGTCTGTCCGGAGGCACCTCCGGTTGGCCCCGGTCCAGCCGCACCGCCTCCCGTCGCAGAGGGCGCCGCAACACCGGTGGCAGCAGATGCGTAGCCGCCACCGCTCCCTCCAGCGCCGTTGTTGCGGGGATTACCGTCGCAGGGCTGCTTGAACAGGCCATCCGGGCCGTTGGGCGTGAGGACATTGCCGCCTGGGGACGGGTACTGGATCGCCACTTGCTGGGAGAGAGCCTCAGATGTGTCGCAACCGTTGCTGGCCTCGCCGATGTTGGCAAGGAAGAGGTCTGGGTAGGTTGATTGCCGTCGGTCGTAGGCGAGGCGGCGGTCCTTCGCCATCCGCTTTGAGCCAGCTCCTGCTTTTACCGTGATGGGGGCGCAGTTCATGTCTGGAAGGAAGTGGCTCTTAGTTATCGTTGATGAGAGGGATGGGAGGGTAAGCAGGTGGTGCTGCCGGGTTGACTCACAGAACTCTGGCTGTCCGCCAATTCGGTTGACCCAGGTCCAAGCGAAAGTGTACTCTCCCGGAGTGAAGTCGGCGGGGATGGTAAAGGTGTACTCATCAGGCGACTGGCCGTCCTCTAGGTTTCCCTCACTGTTTGCTTTCGGGCACTAGATAAAGTCATGTCAGTCAACAAACAAGAAAATTGCAGTGCCTGGCGTATACGCCACAAAGACACGAACTAAGGGAAATGGAAGGCTACTCACTCCGCCCTCAATGGACTGAATCACTTTCCAGGCAGACTCTTTATCAGGCTCAAGGCCTTCTGCCAAGGCAAACTGGCAGCTGCCTCCGCCATGAACCGCAGTGCCGTTGAAGGAGACAGTCTGGTCCTCGCCGATGACCATCTCGGTCGGGGCACTGCTCATCTTGAAGCTCTGGCCCTGGGGCACCTTGCAAGGGTAGTCTGAGCCATCCGGGCTGAGAGGGTTGGTGGGGCCGAAATCGTTAAAGACGAACGGCTGCGGCGTGACTAGCTCGATGTGGCGGGCGACAAGCTCGCCAGCGACGGACAGCTGTGCGAGGAGGAGGGCCAGAATGGCGGTTGCCAAATGCAAGCGCTGAGGGATAGCCATTCTTCTCGAATAGGGATCTAATTTAGAGAGTGTGGATGTGCTGAAAAAGAGCGTCTTGGAGAGAATGTAAGTAAAGAGTGTGCGAAAGTGTGTCAAGGGAATGTGAGGTCAGTTCAAAATGAGGTTTGCGCCGGCGCTGCCACTGAATTCCTGAGTGGATTTGACTGAGGTGGGTGGTTTGGTGTAAGTGGTGACACACAGCCAGTCAAGATCGGATGAACTCGACGCGAAAGACAATGCGAGCACACAGCACCTTGGGAAAAGTTCTTGCAAAGTGCAGGCATCGATGCATTATTTCTATCAATCAAGACAAACCCTCGGCTTGCCACTGTCGGACTTGAGCCTCAATGAAACAAAGGAACCGCTGCCATTGATGAAGGATCAATGGCGCCAGGCTGAGGGCGACTCAATTGACGATGTTTCGACCGCGGGTGCGCCATGTCATTGTTTGGCCCACATTGGCTGCGGCCAGGGGGTCGAAGGCAAATGGGGTGCGCTCACAGCCAATCAAGGCAAGTAAAACTGGGGCACCCAACTACACGGCGGTCCTGGCCGTGTAAAAGGAACGGGCCAATTAGTCTTGGTAGTAAGCCACGAACACGACAGCGGCCTGCGGGTTTCAGCCTGCTTTTGCTGGCCCGTTTCTGTGCTCTTTGAGTTCCTGCCTCTTTGAGGGGTCCAATTCTGCCACAGTCCGTACCCGTCACCAAGGGCAAAGGGGGGCGGAAAGTTTGTTGCACCACTGCATACGCAGACTGCACGGCCATTGCCTGTCCATGCGTTTGTGCTACGAGCCCAGAGAGGGCCTCTCACTCAGATTTCTCATCACTTGTAGCAAGATACAATATTCCTCGGAGATTTGGGGGTCAGCCTGTAGGACTTAGCAGGATCATGTCCAACGAAAGTGCCATGCGATCCTACACGTAGGACATTATACCTAATTACAACATCCACGTTTGGCAGCACTAAAGTCGAATGAGATGCAAAGTTGAGCCGATAAAGCGATATGATAAGAGTATCTGTGATTTGCACAACTCTGCACTGCTTGATAGACACCTTTCTGCTGGTTTTCAGGCCAGTATTCACTGGACGGAGAGGATTATGTGGTGGTGGAAGATAAGGAATGCTGATATACGCGCGCAGCCATCAACGACATGCCGTGCCCTGTTGAGCACTGATTCAGAAGGTCGCAGCCTGCAATCCTTCGTATATAAATTAAATGCACATGCCAGTGGCAGCTGTAAAGCCTGGAATTTCTCTGTTAAGAACAAGTCAGCAAGGTTTGTGTCAGCCATAATCGCTCCGGTGCCCAGATGGCTAATGGCTTCTTTGTTGCTGGAGATGCACGGCTATTTTTGAAGTGTCTCGCCACTTTTCTATGTGATCCAATTCCAGATTCTGTCACTGAGGTTGAGCAGGCAGCTCTCCTCCTTGTAGCTGCACCAGCTTCCTCACAGCTGGCTGTGAGTTTGTCTTTGCTTTCCTTTCGATCGCTCCTAGTGCATTCAAAAAGGGGTTGAGATCTCTTCGAATCCAATTCCGTAAGTTGTGACTGGGTTGTGAAGGTGGAGGGCATGGAGGAATTTCGGCGTGAGAAATGTTCTCAGTCACAGCACATCTTCTTCAGTGACAACACCTGAAGCTTCAGACCTGCAGAGTCACTTGCCTGCTGTATATTATAAATATCTGGCATCTTGGCCTTTTGGCCTCCTATTTTCTTTTCTTACTTCGCAAGCAGAACAAGTGCAACTGCATCACTACACCTGGAGCAGGAAGCCTGTCATCGCAGAGGCACCGAAATCCCCAAATATACACAACGATATAAAACACGGTCACCACTCATAAAGCTCCAGATACAGAGGAGCAACTCTCAAAAGATGGACCCACCCCACCCTTACTATTCTCAATCATCAGGTGCGGCCCAAATGACCGGCGGCTACCAATCTACAGCGTCAGCAGCATCTGCGAGTATGAGTGCTGCCCCCATGAGGCCAGCTTATTCACAGGCAATGCGATGGATTGCAGAGGTTTGTAATCACATCAATCATGTGTTATTCAGTACTGATATTCATAATTACACCAGGAGGATTTGGAGAGACTGGTGTCAGGATCAGGTTGGAGGCGTGAGTGGATTCTCAGCCTAATTCATTGCAGAGCCCACCATAATCCTAATCACCGCAAACAACACCTGCCATTTGAAATGTGCCAACAGAAGATGATCGAAGAATTTGGGGGAAATACGGATTGGACTGCGGAGCGCCTCCAGTACGTCTGGAAACAATACATCAGGCCCCTTTTACCCAAGGACTTCCGACCCGTGTACGACCTCGATCGTGGAACAAGCGCGCCAGCTCAGGGTCCACAGCAGCCAGCTCAATCTAGCAGCTTCGATTCGCAAGGAGCTCTTCTATATGCTCATAGGCATCCGCAAGAGTCGTTCCAATCTGTCCATGCTTTATCGTACGGAGCACCTCAGCCAGGCGCCAACCCCTCGTACGGAGGATCACAGTCTGGTCACGGTGGGTGGCACGGCGCTCCAGAGTTTGGTCACAACGGCCCATTTGGACCTCTTCAGCAGGGTCATGGCGGTCAACAAGGAATTCCTCATCCGGCTTTCCACAGCGCCTCATATGGAGGACCACGCTACGGCGGTCACGACGCGCAGTCTGGAATTCTTCAGCACGGCCGCGGTGGCCAATACGGAGCTCCTCAGCCAGGGCCCCATGAAGCATCAGCTGGAAGATCACATCACGATCATGACAGCCAGTCTGGAGCGTCTCAGCAGAGTCACCGCGGACCGTACCCGAACACACAGGGTACAAACCAGCCACCCCAGCCGATAGCGTCTTCTGCCTCGATGTCGGAAAACCGTCTACCATCCATCGGATCTTTCGACCCAAGGGTACCGGGAAACCAAATTCCTCCGCCGGCCGGGTCTTCTCAGCCGATGTCGGACCCAGGTCACGGCAACGAGGCCTCGGAAGCGAGTGCAGAAGAGTTGCAGGGCCCAGTGACTTTTTACCGGACTATTCGCAGTGACCCGAACAGGCAAGCTCGGCCTCGTGGTCAGGATATGCAACCCCCGTTTACCAACGCGGAGAAAAAATGGATCCTGGATGAGGGGATGTATGTTGTCTCGTATGAACGCACGTGGTGGCAGATTTACGAGCAGTTCAAAGCAAGGTTCGGCAAAGACCCGGGCGTGCAGCGACTGAGAGACGAATTCGATAGGATGCGAAGCGCGTACCAATAACGCAATGGGCTTGCGCTCCTGGGTCTTGTTGAGTGGCGTTGAGAGCCGAGACATGCTCAAGGTATGCATTTTTCCCAAAGATCCAGGAAGGACGGCAGGAAGAGGTTGTGGAGGTATCTATTGCTTGCTTAGTTTCGGAATCTTTTTTGGAGGCCTGGGTGTGCCGCTTCGAGGTGAAATTTGGGAAGGCCATCGTGGGTCATGGGATATCTGCGACATCTATAAATCGGTAGTTGTGGATGAATAATAGCGACTCGTTTGTCAATCTCGCTCAGTGGTTTTCGATTCGTTTGTGTATGCATAGATACCTTCGCAACCATGTTCTCGATGAGATTTAATTTATCAAACGGGCTTAAGATGACAAGTTCCCTGCCTCTCCTATAACGAAATGCGATTAGGCATATTGCTTTCGTTACAGACTGTAATGTGCTTGACTGCAATACGAGAACAGAAGATATTCATATGAGGTTGCATGCGTCCATTCATCGAAAAGTATTCTGGGTATCATGATGTGCGATTAAATTTCTCAACAACTATGTGCTGGTGGACATTAGATCCTCTATGATTATTATGAACGGACAAGAAGTCCACCGTGTTCTCTACCGCGATCCGTAATGGGGCACATCGCTTTCTTCAGGCACCACGGTCCCAAGCGGCCTCCTGACAAAGACAGCCCTATCCCAGCCATCGATATCGTCGACAACGGTCTCCCGCACCAGCTGGTACTTGCCAATCTTTGGCAGCAGCTTCGCCCAAATGAACCAGTAAACGCCGCCTGCGAAGATGACGCCGAACCCGACCACGCAGTGGATCCAGTAGGGCAGGGACTCGTAGACGTTCTGGCCCTCCTCGGGCGGCACGAAGGGGGCGATGACGAGGTAGATGTTGCTGAGCATGAAGAAGATGACGACGGGGAGGGTGGCGCTGAAGGGAGGGTGCCAGTTCCACTCGTCCCGCTTGATGTAGAGCCAAGCTAGGCCCGCGGCGACGAAGGCGTTGATTATTGCCAGAGGGTAGGAGATGAGACTGGGAAGGAATGGTTAGCCTTGTGATATGCCACGTCAAAGTGGTAAAAGGGAGACTCACTTCAAAATGAAGTTGTATGCATCGCCTGGCGGCGGGGCCAGGATGGTGATGGCGCAGATGAGCCAATGCCACATCAGGCCCGGGAAAGGGGCGTTCAGGGGCCGGTTACTGGCCCAGAACCTCGAGAACGGCAGGATACCCTCGCGACCCAGTTCCTGAACCAGACGGCCCTGCGAGAAGATCACACTAAGAACGTTCCCTAGTGCAGACAATGCCACGAAGACGGACAGAGCCCGCTCAGCGGTTGGTCCCATTACATTGCGGAACAATGACGCGGCAACCAGTCGCTTGGCAGCGAGCATCTCTTCCTTTGGCACAGCAGCGAAGTAAGAGATGTTGACCAGCATATACAAAACACCGATGACGCCGACAGCGAGTGGCGCGGCGATCTTGAGAGTCCGCACGGGGTTCTTGGTCTCGCTGAGGGCGTAGTTGGCGTTGCTATAGCCGACGTAGCTCCAGATGACATTATACAGCGCCGTGACAACGCCATAGGCGCTCCCCGTCGTTCCCTCGAAGGCGTTGGTGAAGTTGTCGGGCTTCTTGTCGAGCTTGACGCGGCCGGCCAGCGCCGCCCAGCCGGCGAAGACCATGATCAAGATGATAAAAATTTTGATGGTCCCGAGGAAGTTCTGGAGCCGCAGTCCCCACTTTAGGGCGAGGCCGTGGATCAGGAACGCGAATGTGAGGCAAGCCAGACCGATGCCGCGCTGGTTCCATCTGTCGACCTCGACGTTGGCAGCATGCAGGATATACTCGCCAAAGACGACGGAGTTACCGCTGGCCCAGCCCAGCAGGATGACATAACCGGTGTAAAGGCCAGTAGTCAGGAACTTGGGCTTGCGCCACACGTATTCCAGGTAGTTCTTCTCGCCGCCATTCTTGGGAATCGCCGTGCCGAATTCCATAAATACTGCAGTTCCGGCCAGGGCAATGAGCATCCCAGCTACCCACATGAATAGCGAAAGACCGACGCTGCCGGAGAGGCCCAGGATCGTACTAGGCGTGGCGAAGATTCCGGTACCAATAATACGGTTCACGATCAGGAAGATAGCTGTCGGGATACCAATTTGTCGCTTCGCCTCGCTCGCATCGAAAATTCGGCCAACAGTGTCTGCACCGGGGGTCAGTCAAGAGGTGACAAGCAAAAGATACTCAAGACAACACGAACCCTGCTCCTCATCACCGACGACTTGATGAACATCTCCATCCTTGGAGATGTTCGACTTGGAATGATCTGAAGTCGACATCGTGGGCAAAATGTACTGCAGTTGTCGTCGGGCGGCGACGTGAAGCAATCCAATATCACGTCGAGAATGTGGAGTGTGTGGGAGTGGACCTCATGCGTTCCATGCGGCCACCTTATATGCAGCTTGCTTATACGCAACTAGGTAGTGTCACAAGCACATCAGCTGCAGGTCGGCACACACACGCAGGTGAACACGAGGGCTCGGAAAGGCCGAAGGCCATAAGGCTGATGCGAAGGAATGTGGCTATATAGCGCATGGCCAACCATCTTGGCGGGTTTTGCAAAAGGAGGTCTCCTAATCACGTCTTTTGCCTCGCGCGAGTCGCCCGTTCACATGTTGTCCAACGTCCAACAGCCCACTCGAACCGGCGGAAGCCATGCGACGACCAAGGCTAGCGAGCCATTAGGATCCCGAGATTCTGGTTTCAGGAAAGTGGCTGCCCGCTTTGGGGAGCTCGATTGAGTTGAGGTCTGTCATGGTTTTCTTGGGGGCCCACTTGAGCCGATGACGCGATTTACCGTCTGCATCGCGACTGGGGAAAATTTTCATTGTACACTATGTGTGCGGCTTGGTAGTCTTATGTTACGCTTGAATAGCGCCACCACTTCTCCAACTGACGACCACTAACGAGTACAACGAGCAGTGGAATTCCCATGAGACTGATCACCTTGGACATGCATAATAAGCTTCTCGTCTCCAAAGAAATGCTGCTCGGTATCTAGCGCTACAAACATATAATCTGCATTACACTCCAAGTGATTGGCGAAACTACTCTCATGGGATAGCATTTCCAGACCACACAGCAATCTTTCAGCTCTCCAATCATGCCATGCCTGCCTGCCTGTTATGGACGAGCACATCACCGCCAGCCAAGTTGGCGAGACCATCTGGGCTTCTCCAGGCTCAGGATCCTTTGGTCCTCGTGAAAACTTGAACCGATGCAAGCCAGCTCGGCAGGCCTGTGCCACAGAGCAAGGCCATGGCATCTGAGTATCGGTTATTTCGCCGAAGCAGTGACCAACTGCAAGGCCCAACACCCCAGCATCCCAGCATCCCAGCACGCGGTCTCCCGGCTGCCTGGGTACGGGGCGTGGGATATCTCATGATCGCCAGGCCCAGCCCGGTCCTCCTCTCAGGGATCACCTAAAGTTTTCCGACCCCCCAGCCAATACCACCTTGTGCTGCGCCTGTCAGGGTGTCCACGCGCGGCGAAATAGAGCCCATGTCAAAGCTTACTGTCAGGCCGACCCCTGAGCCTCTCTGCGAGGAATGAGGGCAAGGCTTGGAAGACGCGGCCGCAGTTGTCAAAGTAGTAGACACCTCTGTAATAGCCGGACTACACCAGGGTGAGGATAACCATAATAGTATTATGGAATTAAGTTAATTTTATGCTTACAGACTTTTGGTGTGCTTTATGGTGCTGCCTACTAATTTCGTGCCGCATTGTAGTAATACACACCGGAGGATTCTCGGACTTTCTCAATACTCCGGGGTCCAGAATTGTTTCGGCCCACATGTGTTGATGAAGACATACATGGAGCAATATAACACACAGCTGGATTGTTCTTCGTCCAGCATCCTACCAGACACATAAGAGTAGCCCACGCACTAGAACTCCAAAGCGAAGAGGAGGTCGTGATGCGCTACAGCGAGCACATACAAAGAAATGAGGTGCTCGGACCCTTCTTCTGGGATGAAGTTAAACTGTCTTTCCTCGGCCTAGTTCTTGGGCGGGGTCCAATCACGGACTCCAACAACCACTACCATTGCTGACGTCGGTACCATTGCTGGCGCCGGTGTCATTGCTGACGTCGGAGACCTCGGAACCATTGCTGACGCCGGAGAACCACCGCCATTTCCTTTCCATCATGGAACTTCATCCTAATCATGCGTATTCAGTCAGTCCTATGGGCGTCATGGAACCTAGCCTCGCAAACCAGCGCGGCGTCCTGCTCCCCTGATGGCTTCGGCACACTTCCATCAGGCGTATCAATTTTAAACACCACGGCATTTCCCGTGTATTCGGCAACAAACGCCTACGGCCAGTCAGCCGCAGACGACCCAGGCTACAACCCGGCCTATGCCTGGAATTTCCCCGCGCTCTGCGCTGTCATCGCCAACGTGGTCGAGGGCAATTCGTCATACAACCTCGGCCTGTTCCTGCCGAACCAATGGAGTGGGAAATTCCTGGTGGTGGGCGGCTACTCGTTCGCCGGCGGCATCAACTGGCACGACATGAGCCCGGGGCCTTGGTATGGCATGGCGACAGTCACGACCGACACGGGCCACCTCTCCAATGCCTCAGACCAGTCCTGGGCTGCTGATCCAGGGCTGCGGGCGGAGTGGGGCTCAGTCGCGATGCACGGCGCCGTGACGTATGGCAAGATCCTCACTGAGGCCTTCTATGGCTCAAATGTTACTGGGTCTTACTACAGCGGCTGCTCGACGGGTGGGAGGCAGGGGCTCAAGGAGATCCAGGAGTACCCTGACAGTTTTGACGGGCTCATGATAGGCGCCCCCGCGTGGAACACGAAGAACTACATGCCCTGGTTGACGCAAATCGGCGTCTGGAACCATGCGAGCAATGAGACCAGGCTGAACGATTCCGACTTTGGCACCCTGGCGGCTTTCGTGCAAGCCCAGTGCGATGCTCAAGACGGCCTCGAGGACGGCATCGTCAGCTCGCCTGAAACTTGCCGCATCGACTGGGACGATATTGAGTGCGGGTCACCGAGCAACCCAAGCCCGTGTCTCAGCAGTGGGCAAGTAGAAATCGCGCAGCTCATCTACAGCGACTACTACATCGACGGGGGAGCCGACTTTGTCCACAACGGCTTCGAAGTCAGCTCTGAGGACCAGTGGTCGACGTTTCTCACGGGATCGAGCACGACCGGCTTCGATGGGGACTACGAGCGGTACTTTCTGAATTATGGGCCGGACTGGCAGACTACAAGCTACAACGACTCGACTGTACTGGACTCGCGAGCACGAGAGAACAGCGTTGCGACTGCAGATAGGTTTGAGCTGAGAACCAACAGCAAGGGGTTGTATCCCAAGATCTTCTTGTATCATGGGATGGCGGATGGTGTGATCCCCTTCAAATCCTCGGAGTTGTATTACAACCGCACTCAGGGCGCCATGTCTGGAGTGAACGTTACGGATTTCTTTCGCTTCTTCGCTGTCCCTGGGATGCAGCATTGTGTGAGTAACCTCCTCTCCCGACTGTCGAGATGCCGAGATTAATAGTGGCGTAGTGGGACACGCCATCGCCTCTGGCCTTTGCGCCAAGTAAAACCACCGTCGACGCGCCTTGGATGTTTGCCGGAGGAGGGCAGGCAGGATGGGTCCAGAATTTCATGTTTGGCAACGGTTGGTCGGTGCCTGGCTTTGAGAACAATTCTCGGTACGACGGATTTGCTGCTCTGATGAACTGGGTCGAGCAAGATGTCGCGATCGACAGCGTCGTGGCCACAATGTGGAAACGAGGCAACGGAACGGTCTATACCTCCGGAGAGGTTCTTCGCCAAAGGCCGATTTGTGCGTGGCCAATGAAGGCAGTCTTCATCGGTGGATCTGCGGACCCTAATTTAGAAAGTAGTTGGTATTGTGGTTGAACATGTGGTCAACTGCAAATAGAATGCCTTGCAAATTTACTTCAAATGGAGTTTTGATGCTTACTGATATACCTAGGTACGTGAATGTTGAAAACATGCTCAATGAGCGCAGCGCAGCTCGATACGGAAATATGAATGCGATAAAGATCCCTGGGTCAGTGTCCAGCTCTGTATCACGCCTCGCCCGATCATCGTAGGCACAGTGACATCAGGACAGGCCTGACAGCAGCTCTCTTACAATTATTTGCCAGATCATGTTACAGGTCAGTCATAGGAGATTTTGGAATTATATTTTTCCCTGTATAAAAGAGGCACTTATGCCGTCTTCGCTTCCTTGTCGTCCTCGATTGAAGCATCTACCACTCCACGACCCACGGACGAACACAAGAAACAGGCATCAACAAGCCGTGTTCACCGGATATATCAGACACACTTGTCACGGAAAACACCATTTGGAAGCGACTAAGACGAGGCTAGACGAGCAACTGGAGAATACGTGCAGCATATCTGCGACTATACAGGAGTTTTCATTGATCAACTCGAAACATACGCCAAAGAAATGCCTGGCAATCACCAAAAGAGTGTCTATGAGGGGCCAGCCGAAGACGGGCTCCAATCAGCATCAAAAATGGTCTCACACCATGCCAAGGACACTGAAGAGTCGCAGCCCCCAACTATCACATGTACTTGCTTCCTTTCGCGAGTGCAGGGGCCCATGATCACATCTGACTGCCCTGCATGCGAAATCGGGTGGTGCGTCGACCAAGGGATACCCCCAGAGCCGGCTACGATGCTAGACATGATGAGCAAATGGCAAGTCCTGAGCCAGGAGGCCAACCAGAGACAAGCAGAATCCCGCGCGAAACAACTAGAGCTTATTATACGGGTAATGGAGCAGCCAGACGTTACGCAAGACGATGACGTGAAGCACGAAATACGGGAGCAGGACATATCTATCAATGAGGTCCAAAACCTGATTATGCGCTCACGAAGGATTACTTATCTCTTGTGCCACGGGGGGATGTTACTGGATGGGGGCACACAATCATCGCGCAGTCAATACGATCAAATCCTTCAGCTGTGGCAGCGAGACCAACTTGAAGTCTTGAAACTCCAGGATCAACAATCGCAATTGCACGACGAGATGATTCAGTGCAACCTTCGGGCACTTCGAGGCATCAAAGCGGCTGCTCCGCCAAACGAAAGCAGATGTGCCATCCTTTAGCATGTCCACAATGAATGCTTTCGCGACAAGTGCTTCAGAACTACTGTCCAGAGCACACGCGATTTGACTTGGCAAGATGTTTTGCCCAACAGACGTCTACCGGGAGAAATTCAATGACGGATAACAAGAAGCTGGTCCTCTGATAGTGAAATTAACGTTTCGAAAAGCGTTTCGAAGTTGTATAGAGGAGTAGAAATGAAAGAGAAGCACAGTGAACACATGATTGAATGACCTGATACCCACTGAAACGGGAATATTAAGGAACAAGCATCCAGATTCAATGGGATTCTTTTTATTATGGCAGCAGCAAGTACCCATGCATTAAGAGAGTTGAAAAAGAGGGTGGGGGACGTGATGCCTATGGGATACCTATGCAAGTGTGGTGTGACACTGGTGGTTACGTGTTAGGCAGGGCGCTACTTACAGCTATCCCTTGCGGCAAGACATCAGCTGGTCTTTCAAGTTCGCAACATGATTGCACTACGTGGAGTCGATTGAAGATGAGTAGCATGTGACTCGGAATGATTCTAAACCAGGAGCAAAAATCAAGAACCAGACTGGTCTACCACGAATGGTTTTCCAGTTCTGCTGCTGGACTCCTTGACTCTGTTCAGAAGCACTCCAAAGTCATGCAATCAGCCAAGAAAAAACCGGGTGTTACATAGGTGATATTAGTCAAGATTTGAGTGCTTGCATGCTCACATTGCGGCGGATCTTGTTTTCCATGGGTGTTCATGTGCAAACATTATGACTGGGGGGCACAGATCTTTGTTCTAATGTGAACTATATCCAACGATGAAACACTCAGGTCTTGATATTGGCGATGAACTGTCACCGTCAAACATTGGTAGTGGCACCCAGTTGGAGGCATGGTGGGCATCTTTTGGCTCTGGGACACTAAGGGTTCCGAGTGCAGTCAGGAAGGCATAAGGAGCGGTGAGTGTGATAGTGATCTAGTGCTAAGCATCCAGCTCTGCGCATCACTCCTCGTCCGACCCCGTCCGACCCGATCCGACTCACATAGGGGCAGTGACATTAAAATAGATCTGACCGCGGACTCTTTGAAGGAGTCTTGGTCAAGTCGAAAAGTGAGTAACAGAGTGGCTCTGTATCCATATCTCTCTAATATATAAAGGGGCTTCTCTACCCTTCCCAGTCTCTCGACTTTCCATTGATACATCAAGCACTCCTCTCAACCAGCCAGCATGAACGAGCCCTGTCAACTGAATAACTTAATTTCAGAACCCATCTACAAAGACAGCCTTCACAAAGCAAACTGATCGGATCCAAAAGAGCAACTGCAGAGCAGCGGCAACTGTCACTTTCCTCGTCAACAAACTCGGAACAAACGCTGATATCGAGCCTTCCAAAAAGCAGACGAGTGTGTCGGCATCAACGATGGCTTCCAAGAAGCGCGACGTTTACGGAAAGAAACTACCCAAAACTCTGTCAGGAGCTTCTCAATGTTGCAAAGACAGCGTCTTAGATCTCAAGGATGAAGGCGAATACCAATATGGTGGGTAGTACCGGGATCTAGAGCTGACTCCAAATATTGACATGGAGAAGTGCACAAGGTCTCAAGTGACCTCCCACTCGAGCAACAAGTACAGGAACATAAGGAACGCCTCCTTGAAATTCATCGCTTGTTTCGGAATGTGAAAATACATCTTCGAAATCATCGCAAGGTTTTTCAAGCCGATGAGAAATGGAAAGAACTCGCACCCACTGCTCGTGATGAGTATGAGGTGCAAATTCCCCTGCTTCTGAAGGAAGTCCAAGAGAGTGGACGAAGATACGAAGAGTACATCGACAAGCTAGAAGCTGACTTGAGGTTGCGTCGGTTCATGGAGGAGGATGACGAAGACGATGATCTCGAAGACTATTTTTCCGAGGACGACCATTCTGAAGAGGAAGAATCTGAAGACGATCCTTGCGACTTGAAACACATATTTTCTGATGAGGGAGGTTCCAAAGATGAGGGTTCAGAAGACGAGGAGCCGCCTATCCGGAGGCAGGGAGGAGACAGGAACGTGCGCGGCTAAGCATAGCAGCGAACAGCGGTAATTATGAGGTTCGCTGGGGGAGGAGGGGGGTCCGACGAAGCGCCATTCTTTTGCTTTTGGGGGACTAAGTGCTGGTGGTGAGTAGCATTTCTTGTCTCTCGATCTTTTTGGACTTGTTTTTGGAATTCGAGGGGAAGGGTAATTTTCACTTTTTGGCTCGGCGCAGAATGTGGCTCACAACAGCTGCAGGTAATAATACACTTAATGAAGTTGATCATTTTGGATTTTTAAAATACTACCGACATCTTTTGTCCTGGTGTCATGAAGAGATGTAAAGGTGGGCATGGATTCAATCAACTCCCGCAGGCCAAGTACGCCCGAGAGATCGTGAATTCAAGGAAGCAGCTGCTTCGGGTAATTCGACTTCCACCTCAGTCCATGGCAGCCTACACGCTTACCTCTCTAGTCACATGTATACTTCTGACCAAGTGGAAGGGGACTCCATGGGCTAGGGGCTGGTTTCACACCATTTGCCGTTGAGAGTTGTATTTTCTTGAGCCGTACGACATGCTGTCGTAGGTCTTCTGGCAGAGATGCATATAGAATAATTTGTCAACGGGTAGACGCGGTTGAACACTACTTGTGGCAATGAATGCAGTAATACGAAATGGTCCAACACTTAAAAAGCGGTTAAGGTCACCGTTTTGGGTGATCGAATGGGCCAAACGCTGAACAGAGTCTTGTCTCATTTCAGTCGGCGAGTGATTGACACCCCTCCACGCAGAGCTCATCGCTGCAGTGTCCTCAAGTGTTCTGCCACTTAGTGACAGGAACCTTCTCTCCGCGCCGGCTCCCACCAAGCCACACGAGCAGATGCAAAGCCAAGAAGCGTGCTATGCGGCTATCACAGTACGCTCATCATATTGTGCGAACCGGAAACAGGCCAGACGTCGGCGGCTGGTCCTTGATGAGCGTGTTGGCACATGGCTTCCCCTCGATAAAATCCTCCATGTTGCTCAATGTAACCTCGGCGATCTCAGTAAGGGCCTCCTCGGTGAAGAAAGCTTGGTGCCCACAGACGATGACGTTGTGGAAGGTGGTCAGCCGACTCAGCACGTCGTCGTCGATGATGGTGCCCGAGTGGTCCTTGTAGAAGATCTTGCTCTCGCCCTCGTAGACATCCAGGGCCAGTCCGCCGAGCTGCTTGCCCTTGAGGGCCTTGATGACGGCCTTGGTGTCGATGAGAGCGCCGCGGCTCGTGTTTACAAGCATGGCTCCCTTCTTCATCTTGGCCAGGGAGTCCTTGTTGATGATGTAGCGGGTGCTCGGCATTAGGGGGCAGTGGAGGCTGACGATGTCCGCCGACGACAGCAGGGTATCGAGGTCGGTGTACTCCCCGAGCTCCTTGAACGCGTCGCTCTCATAGGGGTCGTACGCAAGGAGGCTGCAGCCGAAGCCCTTGAGGATCCGCGCCAGGGCGACGCCGATCTTGCCCGTTCCGACGAGGCCGACCGTCTTGCCGTGCAGGGTCCTGCCCAGCAAGCCGTCGAGGTTGTAGTTGCCCTCGCGGACGCGGTTGTAGGCGCGGTGGGTGTTGCGGTTGAGCGTCTGGATCAGGGCCAGCGCAAATTCGGCGACGGCCTCGGGCGAGTAGCTGGGCACGTTGGCCACGAACATGCCGAGCTCTTTAGCCTTGTCCAGGTCAACGTTGTTGAAGCCCGCGCAGCGGAGCAGGATGGCTCGGACGCCGGCCTCATGGAGAGCTTCCAGTACAGGGGCTGAGACATCGTCGTTGACAAAGACGCACACGGCCTTTGCGTGGGTCACCAGGGAGACTGTGTCCTTGGAGAGTGGGAAGTCATGGAAGACTACTTCGACGGCCGATGAGAATTCATGGGATGCATGGGCTGCGCTGAGGAATTTCTTGTCGTAGGGATGGGTGTTGAAGACTGCGAGTTTGATGGGAGCAGTCATGATGCGGTCGGTAGAGTTGTGAAGTCAAAGCTGGGCTTTTGGATGCTGGCAATTGACTTCAGATTTGAGATGGCCAGGAGGGGTAAGAGGCAGCCGTTTGCACTCTCCTCCCTTGGTGTTTTTGACGTCCAGGAGCTGACGTCGGCGCGGGAGCACCCGGCGCCGTTTTTCAGCTGAGGTCTGTGGCACTTGCCGCCGTCATTGTGTAACCGAGTTTTGCGTCTACCTAGGTATGGTCCGCGCGGCGTAAGCGGTGATTAGCTCTGGATACCTGGTCGCTGTGCATGGGGTCGCCTTGGTGAGTGATATTCTCCCGTCTGAGTGGATATCGCGTTGGCAGCTGCCAAGCGGCCAAGACTCCAACATGACCCGCCAGCCTCCATTTTCCTATGCCTGACACAGTACGCTCTTTTCCCTCCCAATGGTTCCTCATAGAGCTTGCCCATAATTACCCCAAGTAACAAGGGAACAATCTGCTTTTCTTACTCCAGGGATTATTCAGCTCATCTCCCTCCTGATCTGCCAAAGATAGGGTCACTCCCTGTCAAAGAGTCCGTGGGGTTTTCCTCTCTTCAAGACCCAAATGTAGACCTTCCAAATTCATATTTTCTCAATTCTAATGTACATGCCCACACACTGTATGTACCTTGCAGTATTAGATTACTCATAAAATATCCTATGAAAGCTTGATTGAGTGTTCTTACCTGGATGTAGCAATTTAGCATTGGAAGAGCTTTTATTCTTCTCATCTATTTAATGCCCGACTGTGTTGCCAGCCGCATCTGCTCGGTACAATGTATCGCTCCGCAGGCCACAGACCCTTCACTTTGAATTTGATTCATTGAATACCATGAGATCTATAGACTCCAAAGGAAGCTCGAATATGGATCCTGCCACAGCTCAGGGCATGCCTCGTCTGTTGGCCATTGCGGAAAGCTTTCTAGCTCGAGCGCTATGAGAAAGACTTTCATGCAGACAATGTAAATGTTCAAAAACAGTGACAGAATGAAAAGCAGACATAATGTGTAGGCCATGACAGGGATTGAAATTGCCCTCATCATTGAAAAACTGGGCAATATGGAAGGAAGAGGGCCGCACATCAAAAGAAAGGCAGGCAATAAACCCAACACCAACACTATCAATCGCATAGCTTGAGGGCCTTGAGTCGCAAACCAAATGAACATTCTCCAAATGATACTAATGTAGCGGGACTCAAGACCACAGAGCAGGATGGATGACATTAATGAGCTGATGGTGAATCTGGTAATCCCAGCGATTGCAATAACTTTGGCCCATGGAGCCTCGGATGGAGGCGGATCCTGGATTTCCTCGGAGTCATTCAATTGATCTTTTGTTCCGTAGTTTGAGACGGGGTCGGGGTTTTCTGGAATATTAAGAATCTGCAGCAGGGCAACGTCCAGGTAGGTTCGGATGGATGCCATCCGCGAGATGTCGTCCGTGGAAAGCTTTGGCTTCCAGATAAGATGAATGAGAGTCAGAATGGCAACGAGTAGACCCCCAACGGCGAGTTCCATGGCCCGCTGGTCGATGACGGCCACTGACAGTGCATCGTGCCTCTTGCGGCGAGTGTAGAGAATTATCGAGCCGATGCATTGGACCAAGAAGAACGTAGCAACCAGGGTCCTTCCGGCTAACTTCCATAGTGGTCTCTCTTCTGCTATGCCCCTTTTCCTGTCGCGTGTGGGCTGCGGCTGAGGATCTGCCGCCCGCATGCCACTGGGGACGGGTGCGTGATCAATGTGGCCAAACAAGAGCGTCGGTCCGCGCAGCAGTGATTTCCGTAACGACTCGGGATTCTCTTTGAAAAGCACCAGGATGTGAGCGATGGCCAGTGTACATAAAGCAAGGCCGTATTGAGCCCAAATCAGATATGGACACAGGAAGAAAATGACGATCTTGGAGGGGATATTGCGCTCGCCGCGAAGGCTTAAAAGATGAGCGAAGCTCGCAATGGTGGTAAAATGGATGACACCTAGTTTTGAGATCATCTCCACCGTGCTCCTCCGATCTGCTTCGGGGCAGATCTGTGTGTTCATGTGAAGTCGGTGATTCCTTTGAGTAACCAACTAAAGTTGCAAGAAGGGCAAGCCAAACCTGCGGAACATGCCTTTCCCAAAAGGTTGGGGTCACTGTTATTGATAACTCTCTCGGGCTCAGGTCTTGCACAACCCTAAAGTGCAATGTTGTGAAACAATAACCGTAGCAGCGATCGATCACCGTATTGGCGACCATCAAGCCTCTCTGATGTGACAAGCCACATGTGAGCTGACCATGCATGAATATGCGTACAGCATATTTTAGCAACGCCCGATGAGCTCCATTGGTCTTGAAGAAGGGACCAGAAAGCCGTAAATATGTCCAGGTCAGCTTTGTGCTTGGTTACCGGTTAGTAGTACATGTCGGGAAACCCAAGCCACACCTGCAAAGAACGGGAGAAGGTGACTCATGCCGAGACCGGTCTGCGTTTGGTTTGTCTTCTTGATGCGGACTCCCGAGATCCTACCCAAGCGAAGTACTCGCGAATTCAGCAGCGATCATGGTGCTACGGGACACTGTACTGCATCAAGCTGAAAGGCTTTGTTGACATTATTACCATGGGACCTCAATTCATGACGACATCAGGGAGTGCTTGGAAATACAAGCTGTAATATATATAAAATTCAAGTACTGAATCGCAGGCTTCAACAGTTGTACCATGAAGACACCTTTTTACTTCTCTGTGCATACCACCTCATGTATGTGTGGTAATATGCTGTAGCCTTGCTGAGAAGTCATCATTATTGAAGGTCTGAACAGCTGTGTCGCAACAGCATAGTACCTTCGAGCAGTTATCAGTCACCATATGTGGACATGCCCCTTTGCATTGCAATCATTGCTGCGTTTATTCATTCTATGCGCCTTCTATTCTATTTGCTTTCTATTTCCCCTCTATTCCCTTTGTCCTCCTTTTCACTTGTCCACGAAGCGCCATGGGTATATCATATGAATTAAGCGCTCTCGTTGACCAGGACGTAGCGGTACCGAGCCTTGCCATCCTCCAAGTCAAGAACGGCCTGGTTGGCGTCCTTCATGGGCCGTTCCTGAACAAGACCGCGGATGCTCTTCTCCGTCACAAACTCCAACATGTCGCGCAGGTCCTGCGGGGACCCGATCAGCGAGCCCTCGAACTTGGTGCGGCCAAAGACGACGGACGCGCCCGACACCCGGAACGCCCCGTCGTCGGGCAGCCCCAGCTGGCAGAAGCTGCCGCCCTTCTTGAGGAGCGACATGTACTCAGCCAGCGGGACCTTGGACGAAGCTACCGTCGAGATGATAAGGTCGAGGCTCCTGGCATGCTTGGTCGTCCAGTCGGCGTCGTCGGCCGTGGCGATGTAACCATCCGCGCCCAAGCCGAGCACCTCGTCGCGCTTGCTCGCGCGCCGCGAGATTCCAATGACCCTCGCGCCCATGGCCTTGGCGAACATAACGCCATAGTGGCCCAGCCCGCCAACACCAACAACACCAACAGTCATCCCAGCCTTGACGCCGTGGTTCTTGAGCGGCGCGAAGACCGTGACGCCGCCGCAGAGCATCGGCGCTGCCTGGCTCGACTCAAGGCCGTCGGGAATCCTGACGGCAAAGTGCGCGGGCGCCCGGTGGTGGGTCGAGTAACCGCCCTGCCCGATGTCGCCGTTGAAGTGTGGCGCCCCGTACGTGTTGACGATGCGGTCGCAGTAGTTCTCCTCGCCGTCGTCGCACTCGTGGCACGCGCCGAACCGCCCCAGGCAGCTGTCGCCCTGCGCGCCCACGCCAACGCGGTCGCCCACGCTGATGTGCTTGACGTTCTTGCCCACGCGGACCGCCTTGCCGACGATCTCGTGGCCCACCGTCAGCGGGTAGGTCGAGTTGCCCCAGCCGTTGCGCAGGAAGTGCAGGTCGCTGCCGCACATGCCGCAGTGCGTGACCTGGATGTCGACGTCGTTCTCCTCCCAGGCCTTGGGCTTGATCTCCTGCCAGACCATCTTGCCCTCGACGGCGGTGGGGTCATGGGCCGCCCAGCCCTCGAACTTGTAGTCTGTTGCCATTGTGTGCGGGTAATGTGAATTTTCGAAGACGTGTGTGCGAGTATACGAAAGAGCTAAAAGGTCTGCCGTGGTAAAAACAACTGTCGTCTACTGCTGGGTTTTATTGACGACAAGACTGTCTGATGGGTCAGTCTCGGCCCGGTTCTTTGCACCCACCCACCTGTAAAGTGCTCCAGTAAAGCATATCTAACCGGTGTCATACAGATACATGGTCTCGGTTTGACGATACAGAGCCTCAGGGGCTACCTCCTAGCTCACCAATTTTTCTCGTCTCTAGGTCCGGGATGCCCGGTATTCTCGCCTTTGAGCACCCGTTCGGGAATAACAAGATATCCCCTAAGTGAGCGCATCTTCCGCTGCCGTTCCGCTGTGGGAACCGCGACGTAAAGCCCCAGTTTTGTGGGAAGAAGCTCAGACTCCGCGAGCGCCATCGAACATGGCAGAAGAATCTTGACCGCACTGACTCGCTGGCCCCAGCGATGGTACCGAACCCAGGCGCCGTACTTGGATGGCGACTCAGGGGTTTTGGCTTCGGCGTTTTAGTGGCCACAATCTTATCGCCGCAAAAAGTGTACCCGCTTGGTGACGTCTGTTGAAGATTTGTTCGACATGGTCCACGAAGTCGTTACGTTTGACGCGCTGTCGCTCTTCGGCCCTTACATACACGCGAAGGGTAAAGTACGCAGCTTGCATGTAACAGCAGAAAAGGGGCTGGCCTGCGTGGCATGCAGCCAGGCCAGCATGGAAACTGCAATTCCGACGCGACATGTTTTTGAACGGGTAAATCCGAGGACCAAATGTGGATATGATTCTTGTAAATTTAAATACTTCCGCACTATCATTAACATGGCAGGCCAGGTTTGGATCTCAGATAAAGTTTTTCTGAGTGGTGTAGTGCGGTAAGGGCCCTTGTCATAAGGTTAATTAGACTTTCACTGAGTGGGCTTCGCGGATCCTCCCGGTGCGGCAAGAGATGAGATCTCTGAAAGATGACGGACGTGAGATTCACGGTAGCGGACTGCGTATCATTCCCGCATCTCTACTCGTGCATGTGATCCACCCAAACAGCTGAGTGAGAGAGCATCAAGAAGAGTGCCATAGCATCTAAACGTTGGTCAGGCAATGCCGCTGTGGTCTTTGTTTAATGACAAACCTGGTGTATTTCTCGTATTCATTACTGTTCACAGCCTTTCGTTTCCTGTCGTCCTCCATAGTAGACTCCTCCTGTGCAGCATCTGGGAATGCCAAACCTTGTATGGAGGAGACATTGACCTGTGATGCATTGTACTTGGGGACGGCAGGACGACGAGTTCTTCCGTCCTCGACCAGCCGTCACAAGGCCATGCAAGTATCCCGTCAATTACCATCGCAGGCCTCTTCCTTCGGCGTAGCCACATCGCAATGGCCAACGCATCACTCCAGGTACTATTTCTCCCAAGGACTTCGGACGCAGTGCCGACCCTTCCCACATTGCTCAAGAACACGAGGGAGCATGCCGCACTTGGAAGGAGCTGCATGAACACATGTGCACGCTGTCGGGAGCTTATTCATAACCCCCGGCACTGTCAAGAATCAAGGGATGCTCGTTGGTAGACACGAAGGCATGAATCCGTAGCGCCGGGCCGATTCTGAAACACAAACGCACAAGGCCCTCTCGTGCTCCGGGCTACGGCAGCCAGCTAGCCAACCAACATCCAACCCATACATGCACACACAGAGAAAATCGTATCTCCCAAGACAAGTTCTCGTATGCAAGAGCCCTCTCGACGATTAGTCTCGAAATTATTGAATTAGTCCGAGTCTATTCTACACCCTCTTCAGACTCGCAGTAGCAGCAGCAGGGCGTCCTCATTCCGGCTTGCCCGCGTGCCCCCATCAGCCTCGTGCATGCTCAATAATGCAAGACGTCTACTCAACGACCGTCCTTTCTTCCACCCTTCTCGAACGCGGCGCTCTCCCCCGCCTCTCCGCCAACAAGCTCCGATCAACAGGGGAGTCCCCGATCTCTGATAGACCATCCCATGCACACTCTCTCCGAATCTCGTCTCCTTGCCCTCCATCTTGAGATGCTCAAAGTCTAGCAAGTAGTATGCTGAATAAAAAACCAAATCCGACGGTCAGGAAAGAGTCCATCGCGTTTCATATTTCCGTAGTCCCAACGGCACATGTGCTTTCTCTCGGAGAGAGAGACCGACATTATAAAAAAACAATGCGAAAAACTCCAAGCCAATGCAATGCGTACGTGTGTATCGATGCCTCCCTCAGCTCAGGACGTGTAATAAAAAAGAAGAAACAAGAAAACATGGTCTTTACGATGTTGCTCTCGCGTGTACGCCAACGCATGCCTTCCGTCATGATTTGTTGAAGCCGTGTTCATCCCAACAGTTGAAACTTCTCTGGCAACAAATGAGCCCACTGAGGAGAGTGGGATGATGAGATGAAAAAAGAAAAGTAAAGTCGGAAGGGACATTTAGTCAGAGATCATAAAAGGTGTAGGAGTTGGGTCAAAAGATCCTTAGAAAAGGAAGAAGCCCGTGATTAAAGAAACAAAGGGTACAAGACATGTCACAAGAACGCCGGTCGACAGAGTCGCCAGCGCAGGTGATCCTGCAGATTGGGAGTCAGCGCCGCCACTAGAGGAACTACCGCCGGAAGAATCGCTGCTGTCAGGCTTACTCGTAGCCGATGAAGAGGAAGAGGACTCGGAAGACCCCGCGGTACTCCTGTGGGTGCCAGGGCTGCGGGATGCTTGGGCGGCGCAGGCAGTCTCGTCGGGCTCGAGGCCCTCGCCGAGACGCGACTCAAGGTTGGCCACGACAGCCTGTGAGTCCCGCACGCTGAAAGACAGGGTGCCGTCATCGCCAACCGTCGCCGTCTCATCCGAGTCGTCGACTTGCGTCTGCGTGCCCACGCTGTCCTGCTCGAAACTGACACCGTTCCAGGTTGTGTTGAATTTGGCGTCTGAGCCTTCGTTTGTCAGGCGCGCCAGGTGCACCGTCTTGCCGGCCAGTGACGTCGGCAGCGACACTGACACGGTCACGTTGGCCTTGTCGGTCTCGGTCGCGTTGGCCACCTTGCTGTTGATCACGGTGATAGACTGCAGCGAGCCGCTCTGGTAGATAGAGTAGGCCCTGACGAACTCGCTGTAGCCGGAGGGCACATTGGATAAGGTGTCCTGGTAGATCTGGGCGGAGCAGGTAGGGCCGATAATCTCGTTGAAGGCGGCGTGGCCGTAGTAGATGGGGCGGACGTGAGGGCCACCGCCAGCGTTGGTGCCAGGCTGCCAGGCGCTCGTGAAGCTGTTGGCGGTCATGTGGAACTGCACGCTGGTCATGTTGAGCGACGCTGCCCACAGGAGGAAGTTGAGCGTGTACAACGCGCCGCCGAAGGTGTCGCTGATGCCGGTGACGCCCAGGGGGCCTACCATGCCCATTTCGCGCAGGGCGTAGGGAAAGCCGGTCTTTTCGGACTGCTCGATCTGGGTAATCCAGTCGGCAAACTGGCTCTCGACGTAGTCGAAGCTCATGATGAGGTCCATGGTCAAGGCCTGGCCCTCGGTCACGTCGACGAAATAGGAGTAGCAGTGCTGGTTCCAGCTGGAGAGGTACTCGACGCCGTTGAAGTTGGAGTCGACGCCGGACTTGTCCATCTCCTCGATCTCGAAGGTGGTACCGCTGGTGTGCGAGGTGCCGCCGGCCTCAAAGAAGGTGGTGGGCAGACCAGCAGGCTTGAGGACCTGCTCGTAGACGGCAGCTGCACGCTCGTGCCATTCCTCGGAGTAGACGGAGGACACCCAAGTGCCGTTCCGGAAGCCGTTGGTGCTGTAGAGATCTGGCTCGTTGCCGATCTCAAAGGAGACAATGTCTAGGTTGGTGCACCTATCGACGATCTGGGTGGCCATGTCGACAATCTTGTCGATGTAGTCGTCGTTATTGTAAGCCAGGTTCAGGCCCCAGGTGAATGGGGTGCCAGTAGGAAATCTGTTTGCGGCCTCGAAGAAGCGGGGGCCGATGAGCATGTTGTCCCACGCGATGGCGCCGTTGCCAGTTGAGTCTGGGTTTGTGATCTGGGCCCATTTGTTCTGGGACTCATCGTAGATCATGTAGTCCTGGGTGTTGCCGCCGAGGCGGATATGTGGTGGCTTGCCGGTGTAGTTACCAAGGTTCTCGAGCAGGGTTATGGACAGGACGTTTGGCTCGTCCTGGCCGGTGTAGGCGAAGAGGTTTGAGGGCTCAATGCCGAAGCCGCCAAATGAGAGGTCGACGGTCTGAGAAATGTCTGAGGGAGCAGACTCAGACACCTCGAAGCTGAGGGAGGACCCTGACTGAGCCACTGCGGAGGCGACGAGGCCGGTGGTGGCCAGCGCGCCTGCGAGGACACGCGATCTTGGCGAGGCCATACTGGTGGTGTTTACTGTGACGTTGGCGTGGATGCGACGTTGACCTTCAAACCTAACCTTGAGGCGCGATGCCTAATGCAGGAACCCGAACCGACAACGTGGGTTGGGTTTGTGTTTGGGTTTAGACCTGGTATTGGAGATGGCAGGTAGGTCTGGGGTAAAGGGAGGCAGGAGGAGAAGAGGTGGGATATGCCTCGACTTTTGAGGATGTTGACGACGGCAGTCACACCAACAAGAAGACGCAATGCAGACCTCCGAGAAAACAAGGCCCCACTAGATGGGATTGATTGATGACAGGGGGGTCGCAACGGTGACTACTGACGGGCCAGACCAGACCAGACCAGACCGAGCAGGGGAGGAAGGGCAGAGAGAAGTGCAGGGCAGGGGTGGTGGGGAAGAACAAGATTGATCGCAGAAAACGGAGCAAACAACAAAAAGCCCCCGATTTTGCTAGGGAGACAATTAAACAGTATTGGTCTATCTGGGGGCGGGAGGCCGGGTAGGATTGGGGATGGGGTCAGAGAAAAGGGCGGGAAGGAGGGAAGGGCCAGGCTTGCAAGTGGCTCGGGGCGCTCAAGTAGTCTCGGTGGTCGGTGGTCGGTGGTCGGTGGTCAAGCCAGTCAGGTCGACTTGGCCGGTGACGATGATGTTGATGCTGGATCGGGGGAAATTGGCAGGATGGAGTCGCGATAGGATGGCTGGAAGGATCTTCGGCAAGGAGTGGATGGCGATGTGGATTTTAGATGTGGGTTTTGGACGTTGGATGTGATCAGGGAGGAAAGGCGGCTCTTGTCAGTCTTGCGTGTACGCGCCCAGGCGGTCTTGCAGTCTTGGGTGCGTGTGGGTGTGTGTGTGTTTTGCACCAACAATGATCCTTCAGCCAGAGTCAATCAAACCATCAATCCGTCAAATCTATCCAACATTTCGAACACAGCCAAGGCAGGGTGGGCTTGACTGACGTTGGCAACTGCGAAAATGCCCACTTTACGGGGCTGGGGGGCGAAGGTGGACTGGTGGCCGTTCTCATGCCTTCATCCTGTTGCAGTACGTATCTCCTTTGCAAAAGACGGGAAGGAGGCGGGAGATGGAGCACGGGGTGGCAACTGCCATCTGGGCACTCCGGTGCCGAGGGCAGGGTATTATGGGAACCTTGGAAGGAATGGGAAGGAGAGGCTGTGACTGTCAGCCAGCCAGCCCGGCCAGTGAGGCAGTGAAATGCACGATGCACACACAAGCTGCACGAACATGACACCGAAACCAGGCGTGGGACCAGTGAGTGACAAGAAGCGATCAGACAGTCAAGACTTGGCAAGAGAGAGGCTAGCAGAGCTGGTTGTGCTGTGATGCTACGCGTCACCCTTTCCGGCCACGAGCTGTGGTCCAAGATCTGCTACGGTATAATGCCCCCATTTATCTGCAGTGTTGACGTCACATTTGGGAATGCAGGAGAAAAAAAAGAAGACTAGACCAACCAGATGGAAAGGAGATGAGATGAGACGGGACGAGACGGCAATAACCACAGATGACAGCCACACAAAGTCGCAGTCGCAGTCATTCGCCGTGCCTTCCATCACCCATGCCTTGAAACACTAACTCCCTTCCCAAGACAATCTGTCCCACAGCTCCGGATCAAACAGTCCTTCCACGCCCTGTCTGGCGTAACCGTCTGTGGATGTGCGCAATATCTGTTTTCGAAACAGCATCAACCCTACCATGTCCTCCCACCGCCACAACCACCTCCCACCGCCTGTGCTTGGGCCCGGACCATTCCTGACATACCGCTCCCTGCGGGACAGGCAAAGATCACCGCCATGGTACAGGGGATGCTCACGGCTCCGGAAGCCGGCAGCCCCAGCTTCTCAGCAGCCCGGACAGCTGGACTGGACAGGCGCACCGTGGTCTCAGCGAAACTCAATCGCCCGGGCAAGAGCTTGACGAGTGCCGCTTGTCGCAATCGCAATCCCAGCCTGCTGGGGAAGCTCCGAAGCTACGGGACTACACGTGCACTATGTGAGAGGCTAACTTGTACCAGGACCGACCAACAATTGACTTTGACCTGTCATCGATTGGGTTTCGGCTCTCTCGTTCATCGGGTCGCTGCAGATAGATTGCCCCAGTCAATGCCTGCACCCTCCTGGTGACAGGCAACACGAAGGAGAGACAGCTGTCGTGCCTGCATCACGAGCCCTCCCTCGAGTCCATCCGTCAATGCTCGGAAAACCGGCCACGACGTGTTTCTTCAGCGTGCAACAAACTGCAAGTTTTAGCCCCATGCCTTGCAGGCTGGCGGCACCTGGGCACCTGGGCACTGGGCAGCCGGTAGCCCGCGCCCTTGGCTGCAAATCGCCTGACGTCGGCCCCCAAGACCACCCACCAGAGAAACGTGCCGCCCTAAGAACCGGACCAAGCACCAACCTAGCTAGCCTCGGCCCAGGTGAAGAGAAAACGTGCCGATGTGCCGTGGGTGGGGGGCCCGATTGGTTATGTGGTTGTCGAACCCAATCTGCCATGCTGACCATGCTGCAGGACCAAATTACCAGCACAGAAAAAAGCACAATCGCCGATTCGCAGCACCGCAGAAATGATTGATGACACCTGCAGCCGGGCCCCCATGCAATGCAGCCATGCCATGCACCAGAAATGAAGACCTGAAATAATCTCCGCCCTCCGTTTCCAACAGCTTGGCGCCCTAGCCACGCACGCACGCACGCGCACGCGCATATGCACCCAGGCACCTCACGTAGTCCGGGGGATAAACCACCACAAACGAGCCACACACACAATCGACAACACCACGACACTCCAGCACGCCGAGGCTCACCTAGACGACATGGCTGCTGCTTTGGCGATCAAGCAGATAGTCAGGAATCATCTTCATCTGTCTTCAACTTCTCCTCCACATTCTCCTTCCTCGCTTGACAAGTCCCTGTAGATCCCATCATCGCCCATCCCGTTGCCCGGGTCGCCCTGTCAGGCATTGCCCACAGAATGACACATTGTTTTCCGGGATATGTGCGATCCAAAAGATCAACACCACGCCTCCGCCTCGCCACAAATCTACACACAACCATGTAACTACGTATTCATCGTGCTGCGTATACCTGCTGCAAGTGCTGGCCGGCATGACACGATCCACAACCCGCGGACGTCTCGAACAACACGACAGGTCTCGTCTCAGGGGACCTTGTTCGTCACTCGACTGCTGGACTGGAACTCGAACTGGGGCCGGGTGTGAGACTGGGAAACACTGGAGAATTAATTAACGCAACCGCGCGACACTCTGCACACCCATCCCTACGTGCCCTACAGCTGGAAAAAGAAGTCCAGACACATTGATCTTCATTAGCCGCCTGACGATTATCTCGCAGGGCGCCTGCAAGCGCTCGCTGTTGCATCAACCAGCGCCTATCGTCCCGTATACAGCAAGGAGCGACGTTGTTGCTTACACTGCTTCCCATCTTTCTGTTACTTGTCCCAACCTTGTATGCAGTAGAGTAGAGTTTCGATTACAGCTGATAGCGACCACCCCCCCCTCCCTTTCCTGACCCCTTCCTCCCTGAGCAAGGGCCCGGCCCCTCCATCCCCTTTCGCGGGCCGCTTCTCATTCCCTGTGAACAGGTCACTATGGGCTTGGCTTTGCCGATCCCCGCCCACTCAGCCAGAACCACCCCGGTCGGCCTGCCGGGTCTGCATTTGTTTCCATTTCCGGACGCAAGGCGCAGGCGAGCAAACGAGAGCGGTGCCCGTCCCCGAGAACCGCCTTCTTTACGGATTGTCATTGCCTGGCTCGGCAGAAACACGAGGCGCCGGGAATGGAAGAGAGGCGATCAGTGTGAACAATGTTCGCGAATAAGATAAGGTAAGGTGGCTGCTATCCCGGTAAGGAAGTATGCACCGAATAATATCTATTTTGTCATCTTCAGCCCTGATTCGACATTTCCACAATCCAATACTGCCGGTGACAAGGCCCACGAGACAACACCAGTGGCCCGTCCACGCAAATGGGCTGTGGAATACGCAGAGGACCGTGGGTCGTGCTACCGTAGACCGGGGCTGCAGGCATGCCAGCTTCAGACCACGTGCTTCTCTGTTGCTACTTGCTGCATCCATGATTGGAGAACCACGTACAAGAGTAGTACTCCCATCAGCACTTCAGCTACCTACCCGCGTCCTTAGCAGCCAGTGCGTAACGTCCCCCGCATGTTAAAGGCGTCAAGCCCGTAGGCCAGGCCCATACGCGGCACGAGTTGTGCAAGCGAGACTGTGAGTCCCTTACTTGATCGACGGGGTTCCTTTCCCGCCGGGACCGCCGCTCGAGAAACCCCCGCTCCTCCCCTCCGTGGGACTCTTTTGATAGATAGACAGTCGCTCCTTCTCACGGCGAGAGTGATAATCTGTACTGATCTTCGTCGTACTCCTTCCTGTCCGGATCCGAAGATCTTGCGGGGAACTCTCGCGGCGGGGCTCTGATCGTCCGTCATGGTCTTTCTCGCAGTCTGGTTGTCGGCCGAGCCGAACTGGCGACGGATCGGTTCAGTGGGGAGGGCGGGCTGCCAGTAGTCATGTATTTTGCGCGATTACCATGGGGTAAAAAGAGAGCTCGAAAGGGGCTGGGATAACCGAGGCGAGGACAAGGGTGGGAAGGAGGAACGATGGGCGAGGCATGTTTACCTCGCGGTGTTTACGGCGACTCGTCCTTGGCTGACATTTGAACCTCGGGCGATTATCGGGGTGGCATTCTCCAGACCAGTCGAGGGCCAAAGCGCGAGCTCGCGAGGCCGTTCGTCAGACCCGTTGCTGAACAGTCCTACTTGTAGGGAGCAGATAGCTCGAAAGAGTCGGGCACGTTATGCGCCTGATCGTGGACTCGAAGCTTGGGAGACAAGCCGCGCCGTCCTCGCAAGCCTGGGGCACGGCGCGCCGAAGCCATGGCTAACGAAGGCAGGCGCGCGATTTTGCAGTGAGGAAGTAAACCAAAGCAGGACCAGGCACGGTCAGACGCGATGGTTCAATAGCAAGACGATTTTCCGTGCAGTCCGTCAGAGAACCCATGCCTTGAGCAGAATTAGTCGCCACACTTCGTACATATAAACCGGCCTTTGTAGAGGTATCAATCAGCTGGTAGAACATGCCCCGTCCCTTCTCTCAAAAAAAGTCACAAAACTCAGAAACAGCCATCTCCTGTTCTGGGGCCGACACCGATTTTACAAGAAGGACCCGACGAGACCACACAGCATGCCGAGTGTGTGCTGAACCAAGGTCAACCCTCGGTGGCGCACGCCTTCGAAGCCCATCATATCGCCCGCCAAACACGAACCCCCGAAGCTGCTGCACACACGCACGACAAGTGCTGGTCCGGCTCGAAAAAAAGATCGCCACTTAAGCCGAGACGCCTACCTACCTACCACTCCACGTACCACACAACCGCCCCCCCCCCTTCCCCAGAGTAGCCATCCCTTATCTTCCACCCCCGAGCATTTATCACGTGCCCGGCCCCCCGTTCTCGAGAGGACACTCCATGCTCGCGGCAGTGGCCGCGTCGCCGTTGGCCGACGGCGGCGTCATGTTGAGCGGGAAGAAGCTGAACAGGTCCGTCGTCAGCACGTCGTAGTGGAAGTGCGTCAGCGGGTCCAGGCCCTCGCCGCCCCCGAACGCGTCCGCCCCGTCTCCTCCCGTGCCGTTGCTGCCGCCGCCCAGCCCTGCCATCGCCAGCGGCGTGCTGGCCCCTCCTCCTATCGACGTGTCGGTGCTCCCACCCAGCGAGCCCGGCAGGTCGCTGAAGTAGATGAGCTGGTTTGCGGACGACGGCGGGGCGTGTAGGGAGGGGAACTGGATCATGCCGTGGGAGTGCTGTTGGTATTGTTGCTGCTGCTGCTGTTGTTGTTGCTGGTGATGCTGATGTTGCTGCTGCTGATGGTCCTGGCCGCCCATGAAGGACGACACCGGAGACGGTAGGGAGGGGTTGGGCGCCGTCTGGAGCAGCGGGTCCGTGAAGGCGGGCAGGCCGCTCGTGGTCGCCGTCGTGGTGCCGGCGATCTTCTGCTTGGAGATGGTCTCCTCGACGACGCGCAGGATCTTCTTGAGCGAGTTGCGCGCGTTGATGACGGGCTCGTCGTCGATCATGAGGTTGACGCTCGCGATGGCCATCTGGATGAACTCGATGTTGTAGGCGTACTTGCTGGGGTGCCGCAGGATGTCGAAGAAGAGCACGGCGCAGCTCGACTCGAGGAAGAAGCCGTGGTACCGCGACGTCCGGCACACGTCGTCCTTCTGCAGCTGCGAGTAGCAGTACATGATGCAGTCCTGCGCCGTGTTGGTCGCCTGCCGGCACGCCTGCCGCAGCCACATCGCGCTCGCCGCGTCCTGCGACGGGCTCGACGCCAGCGCGTAGTCCGCCACCAGGAACGGCCTGAAGGTCAGCAGGATGGTGTGGTAGTACAGGTTGTGCAGCAGCAGCCTGAGCGGGTGCTCGCCGCCCGAGAGCAGCCCGTTGCTGTCCAGGCCGGCGGACCCGATGCCATGCTTGTTCGCAAAGTCCCGCAGCTGGGCGTGGATGTCCTCGGCCGCCACGAACAGCTTCCGCAACGAGTCATACCGGTGGGTGTTGTAAATGGTCTTGGAACACTGCTCACCAATGTAGGCGAGACGGCTCAGGGTCACGATGAAGGGCTGGTTTTCCGGGAACGGCGACGAGATGTCGGACATCTTCAGCATACTCTCCCGCCCAACCATCATGGTGTACCAGCTCTCCAGGAAATAAAGACACCAAAGGGTGGTTCGGCACTTCTCGGCATCCTCGGACCGTGTCAGCGAGTTGGCGGCCTCACGATGGAGACCAAGCGCGAAGGCCTTCCTACACGCAGTGCCGAGCATCAAGTACGTCAGGTTCGGTCTGCCCATGCTAGTCTGGTACTCTGCCAGCAGGAGTGAGAACTGGATCATCGGCAGGCTGACTGTGTCGTCGAAGAGGACTGCTTCGTACTTGGCCCTGGCCAGTAGTTCCTCTGCAAGGTTTGTATGAGGCGTGGCAAGGGCACCGAGAGCTAGCACTGCAACAATGAGGGCTTTGGTTTGAGACGGCTTGGTCTCGTCACTGTTGTACAGGTGGTGGAGCATTTTGTCCAGATCCGCGTTGGTGAAGAATGGGAGTATGTATGCTGACCTATTGGCTGGTCAGTGAAACGCGACTCAAGTACGGGCACATCGAGAATGATGAGCCATCATATCGGAGCTTTCAATGGCTGCAATGTGAGACGTCCGTGCTAAATCAAACGAAAAGCATCTCTCTGCAAGAAAGTCTTGGTTCCTCAAGAAGAGCCAATCGCGCAACGTGACTATGGACCCTTCATCGTGCTGTGGACCTTTTGGGGGGGGGGGGGGGCGTTCTCAACCGATGAAGTCTATCGCGTAACGGCTGGCCAGGGGTTCGCCTACTACCGAACAAACTGCCCAGAAACCCAACATCACAGGCTACAGAGCGACAAAGATTTGGCAAATCCCAAAGGGAAAAGAAAAGACGAGCATACCATGCTTTGTACCGCTCCAGGAACAATCTAGCTTGAGCCAATGGAAGTTCGCTGAAGAGACTACTCGCTGGTCGATGGAACTCAGTGGCATCAAATCGTTGTGCTGTGCCGAAAAAGAAGCTTCGTTGAAGGAAGAGATCTAGACCGGCGCCACCCTCTTGGACCTCACGGTCCTGTTGACCATGGGGCCCCGTGGACGACAAGATACCCCGGTGCACTTGTTGTAAGAAAGCAAATTGTGCTACATGATCCGTATATGTTAGTTGCTACCGCATGAAGTCTCATACCGAGGTGTCACATAATGTGGCGCAGTGAAAGAAAGACCGTTGATCCTGGAGAAGCAGGAACGGTGTTGCAATAGACGACAGGCGGGATGAACAAATTGCCACAGATTCGCCTTCGATCTACGAGGCCCGGACCGCTGGTATGATGGAAGTGACCCGAAGGAGAGGCGATACTCACAGGCCGGCCCATAAAACAAACGCGCAGTGCCCCCCTGGACAGGCTCGACATCGCTCCTCTGAGGAACAGCAGCTATGCTCTGATAGATGGCCGAGTCGGACTTTGGCCCCTCGCCGGCCTCGGGCACGTCCCTCCGGAACCCGGAAGGCGAATCATGACCTGCCGAAGGTACTGCCGGCAGCGGCGTCGGCTGCTCGCTGCCAGCACCAGCCGCAGCAACAACGACGGAGCGCACGTCGGAGGCGGGCGTGGCAGGCGGGGGCGGAGCCTTGGCCACATTCGTGGTCCCATCGCCGGCGGCAGCAGCAGCAGCAGCAGCAGCCGCCGCAGCCGCCCTCTGCGCGCCGCTCTTCCGGATGCGCGTGCGCAGGCGGTACACGCAGTCCCCGGGTTTCCTGTCGCACCTGTTGCAGGGCGTCTGGCCGTTGCACCGGACCTTCCTCCGGCGGCACGGCTCGCACGCCTTGGGGTTCTTCTCCATCCTCCTGGCTGCGGCAGAAGCACCGGCAGCAGCCTCCTGCCCGGCCGGGCGCCCTCGTTGGACCTCGGGCGCGACTGAGGCGAGGGACAGCCACACCGTGACGGCTCAGCAGGCAGTAATCAGGCCTTCCGGTCCCCCGTTGGGGCCTTTTGCTTTGTCCGCCGGCGTCAAGGAGGTACCGGCGGATATGGCGGAGCAGCCAAACAGAAACAAAGGCGCGGGGGTAGGGGAGCCCACTAATTCCGAGGGCCTGGGTCTCTGCGGTGGAGTGATGTGCCGGATCGAGAAGCCCTCGCCGGCGCCGTGGACATCAGTCTGGACCTGACAGATTCGGATCTATGTTTGCCTTTGTCGACGGTTTTAGAGGGAACCTTGGTAGTGAGGACGGTGTGGTGACGGGGGAGAGAAGTCGTGTTCTCCGATGAAAGTGGGGCTCTTCGTAAATCCGACCGTCCCGCGTCGTCCTGTAACGGCCACAGGGCCAGGGTTATCTCAGCAGCAGACCAAACCTTATTTCCGGACGTGATCAGCTTCACAAGCAAAGGAGGCCTGTGCCGAGATAAGCCTCAACTTCAACCCATCTTTGGTAAATCCGGAGGATACATACTCAAACTATCGAAAATGATAGGATCGATACAACGGGGCAGGAATTAGACTCGGGACTTGGAAATGGGGCCTTTGTCAATCATGAGATTTGAAGTGTCGGTAGCAAACTCCCTTTCTGCCCACAAACGACCTCAGTCAACAATCTGAGACAACACTTCCAAAATCGTGGACGAGCTTCAAGCATGTCTTCGATGAATAGTTTCCTCTCCTATTTGTGGATACTATACGTCCAAATTTGACTGTGGTTCTTGATCGAGCTGGTCTAGAACACCCTCGTGTGTCTGCGGTCAGCAGCCAAGGTTCTGAACCTGCTCTTCCTCTCGCGTGTTTCTCTCGTACCCAGAATATTGCACCGTCTCCTCTTACCTGGCATTATTGGCCGGTCGCATACAATGGAGGTAAGGAACTATTTTATGGGCGTTCCCTTAGAGCTAGCTCGAACTCGACTACCAAGACAGGCATGCGGTTGACAGTACGCTTCTGACGTCGAGACGTTTCTCGATCAAGGCTCAAAAGAAAGTGATTTGCTTGGGAAATTGATATTACAAGTCACAGAGTAATATGTCCTCTCTGGCGGGATGAAGTATCCTACAGCAATGGACGGCTAGCTTGAGAGGGCGCTGTTCTTGCTCGCAGACAACCTAGGCCCCGAGAAAGGAAAGACAAGAAAGAAAACAAATAACCACCAAGGAAGACAGCCCTAAGATAATGTGACTGGACATGGACCTTTCCCACAGCACATCAACAGAGCTGGCTTCAGTTGACATTCCTGACGCCGGGATTAATTGCTTCAGGGATAACATGCGTCTTCCCCAGAGCATCTACTCACCCCAAGGCTAGATAGAACTGCGATGCCCCGTCCAAGGTCAGCGACACCTCATTGACACCACCCACCCTAAATCTGTCGACAGCTGATACTCTCAGCCAAAGCAAACATGAGGGTCCTCTACTCATGTATTGTTGGAATCCAGGAAGACACACATGAAGGCCAAATCACATTCAGAGGTGTGGGTGCATCCATTTTCCTCTGTAGTGCAACATTTCGGCCACCTTCACACGTCGAGGGCGCTGGCAATAGAGGACAAGCCATGAAGAACAGTCAACACTAATTTGTCCCCCCCCCCCCCCTCCCCCGCTGTCGTCCATTCCCGCAACGCGTTGCCGCAGTCATACTCAGCCTCGGCAACATCGCGTATACGTCCGCTAGATGGAACACGATTATCCATTTGGCAGAGGTGCCCGGCGCTGAGGTCTTCGCATCGATGGCCAAAGCTTGTTCGTCCTCCCCGCACAGAAGAAACGAAAGCGAATCAAATGTACAACTGACCTATGACCAAACAGACCCCATCCTCCAATAGTCCCAGCCCGTGTCTGTGGTTGCTAAAAAGCAGGGACGCGCGTTCCACTTCGAGCCTCAAGCAGCGTGAAGGGAGGCACACTCCGAAATCCACACGCGAACGTTGGCAGCATTCTCAAAATCCCACCCAAACCTGAGCATCTGTGAAACCATTGCCCTTTCTCCTTACAAAGCACCAATTGTACCAAAAACAAAAGAGTAAGAGAAGAACAAGAGGACAGACTGGGCTGTCACTGCTTACCTGGATGCCATCGCTTTGCAGTGTCGCAAGAATCCAGTCGAATGCCGAGAGCAAAACATACTCGTCCACGCACAACAGGTTTCCGGCGGCCTGCGCCCTGCCGAGGAACGGTCCCGATGGCCTGGCACCAGCCCTTCATGACGCCAACGACTCAGGACCGGCAAGAGAGGCACGTGTTAGGCGGTGGAAGACATACACTACCTGAGGGCCACTGTTCCATGGGCAGCTCTTCCACGAAAGCAAGAGTCGGGGCTCCCCAGTGGAACCAGGCTGACTGGACGCAATCAGCTTGCTCCTGAATACTATACTAGACTGAATGACCACCAGATGCCACACTGGAACGGAGTCAAGCCAGAGACCGCAGAGTCACTGGTGAGACGAGTCTTTTGAAGAGCGAAGGCGACGAAGGTGACCTCGGGGAAGATCACTTATCCCTCGCGCAGTCAGACAGCCTGTTGCGAGGTTCTTGTTTGAGCACTGGTCTTCATTTCACCAGCGGGCATGCATGCTCTGAGAGACAGATGTCTCCTCATCAGACGGGAGGCCTAGGCACCTTGTCCCCCAGTTGTAGTACAGATGGATCACTCGAACGCATTTTCACCCCCTCTCGCATGATACCCGCTTCACTTGAGATCCCCAACTACCAGACAGTCCCGCACTTGCCAGAGAGTCATGTCCAGGCGCGATGAACGCTTGATATATGTTGAGTAAGGTACCGAAATAGGCGAAGCCCTCCAAATAGAGCTGAAGCTCCGCCGGCCCATCAGCCCGCCTCCGGGCCCCCAAATATCGATCACCGCCGACACTTGTGCGGAGTGCCTGTTGCGGGGGTCTGCTCGGTCGGGGAAGCAAGACGAGAAGCCTCCACAAACAGGTTTGCAGCGGTATCTTCCGCGTATCGCGTAGATCGGCATATCGGAGAACAAGCCCGAGGGGCCTCAAGGGTTGCATGCTGAGAATAGACCCAAGGCGTCCCAGGTAAACGTGACAGGAACCGCGCGGTTCCATTTGTCTGGGAACTCTGATCGCCCCCTCAGATCAAGGATGGGCTTTATACAGGGACGTTTCGCCTGACATGGCCCGGCGTTGAGCTGACTCGCATGTTCGAGCTCGGCATTGTTGAGACATTTTCGCGAAAGCAGTGGTAGGAAGATTGCCGCAAGTCTGTTGAGATGGTCAGATGATGCTTGGTTCACACGATGCCGATGCGACCAGCATCTCGAGCGCTATATATTATACCCATGCGCAACATATGCGTGCAATCAAGCGTATTCTGCCTACGCCGGCTGATAGCACTCAGCACACAGCGCCCTACGTCCCCGCCCCCTCTCGGAGAACCTCTCCTACGTATTCGAGTCTCGAGTACGTCGTTGCGCTGATGTTGATATTTACGATCGAATTGGTATGTGGATCGAACGGAGCTAGATCACAAGGTGAAGCATGCCGCGGCCGCCGTATGATGTAGCAGTGCTGATGCGATGTGGTCTTGTCTGTTGTCGCGAGTCATCCGTCGATTCGAACAAGAACATGTGCGATCAAGCCCCCTCGATGCCTCACTGTTATGGTCACGGCATCGGAAGCGGAAGAGAGCCAAAGAACTCACGCGTAGCCACGATTAAGACAACAATACCGCTAGTCACCTGCCAGGAGGCAGTCAGGTAGACTTATGTAAGAGCCATGTTCGCGGGTAGACCCGAGATTCCAATCCTGGGTTTGACATGAACAAGGTGAAGGATCCGGTATCCGAGGTGTTTGCTATCGGTCATTTCTCGGGCATGTGGTGCAGTGCAGCTCTAGGTACGCATAAAGAGCACAGGCTGACAGGTTGTGCTATGGTGTTATGTCGGGAGGGGGGCCCGGACGGGGCCCGCATCTTTCCTGGGTTTCCCGCCGCTGCACTCGGCCGCATCTTGTTCCACATTGGGCACGAATTTGGGATTTCTAGGGCAGTTAAAAAGGTACAGTATCTAGCAGCCTAGTTGAACGGGTATCGAGTGCTCCAATAACGCACAGTACAAGAGAAAGCTGTCGAATTCGGCCCTGCTACGAAATTAGTCATTCGTCTTCAAATCTACGCCTCCAGGACTTGGAGTCTTGTGATAGCGTTTGTCATAAGGCAGCGAGCAACATCAATCTCTGTCGTGTCATATCTTTCGCCAAACACTGCCTCATAGAGACGCGCCCTACAAGGGGGGGAATCAGGCCCCGCTCAAGCACGCGACGAGATGGGCGCCCCGTGCCCCGGTGACGGCGGCATGACCGTTACAGGCGCTTCATCAAGGCCCCGGCCGCCCCATACGCATACGGTCAGCAACCAGGCAACGTGGCCAAGGAGCGAGGTGTTCAGTGCTCAGAGGTCAGTCACCGAGCAGCACGCGCGTTGCTGTTTTGCGGGCCAAAGCCCACCGCGTACCAGCAGATCGTCGTCATTCGGAGGCTGTCCGTTAGCATGAATTAGGCTCTCATGCATCATGTTCGCGTGGGCAGCAGATTTGAAGGAGAAATGGGACGCGAACGATGTGTTAGGTGAGGCTGGTGGGCAGTGAGAAGGATTAAGGGTGGCACAGTACCGCTGGCGGCAGCAATGGCCAACGGGCGATCCATACCGAGCGCCCAGGAGCCCTGACAGCCACGGAGATTGGTCGGCTGATGGAGACTGGCACAGTGTTAGATGTACGATGCGGGCTTCAAGCCGACGATCCCCAAGGCGGACTCGTGGTGACCGGTTGCCTAGCTTCTCTAAACGCGGGCATGCCGCGATAGCAAGAGCTATTTGAGTTTTGAGCCTTGGTTGGCCCCATAGCTGCAGAGCCGTGGCAGGCCGTGGTAGCTGGTGTCCGAGGTTTCGAAGGTCCGAGGTGTCGATGAGAGACGAGGGGCGAAATGGAAAGATTTTGCTACCCGAGGACGCGATTGTTGAGGCCAAACTCCGGAGTCTGCGCAATTTGTGTCTGGTTTCTCACATACACGACTTTGTATTGCTGGAAGGTTCAGCATAGGAATTCGTCGATGTGGAAACTGCAAGGCGAAGTTCGCCGACGCCGATTCTCCGTGACCTGAATCGACCAAATCCCTTTCTGACTACACATCGACTGGACGGCATCTTGTTTGCGGCCTGTGTCGGCTGCAAATCCCGATACCTGATCACGTTGACGTTCAGCATTCTTTGCCAGGACACCAGAGAACAGCTCCTGACGTTGAACTTGTGTAGCACTCACGGCCGACAGGGTCTGGAGGTGGGGGTTGTCAAACGCTTGATGGCCCACTCGCAAAGCTGCCTCATTATGTACTGTGCTGTGTGGTGTGTGACCCTGTGCCAATTGTGGCACCTGTGCACAACAGTTGTCCAATTTTGCTTTTCTGTGTTTCATCAGCCAGTGGGATTCCAGTGTGAGAGGCCGAGTGTGATAGAGAGGAGGACAGCAAAGTTTTGTTTGGCCGACACGACTCCGTGAAGAGAGACCCCCGTTTGACACCGGAGATAAGCAAACGGCGCTGATCATGACTAGGAACGACCAACTGTGGGGGCATTCCTCGGTCTCTCAAACAGGTCCCGAGGCCAACAACGCTCTCTCCTGTACCACACAGGTACACAAGAACCCCTCTGAGCTTTCGGCGCTACCTGGGGAAACGCGACCTGTCTCTATCTCTTCTGTTCGCATTGCGGTACCTGTGCTCCCAACCTGAATGCCACTGACCCGATGCCGGAATGAAACAAAAGAAGGGGCCGTAGCACACCTTGCTCTCGCGCCCAGTCACGTGGCTACCCCATCCGTGTGCGGTCGTTGGCTGCATGACTGAGGTGATGTCATCCATGCTCCCAGATTGGGTTGGAGGCGGTTGGGCAGGCAAACTCTAATTGCACGACCTTCTGACCTCTTGACTCGCCAAGAAGGACGGAGGGGCGGGAGCCAACGGGCAGCAGGTAGACAGTCAGTCCTCACAGCCAGACAGTATGTCTGTGTTGCCAAGTTTGCTGGGTGGTGCCCGGTATTGGGGGTCCCATTGAATTCCCGGGTTGGGTGTCGTAGATGCCAATTAGGCTTTTGCTGCGGAAGCTTGTTAATGGGCATCCCAGCATCGCGTATGCTGCCCAGGACAATTGCCCAGGACAATTGCGGCTTGTAGGCCGGAATGGGTCAATCATGCTGTCAGGGCCAAGGCGGACGCGAGACGAGGCGAGGCGAGGCGAAGCGAGTGCGTGACGCAGGTGCAGAGGGGAGGAGCCGAAGGGCCGGCCGTTGCATCGAGAGGTGGTGATCGCCGGCGCTGATGCTCTGCGATTTGGCAGGTTTGGCGGCTTCAGCGCACGCTGATTGCGATTGCTGTGGACAAGCACGGGTAGGGACGGACTCGGTAATCTGATTCGATTCTTCCGAGTGAGGATGTGCAATTGCGCCGTGACAATCAACCAGGGACGCGAGAGCAGGCAGCCAACCAGATGTGTGATCATGGACCCGAGTGGGAGGAGGCCATGGAGGTGCTGCCAATTAGGGACGGCGAGACAGGACAGACCCGTTGTATATCACGGGGCTGTTAATGCCATGTTGTCAGGTTTGTCTGGCAAGGTGGTGTCGCCCTGGGGGAACGGTGAGGGCGTCACTGGCGGCGATCGCTCAATCATTCAGACCAGTCAGTCAATAAAACCGATCAACTAATCAAGCTCGGATCCTGCGTGTCTGACTGCGGGATTCGACCGCTCGCTTCTGCAGCCGGCAAATCTGCCCAATGCAGAGCTACTGTGTGGACGAATTACTGTGGTACGCTCCGCCTGCAGTAGTCAGGGAGTCAGGGTACTTAGTGGTAAGTCCTGTACTTTTGGTCCGGTCCGTAATGTAAATCTCAAGGTTCCAGAGTCTAGGGCTCGGCTGATTTGCGGTTGGTGGCTCGTATACATACGATATCTAGATCAGCTGGCGCGTCGTGGAGGCGCTGGCTTCATTCCACGACAACGTGCCGTGTCGTGGAATCCGCAGGCAAAATGACGATGTGCAGCAGGGCTAAGGCCCGTGGGCAAAGACCCGACGGTGAACAACGGCAGAGCCATGTGTGAGGGCGCGTGCGTGTATGGGTGGGTGTGTAGGTGTGTGTGTTGCGCATGGGTGAGGGGATCCCGTCGGACCCTGGGCTGCCAATAACACAGCAAGCAGTATGCAGTACAAAAGAGCAAGCAGTCCGGCAGTCCGCCCAAATTGAGATCGTCTACGGAGTCAAGTGAAATTGAGGTTCAAGGGCATTCGTTCAATCATTGCACACAGACCGGTAGAATTGGCAAGACTGGCAGGGCAGGGCAGGGCAGGAGTGGCAGAGCTCGAGCGAACGGTGACGAACCCACCGGACACAAGATTGGGACTAACCAGATTGGGCTACTTCCCCTCTTGTAACCAAAGGCAAATAGGCAGAGAGAAGGACCGGGGAACAAAATAAGAATAATAAAATAAAATACAAGAAATCAGGGTCCGCCTTCCCTACCTTCCCTGCCTTCCACACCTTCCCTTTCTGAGACTGCTGCCCTGCAGAAACAGGAAAGGTCACCTGAGAGCAATGACACGCCTTCCCTGTCACATCGTGGATTGAGCAGGCTTGCTAGCTGGGCAAGGGCAAGGGCAGGGGGCCAGGGGCCAGGGGGGCAGGGCAGGACCAGGCAAGAGGGAGGGGACGAGCCAGCAAGCTGGGTTTTGCTGCTGCGTGCCAGGCGTGCTTGTGTGGGTGAGCGGGCGGGCGGTCATGCTCTTGCGGTAGATGCTGCACCTGCACGATGCTCCGTACCCAGGTAGCCACCTGGCAGGTATCTGTCCGTATCTATCTGCATCCATGCAGGGCAGGCGTCTGCGAACCTGAAACAACCTGACCTTGTGCCTCCCGCACCCATCGTCATCGTCGTCGCCGCCGTCACCCTCAAACAGAAACAGCCGCCGTGGTACCACAACCTGCTCATTTTTATTAGCCATGCCGGATTGCTCACTGTAGGCACCGGCACTGGGCGGCCTAGCGGTTGGCGGTCCATCAATTTCGTACGAAACAGCCAACAGTTCAACTTGTCAGCTTGTGCATGAATGAAAAAGCTCGCTCTCCCTCGCCTGTGCGCATACGGCGTAAACCTTGCGTGTCATCGTGATTACTCCCCAGAAAAAAAATCGGGAGTAGTCCACAGCAGAAGCAACGGGGCCTTCTCTTCGCCAATTGCACATGTGCCATCCGGGCCTGCCAGGAGGAGGTCTCGAAATAGGCGCTGTCCTCTCCTCCTCTTCTTTTCCTCGCGCAGGTGATCGACAACGGCAGACCCATTGCCGGCCACTCCCAAACAGCAAAACCGCTGCTCTCTGCTCGCTTGTCGACCTCCCCCACCGTTGATCCCAGGGAAAAGAAGAGAAGAAGGCCACAGGATTTTCGATGCGCATCCACGCATCTGGCGATGAGCACCATACTGACACAGCAGCATCCCATTGTCTGCCCCTCGCGTGTCTATCTTTCTTTCCGTGTCTCTCTATGCCCCTCACGACGGAAGTAAAGCTGGGGACTCCCTGCCAGTCGTGCCTCGACGCCAGCTACGAGGCGTAGTTTGGATGCTCAGCAGACGGGCGACGATCAACTGTAGAGCCCGTGAGAAACCGCACAAAATCTTGTCCTGCCTGCTTCTGGGGGAATCCACCGCTTTTGGCGGTGACCAGCCGAGGACAGGAAGGAGAAGCGATCGACTGGCAATCCTTCTCCAGGCGTGCGCACGGTAGGTGGTGCAAATAGGGAGCTGCGTGCCTCCCTGCGTCCCCCGTCATAATGTGACGTCTTTTTTCCGTTGGAAACGGCACTGGCCACAAGCATTGGACAGGCGTCTTTGGGGGGTGGGAAGGGGGTAACTGCGTCAAGTACCTGCGTAGCGAGGTACATTGGGTACCTCTGCAAGCCCTGGAGCATTGGTGTCTGATCCAATCAAGCTTGGGGAAGGAGAGCAAAAAAAGGGTCTTGTCTTGAGGTGACCTGACTTGGACCGCACTGTGCCCCTCAACGGTGAAGCAGCCCTGGCTGGTCGTGGCAGGGCTGCTTCAGCCTCGATTGACACAGTATGTTCGTCACCGTGCAGCGTCACAGAAGCCCAGGGCCCAGCATCCGGGCACAGTATTTGGTTTGTCCGGTACTTGAGGTACCTTGGTGCACCCTGCATCGTCCAACCCCCCCCCCTCCCAAAACTGCTGGTGCAGCACTCACCTCATAGGCCTTTTGCTTGCCTGTACGCACGCACACTCTCAGCAAAGAACATTGTTTTTGGGTTGCCAGACTTCTGCTCTGCCCTGCTCAGACTCACTCTGGTCCTATCCTATACTGTGGTACTGCTCCTCTCTGCCCTGATCCATTTTGAGCCTCTTTCTCAAACCAAAAACCCCAACACCACCCCCCCTTCCACTCATAATCGCCCGTTACGGTGCAAGTGCAGTGCAGCATAGCGCAGCGCCGTGCATCTTGTCCCGTCCACGATCCATACGCCCACTTCTACTCTCCCTCCCGACCCACTCGCCGACTCCTCTTTTCTTCCAGCGAAGATTCCTTCCCTTCGCGCTGCCGTCCTGCCGTCGTGGCCCTGACCAACTTTTCCCGATTCTTTTCTTCTCGCTTCAGCCCTCCAGCCCTTCTCTCCGCCGGCCGCCCACCTGTCTCGCGGTACCTTTTCCTCCCCTTGTCACAGCCACGGATCCCTCTTTCTCGGCCAACGGTGGCAAACATCTATCCAAGATCTTGCAACAGTAACGGTCGTTTTGAGAATTCCGCATAATACACTATACCTTTGGCCACCGACGAGGCTGCAGAGGCACATGGTCGAATTCGCCGCTCAACACGATTCCTAGTCCGACCAATGGTCTCCACTCCACCACCCAGTCTTTGCCAGACACCCGAGGCCACGACTCACGACACGACACAAACTAACCCCCATCCCTCTCCCCCGACCTTCGACTCTCTGCCGCACCCTCGGGCACCCACCAGCAACAACATTAACCTCCTCAACGACGACGTCAATAACCAAGACATCATCACCACCTGGAACGACGAGACAGCCAACGTACAGCAGGCCGATCCTACCGTCCCGTCACCCGTAATGGAGGAAGGCCACTCACCGCAACAAGTGTACGCTCATCAGATGCCAGAGATGGCCCGCTCAGACTCTTCCTCGGCCTCGTCCATCGACCAGTCCAATAGCCCTCAGATCGTCGCTCCCGTCCCAGTACGACCACGCCTCCCCAGCCGGAAAAGCAGCGGTACTATCATTGTCCCTCGAGAATCAGCGGAAGCAGTTGAACCAACCGATGTCATGATAGAGCCCGGCGACGTGCGCGCAATGAGCCCTCGGAGGACCAGCGAAGACCTTGAGGCACTGGGACGTGAGGCTCGGGACGAACTCCGCAGGTGAGCCACTACAATACTCCCCACCCGATCGAACTCCCGCGCCCCCCCCCCCCCACGTACTATTCCTGCGGTATGGTTGCTGACGCGCGAGGCACCGTCACTAGGCATGCAAAAGCTCTCCAAGAATCGCTACTCATGATATTCAACCGCATCGAGGCTGTCAAAGAGGAGCACGACAAGCTGGACAGCAACAACAAGTTCCTGCAAAAGTATATTGGTGATCTCATGAGCACGAGCAAAATCACAGCAACGTCGTCGAGCAGAGCCAAAAAGTGAACGCGTTCCTCCATCAACTCGGAGGCTAGGCGGAGCAGCAGCATCAACAGACTGTGACACTGAGCGCCGATGGCAGTCATTTCATGGGGGGAAAAAATTAATAGGGGCAAATGTGATTGTGGGGCGGTGTCCTGGTGGGCCTCGCCAGCAGGCAGCCGATCTTGCTTGTCTACGTCACGCAAAAGACGAAAGCTTCTTGCTGAGGCCGGCCGGCGACATGCCACATGCGACACTGTTACACACGACGCCCTCTCGTGGCACCGAAGATCTCGACAGCCGCAGTTCGAGCCGCGCATGGGATTGGACGTCCTCTGGGTTATGATCGCCGGCCGGTCAGCATGGCGTTGTTGAGGACAAAGACGGGCAAGAGCTGGCCTTTTCTTTTGGGTTGTCAAGATGGCGCAGCGCAAGACTACCACTCCCTACCGGCAACTCTCATACTACCTTTTTCTTCATTCATCACAACACTCACGTACAGGCAGAAAGACAGACAGACACACTCAACACACAACACCTACGACATTGGGGAGCTTTTCGGTCAGAGGAGGAGGGGGCATGGCAACGCCCATTTCTTTTTAGTTTGGTTCATCAGCTGGGGGTCGACACATCACACATCATACCCGTTTTCTTTGGTGGTGGCGGCGCACCGATGAAAATTCCTCTTATCATACCACATCAATACCAAGGATCTTCGTCCGCTGTTGTACATCCCCGTCCTGAGCAACAACTGACCTCAGGACCATCAACAACCTCGTCAACGGACATTTGCACTTTCTGCATACAGCCAGGGGGGTTCTTTTACGGGCATTCAAGAGACTGGGGACTGGGTAGCGTCATGTCCACAACGGCGTCGGCGTTTTGTCATGCATATGTTGCTTTTGTTCTTTTCTACCTCCCCCTCTTACGGGTCTTATTCTCTGAGTGACGGCATATTGTACATTCACATAGTTCTCTTTTTTATAACGACTCATCAGGAGCATGGTGTTTTTTGTGTGTGGAGGTTAGCTCCACGGGGGAGTCTTGATACCGGCGTCCTCGAAAAAAGAGGAGGCATCAACTTGTCTTAAAATTGACAATAGGTTTTGCATATACCTACTAGGTAGTGCTTACTCCCTCAGCCCTCCTGGCAACCACCAAGGGGTGATGGGGGAGCTCGCACACTAACCCACGTAGCAGAGTTCCAAAGAAAGAAATCACTGCATGCAGTCCCCCGTCCCGTTGCCGTAGGCGTAAATGCTATCATGTCTGTTCCCCCCTTACGGTCTGCAGATGTGACAGCACAACTATATTAGCCGACAGACGACACCCCATCTTGCCCAGGCACGCACCGCGACAGAAGCCACCTGCAGGGGCGGGCGGGCGCAGGTGGGAAGGTGAGCAATGGGGGCGGCCATTGAGACACCGGAACCGATCAACCCTGCGCATCACCCTGCGGCAGAGACAGTCGCTGATCTTTCTCCAGACGCCGCTGACGTCACCCCGCGTTCCGGCGCAAAGTCCCCCAGTGGAAAGAAATCTGGGGTTTTTTGGACCGCCAATGGGGCCGGGGGGACAGGGGGAGGATTTTTTGTATGGACGAGGGTTGAATCTGAAATGTAGATTATGTATTCTACTGGGCTACTACTGTAGGTACCTGTCGCAGCTGGTCTGTGGTAGGGCAGCTTCGAGGGCAGCTCAGCTCCAGCACGCATTCGCCCGAAACATGCTGCCCGCTCTGCCGCTTGTTCCATCCCACCTCTCCCGCGGCGATAACGTTGGCTTGGACGGCTTGGCCTCCATTCCCGACGGGACGTTGTTGAGTTAAGGGTGGCGAGGGCAGAGAGAATGAGCCTCCCGGTCGGAAGGGTGGGTGGGCATGCTTGAGGGCGCATGATGCTACTCCTCACGTGGCGCGTGGTGGTGGGCATCGACAAGCAAGATTCCTCACGTTTTGTCTCGCCACCATTCCGATTCAAGCAGCAGGGCTATCTCAGCTCCCGACTCCCCCCCTCCCTTGTTGCGTTCTTCTCAAACGGGCGTGGGATGAGTTATTCGCCCCCGTCGCTCCACTCGTACGGGCGCTCGTTCCTCAGTTCCAACAAGCCAAGGCAGAGTGAGGCAAGGAGCAGGCAGGGGAATGGTAGGATTGCGAGGTGACTCCGGGCCGACCCATAAGACGTCATTGTCACTATAAACATCCAAGCGGGAATAGGAAGAAACGGGGCACAGGGAATAGCGGGCACAGGGAGAGGATGACAGAAAGACGTATTGAGAGACGTCTTGCGGGTTCGGGTCCCCAGCTACATGTCTACAGTACTCCGTACCTACTGCGCCTCTTCTTCCACAGGGCCCGGGGATTACGGGGCGTAGGCTGTAAGGTAGCCTTGGGTATGGATGAAGAGGGTCGCCCAGCTGCCCGGGATCAGGGTTGCTCGCAAGCGTCCTTCTTCGCCTGTCAGGCCCTCGTCTGCCGTTTCTGCTTTCCTCTTCCTGGATTAGCAGGGAAAATGACCACTTCACACTACTGTACTGTACCCCCAAGGGGTCCAAACTGGGAGGGAAGGATTATGTGGGGTGGAGGCGTGGGAGAGAGTGAGAGAGCAAACCGGCGTGGGGTGATACAGACGTAGTCGCACATGCTTAGGTTCTTGGTACCTAGGGTGTCAGGTGGCAGTGGACGGGGAGAAAGAAAGACAAGACCCTGAAACTGTTTCTGCTTTTGATCTGTCATTGTTTGCTGGTCGCCTCATATGCTCACTCATTCTACGCGCCTCCCCCTCTCCTGACGGTGCCGGATCCGAGGGATAGAGAAAGGCCTTCTTTTTTCCCCCTGGTCCCTGCATGAGACGTCATTCAGCAGCAATTGTGTTATGTCCGGTATTTCCAGCTCTTTTTTTTCTGTCCTTGTTTTTGTGACTATTCCAGTCTGGTTTGTTTGCATTAGCAACAGCAGACGTCGTCGAGACATGTGATGTGACGATTGGGCATGTCGCTCAAACCCCAAGCTTGACATACATCGGCCGTCTCACCCGCGACCCATTCACCACTCTCGCCACTTTTTAATGCCGGACACTGCATACAATACCTACATATCCCCGGGACGAACCCCCATCCTAGCTTATTCACGCGTGGCACGTGTGTTCCTCCCTACAGCATCCGTCCCAAGGTGCCCGCCAGTAACACGGCTTCTACTGCGAAACTAGAGCTTCAGAATCTCACGTTGTTCCCTCATGTTACACGGCCGTGTGCTTTTTGCTTGCTTACCCGTCGGGCTGAGCTAGCCACATGATTGATCTCCAGTAGATGAGTGGCAAGCGCCCCGTGTCCTCCTCCCTTTCGTGCGCCCGTCGTCACAGGTGTCACTTGTCAGCTGCCGTCGCGCGGCTTAGGGCTCTGCCTATCTGTGGATTTCTCGTCCGGGCCGGCTCACCCGGGGCGCGGAGGCGGGCATGGAAGCCATGCGCTATGCGCGTGTCGCATTGGAGGCGGTCTGGTCCTCATGGTATGGCGATCTGCTCACCGGCTGCCCCCGCGGCAGCGCGGGCGGTGTGCTTGCTTCGCCGAAGTCAGCGCGCTTAGCTCACGTTGCTCTCCTTACCCGGGATCGCACTTGAGGATTGGTTGCTGAATAGCTGCTGTGATAAGAGCCTTTGAAAGCAGTAGATAAATGGTGACCATGCCGTCGTTCGTGTCAGCAGGTACCTATTCCTTGTCACTTCTCAAGGCGATGGCTATAATCTCATCGCGCTGGCAAATGCTCCCATGAAGCTCGCCTAAGGCATCTTCGATGTTGATGAGTTTCCGGCGTAGTTGTCAGTAGCAATAGAATTGCGATTCGTGCACGTATAGGTAACCAACCTCACCCTTTCCGCTAGGCCTCTTTTGTGCTGTTCCTCATGTCCTCTTGAGAACACCCGAGCCGTCGATCATTCTGACCCGGCGGTGACGTCCTCGTCTCACCCCAGGCATGCTCACCGTCATGATCTCACCGGTTCAAGCATACCAAGCTGGAGATCTGAGGCCCGCCTGCAGGTGGCCCAAGGGTTTCAGCCGTGAAGCCCGAAAGTGAATGTTCGTAAGGCCAGTCGTTTTGTGCAGGGGCTATCTGCGGTCATCATGTAGTTTTTATGTGCGGATCGGGATCCCAGTTCCCCGTCCAGGACCGATATGACATCTCGACTAGCACGAATAAGCTCGCTCCGCATGTCTTCGCATCGTTTTAGCCACTGTTACCACTTCTGGCAGCAGGGATTGAGCTTTATCTGAGCGCGCAAGTACTCGGTACGACAGCATGAGAGAATTCTCTTGCGGGACGTATGCGAATGTAATCTAAAGAAACTTCAATAGAATTCCACGGAATCCCAATTTACCAGTCTAGGCGCCAGGGAGCTGACGAGGAAGTCCATTGTTGTTCGTTTTGTCGTCAGACTACTCAGAGTGAAGATAGAAAGAGCACCATGAATGGTCTTTATTCATATGGGACATCCTTACGGTGTCGAATCATCCCCAGCCCGACCAAGTAGTCTTATACATAGTCCATCTGGAAATATCCCGAGACAGAGACATGCATGCCGCAGAACTCGTCCCCAGGATCCCCACGCAGGCGTGAATACCACCAATAGCGCATCTCTGCCCAGAATTTGCAGAGGCTCGCCATTTAGACTTTTCAACTTCCTCAAATTATGTAAGGCCCAAATTAGTTTGTCAAAATTTGCGATGCTTGTATTTGAAAAGGCCGTATGGCCAGAATGCAACTGCACAAGAGGCCAGGAGCACCGTATTTAGAGACGTACGGGATGTCTCATTCACTACATCCACTGTTCACCGTCACACAGGTTGATGATGACTTGATCTCGTGACATTTCGGTGACTTGCAATTCTGCCAGAAATCATCCAAAGTATGTCTGCTGGCGTAGGAGTAGCTACAGGGTGAGCTCTCAGGCAACTCCCGAAGTAGCTTGTTGTTTAGAGACTCTCTACTCAAGGTCCAATCCTTTCTTGTTGCTTTGAATATGACTTATTTTTCCTGTGACTCTACGATGCCCTAGCCCTCCGTGACCTTCTTCCGTTCCTCGTTGCCTTTCCTCTTGCGTTAGAGTGCCCTCTTGCCTTCCGAGGGATCTAGCAGAACGTCTGCCCTTTTTACACTTGGCATGTTTCGTTCTCCGTATAATCTTCGATCGTCGTGTCACAGAAACATTGTGTTTAATCTGTAACTTCAGCAATCTCGCTTCGATGGGAAAGTCTAACCCTTCCGCTAAATGCTCTTAACGGACTCGCCATTTCTGGTCTATTTGCGACGCGAGTGACTCCTATACCATCTAGTTAGCAGGGAGCATTGTAACAGCGCGTTTACAAGATGTGAACTGACGAACACTGAAAGACAGATAGCCGCATACGAAGGCGCCCGCAAGACACGAGAAACCAACACCAACCCATCCAATCGCCTCTACATAGGCAGCCAGGGCAAGCGAGAGGAATAAGAAGGCTAGTACAAGCAAGGAATCCAATATTACTGATGAAGCAATGCCGATTTTATCCCAGCTTTTGTGCCAGGAGGCGTCATTCCGTGCTTTGGCTTGTTGGCGCAAGATGGTTAGCAGGCTAGAACTATACCCTGCCACTGCCATCGTCAGGATGAAGCACACCCAAGCCGCGGCAAGGAGTCTGCGAACTGTCTTCAAACTAAACGGCGAAGGGTCTGGCTTCCAAAGCTCTACTGGGTCTTGCAAGCGGAAAGGATTTCTCAGAGGAAGCTCGGATAACTATTGTCTTTACATGCTTGAATATACAACCATCAGAGAGTGGCGACATACAGCTCCAGGACAATGCAGGAAAGCTACCAGTACGAAATTGGGGATAGACGTGTTCATCGGAAACCAAGCGTGACGATTTAAATCTGTGGTGTCACGAGAGAGGATACAAAGGTGGTTTCGTTCTTAATCCGTATACGTGCTCTTTTAAAGCTATAGGCGGTCCCTTCATACAGTAGTAAACACTTAAAAACCCAGCATTAGATAGGTATATAATACTGATAATAATAGATCTGTAAATATAATTATAAACCTTAAAAACATAGATAGCCTTATAAAGCCGTATAAATAAGGCTAGTTAAAATTAGCGGCAGACCGTTAATATAAGTAGCGCGTCACTAGCTCAGGCAATTAATCACACAGTAAAAGATTTTATAAAAGCTTTATATAAAAAAAATCTATAGCTATAGTCCTAGTTAACATCTCTATCCCTTATCTATACATACTACTTAAAAACTTTCCGTAGCAATCATAAGAATAAGCTCCTAAAAACGCTATTACTATAGTAAGCACTACGATTAGCACTTAAGTATATAGTTTCTAACGTTAATAATAGTTTAATTTAGATAACTTTTTATAAAAATTTCTTAAATATACCTAAAATCTACTATAAAATTGCAGAAATTAATTTCACTATATAACTAATAATTATAATCTCTTAAAAGATAATATTAAAGATATAAATAACTATTATATCCTGCTTTAGATATAGGGTTTTATTTTAAGCTTAAAATTAGGCGAATTTAAAAAGAAATTTAAAAGGAGGAAGAAGAATAAGTTATTATATAAGGGCTTTAAGTTACTGAAGGAGGAGGACGCTTATAATATTTATTATACCGTTATTAACTTTGTGCACAAGCTCTAAGAAGAGCAATCGGAAGGCTAAGTAGCTAGTAGGTAATTAAAATAATAAAAAAAAGACTAAAAGTTAGCCAGATAATCAAATAAATATAGTGTGGCCAAAGCCGAGGATATAAAGATAAGGCGGCTGTCCTCAATATGTCAAGTGAAGTTAATTCGGCGCTACCTGAGGGAAAGGTCTGCTAGACATCGCAGAGGGGAGGTTTTAGGCCTAGAGGGTGTTGGTGCCAGAGCCTCAGTGAATACAAGCAGTGAATGAGGCCCCAACGCCTGCACACGCTCTCTCTCATCTTTTAGCGGCTTGAGTAATTTGTCAAGTACTTTTTGCATCTAACCCTCTTGAAGCTACACCTCCCGATCATGACACGTATGTAAGGTGAGTTTGAATTGCTAAAATTAAGCAATGTGGTTGGTTGCAAGGACGATTTGCTCTGGTATGAGTACTTACGTAGGGAAACAATGTGAGAAGTCAGTATTTGAATCTTCCATTTGCAACCTAAATGGTGTCATCTCAGTCACCAGCATAGCCTCTACACACAGGAGAAAGACAGGGTGAATGATGTCCAGTACCCTGTTCACTACACAGATCCAGGAACAAAAGGGCTGGAGCAAGCAGTTGTGCGCCTCACAATTGAGCGGTTTTTTTTATGAAAACGGATATTCGCACAGAAAGAAACGGATGCCATACAGAGTTAGTGCGCACCTTCTAGCTGCAGCTAATCAAAGCCCACTATTTAATATCGCCATACCACCCCTATAGTGCTTTTTATAGCTATAATACTTAATACCCCTATCGCCACTAAATCTAATTTATAATATACTAGGTGGAAAGCCCCTGCCGGGGCCCTAGGAGCTAATTGTCTAAGTTACTGTATAGATATGTACTCCTATTTGGCAGAGGTATCTTGCGCTTATAGCTTGCTTTGCTTGCTCGCTCCTGTAAGCTACCTCTACCTAGGGCGGGTTGTTAAGTATTTCAACCTTATTTCCTACTCTATTATAAAGGGTATTTATTTTATACCCCCCCCCTATAGGTAAAAGGGCTTTACCCCCTGCCTTTCTATAAGGAGGGTTAGGGCCTTATAGCTTACTTAGTATACAAACCTACACCTTGGACTAATTATATACACGGATCCTAATTAATTAGCTACTCTACTTATCTTTAGCCTATATAAAAATCCCGTTCTAAAACTATTTTAAACAAATAATAAATCGCTGCTACAGGTAGATCTAACGATTAGGGACCTTATTAGCAACGATAATAAGGAGGAGGAGATTAAAGATAAAATTATAGTTTATAAAGATTAGATATATAGTAAAACACTATTAATTTAAGTAATTTAAGTTTATGCTACAGCTAGTATGGTGATAAGCTTTGGCCACACTGTATTTGTTTAATTGTCTGGCTAACTTTTAGTTTTTTTTTTATTATTTTAACTACCTGCTATCTACTTAGCCTTTAAACTGCTTTTTAGCCTAGAGCTTATATAAAAGGTTAATAACGGTATAATATATATTATTATTATTACCCTTCTACAGCAATTTTAGAACCTTTTATAACTTCCCCTTCCTTTTTAATTTTAATACCTTCTTAATATTTTTAGCTTAGGATTTTTATCTTATAATAAAAAAAAATACCTAGAAAAGGATAATATAGTTCTTTTCTTCTTTAATTTCCTTTTTAAATATATTATTATTATTAAGGAAGTAGTAAATATAGCCTTTCCTCTTTTTTAAAAGGCGATTTTTTACCTTTTAAAAATTTTTAAGATAAAATTTTTAAGGTAATTTAAACTATTTATTAATATTAGAGGGTATATAGTTAAATATAAGCTATAATGCTTATAGGCTTACTATAGTAAGAGCTTCTTTAGGAGCTTTTTCTTATAGTTTCTTTATATAATTTATATATGTAAGGATATAGGATAGAGAAGTTGCTTTATTTTAAGCTATAGAGTTTTTTTATATAAGGCTTTTATACGATTGCTCACTATATGACTAATTGCTTAAGCTAGTGATAAGCTACTTATGTTAATAGGTAAGTCTACTATTTAGTTTGCTGCTAATCTTAACTAGCCTTATTTATACGGCCTTATAAGGCTATCTATATTTTTTAAGATTTAATATTATTAATATAGTATACCTATTTAATGCTAGGTTTTTAAGTGTTTATTATTATATAAAGGGACTGCTTATAGCTTTAAAAAAGCATATATACGGATTAAGAACGAAACCACCTAGTATGGTGATAGGATATTCAGTATAGGAATAATAAGGACAGTTAAATATGCTAGCGTTAGGGTTAAAATAATGGTGTATATACTAATTTGGGTGGTGCGCGTTGTACGTGTACTGGGGCCCCTTATGTATCTGTATACCATCCGTTTTTCTCTATGCGAATATCCGTTTTCTTTTTTATTGGTTTTAGAGGACGTGTCACAAGAGGGATACAGAGATAAGGCAGCTGTCCTCAATACTTCAATTCAAAGTAAGACGGCGCTACCTTCTATGAATGTTGGGAGTGAATCAGCCTCCTGTAGTTCTTGCCAATACCTAGGAATTTAAACCATGTCTACTGCTCTTTACACAACCAGCAACCAGTCTACCCGTCCTGAGATCCTAACGAGCCCAAAAAGCACGAGACTTGCCATCACACCTTTCTCACCACCAATTCACCAAAAAAGCACTATGCAGTTGCTACTCGCCATCTCCGCCCTCATGGTAGCCATCGTCGCTATGGCGACCGACAACGCAGTGACCCACACTCTCAACCTGTCGCTGAGCCCCAACGCCACCGAAGTCCTCACCGCAAACGGCATCTAGACCCCCAGCCTCACGGCGTTCGCACAGGGCGAGCCCAACACCGCCGGCATCGACTTCGCCGCCGAGGGCGACAAGCTCGTCGCGTCGGGCATCGACGTCAATGACCTCGTCCACATCAGCATCACCAGCGACGTCGCAGCCAAGTACTCGTGTGACCAATGCAACACCTGCCTGAAGGCGGTCGCTGCCTGTGGCTTGCAGTGGTTCTTGTCAGTCGTGCCCTTCGCTGTTACCTCGCCAGCACAGCCCCCCGACTTTTTGATTCATGCTGTCGCACCCTCGTTTGCCGGTGTGCTAGCTAACAATTATCTGATATACAGCTGTTCTGCCGGATGCTGGTCCCAGTCGTACTGCAATGGTTGTCCATCGGGGGCACATTGGCCATAGGCCACGAATCTCTCCTGCCAGGATCTGGGCGCCTCCCTGTGTCCTTGAACTGATAACGACGGGTTCGAGTGGTGGTCGGGCAGGAGGGAGAGGATTCATTAGCAGACTGGAGGATGTCTAGCTGTCTTTCGACGAACAAACTGGTCATCGAGGTAGGAGTGGGCTTGTGCCGATACACTGGAATCATCCAAGTGGGTCTGAGGTGCCATTGACGGGGTATCAGTAAATGAAATTCCAGTTCCCTGTACTCACAGGCTTTGCCTCTTCATGCAGACGTTCGGGTCTCGGAGCATTAACTCTACGTGTCCTTCAGTACCCTGAGGACGCGTCTGTCATCTCTTCGTAAAGGACATGGAACTTACTCTCGGATTGTCCTTGAATATGGTTGATTGTGACAAGCAATCGCGATCGATTGCCAGTAATCGTTCTCCAATATGGCAAGCAGGCAACATCCAATAGGGTTGTGTAACGGCTACACCAACAGTGCGCAGAGTCGCAACAACAATAACGCGTTTGTGCTAATGGCAAACAATTTCAAAAGTACGACAGCTCTATGACCGTATCGGGCGTTGATACTTCAGATCTAGACGGCTATGATATAACTGAGCCATTTCCGGAGAAGAGTGGTACAATTGGGCTAGAGCTCAGGACGTGACACATCTATCCTCCCTCGAAATAACCAAGTGGTATCCCTTGAATGTGTGTCGCGCTGGGAAAGTCGGGAAGCCGAAATATGAGAACCAGGTAATTAGCAATGCGGGAAGTCCTACGGGGCCCATATCCAGCCTCGAAAAAAGGGAATGCTAAGCCGGGCTGCCGGCAGATCGAGAGGGGACTTTCACGGGAGCCGGGGTTCAGTTCAGTGTGACGGGCGTAGAATGCCGGGGCCTTTGGGTGACCGTGGGTGTCAGAAGGCAATTAGGGAAGATCTGCAAAGCTAAATTCTGCACTTTACGAAAAATCGACAATTTGCTTTCTGATGAATGAAGGCGGAGAGTGAGATTACAGGGCTGCTGAAAGAGTGCCACAACACAGTAACCTAAAAAGAAGAATCACGAAAATCCACCGTCAACTACCTGAGATGAATCCAGGCGTGGGCTTGAAAAAGAAAAAACCTCTAACTAAAATATGAAAATATTTGATGAGACCGAAGACCCTTTAACCGTGCATAAACGAGAGGTTATAGTTATCTGTTGCTTGGGAGCTGTCGGGTTCGGCATCTGAACCAGATTCTAGAGAGGCAGCATGAGCTCGGCGTCGACGCTTAGACACACGAGACGAAGTATTTGATGTAAATGACTGCCCTGGATCGGGTATCTCCGTGTACTGCGGGCGCTTTCCGCGGCTTATACCTCGTGTTTTCGAGCATGATCGTGTCCGCCTCGAGACCCCGATTATTGGGTCTGAGGCCTCGGCCTTGCGTTTAGACGTGTTTCTCCGTATTCTGATGCGACTTTGCTGTTCGTCGTTGCTATGAGGCTCGAAGTCTTCCGGATTCGTGCTGATCCCTGGCGATCTCGCGCCCATTGATGTATATTTCCCGGCTTCTTTGATAGGCGGACCCTGCACAGCCAGCACCGATAGCCACCACAACGCCAGGTTGATTGTCAAGCTGCGCACACCAGTAGCAGCCCAAGGGACTTTGCAAAACTCGAGCAAGATGCCGACTCGTCGCTCCGTGTCAGCGAAGGCGCCGTCTGCGTCATTTCGAAGGTTGTCCTTCGAGTCGAGTAGCAGCGCCGCAGCCGTCGTCTCGTCTTGAGCAAGTTCCTCCGGTGTCTCGATGTCCCGCTCGTATCGTGAAATACGCATGGCTACTAGTTCCTCCTCACTGAGAATGAACCCGTAACGCGTGTCCGCAAGGCACATGTACTTGGTGATCTGGCCCAGCACGCGGTCTGCCATTCTCCTCTCACTCCGGTTCCGGGAGTTAATCCACTCCGCCTTCCATTTCTTTGCCGTTTTGATGTCTCCCGGGAGCAAATTCCCGTGGTAATCGTCTGCCTCCGCATCATCTGTTTTCTGGTACAGGCACCAGTCTGGCTTCGACACATTGCCATCTCCATCCTTGAGGTGGCCCGGCCCGTTGTTTTTGACAAAATAGATCCTTCCACCAGCAAATGGCCCCTCAGGCAGCTTATCGTGCAGCAGTTTTTGCGTCCCGTCTATGGCATGTTGCACTACTTTCTCGGTCCAGTGCTCTGCCAGAGATTGGACAGATGCCTCCTCGAAAAGACGGGTTCTTTCAGGGTCGATGTCATCTGCGCTGCGTACTTGAGGTTTGCCTATTGGATGCAGGAGTATATCTTTATACGTCCTCTTGAGGCTTTTCAAAGAGAGATCCGTCCACGGCTTGACTTCATCGGGACCATATGACCCTGAAGTCTCACGGTTAGGTCCATCCTTGCATCTGCTCGAATCGGTTGTTGGGTTTGGCAGGGTCAAGTAATCAAGAAATGAAACTGCCATTGTAAGTTTAATCGACAGTTTGGGAGTATATAGTGCTGGTGAACGTTGCACGAAGTTCGACCTTCTAGCATTGCCCTTTGCAGAGGTGTTTGAGACAACGTCCAGCCCCTCGATTATGGGGAGGAGTGTGGTCTTTCAAGTACTTTCTGTCTCCTGCAGGCTCACTACCCAATGCCTTTGCAATCCGATGCATCTTGACAACTTCTAATACCCAATATGCTGTTCCGAGTTGCATTGCATGAGGATAGTCCAATGGCTGACAAGCTCTGCATGCAGTTGGTTCGCGATAGCATTTGGTGTGTGCCTCAATCCGGGACCTGCGGTACTCCGAGGATGTTCGATGTCAGGCGATCACCCAAGCTTCCCCTCTTCACCGAGGCGTGGGTAAGTATTTCGTGCCAGCTGCATTTCCAAGCTTCCCCTCTTTAGCATTCCACTGCAAGTCTCAAAACACCAGAGATTGCATTCCAGCAGCTGAAGTCGAGCATTGGGACACAACGATAAATTTTATGTCAGGCTTGATCCCGCAAATCAGGGGGCCGAAATTGGCCCCTTTTCAAGGGGATGTAGAGGGTATTGAGTTCGTGCGACTCCTTGGTCCGGATCCGAGGCCTGGGCAGAGCCCAAAGAGTTCAAGCTCTGCTTCTATTCCCCATAGCAGGGTCTTTCAGGTGAAGCTCAAGCGGAAAAAATACTCCTTGAAAGTTGTGAGTAACGACAAAGTCGACGTAACAATGTTGATCTGACATACCGAAAGTTCAATTTCTTCAGCCTTGGTGAGCTACGACCCTATGTGTATGGCGGGGAAGGTGTTCTTACGGACGACATTGTGCGACACCACCTGGATCCGTTCTATGCAGAATGCCGGGCATTCGGTCTCCTTGTGGATAAAATGAAGGATAACAGTCTGGCAGTTCGCTGCCACGGCTACGCGTTCTTACCGGCAACATTGGAGGGCCGCATCAATCGACAGTTCGGGATCAACGACTGGAATCGACACTTGGAAGACGAGGGTCAACCGTTGCGTGCGATTCTCAAAGACTATATCGTTTACAACTCAGTCTGCGGTCGGAAGAAGCTGTCACAGATGAGAGAAAATGTTGTAAAGCTTAATGAAATGGGGATATTCAACATGGATATTCGAGAGGATAACTACCGCGGTGGCCGGCTCTTTGACTTCAGCCTTGCTATTACTTCACCCCATATAAGCTTATCTGTACGTCTTCGATCAAAGAAGAATATAGAAGACGACATGAGCTGTGACCTTGATGATTTCAAGGACTTGGAGATGAGAGAGAGGAAAAGAAGAGAGGAGGAAGAGGCCTCTGCACGGGCTCAAGGATTTAGGAGAGAACTACGCCAGCGTGAGAAGAGAAAGAAAGGAATGTAACTGATGAAATTGATAGCTATCTCATATTAATGACAGTATCAATCTTGGATTCCTCTAAATTCCGTGGCCACTGAGAACACTTCTATTTGATAGCGCTGCCTCTCGCTCTCGCATCAACCGCCGCACTACCCTCCCCCTGTTTAATCACAGACGCAGACCCACCACCGTCTATCGTTGCAGACAGCACAGGTCAGACAGCACAGGTTGCTGACTGCATAATGTAAATTCGGAAGACTGGTCGAGAGTGGCGCGGACTTCCAGTGCTACATGGCGGAGCTCTGCGAGGACGAGAAGGCCCAAGCCTGCCTGCAGACACGCTCAGATGCCCCCAAGGCACTCATGAGTCGTCAGAGGGGGGCATTTGCAACGGCAAAATGACTGAGAAGAAGCAGGCAGATGCTACGGTTGTTACATGATGGCTTTCAACCTCACACCCAACTACACTTGCAACCTTTCTAGGGCTGAGCACTGTTGCTCCTCACTCTCCGGATGGCGGCGCAATCTCCGTCCCAACCGACAAAGGCACACCAAGATCGGGCTTGTCATCCTCCTTCCACCCAATCTTCTGTATAAACGTCTGTCTCGTCGACCCACAACCATCAGTCTCTTTCAGGTTCGCATGGAACACCATCCAATCCTCCGTCCCGTCGGGGCTCTTGAAGAACGCATTATGCGCCGGCCCGTACAGCCCATTCGTCGTCTCAAAGATCGGCTCCGGGAACTTGGTCCAGGACCCCGGCAGCAGCGGGTCGGCGGCACCTTCGGCTCCGCGGGTGAGCTCCAGGGCTCCAAGCTTGTAGGCTGGCGTGTTGCACGAGTCGGCCGAGTAGACCACGTAGACTTTCCCGCCGGGGGAGGTGATACCGTAAGGGCCTTCGAGGACGGGTGAGTCTTCTTGTTCCCAGTCGAATGTCGGCTCGGCGAGCATGGTGGCATTGCCGGCTTCTGTTGGTGAAAGGAGTTTAGAGATCCATAGAGAAGCACCGTTTGGGCTTGCAGGGCCGTCCACGGCAGAATACTAAACGATTCAACAGTCAGATAGCTCTTCATTAAACGAACATCACCGAGCATTTATCGAAACCTACCAAAAAGTATGTAGTGTCGTCGATATCATAAAGTGTCTGGAGGAATTCCAGTCAGCTTGCGCGCATTGATGTTTTACAACCCGGGTGAAGCGTCACTCACCGCATCAAGCATTCCCTCGCTGTAATTGGGCGGAGTGATCGGCCCAAGCAGCTCATAATCCGCCGAGAGAGGGTTCTCAGTGCCACCACCAAGGACATAGACTCTGAGACTGGGCAAGACGACACCCCAGTCCGAATTGCACACACTTGCGCTGAAGTAGACATACCACCGGTCTCCAACCTTGTGCATCTCAGGAGCCCAGAAGTTGCAGGCAATGTTTGGATTGCTTGTCCTGTCGGAGTAGATGACTTGGGACTCAGCCGTCTTGAGCCCGTCAATGGTTGAGGCGGAAGTGATGCGGACGTCTGTCCATGTTGTTGATGTCAGGTAGTATCTGTTTTTCTTTTTGTCTCAGCGTAAAACTTCAAACTGCATTCGATTATTGAATAAACGTACAGTCCATCGACATAGACAAGTTCAGGATCGCTCCCCGTCCTGATGGGATTGGTGAAGGCAGCAGTCAGCCCCGAACAGAGACTGACAAGTGTCGCCAGGGACGATAATGCACGCATGTTGAGGTGACTATCGTGGATGTGGGAGAGTAGCAGGATACTAAGCAAACGCAATTCCACCGACTTGATATGGGCAGGCGGTCATGTGTATTATTCTAACGATCGTCTAGTAAGTCGACTTAAGCTTGATCTGCGTCCTAGTTAAGTGGTTCACTACCGCCAAAATCCAAAGCAGTTTTTAGATGGTATTGGTGCGGTTGGTGCTCAGTTGTGGAGAATATCTTGGCATCCATCCGGGGTATGACCTGGAATGGAGAGTTATGGAGAAGTTGGGGTCATGATAGGCTCGGCTACGACAACCTCTTCTCTCCTCGCGTCATTTTATCGCGGTCTTTGAAGCGCACTCTATGCTAGAGACGACAGGCTGGACATATTTCGTAGTTGCAAAGTGAGTCTTTCTGTTAAATCTACACTTTTTACTCATCTTTTGAGGTCGCAACTACTAAAACATTTTGTGGTCAGTATCATACCAGGAGGGAACTGATCGTCAGCATTGGTAGAGCTATGATGATCTGCCAATCCGCTCCAATTACCTTCAGAACAGGCGACATCCGGGTTCGTGTATAAAAAACCTATCATCACCAATCTAAGTCCGAGAATCCAAAGAGATTCAAAGCTAAACTTTTACTCACTACCTCAATCATAACATAATGATCATGAAACGTATCTTGGCAGTCTGGGCCACCCTCTTCGTGACCACACAAGCTGCACCAGAGATTCGTCCAGGGGCAGCAAACAGTTTAGCACAACGCCAAGCCTCATACGAGGGCTATGCATTCTTGTACTTCACGGCCAGTGACGAGAACATATATCTTGCCTCTAGCAACGGTAACAATGCCCTCTCATTCACCGAGCTGAACAATGGCCAGCCTGTGCTCACCTCAACGCTCGGCGATGGTGGCATCCGTGACCCCTTCATCATGCGGTCCATTGAAGGGGACAAGTTCTTCATCCTCGCCACGGATCTCTGTATCGGTTGCGGTACGAGCTGGACCGAGGCTCAGCGCAATGGAAGCCTGCATATTGAAGTTTGGGAATCAAGCGACCTTGTCACCTTCTCGGAACAGCGTCATGTCCAGATCTCTCCAGAAACCTACGGGAACACCTGGGCGCCGGAGGCGTACTACGACCACGAGCTGCAGACCTATGTCGTCTACTGGGCGTCGGGCATCTACGACGACGCCACGAACCCGGGCCGTGAGACCATCGAGTACCAGAGGCTCGTGTACGCCACCACGGACGACTTCGTGACGTTTAGCGAGCCGGTGGTGTGGCAGGACGAGCCACCGAGGGGGAGGATCGACTCAACCGTCATCGAGCAGGATGGGATCTACTACCGCTTTACCAAGGCGACCATCGACGGGTGCGCGGACATTGTGCAGGAAAGCAGTCCATCGCTTACGGCTGGCTTGGATGAGTGGACAAGGATCGCTAGCTGCATTGGAATCAGCGCTGGTACGGCCGAGGTAGAAGGCCCGTCGATTTTCAAAACTAATCCTGGCGATGCCAACGGCGAGCGATATATTCTGATTGTGGACGAGTTTGGTGGCGATGGCTACGTACCGCTTGAATCAGCTGATCTAACCACGGGTGAGTGGACACTGAACAATAATTACAGCTACCCCATCACCCCTCGCCATGGCACCATCCTCCCGTTGACTGCTGTCGAGTTGGACGCCATAGTCAAGGCGTATGGTACGGCTGCATAGCTTCCATCTCTTACTAGTCTAGGTTCTCAGGATCTGTAGTAAATACAGTGAGGGATCGCACCCTGTCTATTCATGTGTTCGTAACAGACGTCGAATGCGAGGGCATAGAATGGTACTACCGGTAGAATCTGCCGTGGGATCATCCTTGTTCCCCCGGACTCGGCCGAGACAACTCGGCCGCCTCGTGCCACTAGGCTACATGTGGTCTAATGGACATGTAAGGAAGCGTCCAGACCGAAGGATGATTTGGGGGCTTGAAGGGGGGGGGGGAAGGATTCTTGGCGGAACCTTCACCACATCAGGATCAATATTGTATCACCAGTCAGTGAGAGATGCATTCCATAGATATGATTGCCCAAATGTCATCCAGATCCGTTGACATGTGTTCGAAGGAGGGGCTATCAAAAGTCCCTTGGGCCAAAGGAGGGCCTGATGTGCTTATATTGTGATGTGGGTCAGGTTCTCTCGGCAATGCACCACTGATTGGCCCGGCGTCCCTGGAGCTTCTCAGAGGGACTTTTGCATAGCGCCGGTGTCTCCTCTTCTTTTCGTCCCACGCAAAACTCGACGGCTCCGACAAGTCATTCATTTTGCCCTCGCTCTCCATGTGGGAACCTGGTTGCATATTTGACATCCGGAAGCACCTTCCCAGTATGGGATAGGATTCAAGGGGCGGCGGCCGTTCTGATTTTGCACGTCGATCACGGATGCATGCGTGGTGGATTCTGGTGAGTGCCTGCAGCAGCTCGGGACGGGAGGGGGGAGCAAAAAAGGGCCAACACTTCCATTGCAACATCAGCTCAAGCCGGCGTCAATTAGCTTCATCACAAATCAGCGTCTCTCAGGCTATTTCTTGGGGCAGCCACTCGGAGTAAATCCATTACCAGCTCTTTTAAGCTGTTAATAGGCCCAGGCCATGCAGCCTCGGTTTCCATCCTGCTTCTCGAGCCGACCATTCTTCTACCCATCAAGCTGCCAACTGGTGTGGTAGCACAAATACCGACGTCTGCCAGTCTTACCCTACCACATGTATACTTACTGATCTCCTTCCTTCCTTCTCAGTACATGAACATGCGATAAGCCTGACCACACTCTTTTGAACTACCCTCAGCCACACAGTACATGTCGACCAAAATTCTTGAATTTTCCCGCTCCTCAGCTATTCAGAGCAGCATCTCATCCTCACCACCACATATGCGAGCCGCAGAAGGCAGAGAATCAGCGATAACCCAACATACACCATGGCATACTTCCACAACCAGATGAGCCTGGGCGCCCTCGCCGGCCTGGCTTTTATCGTCTACACCACACTCCGCTTCGTCATCGCCGGCCTGACGAACCCGCGACGCCACATCCCGGGCCCATGGTGGGCCAGGTTCACCTCCGTGCCCATGAACTACCACCGCTGGCAGGGCGACAAGTTCAGGTGGGCGCACCCGCTGCACCAGCGCTACGGCCCGGTGGTCCTCGTCGCGCCCAACGAGATCTCGGTCGGCAGCCTGGAGGGCCTGCAGACGGTCCACAGGATGGGCACCGGCTTCGCCAAGGGCGCCTTCCACGTCAACTTCCGCATCGGCCCGGAGCCCTCGCTCTTCGACATGACCGACGCCAGGGCCCACGCCGAGCGGAGGAGGCTCTTCAGCCGCGCGTTCACGACGCAGTCGCTCCGGCAGAACTGGCAGCCCGAGGTGCGGAGGCTCGTCGAGAAGGCGGTGGGGAAGATCAAGGAGGACGCCGCCGCCGAGGGCGGGACCGCCGACGTGGCCAAGTGGTGGAAGTTCATGGCGAGCGACGTCGTGTCGCGGCTGGGCTTCGGGGAAGCTTTCAACATGCTCGACGGCCTCGACAAGGCGGACATGCGCTTCTGGGCGGCGCTGAGGACCCTGGGCCAGACCATCCTGCTGCGGCAGTACGTGTCGCCCGAGACGATCGACATGCTCGCGAGGGTGCTGCCGATAGCGTGGCTGAAGCGCGTGGCGGCCGCCAAGCAGGCCATCTACGACCAGGGCAGCATCGCCGTCGAGAACATGAGGAAGAAGGACAGCGACCGGAGGAACATCTTCTACAAGATTGTCGAGGAGGCCGATTCTAAGGAGGCCTCCGGGCTGACGGACGACGCCGTGCGATCCGAGGCGGCGACCTTCATGATCGGCGGGGCGGAGACGACCAGCGCGACGCTGACTTATCTCACGTGGGCGATAGTGCGCCGGCCTGAGCTGCAGAAGAGGATCGAGGAGGAGGTCGCGGGCCTCAAGCCCGACTTCACCGATGAGGATGTCGAGGCTCTGCCACTTCTGAACCGCGTCATCAACGAGAATTTGAGGCTGTACAATCCCACCGCCGGTGCAAATGCCCGGACATGTCCACCAGGCGGAGCGACGATCGATGGAGTCTATATCCCAGGAGGGTCTACCGTGTGCACAGTGGCGTATGTTGTTCATCGCATCCCGGAGATCTTTCCCAATGGTGACGAGTAAGTAGTAGTTCCACGGTCTCCCCGCAGCCCACCCTCGCCCGCTGACAGCACAAAATCCAGATTCGACGAAACTCGATTCGAGAACCCATCCCCCGAGGTAAAATCCGCATTCTCGACCTTCATGATAGGCTCCCGGTCTTGCATCGGCAAGAACCTCGCGATGATGGAGCTGCGGCTGGCCGGCGCGCTGCTCTTCAGGGAGTGCCGGGGCCTGCGGCTGGCGGAGAGCTGCACAGACGATTCGATGCAGCAGGTGCAGTGGGTGTTCACGGGGCCGAGGGGAGGCAAATGCGAGATGACTTTGTAATTCCAGATGAGCTTGACGGGTAATGACACGAAATTTGTGCATCTGCAATAGCAGAACTATGCAGTGACTGGGCTGCGGATCACGCCCACTTCTTGATGACCAGCTCGGCAAACGCCAGCTCTATGTCCCACGCGGGGATGAAGTTGTTGAACTTCCACCTCGATTCGTCCGGCACGTCGTCAAACGGCTTGGTGGAGTCCAGGAGGCACCTGAGCTCGGTGTACAGGTCGAGCAGCCTGCGGCTCGACGCCGGGTCGTCGTGGCACAGGCGGATCGTCTGGTCGCATGACCACCCCTTCAGCTCCTCGAGGGCGAGTGGCGGCTCGACCTCCTTGTACGCCCACTCCTTCGAGACAGCCTCGTACTCCTTGCCCGGCTTTCTGACCTTGTTGCCCTTCCCCAGGAGCTCCGACGGCCGCCGGGCGGGCCTCTCCCACTGCTTCCCAAACACGATGGTGATCTTTCTCAGTTGCAACAAGCACCTGGGGAGTTTCTTGAACCACAGGCGCACCTTGGTCGGGTTCTCAATGAAGATACTCGAGTCGAGCGCCAGGTGGGTCACATTGGTCAGGACCGTGCTGTACCTGAGGTAGTCGCGCGCCTCGAGGCCCGGATTCCGCTGTTGGAGTATGAGCTGGTGCCTCCGGAACCAGTGGAACTGCGACTTGGCAACGTAGACGGCATCGTGCCGCATGTACTGGCGTATGAGGACGTTGTCGAATTTGTCCCCCTGGGAGTTTTCGACCCATGTGAAGACGTACTTCTTGTTCTTTTCTACGACGACCTGGGATTCCTGGCATACGTTGAAGATGCTGGGCTGTGGCGATATGACGGGTGGGTCGTTGCCGCAGTCGTGGGCGTGGTGCCAGGGGAGAACGGCCGGCTCACACCAGTCTGGCATTGAGAGTTCCCAGATGTCGAGGCGGAGCTCAGCCGGAAGTGACTGGAATGACGGCATCGCGAAATGACGACTCGGCAACGATGTACACGCCCGCGCAGGATGCTAGGCAACGATGTTGGCTTGAACCGACGGTGACGCTTGGTAAAGGATCTCCAAGATTTTATTCCTTGATTGAAGTATGTTTGCATCCACCGCTCCCATCTTGCGAAATCAAAAAATTTAGGCCCTTGCTTTGTTCATCTTGCTGTGTAACCTGGAAGTCGCCGGATCGGGGTCGTTGACCCTGACGCTTGTCCGCTTTAGATGGGGTTTGGCGGCTGGGCAAGAACACACCACAGCGGACACAAACTGATGGGTGCATATAGGATATAAACCGAAATATAAACTCAAACCAGAACCAAAACTGTGCCAATTGCTGACGACTGCAAACATTTTGATGAGTTCTGTGGTTGGCATTGGAAAACCTCCACAGCAGATTGACAGTGGTCGAGGACATGGTAGTGCTGATGTAGAAATGAAAATCATTAAAATACTCCAGCTTGAATGAGACGAGACATCAAATTTCAGAAGACAGCGATGTCATAGTATTGAAAGCTTATGACAAGTGCTGCAAATTCACCCCGGCATAGAATCAGGCGAAAACAAGCCTCACAAGCCCCATTTATACCGGTAAATGTTAGACGAACAGCCAAGAGCCTTTCAGTTGTGATAGCTCGCTGATCCAATCCCAGCCAGCGTGGCTGTCCGCCCGGGGCTGTGCCCGATCGTGTTTCTCCCACAGGACTTCCAGGACTCCGATCGCGCTGTTCGTGTTTGCACAATGGCCCAGGTTCCAGATTCGTTCCAGTGTCCTTAGTACCCAGGCCCTATCTTCAGGGCTGGTGCTTGCTGCGCCGGCGACGAATGTAGGCCATATTAAGCATCTCGTGATCTCATCATGCTTCCGTTCAAAAAAGGAGTATTCAGCTCTCAGAGCATCGACAGGCGGTGGGTCGAAGGCAACAGGAGCGCTCTTCGTAGAACTACATAGAACACGGCAGGCATATATGTCAGCTGCGAATTTCCAGATGATGCCGAGGTGCAACAGGTCCTCGTATGGCACTGCCGAGTCGCTTCTCGTCGTACGCTTAGCCCAGGCTGGGATGTCGTATGAACGAATAAGGTGTAGAGCATCCTCGAGGGCCTGGATGCGGGTCGTCGGTGCGGCAAAAATTGAGTCAAAACGCCGCTGAGATGCAAAGACCTCGATAGCTGACAAGATATCGACTGGGCAACCAGCTGGCGTGATGGTCGAGGATCCCGCCGTCCATACAGTTGGGAGTGTGGATGCACTGGTCAGTGCCCCGGGTTTTCCAAGTGAAGAGCCGAATGTTTGGAAGCTATTCGATATCTGTCAATTCCTTGGAGCTTTTAATGCTCGAGTAATTGTCTCGTGTGCAATGTGACTCACATGGCAGCCTCCTGAAGGAGGTTTCTGGCGCTGCTGTCCCACTCAGAGATACCGGCCATGAAGCCAGCGTCGAGCAGCCTTTTGGCGCCTTCCAAGTGGAAACTCCAGGTACCGGAACCGCTCTCGAAGATGTCGAGAATCGTCAGAAGCACGACTGCGATTAGTATAGCTCTGTCCCCCAGCGTGGTGCGGTCTCTTGACAGTGTAGTGGAGATCAGCCTCAAGCTCTGACCCTTGGACCGCAGATAGTAGTTGAATGGTGCTTCGAGCGCGAGAGTTGAGCGTGTCGCCGGCAGTGACAGCCCCGCCATGGGGCAGCCTGTCAGGCTCTGGATATAGTGGCATGCTGCTACTGTCACGATGGAACTTGCTACTACCGGCGAGCTGGCGCATGTAATGATACTGCGGTAATGATTGTCTGGCCGATCATGGAAGACGAGAGTAGGGCACACCCGTTTTGAGACCGAAGGGACATCAGCGAGTGGCACGTGAAGCAAGACAGGACAAGTGCTCACAATAGTCCACGAAGAACCTGGAAGTATGGTTGAGGTCTTGAAGAAGTGGCTCGGTAAGAGTCATCGTGGTCAATGCTACACGGGGTCGATGCTGCCGTTGCATGGCTGACAATGCTATGCCGTTGGTAGGAGGCTCCTTGGACAGCGGCTGCTCCTGCGAATCACCAAAAGTTCGATTCTTCATAGGCCCTCTTCGAGCGACGCCTTCAACCCAGGTCAGAGGCTTCTGGTAGCCAAGGCACATCACGCCATGGCCCCAGCATTTTTGGCAGTGCGGAACGCCTCCGTCGCACTTTAGACGACGTTTCCTGCAGGTCCAGCACCTTGCCATCCCCCGTGTCGTACGAAGTACTATCCGTCAACTCGAATTCGTGCTCTGTAGTTGACGGCTTTGGTCGTCACGCTCGACGTATTGATGATATGATAAGAGTCATGTAGATGGCAGTGGATCCCATCTCTGACAAACAACTGCTGCTTCAGTAGCATGAGCTGACGGGACACTCGGAAGCGAACGGCAGCATTTGAAGAATAGATGATGGGACCAGCCCCATTGGATGGATGTATTCGGGAGGAGAATGCCCTAACCCCATTTTCAAGAAACTTACTCCGTCTACCCCATCCGTGTCCAAACGCTCCTCCCGAGACTCCAGCGAATCCCGAATGCCTGGGACCCATTTAATTTCAGTTATTTACCCAATGCGGCAAGGTGGGGCGCGCTGATCGACGTCAGCCATCCTAGTCAGCAACGTACAGCTGCAGGTCTCGCGATGTCATTACAAAATCAGGGCGGAAATACTATGGTGGACTAGGAGAACGAGCTTGGATTATCTACCTTTTGTCATCAGCAGATCTTGAGAAATTTGATTTTGTCTACTCCCAAGGCTTCATCAGAGTGTTCGCCTCCATCTTCTTGTCGAACTGAGGGATGTGCGTAGTGTGACACCAAGGCTTGTTTGCTACCTCCTTGCGGACCGTGCAGGCGAACGAGGAGCACCAGCCGTGACGCGGGAACGCGGTGTTGACGTTGCCACGAGTAACCTCATCAACCCAGCTGCCAAAATCCTCAATGCCATCGTACACCCCGACGTTGTCGTACAGTGTCGCAAGCTGGATCAGCTGGCCGAGGAACGTTATGGTGCCGTCCACGCCCATATCCTGGTGGCGGATGATGGCCTCGGCGACGGCCTCGGCCTGGTCGGTGCTGCCGCCGAGGACCTTGAGCACCTCCATGGCTTTGATGCCCCCGTAGATGTCGAACGACATCTGCGTCGAAGTGAAATAGGTCTCTGCTGTGCCGATGTCGTGCAGAAGGCATGTCAATGCCCAGGTCGTCGGTGACAGCGCCGCGGCATGCTTGGGCAGCAGACGCTTCGCAATGACGGTTCCTGAAGCATGGGTGAGTGATGTATTTTGGATTTCGTTGGCCGCGACGATAGAGACTTACCCCAGTAGTATACACGCATCGAATGGTTGTAGGCCTCTGGACTGAGGCGGGCTTTGACAAAGGCTTGTGCCTCGCTAACCAGTCTGTCTCCGGAAGGAAATTCGATGTCCTGGACGGCGTAAGAGGGAACCTTCTCAAGCTGTCCTACGGATTCAATGATGGCTCTGGCGCTGACAGAGACAGCGGTCCAACCGTTGGCTTTGCTCTCTGAAGAAGACATCTTCTGTTACTGCGAAGCAGGAAGGAGTGGTTGTGAAAGCTGTAGGATAAGTGGCGGGATGCACTGAGGGAATGGCAGAATAAGTCCTTTCTGCAATCGATTGCTTGGAAATCGGGAGCAGCATGTGGCTATATATACTTGAATTCAGAATCAATCCATTACGTGAATGGCCTTGAAAGCCGAAGATACGAACGCATGATTCCATGTGCATGTGCATGTATACGACATCTCGACATATGGATTGCTGAGCAATGTCTCTCAAGTAGCCCACTTGCGTTAAGATGCTTACCCAATGAGATTCGGTGCTGGACCGGATGACGATCAAGTGAGCGTCTGCAGCTAGTCCAAAAGTAGATAATAAAAAACAAGCCGCGGATATAGGCTTCTCAGCCTCACTTTGTGATTTAGTAAGATAATAAAATAATCAAAGCCTTACTAATATGGAACCGGCTGTTTCGGGCTGTGTGGTACAAAGATGAGTAATAAAAAGGGCAGTTCGGTGCTAATAAGATATAAATAAGACTATCAGTTGGTTTCGTAGTAGTGTCCTCCTCTGTCTGCAATGTTGCTCACACAAGAGTAAGTACTTCGTCTTCACTTTTGATGGCTGCCATTTGCAGAGCTTCCCCGTTCATGATGCCATGCATGTAGCACTCCCCTACCATTGAGTATTTGCCCTCAGCTTCCTTCCTTACCACAAACGGCACATCAGACCCGTACAAAATACACACCAAGTCCCCCTTCTTTGCCCTCATGGGTACATAGCCTGCCAGTCCCATGTCAGTCGCTGCAAAGCGCCGTGACTCTGTTAGGCTGAGGAACGCTCTGAGACCAGAAATGGCCTCGGAGCGATCCTTTTGCAGGAGATACTCCGGGACGACGTCTACCTCGAGAGTTTGGCGAACAAATGACGCGACATCCCCAAGAATGAAGTCTTTAAGAGCCACTTGGCCCTCTGCGGTCCGATTACAGACCAAAGTTCGCAAGAAGGTCGCCCAGCTAATTTTCCCATCTGCTCTTGTTGTGGCCCAGGAGGTTTCCTTCCTACCATCAGCTTTAATGACGGCGCCAAGGCGATGGGTCAGCCTTTTCGTGGCTGCCAACCAGATGTCCCTCGCCTCTTCGATCATGTCTTTGTTGAGTCGCATATGACTCAGCGATTCAAAGTGATACTCATGGGCGTTTTGGCCGGCAAAGGTGCCTGGCGTAGTAGTCGATCCCTTTCCGATGGTGTGGAGCGAATCGATGATTCTGCCCTTGACATGAAGAACATTGTCTTCGTTGGATGTCCATGCCTGCTTGGGCAGGCCTGCACTGGCGTTAAACTTGACAAGATTCTTGGTTCCAGTCAGGCTACTATGAGGATCGAGCCGTCCAAAGTCCGGCACCCAAGATGGAGAAGAGTACTGGCTGCCGGCTTTGTCTGAGCTGCTACCAAGAACCCGAAGGCTGTCGTTGTGGAGAATGTCCCAGAGCACGAACTTTCGGAACACATCCCCTGATGAGAGGGAGTAGTCTGCTTTTAGGTACTCGCTTCCTGTGTCCTGGTTCGTCACACCAAGCATGCCGAAGATCTTGTCATGAGGACGTGAGCATAAGAGTGAGCGGCTGTCGAGGATCAAGTCAAGCAGCTCCAGGTTGCCTTGGCCATGGAGCTTTGAACCTGTCAAGCGTTGACGCAGCCGCACATGCGGCAGCAAAGTGGTCCATTCGGGATACCGAATCAATCGCGCTGAAGCCATGAGGGATATACCAGATATAATGATGTCCATCGACTCGGGGTCATAGGCGGGAATGTTCATGACGTGGGTCTTGTGAGAAGGCATGGCCTTCACGGACCTCTCGAACACCGCCCAAGGAACGGACTGGTCGCCACAGATAACTTGACCACGCTTCGCTAACACAGCCTCCTGGAAGACCCAAGTGCGCCGAAACCAATCGCGGCGGAGCAGATTGATGATTGGATCCCACTTAATCTCGTCTTTTGTGACAGCACTCCACAATGTATATATGAGCCATGCAGGATTCCCTTGTGAGGTTAAAAACCCGAATTCCCAGTCATACCGACGAATGGCTTGCATTGCGCCTTCGACAGAGGGGTCCGTCTTGCCGAGGTAGATGAGTACCTGTGTGGCTTGAGAGTAGATCTCGCCCATGAGCCTAATCTGGGCGGCTTTCTCCTCGAGATCGGACTGGTTAATGCAGAGCCGGTCCGTCCAGAGAATGCGCTCGCGGTCTGGGTGCCGCAAATCGGACAAGGCATCGTGAAGGTTGACAGTAACGTCCTCAGAACGTCCCGAGCAGCTCAATGGACGGGTGACGGTTGCATCTCCCCAGGCATACGATATGGCTTCGTACCTGGTCCTCCAGGATAGTTCAGCGTTGACAAAATGACATCTCAGCTCGTCACCAGGAGCTCCTGGCTCGAGGACAAGTAGTCGAATCTCCTTTTCCTGAGTGATCGGTTGGTATATCGCTTCACCGCCAGCACCCGCGGGCTCGACCAGCTTTGGTGGAATCACACGAAAGACAGTAGAGTCGGCAATGTCGTCAAAGACACCACGATCTCTGAGCGGCTCGTACGCGCATGTAATGATGTAGAGAGCAACAGAAGCTATGAGTATGTTTTTGGGTGTGACTTTTGAACGCAGAGCCACATATTGTCTGTCGTGGGTGGAGTGGCGTGCGTAAGTGGTTTCGTTCTTAATTTGTATACGTGCTCTTTTGAAGCCGTAACATCGGCAGGAATGATAAAATGGCTTGGACAGTGGTCGCAGCAACGGGTAAGGCGCTCTCCGCCCAATGCCTCGTAGACATTGTGTTTGGCTTGCGAGCATTGGCCTCTGCCTCAACATCGTGGCTTAGGGAGGAACGAACAAGTGTTGGCAACGGAAGCAATCGACTGAACTTCTCAGAGGGAGAAAAAAGAAAGAAAGAAAGGGCAGCAGGCTACTGAAATAGTAGAAGCCATGAGCGGGGTCGTTCATGCCCCGACGCAGAAAGGCCACGGCGTAAAGAAGCACATATGCAGCTTCGAGCGCGTTTTTTTTGTCCATCTAAGGGCCAATATCGGGCATGCGTGTAGGGCATTGTGCGACGCTGCCAGCACACCGACGCCGACCGTGGCGCCGAGCTCCACACCTCAGAAGCCACGGCATGAGACAACTGTATCGGCGGAGATGGAGCCTTGCTCGGCATTCGAGACAACTTTCAGGTAAAGATGAATTTGCGATCGGATCTTATGTAGAAGCTGGTCTTCTAGCTGATCCAGGAGGCCACCGTTCAGTTCTCGAAAGCGACGCTGCGTGATTTGCATTTGGACATCTCGCAGGCCCAGTTGTGCCACGAACTTCCTGTGCATAACCGTCGAGCGGCAAAGCCTTAGTCAGGCCGTCAGCCACCATGTCTCATGTGCGTGTGTACTACACTCTGATCCTTCGGTCCGCAGCTTCGACATGCCGGAGGCGGGTATTCAGGAGAGCAACCTCCTTGCTCACAAGACCGATATTTTACTCGTTGTCGCAGAGGAGCAGTATCTGTGTCCCCAGTGGAGATCCGATTTCCTCAAGGAGACGGCGCTGAAAGATGGCTTCCTCAGAAGCTTGTGTAAGCGAGAGTAACTACGCCTCTGTTGTAGAGGTAGCCACGGTAGCTTGCTTGTCCCTCTCCATCCTATAGTGCCTCAAAAGGGTCGCATGACGTGCGCCTGTGAGCTCTTTCGTCGAGAGTGTTGTCCGCAAATGAGGCGCCGATTTCTGTCTCAAAGCCTTCGTCTCCTCCCATTTCTAAGGCGAGTGTTGCCGCAGCTCTGAGATAGTTTAGTAAACGGTCTGCCGCGGCATGGTGTTGGGTGCTTGGGTTCGTGTTGAACCGTGCCAGGCGAGAGACTGAGAATGCAATGTCCGGTTGTGTGATGAATGCCGCATATAGAAGCAGTCCGACCTTCCGATAGCAAATCCGAGCAAATGCTGGTGTATCCTTTGATGCTAGGAGAGCAGCTCCTCAGTGCCTGCGGGGGTTTTCAAATGTTCGGTTCCGCCCGAGTCGTGGATTGTGAAAGGCAGCAACTTTGTCGATGTAATCTACCTGTGATAGCCAGGTAAGGTGTTTGTTTCCTGTCCCTCCTGACTGAAATGCCGAGGAACCACTGTAGCTCTTCACCCCATGACATCTTGTATTGCCTCTGAAGTTGTCCGATCGCCCAATCCGCCGTCGCCGAAACTTAATTGTTGAACGCGCACACGATGTCGTCGACATAGAAGAAGATGGGCACATTGTGATAGTCGAAGCAGCAGGACTCTCGCACATCCGGTATGAAATTCATTGTTGCCAGGGTGCGGGTGAGTTCCTTCTGCCACAGTAAAGGTGGTTTTCTCAGTCCGTAGAAGGCCTCAAGCAAGAGCAGGACTATTCTTGGTCGTCATATTCTGGGCGCATTCTTATATACATCTCCTTATCAAGTGCCGCATTCGCAAAGGCGTTCATTGTTTCGTACTGTGTGAGCTCGAGGTCGAGCTGAGCAGCAACCGTCATCACGAGGTGGAAAGACCTGCAAGGGTAGCCGCTTGTTTCGTCACAAACCCACACCAGTCCCCGGCTCGCCACACTCAGTCGCCGGCTCACCAGACACCGACTCACCAATCGCCGGCTTCTGTCGCCGTGGCCGAAGCCTCCACTCATTAGTACCAGTAACTACCATCATAAATAGATCCAACTGGAATTCTCGAGAAAAATAAATAAATTGAGCATCTTCAACCACGTCTAGCCAGTCATTCAAACCTCCATCATTGATAAACTTGCCGGCTTTTTCGACCCTAGCGCCTTACTCGCTTCTATAGCCATAGACTACCGTACCTTGTTCTACCAGCATCTCAGTCCCATGGCAAATCAACTCGCTAACCCGGTAAGATGGAAATAATTTCTTCCAAAAACACCGGTGCCGTACTGTACTGACCAAAGGCTCGTCTTCCGCCTCAAAAAGAGTCCTCTTGGATTTGCCGGGTTTGCGACGACGCTGATGACATTATCTTTATCCATGATGGGAGCTCGAGGCGTAGAGAATGAAGGGATGTTTATTGCTGACTTACTTCTCTTGGCTGGTCTCGGGCTGATCATCACTGCCCAATGGGAGATGGTCAGAGGCAACACATTTCCGTATACAGTCTTGAGTGCATTCGGTAAGAGCACCATTACCGTTGAGAATGATTTTGAAGACATGATACTGACAAGAGCTTAGGCTTCTACTATGCGGGTTATGGTATTATGCTTCTGCCTCCCCTTGGGATCATCGAGTCTTACGGTGGCCGTACGTCTGAATACTACAATGCATTTGGCCTTTACCTTACAGGTATGAGTAACCCGAAGCTCTTCTCCAGGAATACTCATGATGTCTCATTCACTCTAGTATGGTCCTGCTTGAACTTTATCTTCTTCCTTGCATCATTGTCGACGTATGTTGCTGGACTTCCCGTTTGTCCTCCTCTTTATCGCCAAGGAACATGTAGACTAATAATGCTTTACAACAAAGAAACGTCGCGAATATCATCGTCTATGGTGCCCTCGAGATCTCTTACATTCTCAACTCGGCGGCAAAGTTTACGATGGCAGATGGCGACTTCCCCACGGGGCGGATTTTGACTAGGACGGCCGGAGCTTTTGGAGCGATCTCGGCTTCCTCTGGCTTCTACCTTTTGTACCAGGGTCTCTGTGAACAGGTATCCCCTGTTTCAGTCCCATTGGGCGAGATTCACTGGTTTGGACCAAGAATTGTTACAAAGGGACATACTCGAGCGCAGGTCAAGTAGTTGTGCTTCGCGGGACTACCTACCTAGAGAAGCCTACATAGCTGCGAGCACACGGGTTGGTGAGCAAGAGACGCCGTTCAGCATTAATATTGCTTCCCATCTGTAGCCTGTAAATTTCACATCAAGCTTCGCAAGATCTCCTACTTTTGGTTCACTATCCAAAGCCTCGAGATGGACCTCTATCTGGCAGGTGCATCTAAGGTTTAATTCAGCGGTAGAGCTAGAGCTTCAGCGTGACTTTGCCTGAATCCGGATCCTGCGAATCCCGCTGCCCGCCGATACCCGTCAGCCTCCGGGCTGCCGAACCAGAAAAACTCGACGAAACAGATTCACCGATTTCTCCAGGCTCGTGGCATCTAGTCGCATGGTGGTTTTAGCGGGAATTTTTTGATGGAAGCCCTGGACCAAATACGTTCCACTTTCACTCAGTGCTGTGTTTCTAGGATATTATGCTGGAGTAGCCAGTGCAATATCAGGTAGTCCATTTTCTGAGTATTGACTATTCTCATAAACGTCCCGTAATTCTTTTTGCCTGATTAAATTCTAATTGACTTATTGTGATTCGTGAAAGGAAACCGTTCAATCGTAACTTGGTACACTGTCTTGTAGACACCTTCCTGCCCTCAGCCAATACTAGCGGCCTCAAGCCCGCCCGTAACATACAGCAGCCGCACCGCGAGGCGCAGCCTCTACTGCTGCGCGCTCGCTCCCCTGGCGGCGCCAGTTCCCTTGACGGCGCCAGCCGCTTTGGCAGCGCCAGCCCCCGTGGCAGCGCCAGCCCCTGTGGCAGCCTGACCGCCCTGGACCATGACGAAGTCAACGCACGACTCATACGTCTGCTGCGCGTTGGTCCCGAACCAGAACCACTGCATGACGCACTCGCCGGCCTGGGCGCACTGGCCCGCGGCGAGGTTGGTGGGCATGGTGACGCTGAAGGCGGTGTTGTTGGCCGGCAGCGTCGCGAGGTTCTCGTCGGCGTAGACGTCGCTCACGCCGTCGAAGTTGATGAGCGGGTCGCCGACGACCGTGTTGGTGGCCGTGTCGACGATGCTCGTGTTCATCGGCCCGCCGTGGGGGATCGGCAGGATCGCCTCCATGTCGACGACCTGCCCCGGGGTGAACTGCTGGACCTGGTTCGCGTTGTCCTCGAATTGTGCGCCCCTGCAGAGTCCGAGGTCGCCTGGGTGGCGGGTTAGTCTGTGGGTTTATTCTGTATATACTTGGGTGTTTGCTTACATTGTGCTGATCCAGCCGTCACGTCTTCAAGGGGAATAGTGGGGTCGGCGTTGATAGTATCGACGGCAGCCTGTCCGCACACGGCCGCCATTGCAGCCCCTGCCTGCCTCGCTGGAGGGGAGGTGATGTTGCCATGGGCGCTGACCGCCGCGGCGAAGAGAGAGGCGCTGACGATGGAACCCTTCATATTGACGGTTTTGTAAGTCTTTTTAAGGAGTGGAAATAGTAAAAGAGCGACTGGCAATTACAGAGAAAGTGAGTGCCCAGCACGTAATAATATAGTATGATGCACGTATTATTCAAGAACCCGAGAACTGGTATGCCGAGACGGTCAAGCTTCTGCCCAAGAAGATGGCTGCGAACATCCTTTATGGGTTGGGCGATCCAATGCCAAGATGGACCACGGAATAGGTTTCGGATGGCATGCAAACCTCGGGATCCAGCGCCGACATCTCCTAGGTGTCAGAAGGGATAGAGCGTCCAATCGACGAGCCTCCTGCCCGAGCACAACAGCCCATCACTACCGTTAAACTCGCAAATCCGGCAGAGCCGCAGAGAGTGGCACTGCAGCCTGACTAGGAACGTCCCAGGACCTGATGCAGGTCCGTGTTTGAGGCTCTGCGTTCGCATCTGAAACTAGCACTCATTGGTAGGGTAAAATCTAGGTTGGCGGCTCGGTTGCATACTGCCAAGCTCCCAGGGGGTGGGGGTTGAAACCTCAGACGACTCGCATACCCATAAGTAGTCAACAGCGTTAGATCGGCACCCCAGCCTAATTTGTGCCAACCCAAACTTCTGCCTGCTACTTTTGAAAAGAGCGAGGGCGGCTAAAGCTTGTGTGGGTGCTTGGTTTTGCTTCATTTTGGGATCTGCACTTGGCAGGCCTCCTTGTTTTTGCTGGGGTGGTGTTTGGTCCAGCACAGAATGTGTTCTTAGTGATCTGCTGAGCGCAGATCATAGTAGCGATCTTTGGCGGAAGTGGATTCGACTTGCATCACTTTATGAATTTGCCTCTGGCTCGGAGTTATGTCGTTGCCGCAGGGGACAACCGGCTCAACCTTAAGCACGCTATGGCAAATACTCAAAACACGGCATGAATGAGGACTCCTAACGAGAAAAGGGACGATGATAAGCTCAGAGGGTGCCATCTAGCTATAACAAAGAGGCGTACTAGTCATATCTGTCGAAAGCGGTTTCGTATGCCGGCTTAGGAAGTATCCGTGGTTATAATCACTAATAGCCGCATGCCGTCTTCTAACACATACTAAGTATAGCACTTCATTTCCCTCATCTTCGAAGATATGATGACGGACACGCCTCTGACTGTCCAAGGCTGAGACCCTGGAAAGACCTCCTCGGCTCCTTAAACTCCTGGCTTTTGACTCGGCCATTCTAGAGCAATGCGCCGGAGATAATTCGTGACCTTGTAACATTCAAGAGCCAGAACAGCCACGGGCAGCATGGCAAGACGTAGGGAGGTAGTCCAAGTCGCAACAACGCAGCCTGAGATTTGGGAGCCCACACACAACCGAAAGCATAAGCGGGAAACCAGTGTGCATAATGATCCCCTTTGAATTTCCCCAGGATGATATCCGGCAGCGATCAATCAGGTCCCCCACAGAATGTGGAGACAACAGGTGTGAGACGCTGCTAGATAAAATAAAGATGACAACGGGATCGCCTGTTGCGACTTCGGACAGAAACAATCAGTTTCGAACCTGAATTAAAAGTTGTGGCAGGAATTGTGCCCGCCAACTCGTGGTTGGTCACCAATGATAACAGAGAAGGTATAAAATACACCATTGCGATGTCAGAATGGATCATCATAACCGACATTCGTGCCGGCAACGGGAGAAAAAGAATCCGAGTCTTGAGGATAGAAATGACTCGCACGCAAATCAGTTCCGGGATATGAAGCGAAACCTTCACGTACTACGTGCGTGGTCTGTAATTCGAGCTCTGAGCGATAAACCCCTGGGAATCAGACTATTTTTGATACAGAGAAAGCCTTTGGCGGTGTGGCGTGGCTTACAAACTGGGGAAGTGATCACCACCTGCATCACGAGATCATATCAGTGACAAACCATGAAGTCTCTTATCGGGCCCAGAGCCACCGTAGAGCGAGGAGCCAACGTCTGTCCGAGTCAGGGCATCTCGTGAAGATAAACAGCCCGGGAGCTAGTTCGCCATGGGAACAATTACCCACCGGCTTCGACAAGCAACAGTCAAACCCGCTCTGAGTAGTAAAAAACCAGCCGAAGGCCCATCACGGCCAACAATCCACGCACCCACACAATAAATCTTGACAAAACCGTCCGACAATGTCACCACCACTCATCCTATACGCGATCCCTCCTCGCGAGGGGCATATGCGCCCAGCCCTTCAGATAAGCAGCCACCTCGTTTCGCGCGGGTTGGACGTGACCATCCTAGGGGACGCGAGATGGACCCCCGCCATCACCGCCATCGGCGCCCATTCCTCGCCCATCATCGGCCTCTGGGGCGCAATGGAAGACTACAGCAAGTGGGGCGACATCATCCGCGCTCAGACTGCCGAGGAACGCCTGCGCATCTCGTTGTCCGACGGCTTCGTGCGGCTGCTCCCCAGCGGGCTCGAGTCGGTACGGCACGCGCTGTCAGGCATCAGGGACCGCCTCGGCGGTGGGGACGCGCTGAGGGGCAGGATGGTGGTGGTCCTATCAGACACGTGCTTCTCCGGGACGCTGCCGCTGAAGCTTGGGACGGACCTGCCGCAGGGGTACGAGGGAGTCAGCGTCAAGACCGTGGGCATCGGTCTGGTCCCGCGATTCTGGGCGGCCCCTGAGCGGCCGCCGTGGGGCAGTGGTCTGCCGTATGATGTCTCTGAGGAGGGAATCTCGCGAAATCTGGGGGCGCATGCCAGGAGGTGGGACCAAACTGCTGAGGATAGGGCAAGATGGGTGCTCGGAGCGATGAACTGCAGCAAGTCGGTCGACGAGCTGTATGAAGAGCACGACAAAGGCTCGGCGGCTGTCAGGCGGCCGTTCTGGGATGCCTCAACGGTGTGTCACGACATGGTTCTCCAAATGGGGTTGCCAAGTTTCGAGTTCCCGGTGCCAAATGAGCCTGTCCATCTAAAGTTTGCTGGCTCGCTGCCCCCAAAACCGATTCCTTCCGATTTGGTGTATCCAGACTGGTACACTGAAGTGCTCGAGAACAGCTCCAGTTCAGCTAGCAAGCCAGGACGGAAGAGAATCGTATTTGTGGCACAGGGCACGGAAGTATTGGATCACAGAGACCTGCTGATACCATGTGTGAAGGGTCTTGCAGGTCGGGAGGACGTACTGGTGGTTGCGGTGCTTTGTCAAAAAGGGGCAACTATCGACAAACATCTTCCTCTGTTCGATGGTGGAAAACTGCCTGACAACGCCCGAGTCGTCGACTATTTACCTTACGATGCAATTCTTCCGCATGCCGACGTCTTCGCCTCGAATTCTGGATATGGAGGGTTGACACACGCAGTAACTCAGGCTGTGCCAGTTGTGCAGGCAGGAAATGTTTTCGACAAGCCTGACATTGGTAGAAGAGTTGAGTACTCTGGTCTGGGTGTGTTCCTCACAAACTCACCCCCAAGCCCGGAAGCCGCAGCTGCGGCTGTGGATGAGGTTCTGGCCGAGGACAAGTACAAGAAAAGAGCCTTGAGCTTGCAAGCCGAGTCTCGGAAGTACGATCCCCTGAAAATCATCGAAGATGCGATCGGAGCCTTATCTTGAGGCACTTACACATATTTCATACGCGTTTCAGTGAAGGCTTGATTTGGTGTCGTCGATGACTCTGCCTCTATGTCAGTAGTAATCGTGTTAAAGACCAAAATCATGTTTGGTTCCCGGGTCTCCCGGCCCATCAGAAGCCGGTTCCATATGCGCTATATGACAGCGTTCGTGGCCTGTCATCGACTCTTATGTTGCGGTGACTTTCGTCCCTGGTCGTATAGCTGTCGATGATCGAAACAGAAGACATTAAGGAGTACAACATGTGATCATCCAAGGATCCAGAAAGACATCGCATCAAAACTCAGCCGCGGTCAAGTCCGGCTCCCCAGCTGCTAAGGACTGCCTTGGTTTCCAGCCGCTGTGACAAATTTGTGATCATAGTTCATGGCAATGCAGGCTTTTCATCACAGGGCGTCTAGCTCAAATGGTAGAGCGCGCGCTTAGCATCAGTCTTCTCCTGCGAGAAGATCTTCATGCGCGAGGTACACGGTTCGATCCCGTGGTCGTCCATTTTGCCGAGTCAGGGGCCATGGGGCTCCGGAATTTGACACACGGCACTCAGTTTTTGCCCCTGGGCGCCTCGGATCGTATGCCTCCATGAATAGAGGCAATCCTGTGGCTGGCTTTCTTGCTGCTGCTTGGGCAAAGTCGCCAATGGCAAATGCGAGTGACCATCAGCCCGAGTCGTAAGGGGTAGTGGTAACGCTAGGCGAGCGCTGGCGCGCCGGTGGTGGCCCCACCGCCGATGTCATCCGGACGGCCCACCAACACGGCGGCGATCTGACGGCCCAGCTTGCCAGCTTGCCCGGTGTCCAGGCCCGCAAATACAATACCAGCGATCCGCAGGAATGAAGCCGGGCTGTTTGAGGCATCCCGGGACTTGGGGTTCGCCTCCGAGAGGGACAGGGCCCGAGTTGGGGCCGCCTTGGCGGAGGCACGCGGGCCTGACCGCCGGGTTGAAACGCCTTGGTCGTCGATGAAACATCTCCGCTTACCTCCAAGTTGGAGGTCTCGATAAGTATCGACGCCAGGAGGAAGCGTGAGCTGGCTAGAAAGTCCTTTCAAATATTTCCTGTTCTTCTTTCTTCAGCAGCGCATCCAAAGTTTGGAACTGAATCCGACAGATGCCATGCGTTTTCCCATATTCCTGTCTTTCTTGGCGTTCGTTGACGGTTTGAAGGATGGGTTTTCGGCGGCGAATCTAGAAGGCCTTTGCGCGTGGAGCCCGCTCCTGATATTCAATGAGGATGTCTCTTGCCGCCCTGGTACAGCAGCTTCCACAACCGGGGAGTCGGCCACGGACAGACTCGCCCAGCACCGGGAGGCACCAGCAGGTACGAACGAGACAGGTTGGGATGGCCCGAAGCACTGTGTGAGAGAGTACTGCGTCTACTCCAACCGAAAGTTCGCAGGAGGCATCGCGGTGATCACAACAGCCGAAAATGCGAAGCGGATAGCAGAGATCCCTGAGATCACCACGGTCAGGAGTGGACCTCCACCTTTCTTTGCTACCGAGGTGCCGGGCAAAGGGACCGGGCTCGTCGCGAACCGCACGATCAGACGCGGCGAGATGATCATGACCTGGCAGCCAAGCTTCGTGATACATCGTCGCTTGCCTGACGACCTGAGCCAGGAGGAACAGTATCGCGTACTTGATGCCGCACTGCTCAAGCTCCCAGCCCAGCGGAGGCGAGCCTTCTTGAGACAGCTGGGACAATTCGGCGGGCATCGTGTCAGCGACATCCTGTTGACGAACTCGTTCCAGATGGATGTTGGTGCAGACGGTGGCGGCGAGGAGGGACATCACCTTTCGAATTTCCCCGACGTGAGCTTGTACAACCATGATTGCCGGCCAAATACAGCATTCTATATCGACGACCATCTGACGCACCACACCCATGCCGTCCGAGATATCGCCGCTGGCGAGGAGCTCACGTTGACGTACATGAACCCATTCGAGGTGCACGCAGCGAGGCAGTCGCACATCCACCAGTCGTGGGGCTTCAAGTGCACGTGCCAGCACTGCACGATGGCCGAGGACAAGATCCAGGAATCGGACGCGCGGCTGTACGAGATCGACGAGATCGAGGCGGAGCTGGGAAACTTTGCAAGCACCAAGGTGTCGGTGGTGATGGTGGAGCGGCTGCTCGAGATTTACAAGCTGGAGAGGCTGGACGTTAAGGTGCACGGCGCATATGTGCTCGCAGCGCTGAATTATAACTTGTTCGGCGACGCGAAGAAGGCAAAGAAGTACGCGAAGCTGGCGATAGAGACGGGCATTGTCGAGTTCGGGCCTGATGCAGATGACGTCGCGGCGATGAGGGAGCTCGCACGGGACCCCAAGGCGCATTTCACCTGGAGGAAGCGGGTTTGAGATCTTAGGGAGGAGTCAGAAGGCTAGGTCTTGCAAGAGTCTGACGAAGAGGGACGAACGAGGTTGAGATCGAAGTCTGGGAAGCTGCCCCAAGACAAGGATAGAAAGAGACAGCCATGACGGTTTTGGAAGGTGCTCCCTCAATTGAAGTCCATGGCACCGCCACATCGAAATGCCCACGAGACTCAGTCGCTCTGAAGTTTGGAGCTTCGCCAATTTCGGTGGCTCTGAAAGCTTGACAAAGTTGCCTTTGACTTGCCGAGAAATGCTTCGCTGGGTCAAGCCGCCCAGCAGTGCTCGCACAAGGTGCTGGTGCTCTTAGAAATGGTGGGGGGAGATTCGCACTGAAGTCTCAAACATCTGTAGCAATTCGCCGGCTATGCTAGATAACACACAAATGGAAATGCAACATCGCTGGCTCTATGGTATCCCGACAAAAAAAGAAACATTCGTACAATCATCGCATGCCCGCTCGCTGTGCGGCTCCTCAAGAGTCCGTCCTGGTCGCAGTGCTCCTTTTCTTTTCCCTTTCCCCAGTCCATGCCCTCCCATTCCGCTCCAATTTTGATTTTCCATTTTCTTCTCGTGGCAGTTGCTGGACCATAGATGCCCATCAATGGCATTCATCGCGTCCAGTCCATGCCTCTCCAACCTCCCCTGCAGTCGTGGCCAGCGCGGTCTCTGCTCCTAGCCCCTCCCACGATTGGTCGTCGTTCTGTCTCCGAGTACTCGCTGTCATAGTCGCTGTCAAGCACACGCCCAATATCTTTGACGCGGAGCACCGTTCTTGCGATGTACCTCCGCCGCTGCCTCCTCAGGGGTCGGCCCCGGGTCATCGAGTCGGACCTTCTCGCCGCGGCTGGCACTGCCCTGGGAGTGACACAGACCTCGGGGCTGCAGTCTTCGGCCTGGTCTTCTTGTTCCTCCTCCTCCTCCTCCACCTCGTCGACCCATCTGCCCGTCGTCTCCCACTCCTGGTCGTCTTCTGCATCCACAGCCTCGGCGTCTGCTGCATCGGCGTACTGTCCATCAAGGTCATCCTGGGACGACGGGATATGGTGCAGCTTCCTCTGCTGCTGGACATAAGCCTGTGAGTTGCTGCTCAGCATGGCTGGGAAGGAGAGCAGCATCTGCAGGAAGACGGCGACATTGACGACGATGAGCGTCAGACCCAGGAAGGTGACGCATACTGCGATGACGCTCGACATAATGGGCGCAGGGCGAGGGCAGCGTCTGCGTGGTCTTGTTTGTTTCTTCTTTGTTGTTGTATGTTCAAATAGTTGGGCCAGGCCAAGTCAAGGGAGAAAGAGGATCCTGCCCTTTCTAGTAACAGCAAGCGCAATGATACGGCGTCGCAATCAGGAAATTCAGGAACGTGGTACGGATTCACACATTATCGCCAGAGCGATGAAGAAAACAGGAAGAGGAGAGTCCAGACCTCTCCTCGACTTTGAGGAGGTCACGGCACAATTATACAAAAGCACATTCCACACATTCCGCACCTGGGGTATCTCTGACTCCCTCAGAGTCACTCACTGGAATGGGACGTCGTCAAAGGGCCGACCGGGGTACAGAAGGGCTGGCGGCCCCCACCAAGAAGGCGAAAGACCCTTCACCGCAACAAACAAACCCGCGTGGTCGCCCAGCCAGCCCAGCAAGAGACTCGACGGGGCCCCTCGTCGGGCCCTCCCGCACTCGATTCCATTGGACCACACGTTCCACGATGACATGGCGCCATGCCGGATGGGGCTTGGGATCCTCAGGAGGAGTGGGCGCCTTTTGCCTGTCTTGCAGTATCTACGAGTGCGTCGTGCCCCGTCTGCGCTGGTGCCATTTCGTGGCTCCAATGCTGACCGCGCGGGTGGGTTCGCAGCTGCATCTCTTCTTTCGCAGCCGTCCAGTTTCTCTCGACGCCTGACCACGAGACCTTTGGCCCTCTGCTGGCCCCTGCTCAGACGTGGCTCTCCTCTTTTTGTGACCTCAGGGGCGCTGGAGGCGCAGGAACGCCGGAGGGCGAAATGGGGCGGTGTGCACGCGAACCTGGCGAAAGCGGGCGATCCGATGCATCGGGAGGCTAGAAGCTTCCGAGCCATGTCGTGCTTCGTGCATCTGGGCTGTGGGAAGTGTTCGCGGGGGAACCGGGAGGCGTGCACCAGTTCGACGCTACTGCGCGCGTTCTAAAAGTTCTTCTCTGCCTGACAGTCGGTGGGTTTGTGGACTGGTCTGATTTGGGGTTTGCGATAGCGTGGCGTGCGTCAGGCGCGTCAGCTAGCCCTGTGGCTGTGGAGATCTTTTCCACTGCAGCGATGCAGAGCACGACGTGCGGGTAAGCCGGTCTTTGAGCCCAGCCCCATCGTCAGGCTCGACTTGCCGCAAGACATTCTGTCAGTAATGAGAAAGCACATGTTCCAGCTGTTTCCCATGGTTCGAGGCACAGATGAGGTCGATTTTGAGTTGTCCATGCCGCGATCAGCGCGGCGAGCAGGGATCAAGTCCCCGACTGCATGCAACTGCAAACTACCCGGGGCCAAGCGCTACGTTTCCTGTCGACTTGATGGAGAAGAAGCATGGACAGACCTTGTCAAGAGCAATGAAACATGTGCCTCTGGACATCGAGCTGTTCTCATCGTGACCCAAGCAGCCATCATCTAGACTACCAGTAAAGATTTTTCTCTTCTTGACCAATGCTCAGGCATACCTCTGTTTGGGCAGCAACATGCGGACGACACAGACATCTGATTTGAAAGAGAGGTTGATGCAGATGTGGATCATGCTGCCAGCAAGCACACCATAAGGGAGGCTACCCTAACTTGCTATGGCAGTTGCCGAGCACTGAATACTTCGTTCCATGCTCTCATGTAGAGCATCGATTCTGTCACAATTGGTGCGAGACTCAGACCTGATAACAATCCATCAGGAGCCCCACAGATGAGCAATGATGTAAGACGTGTACAGGTCGTTGGCTAAAAACGGATTTAATTGGGCACAGCGTTTGGAAATCGTTATGGAAGTGACTTAATTTTCCTCTTGTTTCAGAAAAAATAGAAACCGTCTTGGCCCAAGTTCGGGCCAGAGACGCAGGAGACTACGTGGCGAGCATATCTTGTATGGCTAGATCGACTATCTGACCCACTTGAGCCAGTTGTCCTGTCGATATCACGAATGTGATGGCTATGCAGCATAAGTGTGGTGCGATCATGCAGTCATTCCTCCAGCATGACGACTCTGAGTCAAGTGTAAACATCAAACCGTTCATGATGCTATCAGGAATTCAGCTGGCAGGACGACCTATTGACAAGGCGCCTCAAATTGCTTTCATGATAGTCAGCGATTCCATTGGAAAGTACTCATCCGGTGACGCAAATACTCAATGATTTGGTCAGGTTGTTGGACTTGCCTGATTAAATTTCTGGAGATCTTTGCATGGAAGACATCGTTGAATTTCGTCAAGCTCTCTGTGTACTCTTGGGGGCTGTCTGCACGTCCCCAGTCGATCCCCTTGTAGTTTGACTCTCGAAACGGTCTCCACTTCCATGATAGCAGTCTCACTGCTAGAAAAGTAGTCGGGCCAGACCTCACGATAGGAAAGAAAAGCGTTATTCGCGAGGGAGTGTCGACATGCTGCTCTAAAATACAGCTGCCTCACAACTTGACGCACAATTTATGCCAGCCCATTAGGTACATGTGCTTGCGTTGTAGTGCGGTCTTTCAACCTCAGAAGGTCATCATCTATGGGCCATTTTCTTCAATGGCTCCTGGGACACTTAGTGAAAAGATTATCGGGCGACCAAAGAAACAGCTGGCAGAGCAACTGTCTAGGAGATGTCTTCGCGAGGTCTCGTAACATTGGATGTATCTCCAATGAGGAAGAAGGTCGGCCCAGATATTACGGTGTCAAACTTGGGAGGTAATTCTCTCTTATCATTTGAACAATTCTTTGCATTATACGCGCACATGTGTCTCTAGATTTGTTCATGGGTCAGGTTTGCACACCAAATCTTTGACTTCAGGAAACGCTTATGTGCGACTATAGGTGCTTCTCTCCGTTCTTAACACAATGCTAGTCCGCCATTTCAGTACCTTTGGGTTCAAAGAGAAATAAATCTGCCCTTCCACCTCCACAAGCTTTTGGCTGTACCATTCCAAGCCCTCCAACTTATCAGCCACCCACCTGCCTAGGTACCTCCAACCACTACGGCTTGGAAACCTGGATAATTACTTGCTCTTCTTTGGCAAGGCAGAACCCCTCCACCTGATCCTAGCAAACCCCTCCTTCACCTTTAAGCATTGTGAGGCCTAATTACGAATCAGACTTTGCCCACATCAAGTCAGCCAAGTCAGGAGGATCTCATCTCAGCCGAACCGAATAACAGTTCGCAAAAATGGCGACAAACGAGCTAACCTTCCGTATTCCCGGTCTGCCCGACTTCTGGGCTCGAGCAACTAGAGAAGTCATCACCGAGAACACGACCTTACTCGATGCGTTCAACGCCAACGCGAGCGGTGAGGTTGTCCTGCAAGGTTGGTCGCCAAAGGTGTTTGACTTCATGATGAAAATTCTGCATCTCGAGGATGACGAACTGGTCGAGTTCTTCGACGAGTTCGAGGCCGAGGTGAAAGATGTCTGGTCCATCGCCAGCTTTCATGAGAAGTACGTCCGACAGGCGGAGGTAGCTGACGACGAGACCGAGACACGTGAGCCTGGACAGCCTACCATCAGGCTGCGACAGTGGTTCCGTCACTGGTGGGACGAGAATGGCGAGGGTTTCCGGGGTCCTTTGGCGGCGTCGGATTTGATGGTCCTCGTCATGCCTGCGTTCCACATCGGCGACGCGGAGACTTTCATGGCAGTCACTCACGACTGCTTTCTCCACACCAACAGCAAGCAGGCTTCGTCCAGCAAGGCGAGGATGCCGGAGGACTCTGACCATGCTGGGGTCGGTGCGATCAGAACTGATCACCCATTGCTTGGTGCGTCCCTATGACTTTCCCCATCAAAGCACAGGTGGGAGCCTTCTCGGTGTAGTTGCTTCACTTGAGCTTTGTTCGTGGATGGAGAAATCTCTGTTATTGAACCCACACCTGCTCAGCATGATGATGTGGGTGCTAACTAAAAGCGTACAGGCAAGCTTGCGGCAGTCCGATCAAACATGATTGGCAAGATCGAGGACGCACTACCATACGATGAGCAGAAAGATGGCCTCCCCCGCGGCGGCGGCCGCAAGTCGACGCAGTGTGAGGACCCCTGCTGGTGTCCCAAGTTGAAGTCAGCAGCGTACTACAAGGCGCTGAATGCCACGGGCTGCTGGCCGGTGAGAAAAGTGATGGAGGAGCAGTCCATTCATGAGGTCCTGACCATGCTCGCCGACAAGTTCGACTACGTGAACTACGATAACCTGCAGAGGGTGCCCGACCGAGCCACCGCCCGCGCCCACATGCCTGAGGGTGCCACGAAAGACAAGCGTTGCAGAGTGTGCGTCGACGCTGCCGTCAAGGCTTCCTTTGACAGGAAGGTGAAGAGCTTGGTCAGAACGCTCCTGGACGAGAAGAAAACCTGGATTTCCATCGAGCGGGACGGGCAGCCCGTCCGGGTAGAGGTGAACGACTCCTTCGCCGGCCTGTGCATAGACTGCCTGACGAAGACCAAATTTGGGTGCGAGGACGAAGACTATTGGAACCACTGCCTGGATTTCGAGTACGATCACGGTTGTACCGTCACTCACGGGCAACCTACGTGGTATTTCTCGTATTTGGGCCGCCCTGAAGACATGAAGCAATACCAAAGGGAAAAGAAGCAGCGACGCGGCGGCCGTTGATGGCAAGGTCCGCAAGACCTTACCTTGGGCCTGAGCCCATCGCAAGACGAATCGATCTACAACGTGTACATTGGGCTCAGTAGAGAGCAGGAAGTTCGGGCCGAAGCAAGAGGCTTCATCGGAGGATCCCGTCTGTCGACCGAATTTGGTCAGGACTTCAAGTTGGCGCCGTAACGGCTATGTATCAACAGGAATCACAGCACATGTGGAAGACGGTATGGTAGCCGTTCGGACTCTGAGGCCGCAGCTCGACTGATAGATTTCAGAGCGAGCTAGAGTGACGATTGATGGTCGTCAGATGGAGCTACATGTCCATGAAAACCCTTTGATCAGAACCTTTGCGAACCGTCCCTTGCCGCAACCCATGTGAAAGCCCTCAGAAACGCCTTTTTATTGAATGTTGTCCTGTTTGTTGATCCCCGTGAGCATTGCCCATTTATCGGACAATGGCATCGAAGCGCTGCTTGAACCACTTGACGGTGTCGTCACGGGTGATGCGGTGGGAGGAACCGATTCTGCCCTTGGCGCGACGGCGGCGGACGACACGCTCACCAGGGCGGGTCATGCAGCAGTAGAAGTCCATGCCGTAGATACCGATACCGGGGTCGTACTTGATTCCAAGGTCGATGTGCTCGCTGATACCGAAGCCGAAGTTGCCGGTCTCGCTGAAGTTGCGCTTGCGCAGCTCGTACTCCTTGACCTTGAGGCCACGCTCGAGAATCTCCTCGGCCTTGGGGCCACGGACGGTGACGTGGACCGAGATCTTTTCGTTACGACGGATACCGAAGGTACGGACGGTGTAACGGGCCTTGCCTGGAAGAGGATTTGTTAGGTTGCGGATTCATGTGCTGCATTGAGTTGCAGCTGCTGGATGTATGAGTTGACAACGTACTGTAGACAGGAGTCTGACCAGACAGCTGCTCAAGCACCTTGGCGGCACGGGTCAGTCTGTCACCAGACTCGCCGACGGAGATGTTGAGGACGAGCTTCTGGATGCGGAGCTCCCGCATGGGGTTCTGGGCCTTCTCAGACTGCAGCCATCGTGGTTAGTGAATGAGCGCCTCAGGTGGACAGCAGAGTATCGTATTTACCATTTTGGCTGGTTGTCGTCGGCGGTCCTGATGAAAGGGCTTGACGAAGGCGATGTGTTGATGCTGTCGATTAGTTACGAAGGAGGTTCAGAATGCGAAAAAAGATGGAGTAAATGAGAAAAGTCCGCAAAGTGTGCGGTGGAGCCCTGAAGTTCACGCTAGCCCAGAGTGAACTAGCGGCATTTCTGGGCTTAGGACGCTAAGAGTGGCCCGAGCTTGGTCGGCCAGCCTTTCTGGTCTGGCAGGCATGCAGCCGCGTTCAAATTCGACCTGGAAGGCATCAACGCGCCGTCTGCTGGACTTGGAAGCTTTGACAGGAAGCTCTTCGAGACCGCGACACGAGAAGTCACAACCCTGACTTCGGCTGCAAGCTACCAATTTTTGAGAACCATAAGAAGCTACTCTGTAGCATCTCGTCGCAAAGATGGCGACCAACAAGCAGGGAAAGATGGTGAGTGCTGGCTCCAAAACGTCACATTTGTATCTTGAGGTTGACATCAACAGGCTAACACGAAGTGATCTCGCAGGCCGGCTACGTACGTACAACACGCATATATGACCCCTCGATCATCCCTTCGACCATGCGACCGGTATCCCCCGACTTGCGATGCAGACACTGACGACGCTCTTCTAGATCAACTACCGGATGCGAGTCACTCTGAACGATGGCCGCCAGATGACCGGGCAGATGCTGGCCTTTGATAAAGTACGAAGCCTCACTCAGCTCGCATCATGGCCAAGGACCTTGCTGACGATATATCTACAGCACATGAACGTCGTCCTCGCCGACACCGAAGAGTTCCGTCGCATCAAGAAGCAGAACAAGCCTGCCGCTCCCGGCGCAGCCCCCGGCGCAGCGCAAGCCGTTGTGCAGGAAGAGAAGCGCACACTCGGTCTTACAATCGTGCGTGGAGCGCACATCGTCTCCTTGTCGGTCGAATCACCGCCTCCCGCCGACCCCAGCACACGGCTGGGCAAGTCCACAACGGGCGGAATCTCTTCGACCTTGCAGTCAGGGCCTGGTGTCGCGCGACCAGCCGGACGAGGAGCGGCCCCCCCGGTTGCTCTCGCCGTAGGTTCCACCCTCCCTGAAGGACGTACTGCTCATGCTAAAAACACCATAGGGTCCTGCTCCTGGCGTTGGTGGAGGTGTGCCACCACCGCCCTTCGGGGGTTTCCCAGGTGCTCCGCCTGGATTCCCTGGACGTGGAGGTCGTAAGTACAACACTCGTCCGCGCTTCCGAAAGAGCTCTACTAATAATCACCAAGCTGGCGCACCCCCAGGTTTCCCCGGGGCCCCGGGTGGTTTCCCACCAGCTGGTTTCCCTGGAGCCCCAGGTGGTCAGTTCCCTCCTGGCTTCCCTGGTGCTCCAGGCAGCCAACCTCCTCCTGGTTTCAACCCCCCTCCACGACGATAATCACGATAATACCCACGGAAAACCATGCCATCATCATGGGCTTCACCGGTCTGAAATTGAGGAAATATCAGGGCGTTCGAGAGGTCTTCCAAAATGAAAGTCAGGATTCGGCAGCTCTCTGTACCATAGCATAGATGGATATCAATGCATTGCTGAATGGATTAAATCACTCAATTACAAGGCCTCAAATCTTTGCCGCCTGAAGTACAGCGAACTGATTTCATTCGCGTCTTTATTGTAGTATTGCCATGTATCCTTGATATGGAAACTCCGACGGCACACGTGATGCCCGAAGCTGGCAGCCTGGAAGACAGGGGTGAAGCTGAGAGGAGCTCCAATTGGAATTGAAGAAGAGCTGATTTGGTTGACTGGGTCGCCGAGACCCTGCAGCAGTCGCTCCCTCACTCAGCATGCAGCGAGCATTCCAACCCCGGCAATCGCCCCGATAGCGCGCCCGCCAAATTTCCAAATCCAACATCATTTTCGCTCAACACCAGCACCTCCGAGATTCCCTTCTGCTGCTGCCACCGGGCTCAATCGACAGCGTCAAACCCCACCGTCAAGATGGCCGCCTTCGTAAAAGCGATCAACGCGAAGATTCGCTCCAATAAATACACCGACTACATCTGCTCAACACGTACGTGAGGCGAAAGAGTTTCTCTTCTCCCCAACCTCTTCGGGTGCCGTCATCGGACAACCCCCCCGGTATCTCCGGATGACATCCAACACTCTACGCTTGGTGATGTTTGAGCGATTGACACAATGGCTTGCGCTGGGAATGCTCGGGAAAGATGCAGTCTGCTTGCGACAATGGCAAACACCATGTTGCTACCCTCAGCGAGTGGGAAGCGGAGCTCTCGCCCCAGGCGCAAGCTATAGCTGCGGTCGAGGCTCGCAACATTAGGAGCTGGGGCAAGGCCGGAACTGCTTCATGGATGCGCAATTATTTCCTAACCGATTTACTGACTGCTGTCTACGATGTGCAGATTTCTGGGGCCCGGTGTCGAACTTCGGTATTCCCATCGCCGCCGTGATGGACACATACAAGAGCCCTGAGCTGTACGTTTCTCGACTTCCCAGCTGGCCCTGCTTGTCCACTTGAGGCAGGGTGGTGCTCTGCACACTGGGAACCCAAAAAGGCTGACCATGTCCTAATTTACAGCATCTCCGGCCCCATGACCTTCGCCCTCTGCATCTACTCCGCGACCTTCATGCGGTACTCCATGGCCGTGACGCCGCAGAACTACCTCCTTTTCGCCTGCCACTTCATCAACGAGGGCTCCCAGCTGACGCAGGGTTACCGTTTCCTGGACTGGCACAGATGGGGCGGCCGGGAGAAGGCGATCTCCTCGGGCGAGCTGGTCCTGGAGAAGACAAAGGAGGGAATCAAGGAGGGTGCACAGAAGGTTGAGGCCGCCGTCAGCAAGTAAACCTGCTGTGTCACGTCGAAAATGAGGAGCTGCTGCAGTACTAGAAGGAGGCTGTCAAGAACACCCCGGGGCGGGCCACCGCCAGCCAAGCTCGACGGACGAAGGGACCTACCGTGACGCAGTTTAGACGGCAGAATTGGTGGATTGGCAAGGAGGAATTCTTATCAAGAGACGACGAGGGCGTTCGTGATAGAGGGCCGCACGGCACTTGCCTGTTTTGAGTGCACATCTTGTTCGGAGGCGACTGGGCATGACGTGGTTGAGGTGTATCGCTACTACCGTGGCTGCTTTTAGATATCCTCGATGAGCATATCAGGAGTACGCAAGCAAATCCCAGAGCAACACAAGCTGTGCATTTCTTTGGCGGAATCTCGTGCGGTGGAATGCTCGGCCTCTTGGCCACTTGGCGTTGTTTGCTGCTTGATATTGTTCAAACAGGCGTAACGTCTTGGCTGGACAGTCAGAGCGCCTCGTAGCTCCTCTCCGCTGTCTCATTGTCTCTTTTGGAAAAAGAGCTCGTAGATCACACCTCTTTGCGGTCCGCGCGTAGGTAGGTACGCACGTACGTAGGCGGCTGGACTGCGGAGCTTGGATGCGTCGCCGGGTTCGGGTCCCGAATGTGTCGAACCCTTGGCCCGCGGGTGGATTGGTTCGGTAACTCAGACCAGCCCATCATCCTGCAGGCAGGACGGCATAGTTCTAGACTCTATGTAGAGAGAGGACGGGCATCCGCCGCCCGGCCAAGAGCGCGTCGCGGCAGTATGCAAGTCATCCCAAGATTTGTGTTTTTCAGCCGCCCCGGGTGATGGGATGACTTCCTGAAGCAGTCGCGCAACGCATATCAACCCTCAGTGGTACCTCACCGCACCTCCTCCGCATAATACTGTGTTAATGCGATACTCTTTCCCCTTTCGACCCCTTGCGGCCTTGGGCTCCCTTGGGTTCCATTGGGCGAACCGGGATTCACGGATCGTGCCGTTGCGAGAAAAGAGGCAGGAGCTGTCCAATGATGATGGGAGGCGGGCATGTGTTTTGACTGGGCGTCTAGTCTGATCTCGGGGATATAGTTGACACACACATACATACACAGCCCAGCCAGCCCCCGGGGACGGGGAAATTTCCCAGAGATAAGAAAGAGTCATGGCCGAAGGGAAGGGGTGGAACGTGGGCTCCATATTGGTGTTTAGAAACGGTCCCCGTTGCTTGAGTTTCACCGAGCAAAAAAAGACAAGAGATCTTGTATTGCCCGGGGCTATGATATGCGATTCTAGTGGCCGAGATGATGCAAGGCTTGACCTGATGACCTGAAAAAAAAAAGATTGACACATTCGGACATGCCATGCAAAGCCGAGGGAAGACGGAAAACACCTCATTGCATCGCCCGGTTCAGCGGGCTGTTACCCATCCCATCACCTCATCAGCCTTACCCGCTCGTCCGTTGCTGCTGCCGAGGTCGGCCGGAGTGAGTAAATAACGTGAACTGGGGTTCAGGAGGAGAGCAGAGAGAAAAAAAGTAGTAGACCAGAAAGAGATGAGAAAAAAGATCCACGAACAGGAATGACACATACACGCGCGCCAATCCTGAATCATCGCTAGACTATCGTGCTGCCCGTCCCTTCTGGTGCTCGGGTCATGCCCATGCCAGATTGGGGGTTGGACGACGCCAAAGCCAGCGACCCCCAAGGAAGCGAGGCGAGGCGAGGCGAGCGAGGGTGACAAAATGCCGCGTTTCTGGCTGCAGCCGCAGGGCACGAATCTAGACAAATCCAGCAAAGCTTGGGCACGGTACCAACCCAGAGATCGCCCATTTTTTTTTATTTTTTTTATGTTCTTATTGTTTGGTCGTTTTGCCTTGCGAAACGGTCCCATAGCCAAGCTCGCGGTAGTTCGAGGTCAGGGGTCGAGCTTGTATCAGGACACGGCAGCCAAGAGGTTGACAAGATGCAGACCGCCATGTCCGGTGGTTGCACCGTAGCAGAGATATTCATCTGTGCGAGGAGTGCCTCACTTTTGCTATCCTTGGGACTTTATGCGGGCTTTGGCTTTCCCCGGATAATTTGCCGGGTGCATCATACCGTAGCGATAGAGATATCTGTTATGTGAACTCCTAGTACGAGGACAGTATACTACTTGGGTGCTGAAGATTTGACAGCTACTGCAGCTGCAAAGAAGGTCACTAAGAAGAAAGACAATGACGCTGATGGGTGGGTGGATGTGAGCATGCCGATTTACCCCTCGGTCAGCTCAGGTCTACATAGCCACTGTGGTTGGACGAAGCTCTCTCCTGTCTTTTGAGCTCGTTTCCCCTTCCGGCAGTGAGCAGCAGGGTCTCGGACCCGGGCAAGAAGCTGTCGGTGGCCTAGCGACCAGTGGGGTTCCACCGCCTAGTTTGAGTCAAAAAAAGATCCAGCTGCAACAGCACATGTCAATACCAAAGGTGGGGTGCGTTTTGTTGTTGAAGCGGGCTGGTGGGTTGGGATCGACGATGGGAGCTTCCTGGCACATCACCTTGATGGACATGCCAGATCTCCCAGGCATTAGGGGTGGAGTGCCAGCTCGAGTCGACGTCGACATGGGCTCCGGAACAATTCCAGTTCGACGAGGCCGTTTCGATCCATCAGGGTCTCACAGCCAAGAGCTGGAGGTTGAGACTCAAGCAGCGGTACTGCGTAATGGAGGCGCACGAGGGAGCTTGGCGGTGGAGGGATGATGGTGGGATAAGCTCTGAAGAGAAACAGCCTCAGGTCTGCAGGTCCATGGGTTGGCAGCCGGGGCAGATTTGTGTCGGGAGATCTTCGCAGGATGTGGATGGAGGGGGTTGGTGATGGAAGGACATTCTTTCTCATCCTGTCTATTTTTGACCTGTGATGCCTGTGCCCCTCGAACATGCTGCAATTTCTCGAACGGTGTGAACATGTGAGTACAGAGGCCAAACAGAGGGCCAGCTGGGGCCCGGGGTCAGGAACGCTGAAGGATTCAAGTTCAACAGTCCAAGACTTTTTGATGTAATCAGTTGTCCCATCTGGATGTTCCAGACAGTGGGAGGGAGGGAGCTCAGAGAAAGGGCAGATGGTCATGGCAATGACACAGCCAGTCGTACCAGGTCAGAATAAGATAGCTTGGGTGAACCATGTGAACAAAACCCCTCACCCTGCATCCATCCAGGTCCCAGGTCCCCTCCAGCCATACCAGACCGAGCTCAAGCCCAAGAGAAGCTAAAAGGATAAGCCCCCCGATTCCCAGCAACTCCGTAGTCTCTTGTTAGACCAAGCGAGCTTGTCCACGCGCATTCACATTACCACACTTGACAAGCACCCCACGCAGATTGTCCAGAGACTAGCTTGAGTAGTAGAAATACTGACCGCTGTCGGAGGCTGGGCCTTGCTCATTTATTTCTTCCTCCTTCATTTCATACCCTCCAGCTTCTTAGCCTACCGTTGTTGTTCACCTCCGGATTAAAAATACCCAATACCTGCACGGACAGAGTCACCAAACGAGCCAGGCCTGCCCGCCCGCTCGCTATACCTGCGAAGCTCCGAGCTCCCCTCTGTCCGCTGGACCCCGCTGTTGCTCTCGCGCCGGTAGCAAATCAGCCCCGCCATTCCAGAGCTCCGAGCCCACAACAACAAGGAGTCATCCGTGAAGTACAAGTACCAGACCAAGGCCGCACTCCCACCGTGCGCTTGAGACTTCTCTTGAGATTCCTCGCCTGGTCGCCTGAGCAATCCTAACCCAGACACATTTCCGCCTTCAAGCACCACGCAATGGCGGCCGCAACGAGCAATGACAGGCAGGTCGAGGAGGTCTTCGAGGAGGGCGAGGCCCCCAAGCAGGCCCAGTCCATCCACCGCATTCGCGCCAACTCTACCATAATGCAGCTGAGCAAAATCCTGGGTGAGTCAATCATGGCGCCGCGGTCGAGTCTTGCCCTGGACTGGGGCGAGATGTCCGAGACAAAAGTCCGACAGTTGGACGCACCGCATCATGCACTGGGATGGTACAACAGAATGCTGACGTTGCTTTTTTGCTGATTGCAGTTGCCAACCGAGGAGAAATTCGTAAGTCCTGGCCCTCTCTACTGTGACCTAACGGCCGGTGTAAGTCGTTGTGCGCATTTACTAATACTCGGTGCAGCCATTCGTGTAGGTTCCGAGCCGAGAGAGAGCCAAACCCGGGAACCATGGCCCCAGTGAGGGAGGAACAGAGAACACGATGCTGACAATATGCCTTTCCCGTCTTTGTAGATCTTCAGAACAGTGAGAAAGCCTCCTGAAACCCGGACCAATTGATTTGCGCTGACATGATTTGTGCAGGCTCACGAGCTTTCACTGCACACAATTGCTGTCTTCAGGTAAGCTGCATCCACCCTCGGGAGCCTGGCCGCAACAGGCTGTTGCGGCATTGATAGCGCCAATTGGGACCCAGAGTACTGACTCTTGCAGTTATGAGGACCGTCTCAGCATGCACAGGCAAAGTACGCAGCATTGGCCCTACTGGCCCGACCCGTCTCCCCCCGCTTCGAATCGAAGTCATCGTGGACAAAACTCTAACATGTGGTTCTGTTGAACAGAGGCCGATGAGGCCTACGTCATTGGCAAGCGCGGGCAGTACACCCCTGTTGGCGCTTATCTCGCGGGCGACGAGATTATCAAGATCGCACTCGAGCATGGCGCCCAGATGATCCACCCTGGTGAGTTTGACATTGCCGACAGATCTGCATCCCGACATCTCGCCGGGCTTCATGCGAGAAAGATGGAACTGACAGTGCGGAAGGTTACGGGTTCCTGTCTGAGAATGCCGAATTCGCGAAGAATGTCGAAAAGGCCGGCCTTATCGTAAGTTCCCACATGGCCTTGCATTCCCGCCTCTAGCCGAGGTTACTTCTCCCTCGCGACAATTGGCACCGAACTGACTTCTCGTCTCCGAAACAGTTCGTCGGACCTACGGCCGAGGTTATCGATTCGCTCGGCGACAAGGTCTCTGCCCGCAATATCGCCATCAAGGCAAACGTGCCCGTCGTCCCCGGAACAGAGGGCGCAGTGGAGAAGTTCGAGGAGGTCAAGAGCTTCACCGACCAATATGGATTCCCCATCATCATCAAGGCCGCCTATGGAGGTGGTGGCCGCGGCATGCGTGTGGTCCGCGACCAGGAATCGCTGAAGGAGAACTTCGAGCGTGCCACGTCCGAGGCAAAGTCAGCCTTTGGCAACGGCACTGTCTTCGTCGAGCGCTTCCTCGACAAGCCCAAGCACATCGAGGTCCAGCTACTCGGTGACAACCACGGCAACATTGTGCACTTGTACGAGCGTGACTGTTCAGTTCAAAGGCGGCACCAGAAGGTTGTCGAGATCGCCCCGGCCAAGGACCTGCCCACTGAAGTCCGCGATGCTATGCTCAACGACGCCGTCCGCCTGGCAAAGTCGGTCGGCTACCGTAACGCCGGAACCGCAGAGTTCCTCGTCGACCAGCAGAACAGGTACTACTTCATCGAGATCAACCCCCGAATCCAGGTCGAGCACACTATTACCGAGGAGATCACGGGCATCGACATCGTCGCCGCCCAGATCCAGATCGCCGCCGGCGCGACCCTCGCGCAGCTCGGCCTCACCCAGGACCGCATCTCCACCCGGGGTTTCGCCATCCAGTGCCGTATCACCACCGAGGACCCGTCCAAGGGCTTCCAGCCTGACACCGGCCGCATTGAAGTCTACCGCAGTGCCGGTGGCAACGGTGTTCGTCTGGATGGTGGAAACGGTTTCGCTGGCGCTGTCATCACTCCTTACTACGATTCTATGCTCACCAAGATGACATGCCATGGCTCCACATACGAGATTGCTCGTCGCAAGGTCTTGAGAGCCATCGTGGAATTCCGCATTCGTGGCGTCAGTACGTTTTAACAATTTTCTTGGCCGTATTTCTCTGGAGTGAGTGACTAACGCATAGCAGAGACAAACATTCCCTTCCTTGCCTCTCTCTTGACCAATGAGGTGTTCGTCAACGGCAACTGCTGGACGACCTTCATCGATGACACACCGTCGCTCTTTGACCTCATTGGTTCCCAGAACCGTGCCCAGAAGCTGCTTGCATATCTTGGTGATCTCACAGTGAACGGCAGCAGCATCAAGGGCCAAGTCGGAGAGCCCAAGTTCAAGGGCGAGATCATCATCCCTGAACTTCTCGACGACGCTGGCAACAAGCTCGATGTCAGCAAGCCCTCGACCAAGGGCTGGCGAAACATCATTGTGGAGCAAGGTCCCGAGGCGTTCGCAAAGGCTGTCCGTGAATACAAGGGCACTTTGCTGATGGACACTACATGGAGAGATGCCCACCAGTCTCTGCTGGCCACCCGTGTTCGGACTGTCGACCTGTGCAATATTGCAAAGGAGACGAGCCATGCCCTGGCAAACCTGTACAGTCTGGAGTGCTGGGGTGGAGCAACATTCGACGTTGCCATGCGGTTCCTCTATGAGGACCCCTGGGACAGGCTGCGAAAGATGCGCAAGCTTATTCCCAACATCCCATTCCAGATGCTTCTTCGAGGCGCCAACGGTGTGGCATACTCCTCCCTGCCCGACAACGCCATTGACCACTTCGTCGACCAGGCTAAGAAGAACGGTGTTGATATCTTCCGTGTCTTCGATGCCTTGAACGACATTGACCAGCTTGAAGTTGGCATTAAAGCCGTCCACAAGGCCGGCGGTGTCGTTGAGGGTACTGTGTGCTACTCGGGAGACATGCTCAACCCCAAGAAGAAGTACAACCTGGAGTACTACCTCGACCTGGTTGACAAGCTCGTGAAGCTGAACATCCACGTTCTCGGCGTGAAGGACATGGCTGGTGTGCTCAAGCCCCATGCTGCGAAGCTGCTGATCGGCGCAATCCGCAAGAAGTACCCTGACCTGCCGATTCACGTGCACACGCACGACTCGGCCGGAACTGGTGTCGCATCCATGGTTGCATGCGCTGAATTTGGTGCTGATGCCGTCGATGCCTGCAGTGATAGCATGTCTGGCATGACATCGCAGCCCAGCATCAACGCTCTGCTCGCCTCCCTCGAGGGAACCAACCTCGACCCCGGCCTGAATGTCCACCACGTCCGTGCTCTGGACACCTACTGGTCCCAGCTCCGCCTACTGTACTCGCCGTTTGAAGCTCATCTTGCGGGTCCCGACCCCGAGGTGTACGAGCACGAGATTCCTGGTGGCCAGCTCACGAACATGATGTTCCAAGCCCAACAGCTTGGCCTGGGCTCCCAGTGGCTTGAGACCAAGAAGGCCTACGAGCAAGCCAACGACCTCCTTGGCGACATCGTCAAGGTCACACCGACTTCCAAGGTTGTTGGTGATCTGGCTCAGTTCATGGTGTCCAACAAGCTCAACGAAGAGGATGTCAAGGCGCGAGCCAAGGAGCTCGACTTCCCCGGCTCAGTCCTTGAGTTCCTCGAGGGCTTGATGGGACAGCCTTACGGTGGCTTCCCCGAGCCACTCCGCACAGATGCTCTCCGTGGACGCAGGAAGCTCGACAAGCGCCCTGGCCTGTTCCTCGAGCCTGTCGACTTCGCCAAGGTCAGGCGCGATCTCCAAAAGAAGTACCCGTCCGGCATCACCGAATGTGACGTCGCATCGTACGTCATGTACCCCAAGGTCTTCGAGGACTACAAGGATTTCACTACCAAGTTCGGCGACCTTTCGGTCCTCCCGACCAAGTATTTCCTCACCAAGCCGGAGATCGGCGAGGAGTTCCACGTCGAGCTCGAGAAGGGCAAGGTCCTCATCCTGAAGCTGCTCGCCATCGGGCCGCTGACGGAGCACACTGGCCAGCGAGAGGTGTTCTACGAGATGAACGGCGAGGTCAGGCAGGTCACGGTCGACGACAAGAAGGCCAGCGTCGAGAACGTCAGCCGCCCCAAGGCCGACCCCACTGACAGTAGTCAAGTCGGTGCCCCCATGGCCGGCGTGCTGGTGGAGCTCCGCGTCCACGAGGGCCACGAGGTCAAGAAGGGAGACCCTCTTGCTGTTCTCAGCGCCATGAAGATGGTAAGTTTCCCTTAAGCTTTTATTCACCCAACAATAAGCCTTTTCTGAATTGTGGTTCCGGTTCTAACACGATGTACCTCTCCAGGAAATGGTCATCTCCGCCCCTCACAATGGCAAGGTGTCCTCGCTCCAGGTCCGCGAGGGCGACTCTGTCGACGGCACGGACCTGGTCTGCAAGATCGTCAAGGGTTAGAGAGAAGACGGTCACCTCACCTTTCTTTCTCTACACCCTTGTACCTGGGCTCTCTTGTGTGTCCTGATTTTCGTAGCGTTACCTAGATTGCGTTTCACCACGCACGGCGCGGGAAGGCAGCGGGCGGGACTTTTTGTGTACGTGTGAGCCTGTGTGGCTGGCTGATGGACGCCATCAATGTAGTACGGGCGGCAGGGGCGGTTCTACAGCCGTCCTCTTTCTTTTGGGAATGGACATTCAAATGGGGGATTGAATGCCTTTTTACATGTATGCTCTTCTTATTTTTCCCATGTCTTATGTTTTTGCAGTACCTACCTCCCTGGACAAAAAAAGGGGTTGGTTGAGTTAGGATATCAGTCTTCTCGAGTAGTTTAACTGGGGAGCAGTAGCAATTGGATATCATCTCTTTTGGAGTCTGTTCCCCCCCCCCCCCCCTTTTGTATGCTGCGAGGCTGCCCCTCGCAGGATGCTCCCGGAGCTCGTACCTCAACCCTGCCCCATAAGGGCTCGACCCTAGACACCCAGACTGACATACGATGGCCGCATACCATCCTTCCGGAAAGCGCGTGCCGGTCAAGCCAAGCCGGGCAATGTTTGGGAGTCGACCCCTGCGATGCAGTGTCACAGGCGGCTCCTCGAGAGGCGGCCGCCACACGTGTGAGGATCCTACGGAACCGGCGGAATTGTCTCGGGAGTTTGCGTCCTATCCTGCTGCTTCCTCGCATGGTGTACTCCTGTATGGCTCGGCGCCACCTATGAGTCTGGGGACGCCTCCTCTCCGAGAGGGTTGTGATTGCCGTGCCGTGCCTGCATATATGTATGCGTAGGTCGAAAAAGGAAGACTGGCAGGCCGACTATGACAACAACTTGATGGGATGATTACGCGGGCTTGGACTCGGAGTCTTTTCTCTAGAAGATGCTCGGAATATATCCATCCTTCCCGAAGGAGTGCATGCGCATATGTGTGGTGTTCACCTCGGGCAGTTGAGCCTTTGTGTTCCCCGGAGTTCAGGGTGGGGGGCTTGGCCGCTGGCTTGATATGTGCTGGGGCTCTGATTTGTTGGACGGAATTGCTGCCAGGTAGCTTCAGGTTAGGGTGTTGTCGTCTGCCTTTTCATTAAAGGAGGGTGGGAGTGGGATGGTAGCATAGGGCTGAGTGACTGCTCCGATCCATGTGGACGGCTGTGTTGGTGTGTGGTATTGCATCGTCAAGGGCGTCATCGGTATTAAGATCCGGACATCTGTATCTATGCTTGCTTCGTGCCGCTAGAGAACGGTTCACGTATTTATGGTGCATGCCCAGCCGTTCGTAATATAGATTTGCCCAGGGAGATATAGATTGCCTCGGTCCCGAAGGAGATGGTGGCGCCAGTGGATGCAGGCCGTATGTCGTGTGACTGTGGCGTACTTGATCATGTATTGCTAAGAGCACGCAAGTGTGATTGGCTGTGAGATTTCATCATGATACCCCACATACTTCGTGTGAGAATGTTTGATCTTTTGTAAATTAGACAATATCTAAGAAGCTCGTTCTAGACGAGAAGAATAGCATGAAGTTGTTGGATGTGACTAGTTGCTCATCAGAGTCCTTTTCCAATGCTGTGAACCTTGAAGCCAAGAGATTTCAGGTAAAGACTGTCCACCACGTTTCTGCCATCAAATACCCAGCTGTGCTTCTCCATGAGTGTTGCCACCATCTCCCAGTCAACGACGCCCTTGTCCTCGGACAGCGTAGAGTTTCTCTGGCATTCCCTGCAGCCGGGCTCACAGGGCTCTCGTGGTACGAGCCTCTGCAGTGGATCCTCGGTGTCGACACCTCCTGCGCACAACGCGAGATTCTCGAGCTCGGTTATCTCCATCTCACTGACTTCTTTTTCGTTGTGCGACACGAGGTGGACAAGCCTATCGGGTGATGAGACTGCAAGCTTATTCGACGCCACGGCCGCCGTGCCACGAAATTGCTGCCACTGCGTGAGTATGCAGACAGCGGAAGCGCCCTCGACGGCGTCCCTCCAGCCGCTGACGATCTTGATGCGGCTCATCATTACCTCATCCCTGACGAGCCTCCGCATCTCTTCCTCGACCTCGTCGGGCGCGCAGCCAGGGTCGAACACCGCGATCTCCCTCGGCTGCTCGAGGGCCAGCTCGGCGATGATGTGCACCGCGACGCTGTTGCGGGTGTCATTTGTGCCGTCCTTGAAGGCAAACCCAAAAATGGCAATCTTCTTGCCCCTGAGGGTGCCGTTCAGCTTGCGGATGGCCGTCTTGGTGAACCTCTCGCGCTGGTACCGGTTGATGTCCAGCACGCTGGTCCAGTAATCCGCGACCTCGGGCAGGTGGAGGCACCTCGCCAGGTACGCCAGGTTGAGGATGTCCTTGTCGAAGCAGCTGCCGCCGAAGCCGACGCCGGCGTGCAGGAACCGGGGGCCCAGGCGGGAGTCGGCGCCGAGCGCGCGGCTGACCTCCTCGACGTCGGCGCCGACCTCCTCGCACAGCGCCGAGACGGCGTTGACGCTGCTGATGCGCTGCGCCAGCATAGCGTTGGCGACCAGCTTGGCCAGCTCCGACGAGAAGGTGTTGACGGTGAGGATGCGCTCGGGGGGGACCCAGGCGGCGTAGATGCCGCGCAGGGCCGAGGCCGCCCGGAGCCCTGCGAGACCCGTGCCGCTGCCGATCAGGATCCGGTCCGGCCGCATCAGGTTAGCCACCGCGGAGCCCTCCGCGAGGAACTCTGGGTTGGAGAGGACCTCGAAGGACGTCTCCGGCCGGTACTGCTGGAGCTGTGGGGGGCAGGCAAGTGGCGTTAGCTTCGACACGTGCTTGGGGGGCTGGGTGCTGTTTGCTTCTTTTCTCTCGTCTCTTCACGCGTTGATAGTGTGTTTCAAGGAATTACCCGAGACACCGCAACGGGATAGTGCCATCAGGCTTCCAGATGGGGAATCCCGTGTCTGTGTGACAGGAAGAACATGACCAAGAAAGGGAGAGAAGGGCTTAAAACTAGTGACATGGGGCGGCTAAGCGTGAGACCCTCGGGAAAACTTACGATATCCGAAATAATACGCGCGGTTCCACAAGGGACTGTGCTCTTCTCAACTATCACCGCTCCACTCTTGGCGTTCTTCGCGATCGTCCTCGTCGCCGACTCCAGCGCGCCCAGATCCGCACTGGCGCCCGCCCCGACGCCGTAAGTCTTGGTGGGTGTGTTGACGCAGATAAAGATGATGTCCGCCTCAGCGACGCAAGGGGTGACGTTTGTCGAGAAGAAGAGGTTGGGCTTGCGCGCGGGCAGGCGAAGTCCGGACGACTCGTCCATGCCTGGGAGCCCCGTGATGGTGGCCTCGTTGGCCCCGTCCCGGGCGATCCGCACGATCTTGGGCAGGCCTGTCTCATGGATGGGCAGGTGATTTGCGTTCCATGCTGCGATGCGCTCGGCATTGAGGTCCACGACGTTGACGATGATGGAAGGGTTGTGGTAGGCAATAAGGGCTGCCGTGGGACCACCTGGAGAATTGTGAGCATAGGATGAACCGAGACTGATCAAGTGTTTGAGTATTGTGCGTACCAACGAAGCCTGCTCCAACAAAGCAGATTTTCCTGACTGCAGGGGCCGAGGAGAGTGTCACGATGGTGGTGGCATCTGACCGAGTGTGCCGTGGGATGTCATCGAGTTGACCCGGCTTGCGCTCTGGAGACTCGCCACGTGAACTGGGAGATGTCACCGGGGTAGCCTGACCAGATCCCCAGACGTCGGAGGATGAGGAGCTGGTGTTCACGAGGGAATCCGGGCTCATACCGCGCAACAGAGCCGGCACGTTGATCGCTTCTGGAATAGTTGCCATAATGCAAACAAGATCGACAAAGTCGCTCAAGAAATTTGGAAGATACTGAAACGAGCGGCTGGTTGGTGTTGATCGTAAATGAAAGATCCGGGATCACGAAGGGCGACCGCAGAGAAGGGAGAGTGCATGGAGTAAGTGCAGTGTGATCCACCAGGGTTGAAGTCCCTCATCATAATTCTGATGCCATCGTTATATGTAGTGATCCGGATACCTGCGTTGTCCGCCAAACACATATCAGGGGCGGTCAGCTGGACACCCACCGCTCATCCTGTCCGCTTCGGCCTCCCTGTCGTCGATTTAGGCAACTCGATCAGCATCTCGAAGGCTTGGCCATCGGCGATGCCCCTGTATGAGGCTTGAGTCCAGTCCCAAGATTTGTTGAGTCAATATCCAATCTAGACCGGGCGTCCATGTTCAGCGGACAAGGTGTGCTGGGAAGCAGGGAGGTGTCAAAGATCGTCATCCGTGGGTTATCTTTTCCTATCAGATCTTGTCCGTGGTCTGACAATCGAGAGTCCGAATATGCCGTGTGCCCATGTTGTGCTAGGCATCTGCGCACCATGTTCCTGCTTTGGCACCATTTTTTGATTCGTACGGACAGCAGGGAGTGTCACATTATTGACTCGAGATCATCTGTCCGGTCTAGTCCATCGGACGTTGTAACAGGTCAAAAATTGTGACTACGCCATGCACAGATCCCGGATTCAGCTCCGAGACACCTTTGTCTGACGAGGCGAGATGCGAGCCATGGGGACGGCAAGTTGGCTCTGCATCTAGATGGAACATCGATGAAGGCCCTTTTCTGAGAAAAACAGGTTTGACCATACTCGAAACGAAGCCGTATCATTTCTCGATCCTGATCTCGTGCATAGTGCCCTGAACTGATTCTGGACATCTTCCCGTCCCTGCTCACAGTCGCTGCCGCGAGGCATGCAGACCTAGCTCAGAAGGGAACGTCTGTTGTGTTCGTTCCGACTAAGCTGACTCGGTGTCAGCCAACGTACCCTTTCATCTCAAACTCAGCCATTCACAGATATCATACACATGGCAGATCACCTGGCATCTCTGCGGCGGTCGAGATGGTGGAAAGCCTGTTCCGCCACACAAAAAGATGCTGCAGGGACCGGAGATACGCGCCGGACCCGCGGTAGCGATTCTTGGGAAATTTCCACAGGGAACAGGGAGATAAAAAAGTCCCGGCACGGAGTGGATTGCTGTTGTGCCTGTTTTTCTCCTGGGAAGTGTTACCCGTGGCGCGTAAGTGGAAACGCTCTATTGAATATAAAGGCCATTCGAACGACCTGGCCCACAGTAGTCTAGTGCATGGGTTTATGGTAGCTATTTTGGAGGTCCAAATTCTCGCAGACTATCATCTTCCTTGGCAGGCAGCAGGGTACGGAATAAAGGGGCCGGAAAAGCAATTGGGCGCCGCTGTCATCGGTGGCGTGCTTCGGTAGAAATGGCTGCAGGCTAGACTAAGAAATGACCATCCAATAATATGCACAGCAAGTTGGGCAATGTCAGTCTAACGTCTTGCCCGAGAAAGTCCTTGTCACACAACCTTATCTCAGCCCCCATATCTCGGATGTGATTCCAAGAACCAAACGGAGTTGGGAAGAAGTCCTGCAGGACAGGGGTGCGTGCAGCACGCTTCAAGTTGTCCATGTCACTAGGACTAAAAAGAAAGAAATCGATGTGAACAGTTTGTAGGATAATAATAATATGAGCTTCTCAATTGTGTACCAATACTATTGCCAACATACGTGGCTGGCGTGCAAACAGACAGCTGGTAGGATATTCACACACCCGCTGCAACTTTCGATCTTATTGGGCCACCTAAGGACTGTTTCTAGCTCCGCAAATCGTGTCTCTGCTGTCTACGCAGGCTCGCAGACTTGTGCAGAGCAAGGAGCTGCCAGTCACAGCTGCAATACATTTTTGGCAGTCTTCTACGGGCACCTCTCACCTGTTTAGTCGGGAACAAATCTCCCTCAATTTCCCCATCTCTTCCTGATTCTCAGGCCATCCTCCGTATCATACATACATCGCTCTTCCAAAATTTCAGCTTCGTCAAATCCATACAGACCGACGATAATGCCCCCCACGTATGTAGCCATACTGGCAGCCACCCTTGCTCTGCTGTCAGGCGCCAACGCGTCCGAGAAATCACCAGCGTCGTCGTCCTCATCCTCATCCTCATCCTCATCAGCTGCCACAAACGGCTACGATGCCATCATCTGTGGTCAAAATGGATACGCAGATGGCTCTGGTCTCTCATGTAAGGTGTCCCTGTCTTCGTGGCCTACTACAGAACAGGACTGCGGATACATCATGCTGACAAAAAGCAAAGACAGTGCAAATGCCTGGAACCCTGATGACAACGGTTTCCAGTGCCTCTCGGTGAGTTTCCCTGTGGAACGCGGACAGTGGGACATAATAGGCAATGATGGACCATGTCTGAGCCAGAACACCACACCCCTCATGTGCATTCAACGGCACGTGGGTGGCACAAGCCAAGCTAGTAATATCTAGGTACCTGCACGATTTCGCTGACACTTTTAGATAATCAACGCAAGCTCATCCACTCACGGTGGCTTTGATGCGACATGGAGATGGCCGGGAGATCCAGATACGGGGGTACACTCTTACCCACATGTCACATTCTCATCGGATCACCTGCCGGCTTCCGTGTCCAACATCTCTGCCCTGAGGCTGGCTGCGTCGTGGGCCTACACCCCTGGGACAATTTCCAGAGCTGATGGGGCCCGGCGCCTGGACGCCTTTGACGCCAACGGTCTCAATGACGTCGAAACAAAGGCCAACATCGCATTTGATATTTTCATGGACCCAGATCAGGACAACGCGACCTCTGCCACGGCTGCCAAGTACGAGATGATGATCTGGATCGGTCAGGTCGGCAAGCCACAGCCCCTAGGCCTCGATTCTGAGAATGCCACCTGTTACACCCAGCAGCTTGGTTCCCTCAACTTGTGAGTTGTTGTTCTTGTACCCCCCTGTCACCTATTCAACACGGTCGTCCAGCTTTTCAGCTTTCCCCTGGGTGCAACCTCGGGCTGCAATGCAAGCGCACCCGGGCCTCAGCCCAGCCCATCCCGCCCCTCCCCCCTGTCACCACCTGCATTGTTACACCACACCGCCCAGATGGCTTCGACTCTACCCCTTGGCTCCGCCTGTCATACCCTGCACTCGGCCGAGCCCCGCCAAGGATCCTCACTCCACTACGCATTGCTTCTGCGTGGGAGGGGCGAAGCTTGCAAGCGGCGCCAACCCAAAGTGCCGGAGCATGGCTCACCCGCCCACCCCCTGACTTCCGTGGTTGGGCGTTGATATCGTCTGAGGTCACTTACTTACTGAAGAAAACCCTCCCTGCAGCACGCTATTCTCGGGAAAGAACACCCGAGGCACACTTGTCTATAGCTGGGTATCACCGGCAGACCAGACGTCCTTTGACGAGGACATCACGCCGCTACTGCAATACCTCTGGCGTAACGATCTCGTATCTGCTGATGCCCGGATCGGGCTTGTGGAATTTGGCTCCGAGGCCTACCACGCGGGAAACAATGTCACCTTCAGCGCCGGAGGGTTTAGCATGGACGTCTGGCCTGGGACTCCTGTCAAGTTTGAGCTGAACCCCGTGGCAAATCATTGCGACGCTCCTCGGAGCCCGGCTGGACCTCAGGGAACTTCTTCGCCGGAGAAGGGGACAGCCGCCATGGCTGGAGAGGCCCCATTGGCAGGACTGATTGTGGCGATGGCCGTCATGCTTTCAAACATGGCAAGTTTTGGCTGGTATGGGCTGTAGTGGCTTTCCACTATCGCCCGTTTCCTTATTTCGGCAGCCGTGATGCCGATTCCGACAGCTGCCTCGTCTCTCAATGTTTACTGCTCAATCTTTCAACATAATTACCAATTTTCTCTACCCATGTAACTCAATCTTATCTCAAATGCAGCATCCTTGTTGAGTGGCTTACCGCCCTCTGTGCCTGCTCAAGCCTCGGGATTTTTCAAGTTATACCGCTTTCGCCTGCAAGACATATCACCCTTCCTGAATTTGTGTAGCCTTTACCCACTAACTGGGTGGAGCAGTCGTTTCCTGGCGATATCTTTCACTCCTTACTCATTCTGCTACCATCCTAGCGTGAAGCCACCCGCGTAACTGCATACTTCTTTCGTCTTCCACGCTAATATCCGAGATTTCCTTGAGCGGTCTGTTGGCTTCCGAGAGAGATCTACCACCGGCTGTGTCCTCTTTGCTTTGATGTCTTGCTTGTGACCACCTGGAAAGTCTCCCTGCAGGGTGTTCGTCTTCGCGTGACATTTCTGGTGGCCTTTGCGCATCTAGAATTGGAAGATCCACTCCTAATCTGTGCCTATGGATGAGGAACTAAAACTCCATAACCCACCATGCAAGTCACTGTTCCTCGTACCCCGTGAAAGGTTGTACAAATCGTGCCCATCCCTTAGCCACGCTGGACAGCTAACGCACCCCTGGGACAAGTCATTGGACCAAGGTCCAGAGTCCTGAGTGGGGATATCTGAGATACGCTGAGCCTAGTTACCGCATGTATTCGATAGTCCATGTTGTCATCCTTGAGTAGCAGCTCTTACTTGATGCTTGGCAAACGCCGGTGAGGCAAGCTTCCGATGTCGAGACCGTTCCCGCTTGTCACATAATTAAGACAAACTCTCCTTAACCTGTCAGTATATTCGTGCTTGTGTTCTTGTATCTGTGCTTCAACTTGGTCAGAATTGGTCGCCGTCCTTTTGCACCACTGCTTGTCCCACATCACGAAACTTTTCGGCACTCGCTCGCCTGCATTTCACTCCCCTAGCACAGATTACACTCGTTTACACATACATTCTCTTGCCCAGTCTATTCCAATATTGCTTCACTGCACAGGTGATACCCATACTGTTGAGACACCACGCTGTTGCCCAACATGAGGCCTGCTCCACCACCGCCCGCGCCTGCTGCCGGCAATCCTTTCGAGGCTCAGGAATATCAAGTCTCCCATGGCTCTCGACCAGGCACACTTGGAAGATCCTCGGAGACTTCGAGTGTGAGTGATTGATATTTTCGGGTCCAATTGCAAAGACACCGGCTGATAATGACTGTAGGATTCGTCTCTACCAACTCCCCCGGCCGCAACTGTTGCTCCAGCATCTCTACGAGGTCAAGGCCAACTACCTCCCCGTCCCATACGCTCAGAGGACTCTGACCTTGAAATAGTGAGCTTTCGGCATCATTATTGATTGCATGTATACTTTACTAACAAGCTTCAGGCCCCTGCCCCACCTGTGACTGAGCAACAACTCCGAACAGATGCCGGTGCAGAAGTCCTCAATGAGAAATCCACTCCCTTTGACTCGGATCCAGAGTCGAGTGGCACTCCAGGGAAATTCACCACCGCAGACAAGAATGAGGCCAACAATTCTCAACCCACAGCTGCATTAGGCGAGGGAAAGACCAAGTCGCGCAACCCTTTCAAGCGGACTTACCAATGGATGCGGCGCACATACTGTCCCATCGAGGAGCCGCCTCTGGTCCTCCCTAGCTGCCCCACAGACGCCGAGAAGCTGTCATATGTCCACACCAACCGAGTCCCACTGTACATCTTCGGCATATTCTCGTTCCTCTCCCTGTCAGCAGGCATGTGGCTCTTCTCACTCTGCGCGACCCCCTTCTACTGGTACGGCGCCTTCGTCGGCTTCCTCAACATATACCTCTTCATCAGCTACCTGGTCGGCGTCGTCGGCAGGGACTGGGACTACGAGGCCCACAAGCAGAGGGTCGAGCGGCACCCCATCACCGCCGAGACCGCGCCCACGGTGGACATCTACCTCCCCGTGTGCGCCGAGGAGGTCGAGATCCTGGACAACACGTGGAAGCACGTCACGCGCCTCGACTGGCCCGCGGGCAGGATCCAGGTGCACGTCATGGACGACGGGGCCAACCCTGCCGTCCGCGACCTCGCGGCGCGCTACGGGTTCAACTACACCGTGCGCGAGGACCGCCCCCGGCTGAAGAAGGCGGGCAACCTGCGGTGGACGTTCGCCCGCACTAGCGGCGACTTCTTCGCCATCTTCGACGCGGACTTTTGCCCGCGCCCGGACTTCCTGAAGGAGCTGATGGTCGAGCAGCTGGACGATGACAAGGTCGCCATCGTGCAGAGCCCGCAGTTTTTCCGCGTCACTGATGAGCAGACGTGGGTGGAGCAGGGGGCCGGCGCGACGCAGGAGCTGTTCTACCGTGTGGTTCAGGTCAATAGGAACAGGTGGGGGGCGAGCATCTGTGTCGGCAGTAACGCGTTGTATCGTCGTGCTGCCCTTGAGGAGGTGGGCGGTACGGCGGAGATTGGGTTCTCTGAGGATGTCCATACTGGGTAAGTGGCAGCCTACGCAGGAACTGGGGAGGACGAGACTAATGTGAGGAACAGCTTCGGCGCCGTCGACAGAGGCTGGATAGTCCGCTATGTCCCTCTTTGCCTTGCAACAGGTGTTTGCCCGCCCACACCACGCGCCTTCTTCTCACAGCAGATGCGCTGGGCGCGTGGAAGCACTACACTTCTGACCAACGGGCACTTCTGGGTATCCAAATTGACTTTTATGCAAAAAGTCTGCTACCTCTGCGGTAAGCCTACCGGCCCCAGCCCCGATAGTCTTATTATAATAGCTGACAAAATTGTCGCTCTCAAGGGTTTCTGTACTACTCAGCCGTGTCTCTCGGCATCTTCATTTCTCCCATCCCAGGCATTCTTCTCCTCTGGGTCCGACCAGAGTGGTTCAAGTACTACAACCTCGCCTTCGCGATTCCATCGCTCTTCTACGGCCTCGTGATCTTCCGGGTCTGGTCCAAGGCCTCGTACGGCATGAACGTCCAGCACATCATGCTCATCCAGTCCTACGCCTACCTGACCGCCATCAAGGACCGCCTCTTCAACATCGAGCTGATGTGGGCCGCCTCCGGCGACGCCAAGGCACACAAGAGCCACAAGTACCGCAACATGCGCATTCTCTGCTGGGTCTGGAGCATACTCACCTTTGGCGGGATGGTCAGCGCTGTGACTTGGAGGCTGACCCATGGGTTCGAGTGGTACAATCCGATTCCGCTGATTTTGCTGAACCTTTACAATCTCTATGTTGCGCATCGCTTTCTTCTGTGCAACTGGTAGAGAGGGACGATCACGGTTTGGCGCAAAGAGCAGGCCCTGCAGGGAACACTATTCACATCTCTTGACGCTTATCGTTCTTTTCTTTTGAGATTGGATTTCTCAGTTTCCATGCATACATGACGCCAAAACTGGCGGCGGAATTCTTTATTTGTTCCTTCCACATATCAAACCCTGTTCTCTTCTTAAAGTGCGAGCAATTCAATGAAAGATCTGCTTGTAGTGGTAATAGATTAATATAAGACCAAGAAAAACTAGACTGAGCCAATGGCCCTCAGTAATCTAATATTACCGTCTGGGCAGCTATATATTGTCACTTGGAGGACAATTATCGGCTTCCCTGCGCGAAACAATGCAACCCGGTCCAATAAGCTGTGCTGAGGTTGATTTACCACAGTGTTGAAATACTTTAGTGCCTTGAGCCTATGCCTGAGCACACCTAGAATAGCTCTTGCTTGCCTTTGGTCTTCATTGGAGGAGGGGCACATGGTTTGGGAGAGCTTCATGCAAACACTGATCTGCAGAGTTGGAAGCCAACAATTATTTACATGGAATTAAGATATTCGCACCTACAAAAACGGAGGGTACATCAGTATATTAGAAGCGCAAACAAACTAAGGTAGAAACTTATCTTACCACATCTAATTACACATACTCTCACCCACTCCCACAATACCCATACCCTATCCTACTCTCCCTATCCTACTCTCCCTATCCTACTCTTCTTATAATACTTTCTCACCCTCCTACACCTACTCCCACAACATCTACTCCCTATACCTATTACTTAAACCTATTACTTATACCTACTACGATGTTAAGTGGTGTATCGGTATACTGTCCGTTTGAACTGGTGCGAATATCTCTTTTATGATACTATTGTATATAAAGTCTTGAGAAAAGAGTATAGCTGACACTGAATCTAGATGAACTAATCAGAGAAACGCCCGCGGACGCGCAGACTCATGATGGGCAACAACAAATCCAATACATGCTCTTCAGCCCGATCTTCAAATCCTGCTCGCATCTGATGCTTCCAATCTCGCCCCATCTACTCATGGTAGATGCTCGATGTCCCCAGTTTTAGCGCCTGTACTCTTCTCTTGGATTTGCATCCGGCTTTCTCTTCTCTGCCACGGAGTTTCGTCTCCCCAGCCGTGCTTCTGAACCGTCTTGCTTGTTTTGACCGCATGCTTTTCCAGAAACAACCAGTCGATCTCCTCCAGAGTAAGATTGCTGGTCTCAGGATAGCAGAAGTATATAAGTGGGATAAATGAAAAGTTGAGGGCCATGAATATGAGGTAGCCCTTCCACGCCAGGTTGTTCAACAGGGTCGGAGTGACCATGACAACGAAGAAGTTCCACAGCCAGTTAGAGGAGATACCGACCGCTGTTCCTTTTGCTCTTACGTGCAAAGGAAGGATCTCAGGTACATATACCCACTACTACCTGTTAATTCTAAAGCCCAAAGATTGGGGAACTGTAGCAGGAGAAGAATGGTACTCACCGGGATACAGTTGGCGGTAGCACCAAAGATGAGCATATACGTAAAAAAGAAGGTCACGCTGGCTGAAGATGTTGCCTTCGCCAGTTGACCGCCCCTGCTGTTGAAGCTGAGTAGGATTGATATCATCATCATAGAGATACCAAGCCCGAGTGATCCCCACATCATCGGCTTGCGACGGCCGTACTTGTCCTATAGTACCTAGCATTAGCTTTGTCTAATCGGCGGGGGAGACAGGGACTGGAGGGACCTATTTGCCTGCAGCGGCATTCACGTACCAAGAAGAATGTTGGAAACAGGGAGCCAAAGAAGAACATGGCGTTGATAACTCCACCTAAGAGCAGAGACAATTGCCTAGACAGCCCCACGTTGAGTTGCAAAACCGAGGTGATGTAATAGACAACCAAGTTAATACCGCCCATTTGGTTCATGAACTGCATGCCGTATGCGAGGAGAACCCTTCGTCCAGTCTGGACTTCGTCGCGCTTCAAGAGGTTGGACCATCGGTATTCGCCGTGCTCCCGTTCGATCTTAAGTGCTTCCAGAATCTCACCCTGTTCCTTCGCGATCTTCGGATCATCGGCAGGTCTATCGTAGACCTTGCACAATACCGCAAGGGCTTCCTCCTCCTTTCCATGTGCATACAAATATCGAGGAGATTCGGGAAGGCCAAATACCAATACGATGACGGCAAAGGCGAATATCATCTGGCACGCGATAGGTAGCCGCCATGCAATAGATCCGGGTACGAAGCTCATGCCGTAGTCGAACCAGTATGCGATCTCTATCCCGACGCCCACGAATAGCGGCTCCGACGAGACGAGCCGCCCGCGCTTGGATGCCTCGCAGAGCTCGGATTGGTACATTGGTACAGTGCTTGTCTCGATGCCTGTGCCGATGCCGGTGATGAATCGTGCGATCATGATGTGGGGCACTGTGAAAGCGCTCGTCTGTAATGCTGCTCCGACCTGTTGCTTGGGAGTTAGGCAAAGTCACGTTAATCATGCATGGCGTCAGTTGCTCACGATGATGAATACCATGGCGATCCACATCGCCAACCTCCGGCCAGTCTTCTCGCAAAAGATAAACGATAGTATACAGCCGGAAAAGCAACCTAAATTGTATATGCTGACGATGATGCCCTCAAGGCTTGGGTTTGGATGCCCAAACTGCAGAAAGTGGTCAGTAGTGGCCCATCATCCATACTATCACAGGAGTAACCCACTGTATTGAGGAAATCCTCATTTCCCACGATGCCACTGAACACTCCTTGGTCGTAACCAAAGAGGACGAAAGCCTACGCTGAGTCAGTCACAGGCTCAACTTTTGGGCTATCCACTGGTACGGGGATGAAGGGCGGAGGAGCACATCTGATGCTGTTGCCCAGTCCATTTTGGCTTGAAAATGCCATCAAGGCATGAACCATATGGACGGGCCTGGAATTGAATGCTGACCATTTGGCATGCTACCGTAATAGCAATACGAAGCTTCCTGCCCCGACCGAACCAGCCTGTTTGGATCATGGTGGGCAGCTCTATCTGGGGTCTCGAGTTCCGAAGTTGTGCAAGTGACCATAAAACACCAAGATTGGATCAACCAAGGCACGTAGAAAGTAGGAAAAAAAAGTCGGGAGAGTCAGGATAACTGGGTGGCCGGTCAGGTCGGCACATTTTAATCGGCTCATAACCCTGTATCCTCTTGATGTTACCCCTCCGAGCCACTGCCGTTTTCCTGCACTATTCCGACGTCAGATCATCCAGTCGGCTTGCCTGAATAGGACGACCCGGTAATATTCGTGGACTAGCGACCGAGCGACCAAGACTCTGCAGTATTTGACTGGAGCGCGTCTAGGTCGAAACGTGGGGAATGATCGACAAACTCACCGATTGTGGGGCGTTACCCCAGATCCGACCCATGTCTCCGGGTAATTCCCCAGATTGCAGATGATTATGGGGTAGCAGAAGGTTCGGACAAACGTCGGTGCACAGCTCGCACGGATCTCTCACTTTCACGCGTGACTTGAATAGCATAACGTTCTTGTGAAACAAAACAACGCACAGCAGGGGCATAAACGGGTCTCTGGTCGAGCGGAAAATGTATATTTAACTATGCAAACACTCATCGTACCGGCGTGCCGCCATGCTCCATTATTCCCCCGACTCTTCGAAAGCAGATCTCTCGCTGCCAGCAACAACACCAAGGGATAATTGCCAAAAGCCTGTTGAGAGTGTATCGGTCGTTGTTAGGGACGGTCCAGCTGTAGAGTCCCTGGTGAAGGGCCGCCGTATCCCCAGTCTGGTCTCAAGATCATGCGCAGTGGTCTGTTCAAGGTGCCGGCTGAACTCCCAGAGGAGAACCTTGTGCTTCTTCCTCACCGCAGACGAGCACGGTGCAGGCATCCAGGTCGGGTAGAGCTTCTGGTGTGTCGCCGACACGCCGATGGTGAGGGGATGACGGGACATGAACTCATGGCAGAGGTAGCATGCTTTCTTGCTGGTTCCCATAAACAAAAGGCGAGGTATCAATTCTGGATTGTGGTCATAGAAGCTAAGAAGCTGCATCTCTGCATGCACGGTGAGTGTCATGCGGCATGCTTGACGGAGTCGTGTCTCAGGATCACTCGTGAGCCAAGTCTGGCCTAATTTCTCCTTCAAGACTCGAGGGTCAGCCTCGGTGATCTTTTGCAGCACCGTGAGAAGGGGTGTCTGCTCTTTTCCCAGAGTGAATTCCTGAGGCTCAGGGGCATCAACGGGCTCAACATGGATCCCGTTGGTGAACACAAGCGGCTGCTTGCCTGCCAATTTGAGCATTGCTTTTGTTGCTGCGTAGTAGCGCCCGAGCTTGTATATGTACTTGAACCAAGAAGGCAATCCTTCTTCGGGCCCGAAGAAGGTCTCCAGCTGTTCTGAGTAGACCCATCGCGCTTGTGATGCCCATTTGATGTGAGGAATCAGCTCAACGGGATCTGATCCTGGATGGATAGACGCCAGCAACGGTAGATTGCGGATCCATTGCTTGAAGGCTGCGTTCTCGGCGTCATCAGGGGAATCTTGCATTTCAACAATCCGACTCCTAGCTTGTTCGATAGCTGTATGGATTTCCGTGCTATTAAGCTTCTCCAAGATGGACCAAATCTTGTCCTCGGTTAGCGCGATGACCTTGCGCAAGATCACAGCTTCAATGTCTTTCGCAGACTTTTCTGGAAAGTGCAATAGATCAGCATTTGGCCTTGAAAATAAATGGGTTCAATTAGCACGATACCCTTCAATGCCACCGCCGTGAGGTCGTCTAGAACTTCTTGTAGCTGGCTCGCGAGGTGCTCGTCGGAGATGCCGAGGTTCCGAGCAAGTCGCAACACAGTCCCGCTTGGATGGCCCTGTTCCAGACAGACGGCCGAGGCAGTGTCGCCACCAGTCCTCGAGGTCGAGGATATCAAGGCAAAGGAGTCAAGAAACTTCTTCTGAAGCTGGTCATGCTTCCAGGAATCATCATGAGGGTGTCTGTCGAGGCTATGGGTTGTAGGCTCGCCACGCACAGGGTCGATCAAATGGAGCAGAGTCGAGACAACCACAAAACGCTTGTGGGCTTGCCCAGAGACGTGTGCTGGCATAGTACCGTGGGAGCTTCCAGGTTGTACTGTAGTGCCTGCTCCTTTAGTAAAGATTATATTAGATGCAGAATATGTGGGATCCATGACGGATCAATTATTACGACCACGGTCTCGAAGGAGTCCAGGTATCAGCAATTGCGGAATATGGTTGCAAAGTATTTGTGCTCAAATAGTCACCAAACGAGAAAGATCTGAGGCTCGGTGCCCATTTCATCTGCGCCATGGGGACGCTCTCCTGTCTGGTTTACATCTGGTGTTGGTCCTTTCATGTGGGAGGCCGCACATATTTGATTGGTGGATGATCGAGCATGTGAAGGCCCAGATGCTGATTATGCACGCTGCTGCAGGCTGTGAACACCTGAGCAGGCCGCGCCCAGGCAGACCATAGGGCGTATTTCATCCGTCGTTCTTCAGGCGTGAAACATGGTAGGTAAACTCTTGACCGCCTCTTTGATACGAACATCCGAGTTACGTCAAGAGTGGACGTGTTTCCCGCCACCCCGGCACGAAGTGAACCTCGTGGAACAGGTCGTGGGGCTTCTAGGCGAGTGGACTATAGGCGCTTACTGTGTCGTCGATGAATTTAAAAGAAGCTCTGCCCACTACAATACGCCGTTGCTTCACTACGAAATTGTCTCCTCGCAAAGTTCTCCTCATACTCACCCCCCCCCCCTCCTATGGTTGTCTGGTGACTGGAAGGGTCTTCTCCCGAGGGACGATCTGTCCGACTCCTATGCTGTCTTTTCAGGAACGATCACAGTATGGCCGCAAGCTTTTCCGCAGCATTTCGCCTCGGTGCGGATGACCCTCTGCTCTTGGATGACCACGATCACGTGCCCCTCGTTCAGTCTCCAGAATTACGCGATAGCAACTCTAACTCGACTATCACACCTGCACTAGAGCCATCTACTGGATGTTTTGTGGAGGATGGTTTTGTGGAGGATGACCATGCCATTGGTATTTTCGATTACTCATGGTCCTCGTTCCACGCAGGACAATCAGCACCCTCCCAGCAAATTTGATGCGCTGGTGAGTTGCCACCGCTTCATCGGACAGCATCTGCCTACGGTGAGAATGCGGAGCAGACGGCGCTTGAAAGTCCTCCAATTCCACCTCCTTCTTGGCCACATCCCGGACATGCCCCACAGTTTGGACGCCCTCCAGCAAGCCACGGTCAGACAATCGTCGGCACTTCAGATCTTCCTCCAGCCATGGCGTCAACCTCAACGAAGAAATCTATCACGCGAAAGCGTTGCAATTGGAAAGACTGCAAATACAAAGCTGAGAGTGTGGATGACATGGAGTGGGTCGCTTTTCTTGTTCCCTTTCTTCCCTAACATTACCCATTTGCAATTACGGTGGGGCACCACGCTGATATGGTCGCCTTATGCAGGGAGCACGTGTTACAACATAGGAAATGTCCTGCGGACAACTGTGTGTCCGAATTCAAGAATAGCAAGGAGATAGAACGACATATATGGAAGTTGCACAAAAACTGGGCGGTACGGACAGGTTATCACACAATTGATGCCACATGTGGCATCTGTGGAAATACCTACGTGCGGCCAGACTTCCTCACCCGTCATTTGAAAGAGGACCACACCGGCCAGAAGAGGGAAAGAAAGTCTGGTGGTTAAGCTTGCGGTTGAAAGCTGTTCGTTGATTTTATATGAAATTCTGCCTTGTCCTCGTTTCCTAAGCTCGGTCCCACCTTGGATAAGGCCTCGGTGAACAAAAAGTCTGCGACTGTTTGGTCATTCAGGTTTAGTGTTTTTAGCTTGCTTGTCATGATGGAGATTCCGGCGAAGCTTTATAGGGGCACTCCCTGCTTCAAAAAAGAAACAAGGTCGGGTTTGGATGGTACACCACAACGCAGGAAACCAAAAAGTCAGAATTTCTAAAGAAAACGGATATTCGCAGGGCAGAAAACGGATGGTATAGGGCAATATGTACCTTCTATATACAAACAACCCAAAGATGCCAGCACCCTCTATTTCTAGGCATTATATAGCATCTCGCTTACTTTAAGGAATATAAAGAGTACCGGGTTGGGCCTTAAGTGGTGCTCGGCGGTGCCTACCGGTACCGTCCGCCCTCGCCCCATCCGGCCCTTTCTTAACTTAATTGCTAGCCCTAGAGTCTATAAAGTAAAATAAGGTAAGCAATTGACTTGAGAAAGAGTTGGGTAGGGGGAGGGGATTTTATTGGTGGGTGTTGTTGTTTGTATATAGAAGGTATATGTTGCCCTGTACCATCCGTTTTCTGCCCTGCGAATATCCGTTTTCTTTCTAAAAAGCTGTAGTGAACACATTGTAGCTCATATATAGCCGTGCTGTTACATTTCCTTCATTTGCCTCAAGTGTCAAGAGGCAACGGTACAGAGTAAGTCTTACAAGCGAGAGTCTTTATATTAGGCTTTGTACAGACCCTGTAGACTTCCCCGATGCTCGCAGGACGTGAATTCTAGAATTTGTGATCACACAATCCATGATGCAGCCAGTAAGCCTGAGACCACTTAGTTGCAGCAAGTGCATGTGAGGCGAGTGAGGAAATACGAAGATTCAGAAAGGTGCCCAAGTGCTGATGGGAGTGAGAAAGTGGCGCAAATGAGTAAATGCCAATGAGAGGTGAGAGCCAAGCTCAGCGCTTCCAAAATCCTGTGTGTGAAAATATTTGCAAAATGTCACTGCAACTTCCACATGTCGGGGGAGTCCATATGGTGCCGCGGCACCCTAAGGGGTTTCGGGCCGGAGTTGGATCTCCCTCCTTGCATCCGAATGAGCCTACCTGACCCTAGGTCGGGAAGCAAGATGGAATATCTGGATAATCGCATTTAAACGTGTGGGACCGGTGTCACATTCAAAGCGGACTAGCGGGCGCGCCCACGATAGGTTCGCTCGAATCCTTTGATTACCAGGTGCGAGGGGTTGAGTATGGCGGTGACGGGAAAAAAGGCGCTTTCAATGCCTACATGAGACCGACCCAGTCACGGAAACTTCCGGTAGACTACTGTCAGCCAAGACCGTCTTCGTATTTACCACGCTGGAGCGTCCGTTTCGAAAACGAGTTTATCACCCTACATTCTCAAAAGCTGTGGATTTCCAGGGCTCCTCTATGCCGTATTCAGCCGCAGCCTAAGTAGGCTTTCACTCATGGAGAGGATGGAGATGGCTTCAAAGATCATGAGAGGTGCAACTCCAGGCATTCGAAGAAGCACTTGAGTCGAATGGTATGAGAACAAGCTTCAAATCCTCCAGGATTATGATTGCAGATAGTAGTGGAGTGCTAGGCGCCCATGAATCAAGTGACAGGTGATAACCTGCTTGTATGCAGTCAGCTTAGCCATGAGGAGCATTCTGATCCTTTGCCAGTGCGGGTGGTAGGGAATAAGCGCTCACACCACCTTGCAGCCACAAGGGTCCAGTCAAAGAGCCACTGCACACATGATAAGTCTCAGTATCAGTATACCATGGCGAGACCGTACATGGAAGTCGTTCAATGTCTTACTGTCCCAAATTTCAAAAAGTTCGAAATAAAGTCAAGGCCTAGAGTGCAAAACAGCGAGTGTTTATTAATCTCGGCTTTGGTCAAATTTGCGCTCCCACGATGGGCAAGTATAGTGATTGTCGTTCGCCGTGAACACAGATGGAGGTATTCTCATGAGCTCAGCTGTACGATTCGGAGAGATATGCAAACCATTAATTCCATAGACCCTGGGATTACAGCATGAATTTTAGACTGCAAAGTAACAAGAGAAAACTGCAACAGGATCACACCTACATAGAACATGAGAATCCTATCAGCTTATTTGGCCAATGTGACCCAGATGCACTGGATGGGACCGAGAACTGGCTTTTCTGGCCATTGTCCGAACGAGAAGGCTTCTAGATTACAACCCTCGCGCCTCAATATGGCCAGCCATGCTTACGGTTCCATTATCCTACGTGCCAACAGACCAATCACAACTACCCTAGACCATGAGCCGAGAACAGTTAGTCCAAGCATTGAAATTCATCTCTTTTTCTTCCTAAGTAACCCACACATCGTGGCTAGGTCTGAAGACTTCCGAGCCCCAAACGCGACCCCGCCATTCAGGTGTCTATACGGTTCCAAGACAACATGTGCCCACCACTTTCTGTCTATTGCTGCCTGGAGGCTTCCATATGTGGCTAATGCAGGCACAATGCAGGGACTCCATTTGTGGTCAATTGCAACGGGTAATGGTCCCAAAGTGGCATGTTGGCGTCCGCTTAGATCTGGCCAAGAGTCGAGACTGGTCCATTCGATATAGTCTAGTGCTGAACATGTTCTCCATGTAACCCGACGGCCCGGTGGAATGGTTGAGTAAGCCTATGGTCTCTTTTATGTCTTGGCAATGGCTCACTGTAGTACCCTCCAAACCTTTCCGGGAGATACTTTCTTACAATGGTGAATACCCGAAAGACATACGAATACGAAATGGGAATTGCTGTGCTGATGAAAAGCTTTGTCTACCGTGATGATGAGACTACGGCTTATGGGTAACAAACCTGTAATTTATGGTTCACAATTACAAATGTCCTATCGGTAAAGAATACGATAGGAAGCACTGCAAATTTATGACCCTTGTCCTCCTATCCCACCTTGCGGCAGCCAGAATGGAAGCAATGCCATTTGAGAGCCCGCAAGCCACATATTATGAGACCCGTTGATCATAGCATGTAATCACAAGTGGCAGTCGTTGACTGCTACTGTACAGAATCTCTTGCTCGTGGCCTCAGAGTTCAGACATATCAAAAACGCGGTCTCCACTAAGTATTCTGGAATAATTGGACCAGCCTCCAGCCAGGAGCACTTGAGTGCCAAGGAACTCGATGGATCATACGGCGCATTTGAATCGCCTGGCCAAGACCAAGGCAACCGTACATGCCAAGTATCTGCCTACGGAGCACGCCAGTAATCCATTACTGTATACCCCTGTATCCAAACGGTTGCATTTATGGCTTGAAGCTCATCCAAGGGCTGATGGTCTGCGCTTTGCGCGTGAGAATTCCGCGAAGACGAAGAACATACGATGTTCTGCCTGACAACGAACAATGAGGAGGATCGTGTTAGATATAAATACCGGCTTGTCCAACATTCTGGAGTTTGACCATGATGCCCCAGCCTTCAGCTCCATCTAGTCAAGTCCCCTTCACCCTTTGATCCGCCTCGAGAACAGCCAAGATGGCCAAACTCGTAACGGGTCTCGTTGCATTGTGCATCGCACAAACAGCTTACTCCCTCCCTACCGCCGAAAGCGAGCCTGTGTTCACACCCCTGGGTGCTGGCACCTCCGAGGAGTCCCAGGCGGGGATCGCCAGCATCGACGACGGCCTCATCCCCCAGTTCGTCACCCTCGACGCCGAGGTCCTGCGGAGTGTCGTAGAGAGCAACATCACAGAGGTGCCGCCCTCGGATTTCGGCGATGCCGCGCAGGCCGAGAAAAGGGGTATTATAGGCGGAACGGATAACCGCGTGAAATGGACCGACAGGAACTTCCCCTACTCTCCCATCGGCCGTATACAGTTCGGTGGCATTTGGTGCTCGGCCACCCTGGTCGGCCCGCGACACGTCGCCACAGCCCTGCATTGTATCCCGGAGCAGGGGACGCCGATAACGTTCCAGCCCGCGTATGCCGGTGGGGATACGTATCCTTCCTCTGCCGTCCAGTATGTTCTTAATTCGGGCGTTCCCATTGGGGCTCCATGCTGGGAGTTCAGCGACTGGGCCATCCGTAAGTCCTTCAAGCCCTAAAACGATGACTACCTCGCCGCACACCATGAGACTAACGCTCGATTCTCCTCCTCTAGTAATCCTCAAGGACCGCATCGGTGACCAGCGCGGCTACTTCGGGGCGAAGGTCGTCGAGGACCAGCACCTCAACAAGAACGTCTGGTACCACATGGGGTACCCACAGGACCGTGACGGCGGCACGCAGCCCTACCGACAGGGCGAGATCACGGTGGCTCGGCTCAACGAGTTCTCGGGGTGCCCCAACGAGAGGAGGGCCATGATTGTCACGGACGCGGACGCCATCCCCGGTCAGTCCGGGGGCCCGCTCTGGCTGGGCCCCGAGTGGGATGCTAATGGCAATCGTTATGTCTATGGCGTATGCAGTGCGACCAGCAGCGTTGACACTGCCTTCTCTGGTGGTAGTGTTTTTAGTACGTGCTTCCTTCACTTGTGTCTCATGGCGCTTCTCCCTCGAGTACTTGACCCTGTCACTAACAACCGTCCAGCTCAATGGGTCGGAGCTGCCAGGATTAACTACCCCTGAGAGATTCTGTGGTATTCTTAACAACGATTACTCGGAACTGAGTACGAATCTCGTGGCAGCGAGAAGATTGGCCTACAAAATAGGCAAGGGCAATATGTTGTTGCATCACATAGTCAGCTACTTATACCGGGCCACTGTTGAATATATGATAGACCTATCTCTCGAGACCAGTTCAACTTATTGCCTCACATTTCCACACTAGTAAGAGGTCCTGCTTGGTAAATCTTCTGATTAGTTCACCCGCCTATGGCTATGTTGGGGCCAGGAATTACTAGATGTTTGTCTCAGTCGTACTAGTCTTGCATAGATAATCAAATTCAAATATCCAACGATGACCAAGCTTAGTGGTTTGATTTGATGGCCAAGAAGTAAATTCAAAGCAGTATTCCTACAGAATACCGTATGAACTTCGACATTCGTTGTGGCTCTACAAAAATGAGGAACTAGTTTGCAGACTCAGCATGGCTAAGTCAATCACGCAGCAAAGGGAAGTCCCAAGCACGAACCAATCTGCGCCACTACCTTAAGCGACTTATCGTCAGGCAGTATCCAGGCGCGCGGTCCTACGAAACCATGGTGGCAGTCCTTCCGGGGATATCGATGGCTTCTCATCTTGGCTGGAGCACAAGGGTCCGGCCGCCGATCTCCTGATAGCATGAGAACCAGACTGGATCTGATGGAACAGAACAGGCAGAGGAAGAACTTTTTCGTTTGATACGAGCGTGAAACAACGAGAAAAGGCAACTCGAGATATACTGTTTATGCATGCCAATATGCGACTTTCGAGTATGAGGATTCCGATCGTAGACGCAATCATCTCCGAGTTTGCTTTGATGCAACCAGTCTGAAAACAGCGCAAGGCGCTACCTGGGCTTTCAAGCATCGAGATGATTAAAGGACAGACGTCACCTTGAAATGCGCCCTTGCAGCTTGTTCTTCGTGTTTGCAAGCGTGCTTTTGGTGTGCGCCATCTCAGCTACCGGAGCCAGATGTCACCGCCGAAAAAGCGATTCTATGTCTGGTTGATCGAAAGCCATCTGAGTCCGCTGCCAGGCTGCTCCGCGGCCCCATCCTCTTTTGCTCCACTCAATTGAGTGTTGACCGTTCCACAGCCCTCTGTGTAGAAGCTGTATTATCTCAACACTGTAGTATAGCCATCTGTGAACCCGGAATACTTCTTCCCGGGCCTTGGACAAAACAAAAGATCTTTCTGTACGGTGCACCGAGACATGCGCCTGTTCGATCGGTACACGGCTGGTTGAAAAGTCTATCCGAACGTTGTGAGCTGATATATAGAGTAGGACAGTAGTGTATCATTTCGGATCGATGAAGCAAACAGAACATGACTCGGACCAATCGGCAGTGATAGCATAATGTTGATCGTTGCTCGCCTTGGCATGAATGCCCACCGAAGGTAGCATCGAACCGTCGTCCGTGAGTGACCCCTGCGACGTCAAGCGGTGCCAGCAGTGGAGTAACGCTCCGACGCAACCCGTGCGATTCCCAGAGATGGTTGGGGTGCAGCTGCCAGCGAGAGGAGGCTGAATTGCCTTTGAAACTGCTCAGTGTTCGGAGCAGTTGGGTTTGACAGTAAACGTAAAGCATAGATGGGAATTTCGGCAACATTTCTGGAAACCCGCGTTGGCTGAAGCTCAGCCAGAGCTGATCAAGCTCCCTAGTCTAGCATCCATGAAGGGGTGGTGACGGACGTCACCCTCGCCGGATGGCTAAACCTAAAAGCCCCCAACAGGCCGACATTGCCTCAATAATTACTCCGGGGCGCGCGTGCCCAGCTGCAACCCAATTGTCGATTCAGAGGCTGCAGAGACGTTGGGACTGAGTGCAGCACACAGCAAGAAACGGTAGAACTTAATTCCCAATAACCTCCCATTTGGCGTCGCTGGAGCGCGTGCGCGTGGTTTCAAGAACCCGCCAAGAAGCTTGCCCGAACTGCCCGACTTGCCACGAGAACAGTCTCCATAGAACCCCAGACCAGCAATGGAGACAAACCAAGACGGGCCGAGGAGAATGCGGGGCCCCGCAATCTAAGTGGATCGTTCCCCGTGGACAGCTTTCAGGGTTTGAAGCTACGCCGGAAGAGACGGAGGCTGAACAAGTCATACGGCACCGGTAGCGTGGAGACAAAGCGTGTCGGGCGGCCATAAGAGGGCCCGCGGTGCTGCCGACACGGGCAAGAGAGCCACTGGTGCCAGAACTCGAGCAAACAGAGCACGAATCTGCAGCGCTCTGAGCCTGCCGCTGTGAAACAATGCGCGTGTTGGCTTCCAAGCTTTCCAGAAAGCCGTCAGATCGGGTTGCATTGTCAGCACCATATCGCTTGCTTCTAAGCCTGCAGCTCGGCCAGTCATGTTGTAGTGACACGAATTACACCCGTACATGATGCAGCACGGACTGGTGTGACAGCAACCATAATGGTCCAAACGGGGGCCCAAGTTGAGCCTCAACGCTGCCGATCGCACCCAAACCGGCTGCAGACCGGCACGGGTACGATCTTGCCTAATCGCCCACATGGCGTCGTGAGCCTCCCTCTTGGTCACCATCGCCTCGTGGCCCAGAACGGCGCCACGTTTCTAGCCCCCGCGGTCGTAAAAACTACCATCCGCCCCAGCAGCTCCGGCTGAGTTTGATCAAGACAAGCGCAAGGGGCTAGTGTTCCTTCGAAGAGAAGTAGTCCAATGGCGCCAAGTGGTCTAGAGAGATCTCCTGCTAGTGCATGCACTCATTACACCCATGCCTAGGTAGCACGCATCATACACTTCTTGTTGGTTCCAGAGATTGGTGAACCACGTCTCTGCGCTGGCCAAGGGCGCTGATGTTCGACCTAAGGCGTGATCGTCAGCCTGGCAGGCGGGATTTGCTCGACAAATAAACTATTGGACGGGACTAAGCCCTTTGAAGTCCATCACAGCGAAACCTAATGTGGTGCCTCGCAGGTCTTGGCGGGCAGGCTGTCCTAGGAAATTCAGTGCCGGGCCAGGGGTCCAGCATGTCCATGTTCCATGAGTGCGGAGAGCAGAAATTAACCCGGCGAGATCCCTTAAAGCGCGCAGGGTAGCGCCATGCGATGCTCCAGGTTGTCCGGGACCCTCTCTTTTTAACCCATCCTGTCGCGGCGCGTCTGGTATTGCTTTCTCTCTTTCTACGGTATACGGAAAAGCAGCATCACCAATCCGAATTGAACACACACATACAAGCCAGCATGGAGATGGACGAAATCCGGGGGCAGGCCTACGATGGCAAGGGCCCTAAAATTTCCCACATTAACAACCAAGGGGACCCCGAGAGCCCAAGCACGGACAGCTACCAACGGGCCGGGCAGCAAGTTCAGATGGCGCAGGATGCCCCGGAGCCAAAGGTTTCGTTGTCAACAATATTGGCCGTCTTTGTCAGTCAACTCTATTGAGAAAGATAATTGATTCTGGCTCAACACTGACATTCGAGATGGCAACAGTTCATGGGCCTCTCGTACGTGCCTGCCATCAGCGCTGGTCTTCTTCTCCCCACCGGTATCCTGCAACAGATCGGTCAGCAATTGGGCGACACAGAGAATATTATATGGATTCCTGGCGGATGGTCAGTTGCTTCCGCCGTTGCTTTCTCCATCGCAGGCGGTCTCAGTGATGTATTCGGCCGTCGCTGGGTGCTTATGGCTGGCCAGCTTTTCACTTTGATCGGCGGTGTAAGTTCGAATCTCGTCGAAGGAAAACCTTGGACAAAAGTATCGTGCTGACAAGCATGCAGATAGTCGCTGCTGTTGCAAACTCAACTCTTCAGGTTGCTGCTGGAACGACAATTATGTAAGTGTCCTGGGGAATTTCGTCTTCTCTCCCCAAGCATTTACTAATCAGAGACAGCGGATTCGGCGCCGGCACTATCTTCGTCGGGTATCCTGGAATCTCAGAGCTTCTTCCTAACAAGTATCGGTATGTGGACCCTCTTCAGGCTACGTTCATACCAATACTAACATCCAGAAGAGGCATCGGTCTCGGCTGGACCGAGTTCTGTATCAACATACCCTGGGGCTGCCTCAGCGTGTACCTCGCAACCCAGCTACTGATCCACGCAACATGGCGATGGTGTTTCTACATCGCCATCATCTACGCCGTGATCTGTATCGCCGGCACGTTCGTCTGCTACTTCCCGCCTTCGCGCCCCCAGCATGATTACGAGAAGTCACGATGGCAGGAATTCAAGGAGCTCGACTTTATCGGCCTCGCCCTCTTCACAGCCGGCCTCTGCATCTTTCTCGTGGGCATGACAGATCTCGGACACGCGAACTTCTCCGTTCCTCTGGTGGCCTCGACCATCACCATCGGGGCCGTCATCTTCGTGGCTAGCTTCTGGTACGACTTCACCCAGCCGAAGAACCCCATCTTCCCGTTCAAGCTTTTCGCCATGTTCCGCGAGTTCACCGTGCACCTCATCATCCTGTTCATCTCCGGCATGGTTTGGCAGGCGATCGTCACGCTCGCCCCGCAGATCACCTTGTACGCCTTTACGAACGACCCTGTCGAGATCGGTATTATCATGATTCCCTCGACGATGTCCGGTGTCCTAGGTGGCTGGATCATACCATCCTTCGTCCACAAGATCAAGCACATCCGGTACCAGATTATCTTCGCCCTCCTGATGCAGTGTGCATTCACCGCCAGTTACGCTGCGGTCGTCCCCTCAAACAAGATGGCCTGGAGCGCAATGCAGCTGTTCGGACAGAGCTGTTTCACGTGAGTATCATCCATGTCTTTAGGCTGTAGTCTTCGGTCTCGTAATCATCCACCATTCAAAATGTCTAATCAATCAAACAGATGGGTAACCACCCTCGCCTACGTCTCATCCGGGCTTTTCGTCCCAGTCGAGGAGCTGGGCGTCAGCGCCGGTCTCCTCGGAACCTTCCGCTCGGCAGGAGGCTCCGTCGGCAACGCAATCTTCAGCACAATCCTGACCTCGGTCGCCAACAAGAACCTGGGCAACAACCTCGCCGGTGCCGCCATCGGCGCCGGCTTCGACCCGACCAACTTGGAGGCCCTCATCCCGGCCGTCATCCAGAACGCTGTCGGCGTGCCCTTTGCGTTCGATGCTGTGCCCGGTATCACGCCGGCGGTCATCGCCGCCACCGGCGCCGCGTTCAAGGAGACCTACTCCAACGCCTTCCGGATGGTCTGCTACGCCACGATCCCATTCTGTGTTGTGGCTGCCGGTGTGGCCTTCTGGGTCAAGGATCCCTCGCACCTGCTGAACAACCATGTTGCTGTCCAGCAGGAGAAGGAGGTTCTTTCTGGAGTCGAGCGTCGCCCGGATGCCGTGGCTGGAAAGCGGGTTGACGAGAGCTACAAGATCTAGAACGATTGATGTGGCTGGTGGCTGGCCACGATATCACTGCTATTGAACTTAACGATGATGCTCAGCATTTGATGCGATGAGGATGATAGCGATTTTTAATTCTCTTTTCAACAAGGTCATGTACATGCGGATTAGATGCGACAGTTGTAAAATACTGAGAGCTGTGGAAAATGCACAAATCATCTTCGACTTCTACCTGCAAAAATTTGTCCCAATGTTCACGAATCCCAACTATGGAAACATCCATATGCCGCCCCTGACCCTTGCAAATGCGACTTTGTCATGGACTTTCTAACAGACACAGGTCCCTATCAATCATTCGAGTTTAACCCAGCCATGGGGACTGGGCTGCTGGATGTAAGTAACGAGGGGGATTTCTGCAGGATTGAATCCACAAATTACCTACTTATCCACCAGAGAGAACGCTGTAAGTTTGGAAAGGCTTAGCTAAAGCTTAGTAGATATACCCGTACAATAATCCTGCGTCTCTCCTATGGTAATTGATATGGTAATATAGCTGGGAGGTGGGTCTACTCCAAGAATCCGGACAGCAGCTTGTCCACTCCTCAACGCACACTCCCGAGTTTTATATCTTTATCTTCGTCGTCTCCGAACTACGAATTGACCACGGATCCTGAATCGAACCAAATCCATCGCGTGAACTCATGTTTCATCGGTGTCATCTAACACCCACCATCCCGACGCTGGCTGTACGATGGTCCCGGATGAGTCTTTGATGCCGATGCCTACCAATCCAGCAAAAAGGAGCATTTTGTGTGACTCGCCAGTTTCGAATCGCACAGTGACAGGAGCTCGAGCGAAGCCAGCAGGGATCTCATCCCTCCCCATGACAGGAAATGAGACACCGTCCAGCGCCAGCCGCCACCGATCGTCCGGTCCGTAAAGGTGCCACATCTCCTTCAGGTCATCGTCACTGTAAGTTCTCTGTCGCTTTCCGTCCGCTCTCCACCAGCATAATGCATTGAGCCAGCCGGAAAGCACAACCGTCTCACCTGGGGCATGCTGCCCCGCAAAGTGACAGGCACGCATCCAAAAGTCGCGCACAACGGGATCATTTGGCCTGTCGAAGCTTGCAACCATGTAGTCCAGCACTTTTACCAAACAACTCACCCAAGCGGCGAGTTCGTCATTGCTGGGTATGAGCTCTGCGAACCAGGCCGCCCCGTCTCTGATTTTTACCCAATCCTCGCGCTCGCCGTGCAAAGTGACCGAGGGAAAGCCGCAGCCGAGCTCGCAGTAGTAACCGAAATATTGCTTCATAGTTCCTAGGAACACCACCGCTGCAATTGCGCGGTCGTCTTCGGTGGTGGTTGTGAAGTCAAGTAGCAGTTTAGACGCAATTGTTGGTTCCTGAAGTTGGGACTGTACTGCTATGGCCAGTTTACGAGCGAGGCTCCCAACGTCGAGAGTGGCGAGCGAATTAAGGCGCATTTCCACAGAGATATCCCGTCTGCCCGCGTGGGAGACGAAGGTCGAGCGTATTTCCTCTGCGTGTCCATTGACAAAGAAGCTCGGCTGGGTCAGGATGCCCAGCCATACATCGTCAGGTCGAAGTTCGAGATGGAGGTCCTGTTGGAAAGCCCACATGATAGTTTTCACAAGCCCATTTCTGCTGGGACAAATTTGGGAATCGTTATTGGCATATGATGTTCGGAGGACGCGGTGTTGAGAATCTGTGAAGGAGATGTTGCTCAGACTCTCAGACGCTGTAAAAGTAGTACGGTGACAATTTTGACCGACAACACCGGGCTGAGACTCCACGGTCGTCGGCATGACTGACCATGAAGAAGCCTTGCTTGGCGCCTGGTTCGGAACTGGACTCGACTGTAGCAGGCTGGTGATATCGAAGAGCTCATGTGGTGGACAGAGCTAACGCGGGAATGGTCCTCCGAAACTGAGCGCCACGCTGAGTACTCAGGCGCGGCTCAAACAGATTAGCATGCCAAGCCAACGGGAAATGAGCTGATTTGGTGATCTAGCCGATACAACCGCTACCTGAACAGTGGCATTCATGTTGGCATTTTTACCTTGAGGCACCCCTTCTACTTCCATATCATCACAGATTCTATGGATGAATCAGCACTCGTCACGCTCACAACCACGGATGAATGTGTCAAACCAACACAGGACTGTGCACAAAATTTGCAAAATAAGTAAGGAAGCAATTTTACTATTGAAGTCTGACTTCATGCATATGTCATATGTGTGAGATGAGAGGTAGGCATGTCATTTAGTAAACTACTGGCCTGACGACCATGGCAAATGGCGTCACGACAGCGAGCAGTTCCTTCCGGGTCATGATGGGCAAGGATATTGGTGGATATGAATTACACAAGGTCAACTTGAACATCCGCTTGTGTCGAGACGCTGGAGTGTGCGGCACCGTCACGCCAAGTAGGCAGGCTGTTCTGGACCTGGCGTATGTTAACGGCTGGGGAAGAGAAGAGATCGAGACGCTCGTTGCTCCTTCTGCGCCTGTGTCGGACTTCGGTAGTGCCTGTCTGGTATGTTTTGTACGTGTTGTACCGCCTGATATATTGAACCCAAGTGCTGTGTGTCTAAGTGTGAGTGGGAGAGAAGCTAGAAGTAAACTATAAATGAAGTGTGCTTTTGTCCAGCGCAGGAGGCTACGCTAGGCTGCAAGGGCGACTGTTCCACCCTTTGTTAGTCTTGCACATAGGCCTATAAATTGTATGAGGGCAATTGAGCACGTGTTAGTAATGAGATCTTCTCGTCGTGTCAATTGACCTCACGCAAGACGGGCAGTTGTTCTACGAGCACGACGGCAGAGTACGGCAAGGCCATGCAGGGTACTCTGCCGAGGTTGTCCATCTTGGATTCTCGGACTAGACCTTGACGGTAGAGTTTGCCGAATGTCAGGCAGGTCTTTCACCATCACCACAGCCTGATGATATTCACTAGCCTCGCTTTAGCCTCGACGATAAAGTAGTAATTGTCCTGCTAAGGCAGCACTATACCTGGATACAATTGCGAATTGGGAGTTTAGTGGCATGATAGCAATCAAGCTACTCAATTCGTGACATTCCACGTGACTCACTTCTCGAGTGAACTCATTAGGGAGGAGGCCGTCGAGGAACTGTGTGCTTAGCGCGAAATAGTGGGAAAAGCAGCGGGTCACAACTTGGAAGCCATGACAGAAAGGAAAAGGTCGAGAAGCTTGCCGCTTGCCGCCGCCAAATATTGGCCATAATTAGCACTTTCTTGGTCGCAAATGAGCTTTTGGGTCAATTTACGCCGCCATAAATATGAGAAAACGCAAGCAGACACAACTTCGCGAGTTTGGTTTTCATTTCTTTTTCTTAAACACACCGCACAAAAGCTCCAACCGCTCCTGATAATCTCAACGCCCATCATTGAGAGATATTATCACTCCTCAGCATCCCACCTCCAGACCGTCCTTCTGATTTCGTCAAGGATATCTCGACTCGCCTTCTCCATCCCGAACAGACACATTGGCTGTGACCTTTCTACACTACCAAACCCGTTCACCCCGGGCATTCAAAGACTCGGACCAACATAATGGCAATCCGTCTGCGCGTATGGCTGCGACTTAACAGAACGAGGTCGAGCCGCAAGATACTGCCTCGAGAGACCACCTCTCGAGGTACAAACACACAACCAACTCCCCGCGTTCCGAAAGAAACTCTTTGCGTCCAGAAAGACACTCCGCCGCCTCCATACGACATCTCGGACCTTCTCCGTAACTTCACTCTTCAGCCTCCAAGAGACCCGGACGAGGATATGACCGTCGAAGCTCTCCGTGCCCGGAACCCAGCAACTCGGCCTCCCGGCGAGGGCTCTGCAGTTTTGAGACCTCCTCCACATAGGCCGACGCCAACTGGAGCCGCCATGGCAGCTGCTTTGAGAGCTCTGATCGGTGTAGTCCGTGCCCTGGACGAGGAAGATTGCAGAATGGTGGCCGCCCGCACTGCCCAAGTGATTGCTGTCGCTGCTTCCACGGCAAGCTCTTATGCTTCTTTCGTTGCTGCTGTCACCGCAGCTGAGAGCATCGCTTTTCTTATTCTGGAGGATCACTGTGATGGTATACCCAACGACCGGCGCAGGGATCGCGCGAGATATACAATTCGTACTGCTGTTAACACTGCTATGGCAGCTGACGCTCGCATTTCGGCTACTGGTGCATGGCCATTCACCGTTGACGACACCCATTCAAAAAGCCTCCGCAACGAACAAGTCACAAATGCCAAACGTTGTCACGTGGATCCACGTCAGGTTTTGTACTCATGTCAAGGGGAGGTACAGTGCCCGTGCAGAGAGGACTACCGTCATCTATGAGGAAAATGACAGCATATTCACTCAGGGTTCATATAAACCCCACACTTAACGCAGTGAAAAATGGTGAAAGGCTGCAAATAGATTAAGTTTATTAAGACTCAATTCGTATTTATATAGTCAAAAGAAGACGAAGAACCGCCGCCGCCCCTCCTCCCAATAATAACTGTGGCTCTCTGTTACTCTTGAAACGGCCAAGTGCAGATGAGCTGTTGCCAGTATATCGCCGGTTGTTCTGGAACACGCGGTCACCAGGCCGAGATCTCTTGCCAGAATCAGCCCGGGGACCCTAATCAGAAATCTATCTCTTCTTGTTCTTTGCTATAGGAGTGAGGCCATCTGAACTCGACATACTGGCCACAGAGAGGATGACTTCTGATTATGTGACCAGGGAATGACCGTGGGAATATGTGTCTGGGCGCAACAGTAGTCAGGACTCTGGCCTGAGAGGTGCGTATGCTGTGCGGCCGTGGGAATCAAGAGGCGTCCTGCTGCTGCTGCTGGAGCTCCTCCAGCTCGACGTTCTCCTCGTCGTCATCCTCGGCGCTGCCGAGTGCCTGCCGCCAGGCTCGCCCAGCCCGACCTGGGCCAGGCCGATCACCGCCCCTACCGCGCAGATGGTGGTGGCCGCGGCACCCAAGATGGTGAGAGGCCTGACCACCCCTACCCCCGGCTCAAAACCGGCCCCCACCGTCTTCCACCACCTCCCGCCGCCGCCAGCTGCCCATTTCTTTCCGAGATCATCATTCGCGACCTTTCTGATGCCGCGAGCCATGGCTCCCCACGCCGGATGCTGACCCTTGGCGGTGATGTTCTTCCAACGATCCAGCTTGTCATCCCGCCAAATGTTGACATATCCGAAGACCCGAATTCTAAGAATGATATTTTGGTCAGCCAAATTGTATGAGAAAGATATGTATGGACAAATAAATATCTTACCTGGCCGGAATGTGCTTATTTCGAAAATGCTGGTGGATGGCAAACCAAAGGGTATCATCCGGTTTGAGGAGGGCATGCATGATTCCGGCGGCCATGAGGGGACCGCGGCGAACGATAATTTCGTCGACAAGGGAAATCATATCCTCGGAGGCTGGCTGGATCTCGGGGAGGGAATTGATAACCTCCTAAGGAGTGCGGGCTTCCAGGATGGCGATGGTACGACGGGAGAGCTGAGAGGCCATGATTGACAGGCTTTCGATTTGTGGATAGAGAGAACGCAACTGGAGGAAAGAAAAAGGCGAGACGTTTGCCGCTTGGCGCCGCCCAACACTAACAACAACTAACACCCCCTAGTGGGCAAATAGGTTCTGGGTCACTTCGCGTCGCCATAAATTAGAAATAATGCCAGCATATAAAGTCTTTCCACTTCGTGCCGGTCAGCGTTTCAAAGCTTTTTCATTCAAAACATAAAACTCCAACGGCTTATCAATCCCAACAATCCACTCAAACGAGAACATCGCTTCCCATAATTACAACTCCAGAACACCTCACTGTTTCTCTCAAGGAGATCTCAGCCTAGCTTCTCCGTCTCCAGCTGTGGGCATTCTCCCTGACCACTGACCTCCACCCCGAGCAATCAAAGAATCAGGTCCACACAATGGCGAGCCATTTCCGCGCTTGGCTACGACGCAAACTGAAGCTGAGCGGCAAGTATCAGGAGACTGCACTTAGAGGATCAAACCCACAAACAACAGTCTCCAGCACACGGAAAGACGCTCCACCGCCGCCGTATGCCACACTAGACTCTTTGCCCAAGAGAAGTCATCAGCCTGCAAGGAGCACAGACGGGAGCGAAAGCATTGAAGTCCTTCGCGCCCGGAATCCAGCAACTCGGGTCCCTTGCGGAGACTGTCCTATCTTACGCCCGCCACGACACAAGACCAGACCCATTGAAGCTGTTGAGGCTGCGGCTGAGGCCGCTCTCATTGGAATGATTCGCGCTCTTGACGAGCCGAACCCCAGAATGGTTGCGGCGCGTACGGCCCAAGCGATAGCTGTGGCTGTCTCTACCTCGCGCTCCTATGCTGCCTTCGTTGCTGCTGTTACTGCAGCTGAGAGCTGCGCTTTACTTCTCGTCGAAGACGCTCGGGACGATATTCCACTTGACCGCTGCACAGTACGCTCAATGAACGCGATCCATGCTGCTGCCGACACTGCCATGGCCGCCGATGCTGGCATCAGGCCTGTCGGTGCTTGGCCATTTAACATTCACGACTCCCGTCCCGTCGAGTCCTCGTCGCGAAAATCTCCACCTTCAAACGATTGAAAGTCTTGATTTACGAGTTCGCAGTACCGCTAGTACGAGCAGGTTTTGGATGACGCGGCTTCCTGCGACTAAAATATACATAAATATTTCTTTGGGCGCTTCGCCCTGGGATACTGGATAGAAACACTGCTCGACGTGGGAATTTCCATCGTCTCAACCATTCCACGATTGGGCTACCAGCCTAATGTCCCACAACAACCGCTCGATCACCCCTCCCCCGACGCCTGAGTCGGGCCCTGTCCCCAACGGTCACTCGTGCTGCTTTCTTCATTCGAGGAGTTAATGCAAGTCGCTGGGGGGATCTTCACATCTGGGTATTCGCCCTGGGGGATGTGCTTACATAGGAAATGCTATGGCAGTGAACAGGGGTTCACGTGAACCAGGGGCTGGATCTCTCTCAAAAGGGATGTCTTCGCCCCTCTGCAGTCAGAACTTCGCCATACGCTCACTTCGAATACAACCAATCGTATATTAGCCAGATTCATTCTTTACCACCACAAGTGTTGCATACAGAGCTGTTCTACATCACGTCTTCTCCTCATGTTTGATCTTCTGATTCTCTTCACATTGAAATGGCTTGCTGAGCATTCTTAGGCAATGGGACCGCCTACGGCTTCAAAAGAGCACGTATACGGATTAAGAACGAAACCACTTAGTTAGGCAATCACTCCTGTGCTTTTTTGGTCAACCAAGCTTGCAGCCATTCGGACGCATAACAGAATTAAGCATTTTATGGACGTTGTACTGCGTGGAGCTGCCGAGACTGGAAATAGAATCATCAGAGGAAGTCATGACAAGAAAGGGGTAAAACAGGGCAAAGTCTATTAAGAATATTGGTCTATATAAATATGTTCAACCCAACAAAAACCAAACAGCCGCCGCCGCCGCCCCCGTACTCGTGCGCCCCCCCCCCCCCTAGCTCAAGACAGCCCCCCACCCTCCTCCTCCTCCTCCTCGTCCCGCTGCCGCCGCCAGGAAGCTGTTCTCACCAGTTCCACCCATGCTGTCCGTCAGAATCCGTCATCGGTTCGGAACAGTGTCCGATCAGTCTTGGCCATTTGGGCTGAAGGTTGATCGTGAAAATAAGCTTCCAAAAGCCTCGAGAGCCAAGAGGGTTCCCGTAGTAGTGAACAGCTCCCTGCTTTCCGGAATTCTCCTTCATAACCTTCCGGATGCTGGTATTGCTGTTGCTGCTGCTGCTGCTGGAGCTCCTCGAGCTCCTCGCCCTCGTCCTCGTCCTCTTCGGCGCCGCCGCGCCCGCGCCGCCACCAGCCCGGCTGGGGCCACCCCGGGGCGGCCAGGCCAACCACCGCGCACACGGCGCAGATGGTGGCCGCCACGGCCCCGATGAAGGCGAGAGGCTTGCCCCCCACCCCTCCCCCCGCCTCCGCCGCCGACCCCGTCGTCGTCGTCGTCGTCGTCGTCGTCGTCGTCATCGTCATCATCGTTAACGCTGGTATATGTTAGTCATGGGACACTCCGAAACACAACAGACAGGAGACTGTGACTTACACATTGTGGGTGTGGGTGTGGGTGTGTGTGTGTGTGTGTGTGTGCGTGCGTGCGAAATGAGGAGTGGGCTGGGCCTCCCAAATCTCATGCTGCTGGTATTGCTGTTGCTGGTGTTGCTGCTGCTAGAGCTCCTCCAGCTCGACGTTCTCCTCGTCGTCGTCGTCCTCGTCGCCGCCGAGGATCGCGAAAGGCTTGGCCACCCGGCCACCCTTCCCGCCGAGGTCGTCGTCCTCGTCCTCGTCATTGACGCTGGTATATGTTAGTCATGGAGCCCGGGGTGACACATTTTGGGACGCTCCGAAACACAAGAGACAGGAGACTGTGACTTACACATTTTGTGTGTGCGTATGTGTGTGTGTCGTGTGTGTGTGCGTATGTGTGTGTGTCTGTGTCTGTGTCTCTGTGTGTGTGTTTGTGTGTGTCTGTGTCTGTGTGTGTCTCTCTGTGTGTGTCTCTCTCTGTGTGTCTCTCTCTGTGTGTGTTTGTGTGTGTGCCGTCGTCGTCGTCCTCCTCCTCCTCGTCGTAGTCATCCTCCTCCTGCAGACTGATACCCATCTCCCCGGTGTTTCCTGGCAGGATGGGCAATGGGCACGGAAGTATGTCGCCTAGTAGGTGTCAGCATTGCTAAGACAGGAAAGATACAGTATGAGTATAGGCATACTGGTAATCGGAGAATATGCCTGGTACGCGTTGGAGGACACCGTCAGCCTGTTGTAGATGTGTTTGTTTTGGTGATGCCTGAATCTGCCTGAGGGGCAGAAATGTTCGATCAGACCAGGACAAAAAGGACGGGCACGGGAGGAAGTTACGTCACGCGCACTACCACGGGCAAGAGCGTGTATGACGCCTGCCATCAACATTGTGCCCTGTGCGTTGCTGTTGCCAACATTATCCGGTCTGAAGCTGAATGGGAAGGAGTGCTCCCAAATCATGGAAGGCCAGGCCCAACTGCATTATTTTCGTTGAGGGGCGAATTGCAAGAATGGAAAGCACGAGTTGAGCCAAGGAAGGCAGCTACGTCGTCACGACCTACCAAGAGATGGCTCTGTTTACTGTGCACCTGAATGGAGTGATGAATGAAAAACACATTTCAGGTTCTCTCTTAGAGAAGTTTATCTCGCAGGAGGTAGTCTTATAGAGGGCTTGTGCTCAGGACGACAAGTGTCGGCAGAATAATGTGTATTGCTAGCGGAGGTTGGTAAGTCTGGTGACTTCTCCCAGCCGAAGAGTAGGACGCCGGTGTAGCCAATGTGTAGTTGAACCCGGTGTCGCGTAAAAGCCTTCGAGTTCAAGCGGAGGCAGAAGTTCTCCTCGAGATGTGGCCCAAGAGTATTACTATGCGACACGCCACGAATGTTGTTGCCTAGTTCTCAAATATATACACGAGGTACTTCGTGATTCGTAAATAAGATCCATGCTCGCAACTCGAGACCCATTCATGTTCGGTACACTGGACGGCCCGTGTTATATTTGGGAAAGCTGAAGGAACGACTTTAAGTTATCCACCGGAGTAAGCCGCTCGGATCATTTGGTCCGCGGTGCTATGATTCTCTAATTTGTAGATCCCCTCAGTGGAACCAGCTGCTAAGGAGTCTTGGATACCCCAGTCTTGAGAAGACCCTCCATTTTCAAATTACCAGCGAGGCGGATTTCACCAAGAGAACGGATCCAGCCAAGTGGTAACACGGATGAATCCGTGGGCTATTTTACAGCGATAACCCCTGTCAAGCTCCGGATGGAATCGAATTGCTTCGCGTCTTTCTCGCGCTTGAGCCTGATTTCTTGGACGGGGCATTTTGTATGCAAGTGCAAGCATGGTCCCACTCATTCTCATGGTTTAGGTAAGTAACCTCGAGGTAACCTGACCAGCTTTTGGTCTTGCCTCAGAAATCAGACTTGATGCATCTGCTCGGCTGCAGACCCACCAAATCGCAATCGCTTGGGGGTTGTCACCACAACAGTACCCAGATCGCCATCAGAGCATCTGGTTTCACATTCCGTCGAACCTGAGCAGCCGAGCTCACAGGGACCAAGTCCGGCGTTGATCAGTGCTTCAGCCGACGGAAAGGTGGATCAATATCCTAACAAGCACGTCATTATCAAGCACTGTTCCCTGGCGTGTGTGGGGACTCGCGAGATGATCTGGAAAATCACCAGTCACATGTCCATGCTGACCGCGAAAAATCAAGAAAATCGTTTGTTGACTTTCGACTGTTAACATTAAGTTGGGAAAAGTGTTTCTGGGTATCTACTAATCGTTACAAGTTCCCGCTTGTCTTCCGTCTCTATGTCCCTTCTCCCATTACCTGGGCTCCCCTTGCAGACGCGGCTGTTCTTCCTGCCATGTGGAGATCTCCTCTCGCACTCGTGTATCCGGCGTGAAGTAACCACCCTCAAGGTTCTCATCCTCCCAGTAAAGCTGATGCTGCGTGTGAACGTCTCGTGATAAGTGGGCCGGGGGCGCATCGGGTGGCGGTCCGCGGCGGGTGTGCATGTGGCGAAATTTCCGGCGTTGCATCGTGTGTTACGCGGCATTTACGCGGCCGTGGCATTTGGTAATTGCCCGGCCGCCTCCGTACAACAACAAACATCCCGCGCTTCCGGGCCCCCCGGCCCCATGTGGACTGACTGCATGGCATCGGTCCTGTTTTCCCCCATGCAAAGCAAGCAAGCATCCCTCTCTCACGAGTCCCTGGTGCCCGTCGACTTGTCGCTGTTGCCATCTCGCGGGTGTCCCGGGTGCCGCGTCAACCACGCCTCGTCGTCCCCGTTCTGGTACTCCTTGGACTCGTCCATGCTGTCCGACTTGCTGTGGTGCACCGTGATCTGGAACTCCCTCGTCCTCTGTATGCCCCCGGGGGGGAAGGGCGCCTGGGCCTCGTCGCTCCCGTTGGAGAACGAGGCCCGGACTCTCGACTCGGTAAAGGTCTTGAGCGCGACATCTCGCTCGTTCTCGGTCCGGTTTCGCGGTCCACGCATTTGAGAGTGGGCGTGGGGTGTGCTGTGCGAGCGCGAGTCTGCAAAATAGGCGTCGCTTCGGCCGTTCTGTGCCAACTTCACGATGAGACTGGCCATGGTCATTTCGATGTTCAACTTTGCCGTGTCTGTTGACATTGGGATTAGCGAATGCCGTGTGGGTGTTGGTGCCATTTTGACCGGCAACACGATGGAAAATGTAGGTTATTTATATTCCCCGTGTTTGGGCTTGCGCGGGTTCCTTGGAGCAGCACTTACACACGAGTGGATGGAAAAGAATGAAGACCATCTGGTTAGGAAGACTCATGAGACCTATCAGGAGGACCTGTAGTGCAATTGTGAGCTTTGGCCGTTTCTAGTGGAATGAGATAGAGGACATCGTGTACTCACATCCAGAAGAACAGAAATAAACATCAGCCTGGCGTTGAAGGTGACCAATGGGGCATATTTCATGAGACCATATTGATCCAGAAGGCGTTGCTTCACAATTCTCAGGAAGTAATAGTTGAGACCAGCATCGATAAGACAAATGATGACCTTTGATATTCTGTCCCAGTACTTATTGATCTCGACGAACGTATTGCTCACGGGAGGAACTCGATGCGCGGGAATAAACTGATCATCATCACAGTCAGCGATGGTGACTTCAAAGCTTGCTGAAGTCGACGAGGCTTCAAGCAGTCTTGTCAATCGACACAGGCTTGTTGGGGAAATATGCACTCACAATACAGAAGACAGCAATGTTGATTGCTGTCATTGCGATAGCCGTTCCCCACTTCAGCCGATTCACGATTTTCTGTGTTTCGCAGATGATGGCGATCCGGTTGATAATAATCTGCATAAGAATCTGGACCTCGAAAACCCAACAGAAGAGGATGAAGAACAGCATAACAACGCTGCCGACGGAGTGTTAGCTGGGCGACTGGCTGGTCTCAACTCCGTAATGAAAGCGTCGGTCCTTACCTAGCGTCGACGACCCCATGGAACAGCAGGTTCGCCAAAATCAAAATAACCACATTGGAAGCAATCTCGACCCAGATCATGTACACATACGAGCTCCGCCGCGGGTTCTTGCTTCGCCTGGTCTGCTTGATGGCCTCCCATACTGTCAGCAGGCCAAAGCCAAGCGTGAAGCCCACGGCGAGCGACGCAAGGGTCTGGTCGCTCTTCTCGGCGGCGCTGGTAGCCATGTGCGCGCTTCTCGCTTGACAGCCTGGATCCGGTTGTCGATGGTAAGGTTACGAGTCAGTGCCGCTGGGGCGACTGCCGAAATGCGGGCTGCAGGTTTTCTTTAAACATTTCGATTTCGCAATGGTCCCTGGCAAACCCTTCGCGGGTCCTCGTGGCGATCTACAGAGGGTGGCAGCAAATTCTGATGCCACTACGGGCGTTCTTCTGAGCTAATGGGCTCCACTGCCGCCCCTGAGCTAGTGACGCACATAGACCACGCCTGGAATGCAAGTCGGCATTTGCCCCCGCATGGCGAGCCAGGGAATTAAACCCGGGCGTACGCTCAAATTGAAGTAAGCGGTGCTAAGATTGCAGGCGGGCTTACCTGTGGGTTTGGCCTCGGCCTCGGCGTCCCGCCTGTCAGGTGTCACTCTGCGAGTTTGTGTGGGCTCTGCTGGGTGGTCGGTCTCGGAAGGGTGGATTCGGGGAAATGCCGCCTCCTGGGGACTCCTTTCCCCTTCTAGCGCGCTCCGGAGTGATCAAACAAGCTCCTCGGCGGCGATAGGTGTTCTTTTGAGATATACCGTTCATGGTATGATTCCTCGAGGAAAGGTGTAAATGCCCAGGTGAAGCTTCCGACGCTAGCCCGGGCCCTCGGGCGCCACCCCGGACCAAACTATGCGACATTGAGGTCGGCTTGCCGACCCCAATGTCGATAGAGGCATAGGAGTACGACCGTAAAGTCGCCGATAGGCCAAAATGTGACCCAAGATCGTCTTCTCATCTTGGTAATGAGCGTCGTCCACGCTGCGAGGGCCCTGGCTAGCCTGTCTAGCGTACCATCAGTTTCACTAGATGAACTCTGTGCGGGGCGTGGCTGATCTAACGGATCGTGTTTCTGGTTCCGTAAGAAATCCCCTGGACATACACGTATTACACGAACCATTATACCCAAGGTTAAGTAATAAAATGGTTACGCGATCCTCATGGGTCGGTAACGACAGTGACGATGAGGGGCCCAAACTCCGAGCTATTGCATAGACTGAAACAGGTTGCCTTTGGTTATAGGGAAAGCTCTTAAGCTCTAACGCTCTTACGCATTGCTCAACCTAACTTTAATGTGAATGCCTTGTTCCCTAGCATACAGGCATAGTGCTCGAGAAGAAAACAGAAATGAATCTACTCCCCTTGACCTGCCTGTAGGCGAGGTAATACGCCAGCCAAAGGCACGTGTCGCGACTCGACTGCGGAAGGGGGAGTTGGTTGCAGGGGCTCGCTGCCGGAACGGGCCGCTGCAACCCCTCGGGGCATTAATCACACGTGGGTACGGTGGAGGAGCACCTGCGAGCGCGACGTCAGGTATCACAGAGGGGCCGCCCCCAAACCAGATATGATAGCACTACGTGGGGATATGATAGGCAAGTTATACCTGAGAATCAGGAGATGAACCAAACTCCTGTCCCTGTTTCCGACGTGGCCAACTGCCGAGTATGGCGCTGGAAAATGTGGGAGGATATGACTACTCACAACTCACCCCCAGTTCCTGAAGTCGTCATGCTTAAATCCTTCGGCAGTTGGTTGTCGTGTAACACAGGGATGATAATCCCCCGAAGTGATGTATGTGAGGACATACCTAGAAGCACTACTGTGTTTATGGCAGGGACTGTTCTGGGCCTGACTGGCACAGCGAGTGCGTTTTGGACCGGTGTAATCTCGTTGACACTCGAGGCACGAGGACAAACACTGAGTGTGCCAAGAGCGCATGACTCGACCTCCGGCCCCAGATCTCCAACATACAATACGAGAAATGGTTGCCGGCAAGTATAATTCAACCTACCAATTACCACAAGGCTGATGCAAGGCTGGGGCGGAAGTCCGCTGGGCCAATGCCGAGGGTGCGACCCCAACGCCGTCATACTGTCCCGTTTCGAAGACCGTCGAGTCTCTTGCACTGAGATCCACCCGGAAGAGACCAGGCGCAATTACGAAAGTTTGAGTGACGTGGAGGCTGTCTGGAGAGCGGAACGAAAATTCCATGCTCGCTTCGCACTGGTCTCCCAGCAGGCTTGCTGAGGTAGACCTGCTACGAGGTAGACGGGCATCGAGTTGTCAGCTCGTACTTTTGCAACAATTCAATCAAATCAGTGTACGGACCGCCTGATTCAATTTTGAGGTGCCACCCCATATAGTCTTATACTCCCTGGCGGTCCGCGCTCCACTCATTGTTTCAAGAGGTTAGCACAGCACGGTGCCTGTAGCTGGTATTACTCTCGTGGTCCAGATTCTCAGAGATACTCACACGTATGACAAGTTGACACCTCTTAAATCGATTCTGTACAATGTTAGAGTCGAGATTTGTCGCTAAACTGGGATAGCCAGTGCCCCGGGATCCGGCGGCTGCTTCTGTATGTGACAAATGCCGGGATGTCTAGCAGTGGATGATACAAACACAATGTGCAAGTTGGGGTTGTATCAAGGAATCATCTCACGCAGAACAGATGAGGACTAAACAATGATGCCATAAAACTTTCAATTTGCTTTCCCTTCCGAATCTTTCACGGTAACCGCTATAGTGGCCTTCTATATGAGCACTGCAGCTTCGCCTGCGGCTTGTCGATTTTTAACTTTCCTCTCTTTGCGCAACAACAACTTATCACTATGGCCTCACAGAAGCCCCGTAACAGAATGGTCGAGACATGGGCGCAAGCATCTCATGTATGCTTTTCAGGCACGCCCTCGATACAGCTTCCCTGGTGATAGAACGAATTGCTGCAACAATGCCTTGATCTCGAAACGGTGATTGACTCCCTTGTGCCAATACTCTACCAGTGTGTTCATTGAATTGGGCACACAGTCAAACTGCTGCTGGTTTCAAACGTACGCAGATCTCAAGACCTTATCGCAAATTTTAGAGTCGCGGCACGTTGTAGGCGCAAGCTCCTCCAAAAAGATGATTTCTAAAAGGCATTTAGCCAAGCTTTGTATTGAAAGTGTCTGGGCGTACATTTCCTGGTTAGTCCTAATGTGTGATATGAAGTGATGGCGATAGAGAAACTGTGGCTACGATTTGGGAAGCTCAATGGAGCTGGCAGGTCAAGTGTCTGGAAAAGGCCCCTTATGAGTTGAGCTGCCTGGAGCAACATGTATTATAAGGCTTGTGGGAAGCTGATCGAACCATTTCTACCAGGAATTTTAGTACTATCTCCATGTCATTTGTGAACCTGCTTGTCCTTTCACTTGAGCCGTGTTCATCCACTGTCTACTTAAACAGGTAGCCAGCAAGATTTCATATCGTGTTCTTTATGAGATTTGTCCTAGACTCATCCGTATCCATATATAGCTCGAAATTTTCAGATATATTCGCCCTCAACGTTGTTTTCGTAAGGAAGTCTATCTTCCTCTTCTGTCGTGCACGCTCCATCAATTCACAATGCGCAAACACTGCTGGTCTGCAAATTTACCTCATTTACAGGATTAAGCTGCTACTCGTCAGACTGTTCATATACTGTATTCAATGCGGTCTTATAACAGTGGCGACCAACTATGGGAAAATGCGATATGATCTGCGGTTCGAATGGACCAAGTCCAGAACAATCTCTTGGACAATGTATACTTAGTTTCAGCCTTTCATTTCGCCGAAGAAGATCAGTCGTCAACCAGCCACAAGAAGGTTGTTGGCCATTTCGGGAGCAGCGTTGCGTGGCGGCCAATGCAAGCTCGCCACCTAGTTGTCAACTCGTGGTGAGCCACGCCAAGCGACGGCTTCGTGCCTGAATCATCTCGAACGTCAAATCCGCCGACTGCCGCCAAATCCCGACCAGTGTTCAAACTCTTTCGGCGGCTCCGGTGGCAATACCTTCTAGCCGAGGATGACCGGTCGATTAGTTTATTTGAGTGTCTGCGATGTGAATCTTATCTGTTTCCAACACCAGGGTCCAGACGGGGAGGGAGCACTTGAGGGTGTTTTTCGGCCAAACCCGCGGAACGAACCCCGGCGACCTTGCAAGCCGGAACCGGCACCGGGCTGCGGATATCGCCCTCGGGTGCCGCTTTCGGATCAGAATGGCTAGCTTATTGCTTGTGTCCAGCAGGGAGAGGAACAGGCCGCCTTGAGAGAGACGTGGTTTCTCAGGCCATACTCCTGATTGCATTAATCACTGCCCAAGTCATAGTTTTTGAGGCGTGGGCAGCCACATATGGCCCCTGTTCCTGAGCCTCGGAAGTCGCTTGAAGTGGAGTCGCAGTTGAGGTTCGTGGCTGCCAGGCTGCTTGGCCTGCTTGGCGACAGACCGAGTCAGGCAATGATGCTGCATCATCTATCTTATCGCTATTCGTTATCGAGGTGAATAATATCGAAGAATAAAACGCACAGGCTGTGTTAGACGGACAAGCGATTAAGTTTCTGCAATCACTGTTTGTCAACAGTTCGCATTTCACTTCGCTGCTCGAATCGATATTATGGCGGAAATCAAGAGTAGGATATGAGACGAGGCTGTCACTAGCCAGTAATTGACACGTCGGATCATTTGTATTTGAAAAAGAATGATTATCAGTGGCCTGCTGCAAGAGGGTATAGATACCATCAACAACCTCGTATCATCGAGACTAGCATGGACTTTAGAGGCGACAACCCGGTCGTGTCCGCTGATCGGTGATTACCGGACAATTGGCAGCTCAGGGGCCGTCGGGTAAAGATAACGCCCGGCAGTCTCAGTGGCCCGTCGCGTCTAAGCCGCAACTGTCTTACTGGGTAATCCTGCATTTCCGGTCCCCCAGAATCGGCATTGATGGCCTCCCGTGGTCGGTTTCCCTATTTTGGTTTAAATAGCAGCCAGGTAGCTGACACGATGCCATGATGCAACAAAGTCCCGAAGATACGGATAAGCATCCCACACCTGTTCGTTTGAACCAAACACCCGGGATCTTATCAGGGTCCTTCTCCAACAATTAGCATTCACAATAGCGATTAATGACTGGCCGACATGGGTGACGGATTAGACAGTGATTGGGCGATGGGGGTCGCACGGGACTACGGCTTATATTGTAGATCATATCCCCCGCATCCAAATCCTTCCATTCGTCTGTGAATTCTAGCTCGTGTGTTACTTGAAGTTATCATACTCAAGCCCAACTACCGCCGCTTGCTACACAAGGAATAAGCCTCAGAGACAAGCAGGATGGCGGCAGACCCGGTCAAGAACTCCAGCATGGAGGAGTCCAGCATCCCGAGGAAGGACATCGACGTCGAGAGCTCCAACGGTGAGACGGCAGTCATCGCCGAGACGGCAAGAGTCTTGGACCACGCCGCCGAAGTCAAGCTCACGCGCAAGTTCGACTTTCGCATCCTCCCGATCTTGGCTGTCATGTGTAAGTCAAATGGCCAGGCACAACGGTGTGTCAAGCAGGCTTGTCGGTTTCTAACAAGGTCGCTAGATCTCTTCAACGCGCTGGACAAGGGAAACCTGGGCAACGCCGAGACGGCAGGACTATCAGACGACCTGGGCTTCAAGGCCAACCAGTACAACATGATCGTCTCCATCTTCTTCGTGCCCTACGTCCTGTTCGCGCCCCCGATCGCCATGCTCGGCAAGAAGTTCGGCCCCAGCCTCGTGCTGCCGATCCTGATGTTCTCCTTCGGCACCATGACGCTCCTGATGGCCTCGGCGCAGAACTTCGGCGGCGTCTTTGCCCTGCGGTGGTTCCTCGGCATGGCCGAGAGCGCCTTCTTCCCGCTCGTCATCTACTACCTGACCACCTTCTACCGCCGCGGCGAGCTCGCGCGCCGCCTGGCCCTCTTCTACGCCGCGTCAAACATCGCCAACGCCTTCGCGGGCCTGCTGTCCTTCGGCGTCTTCCAGATCAAGTCGCACCGCCTCGAGAGCTGGCGCTACCTGTTCATCATCGAGGGCGGCGCCAGCGTGCTTTTCAGCATCTTCGCCTACCTCTACCTACCCAGGTCGGCCGCCGAGGCTAAGTTCCTCAACGAAGAGGAGAAGGAGCTCGCCTTGTACCGCATGCAGGTCGACTCGTCGTCAGTCGTGTCCGAGAAGTTCAAGCTGCGCGAGGCCCTCAAGATCTTCCGCTACCCTTCCACCTACGCCTTCCTCGCCATCGAGATCTGCCTCGGCGTCCCGCTGCAGTCCGTATCGCTCTTCCTGCCGCAGATCGTCAGCGCCCTCAAGTACTCCACCGTCAAGACAAACCTGTACACCGTCGCACCAAACGTCACCGGTGCCGTCATGCTGCTTGTTCTTGCCTTTAGCTCGGACCTGCTGCGCATCCGGTTCCCGTTCATCGTGCTTGGGTTCCTATTCACCTTCTGCGGTTTCATCATCTTTGCGAGCATCGAGGATGTCACGGCGCAGATTCACGTGGCGTACTTCGCAACTTTTATGATGTGTTGGGGTACGAGTGCTCCCTCGGTCATCTTGAGCACGTGGTACAAGTAAGCCTCCTGCCCTGCTTTCCAAAACGAGACGTCGTAGCTTCTCTTGCTGACCAAACTTTAGTAACAACATCGCGGATGAGAACAAGCGTATCACGATGACCTCCGTCGGCGTGCCGCTAGCGAACCTGATGGGCCTCGTGAGCAGCAATATTTTCATTAAGAAGCAGGCGCCCAAGTACGAGACCGCTTTGATCACAACTGCCGTCTTCGGGGCGACTGGCGCGTTCATCGCTGCCTTGACAGGCACTTATATGATCTGGGACAATGCAAGGCGCAACAGGAAGGCTGGGTTCAAGACTGACGCGCGGGATGTGCCGACGTCCAAGTTGAGGGATGGGCCAAGCGTGCCTGAGTTCCGGTGGTTCTTGTGAGCGATCGAGTTGTGGGTCTTTGAGATATTAGCATGCACATTAGCCTGGACCATAGATTATGCATACATGAAAAATTCGTATCCTCGTATGAGCTCTGTCCTATCTCTTCTTAGGTATACTGAGTTGGTGCCCAGATTGTAACAGCCCAAAGGCAGATTTAATTGTGGATGAAAAGCCAGCTGTCATGGTCTTGAATCTAATTTGAAACTGTTGCCATCGTGTTAGGTCACGGCACTGATCAAGAGAAACTTTTGATGTTATGTCAATGCGATTTGTAGCTTCAGTAATGACAATGACCACGTAAGAGCATCGCGCAATACTGAAAATGTCCAATTTGAAGGCTATTGAGAGACGCCTATTATCGGAGTGATGATGAGGGTATGTCTCGAAGGGAGGTAGATGGTGGACAGCGTGACAGACAGAAATCTGACCCTAACGGCCATGGGGCTTGCCTCATGATCTATCTGGGCTGGCGTTTTTGCTCTGGCACTGGTCATGAAATATTGATCTCACTGCGTAAGCAGAGGGCAGTCAAATTGCCAGATTCTCACTGCTGATACCTGCCTGGCATCGCCCTGAAGAATACTCAAGAGGCCACACTCTAGTGGGCAAGTATCATCCCGTCAAGCCAGTCGATCTCCAAATACTACCAGAGTGACTGACCCCTGACTTCAGTAGACAGCTTTTGTACTTACAAAAATTCTCATCGATGAGGACTGATCCGCTGATATCTATGTCTGACGTGCAATGAGGGGTAAGGTCGCATTCTTGCACTTTCAGCCGCTCTTGTGTAACTGCTGCGCCTGTCTTACGGGCCAATCTCACGTATGTGGGTGCTGGGTGACTCTTATTCAACTTAATTCGCACCTACTCAGAACCTACTTGTCCTCGGTTGTTACATTCTCACTTCGAACCCTTTCTAGGACTTAACCTTGTCACTTGGACTCACGACGCTTCTTGTTGATCATGGAGGGGTTCCCTGAGAGGGTCCCAAGCCGGCTAGGCGGCACCGGGTCTCAACGAGACGGCGCAGAGCCGGATGAGGCAGACAACAATGATCATCGTCGAAGCGGAAATAGGTGGCCCACAGATGTCGGATTCGATGAGGTTATGGAGAAGGAGAAGGAGGAGAAGGCGGATGAACTCCAAGCTGATAAGAGAGTAGTACATTTTGACGAGGCGCCCAGCAGCAGCAGCTACCGAGGACACAACACTAGTAGCATGCTACACGGTGTGGTGCACGGCGATAATATCCACGGCAATTTTAACCCTATCATTAAATACTATACAGCAAATCAGCAGTTCAAGATGATAGCTCCACAGGCACCGACGCCCGAGGTAGGCGACATCTTGGTAGCCGTTCGTACCTTCACAGCCCGATCTTCAGAGGAGTTGACTCTAGCCGAGGGTGACGAAGTCGTGGTGAGCGAGAAGGACGATGAGTTCGGCGCTGGGTGGTGCTTCGGAGAGAGTTTACAGACCGGCTACTTCGGCCACTTTCCAGAGACTTACACTCGTCTCAAGAAACGGGGAGCGCCTGCAAGGACTAATAGTCCCACAGTCCAGCCGGAGCTTACGGCCCAGACTCCGGACCCAAACATTGAAATGAGGCCTGAGACTGTGGAGGCAGATATTTTCAAGAACTCACCCGGCCCAGTCTGCGGCAGCTGCGGCGCAACATGGGATCTAAGCACGGGTTGTTCAGGATTCTGCGACAGCAGCACGGTCAGCAAGTACCCTAAGAAGGGCAAGACTCGTATTCCCGCTCATTTGGTCTCCGAGCGGACAATGATTGACCTCGGATTCTCATTTATCCGAGAGGTAAGATTCCCTTGACCAACATCCGTAGTTTTGAGACTGCTAAAAGACACTCTTAGGGCAACACTATCGTCATATCGAAGGCCCTAGGCCAAGATAATCTCGACGACCTGCTAAAGCTAAGCGAAGATTACCGTAAAAGAAAGTTGAAGTATCCATGCTTCGTAGACTACAGATTTATGAGACTAATTCCAGTTGTAGGCGACCTTGAAATGGACGCGACACGTTCTCAGCCGGACGGTGAAGCGGATGAGAAACACGAAAATTTGAATGGAGTAGGGGCAACGACAAGTGATGAGCCACTATCTAGGCCAATGACCCCGCTTCTTCCGCCTCATTCACCACTACCTAACACTCCTGGCTCGTCGCCATCTCCTTCTTATCATTATGGCGATAATGATGACGACGGCGACCACGACGATGAGCGTGAAGATGAGGTTGTGGTAATTGAAGAGCATTCGCCACCTGCGAGTGTCTTCGTAGCGTCGTACGACGATTCAGAGTACTCTGTGGGGCATACCGACTCCGAGGCCTCTGACTCTGCGGTATTCTCAGACAGGCCTCGGGAGCTGTCTACAAACCCCAGCTCTTGGAGGGATTCATCAGCGGCGGCGGTTCGGGCTGGCATGCGCGGCCATCCAGTCGGTATAGCATCCAGTGAAGGAAATGAGGAGCGTGTTGCGGACCGGGAAGTTGAAGAATGCGGTCGATCAATTTCAAGCGTCGCAGATTCTATTGGCTCAGCTGTCTCGACCGGTGGCTCCCTCGGACAGGCGGGCGTGAACTATGTGGTCGCCAAGTTCACTCAGAGTGACCCGGAACTGCTCGCTCTATATACGGAGGCCAGTCAGAGGCTTACGAAGGACCAATTCGTCAACAACAATCGTCGTCTAATGAAGATGTTTTATCTCGATTTTGCTCGCGAAGAACAGACCCCTGCGCAGAAAGAGGCTGTAGCATTCCTTGGGTCAAGGAGAAGACGCGCGGAGATTTCCTTGGACATATTCAGGACAGTTACCCCTGACCACGATACCGCTTCTTCAGACGAAGAACATAAGAAGAAGTTCTCAATGCTCAATGCATACTTAGAGACTCTAGATGCTGCGGGTAGGACAGAAGCTTTATGTTTGTACATCTGAATCCACTGACTGAAACGACGCAGATGTGAATACAGATCTCGAGGATGACCATGATGGATTGGACTCTGACGGATCTGAAGTTGAGGATGGTGAAGATCAACCCTCGTTGGACATGTCCAGCCTCCAGGCTATAGGGGAGTACTTCGTTGCGAGCCGAGCATTCTCTCAGTATAAACAACGGCTTGACCAGTTCCTGCATCCCGACCACGGAAATGAACACCCACCGGTCAATGCCCAAGGCGCGCAATACGATCCAGACGAGCATCGCACAGATGCGTCCAGAGTAATTCAGCCTGGGGAGATGACCTTGAATGACCCCGGCATCGTGCGCTTGTTGGATGATCAAATAGAGGGAAACAGGAACCAGACTGAAGAACGCCTCGCCGAAAAAAGCGGGGAGGTGACTCCGGTTGTTTTGAGATCGGAAAACTTCCATGGATCCTTGTCTAATTCACTTATCCAAGGTTGCTACGCGCCCTGGGAAAGAGATTCATTCTCAACATGGGTCGCAAAATGGGTGACTGATACATTATGGCCACCATCAAAAGGCTCCCGAAGAATATGGTATTTTTGCGTGAGTAACTGTCTTCAATTCTATTCAGAGGTTACAGTCTGTGACTTACACAATTTCTAGGGGTGCGGCCATCATACCTACATAGATGTCAGGGAGCTCGAGCCCGGTGGTGTGGAGAGCGAATGGCGAAGTATCAGTGAGAGCTCTGCAGCAGCGAGACATGCACACTCGCCCCAGAGCAGTGCATCTTCTGACGGCCAGATTCCAAAGACTCCATCTCCGGTTCATTTGGGTCCAGCCTCTTCCAGATACACAGCATCCCTGAACCCGCCTTCTCAAGAGACGCCGCAAGCACAGCATCTATACCTCAATCCCGCGTCAGCAATTTCACCTGGTCCGTCCGAGTCTACACAACGGGATCCAATGTTCTTGTTAATCTGTATCAACGGCAAGACGTACAAGACCTTGGCAGAACTTCGATGCCTTGACATTGATGATTCTTGTAATGATGAATTGCTAATCAAAGGCATTCTGACCCAGTATGAACAGGCTCGTAAAGGATGCCAGTGGACAATGGACTTGCTCATTCCGAAATGGTTGCTGCCAGCTGGCCTGTTCAAGCACTTCAAAAACATGAGGGAAAGTGTTCCAGTCTCTTTGCGGAGGCCGTCTTTTATCCAAGAGTCGCCACTTGTACAATTTATCTCAGAGTGGTGGAGTAGCATGTGCGCTTCCGAGGTCAGTCCTTGGGCTCCGCTACATATTATAGATACAGCAGACTTTGTCGAAGTAGGTGAAAGCCTCCTCCCAAACTCCAATACATCCATCGGAATCACCCCCGACTGACACTAGGAAGTTCGAACTCGTCCCCCATCCCGAAGGCAAAGAGGCCTTCCCATCTCACTTCACCTCCGGCCGCTGGCCCGCACCAGATAATAAACAGTACCGCTACAGGCCCGTCCCCATGAAATGCATCAAGACCATGAATCTGTGCCACATGCGCCGGCCCGGCCCCCATACCGAGGTCTATTGGTACAACACCGTGCCTAAGAAGGTAGATGGAGCGCTATACAGGCCGTCAGGCACTGTCGAGAACGTCGTAGGATACGGAGTGCGCATAAACGAGAGGCTCAACGATGTTCTCATCCTCTGGTGGTCTTTCATATTTATCTTGGTCACCGGCGTCTTCATCTATGTGTATTCCAGGTCCACGGGCGACAACTCTTCGGCGTTTGGGTTGGGGGCGTATTTGGTGGCTGCTTTCACGGTGTATATTCAACTGCAGTACGCGTGGTGGAAAAGAACGTAAGGTTGAGACTCTCTCGGACGAACGATAATCGAAATTCCGACTTGGAGAAAATTCTATCCCACGCCTCCTCGTCACGCAGAGGGCAATGCAATGCTGAACAAGTTATGCTACAAAACACCGAGGCAGGAAGATATGAGAGAATAGCAGAATCAACAGCAGGTTCATGTTGCCTCATTGTGTGGTAGCCCTTGGTCCTAGTATACATACACGACGGGATCTCTCAGTTGCGAAGTAGTCCTTTTCTTATAAGGCAATGAGCTCGAGCACCGCTTCAACAAGCTTTGGTGGTATGGATGGCCAGCGGGATGTATCTGGTACCCAGCCCGCCATTTCTCGTTGTTCATCTTACCAGAGATCCAATACAAGCTTGCTCCCGCGGCACCTCGACACGCAAGTCATGACTGTACTGCCTTCAGCCCGCTCCACTGGTGTGAGAACAGCATCTCTGTGTTCAGGCAGCCCACTCAGCACCCTCACCTCGCAGGTACCACACAAGCCCTTGTTACAGGTCGACAATACTCCCGCCCCAGCCTCGTTGATGACATCGAGAATTGACTTATCCTCAGGCACTCCGAGAACCTTCCCACTTCTGTCGAGGACAACATCGAAGGCGGTGTTCACGGATGTGTTGGAAGCTGAAGGAATTGCAAATCTTTCCGTTCTCAGGACCTCCAGGGGTGCGTCTCCCAAGCTTCGCTCAACATCTACAAGCAGCGCCTCAGAACCGCAACAGTATACTCGGAGGCCATCTGTGTCAAGGCCCCGCAGATAAGCGCTGACATCGAAACGCTTCCCACGATTCTCGTCCGTAACCCACACGATGCAGCGATCTGCATGCTCCATGGCCAATTCTTCGACAAAAGCAAGGCTGCCTCGCTGGCGACCGAGATATATAAGAGTGTAGTCCACCCCACTGGCTTTCGCTTCCGCGGCCATTGGTTTGATCGGTGTGATGCCGATTCCTCCAGCGATGAAGACGGTTCTCCGTGAGCCTGGCACGAAGGCAAAGTTGCTCCTTGGCCCACGGATGGTTATCTTGGAGTCCTGCTTGAGCTTAGTATAGATGAAGTGAGAAGCGCCGGTGTCATTTTCCTTTAGCACAGAAATTTTCAAACACTGGCGGTCGTCCGGGTCCGAGCAGATGGAATACTGCCGAAAGCCAAAAGCGCCCGCTTTGACGTCTATATGAGCTCCAGGTGTCCACCGCGGCACCTCGGAGCCATCAACGGATCGTAATGTTATCTGCATCACACCAGACGCGACCTCAACTGCGTGGCTAACAACCATATCCAGATCATGAGTTTTGGCAGCCGTTGTTTTGGCTTGGTTGATTTGAACTCGATGATTCTGATCTTGTGGAGACGGAGGGTCCCAAGAGACTCTGACTGCCTCTGGCCCTCGCCCTTCGGGGCCTTCGTTGTACGTGATCGCCTCATATGGTGTCTCCAGCCTCAGGTTTGGTAGCCGCTCTGAGAGGACCCGAAGCTCCGTCCTCAAGAGGAGGCGTGCGAAAGGGGCCCCTAGGCAGGCATGGACTCCCCGTCCGAAACCAAGGTGCTGCGTGGTCGAGCGCCTGTCGACATCGATGACATCCGGGTTCTCAAACTTGGCGCTGTCTCGACTCCCTGAGTTGTAGGCCACAAACAACTTGTCGCCCGGTTTAAATGTCCTCTTCTCAAATGTCGTCTCCTGTGTGACCATGCGCCACATACCTGTGATGGCTGACTCGTAGCGAAGGAGTTCTTCGATGGCGGCTGCCCTAGTCTTATCGCTCTCTGATATCCGCTCCCATAGGTCGTGATGGAGCAGGTGGGCCAAACCCATGGACAGTACGTTGGTCGTGGTCTCATGGCCTGCCAGAAGTAGGCCGGGAATCATACTCAGATGCTCAAAGTCCGTCATATCCACGACACCGGCGTCCCTTTCGTTCCAAATGTGGCTGATTAGGTCGTCCTTTCTATCGGTTCGGCGCTCCTCGATCACCGCCTCAATGTAGGAGTGCAGATCCAAAACATTCTGAACTCTTTGCTGAATGCTGAGCTTTTCTTCAGACTTGGTGATTCCACCGAAAAGCGACAGACAGAGCCCAATCCACTCCCACTTTGCCGGATCCAGTCCCGCAACCACCACAATGCATCGCAGAGGTACAGGTAACGCAAACCGGCTCTTGATTTCAACCGACCCATCGTCAACAAACTGGTCAATCATGTCATGCGCAGCGGCACGGAGCATAGGCTCGAACCGCTCCAGCCTCCTTGGCACAAAGAACGACGCCACGCTCTTCCTCAGCCGGTCATGGTCGGGGTTATCATGAGCCAGCAACGTGCCCTTGTCGGGAACCTTGTTGACGAACAAGTCCCGCACCATCGGTGGGAACTCCGGCACCGTGAGCCGAGAGCTGAATATCTCCGGCCTGTCGAGGACTGAAACAATGTCATCGTAGCGAGAAACAACATAGCCACCAAGCTTCTCGCTGACCTGCACTCCGGGAACTTCTCTCGAGGAAGCGAGATCCTGGAAAAGTCGTTTCGAGTCGCTGAAAGGGCACGCCATTGTCTGGTGTGTCTGAAGCGGCTCCTTTAAACGCTGCCGATGTGTTATGTCAATCAGCCTGATCACTGTATCGTCTCGAAGCAAACAACCACGCAGAAATCATGAATCCACCGAATAAATGAATCATATCGTGATACTATCTATCAGGGTGACCAAAGTGATCCCCCGAGTCGACCACACTGGCTTGTGCATGAACCGACCCGTGCCGAGCCGAAGGGGATGTGGTCCCCCGTTCCGGACCGGATTCACATCCTCGGTTGACGCTGCTGCTCGACAATGTTGCTCCGCACTACCTCCTTCGGAGCGCAAGGCCGGCATCTCATTTGATTAATGTCGAGCCTAAGTAGCATAAGGGAGGCGATCAATATATGCTGTCACGATCGTATATACAGATCTACTGTTATCGGCATTTGTATACCTATCTAACGCTGGGCCTTTGAGCGTTTACTACTGTATGAAGGGACTACGTACGGCTTCAAGAGAGCACTTTATACGGATTAAGAAAGAAACCACTCAATATATGCTGTTTAACGTCCCTGCACCCGCTTTCGCCCTCACCCCCTTCCGCTCACCCCGAATTTGGTGCAAATACACTATAAAACACTTACTTTTTAACCACCTATTATTAATTTTAATTAAAATCTGATAATACCCAAATTTAAATATAGAATATATAAATAGATATATTATATATAAAAAAATACTACTTATCTATATATTACGTAATACTCTTTTTAAGAATTCTTAAATATAGATTTTCTATAATGTTAAGGATTACTAGTAAAGCTCTATATATTCCTTAACAGTTATATAATAATTATTATAAAGCTTAACATAATATATAAAATTTTATTAAATATTTTTTTTATTATATTAAAACTATATATCTATAATTCTTAGTATATATTTATTATTTTTATTTATTTAAGTTTAATATTTAAAAATTCTTAATTTCCTGAGACGGGCACTACGTCTGCATGGCTCAAAGGGCACAATTTGACTGGAGAAATTCGTTGATTCTGATTAAGGTTTGCCTAACTAAAAGAAAGATTACGCTCCTTCGGAGCTGCCTGCAAGGAGGCCTTTTGAATGGGGCGAGGGGCAGCTGTAGCTTATCGATAAGGGCTGCCTGCCCCCAGCTACGTGCAGGCCCCTACGCCCGTGACATTTCCCATATAAAATTTATATAAAGAAATTTTTAATCTCTTTTAAATTTATAAATAAAATTTATTAAAATATACCTTATTTTAAATAATAATATTTTAATATAGAATATTTATTTTTAAAAAAATAAAAAATTATACCTAAATTATTTAAAAAGATATTAATAAGATTATATATCTATATATATTATTAGTATTACTATATAAACTCCTAGTAATCCTTAATATTATAATATTAATAATATGTAAAAAAGTATTTATATATATTATAGCTTAGTATAATTAATAAAAATATTTTTAATATTAATTAAAAATATTTAACTAATTAGGAAATAAATAGGGCCATTTTTAGATTTAAATTAAACTTAATAAAGTGGGTTAAAAAGTAAGTGTATTTTAGTGTATTTGCACCAAATTCGCGTAAGCGAAAGGGGGTAAGGGCGAAAGCGGGTGCAGGGACGTTATATGATCCTATCAGCTAACCTAGGTCTGAGTTCCGAAAAACAAAGTCTACATAGACAAGTCACTTATTGCCTACTCGGCCGACGCTAAGCACGGTCGGGTACGAAATCCCGGGAGTTAGGCCAGCACAGATCATTCGTCTGAATTCCAACACCAAATTGCACAATGGGGGTGAGCGGTGTGTACGGGTGAGGGGTGGGGCATGGTATACAAGTGCGATGCATCTCAGCTCATAGATCGCACTCTAACTATGTGCTTCTTGGATTGTAGCTGTTGTAGCTCTGGCAAACTGACGATCTTCTTCTGATCTGCGCTTAGAATACTAATGTCCAGGTTATCACCTCTAAGCTCAACAAATCAATAGCCACGCACCAATTTGGAAGTCAGGTATAAAGGGTTGCTGTGCCCGCGTGTGGCCTGGGTTAGGGGCAGGGATGACCTAATTTACCCGGTGGCTACATGGCGATTAGTCAGCAACTGTTAATCTGTTCAACATCACTGGCATGCAATCTAGGGGACGGACGATGCAACCACGCGTAACCTTTGGCAACCACGCGTAACCTTTAGCAACAACGCGTAACCTTTAGCAACAACGCGTGACCTTTAGCAACAACGCGTGACCTTTGGCGACAGGTTCAATCGGCCAGACCTGTCACAGCATGCCTCCATTACGTACCGCAAAGCGATATGTGCAACCGACTCTCCCATGGAGTAGCAGAAACCATGCACCAGCGGCACAGGTATCAACAAAACCCACCTTGCACCACAATGTCCTTTTTCAACATGACAAGGAATGGGAGGATCGGGCCAGTCGTTTGGGTTACGGTACGAGGAAAATATCGTTCGGGTGTGGGTTTGTTCTGACAAGGTGAGTCATGCTTGATGCCACTGGATCACATCACAACTTGGAATGATTTTGAAGCGTGGGGCTGATCACATCCCAAAATTCTCTTGCCAGCAAACACTTCGAAGACCTGGTAGCCATGGGACAGAGCATCTGCGAGAAACTGTGGGAATTTGAGTTCCTCTATCAAGATGTCAGCTATGGAGCGCACAACTCAGCCAAGGATCTGACAAACGCTGCTATTAAACTACTAGCCCAGAGCTGTCCCGGCCTACGCCGCTTCAAGCTACCAGGGACGTCTGGCCTCACCCACGAGGCCCTGGTGGCCCTGTTCGAGAGCTGCCCAGACCTATCGGAGGTAGAAATCACACGCGCTTCAAGGTCCCATGGGAACAATACGGGAGCGATCTTTGCCTTTCTGCTTGAAAGGCAAGACTTAGCGCCCAAGTTGCACAAGCTGCGATTGGACACTACGAGCAGCGTCGAGATGAAGGCGATGAGGGCGGTGATCAAGCAGCGAGGAAAGCTCCTGGTTCAGCTTATATCGGTGAGCGAAGAGAAGAAGTGGGGGAATTGGGATCTCGTAGTGCATGAAGATAACTACCGGAAAGGCAGGATTCGGGCTGGTGATAGGTATGGATCTCTGTACTGAGTCAAGAATGGCGGCAATCCCTGTGCGTCACCTCGCACAAGTGCGCCTATTATAGATCAGTAGTGCTCCGTTCCCCAGGCGTCTTCAGCAAATAAATCGGGGACCCGAATTGCACTTAGGCATGCGTGCCTTTGAATGCCTGCAAGAAATTCTCACGGGTCGGAGCTCAATGCATGAATCGCTGTTCGCCTAGAAAATGCCGGCACCTGAAGCTGGGGACAAATACACAGTTTCAAGGAGCAATGGTCCTCGTCGAGCGTGAGCTCATCGACAGTGAAAACAATGAGTGCAAATCAGGGAATCTCGTTACAGCAGGAAGACAAGTTATTGATTGCCTACTCGGCCGATGCTACTTTGGTAAGCACAGTAGGGTACAAAACTCTGGGAGCTGGGCCAGCACAGATCAATTGTCTAAACTCTAGCACCAAATTGCACAATCAAGATTGGCGTTTCTGGGAAGATGCGCATTCCTGGATAGAGGTTAAATGGCTCTTTATTTCATGATTGCATTCAACTTGAGCACAATAGTTTACACTAGTCTAGTAGTGGCTCCTGTCTTGCACAGACTCAAGTGCTCATGAGGGCTTGAGTCAACCTTGGGATTCCCGATTCAACAGCAAGACGTATCTGACCATCCCCCCTCGGGAAAACGTGACGAAACTCCATCCATACTGTTCTTGCCAAGACAGCCCTCCAACACTCCCCGTGGGATCTAATTCCAGGCTGGTAATCGAATGAAGAGACAGCTCACTGGGGCGAAGGTTCGAGCCCGAGCGAGAGGCCCGTAGGCCGGGTCAGAGGTCCAATCCGGTACTATTTGGATTTCTGGGAATCTGGAGATGGCCTTTCTAATATGTTGAAGAATCTCAGTGAATGTGGAGATTTTTCCCTTCCCTGGAGGTGTACTATTCGTCAGGCCGTTGCATCAATGCTGATATGAGGTTTCCAAGGTGAGACCTTCCACGTAAACCTATCACTACGCTTCTACTCACTTCCCCTTACTTTTGAGACTTTTGTTCTCACCTTCAACATAGTCTATCAGAGCACTGCTCCCGCAGCGGATACCTTCATGTGCCTCCGAGTGACGAGAAGAACTCAATGCCGAGCTTAAAAATGATTGGCTTATAGGGCGGACAGTACCTAGGTAAAAAGTCCATTCATGTGCCTAGTGCTGGCCAAACGAAGACAGGAATACATCAAATTGAAAAGAAGAAGAAACCAGTGCAGAACTGTGGCAGGCTAAGTGGGAAATATCCAACTACCTAGCAACCAGCTCAGCCTCCAGGGCTCTGACTTTGTCTGCTAGCCATGACCGAGACCCGAACGAAATGTCCAGACGCCTACCTGGACAGTCGGTCATGATCTGCATCAGCGGGGCCATCATCCTCGGATTGTCATGTGTAAGGATTTTCATCAAAGGAATGCGAGCGTTACCCGAGAGCCATGTAGGGCACCACGTAGCAGTCCCCATCAAAGGAACCCGAGACTTTATCCGAGCGTCATCTCGCGTGCCTTTGGGTGCGGTCCAAGCACCACAGTGTGGACCAGAACCTCCGCCTCCGACGGCAGACCGAATCACGGAGGCGGACATGCCTGAAAATCTTCACCGTTCTCAAGGCACAATGGCGCAGGCACCGACAGCCGGGACCCCCGAGCAGCAAGCATGACTCTGGTACACTAGGAAGAGGGGCCTTACTTCCAGCCTCGATAACGTCAGCCCTTGTTTAGTAGGTTGTCAATCGCAATATCTTGGCAAATGTAAGCTTTTCAGCATCGAATCCATTGCTCAAGTGCTAGCTCTCGGCCGAGTGCCAGGTCTCGGCCGCGGTACCACTGCAGTCTCACTGATCAAATCATTTCGGTCTGTGGGGCTCAGCCTTCGTAAATTTATACAAAGCAACAGCATAATGCTCATTGGAATCCCTGAGATGCCCAGTGGTTTTGGTAGGCGCCTGTCAGATAAAGTTCCCGGGCGAGCCTCTTTCTTGAGAGTATGCCGCCACAACGAGGAGAGATGTAACGTTATACAGCAAATGGAACCTGCCGAAAGTAGCCATTTCTTTTCCGCGATTCTTTTTTTGATTCGTGGAAAGCCTCATATCGACCTCCAGAATGTGCCTGGGAGGATTACACGAATCGAACATGACAACGAAATATGGAGAAAAGTGGTACTCGGATCCTATTCGCATCAACTTTAGAAAGCTAAGAGCGTATAAGCCTGAAGGAAGATGTTCTAGCAGGGGGGCCTGCTAGCGTTTTGTGGGAGTAGGGGTACAGCACCAATGGACGACAAGTGTTCTCTCCACAGCACGTTTAAGCTTATGGACCCTGGGGAAGCCAAGAAGGCTGCCTAGACATGTCGGATCCGAACTATGCGATGTCAAAGCCTCACTGTCACTGTGTAACACACACAACATTGAACTGCCTCATTTTCAAAGTTCGGCAATACACGACTCGACGGAGTTGTCTTAACGTTTGCATATGATCTCTACACATATATAAAGGGCTGCTCAACAGCCTGTCATAGTCTGTACAATGGCATCCTCCATCTCTATCAATTCACAAAACCCCTCAGCCAATCTTTAATCTCCCGCTCTTTCCACATCCAACAAGATGCAATTCCTTGCTCTCCTCGGCCTCGCTGCCACCGCAGCTGCCATTGATGCCCGGCTCTACTACAACCGCGGCTGCACTGGCAACGGCGTCCAGTGCGGCGGCCTGAACCCAGACACTTGCTGCCCCGCAGGAAACAACGACTTTGGCAGCGTTGAGTTCAGATTCATCCCGCTCGACTGGAGGATCGAGGGCCGTGGTCACTCCGGTGGCAACTGCAACAACCTGCAGGAGAGGGGCTACCCTTCCAATGTCGACTCAATCTGCCTCAGCCTGGGACCGTTCTCTGGTGCTGGCTATGGCTTCATCAACAGGAAGCGCAGCGAGGCCGGATACGAAGACTGCGTCAAGCGCGACTCCCTCTTTTTCGAGGACGGGTCTACCTACAACCTTGCTGACTTGGACGAGGATACTGTCGCTGAGCTGGTACGTCTGACTTTGGATCCTTCCCCTTTTTTTTCTTCTTTGGACAAGCACATGCTAACATCTTGAGTTTAGATTGCAATTGCAGCTCACGCCAACAACTCTACCGACATCCCCGCGGAGTTCCAGAAATTGAGGGTCGAGTAGGGCGCGAATTCACGCCAGAGCCCGCCAGAACGTGCTAGAGTCTGGGACAATCTTGGAGGGACCATGAAAGGGCACATGGCCTGGTAAAATTGGGTCGGGTGTGGCGTGAGGCCGAGGCGCGTCTCTGTGGCTTGATGTGGCTGTGTGGAACTCTGTTGCCTCCTTGTTTATATTCTTCTTCTTCAGACCTCAATATTACGAATCAATTGCCCCGACTGTTTGCCAATCGAGCGTTGAAACCACTGATGTTGTGGTCTGTGCGTCATGTTGACAAGCGTGGGTAGACCATGATAAACACTGAAGTCAAAGTTGACCAAGTAAAGTTATCTCACATTTACAAATCATTGTAGAGGACAGAAAAAGGTACGGACGATCTTTTCATTGGGTGATAAAAGGAATGGCCTGCCCGTGTGGAAGTTGGCACCCAAGAATAAGCTACGAGGACGTGCACATCCACGAGTTTGATAATGACTGACAGTCTCTCTGCATGCCGAGTCCTGACAGATTGGTAAGATTCGCTAGTCATAAAATCCGCTTCACGGTAAAAACATCATAGAGTTCGTCTAGCTAGACTAGCCTCGTCCTTTGGTTAGGCTGTTCTATTCGAAATAATCTATCAATAGAAGCAATATAAGGTGCCTACGCCCGCCGGTTGTTTCAAATATCCACTGTATCTGACCAGGGACTCACAGATCGATTATAACTTACGCAAGCCACGGACGCCGGACCCTTATACAGTCCTACATTGCCTGCGGTGCGACTCAGCATGCACGCGTGAGCTACGGCTCGTCCTCGAGTTCGTCGACTGGGTCTGCCCGTAACAGTTCTGCTTGGACGTTAGCACTTGGAAAGCAAGACTAAATCGGATGATCAGGAAAGCGCTTACCACGACGCTCTGCGGGTCTGCCACTTTGGGCCCCAGAGCTCTTTTCCTCAATGCCGAACAGTGAAGCCATCTCCTCGAGGGTCTTGCCTCTAGTCTCGACAAGACAGTAGCGGACGAACACGAACGCGAGGACATTGATGACGGCCAGTATCAAATAGAGACCCCATGATATCGCGGTCATGATGGGCGGGGTTACTTGTGCGACGAGGAAGTTTGCTATCCAGAGTGATGCCGTGCAAAGCGCGTTTCCTTTCGACTAGTCCGGCATCAGATATCAGTAGGTGCCGAGACATGAATATTTAAGGACAGGAAGGACTCACTCGTAAAGAGATTGGAAATATCTCGGCGGCGTACAGCCAGCTACCTGAGCTCCACGACATGTTGAAGAATGTGAAGAACAAGAACGGGAATGCAATGATGGCGTAGTTGCCAGGGTCGCCTGGGTGCGTCTCTGCATGCCTTTGCAAGACTGCGATGCCGATGAGAGCTGCAAACATGCCCACGAGGCCCAACTGCAACCACGTCTTCCGTCCCAGCCTGTCGTAGTAGAAGATGGGTATCCATGACGATAAGAACAAAACCACGCCCACACCACTTGTGGCCAAATTAGCAATGTTTGGGTCCGTAATACCACCATTGTGGAAGAGCTGCGGGGTGTAGTAGAATATCGCGTTGGTCCCGGTGGCCTGCTGAAGGAACTGGATGGTGACCCCAAGCAGCGTGACGCGCAGCACGGGGCCCCTGAACATATCAGCCCAGCCGGCCTGCACCGATTCCCCGCCGACCTGCTCCTCGCCAACCGAGTCCTTGATCTCGGCCATCTCAATAGCGGCCGCCTCGCCGCCATGCAGGCGCGTGAGAACCTCCAGGGCACAGTCATATCGCTCCTGGGCCACGAGCCACCGCGGCGAGGGCGGCACCCACGAGGAGCGCCAGCAGCCGGCGGCCAGCAGCGCGGCGGGGACGACCTGCAGGGCGACGGGGAGGCGCCACCAGCCGTCCGAGGGCAGGAGCAGGAAGCAGGCGTAGTCGACGAAGAAGACGGTCATCTCCGCAAAACACAGTATCATGAGCTCGATGCCGACGACGCGCCCGCGCAGCGAGGGCGGGCTGATCTCGGAGATGTAGAGCGGCACGCCCGCGGCGAAGGCGCCGATGCCCAGGCCGGTGACGAAGCGGCCGGTCGTCATCTGCGCGATTGTCGAGCTGGCCGCCTGCATGAGGGCGCCCAGGATCGTCAGCCCGGAGGCCAGGGAGAGCGTGCGCTCCCTGCCGAGGGCGTCGGCGGCGGACCCGGCTGACAGGGCGCCCGCTGCGCACGAGAGGTTGTAGATGCTGACTACAAGCCCCACGGCCCAGTCGCTGGGGTGGCCCATGAGCGCGGCCCATCGCTCATCGGCCACGATCATGCCCATGACGCCCTGGTTCCAGCCGAAGAGGAAGCCGCCCAGCGAGACGAAGGCGGTGAGCGAGTACACATACCGCGGGCTTGGGGGCCGGCTGTCACCTGGCCCGACATCTCGAGGCGGGCGTATGAGCTTTGTTTGTTTGATGGAACGGAGGAGCTTCATCTTGGTGGTCTTATCCTGGGCTGCAGGACCGTGTCGCTGTTGGATGGGGGAGGTGGCGGTGTACAGCGTCGACAGCCCATGGACGCCCGCGTGTGAGGCGAGGCCGGCGACGGGATGCAATATTCAAGCTGAACCCGTGAGGCTGCAAGGTCAATGAGATCAAGTCGGTTCTGATTTCACTGTCACATGAGGGACGACGTTGATTTGTGAAGTGAGACAATGTGTGGTGACACGACGTCGACAAGGGGCGAGCTGTCAAGCGTCTGTGGATTAGCGGCTGCTCCAGGATCCCCACGCCCCCTTTCCGCTCCATAGAATGAATCAACTGCTATCTTTTCCAACATCCAATATGTAGCCTGCCTGTTCTAACTGCTAGAATGAAGAAACTTGGTGACTGGAGCAACTTTACAACTCTTGGTGACGTTAACTGGAGATTGTCCAACAGCGTGGTTTTCAGCTATGGGTAAGACCGAGGCCAAGGAAGTCATATTCCGGGTGCGCTTCACACGGTGAGAGCCTACATTCTGCCTGGTTCATGCCGTGTATGGCTCTTTTCCGCGGCGGAATTGTCTTTACTGACTGACCTATATGGGGAAGGAACGTATGCCGCATACAAGGAGGCCGTTGATAGGAGCCATGAGGCGAGCAGATGCCAGACGATTAGGAGCCGAACAGGCGGTTAAAGCCTTATCCTGATTTATAGCAGCAAAAGCGATCCTTGACATATTGAGATGATCAATGGCGGTTCCTGATAACCAGCCCTTGGTGTTGTCGACCGATAGGAAAGTGCAGGGTGGAAATTGTCCAGCTCGCAGGGCTCCATGGCACTGGACACCATCTGGATGAGCATCTTGCCTTCGACCTGGGCCCCCGGGCTTGGATTGGTGCTGGCTCGTAAAGTACACAGCACCCGGCCCGGTTGGGGAGAGAATTGTCTATCATTCACCCGAGCTACCAGCTGGTCACTGTTGAGACCCACGTCCATGCTCCTGCCTTCGGCACAGAAAGTGCGAGGAGCAGACTGGATGGGGATATCGTCAGCTCCTATGAACCACAGAAGAGGAGGATGGGGGGAAGGTCGGGGGAAAAGGAGACGAGTTCGTCGGCTATCGATCTCGAGCGAGGTTGTTGGTAGTCAGTCTGGTCAGTCCTTGACTAGAAACGAGACGATGAGATGCAACTTCTTGACACTAACGTGCTGGACAAGCTCAGGGGTAAGAACACGCCCCCATCACTAGAGTCGTTAACCCCGTACCGTCAGGAGTGGACTCGATGTGATTGCGGAGGAGGTGACATTGAACCCCACCCCCACGCGGGGGCGAGATGGACAAGGCGGGAGGGCGACAGGGTGACAGGGTCCCGCCAGATTCCAATAGAGGCAGGTACACACAAACGCGCACACACACACACCACACACCCAGACACCACGCTTGCTTGTCTCGGGTCACCCGCATGAACAATTTATCACCTGCAGTGTCATGTGCTTTGCTTGTGGCTGATGGAAAACCAGAGAGGGGGGAAAAAGCAAAACAGCACTCTGTTTTCAGGTACGGGCTGCGTCCTAAGCTTCGATACCCGTCGGCTGGCTGCGTGGCTAATGCAGGCCTGACAGGCTGGCAGGCCGGTCTTTCAGGCCGGCCTGTCACTTCCGACATCGACATCAGCCCATCCTGCGCCCTTCGCGTCGAACATGCAGACATGTTGGCGATGATCATCACGGCAATGGACCCGACCTCTTTGTCAGGACAACAACGTGTCTCGCATCCACCCGAGGGCTTATTCTCCGTGATGGATCACGGCCAAACCCCCACGATCGCACAGATCCTTTGCCCCCCAATCGCGGTTTGCCTCGGGCCGGGATCAGGCCGGCTGGAGAACAAAGCCAACCGTGGGGATGACTGGACGAGTTCTCGACGACGCACCAGCAGCTTCTTCTCCGCCTTTTAGCTTGCCGCTGGAGGTAACGCAGGACTCATGTCCTGTCCCCCAGGCTGGGCCAGACCCCGTCCTAGGTTTGGCACCAGGCGAGGTGCAAACCGCCCCGTCCTTGGATTTCCTTGGAAAGATCCGGCGCCTGGGGTTTGTGTATGATTAAAGTTACGTCAAAGATTGGCTCCCACAAGCGAGGCCAGAGTTTCGCGATCGTCCGTCCTGACTCTGTGGGGTGTCCCACTCGGAAGCGTTCCGTCTGCTTTCTGCGAGCGCCTTGGCTCGACCGGCTTCTCCACCGCCCGCAAACATTCGATATGCCCGGCCGCGGGTTGGCTGGTTCTGGGCCGTACTGGCCGCGGGGGTGGAGAAGGCACGAGCTGGTGGTCGAAGAGCTGGTGGTGGCTGTGGCCACGCCTCCTGGCCTCCCGAGTCGTGTTGCTCTCTGCCGTTGCAGCGCTTGTGGGCGTTGACTGGCGTCTGGTGCGTTTCGACGGACGTCATTTTCCGGTGTCAATGACTTGTCTGCATCGTTGCTGCAGGCTTCTTATATGTCGCGTGCGCACCCTCCTTCCGCCACCAACGCCTCCCAGGGCCCAGGGGCGTGCACGTCTGAAGAGTGAAAGGCACCACTTGGTACGACGGTCAAACATTTCACACCCGGTCTCTCTATGCCCTTCCAGGCCGTCGACCAGATTCTGGCTTGTTCTATACTAAGTGCAGTTCCCTTGTGGAAGCTATAACATTAAACATCACAGTCCCCTCAACTTTTTTAATCATCTTTATATACGCACGCATACACATTCACCTCGCCACTCACAATGCCCTCCTCAGAAGGCGCTGGACACGCCAATGGCTCTCACGGATCCCGCCAAAGAAAGACGGTCCACCCTCTAGTCCCAGGCGTCTACGTCCCAACACCAGCCTTCTTCAAAGACGACCAAGATGAGGCAGTCGACCTGGACAGCGTCGCAAAACATGCCGTCCGCCTGGCCCGTGCAGGCGTCACCGGCATAGCCGTGCAGGGTTCCAACGGGGAGGCCGTGCACCTGCTCGACTACGAACGGGATCACATCACCAAGTCCACCCGGGCAGCCCTCGACGAGGCCGGCTTCAAGGATATGCCCCTCATCGTGGGCTGCGCTGCACAATCCACCCGCCAGACCATCGAGCTGTGTAGGCAGGCGGCCCTGAATGGCGGGGACGCGGCGCTCGTCCTGCCCCCGGCGTACTACCAAGGCCTGTTCGACAAGGACACCATCGCCAGGTTCTTCACGGACGTCGCGGACGCCAGCCCCATACCTATCGTTATCTACAACTACCCCGCCGCGGTATCGGGCCTGGACCTGTCGAGCGACGCCCTGATCCAGCTGGGCCGGGCCCACCGCAACATCGTCGGGGCCAAGTTCACGTGCGGCAACACGGGCAAGCTAACGAGGGTGGCCGGCGAGTTCACAGGCGCCCCCGTGCCAAGCACGAGCGCCGACGAGGCCTACGCAAACGACTACCCCGACTTCCTCTGCTTTGCCGGATCGGGCGACTTCCTCACGCCAGCTATAGCTGCCGGGGCTGCCGGCGTCATCCCCGGCATTGCGAACGTGGCTCCCGCGACCGTGGTCACGCTGTACAGGTCGCTGATCAAGGGCGGCCAGGGCGACCAGCGGCTGCAGAAGATCCTCGCCCGTGGCGACTGGGCGGCGATCAAGTCAGGCGCGGTTGGCGTCAAGGTGGCACTGCAAGAGTATTTTGGCTACGGGGGCTGGGCGCGAAAGCCTCTGCCAAGGCCGGAGGGCGACCGACGGAAGGATATCGTTGAGGGATTCAGGGAACTTGTCGAGCTGGAAAGCTCGCTGGCTGGGGGCAATTGATTTGGGGACGTTGTGCAATGCGTGTAGCGCCTACCTCTATTGGTTGAGATGAGGGAACAGGATCAGATCGAGGCCATTCAACAAAGGGCTACCCCATAGGAGGCTGTACCAGAGGAAATTATCCCGTGAACGGCGATCTGATAGGAGACCGACCATCCTGTAGGATACAATATCACAGGAGACCATCTAATAGGAATCATCTTATAGGAAACCATTGCATAGGAGGCTATTGAGAGTGTACCCATCGCCACGATGACTCGATATTTCTAATTACCTAGGTGTTTCTGAGGCTTTGTTGTTGTGAGGCCTGCAGTCTTCGCCACACAACCTCTCAGCAGGACTTTCTGGTCCGATGGTCAAACCAATCTCCTGGCAGGAAGCACCGAATTGCGGCCGCCCATCTCCCATTCGACCCAGGAAGACGTGACATCGCGCAAGCAGGCAAATCTGGGCTGGCACTGCTAAGGAATCAACGGACGGCTATTGGAGGCTGTGGTTTAGAACCGACGGGAATTAACCTGAAGTCGCAGCGAACGCGAGCCGTCACAATCTCTGGTGTGCTGCAACCCCCCCTGTCAAGGTCGTTGACGTGCAGAATAGCTCGAGGGGGACCCCCACGCCAGAACAGCCCCTACGAGGTAATAATGACTCGGGGCCGAGGACGCACAAAAAGTCTCCGGACCGGCTCGGCGTGGCGTGAGTACGGGCCCAGTTTTCACCACCGTCATCGGCGATTGGCGTGCCGAAGGGCGGCAATCAGCTCCGAGCAGCAATTGCCCTCGCGCCTGCAGTGTGTTGTTGAGGAAGGAGGGAGCCAAGAATCAATGTGTACCTGGGTATTGACTTATTAGGCAGGTTCGATCATTGTCACATCTGCTTGAACTTTAATTATCTAGTTACACCTTGAGCTACAGGCAGTCACGTCAACAGCGTTGGCCAAGATACTAATTCCCGAGGTCGTTACCAAAGTTGCCTGTTATAAGCCGTTCTCACTCCAAGCCTTCCAACCCACCCTCATCTAGCCCGTAAAGAACAGATTTGTCACGATGGGCGATCACCAAGCAGGGCCCCAGCCACCATACCCCCTCCACCCATCCGTAGTCCCACGCATCGACCCCATCTACGCCAACTTCTACAACGAGCACATCGCAGACAAGCAGCAGGTCCACCTGCAGCCGGTCGAGGCCTCCCGCAGCAGCGGCGTGCTGATCCCCGGCGCCGGCCCCAAGTACCCCGTCGCAAAGGCCGAGGACTTCTCCTTCCCCCGCACGCAGAGCAGCGGGCCCGACGTCAGGATCCGTTGTTTTACGCCCGACGGGCCGAGGCCTGAGCGCGGTTGGCCGTGTCTCTTTTACTTCCACGGGGGCGGCTGGGTGTTGGGCAACATCGACACCGAGAATGTCATCGCAACGAACCTGTGCGGGCGGGCGAACTGTGTGGTCGTGAACGTGGACTACAGGTAAGCTTCGCCCTCGGGACATTCTCAATCCAAGCTCACATCCCGTCACAGGCTCGCTCCCGAGAACCCCTACCCCGCCGCAGTAGACGACTCATGGGAAGCCGTGCTGTGGGCAATCAACGGCGCAGGCAAAGACGTCCTTCCTCCCATCGACAAGTCCAGGCTCGCGACGGGCGGCTCATCAGCGGGCGCGAACCTCGCGGCCATCGTGTGCCAGCGGGCCGCCGCGCGCCCGGAGCTGGGCCTCCGCTTCGCCGCGCAGCTGCTGTCGGTGCCCGTGGCCGACAACACGGCGTCGCCCGAGACGAAAGCGTCGTGGCGCGAGAACGAGAACGTCCCCGCCCTCCCCGCCGCCAAGATGATGTGGTACCGCCACCACTACCTGCCCAACAAGGCGGACTGGGCCCACCCCGAGGCCAGCCCGCTGCTCTGGGGAGGAGACTGGACGCTGCTGCCGCCGGCGGAGGTCGTGCTTGGGGAGCTGGACGTGCTGAGGACCGAGGGCGAGGAGTTTGCGAAGAAGCTGGTCGGGGCGGGAAAGACGAGTACAAGGGTTACCATAATGAAGGGCCAGCCGCATCCGTTTATCGCGATGGATGGTGTGTTGGACTGTGGGAAATTGGCGATTACTCTCTTTGTGGAGAGGCTGTTGAAGGCATTTTATGTGGATAATTAGACGGAGCCATGACACTCAAAAAAGAAACTGACCCTAGGGAGGTCTCTGTCAGGTAATCTGAAGAAACAATGTAGGCTTGGTCTTCGAGGTAGGCGGGTGCTCCAATCGTTGCATTCTGGTACCCAAGGAGTTAAATGTCGTGTGTGTTGACGGGCTCGTTTGTACGGGCCTGTGTAATATATCATTTTTCTACTCGACAAGGATTGAAAAATTGCCAAGTTTTCGTACGAAACTGTCATTCTATGCGAGTATCAGAGACACAGACAGGTCTGCGTCACTACCCTCTTAGAATGTCGTGGAACAACACCCAAAACGGAAAGGCTCACCTAGCATCAGAAGACATATGCTGAGCCGCGATTGAACGGAGACGCGCAGGCTCTCTTTCGCACCCTGTGTCTGCGGTATATGAATCACGTCTTTAGGTGGCTCGACAACACTCGAGGTACCCATGTACAGTGATAATAGCTCACTTCCCATCGAGCGAAAGGCCGAAACGCTTTACCGCCGCCATACTCGACACATCAGAGTTATACAATGGAGAAGCTGCCTACCGCTTCATGGACACGCCAGAAATATTTCGGGCCAAGCAGCATTAGGTCAACTGATCTGAAACGGGCCCATCTAGAATACACAGATGTCCCACTGTCAAAAAACTCGAGCCCATTCAACAGGCGGCGAAGGGCTGGACAGCATGGCGCTCAAGTTTTGTGAGAAGTACTGGTCGTGGCTTGTGAATGGTCGACCCTCTTCCGCCTTATTGTTTAACGACTTCCGCTTTGGGTGCTGAATAGGACCTCATCAGCCGCCTCTCAAGCTCGTCAAACACCATAGATGCTGTCAGACGACAAAAGAGGCCGCCTATAGCCTGTATCAATGTGTGCTACCGAGATTCGGCCAATCGCTCCTCTTGGTCGTAGCCATTGCTGAGGACAAAAGTGACGTCCGCCTGACGTGCAGGCAAGGCCGTAAGAACAGCTGGCCCATAACAGCATCGATGAGCTTTGTCACCATGTCTTTGAAAAGCGGCTCCTATTCAGACCCCGAAATGGCATGCCTGGAAAAACTAGGTGCGGCTATGATGGGACCACCTGATAAGAAGAAGGCGAGTACAGACAGGCATTTCGGAGCCTATTCAGCGTTCCTTTCAATTGGAATAGAGCCGGACGGCATGCTGTATTGACATCTGCTGCGTGGCCATCCGAAAGTGTGCGTTTCGAGCGGGTGGCTCTATTCAGCATATGAGGTTTATTGTTCATGAATAGGCCGACTCACCGCGACTCTTCTGAATAGGCCATCCTCCCCATGGGTATAAGATCCAAAGCCTGGGACAGCCGCTTCACACCTTTCTTCCCCTTTCTCCTCACCGACAGGCAATACAAGAAAGATCAACCAGATCATTCCATCAGATCTCAAGTCAAGTTTACCAGTGTGTCGAACGATCAGTTCCACGACTCAACGGTCAACCCGTACAAAACATAAAATCCCAAAAAGGCAACCAAGCCACTCAATCATTCATACCATTTCTCCCAAGACCACATCTTCAACATGAAGCTGTCACTCATCGCAGTTGCGGCCCTGTCCGCAGTCTCCGCCAACGCCATCGCCATCGCGGTCGCCGACGCCAACCCGTCCCCCGAGGCGTGGTGCTTCTGGAAGGGCCAGGGCTGCTGGAAGGCCAAGCGTGCCGCCGACGCCTTCTCCCAGGCTCTCCAGTCCACAGGCGGGTACAAGGAGTCCCGCGCCGCCGACATCTCCAACCACCCGGGCGGCGCCGCATACCACGCCAAGAGGTCCTTCGAGGAGCTCGCCGCCCTCGTCGCCTCCGCCTACCCCAACCCCGAGGCCCTGTACGCAGACCTCAACCTCAGCGGCCACTTCCCCCCAGACTCCAACCTCACCGAGGCCTCCGGGTCCGAGGGCGAGCCAGCAGGCCCAGGTTTCGAAGGCCCCGGCCCCGAAGAGGGCTCCCCCATCGCCGCCCGTTCGCCGTTCAAGTGGTGTTGGAGGGCTTGCTGGAAGCGCGGCGTTGAGATGAGCAAGCGCGAGGCCGAGGCCAACCCGTGGTGCTTCTGGAAGGGCCAGGGCTGCTGGAAGCGCACGGACGAGAACAGCTCCGCCGTCGAGAAGCGCGACGCCGCGCCCGCCTTCTGCCCCTTTGACGGCGAGGCCGGCAGCGTGTGCTACGCCTCCAAGCGCGACGCCGTCGAGGCCGACAAGCGCGCATGCGAGCAGCCCGGCGAGGCGTGCCACAAGGCGCGCTCCGCCGCCGAGGCCCTCATCCGCGCCATCGAGTCGGGCGACGAGTCCTCCGCCAGCCCCGCCAAGCGCGACACCGCTGACCCCACCGACGCCGGCGACCTCGAGGCCCGCTGGTGCTTCTGGAAGGGCCAGGGCTGCTGGAAGCGCGACGGCATGGACGACGTCGTCGCCCGCTGCAACGCCCCCGGCGGTGCCTGCACTGCTGCCAAACGCGACCTGACCAGCATGCACGCCGCTGCCCGTAACCTCCTTGACAACCTCGACGCCGAGGTGGTGTAAATTGTAAGTCAGGCGAAGTCCACGTGATGATGTCGGCGACGGATGCTGACATCTAGCAACAGCGCTCAGCGTGGCACAGATCCTTCCAAGAAGACAAAAACAACATTCCATTCTTCAACGACATGACCCATCTCTGATACTCACTCGGAGTCACCTCGTCGCAAATGCCAACAATGCCTTCTCTTCGTGTTCATCGAGCATCCGCAAAAGACGCCATTCTCCCTCGCTCCCGGGGTTGGATCAGCGGAGAGACATGTCTCTCACTGGCACAAGCGGCGCTCATGAATCCTTCTTTACCTTGAACAAAGTAGTTAGTGGACCGGCAAACATGGCGGGGGATGAGGGCATGTCACTTACCACACGTATTCTTTTCGATCGGGACAGCGTGGCAGCTGAGTTACGCAGCTCTCGGGATTTAGTTACCTTCAAATGAAAAGTATTCAGGGCGGCAGAATTGTCAATTTTCCTCTTCTGCAGGCTTGGTGATTTCATGTATTCCAGTGATGTAAAACAACTCGTGATGCTGCGCCTAACCCTGAGCCGTGTCGAAATCGGCTTCTCGGCGCAGAGTCGATCGATGAGTTGAATCTAACCCGCAGTATCAAGCATATCGAACGCACCATCTCTTGTGAACATATAAAATTGGGCGATTTCGTCTGGGTATATCCATGTGCCGTAGATGATTCACACCATCTCTGAAAATGTTGCCATGCTCTTTACTCTGGTCCGCGTCTGGGTCGTAGGCCCAATCCAAACCGACCACCCTCGCCTCGCGAGTATTTTCCTTGAGCAGTACAAATTCCTTTTTCCCAAGGCTCCCTCCCCCCTCTTTCCCTCGACACAGGCCTCACATCAACAACCGCCAAGCACCGAGCATCAGCGCCGCGAAACCGGTGCACACACCGATGAGCCACTGCAGCGTCTGGAACTTGACCATCTCGAGCTGCTGGCGCAGGGCGCCGGCCTCCTGCTCGATCTTGGTCTCGGTCTCCTTGATGCGCAGCTCCTGCGAGACGGCCTCCTCGCGGATGCGGCCCTTCTCGAGGTTGAGGTCCAGCCGCACGCTCGCCTGCGTGCGCCCGATCTCGTCCTTGAGGCGGTTGTTGAGCTTGCCGATGTCGTTGGTGAGGCGCTCGTGCGACGTCCGCGTCGCGTTCGACTCGGTGCTGTCCGCCGACAGCAGCTCCGACCGCAGCGTCGCGAAGTCCACCTTTTGCGTGTACGTCGCCTTGGCTGCGTCCTCGCGGAGGACCATCGTTCGCGTCAGGTTCTGGATGCTGCGGGTGGGGGAAAAGGGAGATGAACGTCAGTCTGGGGGCGCCTCCGAGTGCTTTGTCTATTCAAGGGTTTGACTGAGGGCTCGTGTGTGTGTCTTCTAACCTTTCTTCGATCACGTCGTTCAGGACCTTCATCATGGCGACCGACTGTTCCTCCGTGAATCCTTCACCTTGCAGCTTCTGGACGAACTTGAGTGTGTCGAAGTGGTGGTCTCTCCTTCGAGGGGCTGAGGCGTGGAATGCTCTCCGCAGGCCGGGCTGCTGGAGCATGGAACGGGATGGTTTGGTAGTGTTAATGCCGCTGTGTTGAACCGCGGCTCTGTCATTGTGTATAGATCGTGCTTGGGGTTGCCATGGTCGTAGGGTGCTCGTCTGGGTCGCGGCCAGGGATGCCGTCACGCACTGCCTTGCAGCGGGTGCAGTCCAGCTCAGCCGGGGCAGCAAGAAGCTGGGAAGTGTTGACACGGCGGTAGCCATGGCTCGGACGGTGGGAGTGGTAAGTAGAACTGCAGTTCAGATCGGAATGGCCGTCTTGCAAGCTTGAGGTGTCATCGGCATTTATTAGACCCCGGGAGGACAGCTGCAGCAGACAGATGACTTGTCGTTCATGTGTCCAGTGGCCGGCCGCCGGCAGCGTCCCCAGGGTCCAGGGACCGCATGAGGTAATCAGAACCTTAGCTCGCTGATTGGCCAGAGGCGGCGCCCCACCACAAACGAGCCGCGTTTAAAACTTCCTGAGCCCGTCGGCGCCCATCGAATTTTTCCTCTCTTTTCTTCTTCAGTATGAAAATACACAACGCAAAAATTCACATTCTCGGGATAGTATTTCGATACGAGGTACTCCTTCGCCTCGGCGCTGGACGTACCCAGGACTGTTGAACTCTCCTGGACAGAATGGAGATCAGACACAAAGCGAACGATCTTGGGTGCGGCGTGTCCCTCGCCTTCGAGGTATGGGATGGGCCGCAATGATTGAGCGTACATTTCTTCGTCGACACGAGCATTCTGTGTTAAGAGCGCAACGGTACCGATCGGCTGGCAAGGTTAGCGGAATGCCTGTTGGTCAGTCATCGACTTGAACTTTGATGCCATCCAGACAGTCTTTCTGAGCGGGAAAATCGAGGGGAGATCTGGTCCAGGACGATCGCCTTTGCCCGCCCTCTCGTGCTGGCTTACAGACATTTCGAGGTTCGATTACGAACTCATGAGCAGTGACTGTGTTTGATCTCGTTCCCTGGCCTCGCTGCCTGGGGAAATGCCAACGCATGTGTGCTTGACTAATGCTACCCAAACACACATCGTCTACCCTCCCCAAACGCGGTTCGCGCAATGAACGGAAAGCTCGTGGTACATAAGTGCCTTCGTTTGGCCCTGGTGTTTCTGACATGAGGTACTGCTCAGTCAGGCTTCCATTTGGCTGGTCTCGCAGTGGGGCAATTTCACATGCAATCATACACAAGCAAATCCATAGTGGGCTCCCAAACTCTTCATAGGGTACTGGCATGACAATGCTATGGGTATCTACACAATCTGTAAAACTACACTAGAATACAATTTAGGCTACGCCAGACACATGCGCATCCCTCTTTGCTATGTTGGCGTCCTTTGACACTGGGTCTGCAATCTTCAGCCACTCGCCGTTGAAGGCGTTGATGAGCCAGTCCTGCAGCTTCTCGTACACCACCTGGTTGGCGTTGTGGAAGTAGATGCTATGGTCCGAGTCCGGGAACACGTGCACGTCGTAGTCGGCCACACCCGCCAAGTCGAGCTTGTCCAGCAGCGTCAGCGTGTTCTGCACGTGCACGTTGTCGTCCGCCGTGCCGTGCATGATCAGGAAGCGCACGTTCTGCGCAAGCGCGGTCGCGTTGCTGATGGCCGTACCGTCGTAGCCCGCCGCGTTCTCCTGCGGCGTCTTCATGTACCGCTCCGTGTAGATCGAGTCGTAGTACCGCCAGTCCGTCACTGGCGCCACCGCCATGCCGTAGCTGAACGTCTGCCCCGCGTCCTGCTCCAGCGTCTTGAGCGCCATGTACCCGCCGTACGACCAGCCCCAGATCGCGATCCGGGAGGCGTCGACGTACGAGAGCGACGCCCAGTGCTTTGCGGCCGCGATCTGGTCGTGCGACTCCCAATGACCCAGCTGCCCGCGGACAAGTACACGGTTCTTCCGGCCGATGAAGCCGGTGCCGCGGCCATCAACCGTCACGACGATATAGCCATGATGTGTAAGAGCGGATTGGAAATCTTGTTTGAATATCTTCTTCACTTCCTGCGAACCGGGGCCGCTGTACTGGTAGAACAAGACAGGGTACTTCTTCTTGGGGTTGAAGTGGGCCGGCCGCCGCTCGATGTAATTCAGGTCGACCCCATCCACGGATATTGTGCCATAAACCTTGAGGGGCAGCTCGAACTTCTTAGCGCGGTCTGCGAGAGCCTTGTTCGTCTCCACTACGTACTCGTACTTTTCGGAGTTGCTGGGCGTGCTCACAACCTTCTGCCAGGGGATCTTGGGTCCTTGGTAGTTTAGCAAAGCGTATCCTGCTCCAGACGAGAATGAAACAGAGTAGTAGGCCTCCTCAGAGGTGTCCGTCATGGGTTTCAGCTCAGTCCCATCAATTTTCACCGTGTATATGTGGCGCTGGGTCGAGGATTCCTTGGTCCCGATGAAGTAGACTAGGTTGTTCTTCAGATCGACTGCTGAAGGCGCGCTGTCGACCTCCCAATTCCCCTTGGTGAGCATAGTGGGTTCTGGGTTGTCCAAGGGAGAGAAATAGGCCAAGTGATCGCCGTCGTCGTAGATGACAGTGTCGATATAGCCAGCATCGGGCCGTTGGTTGGTTGGGTCCGGAGGTATGTAACGAGTATTCTGGGAGATCTCGAACCAGCCTCCGTCTAGTTTGCCCACGTCAACTGATCTGACAGTCTTTCCGGTGCGAGTTGCAACATCGACAAGAACAACACGCATAACATCGGAGATGCGGTTGGTCTCCTTGATAAGAACGCTTTGTCCTGCCCAAACCACGCTAGTAATGAGGCGATCCTCGTCCGTGAAACCACCATCAATGTTCACCTCAAAGTTGTCCCCACGATCAACGTCGTGGAAGAGCAGGTCCACAACAGGATTGGGCGCGCCGGCTTTGGGATATTTCATGTATAGCTCATCCGGGTAGTTCTCCAGTGCGTCAAGATGTCCGCCTTTCGGCTTGGATATGAAGTACTGGACAGGGTACTCAGGCACGGCTGTGTCATTTGTCCTGAAAAAGGCAAGATACTTGCCGTCCTCGGACCACCAAGTCGCAGTGTCGCCGCCGAGTACCTCCTCTTCGTAGACCCAGTCCGGGCGACCGTAGAAGTAGTTCTCGCCACCATCCTCGATGATTTGGCGCACCTCCTGAGACCCAACCCAGCGCAAATACAGGTTGTTTTCCCTGACGAAGGCGATCGCATTGCTCGTGGGGCTCCACTTGGCAAGCTGCACTGGGGCCTCGGCAGCCCCGGGGATCAGCGGTTCCGCGCTCTGCCTTGCCACGTCGAAGATCCAGTACCTGGCCGTGAAGGAATGCCGGAAGACTTGCTCTTGGTTGGTGCTAACGAGCACCTTTTTCATGTCCGAGCTAGGCCATGCGCCTACGATCTGGTATTGCTTTCCCTCATAGCCGAATCTGCTGCTCTTGATCAAGGTTGTAGCTTTCGCAGCGCCGGCGCCGGCGCTCGCCTCTGGGTCCTTGCTCCTCACGTCCTCTACCACCAGGTAGTCTTTACCGGCAGCGTCTTGTTCGAGGAGCAGCCCGTCCTCCCCGTTGGATCCTGCGACCCAGCTCATGGTGTGTGTGACAGGCCTCCAAGCACCCGTCATGACCTCGTCGAGGGTGAGCTTCTTACCACTGCTGCCCCGCGCGATGGTAGCTTGCGGGTCGTGTTCGAAGTTGGAGCCGTGCTTGTAGGATTTCGAGGATATGTAGAGGACCAGGGCGAGCACCCAGACGGCAACGAAGACGCCAGACAGGATCAGAATCAAGCGCTTTAGACTCCTGTCCATGTACTTGGGGCGGGCTACGGCGGCGCCATTGGGGAGGAATGGGCCGGTCTCGAGGTCGCTGGACGCCTCCTCCTTGATGGGGTCATCGTCGTCGAAGTCGGAGAGGGTGTCTCGGTCGGCATACGGAGCGTTGCTTCGACGGGCAGCAGGGGGGGACGTCCGGCGTTTGGAAGAAGAGGGATTGTGATTTAACATGCGGTCGTTGATGCGATCGAACACGATGCTGGTAGTTGAAACAGAGGTGTCGGATTCATGGGACTCATAAGACGTCCTCGGGAGGTTGTCGGAGGACGCCATCGTCAGGGCCGGTCGGATGGGGCTGTTAGAGAAGATATATCTGGGCTCCTACCAGGTTGGCCCGCACCGCACTACTGTAGGTTGAGCTAGAAATAAGTCAGAGCAGTGAGGAGGTAGAGATCATGAGCGAGGATGAAACAACATGTCGTGCTTGGCCCCCTTGGCGGGTGACTGCGGGTGATGGCAGGCGCGGTGAAGACGGCAGGAGAGGGGACGTTTGGCTATTGAAACCCTGATTCGGATGGCAGGAAGGACCCTTTGTGGTTCTTTCTTATCGCACATCTGCGGGTCCGGGGTGAGGTCTTGATAGCAGTAGCGTGTGGCACAAGAGCCGCCAAGCTGAGACCACCTAGCAGGCTTAACAACTCCGTACTAGCAGACGATGTACCCCAAGGTGAGATCAAAGCACGTCTCTCTAGAAACCTGAACAACCTCCTCGAGAATAATTTCTTCCAAAGCAAGCCATAGCATCAAATGCTCTACCCTCTATCAGGCAGTAAAGAGCAATCGTAGATGTCTGCAAGTATTTCCCATGCCCAGTCCGGCCAGTGTGGGGGTTTTTTGAGCTGTGACATGAGTCCGCGCAGATCAGGGGCTGGTGCGCTCGGGCAGGTCGCAGCAGATCTTGGACCGTTGCACCGGAACCACACTGAAGCCCGGCAGACACACAAGAGAAACATCTGACTTCGAAGAGAAGGAAAAGGCCAACAACAGATGAGAATTCATTTATCCACGATTTCAGCTCCGCTGAACCGGCTCGGCTCATCCTCGAAGTTGACGACGACACACCATCAAGTATCAAGTTGACCTACAATAGTACATGACTTGTCAGGCATAAACTGTCTCAGTGATCATAGGAACAAAAATAGTACCAGGGATTACCAGGGACCATGTCGGCCAAGAAGTGCTCATACTCGCTGTTTCAGCAATAGTCCTAAAGGTTGCTCTCTACCCGTGGACGAAAGCCTTACACCACGCTATCAAAATACATACCCCCCATGGCATCAGTTCTGAGCAGTGGCTCTTGATAGACGAAAGCAATGGCATAATTGAGCATTGATATATACACCAATCTTCTACCTTGTTACTTGCCTCGAGGGCGCAAGTGGTTCATGCCCTGAGATCTGTTTGAGGAGGTTGTTGCAGTTGACCGCCCTTCCCACTCTACAACTGTATGCACGGATACACGCGATGAAGATAACCTCGAATTAGGTAAAGTTATTAGAGAAGTGTTCCTCGTATCGCATTTACTTTCTACCGGGACTCTAATTTCGAACATTTAGCAGAGCTGCTATGGCTAGCCGCAACATTTCTTGTGGTACTAGTGTCTGTACAATCTAACCGCCTTCTGCCAGCCCCTTCGTGCAAACGGTGCTGGTCTTTGCACTTGTTCATTCATCCTCACGATATAGGGAAAGTGACTTCGGAAACAAGCCATAGCCTCAAATTGTGAATAGCTAATCTGAGCCAAGGAATTTCTATACTTGTGTCACCGTCACCCTCCGATGTGCGCTGTATCCGGTTAGTGCACGCCCATTCGATGACCGTGTTGCTCGCAGCCACGTCAGCTGCGCAGACAAGTGCAAGAAAAGTTTGCTTTGCCCGGAGCCCTTTCTGACCAGGCTGTTTAGACCATCGCTGCTGAAACATCGACTCTCGGAAAACCTAGAGAACCGGCGCAGTCACTCGGCAAGTCCACTGCTGCCATCAAGCAATGCTTATTTTGGGCTCTCACTTATGAATCGGTCATTCGATCCAAAGATGGGACAGTACAAGTATCAGCAGCTAGAGGCAGGTCAAATTCGGCTTCTCACACTGCTCCCAGGTGATGTCGATGGCACAGTTCGCATCATTCTTTCCAATGAGAATCAGATACCTGGCCAACCTAGTAAGGGACACGATCCTGGCACACTCGAAGAACTGAAGGACTCGGTGCCTTCAGGCTGGACCCTTTGGGAAACGCTAGACGGGGATCTTCTTTTTGAGAACGACGAGACCGAAGAGACAACTTGGACCCATCCTCATGGAGACTCTGCGATACCCTCGTACGTGACATTGGACAGTGGCGGTGTGAACAGCCTAGCCCATGAGCCGCAGTACGAGGCTCTCTCGTACACCTGGGGCACCGACACTGCTGAGTTCGAGATTGAAGCGTCTTCAAGTGCAGGGCTGAGAGCGTCTTCAGCGGGCTCAGCAGGGACTATACCGATTCGCCAGAATTTAAGGTAAGCGTTAATGCACCTACGATACTCCGACAGACCCAGAAAGTTGTGGATCGATGCTCTGTGCATCAATCAAGAGGATGTCAGCGAGCGGAGCGAGCAGGTACGCCATATGGACGCAATCTACAGATTGGCAAGTAGGGTCATCATCTGGCTTGGCCCCGGATCCATCAATAGTGACTTGGCCATGTATACGTTACAGCACCTCGGAGAGCAGCTCGAGTGGACGGTCGACGACTATCGCCTGCGCCACCCGGACGCCATCCACCCAGACTGGTGGAAGGCGAGGACGGAACTGCCGTACGACGATGCGGTGTGGAATTCCCTGCAGGAACTTGTCGAACGTCCGTGGTTCGACCGCCTCTGGATTTGGCAGGAGGTCCAGTTATCAAATCGATACTCAGTTGTGAAATGTGGCTCTTACGAATTCAGCCTGTCGACATTTCGAAGAGCCTTGAGACGCTTGTACGCCGCCATCCAGGACGTGCCAATGAGGTTGAGGAACAGGATCAGATATATGGACAACTTGGTCAACCACTGGCACCGCTCGGGTCTCTCGTTTCCCAACTGGCTGGCAATAACAGCCAAGGCGCAGTGCGGAAACCCACGAGATAAGATATACGGCCTGCTGGGTGTCGCGCCCTCGGCCTACACAAGAGACCTTGTGCCTTCCTATGCATCACCCGTCACTGAGGTGTACAAGGCTGCAGTGCTATCACACCTGCGCATCTCCGGGTCGCTGAGTTTGCTTTGCCAGTGTGACCTGGGCGACCGGAAACTGGAAATGCCGACGTGGGTGCCGGATTGGTCAGTGAGGAGACGGGCTCCAATGCTGGTAGGATCTGGATTCTCCTCCAGCGGACAGTCTTTCGCGACTGCACGGCACGAGGCGCCAGACACTCTTGAGGTTGTCGGGATCATGTGTGCCACCGTCTCCGCTTGCACATCCGCGGGCCGGGATACCTGGGACCATATTGTGGCTGATATTCCTAAATGGGCGCCAGAAGACCTTAAAACCGGCCGTTACGTGCACGGAGAGCCGCTCCTGGATGTTTTCGCCGCGACTTTGTGTGGCGATGAGATCCGCGAGCGTACTCAGGGGCATTTCGACCCGTCAATGGAGGAGGCGAAACAAGTGGTGATGGCTTGTGTTGAATCATCCCACACGGCAATTAACATTCCCGCCAGCAGCCTTTTTGCCCTCACCATTATGCGGTGGATACCTGGGAGGTCATTCATTACAACAAAAGAGGGCTACATGGGCCTAGCGCCTGCAGCATCTCGGCCGGGTAAGTGACCTTCGACTCTTCCTTCTGGACTTTTTGCTAACATGAGTCTTCCTAGGAGACACGATATACGTCTTGCCTGGATGTCCGATGCCGGTCATTCTTCGGAAGCAGGGGGCTGGATTCCAGGTGGTCGGTTCTGGATACTTTCACGGACTGATGCATTCAGAGGGCATCCTCGGGGAGCTGCCGGCCCCGTGGACCTACCGACTGGCCCGCACGGAGTCTATGTGGCTGGTTGAGCGATTCTGTAATACCGACACGGGCGAGCAGACTTCGGACGACCCAAGACTCGGAGCGATGCCCGAAGGATGGGAGCTTGTTAACCAGCCATCTTTGTCGAATCGTAGAGCAGTGGCGCCGAAATTCCGGAATAAGGCTACTGGTGTGCTCGTTGATGGAGACCCCCGTCTGGTCCCGGACGCCTTAAAGCACAGAGGACTTAAGCTAAGTTCTCTTTCTCTCATTTAATTGTAGAGAGTGTTTTAGTAGGGGCAACGCCATGATTTTTCGTGTTCCTAGACTCGTCACGCCAATGAAATATGGTAGTATAATTATTACAACAGTTTGCAGTGTGGCTGGCTGCTTATGCGCTGGGCATGTCCGTTTCTCTTGACCCGCAATAAACAAAATTCACATGCAGACCATGTAGTATCTACCCTGCTTGTTCCTGCAACACATGCGCACTAGTGAATACGTAGTTAGCACTTTGTCTTACGACCTATCGACCTGTACTCTTTTTGGAAGGATTGACTCACACTGTCTATCTTTTTTTTGGGCTCGGCCAGGCCCAGGATGTGTTGAAACATTTACGGATATACGAAAGCGAATTGACAGAATGCTTGGCAGGGCTGAAGGTGGATACCTCAGGCTGTACGTATACCCGATTTGCAAAAGTTGAAGGTATCAAGTGCGTACTGCACCGGATCGGCCGGCCATTTCTCTCAGCATGAAGAGTCTAGTCGTCAAATATCAACCTCCTAGAATCGTGTACATAACTCATCTCCTGGGCAGTCCATTGATGAAGCTGAAGAAAGGCATTCGGCGGCGGGGAGGAATACTGAACACTGTTTTCCTCAGGGGCCCGGCAGTGCCGGCGATGGCGGGACCCCCTGAGCCCCCCTTTACCGCATCTTCGGGACGGTTGAACCCTATTAGGAGATCTCGCATGGTGGCTATCAGAAACAAAACGCGCCTATGGAATAGCTTCATCAATTAAGGTTTCCCCCAGGAACATTGAAAATGGTTCAGGGGCTTGACTCCATACCAGCAGATCCGTTTTTAGGGGCCTGCGATGTCAGACTGAATCAAGCACAATATGTTAGCGGATCTACGGTGAGGATCCAGAAGATCAGAACGTGCTAGAGACACGCAATCTACTCTTGGCTAAGTCAAGCTTCTCACTCCCCACGGGTTCCTTAGGGTGCGAGCTGCGAGCTAGCCCTTTGTTACGTAGGCAACTTTTCTAGGGAATCTCGGAGGGTGCGGTCCCTTAGTTTCCGCCAAGCGCAGTGCTTAAGCCCCTGTAGCTGGCCACGAGTCAATTCTTCCATATTCAACCGGCAGTAATCTCCGTTACGTGTGCTATGTAAATCGCGAGATTCAACAGCACGAGACTACATAAGCCGACAAGATGGCCTGGCTTCACAAAGCTAACCGTCTTGTTACCAACCCTCGCTTTGTTCATCCAGCCAACAGTCATTCGTTCCTCGCCTGAGCCGGGTCTCGCGTATATTTACCGCCCAAGATGTTTGTTACCTCCCTATTCGTGGCCCTTGGTGCAAGCGCCGTGGCGGCTGCTCCGTACGAAACCAGATCGCCCTCGTCTGGTGCTGTTCAGTGTCCTGTGGTCCTAGAGGGACGGATTCCCGCCTCATCTGCCCCCACAGACTTTAATGTCGCCAATGGCCTGTTCAACCCCGATTACGTCAAGGGTAACAACCTGACCTGGAGCGACATCCTGCTCTTCCCGGAAGTCGCCAACTCCCGCTTCGACAACGCCTCGTATAAGTCCGTCGAGGTTACCATCGGCGACGAGTCCATCTTCCAAAAGCAGTACGGCTTCCGCCGCGCGGGGCTCCTCTTCGCCAACGACACCAACGAGGGCAGCCTGGGTTACCAGGGCCTCAGAACGATACACTGGAGTGTCAAGCAAGACTCCACACGCGCGCTCAACCTGAGCCACGAGTACCTGAACGTTTGGCACGAGTCTGCGGACTATTCCGGAGACCAGTTCATGTTCCAGACGGGCGCGATGCTCGCCTACCCAGACATGCCGTCGGACACGTTCAAGGTCTTCGACCGCAACGCCACGCTGCTCTGGTCCACACCCATCGACTTCTCCGAGTGGCAGAACTTTGCGATCACCCTGGATATCGATGCTAAGTGAGTCTTGCCTTCCCGACCCAGCCCCAGACAATTGGTTGCTAACACAAAATTCCGCAGCCTCGTCAAGATCTACTACTCCCTCGGCAACGCCACCCTGCAAGCAGTCACCGATTTCGTGCCTGCGGTTCTTTCAGGGGAAGGACAGTTCCAGCTGGGAATGATCAAGAAGCCCACTGGCACCGATGATGTCGTCAACAGCGGGTTCCAGGAATCCCCGCTTAACGAGGGCCAGATCTACGGCGGTATCTTCGTGGAGGACAGCACGGGCGGCTGCGTTTCGCTTTAAAAAGAGCAGCAACTTTTTTTGTTTGCCCCAAGAATTCGTGTCGTGGAAAATTGCGGCCGTGGGGCCAGTAACGCCTCAGCTTCTTTGTTTTGTAAATATCAAGGCACCCTCGTGGCCTCCATAGAACTAGATGAGCCTTCCCCGCTCTGCGGGCTGCTGTCATCCGTGTTCGTCGTCTCCTTGCTGCCGCCGCTGATCGTCTCCGTGCAGCCCACCAGGCTCACTCCCGATTCGGCGACCGAGTCGGCCTTTCCGCAGTCTGCACAGCGGTCGGTAGTGGTTTCGACCACATCTCCTGGCCTCGGGCCCCTCTCAATGTCGAAAAGCTCCCGGTGGTGGTCATACCGCAGGTCCGCGATGTCGATGTCCTCTACCATGCCTTTCGGATTGTACCGCGGATACATGCGGTACTGATATGGGAACTGGTTCGGGTCCGGGTATAACGGTGGTACGGAATTGCGCAGGGCAAATGTCCCGCCGTCAGTTGATGAGGCGGCGCCCGCGCTTTCGTTGTGGCTGCGCCGCCCGTTCTGGCGAGACCGTTCGTTGCCTGACGTCGCTGGCGACCTGCCTTTGTGGCTTCCAACATGATCATGGTATGTCACCCAGTGGACCATTATTGCCGAGAAAAGTACTTGAGAACAGTCCTTGTTAGAGCGCTTTCCTTTTTGGTATCAGTAGCAAGAAGGCACAAACCGTCACAGTTGCAGCACAGGAGGCAGACCCACCCTGGCTCTCCGTTCAGGGCTGTCAGAACGGACAGGTTCCTAAAGTTCGATTAGTGAATGTCTTCCACACATTGGCACGGACGCGCAATAGTTGCCATTGCCTACACAATACTGCTCGTTAGAGTACAGAGTGATCCGATGAAAGTTCGGCGCGCAATCTTTCGTAGCTCGAGACTGGGTTGTGACCGCTGTACGTTCCTGAAAGAATGGAGACCTATAAATGTCAATGAGTAAGCAATTCATCAAATGTGGGCTTCATCCATGGGAACGTACTCGAAAGGGGTATCAAAAACAGCGTGGTGAGATAAACCTGAACACATCATCAGCCATGGTTAGACACATCAGCAGGTACCCTAAGGAACTTTGAACGTGGTACTAACATTAACAACCAAGTCAAAAATAATCAGCGGTAACAACGCCGGCCGTTCCATGCCAATGACACACATGCCGTTTTCGTTGAGATGTGCAATGCGACTAGGAAGTCATCGGTCAGAGCGAGCCCACAAGGTGCATTGTAGGACTGGTTGAGGTTGGCACTCACAAAACGAAATTCAGAATTATGACGATGCTGTATAACCCTGCTCAGATGTGAGTACAATGAGCACGGCGCTGTAGGACAGGATCCCGACGAGGCGTACCCAGCATGCCAAAGGCATTGAAGATCCACATCTTGGACCTCATCCTTGGCTTCATCCCACCTCGAATGATGAACTGTTCTTGGTCAGCTCGAAAAGGTCTCTCATCATTTCGGTATTGGTTGCCGTGGACATACTGCTTTCTCAACCAGGAAAAGGTAGATAAGCTGCACAGCTCGAAGTCAATAATCATGTCCCTCATACAATTTTGGAAGTCGATCGGTGCTCTGTGAGACTCACAACCTACAAAGCGATGATTAGCGGCGACGAATCACGATGCTCCAGAACCTCTCAACTCACCTTGGTGCTAACATAGCCGACGAGACACAGCAATATAGCTGCGTCGCAAACGGCGTGAGCCGAATTGACGCCGAGCCCATACTTCAGGATCGCCGTCACGAAGACGAAGAGGAATGAGTCGACATAAACGGCTACCACCACTGTGGAAGTGAAGAAAGACACGCCAACGTCAGCTTGTGTGTCCGAAGCGCTTTTGATCCTCAACCTGCCAGGTGGTCATGGTTGCTCAAGTGACTCAACTGAAGGCAGATAGGCACTTACGCCACATAGCACATGGCAGCATTCGCCATGACTTGACGGCAGCATATTTCTGGGCTATAGTCAGGCGTTCGCGGTCAGTTCAGCTATTCCCCTTTGGTGGCATGGCAGGACTCAAGCCGGAAGGAGGAGGGTGGGTCAGCCACGGGTGTGGAGAGAGAGAGACCCACTGAGAAACGAGGAGATGATGGTAATTGATACCAGAGATACAACCACGCTAATGACTGTTCCCACCACCGGCGTATGGTGATCCATCGGAGGAGTCGACTCGATATCGACCATCAGCGGCGATGTGGGTGCGCAGAGACAGGAGGCAAGGCGGCAGGTCCACGATCTCGGCCTCGAAACATCACATCTGGAAATCGACCTCTTGTTGAGAGAATACGGCTGGCCGAAGGGTAGTAGACAGGTGTAGGAGAATACGTGGCGCGGTGCGGCTTAGGTGGCAAACGCCAGTATAAGACGGGAATGTGCGCTGGGCTGGGAGCAACCGTGCAGGGATATATGATCTGCGCGTAAGGTGTAGGGATGATTGGATCAGGAATTGTGGTGATGTCCGCCGAGTCGCATCAAAGTCTTCGCCTTTTGGTCTTTGGCTGGCTCAGGCTGTCAGGCTTCACCTGCGCCGGCCAACCACTCGGGTAGCGAGGATGCATGCATCCGTTTACAGGTAACCGGAGAGTGTGTTGTAAGGTATGGTAGCTTGTGGCTGACTCGTGCACTCACTCCTCTTTGGATTTGGTGCATTTATTCAGATCCTAGGCAACCGAACTTCTCCAGGTTGCGTGTACTCTTAAAACACATCACGCCATGAACCCATGATCACGGAATTCTGACGTTCTCACCGATGCACGTCGTCCTGCAAAGACTTTGGAAGCAGACAGTTCTATCATCGCGCTGAGGTACCACGAAGCAGACCTTGATTGTGAAATCATGGCCTAGAGGTTCACCGGTTCCCGGCCGAACCGTACTAGATTGATACAGGGGCATTTTGTTGCAGTCACCTTTTATGTTGAGCTTAGCGTGAAGTATGTTGGACCACTGGATAAGAAGTCGGGTGTGGGATTTGAAATCGAAAGAATTGTGCAGCCACCGTTCGGAAGAATACGTGTATATGACAATGAGAAATGCTGGCAGTTCCAGCAAGTGTCCTTGGCGGTATTGCACTACGTGGCATTTCAATTAAAACTAACCAACCCATTCAGATCACAGCTGTTGTTGTGTTGCTCTCACGTGTATATTCCAAACAACACTACAACTTGGTCGGCCCAACTCAACTTAAGCTCAAGCTCTCGCTAGCCACTGCTGGGTTAAGTTGACTCGTACCCACACAGGTTTCGTTGACCGGGCTAGCCGATTCGGATGGTCACCAAAGTAGACGAGTCACGCGTCCAGTCTTTGACCATGTTCTGATGCATAAAACGCAAACAATCACGATCGTGCAGCGGTTTGCTGTGGCCGGATTGTGGCGTAAGTGGTTGTGTTCCTCGGCAAAGGAACATTTCTCTAGAGGCGTTCGTTGTCAAAGGACGAGCCCCACACCCTGTGGCACTTACACCGAAGCCTCAGTTTGTTGTGAGGTGTTTAGGCGACCGGGAAGACAGTTCACCGCCTCCTGACTCGAGTCCAGAAACCTAAAGTCTGCAACATTGCAGATTAACACACCAAGATCAGCGTGCACCTGTGCGGCAGGGCGCCATCTCGTTCTGAAGCTACTGCAGAAATGAACTGATGCCCACATCCGACGACCAAAAAGGCCCCGCCGCGACGGGATCATCGCTGGAGGCGGGTGGCTGACAGGCCCCGCGGGAAGTCCTAAATCGAACTCACAATGCTACCCAACCCAACTGCCAGCGAGCATCCCACAGTTCCGCATCATGGGGTAGCAATGGAACACCTGGAGAACACCCCACGGGCCCTTCCTACGCGATAGGGCGGACATGCCCGATGCAGTCCGAAAGCGGCATTCTTTTGGGCTGAAATCCTTCAATGCCCGTCTCCTCCCAAGCCCGTCCCCATGTTCCTTGCTGTGCTTGCCAGGCGGCAGGCACCGTGTCGACCGGACTTTCGCGAAATCCCTCTGCAGGGCCCAGGTCAATCTTCGGTGTGATGTCGGCTCGACGCTCGAGCTGCATCGTCCGCACTGCAAGCATAAGACCCTTCCGGGTCCGTCTCACCATCTTCGGGTTTGTCTGACCCGAGGCGGTCAAGGCCACCAGCTACCGTGATGCAAGAGGCAGCGGCCTAGAAGCTGGCTTCTGTGTAAGCAGGGGCAGGTGTGCTGGGAGGCTGACGGTTGTGGCTCGAAGCCAAGAAAGCAACTGAGCGGATCACACCGAGCATCTGAGATCTTGAGCCCCGGTTAGGATGGCTTTCGCTGGAAGCATTCGCTCCTGGTGCCTTTCTCAATGAGTTCACTCAGACCGCAAGCATTGCCGCGCTCAGGTCTGCCAGTGGCACTCCCACTTGAGACGAAGAGCTGAGTATCTCCCCTCGCATCGATACCGCATATCAGTCATAGAGTCATTCATTCAACCTCCGTCTCAGTAACAGTAATGCGTCCCGGAGGACCTAGTCATGTCGAACAGAAGCAAGGGCCGGCGTGTTACCAGCTGGGATCCATCTGCAGAAGGTCGATGACTCTTCAAGTTTGGGTTTCCTGAGGCTTCGAATTTGGTGGACAGACGAAGTGACCGCCGATGGAACACCAAGCACAGTAAAGAGACCAGACAGAAAATGAGCCGTATTCTGCAACACTCTGAGAGCAAGTCATCGTTTCTGCCGGGACACAGAAAATGGATACGCCATGCGGACAAATATATGTCTCCCACAAGGTCTTCGATCGCAGGAGAAAGTGTTTGAGTAGCTTAATCGGAAGAACTAGGCACTTGCAAGCTGCAGGCGAGACAAGCAAGCCAACCCAATATCGTTGGAAAGAAGTATTGAATGAAGTCTGACTTGTGGATTGTGCTACTACCCACAGCAAATGTTGCTGCTCATACTTATTGGCAATATGCAGGGCTCGTAGTCGTACCATCCTGTAGCTTACACAAGGCAGGGAAGCTTGGCGCCGCATCGGAGCATTTTTGTTTGCAGATGATGTAGAGGGCCCGTCGATGTTTTCCACACCGTTTGACATAGGTACTTCGGCAGAAGAGGACACCACGCTGGTATAAAGCCGGGCTAGGTGCATCAGACACTTCATGCTTCTCTCGGACATCAGATGTGTAGCTCAACAAAAGCGTTGGAGATGCCATGGGCTCAAACGAATAAGATTTTCTCATACAATTAAGCAGTGGTGACAAAGTCTGTGGGTCACAAATACAGACCTATCTGATCAGCATAAGCTGGTGACCATCCTGTTCGGCTTTTTCCGTTTAATGAACTCTTCAATGTTGCTATGCAGGCCAGGCAGCGAGAGGTAGAGGCTGCTACGCGAGGAAACTATGAATGTTGATGGCCGGCCAGCCGACATTGACGTAAAGACCTTGAGGGCTGGCGATAGATATTTGTAATTTGTAGAAGGCATACTTAACTACATGCCCCTCCGTTGATGTAATCTCATGCCACCAGTTCCACGACTATCACCTGACGTCTGCCTTGGGGGAATCAAAGCAAATCGTATCTCTGCTCACATTTACCTGCCATACCTAAACGTGATCCATGCCCATCTGCGTCCGTCAAGCGACCCAAGCCTTCAAGTAATCAGCAAAATGTTGGCAGCAAACAAGGTACGTAAAGAATTGGAGGATAAAGGCCATGGTTGAAAGCAAGCGATAAGGCACTCTCAAGGTACCCCAAGGCGTGTGAAAGATTTGACGACAAAAATAAATAGAAGAGAGGAGCGATACAAGTGCGTAGTCGTTGCTTTCTATTCTTGCCTGGAGCGGCCTACCGTCAACGACATTATGCTATCACGTGAGGCTCTGTCTCATTACCACCCTCTACAGAACCCATAATCCAAAGGAGCTAACTTTCAGCGACATAAATAAGCAGAAAGCTATGGTGACACAAAAACAAGGTTTGTAGGAAGACTGCGGTTCGAACGCAGGACCAAGCGCACTGGGACCTCTGTACCAAGGGCTGGCCCCAATGCCAGTGGGTTAGAGGGGCACATGCCATCCTTTGGATACGTTGGCCTCCAGCAGCCCGCTCTACCAACTGAGCTACCTTCCCAACTCACTGGATTTGTGTCAGTCTCGTGGATACATGAGTCCCTACCCTACTACTAGCTCATTTGCGACGGTACACTCACTCGAGTTCGAGTCCTTAGTGACCGAAGGAAAGAAGTGTTCAGCATTCGATGAATAAGTCTGGGCAGACGTGACTGGGCAAGGATTAATATTGAATAGACGTTGAAATCCATTCAAAGCAGGGAACGCACAATTGAAAGGAATTGATGGAAACAAAAAGCAAAAAAAAAAAACTGTGGGAAGGCTTTGAGTCGAGCGCAGGGCCATTTCATCAGGGCTGGCTTTGCAAGCTGTTCAACCCAGCTAAGCTGCCTTCCCATTTCTCAATTTTCAATCAATAGAAGGGCACATAGATTGGATCGCTAGTTCCTCCGATCATGTCAATTTGTACGGCGGCCCTTCCCACGCTCAGTCCGCGGTGACACTTGAATGAAAGCAGCTGTGAGCATAGACACTTAAGAGCTTTAGTGTCTGTCTTCATACCTTCTTGAAGTTTCCAGCAATGTCCTAGGATTTTCAATCAGCCAGATTTATCTCGCGGACCTTGAATCGCTCTAGGTCTATTTTCACAGTAGGTGTTTTTTCACGCAAGCTTCTGACCACACCATAACTACATCTTCCCAGCAATAACCCGCATCAGCTTCAAGCCAGGTCGCGGCCACTGGAATCAAAGCCGGTAAATCTTTTGCCTGAAGATGGTCCAGCGATTAAGGCACTAGCTCCAATTGTCCACATATTTGTACAGATCAAGCAAGATTTGTCTTCCGAAACGCTCGAACATATCAGCGAACGGCTCGAGTCAACGGCATCTCGCACTGTCTCAGGCTCGGAAGTGGTCGCCAAGGCCGAACACATCTAGGAGGCTGATCATAAAATTGAAAGGCCAAAGGTGTTTTATAAAGGAGACCAGGATCACCACCAGAAAAGTACCGTAGCGCCCCATACGGGTTTCGTCAAGACAGTACACCGTACCATCCCTGGAAGGAAAGGACCGTCCAGCGGCACGTGGTTGAATGAATTCATCGAATCACCAGCAGTCACAACGTTTCGTCCTTTTCCCACAGAAGCAACGCTGAGAACTCCCGTCAACAGCATCCCGGGCGGTAGGGGTCTTGGGTGTGAGTATCTTATGGTGTAAAATTGTGAACCCGATATTGTCAGTACATCCGCACGATTTCCGTCATCCACAATCTGCATGCGTAAACACTTCTTGGTTAGAAGACAAGGAAACAGGCCAATGCGCTATTCCCCAGGTTTACTGCCCGGACTGGACACCAATCATGGCGATCCTTGACAGCTGTTACCCCAGGCCAAGACGCCCTCTTTGCGGGGAAAATCTAGGCAAGATCCTCTTGCCCTGGGCGACAGCTGTTCATAACCAATGGCGGCACGTCAGGCGAAGCAATCCTGGGGCCCTCAACCTCCTACCCCACGTCAGTCCCCAGATGCCACACCTGACTACATGTCTAGCCGAGAGCTAATTTCTCCCGAATCTGCGTCGGAGACTGATTCTTACGGTGACATCGATCTGGCTGCTAAGGGAATTCATTTTCCGATTTCCGGGCCGCACACTCTGATCCTAGTGAGTATGTTTGCTTTTCTGAATTCTCATGATTCTTGATGTTTCAGCTGCTCAACCAACTGGGCTGACTCATGTCGTGATTGTAACCACCGAGCATTAAGTGTGGGCGGGGTGAATAAAAGGAAAGAGGTGCCCGTGTTGCGTCGAGTTTGTAAGTACGCGTATTGTCTCTTCATAGAACTGTATCGCTATCCACAGTCACTGATCGTCTCGAAGATTCTTCGGAAGCACCACTCCCACCATGAAGATTTTTGAACTCAGGGGCAAGCCCCTATTGGCAGTCATCATCATCACCTCGAGTCTGGACTTTATGCTATTTGGGGTGAGTCTAATCTGGAAGTCAACGGACGCAGTATCATAATAATGTCGAATTAGTATGACCAAGGTCTATTCGGGGGCATCCTTGGAGGCCAGCGATTCAAAGATACGCTTGGTAATCCGGAGGCGACCATGACCGGCCTCGTCACGGCCATCTACGATATCGGATGTGCTTTGGGTGCTGTAGCTGCCTTTGTGTGGGGGGAGAGGATCGGGAGGAAGTGGTCAATAATCTGGGCTAATGTCATTGTTATCATTGCTGCAGTGATACAGTGCACATCGTTTGAGTATTGGCAGATGTTTGTTGCAAGGATCTTCGGCGGACTCGGCGTTGGTCTCTCTACGGTAGGTGTAGCACCCCACAAGTGACGATCCATTCTGACGTTGAGCAACCTCCAGGTGGCCGTACCGATCCTCCAATCCGAAACCCTACCCGCCCACAATCGAGGAGCCCTGCTGGTCATCCAGTCGGCAGTCACCATCCTGGGCGTTGCCCTCGCCTCCTGGCTCTGCTTCGCGACCTTGTACGCGAATAGCTCGATGCAGTGGCGTTTCCCAGTTGCCTGTCAGATATTCTTCTCGCTTCTCTGCCTTGCTTTCTGCCCCTTTGTCCCAGAGACACCAAGATGGCTTGCAAAACGCGGCGAGCACGAAAAGGTAAAACACATAATCAGCACGTTTAGGGGTGAGAGGAAGAAATTAACACCGGAATAGGCTCGACAAGTAATATCTCGGCTCCTTGATAAGCATCCCGAAGACGAACAGGTTCAAGGCCAGTTGAATGAGATCCTGGAGGCAATCAGCTTGGAGAGTAAGAGCAGCGAACCATCTTGGAGTGAGGTCTTCAGTAATTCGACGAAGTCTCGGAACCTGCACCGCGTCTTCCTGGGTATGGGCCCGTACATGATGAACCAGTGGTCAGGTGTCAATGTGAGTTTATCCATCGTTGCAAGAATTTCGGCCTCAGACTCACCTTTGCTACCAGGCGCTTTGCTACTACCTCGCTTTCATCCTCCAGGAGTACCTGGGATATTCACCATCCCTTTCGCTCATCTTGGCATCCGTCGCTTTCACTCAATACGCTCTCTTTTCCTGCACTCCATACTTTTACATCGATCGCATCGGCCGCAGGAAGAGTGTTATGGGCTCATCCGCGGGCTGCGCTGTCTGCATGTGTGTCATCGCTGGCTGCCTTGCGGCTCAGACTTACGCCGCCGCAGCAGCAGCGGTCGCGTTCATGTTTATATTCCTCGATTGCTTCACATTCGGTATCATGCCCGTCTCGTGGTCTTATTCAGCCGAGATCCAACCGCTGAACGTTCGGAACAAGGCGACGGTAAGTTCTCAGAAATTGGCACATCAAATCACAGATGATGTCTGACCACTCTACAGGCAGTCGGCGTCTTCAGCCACTGGATGAGCAACTTCGTGGTAGTAATGGTCACGCCCATCGGTCTCAACAATATTCGCGGCCACTACTTCTGGGTCTGGGCCGCGGTATGTGCGTCCTTCGTTCCTCTGACCTACTTTTGCGGCGTTGAGACGTCCGGCCGCACTCTCGAACAGATCGACGTCATGTTCTACGAGAACCCCAGGATACTGATGGGGCTCAACCCGGAGAATCGGCGTGTTGTTCGATCGACCGTCGCAGACGAGGAGGAGCGTTTCAAGACCTTCGCGCATGGAAAGGACAGCAATGTGGAAATGGTTGAAGATGTGTCCCAGTAGACAAATCGCAAAGGCACTTTCAGTGTTCCAGTCTAGTCGTGACAGACTGTATTTCTTAATCAGTAACCAAACGTGACTGGCATAGGGTGGTTGAGGCGTACGTGTATCTAGCCATTCTCAGTCACGACAGCAGGGAAATGGCCCAACATTTATATAGATTCCCAAGTCAAAGATCCTCGACCAAGCAAATATCAGCAGAAAGAATGCAACGGCGTTGGTCCTGCACGATGTGTCACTGCTCGGTCTTTTGGCCTCTACTTCCACTTTTCACCAACCAGGCAGGCAGGCTATATGCACTGGCAGAATTAATTAAGTTTCAAGTATAGAGTTATCCTGAGTGGACTGTCTCAAGCAAGACATCCACGTATGACCTGTGAGTTACCTTTGATATTCACGACAGGACACTTGGCATGGTCCTCACGACAGTATGCGTATTGCTCGATCCAAGAACGGCTAAGGGGTTTTCACTCCACTTTCAAAATATCGCAGCCCTTGACTGTGTTGACTTGGCCGCCCTGGCCAGGTAAACATCGAGCTGGACTGTTTTGAGTGTGATGACATAATGCTGGTGACCCCTCAGAGATTCGTGGCCACCAGCAACGCGACGGAGCTTCGGGTTATTGATCCTGTGCGCTCAGGTGGAATCTGTCTGGGCTTGGCCCGCTTCAGGAAACCAGGACTGGCACTTTTGGACACCACTTTACTCTGAGTACGCTGGGGTAGTCGTCGCGCAGCTTGGTTTTGCCCGTCTCTCATATATATTCCGCCATCAAGTTATGAAGGTGATTGCAACCTCGCAGAAGCACGCCGATGAAATGCAATCAGAGGTGGACGGTTGTCAAACGGATCTCAGGATAATGTCATCCATAAGTCCGAGCTATCGACCAAGGACAGACTGGTTGATGTTGCTTGAGCCGGAAAATGGTCTCCGACTGAGAATGGAATGGGGGTCTGCACTCATGCTCCGACGAACTCGAAATCTCCAGGTATGAGCAGATTAGCCTTTTGGATTTGGATTCCCAGATCACGACACGTCATTTCTACAGCCGGTAATAATTCGATTGGCATTGGACAAAGGAGCCTCGAGTGAGGCTATTGGTATTGACGGCCATCGTAGCGCGCGCAAGCCACCAAGATTTCTCGTGCTCCCTGGTCAACCAATATCACCCAGTACCTCCTCAAATCTGAATTTTTCGTCCTGCGTTAAAATCTCTATATATGATTTAGAGAACCGTTTGGATCAACCGGTGTACACAATTGCTGCCTAGAAGTGGTCAGTACTGGGTTACTGAGGGAGGGCGTAATGGCCTGCTAAAGTGTGGTGTACAGCGACAGTGCTTACCGAGCTGGCCGCGACTGAGTGCCGGCATCTGCTTGGCTATCAGGCCGAGCACTGAACCTCGAATGACCCAAAGTTCTGCCAAAGAACATCCCCCTCATTGTCACATTCCAGATAATTGTTGAAGAACCCCGAGCAGTCGTCACTGTCATAGAGCACTACGATGCAGTCACTCCCGCCAACCTCATGCACCTGCAGCATTATGCGTCAGCTATCAAAGCGTCAAGGAAGAAGGTCCATTCAAAGATGGGGAGAAAGGGGCCACATTATGCCCATAGCCTGTCTCAAAACCTGCACCCTGATAAGGTCTCTGGGACAAAAGCCCAGGATAGGAAATACATGTTCTTGGAGGGGGAAAATGTATCCAGAAGCTGCTTACAATGTCAATGCAAGCGCCATTGATGGTCGAGGTGCACTGTGAGGTGCCTGAGCCGCTCTGAGAAGCGGATCCGAGCCTCGACCCTGTGCAGGAACCAGGTTGTGCGGCTCCGGTCCAGGCCTCAGCGCTACACTGGGCTGCGGAGGCGAGCCGGCCCAGGAGGGCGAGAATAGGAAGAGTTTGAAAATGCATGTTTTGTGAAAGTTTTAGGCGGTTGTGCGGTGTTGAATGAGGATTATGGAACGGTTGTTGAGAAGATCGGAAATGACTCTTGTGATGATGTCGGAGTCAAGACGCTGTTGTTCCAGGAGAGTGGGTGAAGAGGCTTTTTATAATCAATCGAATCTCCCTTGCAGGGCCACATGAGCTCAGTTATTCACTGTCTTCTCACTAACATCTTGCAATGATTCATTTCATCATTATTGAGGCGTTCGGGCTTACTCTGCTCGAAGGCTAGGCCAACTAAACGACATGCTCAAGAATCAAGACTGTAACTGGAAGCCGAGTCGAGATGTCGCACAAGTCTATGGCCCTTAGTCAGAAGTCTGAGACATTGATCCTCCATTGCATATAATGCCCACATTCCGTCTCGATCAACGAGTATGCACTGCTTTTCACTGAGACGCTACGATGGAATAGGAATTTGCTGAGTCCACGTCAATCAGAAGGGTATTACGCGTAAGCTCGTATGACAATTCAATGCACACATTTGGTAAAGTCACATAGTCCGAAGGCTGTAATATATTAATGAACTAAGGTACGATCCATCGCAAGCGCGCAATCTTGTGTGGAAGTTCTGGGCGTCTGGTCTCGGCGTGTGTGTGTGTTGGGGGGGGGGATGTTTATATTTATTTCCCAGCAGAACATCGCGCTCCACGAACTTCAGGGACTTTCACTCGATGAGAATTGAATTTCAGGACTGATCTTTTTACTATCTCGACTAACTTTATTCGACAATTGTTGCAATGCAAAGGACCACGGCAAATCGACAATGCAAGAGGCCTACCGAAAAGTGTCTCGCAGACGACCTAGCCCAGGGTGGCCATTTACCTAGGGCGTGCATTGCCGATGCTTTCTTGATCCAACCGGGCAGCGGCCGCCTCATTTCGCCGTAGCACAGCATGTTGGGAGTTTATGCCACCACCCACCCTCCACGACTTCTTCGCAAAAATTACTCGCCCGATTTTGCGCAGTCTGCTTAATGCCTGCTTCGCGTTTCGTAGCATTGTGCCAAGACGAACCAACTGACAACTATCCGGCATTATCTGTTTGCCGTGCATATACCTTCCCGTCCGGCAGCCACTGACCTTGAGGACAAATCTGACCGAGCTTGCACATGCAGAGACTGCTACCGCCTCTACATCGAAGCCAACTGGTAGACTTGAGAGGCCCCCCACAGATGCTGCACCTGCATATGAACGCGCCGCCACGTTACGAACTGACATTGGATATGATAATGTCGTCATTGGCGATATGGTACAATAACATAGTTATAAATTCGTTGAATTGAACGTGCAAAGCTTTGCGTCCTTCCGGAGGCCCATGTCTCCCATATCTGAGGCCGTCATCCACAACGACGGAAAACAAAAGGCCACAACTGTATCCGCCTTTCAAACGTTCTGAACTCCGTTCCTCATCACGAGGCTCGCATTTCAGCATGGCTTCGTCCTCTTCTTCCACGGGACCCGTTTCGAGCGCACAGGGGCAGGCAGCCGCTCAACAGCGGCTGACAGAGACCTGGGTCAGACTTGTGAAGCAGTTGACCAGTAGCAAGGACTATCAAGACATCGCCGGGTTAGTCGCTCAGACGGACGTCTTGGCGATGAAAAATGAGAAGCTAGAACGAGAACTACAAGATGTGCTTACTGTTGAGGCGCGGAACCTTGATGCGATCCAGAAGGTCAAGAACGAAAACACGGCCATGAAGGAAGCCTGTCTCCAGAAAGCATCCGAGGTGAAGATGGCCCAGACGAAGGAGTCTCAGGCTCAGGTACAGCTGCAAAAGGCTTTGAAAGAGGTCGCCGATCTGAAGCAGGAGCTCCACACCAACGCAAGCAAGATATCCGAGACTGTGAAGAGCAAGCAGGAGAAAGAAGCCCAGTTCAGGGCACTCACGGATAGAATGGAGAAGATGGCAGAAAGTTTCAGGCAAACCGAAGCAGATCTGAAGCAGACCAATCAGGCGAATATGGAGCAATTGAAGAAGGTCCTCGCCACGACAACTGAAGAGTTGGCTGACTTAAAGGCGCTGGCAATGCCTTTAAAGGTGCACCCAGACAAGCGAATTCCGTGAGTACGCCCTTTTAGTTCCTCAAAATGCCATCTCTTGCACAATGAAATTGACTATGCCAACAACGTAACAGTTTGAAGCAACTGAGCATGGTCTTTGACGACGCATACCAGTTGGTGACTCGCTTCTTCGGCCAACTGGAGCTTTCAGACTCCATCTTCTCAACAGTCTCGTGGCATCGGCTGACGAAGCTGAAATGTCTCGAAGGCATCCCCCTGCCCCCCACAAATTCGGGCGCGGCAAAACAAATGCGCGTGGCCGCCGTGCTTCGACTACTAGCCGAAGCTGCCTCCTCCCACATCTGCCAGCCGATACATATCCCACCTCGGGGCACCACCGTGGCTGATCTGCTGAACACTATCGAACAGCTTGACCCGCGGCGCGCACGATACGTTCGCAGTGTGCTCCTCAACATTGAGCCAGGTGAACAGCACAAGTATGGCAAGGAGCTGGCGACGGCAGCGTCTCAGGACGTTCATGATTCCGTCGGCTTCATGGTGCGCGACAGGGAGGCATTCGGCCGCGTGTTGCTCGAGTGGTTCGACAGGGTCTGCAACACTTGGCGATCATTCCAACAATGCGAGATCAGATATCAAGTCCTTTTCGAATCTAAAAATGAGGACCTCGTGCCCGAAGAATGGGCACCCTTGCCGGAACCAATTGTGCTGCCAGCACAGACTCGAGGTCAGGCTCCCAATGGAGCCGTACCTGATGGAACCCCCAGCCCAAACATCGAGCTAGAGCTGGCTCATGTTGCAGCTCAGGTATGGCCCACATTCCTGGTATTGACGACGGCTGGCAACTTGGAGCCCTTTAAGGCCGGGTATGTCCTTCTGAAGGCTCAAGCAGCCGCGGCAGACCAGGAGTTGAGGTCGCTTGCAAACCCGGAGACGAATTTAGATACTCACCGTATAGGCAGAGGTCAGCGACGGGGCATCATTCCTACGAACGGAGCCAACAATACCAGGGAGAGACTCGACACTTTTTTATAATGAGGAAAGTGGCGTGGCTAAGATTGTGGTATGCCCGCCAAAGGAGGACGGAGGAATCCAGGAGAGGCTTGCCTAACAGATTGCAAAAATGGATCAGGGGCTGAAATTGCGGAAGCAGGTATCGCCACCCGGTGCCAAGTGGAACAATTTGAAGGGTATGATGGCGAACACTGGTTGAATATACATCCTCTCATTTACCGGAACACCGGCCTTTATAACAGTACGCAATGCAGGAAGACTGTCTTAGGGTATTTGTTGCACACAAAAATGGACCTGCCGACTCCCAAGCTTTTGGCTTGTTCCGTGACAAACATCTCTTGAGCGATACCCAGAAACTCAAGTGCGTGCCTCTATACCAAATTTTTCTCAAAGCCGCAGTGTTACCTCCTGAGCGAGCCAAATAGAAATTCGATAGAAAGTGGAAGGGTTTGGAGGGATGGTGAGCTTTTTGAAGCATAAAATGTCTGCGCGAGTGAAGTCCCGGTACATCGAGGAAGTTTTCTGAATTGTGGGACTACATCCAGGTAGGAGAATGTGGAGAGGATGCTGAGAACAGACTTAGAAGAAGAGAAAAGTAGAAACGCAAGGATGAGGTCTGAGAGAGAGGAGGGTTTGTTTTTCCATATTGAAATTAGTGACCAGCATTTTCATCCCCGCAGCACAAAACTTCGAGACCAACTGGTCTCTCGTCTACCGGTCCATCAAACAGTGGTCCGCCTTCGGGAACGAAGTACCTTTACGTTCCCAGCTTGGTGACCAGACCCGGCTCCGCGAAACACAAAATACCACTGAGCCATGATTTTAATTCCACTCCTTTGGAAGAAACATGCCTAGCCACAACACACGGTGGCTTCACGAGAAGCGCTTGTTTGGTTGCCACTGGAGCGAGGGAGGGCGTTAGAGATAATGCAGACGGAATGCTTTGCTTGGAGTTCTGGTCCGCCGAACTTACTCTGAGCCCATCCACTCATAGTGGAAGACGAAGGAGCCTAGGAATGCCCCAATGAAAATGCAGATGATGATGTATCCGTTGTAATACATGGCCAGCCTAAAAATAAAGAAATTTGTCAACTGTCTGTTCAAATTCTTTGCTGAAGGCCGAGTCGCCCTCCGAATCTACCATACTGAGCTGTGTTCCAACATGGGTAATGTGAGGGTTATACGGTAGGAGGTTGAGCTTAAGAGGTGGAATCAAGATAGCGTACAGCATAACAAAGTAGGCCACAGCGAACTGGCACATGTGCAGCAGGGCGCGCACAGCCTGCTCGGGCAAGGTAGGCCGGAACCGACCAGAAGGGACGGCGCCAACGGGCTGCACATTCAGGCCGTGGTCCTTGCTCTCTCCGCTCTCCGATGCCGCCTGCTGGGCACGGCCAGCAGTGCCAGCGGCCGCGCCATACGTATCGCTGTTGTTGGTGGAATGCTTACGGACGAGCAGCGCGTCGTACTCCTTGACCAGCCTGCGCAGCAGCTCGAGGAGCATGACAAGTAGCAGTACGCCGATGCAGGACCCTGCAAACATCCCCCGGGTCGTGACGTGCCACGAGGTCGAGATGAAGCACGAGTCGACCGTGTTCCAGTTCCATAGCATCTGTGGGGCAAGTTCGTCAGCGGGTCTCCCTCCCCACGAGACCGACATCGCGATATGGAGGAAGTGAGGTAGATAGATATAGTACGTACAGAGATCTTGCACGAGTTGTCTCCGCCCATGCTCATCGACATCGCGCTGGTGGTCGCTGCGGCGGCGGATGATGCGGTGCCCGTTGCGGCCATGTCCATGGTGGTGGAAGTGCCCATATCCATGTTTGACATGTCCATGTTTGCGGATGAGGCCTCGGGACAAGGAGGAGAAGAACAAGCTGGAATGGTCCAAGATTGGGAGGCTTGTGGGCAGGAATGGGTGTCGGCGCGGCGCTGTAAGTGATCGAAGGATGCCAGCACAAGCGAGAATGTCTCACACCAGAGAAGACACAACACAGGGTCAGCCAAATTATTATAGACAGCAAAACCCAAACCAACCCCAAAAAAAGCCAGAACCCAAGCTGGCTGGCTTGAGGCTCCCACCACAGGCACAGCAGGCGGCCCAAGCTCACTTCACCAAGGACGCCTCGAAGAAGGCCATTGGCTGGCTATCAGGATCGTTGGGGCCCCACAAGATAGGATGGGATGAGGTGCCGGGGTGCTCTGCGCAAGTTTGAGCACGTTTCCTGCAGTTCGTGTGCGACTTGTGCCTCCGCCAAGAGGCTCGGGTGGACTGACCGGCGGTAGCGCAGCAGGCGACGCCTTGCAGGAACGATGCGCACCTAGAGTTCCTTCGTGGAATCAAATTGGGCGTGGGACCACGAAAACGTCGACATCCGGGGCCAAACAAACGAGCCTCGGGAGGGGACTGTCATCCCCGATGAGGCTGTCTCGTGGGGGACAAGGTGTGGTCGCACACATAGTCTCACCACACTACATCCCAAAGCCACAGTTAATTCCACTCTCACTCCCACTCCTAAGCCCGCAACCCAGACCAGCATCCACCCCTGAGCCCATCCACACATATACACAGGACGGGAGCCAGTGGAAGCGTGGTATCAACGGATCTATTTGGTTTGATAGGTCTAGCGGGTATGTATATCCATCCATCTTTCTATCCTGACCAAATTTGCTCACCCTAAACTCCAACGCTTTGAACCGGGAAATTTACTTGCCACAGGTGGCCACATGCCATCAGATCCTCATCCTCTTGCCCAGGAAAAGACCGGCATACGCTATCAGCCGATACGCAACACCGATAGCAACGAGGACCCCGATATTCCGCCACGTCGCATCCAGCTCATACCCCATCGCCGCCGCCGCCATATCCGTCTGGTAGAGGTACCCGAACGGCCTGACGAGCTCACCAAAGTACAGCTCGCTGAGCCACACGCCTGGCGACATGCGCCAGAACCAAACCATATTCCACTTCGACACTTGCGCTAAAGTTGGCGCCGCACCACATAGAATACCCAAAATCAGCGAGGCCATAGTCGCAAGGAGGGGCGCGTCCTCCCTCTTCGCGACCATCGAAATGATACCAGACATGCCGTACACGCACCAAAAATAGCCCAGGTTAGCGATGAACGCGACGCCCCATGGGATCACAGGCTTGGCCAGCACGAGTGTTATCGCGGAGAAGTGCATGCACGCGACCAGCATCCGGGGGAGGACACACAGCACCTTGGCGACAAAGTACGCCAGCCGCGAGTGGCCCGCCTCGGCCTCGCGGCGGTGCAGCAGCATCTCCTCGCTGAAGACGCGGACGCCGGGGGCCGCCGAGATGAGCCCGATGGCGACGCCCATGAGCAGCGCCAGCTGCGGCACGGACGTGAGGTCGACGGCGTTGGAGAGGATGGCGAACTCGCCCTTGTAGATGCCGCGGAAGAGGACCCCGTTCCTGCTGTTCTGCGCGAGGCCGAGCAGCGCCGCCGCCACCGACGCGAGGCCCATCTCGAACCAGAAGGACGTCTTGTCGCGCCACTGCTGCACCATCGCCCGGCGAAGGCACAGCCACGTCTGCTTGAGGCGTGGCGCGCCGCGCTTCTTGAGCGCCTCGAGCATGGCCGGGTCGCTCAGTGACTGGTGGTCGAGCGGGAGGCTGTTCTTGCTCAGGCTCATGAGCGACGACGGCGTGAGGGATCGCCGGCGGCCGTTGGCTGACGAGATGGAGCTGACGACCGAGGCGTGCCGCTCTTTCATCTGCGCGTGTTGCCGGGAGCCGATCCAGTTCGAGATCAGCCAGTCCTTGCTGATATCGCCATGGTCCTTGTACGCACGTCCATTTCCCGTGATGATGTCGGTGATGACATCGCCCGAGTTCGCATGCGGCGGGAACGTGAAGCCACAGTTCTCAAAGTAGTGTTGGACGTAGGCCTCGGAGCCCTCGTAGATGATCTGGCCGTTCGCGAGCAGCAATAGTTGATCCAGCATCTCAAAGATCTCCAAGCGCGGCTGGTGGATGATTACGATTACTGATATGCCAATCCGGGCGATCGCTTTCAGAGTACGCATTATGGATGACGCGGCAGTTGCGTCCAGGCCGGACGTCGGCTCGTCGAGGAATATCGCCATAGGGGCTGCTGCCAGCTCCATTCCGATACTGACCCGCTTCCGTTGCCCTCCACTGATCAGTGGCTTTCCGACGGTTCCTACCCTTGAATCGCGAACGTGCGACAGTTCGAGACAGTCGATCACGCTGTTGACATGTGCTCGGATGTCCTTGTCTTCCCACGTGCGGGGGAGACGGACTCGGGCACTATGCAGGATGTTCTCGTAGACGGTAAGTTCTGCGAGTACGATGTCGTCCTGGGGTACAAATCCCACCTGCTTCCTGAACTTCTTCATCTTATTCGGTGTATCGTTGACCATCACAACACCACTCGTGTTGGTGATCTTGCCCATGAGGACATTCACAAACGTCGACTTGCCCGCCCCGGAGCCGCCCATGACCGCGGTCAGGGAGCCCCTGTCGATGGATCCCGTGACGTTCTGCAGGATAGGCCTAGCCATGCCCTTAGGCTGAAAGCTCAGGTCGGCGTACTGGAACGACAGACCCAGGCGGGCGGCGTCAGTGGCCTTCTGCATCGACTTCACGAAAGACCTCAGCTCCGGGGACAGGTCCGCCATGTCCTGGATCCGTTGGCCGTGCTCCATCGCCAGTGCAGCCTCGAACCCGGTCCGCGCGCTCCAAGGCGTTCGCGGCTCCGAGACCGGCGACTCATCATCCACGTGGACGCTCTTGTACCGGGCGACTCGGTCGGTCATTATCCTGCGCAGGCCGGTGCCCGGCTTGCCGCTGCCGGCTGTGTCGAGGTGGACGCCTAAGTTTTTCTTGACACGTTTCCGAAGCCGGAGAAGAAGCATTCCGACGATCAGGCACACGTCGAAGATGATCAGAATCGCGAGCGGAATGTAAAAGCGCTGAGACAAGGAGCCTGCGGGACAGGCGCTCCCGACGGCGCACGGCGTTGGCTGTGCCGTACCGGGCGCGCAGTAGTGGCCACTGGGACATTGCAACTTCTCTTGACCACCTTTGGGGCAATAGAAGCCGCCCCTGCAGCAATAAGAGTCAGCGAACAAAGTGCCAAGGAAGAAATTCCGTTCAATATAAGGCAGGGCCAGGCCAAAGTATGCCCAAAGTCTGCAGCCTGATAGGGCCTTTGAGCCACAGGCTACAGCTAGGGGGTGTTTATTCTCAAAGGGGTTAAGATTGTATCCTGAAGCTGCTTACTGGCAAATTACCGGCTCGAAAGGCCCCATCCCGGTGTTTTCATGCCCAATCTGACAAGTCATACCTGCGGCTCTTGCCATTTGACACACGTCAGGAGGTGGGCAGTATTGTGGTAGTGAGTTGACTGTGTTGTTCCGACCTGGAACGCAGACTCTGTCAGATTTGTCACGTGGGAGCATACCAGGAACGTATCACTCACATAAGAAACCCTCCTTGCAACCCTCCTGCTGCCACTGCTCCAGGCCCATGATCTGCACAGGGACGGCGTTGGCGCCCCGATAACAGGGTGCGGCATCGACCATGGTCTCGTTGTTTGCCCGCTGTTCTACCGCCCGGTAAAATGACCCCGAGAACCTCGTATGATTCAGACCGGTACAAGCGGCATCATAGGGACTCAGCCTCGACTCGTCGACGGTGACGAGTTCGTTCTGCTCAGCGTCGAAAACCAATGGCTCACTGACGTCAGGCCCATTGGAGGCGTCCCAGATCGGGCCGAGATTCTCGTCATCTTCGCCGGAAATGCTAGCACTGCGTGTCGGCCTGAACCATTTTCCACCTGTGTATACGTCGATTCCATTCGTCTGGTTTCCTATGCACTCCCATGCCGCGGCGTTGCTGTCTGAGACGGGGGTCTGTCTGTAAGCGCAGAGACAGGCTTGTGTGTCGAGAAATGCCGGGCCTTCCAGAAGGCCCTGAGGGAGGAAAGGATCTTGTGGTATATCTTCCAGCGCGAATGTGAAGTCGTCGGGCGACGTGGACGCCGGTGGGATAGACATGGTTAGTCCCAAGGGGTGGATCAAGGCGGCAGAGAAGAGCTAGGTGAACGACAACCAGAAGCACACCTGGGTCGTGTATTCTCGCCTCAAATCCAGAAAGCGTGGTTTCCTTTCCTCGGTTATAGAGGCTTGTTCTATACCGGAGAAAGTCGACAGTAATGGCCCATTGGGCCTTGGGGTCTGTAAGAGCATCCCCTTCCATCCTTATGAAACTGCGTCGGAACCTGAGCGCAGGCAACGACTGCGACCAAGAGTTATCCTGATCAGCGCAGGCAAAGCGACCATAATCCTTTGGCATGTTTTCCCCACAAATGCAGCCAAGTTGAGGCTCCACCGCTGGGTCATCACTCGGATTCTGAGTGCTGAGATGGGTCTGTGGTACCGCTGGCAGCGAGGAGCTGCGCAGCCACGGATCAACCCCAGAGCATGGCTGGCGAGGATGAGTCGGCAGCTTCGCCCAGCCCGTGCCCTTGGCTGATGAGATCACCGCTCATCTTGTCGGGTTGTCCGTAGCCATTGGCAGTCCTTGGTGCATAGCTGGAAGGGCGTGCTGACCAAGATCTGCTGGCGGCGGCTGAGCCTTGGTGGAGGATTTGGGTGAAGGATTCAGATGCTGTCGTTGTAGAATCAAGCGAGCAGAAGTTGTGGGCTCTTCTCAGCATTAACTGGGGCGTCGGGAACTGACCGGGGTGGGCTGCTCTAGGCTGAGGCTGTGACTGCGGTTAATTCAGGTGCCTAAAATACCCGTTATCCGAGCGGCCCGCGACGTTGCGACCCTGACCCTCCCCGGAGACTTTGTGCTACTGCTTTAAACTGCTCCGAGGGATCTCAAACATTTTTGTACGACTCGACTGCTTAACAGACCATGACACAAATTCATTGCTGTGAAAGAGTTTCGTGTGAGATGATGTCACATGGGTAATTTTACTACAGGAGAATCTGCTATGGGACGAGTTGCTACAGGTTAACCGGCTCTGGGATTGGCTCCTGTGGGATAATTAACCTCCTGTAGGTCAAGGGTAATTTACTGTGTGACGCGGTAAGCCTCCTTCTCGGCAATTTGCATAGAACAGACTGCCACGCCACGCCACGACACATTGGTGGCAATGCAGGTCGACACATCAACTCGGGAAGCAACAGAGCCAGCTAAGTGGCTTCATTTCAAGAGTCCTGAGGAGCTTCATCTCAAGCAGCACTAAGATGTCAAAGTGAGAATTGCTGACAATGACAGCGATGACGTCTGGAGGATTCCAAGAACCAGCGCACCAAGCACATCGTCTGACAAGGTTGACGCTGACCATGAAGATTGGAAAGGAAGCCGTTTAATTAAATAGCTATTCGATGCGAGTGAATCCACGAGTTATACGACTGCCACCAAAATCCCCAGACAATGCCCTCTGGTGTTCTCGCGCCAAGAAAATTCCATGTTAGCTGTGTTACATGTTCACCTTCAGCACTTCTTCAATCTTCTTCGCCCTTCAAACAGCAGGTCGAGATTTCGCAATGAGTTGCCGCAATTCCAGTCTCGTTCTTATAGAACAACGTGAGCCTCCCACCATCGTGGCTGTCTTCTTCTGTACCTGCTGTATTCAGCTTGTGCGGTGCGACCTTGAAGCCGGATGCATACGCACGAGATTGCTTTACACTTAACAAGCAAGGACGCGTGAAGCATGTTGCACCTTTATCGGTCAACTAAACCAGCCCCCTCCCCAACTATAATCTACTTGATTACATTAATTTCCACACCCATGCCAAGGACCACGTCACCTTCAAAAGTAAACGTGGGCCTGTTCGTCATCTGCACTCAATACTGACCCGCCAGCTTCTCCTCAGGCGTTTTCAATTTTGCGGCCGCATTCTCGTCCAAGGCCTGGCCAACCGACCCGAGACGCGTCGTCGCTTCACTCGCGAAGCTCGAGGGTTGACGGTCGCTGGTACAAGTAGTAGTCGTGTATGCTGACTGCGTCGTTGAGCTGTACCAGCTCTTGTCGCCGGGCGCTGGGCCGGCGTCGGGAGAGCCAACAGCGGTCCCCGACTCGATCGAGTCCCGGCGACCCCGTGGCTGCCTCCATCGGCCTGTTCTCTCGATAGAGGCAGCGGGTGGCGCGGCGCGCCTGGCTTTCCGTGTGGCCTCGCGGAAGAGCTGCCGCGTGTGCGGCATGCAAGCCACCACGACGCCCACACATACTTCTATAAAGGACCAGACGATGCCTTCGAGCGCATCATCTATGAGTTGGGATATTCAGTCAGCCTGGTTCGTGAAAAGTAGGGGGGCCCATGGGGTGCTCATACTGGTGATATTTTGGGACGTGGCGTATTTGGCCAAGTTATGGACTCGGATCGCACCCACAACCGTGAGAAATATGCCGACACTGAACATGGCAAATATTCCGATCTTTTTGTGCAGCGGATGGTTCAGCTTGTACAGCTGCGTGAACGGCAAGACGAGCATCCAAACGTCAAGCACGACGTTCGCCCCGCCATGAGCCAGGCCTAGGTTGTTCAAGTCTAGAACGATTCCGCGCGGCTCTTTATCCTTCCAGCCCTCCCAGATCAGCCATGTGGGCTGCCTCTGTACGAGACCAAGGGAAAAGCAGAGGATGCCTAGCAACAGGTTGACGGCGAGGGTACACCAGACTATCCTCTTGAACCTTTGATCTGGGAAGATTCTTAGGAAGAAGGCCAGGATCGATGCTTTGATGATCGCTATGTTAAGGATGTAGCACTCCTGGATGGCTAAGAGGAGCTGTTGTATGTCAGAGAAAAGCTATTTCGACGCGGTTCTGAGACACGCAGGACAGGGAGGGGATTGGGCGACTGACCTTCAGGAAGGATGTTATCTGATATTCATTAAGCACCCAAATTTGCAGGCCGAGACCTTGTGGGATTTCTGAACATTACATATTAGCCATTGTCTTTCCTCTGGAGACTATCATCTCAGCTTACCCAATTGGGCGAGAGATACAAATGGAATCAAAAGCGCCTGTGATAGAGTCAGTTATGAGTCTTTGCACGGATGAGACAAAGCCGCATGGAGAAGACATCACAGACGTACATATCCGACTGTAATCCAAGTATCATCAGCGCCCCACTTGGTATATCTCAAATACTTTACCACCATCCGAATTGAGAAGAAGACAGTAGTGAGGGCAAACATGGTGAGGGTCACCACGCGAACCTGGTGACGGTTATCCGCCGCCGGCTGTCCGCAGGCTGTTCTCGTGAAATTGAGCATCGCTCAACAGTGTGTTAGCACCTTTAATCAACGAATTGTGCAGCTTCATTTGTGTAATATGATACACTCACATAGAAGCTCTATCACGGAACACTCCTGCCACACGCAGCCGCCAAGAAGCTGAGCGTACGCCACATCGACACAAAGCTCTGGTTGAGTCTTGTTGGAGTATGCTGGCTGCTGCGACACCTCCATCACACAGTTTATCTACGGTCGTGGTTAGCATTTCTAACAGTGAAGCCACATTTCCGACATCTTTATGCAGGGATGGTCAAGTCTACTAACACCGCATTGTGGAGGCACTTGTGCCGCGGTGAGCCCCAGCAGACACGACACACCGAGGACGACGAGGAGCCGGAAGGTCAACATTGTGAGGTTTGCATTAGTAGACAAGGGCTTGATGAGAAAGTTGAAGAACTGGGCACATGCTGGTTCTTATTTAGTCCAAGACCGAGTGCAAGTTCTCGGGCCGGCCCAGCTTTGGGATCTACAAGCCGAAGATGGACAAGCGATGCCATTAGGTGTGGCACGGGTATCGATGACTACGTAGTTCAGAGCTAGTTCGAAATGAGAAATCTGTCGTAAATAATCCGCTTCGAGAAAAATAGTGCTAGTATCACAGGAATTTCCTGACCAACCATTTGACATATCCTCTAGCGGACGATCAGCACTTGGACAACGAAGGCTAGAGGGTCTCGCCCATGTCTTGGAATTTTGCGCAACCACCTTACCAAGCTTTCAAACCGGTGGTTCGACCACTCGAAAGTCTCCAGGGACGAATTGAAACTGTGGTTTTTTAAAATAGAAAACAAGGCATTCGGCTATTGTCATGGATCGAGCTACTAGTCCGCTCCTCGTATGCCAAACATTGGCTCATCAGGCCGGCTGCGGCCCGGTCAAGACAGTGCACTATCAAAGGAAATGACCGTGACAGGGTTTGTGCGCCTCATAAAATGTACGAGATTTCTTTGTCTATGTTGCCATGGTGCCTGGGAATGATCGGCGGTCGAGGCGCTATTCATCCAATGCCTGCCCAGGTGCGTTGGCGATGAACATTGAAGCTCAGCCGCAAAGCGCATGTGATAATAGCGAGGCTAGGCCGCAGATGGTCAGGCAATCTTTTAGCTTTTAGAGATTCAGCCGAGGCAACATTGCGTTTAGGCACCAATGGCCATGTCAGAAATGAATGAGTCCACGCAAGCTAGTTCTGTTCCATTATCCTTCTGACATCGAGGTAGTAACAGTACTACAAAAAGCTTTTCACATGGTCAGTGCCCAGGTGACTTAAGTCAAGACAGTCCAAGGAAATCTAGGAGCTTGTTTGCCTCCTCCCCCACCACCGGCTGTTTCGCTGACAGCCTCGTACTCAGTCATAGGCGCGGCTATGCAGCACAGACAGCAGCCGCTTGGTTCAAGGCTCTGTCCATTTGATACATCTGCTTGGCCGCTTCAAGTCACCCAAGAGCTTACCTAGGTAATTGCATTCTGCTGCCGATGAATCTGGACATTTGCTCGGTAACTGTAGCAGCACAATCGCCAACTGTGGCATTCAGGAAGGATGGAGAAGCCGTTGTGTGAGTCTTCTCTTAAGCAATGGCTGGAAAGAATCAAGAAGTTTTGTGTGCATGCTAGCCAGATACAGTCTGTCAAAAGCCAGGCCATCCCCACTTCACAATACTACCCCTAAAGACTAAGACAATCATTATTTAAGCATAGCATTGAGAAACCCGTCGAGTCAAAAGTTGGCAGGCGTCTGCTCTGTACTGTTACGAATTTTCAAGGTAGAAGAAGGAGTATGCAAAGATACCAGTACCCAGGGTCAGAGCCCGGGCATGCTTTCGCAAAAAGCAAACCAAAAGTCTCACCACTTTCATCCGAAAGTTCACACCCAAGCTAGCAGGTCTGAACTTTTTTAGACAAGCTAGCAAATAATTTCCAAGCTCGTCCTTGTTAAAGATAGGAATGTGACCCCGCCCCCGGCCGAACCCGGCGGATTGCATTGTGTGTGCGGTGCGGCCCTCTCGACACGGAGCGATGTTGGTAACGCAATCGTAAAACCAAGCGTCAGGACCCGGCACCTACAATTTCGTTTTCGAGCCCAGACACACTCATACCAATGCCACCCACATGACTACCAATGAAGCCCTCTGCATGACGTGACAGGTTCTTCTCTCTCTTATTCCGCCTTCTCCAACGACTTCAAGACTGAGGGTCTCTGCCAAGGCTCACCGAGCCAGCCTTGCAGCCCCGGGTGGTCATCAGCCTCAGATATCTAGCTCTGGAATCGCCTGCCACACACTCTCCACGCTGCAGTCAAGAAATTTCTTCGGCTCCATATCGGACTTTGCACTGTTCGGTGATGACTTTCACACGTCTCACTTAGCCCGAGAACAAGCAGTTGGAAAGTAAATTGAAGTGTGTCCCTCGTGCGAATGGCCTCACTTTGTGGCAAGCCCGGGCATTACTGGACGAGATCTACTTGATATCTGACACGATGGACACGAAGTCCATGCATTTGTGCCCTGTCTAAGTTACATTCCTGCCCCTTGATTTCACTCTTTACAGCCTCCCTTTCATTCATAAGGCGTCAAAACTCAACTCGCTATTTTCTCTCTTGCACTGCCACAAGACCGGGATCATTCCGAGAACGTTGAATGGTTTCCCAGGGGTCAACTAGCAACCTCTACATCCCTCTCAATTCCGCAAGGCATGGCTCTGGCAAAAATGTTGTCCAAGCCAGTAGCTTTCAACTCAAAACCCATTGTCTCCCACTGCGAGTACATCTACGTCTGAGAATCATCTGACTGTGAGTTGGAACTGAGCAGCACCCCGGCCGCAGTGCTTCACGTATAACTCATTCCACCCACGAATAGATACCTGGACACACGCCTTTGCCCACCCGCCTCCTTAGACGATTCGTGACGCCGGCTCTTGTAGCACTGTCCTTTTGACGTTGCACGGTGTGTCTCGACTGCTCAGCACGGAAATTGGAACGCGTACACTCACGCATCCTTACACTCCTCTCGGGTGGCTGTCCGAATATGTGCAATGTCTTTGACTCTTGATTCTGGGATCACCGCTTCTTTTCTTTTGTCTCGCTTGCGGGGCATCATCTTCACAATTTCAGAACACTGGCATTCAACACCAGGTTTTATCTCAGCCGGTCAACACTCGACTCGCCTACCCAGACTTTCGAAGTACACACTCAACTGCTGCTTGGCACTACCATGTCTTGACCGTCAGCACTCAAATCTTCCCCAGGTAAGTCATCTCCCCACTCAAACAATGTCTGGACTCTACTTACTCTCAACTCAACCGAATTCTGGACATCCCGAAGCACACAGGTCTGTATCCTGAGCCTATACGCCGCTCTGGGACTCAGAAGCATGATTCCCCTGAGCAGATACATCACTCGGGGCACACCTACCCCTTTTTTTTGACACCGAGGTACGTACCTTTACGACCTTCTTCACTCAGCTCGCAGCTCATTCACTCATCTACGACATCTGGATACTCCGTCCGAGCCCTCAAGCTTGCCGGTTAATACGGCGCAGCGTCCAGCTCACTGCACCCATATCTCATAACTAAACCCCTTACACTTCCCCGCCAACATCAACCACTTCCCAAAACCTATAATCAACTGCCAGTTGGCTTCTTTCTGAATTATCACAGGCTTCAAACAGCAGTATCGACTACTTTCATGTCCCTACCAATAATATGGATTGGATTGAGAGAGCGGTAGAGCTGTATTATGGCGGGAAGGTCACAATCACAGCCAGAGCGAGAAAATCCGGGCACAAGTGCTCCTCGGCCCCCAATTTAGACCGTTCAGCAACACATTAGGAAATCAGCAGAGCCGCGTGTCCGTTGTTTGCGGTCTCTATGCGAGATGGTCCCTTCAGACCCCAGCAAGGTCGATGCGGACCCGGTAAATATGGCTCTGTTCATGCCATACTTACATTGGGATACAAACCCCCATAGGGAGAATATTGCGCGGTTTCTTGACTGGGATGAAGAGAAGGAGCGCAAGAAAGTGGCACTCGCGAGCTTCGACGAAAGCAGGAACGGCAATTTAAACGCAGGGAATTGCCCAGGGCACCCGACGGGATGGAAGACATCAGCAACCAAAGACATCCATTTTCCCCTGATGTGCAACAGACTACTTGAGACCCATTTCCTGACACCTACTGCTTGACTCCTACTGCTTAACACATTTTACTTAACATCTACTGCTTGACAACTTCTACTCCTTGACACCTTCTACTTAGAAGGCAGGTACTCGCGGAGCCAAAAAAAGCAAAATGGTAGAGAAGTATATGTCGTCCACAGTGGGAAAAAACAACACTCAACACCCACATGAGTAGGTACGAGGTTTGATTGCCTCTACTGCCGTTATACCCGGCTCTCCTCATTATGGCTACGTCGATGCCACTATTTACATACTTGCTGTAGTGCAAATCGCTTGATTCTATGTTGTTTTAGTACCTATCTGGTCTGTACGGATCATAATCTCGTCTTGAATCTCCTCCCCTCGTCGCCAATGAGGTTTCCAACTGTTAGATATACCTGTGGCAACTGGTTCACAGTTCTTCTCGTAGCTGCCGTACGCTGCTGCTTAGCGACTGATCTCGTACTTGAGGGTGTAGCTGCCGATAAAGTCTGCCCAGTGGATCTCGTGATATCCGGTGGCGCTTTCTGCTTCCGAGGCCGCTGGGCTGCCTCCTCCGTGAGCCTTTTCGCTGACTGCTGGCCCCGTTGGAGAGTAGCTTGCTAGGGACTGCTGTTACAGGTGTCCCTTTTATCCAGAGACTGGAGGGCCTCGTCATTCCACTCAAAATTACTTCTGGACCACCTGGTTCTTGCCCTGCGAATAACCGTTCTTTCTTCTTAACACCTACTGCCTGACACCTGCTACTTGACCCTGCTACTTAACACCTGCTGCTTGACACCTGCTGCTTGGCACCAGCTGCTCTTCGCTACGGCCTCGACGGGCGCTGAGCCGACATCTACACAGTCCTGACCCCATACAATCGGATCATCGCGAGCGGCCGCGAAGGCCAAATCGGTATCACCAGTCTGGTCCTCGGAAGAGGTAAACCCCCCTCACAGTGCAAAAGGCTTCACTTACGATAATGTGCTAGAGTTCGAGTTGTACCTATAAGCGGCAGCATTATGGAAGCTAACAGGACACACATACAGATCTTTTCCGGGCGCCAAAGGGTAGCTCTAACAACTTTGGTATTATCACAGGCTTCAAGATAGCCGTGATCCGGGATCTCCGTTCTTCAAGGAGTATTCGCAAGCAGCGATCACAGCAACGCACAATCTCACGGCGAACGCCGTCACACACCCTGACGAGATACTGCCTGACACCTACTACTTGACAACTGCCGCTTGATGACTTAAGGCTTCCCTTGTACCGATCGATTTCAAGGCTGGAGGTCAACTTCCTCCTGAAGACTCACTTCATGGCGAGTAGTTTCTCTCCGGCAGGAAGATCGACAACCACGAAAACACCCATATCCTTCAGACTGTTATATTCATTATCTCTACGGCTTGCCATTATTCAGCTCCGGGACGGCTGAGCTCTTGACGAAGACTATCTAGTTCCGGTTCAAAAACGAATTTCCGGACTTGAAGAGGAAGATCAGGGTCATCACATTGGCCTTGAATAGATATCTCCTCATCTTGTTGACTGAACCTTGATCACAATCCAGCAAAACATATTGCTCAACTCTCCCACTTGATCAAAGTCGAGGCCAGCATCGAATGGGGTCATCACACCGGCCCTTGAACAGATATCTCCTCATCGTTCTGGACTGAACCTCGATCACAATCCCACGAAAACGTATCGCCAAACTCTCCCACTTGATCGAGTGGAAGGGCAGCGATAAGGGGACAAGCAATCTTCCCACTGCTTGAGACCTACTGGCTGATTCCTACTACTTGACACCTGCTGCTTAACAACTGCTGCTTGACACCTACTGCTTGACATTGCGCAGTGTCCGGCCTGCTGCAGCCAGCTGGCAACTCAATCCCGTCCACTTCCAAACATTGCAGACTTGCACATTTCCCCCGCGATCTGAACCATCCTCGCGGTTGCATCTGCCAAACAAACAAAGCAACGATGGCCCCAAACATTGGGTTCAAGACTCTCCCCAGAGAGAATACCGACTTGCTCGCGCCTTCCAGCCAGGAATCCACTAGCGTTCCTTCCCTGGACCAGGCATTCCCGACCAACCTCAACCACCCTCCTGCTACTTTCCGACCTGGCAACCTCAACCTCCCCCCGACCTTCCCCATCATGCCTGCCCAGATGCAGCCTTCCTTCGAGCCCTACTTCGAGCCTTACCTCGACTTCGACTCGCAGCCTCTCTGGGCTAGCAACGGCGTCCCGAACCTCGACTCGTTCCTGCCCATGCCGCACCTCGCTGGCCAGATCGCGATTCCCCCAGCTGGCAACAGCCTCGGCTTCAGTCCGGCAGGCGCAACCGTCAACCCCTTCGCAATCAATCCATTTACGCAGGTCCCAGATGCACCGTTCGACGCCTTTGGCTCGAACCAATTCAATGTGAGTTCCTCCTCTACCACGACTGTGACATCCGACTTCTGGCCCCAGCGTTTTCTTCCTCGCACTCCCACCGTCTCAGGGTCGCAACCCACTGTCACTCCTTCAACCATCCATCTTTGCTTCCTTGCTTTTGCTTCTGCCCCTCGTTCCTTGCATCGCAGTTGTCATCGTCTGGAGTCCCGTACACCCTGTTTCGCTGGCTGAGCTGGGTTCTACGTGGTCGGTCGCACCCAACATCGACCCTTTGTTCCAGCTGATGGCTTTCGTCCCTAGTCTTGTGTCTTCCGTCTCATGTTCCTTGCTTCTTTCCAATCACTTCATCCTCCTCCTGGATAACATCAAGATGCAAAAGTTGACTGACAAGCAATCTGCAGTTTGCCATGGACTCCATGCACATGCCTGGAGAGCCTGAGGACAAGGGCGAGGACAAGACTTCTTCGATCCCCTTGATCTGCCTCCTGTGCCCAAAGCGGCCCACCTTCTCTGACCAATCCCACCTACTCACACACATATCGTCCAAATCCCACCTGGCAGCTCAGTTCAAGTTGCAGCACTCGGGGAAGAGCGAGGACAAGCATACGCTTGATCAGTACAAGCTGTGGAGTGACCACAACAGCGTGGACAAATTGGTCGCCAACCGTATTGCCGCCAAAGAGCTGAAGAAGCCTGCGAAGAAGCAGCGATTTGCTACCGCCGAGGTGAGTGTTAAATGCTGCCTCACATGGGTCCAGATTGGCTGCTAATGGAGATCACAGAAGAAGACTCGGAAAAACGTCAAAATCGAGGCTGACGATGCTCTCGGTGCCCATTTGCAGAACGCTCCTCTGCGTCCCGATCCCAACATCTGGCATCTTCATGGCCCAAGCGACAATTCCTTCGAGACGCTTTACGGCACTCCTTCCTACAACGATCACATCGCCTACCCCTTTCCTGACTCGCCCCAGAGCTCTGCGTATATCAAGAAAGAGGCTTCGCAGTCAGGTACTGAGACCGCCAATACCAATTTCCTCGCTGAGGCGGTCGACGTTGACGATGGTGGTGACGCATCGAAGCTCAAGGGAACGATTTATCCTGGCATGGGTCTTTTCGACGCTGCTACTCCCCTCCAGAAGCGCAAGCGTAACCAGAAGAAGCACGCATCTGTTGTTCGGAACATGGAGCTGACGTCTGCTTCGATCGGCCGAGACGAAGAAGTCTGGGACATCACCATGTCAGAAGTCACCAGGACTAGAGATGTTTACGCCACCCCGTCAATCGATGGCAGCCCTGTAATTATCATTTTCCTTACACTAACTACCTTTTTTTCTCTGCAAAAGCTAATCCGATGCATTCTCAGGAATCCAAGGACGAGCTTCCCTCTTCCACGAAAAAGCGTCGTAGCCGTCAAACCGCTGTCGCAAGCACTGGCCCCCGTCGACAGACCAGAGCAGTTACGCGTGCTGCTAACGACGCGAAGGTCGTTAAGCGCCGATCAGCCCGCCGACCCAAGACGCTCATCAAGGTTGAAAATGAGCTGGACTCTGAGGATGATTCCAAACATCGTCTTGATGACGAGGAAGAGGAGGACAATGCTCTTGCAGGAGACGACGTCTTCCAAGACCAACGTCAGCTGAGACAGGGTGGGTCCAGATTTCTCCAGGTAGCTTTGGTCTGTTCATTTTCTTCAAGACTAACACGGAACTGCAGATGCTCCTGGAACCGCCTCCAACAATCGTTTCGATCTCTCCTTTCGAAATGCCATGAACAATCTTCCTTCGAACACGCCCTTGATGACGTCGTCCTCACTCTTTCCCCGGCCGAGCCAGAGCTTCTACCCGGGCTTCGGAATGAAAGAGAATGATATCATGGGCTTTTCCATGCATCAGCCACGAGCTATGCATGGCTACTTCCCTCAGAATCGTCAGAACATGCAGGCGAGCCCCAGCGGTTTCAATCCTCTCTACCTGCAGCGCCAGGACAACTACCCTTTCCTCTACGGTGGCCACTCCTTCGACGCATCTAAGCCCTCTACTCCGGCTTTCCAGGCCATGAATGGCGCTGATTTCACCGGCATGGGTTCCACTCCTTCTTTTCAGCACGGCCAGGCCCAGCAGGGTGGCTTTGACGGGTGATCATTGGGGCTAGCTTCTTAACAGCAGATTCTAGCTTGATACAGGGTCTCGCTCAAGACAGTGGCACCTCTATTGGTCGTCTACACGACATCTAGGCCCCATGAGGGTTGCAACTTGGTTTCGAGAGTTTCATGGTGGCTTTCGAAGCATGACGACAGCATCACAACATGGGTCGAATTAGAGCTCCGAGCTTATCCAAGATACTTTGATCAAGGATTGCACTCGGTTTCCTCTCCTGTTTCATCTAGCGACAGCCCGCACAGGGCCAATTTTCTTTTTGGAGTCAACATGGGTTCCGTGATTGGAATGGGCGTTTTTTACACATGGGAAAAGATTCCATGGCGACCGAACAAGCGCCTTTCATTCGGGATTCCAAACGTGGTCTTGGCCAGAACTTTGCGCTGGTACTTTATGGGCAATAATGCTTAGATTCGGCGGTTGGTGGGTGTACTTTGTGGCGGCTGGTGGGTTGTAGAATAGCGCCTTGCTTTAGAAATAGAATTATTTGCGTTGCTTTCACCTTGCGTGGCTCTGATGCTCACTCGTGGAAAATATTTGCATTAGTGACAAAGGTTTGCACTCTTGCACAATCGTAGCTATTGGAGACGCTATAGCTGTTCTACGCCAGATACCAATTGTTCAATGACCTGTTCGTTCACGTTTCCACCTACCACGTCACCCATCAAAGACACAGCGCCGCGCAGCCTCCTCATTCTGATCTCGTCCTCCAAGTCCCTAGATTTCTTGGCCGCCACCTCCAGCACCTTCCGCGGGATCCTAGCCAGCCTCGCGACGTTCAGCCCATAGGACCGATGCGCAACGCCCTCAGCAACCTCGTAAAGGAACGTGATGTCCTCGTCGGCATCCGGGCCGGCATCAGCCCCGCTGTCGGACCCGTCGGCGGCCCCGCCGTCCTCGGCGGCGTGCCTTGTGGCGGTGAAGCGCATGTGGACGTTCTTGACCAGGCCGCCCATGCCCTGGGAGACCTTTGCGAGGTTCTGGTAGTGCGTGATGAAGAGGGTCAGGCAGCGGGTCTCGCGGACGACGTGGTCGAGGACGGCGTGGGCGATGGCGGCGCCGTCGTGGGTGCTCGTGCCGCGGCCGAGCTCGTCGAGCACGACGAGGCTGCGCGGGGTGGCGGAGCGCAGGATGGCGGCCGTCTCGGAGACCTCGACCATGAAGGTGCTCTCGCCCGCGAACAGGTTGTCGCGCGCGCCCATGCGCGTGTGGATGCTGTCCATGAGGGTCAGGGACATGGCGTCGGCGGGCACGAAGCTGCCGACCTGGGCGAGCAGGACCATCAGGGCGACGGCGCGGACGAAGGAGGACTTGCCGCCCATGTTGGGGCCTGTTATGAGGTGGGCGAGGGGCGAGGGGCTGGACAGGGATGTTGTGAACGGGATGTAGCCGTTGGGGAGGGTATGCTCGGCGATCGGGTGCCGGCCTTCTGTGATGGAAACGGTTGGAGGGGTGGAGGATGGCAGGAAGGTCGGCTTGGTGTAGCCCGGGAGGGATGCTACCTTGGAGAGCGAGAAGAGGCAGTCGAGTGTGGCTAGGGCGGAGACGGCATCGCGTAGGGGCTGGTATTGCGCGCCGATGGAGGAGAGCAGCGACTTGAAGGCTTCGTCGCATGCTGCTGCCAGCGACTCCTTGTGCTGATCCCGTTCGCTGATCATACGGACAGCCTCGGGCGTGTGGAAGCGTGACACTTTCTTCGTACCACTGATTTTCATCCACGAGGCGGGTACCTTCTTCAGGTCAGTGTTGACGACTTCAATCAGGTAGTCAATTCCCGCAACTGTGGCATAAGACACCGGGGTCTTCTTCCCAAGCTTGGAAGCGGCCTCTGACCGGTGTGCATCTAGCTCTTGCTCCACAGCTGCGATGCCGAGCTTGTGTTCAGTGATGTCGTCTGTCTCTTCTGTCTCAAGGAAGAAGTTGTACTTGTCGTCCGCCCGAGCCGCTGCTGGGTTGATCTTCTCCAAGAAGGAAACCACCACCTCGCCAATCTCTGGTATTGCACAGACTGCGTCTCGCAGCAGGCTAGACTTGAAGCCGGTGTCCTCTGGGTTCTTGATTTTGGACTTGGGGTATTCCATAGATATCTTCTGCAGTATCTGCAGAGTGTTCAAGAGTTCTGGCCGGGAGCATTTGTTGTAGTACACACGAATCAGACTTCTCTCAAGATCCGTTTTGATGTTTGTCAGCAAGCCCTCGAGCTTGTCAACCCTCCAGTCTGACTGATTCTCGTGCAACTCCTCGACGGCCGCGACTCTCTCCTCGAGTTGCTCCTGGTCAAGTAGGGGCCTGCCAATCCACTTTCGCAGTAGTCTTTGCCCAAATCTCGTATGCGTCTTATCGATGGCCCACAGCAGACTTCCTTTGTCTCTATGGTCGGTCTGGTTCCTGTAGACCTCCAAGCTTTCCAGCGTTGTGCCATTAATGAGCATGTGTGTCCTCGTTGAAAAGGAAGTGAAGTACTTGGTCAAGTCGAAAATATGCTCCAAGCCGTACTCAGTCAGATGGTTGATCATTGCCGATAGACAGATAGTAACTGCTTCAGGTAGGTGCAGAACCTTTTCTAGTAGAGCCGAAGCCCGCTCGTCGCTGTCTTTGAGCTTCCCAGCATAGAACTGTGTCACATGCGAATAGGCCTCAGCGGCCATGGTCTTGCCCTTTGGGACTCTCTCGATGCGGCTTCGATCTCCGAACACGTTGGTACTACTGCCAGAAAGGTGCTGAAGAATTTTGTCGCTGGCCTTGGTCAGGTCCCCAACGATGAGGAACTCGCAAGGCGAAATGTGCAAAAGTCGAGTCTCGATCTCGCGGCGCATGAAGCCATCTTCAAACGTGTCGTAAATGATGTCTCCTGTCGCTGGTTGAACAGCCAATATTCCCACGTCGACCTTCTCGTCGGTTCCAGAGCCATTGGCTTTGGACTCGGTGATACAGAGCAGGTAGCCACCTGTAGGAGCGCCACTGCCCCCTTTGCCCAGGGACTGATCGAGCTCGCCTAGCTCGTCGACATAGGTCCCCTTTGTGTAGACGTTGGTGAGCTTGCGGACGAAAGGCGCGTTGCGATTGTCTCCTGCTTTCTTTAGAGCTGCCGTTTCGATCTGGCGGACGACTCCGACCTTGTGTCCAGCTGCCACTAGCCGCTTCGCATGGACTGGCAGCCGATGCACTGGGATGCTCGCAGAGGCGAATCGGTCGAGATGAGCTTCCGAGGGGTCTAAGATCCAATCAGTCAATCGCTCCGGAATCTATGATATAGCGCTGGATACTTGCGTTCGTCGTACCGGAACTTGCCGGGGATACAAACTATGCTCAGCTCCTTGGCAGCGATGCGAGCATCTTCTCCGAAAAACTTGAACTTGTAGCCGACCTCTACAATGAGTACCGTGTCCATGTGCTTCCTCTTGATGTCCAGAAACTGGATCTCCATGGGCGTAAGCTTGCCCGTCTTGGCACCTTTCTTCTTGGACGATTTGGCCGGGCGAGCTGCCTCTTCTTCTTCTTCGGCATCACCACCTTCGCCATCTTCGTCCAGAGCAGCGGTATCATCGTCGATCTGAAAGTTCCGGCGCTTGATCATGGCCATACTGTCTGGGTGTCCGAGCTTCTTGACAAATTTTTTGTGCAACTCCTCCTTCCGCCGCTGAGAAGCTGCGTCTTCGTCCGCATCATCGCCTTGCGCGTCAACTCCGCCATTGTTTGGTCGCGACTCATCATATATGTAGCGACCTGTTCGGGCAGTAGCTTTGACAGCAGCAGAAGGTGTTTCGAGGCGGGGAGAAGAGGGTTTGCGGAAGAAAGTGCTCTGCTCAGGATCGTGGTCTTTCGATTTCGTACGCTTCAAGAGAGGCTCTTCGGGTGCGTCATTGCCATGGTCCGTGTCTTCTTGAAGAGGTCGCTTGCGAGATGATGGGCTCTGGTCGGCTGCGTCGCGCCCCGTTGGCGTACCTTGCTGCTCTTCAGGCTGACGGCTCCTCTGCGAGAGGCCATTGACGGTCTTTGGGGTGAAGAAGCTGGTCAGGGAAGCCTGCCGCTTCTCAGGATTCTTGGGTGGGCCCGCCATGATAGCCAAATCCTGTATGGCACTGGCTAGTGACGCTGATTCTCGCGTGCGAGGTGCTTAACGCGTGCAGTAGCTTCGGAAGACGCGTCTCATTATCTCAAGCGAGCCCGGGAACATGTCTGAAGCTGGGATAAGGGCAGGGTAGGCTGGTCCGTGCAGCCTACCCCACGAACGAGGGGAGCTGCGGTGGGACGAACTCCGCTCATTCGTGGGATCGGCAGCACTTTATTTTGACTTCGCCCATTTGGTCAACTGCACCGAAACCATATGCTTTGAACAAATGGCAGATAGCTCCTCACGCCTGTTTCGAATTTTCGATGCTCTCCACGTCGCTGAATCGGTGCCAGTATCCCCAAAAGTCCAACATCCCAACATCGAGCGAGGCCTGTGCCCCGATCAGCTCTCCCTGAGAGGTCCACGGCCGCTGGTGAAATAGCGGGAGCAGGAACACCGCGGTTATGTGTCAATTCGCCGTGGCTGGTCTGATCAGGAGCTTGTCCGGTAGGGCCACTCGTAACTTCTCACAATCGCGGCGGAGCTCTCTCCTATGCACGACTCGGACCATGGGCCCGTGTGTGTAACGGCGGCCCCTTCCGACTTCTCTGCTCTGCCATACTCGGACATCAGCTTTAGTATCAGCCGACTCGCTAACACACGTAGGCATCTGTTGGGGTCCACCTCACATGCCCGTGGCCGACTTGACTGTTGGCTGGTAACGTTGGCTGATCTCTGTGTCGGCCGCGGACACCTGACCCGGCAGCTTCACCCGAGTCTTCGGTCGTCCTATTTTTGAGAAGAAGCTTCGTGCTGTCACATGGGCGAATCTGATGTCGTGCCGTCCACCGTTCTGCCGTGTTGGTGCCGTCCTGCGCCGAACCAGGAGCACGCCAAGAATCAGACGGCCTCGAGCACCCCTGGCCCCCTGGCCCTACATGCCATCCCTGGGACTAGGGGCCGGGGCCCAATTCAGGCTAAATGGCACAACGGAAGAATTGCAGTAATGCCTCTTGGCCGAGCTACAGCATCGCTGTACCTTGAGATCCTGATTCAAACCTCAACTTCTTCGCCGCAAGCGCGCGCCTTCTCCCCTTCACTAGCAGGCGCCAGCTGCTTTCATCCGGGAGTCCAGAGCAAGCCTCGAATCCTGGCATATCTAGGCACGAACACATCAACCGCCAACGAGGCCGAAACTTTGGAATCGTGACCACGTTTGAACTCAGCTATGACGGGTACATCTCGTACCTTTGCGGGGCGAACGAGTGGCTCCCTCTGCTCAGGCGAGCCGAATTTCCGGTAGGAATCTTGACGGGCGGCAAGAGGATCGACAGAATGCTCGGGACTTCATCAAATCCCACATACTGAGCCTTGCCTTCTCGAAAGATTTCCATGTGGATCGGCCGGAATTTGACACGCGACCTGCAGAATATGTCGGGCATGCACCATCAAGTTGAAACATCTCGCATAGTACGATGCCCTCGTTTCTGCCCTCGTCTCTTCCGGCTGGACGAATTCGGCCGAGTGCAGGTCCGTACAAAACACGTGTCGAGTAACCTCTTTTCAATTTCGTCGTAGATTTGGCATCCTATGGGGAACGGTAATGCATGTCGTCTCTGGCTGCACACCACCCTGTCCTATTACTTCTCCAGGCCAGGGCGTCTTGAGGGCGAACGTCCCTCCACTGAATCGTTTGATCTCAGCTGCAAGGTCATGCGCGTTCATGTGGGTAATTCTTGTCAACGGCCCTGAAAGCCAGGTCAAGCTGTCGAAGTCCACGGCTTCCCCATGGGCAACAAATGGGCATCCCCGGATTCCCCTTACCCTTGGTAGGGACGATGCCTGTCGATCCCCTTCCCCTAGCTGGATGCAGCCGAGCATCCTGGTCCTCGAAGCCTTTCGAGCACGCAGGCCCACATTTCCATTTATCCATCTTCTGCCGGTGTAGTATGATCCCAGTCAATCGGGCAGCCTACCCCATGTTCCATAGGGTGCTGGGCCAGCCTCGCCCAGTGGTCACATTGTCTCGGCCCTACTTGTACAGGTGCCACCTTCTGGGCCATCTCGCCTAGGCTGGCAGATCCAATTTATGCAGAGTAGCCGGTCCGCTTGCCCGTACGTGCCTTCAGCTTGGACAAGGGTGTGAGTTTCCTGGTAGGATATACTGTCGTTATATATTTCCGACCCACTCCCCTTTCCGTCTTGCCATAAGTTGTCGTCCATCAGCCATCCTCACCCGGTCATACGAAACTGGGCACACCACGCTGTGGCTGCTCGGAAGTTCTGTCCTACCAAGTCTTTGAGAGAGTCGCCTGACCCGTCGCCTCGCGTCTCTAATCCGTCAACATGGGTATCTTCAAGAGAGAAGCGCCGAACAAGGAGGCAACGGTTGTTGCCCAGCAGGAGGCTCCTAAGTTTGAGCGAGTCAACTGGACGAAGGAGCCTGGCCTGAGGAAGCTCTACTGGCACGCCTTTGTTTTGTGTATCGCTTCCGCTACGACCGGCTACGATGGCATGTTTTTCAACAGTGTTCAGAACTTCGAAACATGGAAAGACGTAAGCTTGTGTCCTTGGAAGCATCGTCTGGGTGCTCTTTCTAACTAAAAGATGTTTAGCATTTCGGTGATCCCCAGGGCTCGATGCTTGGCTTGCTCGGTGCCATCTACCAGATCGGCAGTGTCGCTTCTATTGCTATAGTACCATGGTTCGCCGACCACCTCGGCCGAAAGCCGCCTATCATTATTGGCTGCGTGATCATGATCGTGGGCGCTATTATGCAAGGTGCTGGTAACACTCTTGGTGTCTTCATTGGAGGCCGTTTCCTCATGGGTTTCGGCAACTCCTTCTCGCAGCTGGCATCCCCGACGCTTCTCACTGAGATCTGCCACCCTCAACACAGAGCCCGTCTGACAACGGTTTACAACTGTCTCTGGAACGTCGGCGCCCTATTCGTCTCGTGGCTCTCCTTCGGCACGAACTACCTCGGAAACGAGTGGTCATGGAGGGTCCCGGCTTTGCTTCAGGCTTTCCCTTCGTTGATCCAGCTCACCTTCATCTGGTGGGTTCCGGAGTCGCCGCGTTACCTGGTTGCCAAGGACAAACATGACCAAGCCCTCGAGATTCTCGGGAAATATCACGCCAACGGCAACGTCAACCACCCAACTGTTCAGTTTGAGTACCGTGAGATCAGGGAGACACTCGCCCTGGAGCTCGAGGCCAAGAAGTCTAGCAGCTATGTCGATTTCGTCAAGACCAAGGGCAACCGCTACAGGCTGGCCGTGCTCATCTCTCTCGGTTTCTTCTCTCAGTGGTCCGGCAACGCCATCATCTCCAACTACTCGAGCAAGCTCTACGACTCCGCCGGCGTCACCGACTCGACCGCCAAGCTCGGTCTCTCAGCCGGCCAGACCACGCTCGCCCTCATCGTATCCCTCAGCATGGCCATGTTTGTCGACAAGCTCGGCCGCCGCCCTACCTTCCTGGCCTCGACCGGCGGTATGCTCGCCACCTTTGTGTTCTGGACGCTGAGCACCGGCCTGTACGAGGACAAGGGCGCCGAGGGCGGCAGGTACGCCATGATCTTCTTCATCTGGATCTTCGGCATCTTCTACTCCCTCGCCTGGTCCGGCCTGCTCGTCGGCTACGCCATCGAGGTCCTGCCGTACAACCTGCGTGCCAAGGGTCTCATGATCATGAACCTGTCGGTCCAGGTCGCCCTGACCCTGAACACGTACGCCAACCCCGTCGGTTTCGAGGCCTTCGAGCCCCACACCTGGAAGCTGTACCTCATCTACACTGTAAGTTTACGCGTCGTCAAGATCACTTTGATCAACACAAAGCAATGAAAGTCACAGCCGCTAACCATTTTCCTCCTTCATAGTGCTGGATCGCCCTCGAGCTCGTCTTCGTCTACGTCATGTACGTCGAGACCAAGGGCCCTACCCTCGAGGAGCTCGCCAAGGTCATCGACGGGGACAACGCCGCCGTCGCGAAGCTGGACCTCCACCAGGTCGAGAAGGAGGCCCAGATCGAGTCCCACGAGGAGCACTTCACAGGGAAGTCCTAAGTGGTGTCAGCACTGGCGTTGTTCCTACATGCATATACATATGTAATGATGTCTTCAGTACGGGAGTGGACGGAGGCTTTCTGTTCCAACTTCAAAATGGCAATCTTAACCATAGGGTATATAGATGGTCCTAGATGCTTGTTTTCTCGCCAGCCATTCACTGGGCTGGGCTGGGCTGGGCTGTCATGAGCCCCTTGAGGTTCTGTAGATTTTCAATCTCATCCAGCGCATTATACCCTCGAGGCATAGACTTCCCAAATCATCAGCCAATCGTACCCAAGTGCCCACGTCTCTTGGCTAGTCCTCTGTATCTATCTGTCTGTCTGTCTGTCTGCTTTGATACTGTCGACGGCACGCGGGTTCGTCCGATGTTGTATCAAGTTAAGTAAAGCCTACGAGTCCCGGCCAACCGGGCCGTGATTCCGTCTCCCAACAGGTCGCAGCCCCCACGGCCTCTTTGACTGTACAGCTGGACAGTCGCCTCAATTCTCGCCAATCATTCAGTCGAAGTCAGCCAAGGGATGGATCTGATAGACCTAGGGGAGAAGTCACAAGGGCCGTCGACTTCTCGGCAGGATGAAGATCTCTGATCCAACATCAGCCAGAACGGTCGATGGTTTGTGGTGGCGACGTTGAGCAATGGCCACAGCAGTTTCTCTGGGTCGGGGGCCCATATTCACCGCATGACCTGAGGATTTGCGGCTTACACTCATGCTTACCGAAAACGCGACATGGACGGTCGTTTTCTTCATGCAGACTGGGCTTATTTAAGGCACTCAAGCACGATCAGACTGTGCTGCAAGAAAGGTACCATGTTCATCTCATTAAATTAAGGGGACACAAACCAAAGATAATAATATTACCACTATGAATGGCGCCCAGCAGTGTCGAAAGGGTGGTACACAATATAAAGCTACGGCCACAAGCTTATGCAACAGCATCGGCTATATACAATGCAGCCACCATCTTACGGTCGTCCAAACTCAGAAGAGTCTAGCGCAGGTTAGTCAGAACAGCCCAGATCTAACCATCTTCTCCGAAGCAGGGTCCACTCCAGGCCTTCGATTTCATGCTCTGTCTCCTGCGCTCCCGCTCGGCGTCGAGCCGGCGCGTCTCATCGCGGGTCCTGCGAGCTTGACGGCGCACGGGCTTCGGTGCGGATGGCCTGCGGTCCTTGGAGACGACATCGAACGCTTTCAGGTCCGCCAGGAACCTGCGCAGTCGGAGGCCGGTCCTGTCGCGTATCCATGCGTCCAGGTCCTCATCGCAGGCGGCGCAAATGGCCATTTTCAGGCCCAGCAGGATGTCCCTGTCATTGATGTCCCTGTCGAGATAGGCAGCCGATTCGTTCGTGTCTGAGACCGGGACTTGTGCGGTTGATCCTTGTTGGTCCTCAGTCGGACGTCTTGAGCGCGAGCCGCTGGGCGAGCCGAAGCTGGACACCAGTTCCTGGGAAGCCTCGAGCTTTGCGGCAGCCTGTTGAGCTGCCTCGAGCTCCATTTTCCTCTCGTGTTGCCTTCTTTCGTCCATGTCGTCCAGCTTCTGTATTACTGCATCAAGAGCTTTCTCAAAGGAAGACGACCTCCTTACGGCAGAACTCCAAGTGGTAGGCAGTTGCGGCACAGTGTCAAAATTATGCGACTTGCGAGCACTTGAGGGCTCTCTCAGCTGTTCCGTAGTGGCATCGGGTTCCTCTGGGATAGTCGCAGGCACGGGAGAAAGTTTTGCATGTGACTTCCGTCGCAAGACTGTGACTCTGGACCATGGTTTGCATAGTGACTGGCCAGAGTGGTGGCGGCTAGCCACTTGAGGTTGAGATTGCGTTTCTGAAAAGTCTTTTGGCGGCGTCGCTTGCTTCTTTTCAACATCTTCGGCCAAAGCAACAATGGAATTCTCGGAACGTGGCTCTTTTGGAGGAACTGGGGGCCTGCTTCCAGACTCATCAGACTTTCTGCCTTTTTCGATTGTCGCGGACGGTCGGGAGCCATCGGGCCGTGGATCCTTCGCTGGCACTGGGGGCTTTTCCCGCATTCCTGCCAAGGCATCTGCCCTTTCATTTTGGTGATCTTCTGGAGACGGAAAGCTATTATGTATCAAGACTCCTGCTGTTGGCCACTGTGATGTGTCTTCCATGTGCCGACGAAGGCTTCTCCGGGGTACAGGTTGACGCTCCATTGGCGGCTCCTTCCGAGGAGTCTTGTCGGCCAATGAGCTTGCACGAGGGGGCGATGGAGATTGTAATGATGTGTTGTTTGATTCCGGCTGCTCATTTTGCGATTTGGCTGGGCTTGGGGAATTGAAGTACGCATCGATAATACCCAATTTGTCTGAAGGTGTTAAATATGGCTCAGCTGCTGTGGCTCGAGAAGGATGGATGTGATCAATGGAAACCTTCTTGTTGCTGTGAGACTTGGCAGTAGTGAGCGTATCCTTCTTGCGAAACCAGGGAAGCACATTTTTGTTGATGGGTGTTGCTGTCGTGTTCATAGCCTGCTGTTGGGTTTGCGGGTCGGGGGGATCAGCTTTACTCTCATGGGCGTGCGGAGCCGCTGGCCCCTCGGAAACTGACTCCTGCTCCGATGTAGTAACAATGCTCCCATCAACTTGTACCTGGGCCATAGGCGCCCATCTTTCGTTTCTATTATTTACAGCTGGTCGTCGCTGATGACTTGACTCCAGAATCCTTGGCATTTGCTCACGTGAAGTCACCGCCAGTCCGGCAGCTTTGAACTGTCTGTGGTAGGGAAGAAGCTCCGTCACTGTATCCAGAGTCGTCGGAGAGTCCGAAGCGGTGGGTGTAGACCGAGGTAGTTCTGGCCTCCCATTGGAATTGACTGCTGCGGAGTATTTCTCAAGTTGTTTTGTATATCGAGCCAAGTTCCTTGACTGATCTCGATTCTGGGTTGGCTCCGGAGCTGGAATGGGAAGTGGTTTGTTCTTAGTAGGCGACGTCAGACACGAAAGACAATCCTGTTTCGATAGTCCCCTACTGAGAGACTCTTCGACCAGGGGGCCAAGAGCAGCAAGTCGGTTGTCTGCCATCGCTCTTGAAGATGTACTTCTGCCTTGTCGACGAGGGTCCCCAACCGTTCTGGCACTCCGAGAGGAAGGGGGAGCGCGAGCTACGTAGCTAGCGTGCCTCTTTGCATTATTTCTTGGGAATTTGGTAAGGTCTATGCTGCTGCCACCGTCAAGGGATCCGACATGAGCATATTCAGGCTGCCTCTCTACAGAGGGTACTAGACGCAATAATTAATCCACGCGATTTAGACGTTTGTAAGTGAATGACGCACCATGATGTCCAGGTTTCTCCGGCACTTGCATAAGAGAGAACTCTGCTTCCCGTCGACCTCGCCCATAGTTCATCGCATGGGACGTGGATGTGGTCTTGGTTCTGTCCTGATGGTGAACGACGTTGTGCGGAACTGGCGTGGCCTGAGGGCGAGAATGTACAGGTGGCTTCGGGTCTGCGTCACGTCGTCGAGGCGTATCCAAACCGGCGATCCATTGCGTTGAACCAATCCGCGGGGAAATTTTGGACTTTCTTTTTTGAACAGAAGTACGTGTGCCGGACGGGCGCAGGCCAGACGAGGATGTTGAGTGGGCGAAGGAAACTCTGACCCTACTGTTCCTGTTGCTGACGACACGACGTCGGCGCCGACCGACCAGTGCCTGCTGTGCACGTCGTAATCGAGAGAGAGGCGGGCTGAGCGGCCTCTTGAGGACATCCTCAGCAGCTTTTGTAGATGGGTTCGCAGGTTGAGAGGCGGCTGAGGCGGGTTTGATGGTGGGCCGGCCATGCGGACTTCCTTTCTAAGATAAGTTGAATGCAGGCATCGTCCATATTCCAAAAAAGACCCCGTTGCGTTAAGCGATCCCGAGAAATACTACCAATGTTGACGAGGGCTAGATAGAGTAGGGCATGGTAGACGGCCTGTGAGGCGATGGGCAGATTCTTAATGTCATTCGAAGGGAAAACAACAAGGCTAGGACCAGGATGGGCCTTCCACGGCGGGTTGGCGCCAGGCTGGACGTGACAGAGAGGAAGAACGCGGTCATGGCTTCCGCTAGGTGGGTAGTAGAAGAGCACAGGTGGGTGAGTGCTCCTGCCGTGCAGTCTGGCGCATCCTCATTTGATGTCCTTGATGCCAGGTGCTGAGTAGCTCTCGAGCTGTCTCCGCCCCTTCCTCAGCAGGAACTCGATGGCGGCGAAATCGCGCTTCTCAATGGCCAGGTTCTTGTTGAACTCGGACCTGGCAAAAGCCTCAAAATGCTTCCGAGTAACCTAAAAGCCCGGCGTCAGTAATTTCAGGATCTTCAGTCTCGAGAGAGGCTCAAGTGAACGAGCAGTTGAGTTGAGGGAGGGATGGTTGATTACATCTGGTTTTTTGCGTGTCTCTCTCAGACACTGGCGATACAAGCTCAGTACCTCCTTCTGTAGACCTGACAAGCGCGCCATGGCGATACTCCTTTCTTCTGTGCTGTACTGTGCTAATTGCTAGTATGTGGTCGAGATTGCATTGGTGGTGTTGGAAACCCATCAAGGTAAGTTGTGTTGAACGTGAAGTTTTTGGCGGATGAGTCGGGCGATGGTGGACGTCATTACCAAATCGCTGCTAAGCTTACAGCTGCGGTTCGCAGCCAGGGACCTGAGTCCCGAAAACCCCTGTCGATTCGTGGCATCACGACGCTCAGCATCCACAGCCGCTGCACCCTGCACACCTGGCCTGGAATTATCCTACAGTCCTGGAATATGTTTCAAATCGTTACGGATAGACGGATTTTTTATTTTATTTATTTTTTAAAAAAAAGAAAGACAAAAAAAAAGCCAAAATGACAATGACTGACCTGAGAGACAGTATTTGGTAGACCTCAGTTTTTCGCTGTGCGAGGCTTCAGACAGTGATTATTCAGTGCTTCTGTTCTTACGTCTTATCCGTTCTGGTCCGCCTGAGACTACTTACCAATTGTTTTATCATGGGCTCTACATTTGAAAGAAGCAACATCCGTTTCCGCGAGTAAATCACTGACCTAAGGCTTCGCTTCATAATTTGGACGGACAGTATCCCAGGGAAGAATTGGCACGGCAAGTTATCCCACTGTAAGTCAAATTGTACAGGTATATCCTACACCCTACAGTCGCGTGTTCCACAGGAGACTTTATCATACCAGAGTGTTCCTTAAGGGAGTGTCCCATAGAAGACTGGCTTATGGGAGTGCCTCATAGCAGTACGTGCCATAGCAGGCTATCGTATGGCAATGCAGTCCGCCCAGGTACTTATCTTGGGAAAGTTTTTGGCAAGCACGATGGGACCTGCAATGCTACGAAATCAATGATCGGCTTGCGAGGGCTCTATTACTTCTCCTGCAGTCAAACATGACTGCACCTACATAGTCATGACCAGTACCGTATATCCTACCTATTGACGATGGACCGCCGATACCATTCTACCGCCAGTTTGTCAGACGTCAAAACCTTTCTCTCGAAGGCGAAGGACAAAATCAGTCAGGCCCTCCACCGAAGCCGAGAAACCATGTCGGTGTCCTTGCTGCCATATCAACTCTTCGGCCGTATGCTGACCTGTGCCGTAGCACCTGTACATGCTGCTACGACGACCATCCTCCTAGAGACCTCGTCAGACTGGCCTGCCATCACAGCTACTGCAAGCAGTGCTTCTACAAGCTGGTCCTGAACGCACTCAAGTCAGAAGCCCAGTGGCCGCCCAGGTGCTGCGGCGCCACCCCCATCGACCACAACACCTGCCTCAGGAACATCCCCTGGGCACTCGGCTTCGTGTACAAGCAGAAGCGAGAGGAGTACTCGGTCCCGATCAACGAGAGGTACTACTGTCCAGTCCCGGATTGCGGCCTGTGGGTACCCGCGGATACGATTTACACGCCCTTCCGCCGCGCGCGGTGCAAGGCCAAGCACGCCACCTGCATGGACTGCAGGCAGGCGGCGCACCCAGACGCGGTGCAGTGCCCCAGGAACAAGGACATGGAGCTCGTGCAGCAGATCGCGTTCCGGGAGGGCTGGCGGCGGTGCTACCGCTGCCTCACCATGATCGAGCACACCGAGGCCTGCCGCATGATGACCTGCCGGTGCGGAGCCGTGTTCTGCTACGTCTGCGGCGCCGTCTAGTGGACCTGCGGGTGTACCGAGCGCCAGCTCAAGGATATCAAGGAGCGCGCGATGGTGTCTGAGGCCATCAGGCGGTCCGTAGTGGACAGGCCAGTCCGGGCGTTCGGACCTCATGTCACTTATTATTAGCTCACCAGTCATGCTTTATCGTCTTCGTCTTGAGATTAATAATATGACGATACGCTGCCGGGATACGCGCCTGGAGTCTGCCGACTGGGCACAACCGTCTCCTCGTCCGAGCTGTTATCATCTCCAAAGTCGTCGCTGCGGTCCGGTGGCGCGCGCATTGTATTCAATGTGAGGTTGTCCAGAATCGGGACGTCGAACGGCTTCAGGGTGTGGATCTCGCGCGCCGAGGGCATCTGGGCGAGTAGGGTGCCTGCGGGGGTGATGGACTGGGTGAACATCTGGGACGTGTATAATCAGCAACGGTTGGTCTTGAGTTGCCTCTGGTTCGATTGGGTCAATGATGAAATATGGAGTGCATGTCCTCACCGTGTCATTTTGCTTGGACCATTTCGCCTCCAGCATCTCGATCACACGCGTCTCCTCCAACTTCCCGGCGTCTGCACCCCATGTCGTGCCTTTCTCCACCCTACGGTCCTCCCGCTTCTCTGTCCACTCCTTCTTGAGCCTACCGAGCCCCGAGGACTTCTTTGACGAGTCCTTGACCTCGACGCCCAGCTCCTGGTACGCCGCGTGTAGCCACCCGATCGCGTTGCCCGTCTGCCCGCCAAGCTCAGCGTCAATGCCGAAGAAGCGGCATGCCTTTGCTCTGCTCGTCCGCCGCAGGTCCTCCAGATACTTGATGAAGCCCTCGTTCAGCTTTCCGGAGCTAACACTACTTCCTGCTCCGCCACCCGAGTCCTCCCCTTCTTCTTTGCTCTTCTTGCCGCCGAAACGTATGCCGCCACCGGCAATGGGCCCGCCTCCTTGCGATGCGCAAAGCGAGTGTGCCTTGGCTGCATGCTCCGCGGCGGCAACACACAGCCTAGCGAAGAGATGCGCCCGCACCTTGGGTATGTCCGGCGCCTTGTACATCCACTCCTTGTCGTTCTGGTTCCTGTCCTGCGCCACGACCGCCGGGTACGGGTCATCTTTGAGCACGGCGAGCAGGGTTGCCTCAGCGAGTGCCAGCTCGCATTGTGCCCGTGCCGTGGCGGCTGATACGTCTGCACATGGTGGTGAGGAAAGGTGGGAGCTGTGAGGGCGCTCGGCGCGGCGGGCGAGGTGGTCGTACACGCTGGCGGCGTCGAGGAGGTGCTTCGTCGCGGTCGATATGGACGCCTGACGCGGCTGTGAGCCGATTGCGTACAGGTCCTCCGTCGTAGTGGTGGAGAAGAGCGGGTGGAGCGCTGTGCGTGCCAGGAGGGTATAAGTGTAGCCGAGGGTGGCCAGCACAAAGGCGACTTCGTGCTCCAGGTTGTGGATCTTGACCCTCGCGTTCTCTCTCTTGCCTGGGATGAAGACGTCTGCCAGCGTAGGCCGCCACTCGATGTTCAGGGGCACGTTGGACCGCTGGATAATGCTAAAGATCTCTAGGCCATTGCCGATGGTGCGGTGGTTTAGGCCTGAGTCGACGGCGAGTAGGTAGGGTAGATAGCCCGTTATAGCGGAGACAATAGTTGGCAGATTGGCGCTTTGCGCCTGTGGAGAGGATCGTTTGTGTTTCTTGAGGACATCTCGCACGACGCCACGTTGGGTGCTCGCTGAGAGAGGGAGGGAGGGGTGTGATTCGCAGGTGAAGCTCGAAGAGTAGGAGAAGGCCGAGGTCGTGGGGAGGACGAACGGGTAGGGCATCTTGGGGTGACGGTCTAGAGCGACTTGGTAAGTTCAGGTATTGTCAGAGGTCAGACTGCGTCTTGGAGACATTATTTGTGTTTTGAATCGTACCTAATCACACACGAGGCGGATCACCACAAGCTGTTGCGCTGAGGGGCTCAAGCTCTTGGCGCTGGCATTGGCATTGCTATCGTGGAATGTGTTGCATGTGCTCTCTGCTGCGTGCCACAGCTGCAGGGTCCCCTAACAGACTGATGTCATGGCGGCTCCAGCAGGTGCCTGTGCAACTGTGGTCCTTGGGGACAGCTCCACTAGCAGCCGGAGAGGTGTTAGATGCCGATCCCGGGGCTACAAGGTTGTGCGAGCTCGAGCTTGCTTCTGGACAGCTTCCAGAAACCTCAATTGGACTACTGCAAAAGTTCCCGGACGATCCACCCACCCACCACGTACCGGGCTACACGACCGCGACCACCACAACCATCACCACCACCCTCTACAGCCAATTCCTAAGATTCCACGAGATCGCAGTCGTACCCACCTGCGCAATGGCTGGAACACCCTCAGGTCGTCACCACAAGCCGCGACGCAAGGTCAAGAACGGTGATGGAAAAGGCTTCCAACTCTCCAAGGCAGAGACCCTCATCAGGACGCCCTCCTTCCCACTGTCAGCCTTCCTCTGGCCAGCAAGAGGCTCGGTGTCACAATGGGAGGTCTTGCCTCTTATCCTCATGGTAGTCGGCCTGTTCAGGTGGGCAGCCGGTCTCTGGGGATATTCAGGTGAGCATTAACCTTGGAGCTGAGCTTGACGAGCCTGTCGACCTTGGCTCAAGACGCGTATAGCTGATATTTATTCGTGTACTTGCAGGATTCGAGAAGCCCCCGATGTTCGGTGACTACGAGGCCCAGAGGCATTGGATGGAGATCACAACACAGCTGCCCATCTCCTCGTGGTACTTCTATGACCTGGAATGGTGGGGACTCGACTATCCGCCCCTGACGGCATACCACAGCTGGCTGTGCGGCAAGATTGGCACCCTCATCGATCCCTCTTGGTTTGCGCTTTATACTTCGCGGGGCATTCACGATGCGAATCTGAAGATATTCATGCGAGCGACTGTCATCGTGTCCGAATACCTTATCTTCGTCCCGGCGGTGGTCATGTTCGTGAGGAGGTTCGGCAGGCTCCACGGCGTGTCGAACTGGACAATTTCAGTCGTCCTCGTTGCCGTACTCATGCAGCCCGGCACGATACTCATCGACCACGTACACTTTCAATATAACACGGTGATGCTAGGTTTCGTCATAGCGAGCATGTCCTCGATGCTTGCCGGGCGCTTCTTCTGGGCATCGGTGTTCTTCGTTGCCGCACTCGGCTTCAAGCAGATGGCCCTCTACTACGCATTACCGGTATTCTTCTTCCTCCTGGGAAGTTGCCTCTTTCCTCAGATCAAAATTTCTCGTCTGCTCGCAATTGCACTAGGCACGGTCGTCTCGTTCGCCGTCCTGCTCCTCCCACTGGTGGCCGGCGCCCTGTATGATAAGAGCCAGGGCGCCTCTCCCAGGGCCGATCTGCAAGGACCCGATGCGCGCCTGCCCATATTCCAATGGATCGAGGACTATGTCGATACGAATGTCTTCTACTGGCCTGTGATCGAGCAGCTCGTACAGGTGATACATCGTGTCTTTCCTTTCGCAAGGGGCCTGTTTGAGGACAAGGTCGCAAATTTCTGGTGCGCCCTCAACGTGGTCATCAAACTGCGACAATACCCCTCGGAGCTTTTGCAAAAGGCATCCTTGGCTGCGACTCTTGCGTTCAGCCTGGTCCCCAGCCTGATCCTGTTCTTCAAGCCAAAGAGGGAGCTTCTGCCCCTAGGGTTCGCAACCACGGCCTGGGCATTCTTCTTGTTCAGCTTCCAAGTCCACGAGAAAAGCGTGCTACTTCCCCTGATGCCCATGACTTTGCTATTGGCCGGTAACAACGGACTGGGGAAGGACACTCGAGCATGGGTCGGGTTTGCGAACATCTTGGGATCGTGGACAATGTTCCCTCTGCTGCAGCGGGTCGACCTGCGTGTCCCATATGCCGTGATTACCGGGCTATGGGCTTACCTCCTCGGGCTGCCGCCTACGTCTCTTGGTGCTTACTTTGAGAACGGCAGCAGCGCATTGACACAATGGACCACTTTCCTCCTGCATGGCGGCTTCTACCTGGCCATGGCAGCTTGGCATGTTCTTGAGGGTTTCGTCGCCCCACCGCTGGACAAGCCTGATCTGTGGACCGTACTCAACGTCGGCGTCGGCGCAGCAGGTTTTGGGATCTGTTATTTGTGGTGTCTCTACCGCTTGGTGGTTGAAGCCCAGATTTTCCCCAGGAAATCAGTTTCCACACAAAAGAAAACGCAATAACGTGCGCAGCCAGACGCACTCAATTCAGAGTGCGTGATATACCGGAGGAAACATGCTCTATTTCCAGATCTGATATACAACGTGGGTGCAGGGTGTTTTATGACATAAAAGCATAGCAGGTGGCATTATACCAGTCTTGTTTTCATTTTCTTCTCATATTAGATACTCATTGCTGTACTCCATATATCCGCACTACCGGATTTCAACTATGCAAGCCAAAGTCCGGCAAAGGTAATTCAGCTACGAACACACAGGTGGCAACCGTTCTGATGGGTTGACGAAACAAATGTTCCCCGCTCAGCAGGATCTCAGAGTGATTATGGCAGGACAGCCTTGTCTACATTGCATGCCGCATGCGGCATGTCGCCTGCCGCATGCCCCACGCGAGCGGTCTGAGATCGAAACGATGGTGTACAACGTCGCTTACGCCACGCCGCGCCACACATCCCCGGACTGGCTGGACGGCACGCAGCCTACACCACATGAGCCTGATGAGCACGACCTTGCGGGCAGAAGCTCTTCCACGCGTCGAATCCTGCGCGGGGCAAAGGGCCTCGCCCGGCCGCCCGATCGGGCCCAGCCTGCTGGCAAGCAGGCAGGCTCCCGGTGATGAACTCTTGAAGGGGCATGGGTTGCTGCAGGGTAGGCCCCGTCTTTGGAAGAAGCCCCGGCGATCTATTTGATGATTGTGCATCCGTCCTGGACGTCTTTGGTCAGCCGAGGGTTCTGGAAGGGCTTAGGGGCCTTGGTCGGTCTGCTGTTCATCTTCCCTGCGGTGTGGATCTTGACCACTGCTCTGTGCATTTTCCCTATTGCCTGTGGATCTCCAATTCCCTGCGAAGTTATGCCATTGGGGGAGTTCATGATGTGGTCCAGCGGGAAGAGGAGTAGAGGGCCAGGACAACACGTGAAGAATTTGGGCGTCGATCGGCGCGGCCGTCGATTCGGCCGCTTCTCATCGACGGAGTGTTTCCCGGCACTGGGGGTCTGTGGCGGAGGCAAGCGCATGCAGCCCGCTTTTTTGGGAGCCCCATCCAGAGGCCAAGTGCCGAGTTTCGACTACCCCCCAGCTTCCAGAAGCTCAGGTCAGCGGCCTTGAATTGGTATACAGTCAGCCTCTTCGGGCAGACTTGTCTCTGGACATCCCCCCCCAAGCGATAATTAAGAGAGGTGCTTCTGAATGCAACAAGTGAATATTGGATCATATGATATTCACTTGGACAATCTTGGCCCAAGTTGGATGATGCATCATATGCTCTGTTGGGTTCGTATTGTGGGCGAAATTTGAGTGCTGCGCCGTAAACTAGCAAACGGTGCCTCTCTCTCTAGATGATATCGCCATGGAGGATTGGGCGAAGGACGGGCCGTGGGATGCCAAGCTAACGGACTGCGGCTGACGGCTGAGGCACCCACCCACTCTTCCTTTCTGACCTTCTCTCTCGATTTTTCTCCCTGTTCCTTGGGGGCCTGGGATCCTTTCCGATCAGCATCCTCACAACACGGCCTCGCAACTTCACAGTCTCTATGGGTTGGTGAGTGTGTTCGGAGTTTCATTCTGATGAGAAACAGGGCAGGGGATCGGGGGATGCCTGAGAATAAGAAGAGTGCCACCGAACGGCAGGGCTGACTTAGCCTTTGAGCTAATCCTGTCCGATCCACCCACAACAGGCCGCTTATGTACCGCGCCGTGATCTATTTCGACATCAAACCATCCATCGCGCTAAGGCGGATACCACACAACCGCAGGTCTGCCAGCGACGACTGTGCTGCCCTCTTTCGGCCGCTGGGCGATGAGTGTCGATGGAAGCATTCGCTTGGGTGTTTCCTCAATTGCATGTCACCATTCAGCCTGGCCCGCCATCGTCATTTCAGCCACCGGAACCATCCTTGCCCCAAACAGCCCTTTGAAATGTGGTGGGGTATACGTGCAGTTGATGATTTCCGACAGGTCAACAAGTTGACCTTGCGACTTCCTGTACATGCACAAACTGAGTCTGGACAGAGAACAGACCCAAATCACGGGTCGCTAATGCCCCGTCTCATCGGTTTTATCCGAAGACACCCATCATATCTGCCAAGGGCTAGCTTTGCCAATCCGAGGTTCAGCCACCACCTCGGCCTCACACCTCGTTACGCTCCATCGAGCTCTGCACATTGTGGCCCATTGGCTCGATTGTTGGGTTCTGGGTCTACTCATCGCCCACCGGCTGGATGCGGCGTCGGTGCTGCACTGTAACCCAAAGTGCACCTTGATATCGGACCCCATTGGAAGCCCAGCATTCCCCTCCCCCAAGCTCGAGGCGAGGCGAAGCCGTCTTCCTCGCGGGCCGTTCCCAGGCTCCCAGAATTTCGTCTTGTATGCTAGTGAGATCTGGAAAGGGCTTTCATGTTGGACTCCAATGTCTCCAGTATGCCCCCAAAGTGATGGGCAAGAGGGTGGCTTTCGATTTGTCACTAGAAGCCCTACCACCCCGCCAGACATGCTCTCCTACGCGATGTTGGTAGCCCGAAAGGGCAAGTCCATCGTGAGAAGGATGAACAACACGGTCTTCGGTCCTTTGAAAGCACCAACATGCGGCAGAAGATGTGGAGAGCTGCTGTGCCTAGCAAGCTCGTCGGAAGCTAGTGCTGTCTGCAAAAGCTGAGCGTGGTGGGACAGCTTGGCCAATGGTCGTGTTGCTATTTTCCACATTTGGCTGGCATGTTCGCACTGCAGTCAGCAACAAGTGAGGTCAACAGGATTCCTCTTTTGTCTTATTCTTGGACTGGCGGGCCCTGCTCACTGCTCACTCACACCCACGCCTCTACTGCCCTTCTGCTGACCCACGTAATTATCTCATTTTCTTTGACCCTCCCCAGCCCAACTCTGTCTCCTCTGTCAATTTTGTCATCTTGCCTCTTTCAAATTCCGTCACGAGGTTGTATCGACACAAATCCGCGACATGCAACACATGGGCTTCGAAAGTTCGAGTTGAACAGCCCGAGACCAAGATGATGTTCTCGAAGATATTCGCAGGCCTGATGGCCTTGGCTACTGTAGCCAGCGCTCAGAGCACGGAGGACTCCTCCAGCACATCGGCAAGTAGGACTGCCTCGGCCACGTCCTCGTCGACATCCGCAGCAAACACACATGACGTCGCTGTGGGCGCAGTATGGATTCCGTCCTGGGTTGCGAGGGTGCTTAGATGTTGACCAGTTGTTTAGGAAGGTCATAAGTTCACCCCACAAGTGACGAATGCTTCTGTTGGGGACGTCATACGTAAGGATTGATTCACGTACGCTTTGGCTCAACAAGGTCCCTCACTGACATGATGCCTGGGCATAGGGTTCAGATTCTATCCAACGGGGCATTCCGTTGTCCGGGCCGAATACAAGTTCCCATGGTCAGTACCTCCCTGCCACCATGAAGCTTAGGCGATACTAACATCAAGTCAGTATACCCTACGAATACACCGGTGCGAACAAGGTCGGCTTCTTCTCTGGCTTCGAGAATGTTGCCACAATCACCAATGATGTAAGTCGGCACGATTGTGTGCTCATCGAACATGATCATTGACATGAGACGACAGGGCCCTACTTTCGAAATCACGGTAAACGACACTGCTCCCATCTGGTTCTACTGTGCGGCACCGGGATCATGTATCGATAACTGGATGATCGGCGCCATCAATCCCAATGACACACAGACTTTGGAAGTCCAAACCGAGTACACGATGAACACAACCACCCAGATGGTACCAGGCGACCCGCTGCCGTCCGAGACTGCGAAAGGCACCTCGGGTGCCACACCAACATCAGGCGCGTCATCTGGATCCGGGACTCATTCTCATTCCAGCGCGCCACTCAGCGCTGGAGCTATTGCGGGTATCTCGATCGGTGGGGCAGTAGTGCTCCTCATAGCAGCAACGCTCCTGTACTTGTGCGGCCGGAGAGGAGGACTGGACAAGGCATACAACCGACAGAGCAGGCACGCCATGGCCCCGCCTGTGAGCGAAGTCAAGTACAACGCCGGCGCAAAGAGCCCCGGCCAGGAGACATTCGCAACGACGGCCTACTCCGTCACTCCTTCGAACGATCCATACCAACAGCATCAAGGGCATGGGCACAGCATGTCGCAAGGCTTACCGGGATACTCCGTACAGAGCGGGAGCCCACCACCGATGAGCGTCCACTCGCAGAACTCGTATCAGCATTTCGCAGGCCCACCGGGTATGGGGACTCCGTACACGCAGGGCTCGGACAATGCAGGAGGATTATTGTGAGTTGCACCCTATCCCCGCGGTTGGATGCTGAGAATAGAATTGACTGACAAGTCTTGACAGCAACGTGCCACAACGAAACGGCACACCAGGACCCCCTCAGCAGCAGCCGCATCAGACCCCACAGGCTCCCCCGGTCGAGCTGCCTGTCGGGTCGCCCTTGGCCGCACAGGGCTACCCAGCAGCGCGGACGTTTAGCTGGGCCAGGGGTGGCGAGGCGGGAGACCGATCGAGCAGGCCTTCATGATGATGATAACAACATCACACTTTCTTTTCCATTAAAACTTCAGCACAAAGATATTATTCATGCCTTCATCGTAAGGCGTGGGGGGTCCATATACCTTGGTACGGCGTTGGGGGAGTTTCCTGGCACTCGTTGAGGCTTGGGATTGGTAGAGCGGGTCGTGGCTGACACCGTCACTGAACATTCATTTGATGGGGCTGGACGGTTGCCTTCCTCGCATTGCATAGAGTAAGCAGGGCCTAACATGGCCTTATATCAGCTTTCAAGCCTGTCACTGCAAGACATTTTCGTGGTACCAGGTTCTCTATCCACGAGTGACGCGATGGTAGTGAGATGTGTCGACTGTATCAACATCTCGAGGGATAATTGCTGGTTCCACGGCTCCTGTGGTACCCGCGTTGAAACATGCTCTAGGTCCTTCTCGCATGGCACAACTCGATGATCCGTGCTGCCACTGTTTATGAGTGTTGATACTATATGTTAGCCGTCCCAACCATTCAGTTTCAGTCCGCCACAAACAGACCCGTGATACACACTTCTGTTTGCCTAGCACACGGAAATCAATGCAACCGCAGGTTACAGGGCTTCCGACGGAATGAAAGAGCAAGTTGGGTCAATCATTCAGGCAATCCAGATGTTTCTTGCCATACGATAGTTCTGATGCCACTGGTAGAAGTGCAACGAATGACACAGATAGACGGTAGTAGACGAGCATTATTATTTCAATAACTACTTTCCATATCCACCTTGGAGCCTCACTCGCAGGCCTTGAACCTCACGAACTGTGCCGAATCATCCTTGTACATCTCGAAATAATTCTCATGCTCGGTCCAGTTGGCTCCTCCGGCGCATGCAGGATCGTCCAAGTTGCAATAATCGCGAAGCTTGTCAGACCAGAGATTCAGTGACTCAAGTTGCTCTCCTTCTCTTGGCCAGGCCTGGTGATGCGGGTCAGCATGTATTACTCGTAAAAGGACCTCTACTTCCAAGGCACTTACAGAGGTTGCCCTCGCTCCAACTAGCAGGTTGTAAGACTGATTGGCATTGTGACGCGGTGAACCAAATATCAACGCTGCGATGACTGCCACGTGTTTCTAGTCAGCACGTTGTCCCAAGGTGCACATGTAGTTAAAAAGAATCTGGAACTTCCTTACTGTGATCCGCGGGGAACGTCCCCGGAGAAATCCCCTGGCTCGTCTCCTGTACACACGAACTGGCATTGCCCCCGCCCCCGCCGAGGTAGTCGTCCACGACCTGGCCGCCCTGGCTGTGGCCCGACAGGACGATCTTGGCGTCCGGGCAGCGCGTCGCGTAGTCGGTGACGGCCTTGCCGAGGTTGGCGATCCCGGTCTCGGCGGACTCGCAGTAGTCGTCGAACACGGCCGGGTACTCGATGTTGGACCACGAGCAGTCCCAGTCCGCGCAGATGGCCTCGGCGGTGGGCAGCTGCCGGCCCGGGTAGGGCTCGTTGGTTCCGCGGACGAGGAAGACGTGCACCGCGGAACAGGCCAGTGGCGTGCAGAGGGCGGAGAAGGCGCCCGGTACCACGGCCGGGAGCAGCAGGAATCTCGTGCCGCGCATGGTGCCTGGTCTTCAGTCCTGATCCGTGTGTTCTTGGAAGAAGGTACTTTCGAAGGCGAAATTATTGCCAATCGCGCGGGATACACCGACCACAATTAGCATTGCTGTAAAAGCCTGGAGGCAACACATATATACACATCCCCATATTCAATATTATCTCGGGCTTTCAATTACTTCCGTGACGTGAAGTGCCGAGCAACTGATCTGTGGATACAACTACAAATAATGATCGCCTGGTATCCACACTTACCACACCGATCCAGCGGATGTCACCCTTTTCTGGGATGGTGGTCGGACCGATATCCCCATACAGCGTTCGAACCCCAGAGCATCTCCTCTTCCCCGCAAAACCAACAAGATTGAATACAACATCAGTTGGATACGGGCCGAACATAGACTGACAGATCGCAAAATGACGCACTTATTCCTGCCGAGGCCATCGTCCCTCTGCATGCAAGAACACACACTGGTCTTGTATCGTTGCGTGGCGTTGTATCACTTTGCTATGTGAACAGCTTCAGGTACTATCACTGTGGATACGAGTGTGATAATACTGGGGTTAAGCTTGATTTTCCACGTGCTTTACCAAAAGCGTGCATTTCGGCCCGTAATGTGAGTGTTTCTTTGTGAGGTATACGAGCGTGAGAGTCGGATGCAATGACTCAAGCGTGCGGATGGCGCCGACTATATCCATTTTGGGATATCCGGGACATACGAGAACGCCTTTATGACACGACAGAAGCAGGCCACCACTTCCCCTGTGCTTTAGCTAGGCTACATCCACCAGCTCGCGACAAGAACAAACAGGGCATAGAGCAGAGCCACGTGGTACAGTTGTGAAGACCGTAACTGGGTCCAAAAGCTGTATCGTGTGTCCTTGAACTCCTGCTTAGGGTATCTCGCGCCATCTATGTCAGGCTCGCCGAGGAGGTCGTCTCTGTCATGCACCGTAGGCGGTGAGATGGTATACCATACGGGTATCATCATGGAGAGGTGTGTGAGGACTCATGTGGGGATCGGCCACGCCACCGTTCGCAGGAGGTCCATCCACATTGTCGCTGGCTTGCCGTCCAGAGCGAATGCAATCTCGTAGGTGCCAAACAATCTGTGTGACTGAACAATACGGAAGGCACGGTATGATGCGAGGAGCGGGAGAACCATGGCGACCAGGCAGTGGAACCAAACGCCGTTGTGGACAATCAGGTGTTGGACGCGTCTGTGTAGAGGCGCCCTGCGGCGAGCATTACGCTCGTGAATGGCGTTACTCAGACTGCCTGTGGGAACGAAAGCCGCTGTCTTTCCACCGAGGAACTTGGGTAGGAAGAAGGCTCGAATACTGGTGAGTGAATAATCTGACCCATATTGTTAGCCGAACTGAGACAGTGACATTTACGTGCATTGGAGCGGTACCAATATCGTCCTCGGGAAATAGTAGTCCCTTGTGAGAATAACGAACGTGGCAGGGGTTTAACTTACAAGGGTCCATGTACGTGACATTTCCGAGCTGCGTCGTGGTGAACTGGTAGCCTGTGAAGAGGCCCAGGTGAAGCTTGTAGAGCCATCCCATCAGGACGGAGCCACATTGCAGACGGAGCACTAAGATCAAGGTCTGTTTGTCCGTGATTGAAGTGGCTGGGAGACCAAGTACGAGGCCGAGTGCATCTACAACTAGGAGAAGAAGCGCAAAGGTTGGCGTGAAGATGGCGTCTAATCCAGTGGATATACCGAGCACGCGCTGGCCAAGCGTGAAGCGATTTGCCCTTGTCCGTGGCAGGTAGAAGTCCAGAAGTATGGCCATCTGGGAGCCTCCTAGGTTCTACATATTGGAATTGGTCAGTCACTATGAGAACATCGTGATTTGCCACAGCTGGAAGACACCAATACATACCCATCTTGTATACTGCTTGATGTGTGTGGCGAAGGAATCCGGCATGAGACCATACTGCAGGGCCTCGGGGACATAGGCCGTTGTCCAGCCCTTGGCAGCCATCAATGTGGAGCTGAACACATCTTCAGTGAGACTGGCAATTGGAAATCCCCCAATAGATTCTATGGCAACTCGCCGGCTGACCCAGCCCGAACCAGAATTCCAAGCCCAACCGCCCATGTCACGAACGTAATCCTTATAACGTCCTGACAAGGGGTTGGTCTGGAGCAATGGGTCATTAACAGGCGCGTTGTAGAAATGCTGTTAGTTAAGTGATGTCAGACATGATTCTAACCACAAAGGGCCTCAAAAGGAGGCATGGAAATTATAGACTTACCTGAGGGGGACAGGCGACGCCCATCTGAGGTTCTTTAACAAGGTGTGCGAGCACAGCCCGCAGCCACGCCTTCTCAGGGATCATGTCGGCGTCCAGACCTGCAACATACTCGCCCGGACCCCCAGATAGCGTCTCTGAGAACTTGATGGCATGGTTGAGGTTCCCAGCTTTGTATCCCGCGGACCCTTTCTTGGGCCGGGACGTGTAGTGGAGATAGCGGCAGTTCTTGCTGGTGACCCAAGCGCGGAGTTCAGGGTCGCGGCCGTCGTCAGTGACGATCACGCGAAAGCGATGAAGAGGGTAGTCCAAAGCCAAAGCAGCGCGGACTGTGTCCTTCACCACATCGAGCTCCTCTCCACATGTGGGAATAAGCACATCGACCGACGGCACATTATGTTCCCCAAGGAGTCTCAGTCTCGGGCGCCATTTCCAGAAGAGCGCCTTAACCGCCACGACGCTTGTGATAATTGTAGGTACTGGTATCTAGTATCAGGATGTGGCTGGGATACACAGAAATAAGGCGGGTAGAAACCATACAAGGAGAACAACTGACCGCTAAGGAGGACCTGCATAATGTTGATGAACCAAGCCTGTATAACCCAAGCTGTCGCGGCAGTGCCATCCCCCCAACGCTCATGGAGACTTATGAGATGCTTGCGCGCTGCGAAGAAGCTGAGAATAGTCGGTAGCAGACCTGTGAAGAATAATAAACGGAACGCAAGGCGCTTCCACGGTGCTAAGCAGAGGACATCGGGGTCCTCGTTCCACGGAAGCTCTTTAGTAACGACTGTATCCGCATCAACAGGCTGGTTGAAGAACTCAGTGCTGCGCTGTAGCTTCTCAACGGATCTGGTAGTCATCTGCCGCGCAAGCTCTGGTTGGATTGCGATTTTCCAGTCTCCATGGGAGAGTCCACCGCTGGGCTTGACCGCAAGCGACGAATGCTTTTCGTGAGGGGTTTCGACTTCGCCATGAGACATGATGAAATTAGTTTCCTATCTAGAGGTTACCTGGCTGAGTCAGAGTAATTGAAGCTTCTAGGGCAAGATTTGAGTGTCTGCCGACCAATGTTAAAATAGCGAGCTAGGGCAGAGTCAAGGAGAAATGTTCTGGCTATAAGTACATGGTCACATCTTCACAATTTGTGAAGTTCGCCTAGTCTTTGGCCATAATATCACCATTTCCAAACAGGCAGGACATCGACATGGTCGTGATAAGGGCGCGAGATCGGAAGCACTTCATTGGATTGATCTCGTTGCTGACATGTTTATGCCGCATAAATGGGTGGTTCTTGTGAGTGGGCCTGGGACATTCTGTCCACTCAGGACCTTGTCTCCAGCTTGGGGGAGTGGTTCAGACGAGGGTATTCGCACCGTAAGCCTGCGATCTTCGACTTCATATTTTCTTACGCGGATTTCGCCATCGCTCACTGGGCCAGATACGAAGACTCGTCCATAGATTGGCATAAGCGACGGGCACTACCACAATTCTACCCCGGCTACATATTGTGAGATCCCCCATGGAGGAATGCGGAGGCTAAAACACGCCGTGTTTGCAATGCTGACGAAGTGTCGAAAGGTATGGCTCCACTAAAAGGATTCAAATGCGACGTCGGCAAGGTGCTTTCACTTACAAGATCTCTCATATTGGGTCTCGCCGTCCGCTTGCAGAATAGATAGGCTGTCTCCCATGCTTGCTGCCATGCTTATGCTGACATATTTCATGCTTAACTCGGATCCTTCGGATGTAACTTTCGAGCCGAGATAACGTATTTGCCAACATTTGTCAAGCCCTGTACTGCTGTTGCAGTCGTCGAGCGATAAGCGGATTTCCGATTCCGGATCTTGAGCTATTTTGCAGGGTTTGAGAAATAATCTCGACCGAAAATTAATGATTGATCAATCGATCCGTTCAAGTATTTTTACTCGTTCCGCAGGCCTTAAATGTCTTGAAAAGTAGACCTTATCTCAATGAAGACGGATATTTGCACCGGCTAATCATCTGTAAGACTGGGTACATACATTCCGATAGCACTTGTTATGTAAATATTGAAGCCATGTTGGATGGTATTCAGGGATAGCTGGAAGACAAAACGTTGATTTGTCAAAAGAAACCCTTTGTTTTGAAATTTTTTCAGTATATCCGCCTCGCCCAACTATCGTCAAGCCATCACTGTCAAAAGAATAATGCCATTTCACCCTCAGTCCAGGATCGTCACTCCTGAATCTTCAACTTCTGGAACTCCTCTGGAATGTCAGCAGCGACAGTGCCGTTGACCGCCAGATCAAGGCTAAGAAATAGTCAGTATGAGGAATAAATGCTCTGAATGTGTAAAGATTCATAAGGAGGGCTTTGCGTACTATGGCAAAAGTCAGCAGTTGTCTTTAATGGAGAGTGGAAGATCCTACCAGTTCCTCGAGAATGTCATCTTCCAAGTCCACAATGCGGAACTTGGCACCATCCTCCAGAATCAGAGTGTCAGTCTTCTGTACAGACTCGCACTTTTGGTCGGCAGCACACGTCTCTTCTTCGTCCCGCTTCCTGTTGACGAAGTCATATCTGGCTCCGTTGTAGTTGAACTGATTCTGGAATGAGTGGCACTGGTAGTTGACGCCCTGTACGGTGGAATCTGCCCTCTGGATCTCGCAGCCGTTACCTTGGTAGCTCCTGCATCGAATGTGCCAGCTGGGGACGATGCCACGGTAGGCCACGCTTCTCCAACCAATTCCGCCGGCAGTGCAACAGTTACCGGGATTGATAGCGGAGCACACTTGGCTGGACCCATCGCAGTTTGTTCCAGAATGGAAGTAGATGTCAAGTGCAGAAGTTGTGCCAACAAGACCCAGAATAGCTTGGAGGAAACGCATATTGAATGAATGGCAAAGATGGGTTCAGGTGTATGATGAGTATACTTCAAAAAGGTGATGGGAATGTGATTCAGACATCAAATTTCAAGGACATGTCTTTTCTTTTATAGACCCCGCCCGTAGAGGCTGTGCAGGTATATACACGTACTTAGATACCCCAAGCCAAGCGTGTTGTGTATTACCGGCTGGGAAGAAGCGAAGTACAGAAACACGACTTTTAGAAATCCTTGCCGCCTTTGAACTAGAAACGACTCTTCGTTTCACACAATGTAGTGAGGGTGTATCTGTCTACCTGAGTCTTGCCAGGCTCCTTGCAGTCTCGCATTTTATTGCCATTCATTTTCATGTCTTCAGGCTCACCCGTAAGTTGGAACTCCGCTTGGCGTACATGATCTGCAGCAGTCTAATCAACAAGAAAAATGTCTCCCTTGCGCGTATCGACCAGGCTAAAGAGGCTAGGTTGAGACCGAGAGTATCGGGCTGAGCGGAGTAGGAGCACTTGAGTATTCGGACTAGGACATGCAAGGTTGACTGAATAGGGAATTTGGGTAATCACCCTGTCTAGTAGACCGGAGAGAGTGCTCCTCGCACGATAATGCAGGGAATGCCGTGAGCTTTCCTAGAATTCGAAGCAGACTAAATCATCACCTACCAGTCCTCCCATTGTCTCCTTATGACTGGAGCTCTGCGTATCCTCTCCTATTCTATGTCCCGATTCCCAATTATACATCCCTTGCTCTCTATTTCAACCATCCAAGTCCAATGAGTATTCTGTTCGCATAATAAATACTGCGAAGGTTCAAAGTCTCCGGTTCGGAAGCTCCAGATGGAAGCACGGCAACAAAACACCAAAAGCCATGCATTATCGGACTTTCCATACCTTCGGACTCTTCGATCAAAAAGTAAGTGTATGTAAATTGTCTGACTGCATGTTCCATCGTGCACATTCAGGCTCCCACACATATGGTATGCTCAGGGTGGATGCTGTCTTACGTGTGTTTTCTCAACTTTCAACTTGTGTCCTTTTCTGGAATAGAACTTGAATCTTGGCATAGCTGAGTGGAATACACTGCCTTCCTAACCAGGTTCTATTTTGCGTCTTGAGACCTTTTTCGATATTAATCGAGAAATGTACCCTAATGCGGTCTGGCGCGCGTTATGTAGCCACGCCTCGAGACCATTGGCAAACATTCACTCTTGGCGTTGCACTGCATTATGAACAGACACACGGATCGACGGGTTATCTATTCTTGCCCAATAGATACGCAGAGCCATTCACGACAAAGCCTATACCTATCTTAGCTCAATCTGACTTGGAGCGCCAGAACCCCACGGCCGACGAATTCTTACATACTTTGTTGGCACCAATAGAAAGTATAGCAGTTTCCTTGCGCATTAACGTATTGATGGATTGATCTAACTCTTGTATTGTGATGCCAAAAAGCAAGTTTGCAGAAGTAATGACGGAGGCAAGTCGCCCCCATTGGCGTTGGTTCCACCGGCTCGAGTGGTATTACAAGGCTTTGCCGCTGGTATGGCTACGAGGTGTCAAGTACACGTTCAGCTTTGGCTTCTCCCATACGACCCAAGCCTCTTGTGACTCGGTCCAGTTGCGACTGTCGTCAGCCAAGGTCATCTCAAAGTTCCAGATGATCTTGGCCAAGATGATTCTCATTTCAGTATATGCAAGGCTACTCAGGCCCACCTGAATCAGTATAATGTCATGCTTTAGGAGAATGGGGGTTGACTTACTTCATTCCAATGCAGTTTCTTGGACCATAGCTAAATGGCTTTCTGCCTTCCCTCTGGTCGTTTGCGAAGCGACTGTCACCCAACCAGCGCTCCGGAATGAAAGATTCGGGAAGCGTGAAGTTCTGGGGGCTGTGGTACATTGCCCAGTGAGGGATTCCAATAACGGTCTGTATAAGTAGAGCGACTAGGTTAGCCACCGACAACTTCATTTATCACGACCTGCTTCAAGGAGTCAACCTACGTCTTCTGGTACGAAATATCCGCAAAAAGTGTCTCCCCCTTTGTGTACTACGCGTGGCGACGAGTGAGGAAGTGGGGAGTGCAAGCGAAGAGTCTCCTCCAAGACGGCCAGCAGGTATGGCAGGTTCTGGACAGAATTGACATCGATATCCTCCGCAGTCCGAAAGGAAGAGAGAATTTCGTGGGTGAGCTTGGATAAGACGTCTGGATGCGAGGTCAAGAAGTAGGTGACAGCTGCCAATGCGGTTGCGGACGTCTCGGACCCGCCGAGCATAAGGATGAAAGCGTTGCTAACCATTTCATGCTTCTGTATCTCCTGGTCAACCAAGACGCGTTAGTAAATCCAAAGTTGAACCATATCGGCACAATAAATCACAAAGTCGTGGCTTACCTTTTCCCCTTGCTGTCGGATCATCGCCTCCATAAAGTCTGGGCGTGAATCTGCCAGGTCAATTCTTTTCTCCACGCTTGCTGCGGCCAAAGCGAAATTCTCCTGCTCCAGCCTGGTCAACTCTTTGGGGATCATTGCTTTCAGAACGGTGGTAAAGGGTGGGAAGCGCTTGGCAAGCCCAAGGAACATTTGGTACTTGACGGTGTGGCCCAGGGCTGCGATCCACGGGTGATCCTGTTCTTTTTCGAGGCATCCCAGTGGCTCTCCCCAAGAGAGGTCACTGATGACATCAAACGTAACTCGGTTGTACCATGCCACCATGTCCACAGGACGAGAGCCTCCGTTGCAATGTTCGCGCAGTCGTTGAAGGAGTAGGTTGACATGGGTGGAGATGAGACGCTGCTGGTCCTGCATAGCCTTCATGGAGAACCCGTGGGAAAGAACTCGGCGCATGCGACTGTGGTCCTCAAGGTTCGCGCCGAACAAGTTATGTTCGTTACCAAGAGTGGACAGCGGTTCCTTGGTATTTTCCGGCCTTCCCCCTGTTCGATGGCCATTGTTGTCCTTCCATGCGTCGGGAAGGATGAACGAGAGCTCGTTGTCGGCAATTCTGACAATAGGACCGTATTCGTTATGCAGGTCGAGGAGAGCTTTGTGTGGCTTCCCCCTGATCTGGGCGAGTGTATACGGAATGCGGCTAGCGGCCCAAGTCTTGGGTCCAGGGAAGCTTCGTAAAGGGTGGAAGAGCACATTGTACAGGGCTTTTCCTATAATGTAAGACAGACACTGCGAAGCCATTGAGGTTAGTGGTCATGGCACTGAAGGTAGTCCAGCAAGGAAGGAAATTGAAACTGATCCTACCAAGCATAAGACAAGGGTGACAGCTGGGAGAGGTCGGACAGCCTGTTGGATCAGGCTGTCAGCTGTGGAAATCATGTTCAATCACTTCTGTATGTGTTCAGGGTGCGATAGGTCTTTGGCTGGAGATTATAAAACTGGAAGATGGTACACAAGTAGTTTGGGGTTGGTCTTCGATGTCCGAACCACCTGGGCACCTGTCTTCCTATATATAAGATTTTTTCGACTCCATTCTCGAGTGCCACCCGTGCTGCAGTCGTTAACGGAATAAAGTACTCGTCCGGGCGGAGGCCGAGGGCAGCGAAGGTTACTCAACCGCTTGACGGAAGACGTTTGATCTTGATCCCCGGGGTTAACAGCGCCTTGAGTTCTGCACGCCTCATCCCTGCGGTCCCTGCGGATACGCGTAAACATCTAAGTTGTACCAGACACGGGGTCTTCCGCCGGTTGCCGGACTTTAATTGGCTCCCCTTGGCCATTACATGGATGTGAGAGGCAGTCATTGCAATGCCGCTGGTTGGTCAGAAGATGTGCTGAGGGTGGGACCGTTGTGGGTGAGCGGGGTCTGCCTCCAATTCAATTCAACAGGTTAAGGAGCAAATCCCCACGACTTTTTACTCGTGCTTTTCCCCCAGTCTCTCTCTTCTCAGGCTTAGGCTGGACTTGACTAGTGTAGTTCCGCGTCGGCGTTTTAAAAATCCGACGTCAAGCCAAGAGATGGGCGGACTTCTACATCTTGGACTGTCTGTCAGGGTTGATAAATTAGTTTTGACGGAGAATTCATGAGCAATCGATCGTCCTATTTGCGTATTCCCACTCGTTCTGCATTGTCATCAACGTCTTGAACAATGGAATCTATGTCTAAACTTTCGATAACAAAGAAATCGGAGATTCGCACCTGTAAAACCGGAGGGTACACCGGTACATTGCAAGTACAAACAGACCTAAGGTAGAAACCCACGTAACCACGTTCAACAACTACTCCCACTCCCATAATACCTCACACTTACCTACATCTACTACCTACACCTACTACCTACTACCTACACCTACACCTACTACACCCACTACCTGTACCTATTACCTAGGTACCTAAGCCTATTGCCTACGCCTCCTACTACTTAAGTACCTACGCCTACTACGGAGTGCGGTGATGTACCGGTATACCCTCTGTTTTTGCCGGTGTGAATCTCCGAATTCATAATAAAACACTGGGGAACTGTCCATGATATTCTCATACCCCATGACATGGCAGCCCTGTCCACTCAGACAACAGCAGGCGCTCATTACAATAAGTTAGCCCTAGTATTTCGGTAGACCCAAAAACGGCGGTCAACATGGTCATCAATCGAGCATAATCACGACGTCAGTACCACAGATCCTTTGGCGAGCACTGGAAGTGGCATAACTCGCTCCAGCCGGAGATGGACCACGACCTTGAAAATTATTTCCATAAATCACTGTTGTTTAGACAAAAGTCTATATGGTTTGATCATTCATCTCATACCGACACATGAGCAGCAAGCGAATATTTCTGGCACGTGGACCCAACAGCTGCTCATTGCTGACAAAAGATAGCTCTATCGCCAGGACGTGGAACTTGGCGATGGTGAGCCCATCCGAAAGAAAATAATGAAGCCCGGTAACTCTTACTGTGATCAATGTTGCCCAGAAATCTTCTATGGCACCAGAGATAGCCCTACGACAGAGAGACCGAGGGCGCTGTTCTCAGAACAAATCAACTGCTGAAGTGTACTTGTCCAACAAAAACCCGAAGCCCTGATGAGAAAAGGCGACCATGAAAAGAATGAATGAGAGTCTCCATCACCTGACTCTCATCTCTCCCCACTCTTGTTGACCAATGCTCTCATGTCCGTGGACCATGCATGTTTAAAGCGCCCCCAGTATCTGCCGAAGTCCTCGGACGAGTAGTCCTGGAGGGATCGGAAGAACCAGTCGTCCTTATGAGCCGTATCAATGTTGATGGAATGTAGGCGTACCTTATTATACGTGGAAGTCGGGTCGGCAAACTCTTGCACAACCTTGCGGCGCTCATCCGAGTAGATCTGAAGCACGCGATCCGCTGGTCTTCCCTCTTTGAAGATCATCGTGAGCGCGTCGCTCAGCGCTACGGCGTCGAGGAAGCCGGTGTTGAGGCCAAGTGCACCCATTGGCTGAAGGTTTTGACGTAGGGTGTTAGTGTTGGGTCTCTGGAGCTTGTGGAGTACAACTCCAAGGGAATTGAGGAATTTCTTATTCTCTATTCCCTTCCTTAAGAATCAACTCGTTTAAGAATGATACACACTTACATTGACGAGATGTGCTGCATCTCCAGCCAGAACACATCTGCCCCGCTTCATTGTTGCAGCAAGACGTTGGTGAATAATATATGTCGTGCGGTTCTCGATCTGGAACGGCAGGGGTCTCGGCCCTGGCCAGATTCTGTCGTAATGAGAATATATGTGCTCGTCGGACAGGAGTTCCTCGTTACTCCTGGTCTCGTCTGGATTCAAGGCGAATGCGATCCTCCACATGGACTTTTGCCCAGTCACTGGTCGTGTCAGTGGTGTAATGACCGTGTAGTGCACAGGATCCAGCAGATAGGCAGTCGTTATGGGGCTCTCGTCGTAGTTCATCAGCCAGACGTCTGTGGCCAGCAGTTTCTCAGGCCAGGTATGTCCGCTGAAGGGTATTCCGAGTAGTCCTCTAGTCTTGGATTTTCCACCGTCTGCGCCAACGAGGTACTGGGCAGTGGATGTCTTTCGGTCTCCAGTAGTCACATCCTTCGTCTCAACGGTGACATGATCGTCCTCTTGGTCATCGTGGATCTCCACAAGCTCCGTATCGAAGCAGACGCTAACAGTGTCCAGCTTGGTCGCCTCTTCCAACAATATCTGACAGAGTTTGGGCTGCGGCATGTTCAACGTGCCGGTACCAGGCGGCCCATTCATGTCGAGCGTCTCTTTTTTGGGCATGCCGCCCACCAGATCGCCGGCCTTCTTACCACCCTTGCCGTCATCGGTGGGGTTCCGACAAAAGTCCATGCCCGTGGTGAGGAATCCGCCGCGTTGCAGGATGGTGCTGTAAATGCCGGCGTCATGAAAAGCGAACTGAACAATGGGGTAGTATCCGCAAGATCGAGGTAGTTGAAGGACAGCAGGGTCTTTCTCAATAACCACGACATTAACACCTGCCTGTCCCAAGCGCAAGGCAGTAAATGCACCTACGGGGCCAGCCCCTATGATAAGAACATCCGCTTGTTTAGATTCCATGCTGCTCGTCGATGTCTCGGGTCTCTTCTCATTTACGGCTGAATATTAGGGAACCATTCACCAAAGGCACCAAGTTGGGAAAGACTTCAGGTTCTTATAGTGGCTAGATATCAGCTGACTTTGTCTGGTTCAGTGTCTGCGACAAATGTAATTGATGGCCCGAGCTGGAGGGCGGAAGGCCCGGTCCCCCGTTTTCAACCTGTCGTGCCGATATCTCATGGCATCATGAATGATCACTGGGCGTATACACGACTTAGGGTCGCGGCCCTCCACTCAGGATTATCAAACGATGTGCAATTGCTTATGGAAATTGTTCCTAGTGGGCCAGCATGGATGGTGAACTGGTGGACAGCGTACAACACACTTCGGACGGCGGATAGTGGAGGCTAAGACCGCCGGCCCCTCCCCCACCAGAGCCCTATGGCCAACAACTGTACCGATTACTGAACAATTATCAATTCTTGGCGATAAGAAATGAAAACAGTGTAAGTCTAGTGTTCTACAGATGTACCAATTGACACATGATGATTTTTGCTCATTGTGTGGGCAATCATAAAAGGAGTGGGTTGGGCGTGACATGGTTGCCGAGGTGCTTCTGGACCAGAGGCTGTCGAAAAAGAAAACCAAGCCCTTGCTTCTTCGTGCTATGCTAAAAACGTCACCTTCACTGCCTCGGGCCGTACTCATATTCTATCTGGACTTGGGGTATCAGCACCAACGACACCAGGATGACAACCCTCAGTCAACCCGGCTCCATTGAGCGCACCATTGCGCTATCTGAGATCCAAGCCGTTCTCAACACATACTGTACTCTAGCCCGCGAGAACGCGGATTGGGATACAATAGCGGCTCTCTTCGCAGCGGATGCCAAGTTTAGTTTCGGCCCGGACGGGAGCATCGTTGTGCAGCCGTCGCAGATATCGGCTGTGGTGGGCGGAGGAGAGGCGGCCTTTATCCGTCACCACTTGACGTCGTGGCGTGCCACATTCACAAGCGACACCGAGGCGCGTGTCGAATCTCAGTTCCTTGCCATAACCAACCAAGCCCCTGCTGGGACACTGGATCACTGGGGCCGGTGGGAGGACATTTTCGTCAAGAAAGGGGCCAATTGGGTCTTTGGACTAACATTCTTCCATCATTAATATCCCTGGTCATCTCCGGCCTACCTCCATTACGCAACACTGTAGTCGATCTCAAAGCTGTAAGCAGGATCATAATGCATGGCCCAGTAAGCTTCCCAGATTGTCTTTGTGATTGGCCCGACCTTACCGTCCTTTACCGGCTGTCCATCAAGGCTCGTGATTGGCATGATACCCCCAGCTGTAGTGCACATGAATACTTCGTCGCACTGAAAGGCCATCTCAACCGGAACCACCTCCATGCGGACGGGAACTTCGAGAGACCTGGCAACGTCGAAAACACTCTTACGAGTAACACCCTCTAGCACACCACGGTCTGGCGTATAGATCGTGCCGTCCTTGATGATACAGATGTTGAAGCCAGAACCCTCGGTGAGGTTCCCATCTCCGTCCGTGAGGAAGGGATGTGTCGCACCACGATCAGCCGCCTCGAACATGCCTCGCGTCAAGTCGCCCCATTGCAGATTCTTGACCGTCGGGTCGATAGCCCCAGGCGGCACCCGTCGCACAGTCCGCGCAATGATTGCGCTGCCGCCTTTGTGTTGCACCTCGGGTTCCATCACCCAGATAAAGGGCATGATGAACATGTACAGGTTGTTCGAGAGGTCCTCCAACTTCGTGCCTCGTATGCCCTGGACGCCGCGGGTCACGATAAGCTCCACGAACGCGTCCCTGATGCCGCTCTTGGCAACCATGTCGACGAGGGTCTGCTTGACCTCCTCCCGGGGCAGAGGCAGTCTCAGCCGCAGCTTTGCGCAGCTGGCCTCCAGCCGGGTAATGTGGTCGTCGAGGCGGAAGAAGCGACCGTCCCAGACGGAGGGCACGTCATATGTGAGGTCGCTGTGTAGAAACCCCTCTATTACCTGTTAATTGCCTGCCATGGATCCTAAAGTGATACAGTTTGGAATAATCCAAAGGACAAATATTGGGGAACTGTAGCAGGAGAAGAGTGATACTGACGGTCTAGGAGTGGTATTCGGGCCTCGGACAACGGTGTAAGCTGCCCTTCGATCCATGCAACGCCTTTCGCAAAGGGGTTCGTGCTTGATTCGAGTGCACCCTTCCTCTGCTGATATCCAGAGAACACTTTGTCCATTGAAGTCATTTTCTCTGATGTACTGGAAATCAAGTTGATAGTGTATAGCGATGAAGTCGGGGCTGGGAATGTGGTGAGGGGTTGATGACCTGGGGAATTATGTGACTAATCCTGCAGCTCGACTCTAAGTCCTGTTACTCCTCAACACTGTTATGCCGGGGCTCGGCTGTTACTCAAGGTTTGGAATTGGATTTCATATCGTCGAGTCCTATGGAGTTCCAACCTTTTTTTCTCTCTCCGTGAGATGACCAACGTTGAATTCCATCACTGCCGGCATATACTTGATCTTCATCATGTTAGTATTCGACGTTAGGGGCAATGAGGTTTGCAGCGGCTCCATCCAAGGACCACCGCGGCGATTGTCTCGAGATCACCTTCCTTCACTCAATCGGGGCTGAATCGAGTGTATTCTGGGCTCCTAGCTTTAGCGTTTCTGCCATGTTACGAGCCCCACTCCGTATCTTAAACATATTCCTTCACCTTCTAGGTTTGAGATGATGCCATGATCCTCTGCAAGTCCTTGCTTTCCTGCATGAGGCACATCTCGCTCAGTATCTCGTCGCTTCCTCCGCCGATGACAAGTACGCGCACGTCTCGGCTGATTCGCTCAATACGCTCCCCAGGTCCACCACGCGTGTATCCCAGTGCGCCCATGATCTGCTGGGATTCTCTCACAGCAAGCTCGAGTGCCCTCGCGGCATTTACCTTGGTCAATGCACACAAGCCTCCGGTGGGCGTGCTAGCATCGTCACAGCCCTGCAAACGTACTCTGTTCCAAAGCTGGACTATCGACTCGATGAGTGCAAAAGTGCTCGTAATCTGCATGCCAATATTCGCGAATTTGGACCGGACGAGTTGACGCTCGATCAATGGCGTTCCAAATGTGCGGCGGGTGGTTGCATGCTGATATGCGTCCTCGACGCACACTCGAGCTAGGCGAAGGCAGTTGGTTGCGATCCAAAGACGCTCGTGATTGAAAGCTGGATAAGTGAATAAGTCAACATGAACCTAATGCTTGTTGTCTGTGGTCGAGACATGTTTTCGGCGGAGGTGCTACTCACATGTCATGATGAGTCTGAAGCCCCGGTTCATCTCGCCAACTATGTTCCCGACATGTACCTCTACGTTGTCAAACTTGAGAGAAGCGCAACCTTCGAAGCAATTAGTCAAAACGCATCAAGTTTTTGGCTGGGGTCATGATTTCTGTTGATATCGGTGGGTGGGTTTGGAGTCCCAATCTTACCGCTCAGTTCGACGCCAGAATTGCGAATCTCGGTCCGAGTCACACCCTCCGAGTCGAGAGGAATCACCAAGACTGAAATGCCATCCTTTCCAGGGCCACCTGTTCGCACTACAGCTGTGCAGTAGTTGGCGGTCATGCCATTGGTGACCCATTGTTTTGTGCCGTTGACCACGAAGACCTGTCCCTTCTGCTCGGCTGTGGTAACAATGCCCGCAACATCAGATCCAGCTAAGAGCAGATTTATCAGTTAACCAGATACAAAGTGTGAGCCAAAGGCGAAACGCAAAGGTATAGGTAAGGAAAAACACGGTCCTAGGAACGTTTAATATTTCACTCACCCTGTGGCTCAGTGCAGCCCAAGCAAAACCTAGCCTCGCCTCGGATGACAGGCGGCAGCCACGTGGACTTCTGCTCTTCGGTTCCGAACTTGATGACAAGGGGACACCCGATTGAGTTGCCACATCCCAAAGCCCAAATGGTTCCGAGCGATCCACAGCGTGCTACCTCATCCATGGCGATGAGATCATGGAAGCTGTCCCACTCGCTCGGAGGAACATCACCTGGTAAGACAGTCCCATCTGGAAGGTGTTTTCCCAGAGCAGAAGGGTCAAGGGAGACAGCCGTGTAGCCTAGATCGGAATGACGTCTGAGAACCTGTATAGAACCAATTAGAAGAATGCAAAATAGCTTCCAGCGAGCCCGTGAGGATATGTCTGGCCCAGGGATCGACGTTCGAATCTCACATTTGGGGGAACAGCGCCTTTCTCCTCCCACTCAGATACAAATGGAACGAGCTCAGTGTCGACATATTGGCGGATAGCCTGGCGTAGGCGCCTGTGGCTGTCGGTGTAGTTTGGGTTGTCTGTCCGGGAATACCACATCGGCTCTGCAAATGGTGTGGTGGACCCGAAGGCCCCGAAGTTGTCCATGACTGAAGGCTAGCACCGTGATCGGATATGGCAGAAGAGCTGGCTTGGGGAAGGCGGGCAGGTTGAAACACAGAAAATTCCGCGCTGCACGTATGCCTAATAGCCTATGTTCTGGGAAATAAAACACCCGTGCGGCTGGGAGCGCCAGTTTGGATGAAAGTTTACTACCGTATCAACAGGGGATGGAGTCATGGAGGTTCAGGGATAACGGGCCTCGTTTGCGTGCCTAGTAAAGCTTAATGCTCGGGCGGTGTGAACGAGTGGGACAACATGCAGTGTAACGCAGCGTGCGACATGTGATAACAAGGTCCCGGTTTGAAATAGGAAAATGGGCCGTATTGAGTTCAGCTAAAACGCCTGAAATAGCCATGATGTCAGTGTCGAAAGGATCGCGATTACCGCGGCGATCACGAAGGGGCGAAAGCACAATGCGGAAGCGGCGATCGTGCTCGAACCGTTGGGCAGCAGGTACAGGGCCATGTAACCAAGCCATGAAACCGAACAAGGAGCGAACAAGAGGGAGTTTTGGTTACGGAAACGATAAGGCAGTCATTTGGCAGTGGCAATGGACGAAGAAACTCAATAGCCAGAGTTTCTCGCTCGTCTTACTCGATATGAGTAGAAACTAATTACTATCGTGATTGTAAAGTTGTTCTAGAATCATCCAACAAGTGTACATTCAAGGAGAGCTAGCTTATTTGCGTTCACGGAATTGAATGAGTGGGCCGTACTTGACAGCGGCGACGTGTTCCCAAAGCTGATACTCGTCCTTGTTCCGTCTTCCATATACGGCACCGCGCTGTCCTCCACAGCCAACCTCGCCGTCTGGCCCTTCAGCTAATTTCAGATCGAAACGGCATAATAATGTCGCCAGGGTCAGCATTGCCTCCGAAACCGCGAGCGGTTTAGCAACGCAGCTCCTAGGCCCGAGGAGGAACGGGGAGAATGCGCTCTGAGCTCGCTCAGAGATCGAGTCGTCATTGCTCTCCGTCCATCGCTCTGGTCGGAAGACGTGCGATTCGTCGAAATAAGCCGGGTGCCGCTGGACAGCGTAAAGAGACGTTCCCACGTCACAACCTGCCGGAACTGGCCGCCCGTCAACAACGGCATCGGCGACGACGCCTCGCCATTGCGCGCTTGCAGCCGGTGGTGACAACCGCAAGCTCTCGTCGAGGCATGCGCGGAGGTATGTGCACGAGTTGAGCGCAGCCCCTAGACGTACGTTGGATTCGGAGGACGAGAACTGCTCTCTGACTTCGAGGACTGCCTTTTCGTAGACCGTGGGGTTCCTCATCATGTAGAACAAGGTTGCTGAGATGGCTGTCGAGGTGGTCTCGGAGCCTGCCATCAACAATGTCGTGCACTCGCCGCCCAACTCTGACACGCTGGGCATGTTCTGCTCTTCCACATTCCCTGAACTCTTGGGGTCGAGCAGGATCGAGAAGATGTCGTTCTGCTTAGTCGTTGCGGTTTGCATTCGAGACTGCAGCAAAGAGCTGATGAAGGGGATGAACCTGTTGCGAGAGCTAATCGAGCCCTTGAACAGCCACCGGTCAAATCGACGGGTTGTCAGCTCCCGGGCCTGGAACAGAACCCCAGTGCGAATGTTGCAGTCTTCTATGCACTTGGTAATAAATCTGTAGTCCGGCGACTGGATCAGGTTCACGCCCTTTCCGAAGATGATGCCCAGGATGACATCGATGGCAAGATAACTTGCCCACTTGGACATGTCGTGCACAGGCGACCATTCGTTGTTCGCCTTCGATGCATCAAACCCTTTTGGTGCCAGTTGGTCTGCCAGAGACTTGACTCGCTCCAGAATCCTTTCCTCAAAACCCTGGAGTGCCGCCGCAGAGAACCCCTGGCTGAGAGTTCGTCGCTTCTGCGCGTGAAGCTTCCGGTCTGTCGCTGTGAACGTGCTGGGGGCGCGATGCACCATGATATGGTACGCAGTCGACTTCTGGAAGCTTTTACTATGCCCGTAGATCTCTAGAATATTTCGAGAAAAGGTCAACGAGTGTCCCTCCGTCTTGTTGAGAGAAGAAACAGCCAACACACCTTTCATACCACTGGGCGTGTTGACAAGCAGGCGGTTTGGAGCATAACGGACGAAGTCGCCTAAGACTTGTCAGCTCAAGGCAGCCCCTGGCATAGAAGCATGCAGCTAATTCAATTCCTCGTTCATACCATATTTCTCATGACACCTCCACATGTCAATGTGGATGTCGCCAGTCCATGCATAGTAGGCACTGTAAAGGTTGCTTATTTTTGCTAGGACTGGCCCAGGGTATCTCGATAGAGGGTGAAACCATAGTCGGTATGCACAAAAACCCAGTACCTGACCGAGAGATGGTGATGTCAGCAACACGGACACTAATAGTATACGCCCCGGCTTATAGCAAATTGCGACTCACATATAAAAGCCCGGCAATGCCTAACGAGGCAAGTACGCGATAGAAATAATCAAAAATCATTGTCCTGGAATTTTCCTCGGGTGCCTCGCAGGTGAGTATTCGAAAAACAGTGCCGACGAATTATGTGATAGGAAGAAGTGTTGGAAAAGTGACGGGGTCCGATTTCCAGACCCAGGCGATTTCGGCGTTGATCAAAGATAAGGTGAGGCAAGCGAAGGGGTTTGTTGATTAGTTGATTGGTGGAGGCGTGAGTCAAGGCGACATGCATGAGCTGAAGGAGGCTGACAGGGTCTGAAGCCTAGGCCCTTCAGGACTCGGGCGCCGATGATTTTCACCCCTGCAGCTGTCGACTCGCATCATGATAGCCATGTAGATGCGACATCCGCGGATAGCCTGAAAGTTTAAATGGCGGCATTTGTCAAATACATGACTAGATATGGCTGGCAGATTTTTACTCGATTTGCCGGCGTATCAGCTCTATACCGAAGCGGTGACGTGATGCGCTCGCTGGTCGTCCATTTATTCGGCATAGTTCCTGGACCACTCCACAAGAACCAGCATCTGACTGTATAGCAGTTCTGTAATGATCTCTTATGAACTTCGGAGAACGATATGTCGTTCCTCCGTAGCTTGAATTGGGCTGCCCAAAGCCTTGGGTCAACTGAATACTACCCTAGTTTCGAACACTTTGGACGAGTCTTTTCCCTCCTTCCTGCCGGCTCGACAGCCATTCACCATACTGTTGGCAAGCCTACTCCTGAACCTAAGACTGCGTTTGACCATGTCTCCTGGGCCGAAGTACAACATGGTGACGGTTACGAAGTTTCCAGGCAGGGCCGAACAATCAAAATAACTCTGAACAGGCTCAGCCAGGGGAATGCACTCACCCTTCAACTCACCAAAGACCTCACATCCGTCTTCTCAAAATACGCTACCGACGCCTCAGTACACCGTCTCGTCCTCACATCTCGGGGCCGGTACTTCTGTACGGGGATGCATCTCCAAGAGGACCTGTTCACGTCACCCACAGCCCGAGGCAGAGCACTGCAAGAACTCTTCAATACCATTGACACGTGCCCGAAGACGACGATAGCGGTCGTGAACGGGCCAGCCTTCGGCGGAGGTGTAGGCCTAGCCATGGTCTGCGACATTCGTCTAGCGGTGGAGACCGCCTACTTCTGCCTGAGCGAGGCCAAGCTAGGATTGTGCCCTGCGATTGTGTCGCGGTATCTCGTGCGGGAATGGGGGATCAGTCTGGTCAGAATGGCCATGCTGACGGCCAAGAAAATCCAGGCAAAAGCCCTGGTGGGTATCGGTGCCGTACACGCACTCGCGAAGGATCAGGTGGATTTGGACAATGCACTCGACAAGATGTTGTCGGATTTGAGGCACGTCGCTCCTCAGGCATCCGCAAATACCAAGAAGCTGCTTGCCGAGGTCGTTGCTAACGCTGATCCTCATGCTATGGACGCGCTGGCTCTGGATGTTTTCCAAGATATGTTTTCTGAGAGTTCGGAGGCGAGATACGGGGTTGCACAATTTCGGGAGGGTAATAGAAATGTAAACTGGGATAGCATCTCTGTAAATTAAATCATCCACTTAGACAAATAATACTCTCACATATGTCTCGCGACATGCCAAGTATACATATGCCAACTGGCCAAGACCTTTCGTCAGCATAAATCAGCATGACCTAGTATTGCGATATCCTCCACGAACGAGTCTGTATTCTGACTTGATTGCATTTCCTGTGCAAAAAACGGACAGCGATTTGTCTTCCATGCCATAGGCACGATGGCTGACCGCCAAGGGGAACAAGGGGGAAAGCAACCCCCGAGTACTAGGGCCAGATATTAAGTTGGGCAAAAAGTCGACTTACTTTCCCAGCACTTACTCTCCTTGCTGAACATACGCATAACCTTGGCCCACCTTTCCCACTCGACTCAGCTGGCCTTGCCAGTCTCTCTGCTATTTCGGCCTGCATTTAGACATGTACGGAAAAACAATGGACAAGCGCATGAAGCAGGACTTGTGATGGTTAGAGCGCGAGCACAGAGCGCTAGGAATTCATATCAAGACCCATTGCTCCATGGCAATAGCGAGCCTCCAGGCAGCCGATGGGTGCGCAAGTTTCCGGGGCATATGTGACGCATGGGTCCATATTTTGCAGTTAGTGGAGAGAGTATTCAATCTTGCACAACAAGGGACAGATGGGGACACGTCCCATGTGATGCATATGTACCTTCCGTCGCCCTCGCTTGTGACACCTATACGGGGAAAACAAGAGCCTTGTCCTCATATGTATCACCTTCTCTCCATCAGCTCGTCGCGTTTAGATCTCAAAGCTAATAGCCCGGGTCTAGCGCTCATGGTGCAGGATATGGGAGGTTACAGCTGAACCCCAGGCGCCCTGATCCTTGCTTATGATGGCTTTAGACCGGCTAAGTGCTGACAGGATTTAGCAGGACCGGGAGGACCCAAATAATATCGCAACATCCGGCTCACCTCTCATAACGCTGGTCATTCACAAGTGCGACAATAAACCACGCTGAGCTGAGTTCGATGCCCCTTTCATAATTCATATTTTGTCACAACTAGCACAAATATTTGACATGGCCAGCAGCCGCGATGAGTGGGCCTCGGTCAAGGTCCAGCTGAAGAGAGAGGCCAAAAAGGGATTCAAGTGGGCGCGAGACTCATGGCGCGAAAGCTCATCAACCTCGAGCGAGAAAATTACCTCCACCAGCGACACTCAAGTTGCGGCGTCAACGGTAGTATCGAATCAGGGGCAGGTGCTCATCTCGAATGCTGATACCAACTTTCAATACGATCCTCTTCCTGGGGAGGGCTTTATCAGGCTGCTCACCATTCTGCCAGGAGGTGGTGAAGAAGCAATTCAGCTCCAGTTGTCCAATGTCGAGCTAGACGGCTCTGTTGGGAGTTATGAGTCTTTGAGTTATGTCTGGTTCGTCTGGCCCCGCCCCATTCCTCAACTTCACACATCATAGCCTGCTCAGGTGGTCAAGGAAATATGTGGACCAGCTTGTCAAGCAAGTCGCCTGCGGCTCATAGTCTTGAACCAATGCACAGCGCTCAACTTTTACCTCTCATGAGCAGATTCATGGAGTAGCGTAAATGGCACTTGGAATGTTGAGTTGTGACGGAAGGGAAGCAATGTTAACAAGCGAATAAATAGGGGCGACCCCAAGCAGCCCAAGAAAATTGTCATCGTCAATGGCGCCTCACTGGAGATCTATGAGAACCTCCACACCATACTCATGAGCCTCCGTCCGCCCACTACTGCAGAAGGGCGCGTGCTTTGGGTAGACGCGATCTGTATAAACCAAGACGACATGATTGAGCGCAACCAGCAGGTTCCCAAGATGGACAGAATCTACCAGAATTCCTTGCGCACCGTCGTTTGGCTCGGCGCCAATGATGAAGTCAGCGAAGAGTCGTTCAGTATGTTACATGACCTTGCCCAGGATGCCAGGGCCCTGAGAAACACGTCGTCTGTGAGCTCCTTGGGCAAAGATAACACCGCCAACGATATCGACTCTTCATCTCTCCCAGCAATACTGCAGCAATTTTTGAGACGCGAGCCAATACAGAGCCCTAAGGCTGGCCTTTATCTTGCCCGTATGGATATTTGGGCAATTTTCAGTTGTGAATGGTGGTATCGGGCGTGGACACTTCAAGAGATATTGCTTTCCTCCTCAATCACTCTTGTCCAGGATAGTCACGAGATTGACTGGCAGGACTTCTGCCTCGCCGTCGACCACGGACTCAGGATGCATATCTGGGTTTTCATCGACTCGGGTACCTTTGTCGCCGAGGAAATCATCCCCTATCTATCTATCAAGTCCCTGCAGCTTCAGTTAGGTCTCCAACAAAGCTCAGTTCCAGATCAGCCAGACTTCGGAGCAGAAGGGGTTCTCAAACTGCTGGAAAAGTGCAGGCAGAGGGAAGCCAAGGATCCCAGAGACAAGATATATGCCATATTTGGCGTCATCAAAGCCGTACAAAACATGAGGCCCGCTTCGGACCCTGTACACAGTATCTCCATCAACACTGATTATACCAATCCAGTCGTCTACGTCTATAGAATGCTGACACAGCAGCTCATACAGACGTCAGAGAGCCTGGACGTGCTGGGTATTTGCCCACGGTCCACGCGGAGGGGTCTGCCCTCGTGGGTGACCGACTGGAGCGTCTCCGACTCTTTCGCCGTGCCCCTGACGCGAGACTCCCTGGACCGACCGCGACGCACACACGCAGCACAGGGTACCTTGGCAAAAGTCAGGTTTCCGCCGGATGCGGTGACTTTAGTCCTGCACGGGCACGAGGTCACGAAAGTCAAGGCGGTGTCAGAGGTGCTCGGCCGGGTCCACTTCACCCAGGGATCAAGAAAGCCGAACAGCTCCACGAGTACCGACACAGGGGGCTTTCGGAAAGAGGTCAAGGAGGCATTCAAGGAGGCCCACAGGAACCTACATGCCGAGGCGGCTTACTTTCACACACTGCTTGAGTGGGAACGGTTCGCCGCCGGGGCCTCACCGCAGAATCCAGGCGGAGGAGATGCTGAATCGGCTTACTGGAAAACACTGTGCGCAGGAACGGTAAGCAATTACTTGGAAAGTATTGTGACCTAGCTGATGAGATCCACATCCCATATATATGTGGTTTTCGTTTCTTGCCGCATCCCTCATTTCGGCCACACGGCCACACTTCACGTGACGGACATATTTTTTTTAAAAAAAAAAAAACAGACACTTCCTTCCCCTCTGTTTCCTTTCTTGGATACTCGGTACCTGGCCGCTAACTAAAGGCTACCACAGTACGACCGGAATGATCCGGGTAAAACAGAAGCGATGTACCACGAGTGGCTGAAGGTCCTCAAAAACCTCCGCAATAACGAGAAAAGATTCGGTTCTTTCTCCTCAAAGATGAACCCCGCGGCGTACGCCTTGCAGTCCAGAGCTTGGAGTATTGGATTTCCAGAATTCACGCCGTATCTGGAGTGCGCCATCGAGAGACGTTTCGGATGGTCCAAGGACGACTGGCTTTGTCTACTGCCTGAGGGGACTCACAAAGATGACAGAATAGTTCTTGTCGAGGGTGGGAAGGTACCCCTTGTGCTGAGACCTGATGGTGATGGGTATTATATGTTTGTGGGAGAGGCATACATTCAGGGGATTATGGATGGAGAGGCTTTCAGTCCCGAGCTATGTCAAGATATAAAAGTCTGTTAAGAGAGGGATGGATTTCAAGTTAGTCTCACGTGGAATAAAATGTGAGCATGTCATGATTGGCCAACTTTGTTTTTAATTTTTTATTTTTTATTTTATCTATCCGTATGTCAGCCATAACAATGGACTTAAAACTCTTCGGCTGCGTTCACTCCTCATAATGGCCCGATTGTCTTCTTCCAAACTCTCCAACCCCGCAGAGATCATAACCTATTCAACCAATAGTGCTCCTTCGCCAGAATCCAGACTCAATTATCAAAACACTAGAATAATCTCAAGCCACACCAAGAAATCATGCAGCTGGAACCGACTTAGACTGCCGTGTCCCCCTGATCTTCCTCGTCTACTTCATCTGTGGTAGGCTCCTCTGGCGGGCGAGACGTGTCATATCCAGACAACCTGACCCATCCTGTGCCCTACACCTTTCTCCCTCTGTACTGACTGCAACTGTTATAGAGTAGCTTCGATAGAGGAGCCGCTTCTCGTGTTTGCATAAGCCCGGTACTGCCCGAAGCCTTTACGGCGGCGGGCTGGGAGAAGCCATCTCAGAAGGAGCTGAGGACGTTCGGCTAAGCGTTGGTGGAGGTGATTTCGGGTGAGCCTCCGGGAATCGTGATGGTATGCAGAACAGGAACCACAGTTACATAGGTCGACCACCTGGTGGATGCTATCAAAGTGGGAGTGTCATCTCGAGGAGTGGCCGGACTAATTGTCGATGTTGTTGGCGAGCCTGTTGGTGCCACACTGCTGGCGCCATGTTCAATTCCAAATAGAGAATGTTGTCCTCTGAATGGATCAGCCAGAGCAGATGGTACAACTGCGAACAGACCAGCAAGCACAGGTGCTATATTAGGCAAGCGCATTTTGGCAGTAAGGTATCTTCCAAGCAGTAGGCACTGATGCTTTGCGAGGAAAAAAGATAGTGGTAGTTGGTGAGAGAATTGTTGTCGTTGTTGTTGGTGGTGGTGGTGACAAATAAGATGTGATATCAAGCGTGCAGATTGTTCAGAGCTGACTTGGCGGGTGGGGAAGGCTGAAGTTAAGTTTGCGAGTTGGTAATAAGCAAGTTGAAGGGGAAGATTGAAGACAGAGGGCGGAACATTCTTGTTATATCAGTAGGGCGATAATGGAGGGAATCTTGACCAGATTGCCAATAATCTAAAATCGGTAGTTCCTGCTACTCTCAAGTCTTGTTGGGACATTGTGACTCTATGGGTACCCGAATGACAGGCTAGTCTTGCCCTTGCTACAGTTAGTCACAGTGAAGTAAAGATAGCGGCTGCTTAATTGTTGCTTGCAGCCAGCTTTTTTTCTAGCTTGTTCTTTTAGTTGGTCACATGTCGTGAAATAATCCACCACCTCAAAAATAAGCATTTGATGCAACCAATGACTTTTCTAGGTATCTTAAGCGGGCTGTGATTGGAAGCTTCATTATATCTAATTCAAGAACCAGAACCAGTCTGCAGATGTTTTCTTAGGTCTATGTGCTTGTGTTTCATCTAAGCCCACTAAGTGAGTTACGATGTCTGCATGCTATACTAGTAGAGAACCAGCACAAATGTACTAGGTAGTAAGTTGATCATACTGGTTTACAGCACCCGGCGCAACTCTGTCAGCAAATTTGTGGTTCCAAGAAACCAAGATTGAGAAGTGAGCACAGAAAGTGTCCTTTCGCAAAGTCATGGACAGCAAGAGCCCGTGCAGGTGGAGATGGCGGCCGTCTTCTTGGGACGAGATGGAATGCCTGGGAATCCTATGCAAGATGACACTACAAGTTCATGATACCTAATAGAAGAAACGTGTCCTGGGATTGAATGGAATAAGCCGTCATACCACAAGATACCCAAGTCAAGTGGTGCAGGGTGAGGATGGCATGGTGGGGCTGCGATGGGTTGCTGACAACTCAAAGCCACCGTTAATTTTATTTTCCAGAGCCTTGAGGAAAAGAAGAAAAAATAAGAATGCTTGTCAAATGTGCTCAGGACTCGGGCAATATTCACATGTCATGTTTTCCAAAGTTTCACTCCACACCGTCTTTACAAGAGCATCGTAGATGCAAGCAAGTCAAGTTGAGCAGTCCAGAAGAAAGTCAAGCCACTTCTGCACAGCCACTGCATGGATCACCCCTGGGTCCCTGACCCCTGCAGCTATTGCTCTTGCCATCCCAGCCACAGGCGTCTGTTTGGGCTGGAGCTGCGTGGGCGGCGGCAGGCTGGAAACGCGCAGCTCCAGTTGCCTGAAGGGAACCCAGTCTGCCTACACTGCTTGGGGGAGCTCTAAACCACCCCCGTTCGTCATCCGTCGCCCAAAGCTCCTACCGCCGAACAACGTACCGCCTTCGCAAAAGCCCATTCACCTGAGCATCGTGTTTCTCGGCCCCTTCCAACCCTCGATACGAAATCACAATCGCGTAGAGTATCATCATGGTAAGCTCATGGCCCTACGTTACACCCCCTCCTCCACACGCAGCAGGCAGGCTAACGGCGGCTTTCACGTTGTAGACGTCGATAGGAACAGGCTACGATCTCGCCAACTCCATCTTCTCCCCCGACGGCCGAAACTTCCAGGTCGAATACGCCGTCAAGGCGGTCGAGAACGCCGGCACATCAATCGGAATCCGTTGCAGAGATGGCGTTGTCCTGGCGGTTGAGAAGGTCGTCGCATCCAAGCTGCTGAAGCCCGGCGCAAACAAGCGGATCGCAACCGTCGACAGGCATCTCGGTGTTGTACGTTAATTCCCGCCCTCTCATCCTTGGAAGATTTCAAGAAGAGACCTCCAAGCTCGATTGGAATCTGTATCTAACAACGGCTTCCCTCTTTGAACAGGTCTACTCTGGCATGGTCCCCGACGGCAGACACTTTATCGACCGCGCGCGCGACGAGGCCCGCTCGTGGCGGGACAACTTCAAGGCCCCCATCGCCACCTCCGACCTCGCTTCCCGCATGGGCGGGTACCTGCAAGCCTACACCCTGTACCAGTCCGTGCGGCCCTTTGGCATCACCGCCATCGTCGGCGGCTACGACAGCGAGCTGGAGCTCCCCGTGGACGGCGAGGTGGGGTCGGGCCCCAGCGTCGGCGCGGGCGGCAAGGCCGAGGGCAAGAAGCACGGCGGGCCCTTCCTGTACATGATCGAGCCGTCCGGGCTGTACTGGGGCTACTACGGCGCCGCGACGGGCAAGGGCCGGCAGGCGGCCAAGGCGGAGCTCGAGAAGCTGGACCTGAGCGGCGAGGGCATCTCGCTGCAGGACGGCGTCAAGCACGCCGCGCGGATCATCCACCTCGCCCACGACGACAACAAGGACAAGGAGTACGAGCTGGAGATGACCTGGATCAGCAACCACGACGGCCCCACCAAGGGCCGCCACGAGGAGGTCCCCAAGGCGCTGCGGGAGGAGGCCGAGCGGTTAGCGAAGGAGGACAATGACGATGACGAGGATGACAAGAAGGACGGCGACAAGATGGAGGAGGACTAGATTCCCGCTAGGCTGTCTGTCTGGGGAGAAATTCATCCCTCCAGAGCATTCCATAGACTAGTCGGAGGGCTCTGAGCGCTTGGGAGTCATGCCTTTCCGCCCTCGGGTGGCACGAATGAGAAGGGCACCGGGCACCACAGCTTGAGAAGCAAGCCTCAGACCAGAGCATTCTGCACCAATGGAAACCTGCCGGCAGCCTGGCGAACCCGGGCAACTTGTACCATAAAAACTACAGCTTTGACGATCCAGGGGCTATAGATTATGAAATCGGAGATTCGCACCAGCAAAAACGGAGGGTACACCGGTGCATTGCAAATACAAACAAACACCCACTCCCATAACACCCACTCCCATAACACCCACTCCCATAACGCCCACTCCCATAACACCTCAAACTTACCTACACCTACTCCCTACATCCACTACCTATACCCACTACCTATACCTACTACTTACTACCTACTGCCTACGCCTACGCCTACTGCCTGCTGCCTGCTACCTACGCTTACTACGGTGTAGAGTGATGTACCGGTGTACCCTCCGTTTTTGCTGGTGCGAATCTCCGATTTCTAGATTATTGACGTATTACGCATTGACAACCTTGAAGATGACATGTGTGTGAAATGTTTCTCCAGGCTGAGAATCAGGGAGCTTTGCACGCTCTTCTCAAAGTAGGATGATCTATCCAGTTCGCTTGAATACGCTTGCCATGCGTTAATCACTCATCATCCTCCTCGTCCTCCTCGCTATCCTCGTCCTCACCATCCGCATCTGTCGGGTCCTCTGCCTCCTCAGGCACCGCGTCCATCCGCTTCGCCACCAGCGCAGGGTGCGCCTGGATCCATTGTGTCCAGTCCGCGATAATGGTCGAGAACTGGAACCCTCCGTACATGGCCCACTTCATGGCGAGCCCACCATAGATCTCCCATATGGTCTGGAACAAGCCCACATCTTTGCTCAGAATATCGCCAACCACAAGCAGGCTTGCATTGGACGCCGACTTGGCGAAGGCGTGCGATTCATCGTGAGCCATCTCGTCGTGGATCGCCTCGAGCAGCTGCGTCTGCTCCGTCACGTACTCCTTCACACCAGCCATATCATTGTCCTTGGCCACCTGCTCTTCTTTCTCCTCGTCCTTGCTACTGGCCTTGGCTTTCCGCTGCGCCTTGGACATCTCGGCGATGATGTTTCCCGCCTTCCTCGCCAGGTCTTTCGTCTTCGTGGTGCGCATCATCTGCAGCAGAGGCAGGAGCAGCTTGTACACCAGCGGGTTGGCGGCTTCCTTCCTGGCAAAGATGGCCAGGAGGTCCAGCGTGCGGTGCTTGAAGTTGACCACCGTCTCCTTGGCGTCTTTGTTCTCCTTCTTCTTGTTGCCGTTCTTGACACGCGACTTGAAGGCGGCGGCGAGCTTCTCGTCGAGGGCTATCATCTCCGAGTCGCTCATGTCCGAGTCATCGTCGGACGACGCGGCCTCTTTGTCCTTGTCGAGCCGGTGGCTGTTGAGCAACTTTGCGAGGTCGTCGTCAAGTGCCTTGAGCTTGGCCTCGTCCTCGTTGAGCTCCTCCTCCGCGTCTTCGTCGTCGTCCTCCTCCTCTGATTCCCCGTCAACGCCGTCCTCTTCTCCACTGCCCGACTCCTCGTCGGCTTCCTGCGTCTCCTCTGCGTCAACGAACTCAACGTCCGAACCAAGCTCAGATACATCATCCTCATCGTCAGGACCAGCGCCTTCATCTACGTCTTCCATGTCCGCGTCCGTGTCGAACAAAGCTCGTAAACCCTCTGCGTCCTCCCTGGCTGCCAGGGTGTCTGTCAAAAGGGTGAGTGCTTCTTCGATCATGAGACTCGTGAAGGCCTCAAAGACGCGGTCTGCAGTCTGTCGCATCAGGGACGAGGGGCGGGCGACCATAGCAAGCAAGATCTCCACAAGCAGCGCTGACACGTCGCCATCCTCTCCCTGCTGCTTGCTCAGCAGCCTCTCGTGGCATTGCCGCAGGTCATGCAGGATGTCAACGGCATCGGGCTCCGCATTATATAGCTGCAGGATTGCAACAGCGTAGAGAAGGGCCAGACCCTGATAAGCGCCACTCCGGTTGCCCTTAGCCTGCTTCGGATTCGTCAACTTTTGTAGCATCTCCAGGGCCTCTAGCAGCTCCGTCTGGAGCTCTTCATCCATGTCGACACTGCTCGAGTCGATCAACATGATGACATTGCAGAACTCAGCAAAGTCTTCGGGCCGCTTCACGAATTTGGCCAGGGCAGCGGTAAGTTTCTGGCGCAGTATTGGCTTGGTCTTCTCGGTCAGCCCTGGAACGGTCTCGCCAGCCTTGGGGTATGCGAGCATCGCGAACTCTTGCAGGGCCAGTCCGCCCACCGACCCCTGGCTAGCAGTCTTCGCATCAACCTCTGTTGGGACGATGCTGGCCAACCGGAACAGATAATCCGCGTAGACCAGGATATGATTCTCTGCGCCGTCACCTTCCGACTTGAGGACTAGCTGCCTCAAAGTCTTGATGGCCTCCTGAGCATGTTGTGATTTTGTGAGGTGCAGTAATTTGTCGACGGTCTTGCTGTTCGACCGTTGGTCGAAATTGTAGGCGCCTTGCTTGCCAAGAAGGAACTGTATTATGACGGGAACTAGGTCACGGTCCGTGTCCGCAGCCTGCTCTATAGCCTTGAGGGCCTTGGTAGCTGCCCGATGGAGGTATCTGTCCTGCTTCGCCGCCTGATTCATCAGACAGGTCAACAGGTTCTGTGAGAACACATTGTGTGTGATGTGAGGATGTGAATTGCCAGCCTCCAGGAATTTCTGGAAGATCATGAAACCAGTGAACTTCTGGGGCTCCGAGGCGGTTTTGGAGAAAAAGCCCTGGTCCACGACGCGGCTCCAGAACTGTTTGAACTGATCAGATGCACTCTTGGGCTCCGTAGAGGCCAGTTTGACGTAGTGGGCTAGTATTATATCCCAGACAAAGTGCAACGTCGCGGTCCAGCTTGCCTGTTTTTGCTTCTGGACCGGCTCGTTGCCGTTGGTTTCCTGCTTGCTTTCCTGCTTCCCGCTGTCTTTCAAAACAGCTGGCAGCTCGCCGAGATATTTGGAGGACAAGAAGTCTCGCCACGATTTCGAAGGCAGCTTGATCTTGGGAAACTTCTCCGTAAGGACAACAGTGATCGCCACGGCGTCCGGTGTCTTGGCCCAACCAGCCTCATCGAGCTTACGCAGAGTCTCCTCCGCGATCTGCTGGTCCATCTGAGGCACTGTTTGGAGGATGATCCATGCGCATTGAGGCTTGAGCCAGACTTTCTTCTTGGCCAGCTTAATCAGAAGGTCCAATATTGTATTCCACCTGGTGACATCGTCGAATAGTATTTTGGCCCGGACAAAGCATTCTACGCCAAATAGCTGGCCGAAGTAATGATCCTTCTCTTCCTGACCCGCGATGTTGCCAACGGGTTTCGTCTTCTCTGTAAGGGTGTTCAGGACGAAGTCGAACGTCAGGCCTCGGTACTTGTCGCCGCAAAGGTCCTTCTCTCCCCATAATTGTTGTAGTATCTCGGTCAGCACGACGCTGAAGCCTAGTCTTGACGCTTTCCTGCTGCTGGCGAGCCCTCTGAACAGCCGCTTTTCAAGGTGTCTGTCGAGAGTGGACTCCGACACGCCATCGTCGTCCAGAAGCTTGGATATGATCACATCGGCGGCCTGAAGACGCTCATTGGGGTCCTCGCTGCCCAGCAACTCGTAAAGAGGGGCCTCGATGTTGCGGTCTTGCTGCTCCGGGAACAGCGACTTATCGGAGAGGAGCTGCTTTTTCGATAGTGGTTTGGCGGGAGCAGGCTTGCCCTTTTTCTTGCCGCCCTCGAACTTCACGGGCTTGGGAGTGGGCTCGGTGTCGGCATTTGCAGAGGTCTCGGTCTTGACTCGCTTTTGTGAGGGCTCGATGGCATTTGGGTTCTCTTTGCGGTGTTTGCGCTTGTTTGGGGGCATCTTGAATGCAATTATAGCAGATCTGCGTCAATTGATCGGATCTTCACAACCTTGCGGGTTGAAGGGAAGTGCACTCCGTCTGTTTGGGTGCCGCTTCTTCAGATCATCAAAAAAAGTTGGGCGGCTTCATGCGATCCGCATGTGATTGGATCGATTGTGTTACGTAATCAATCGATAAGATAGATAAGATGGATAAGATAACATCAGCGAGATCCGAAGGTCGCTTAACAGGCTACCTTAAGGAAAATTTCCTTCTTGAATACGATGTTGTTGTTGAGGAAGCGGCAAACGTAGCCTTTCCTCTCCTTCTAGAGGTGATTCTTCGCCTCCCAGAAGTCTTCAAGATGGAATCCTTGGGGTAATTTGAACTGTTTATCAACGTCAGAGGGTGTATAGTTAAATGTGGGCTGTGGTGCTTACTATGGCGAGGGCTTCCTTGAAAGCTTTTTCTTGTAGTTTCTTCACGCAATCCGTGGTGTGTGAGAGGAGCCGTGGAGTGTTACTTTTTATACGAGGCTTTTGTGTGAGGCTAGATCGCTCGCCGTGTGACTGATTGCCCGATTCAAGCTGATTCTAAGGAATTGGCATTGTCTAGTCTGCCGCCGGTCTCAACTAGCCTCGTCTGTGCGGCTTCACGAGGCTGTCTGTTTTTTCAAGACGATCGTATTCACAGATCTATTGTTATCGGCATTGTATACCTATCTAACGCTGGGTCTTTGAGCGTTTACTACTGTATGAAGGGATCGCCTACGGCTTCGAAAGAGCACGTATACGGATTAAGAACGAAACCACCACCTACCTCAAGGAAGACTGGGCAAAGTGCAGCTGTCTCTCGAATGCTCTCGAGTTCAATGTGACGTCTTCTTGCACACACAAGACGACTTTTGTTGTTTCTCTGTGCGATATCAAGTGAAACCAAGGCGCTGGTCAGACCAAAATGTCAACCTCCACTGTCACCCAATGGCAATGGGGAAAATGAACATGGGTAATCGTGAGACTCAAAATCAATCGCTGAACTCGACACGGATGCAGAAATCTGATCAGTAAAGCTGGGAAAAAACGGACTTATTAGTGTTCACATGGCATCCGGGTTCGCGCTTCAACCGGGCGGAAGTGAGATCCATGGATGCTGCATTGTAAAATCTTTGGGCAAGAGGCCAACACTGCAATTTCTCAAATTACGTTACATATTGTATGACCGAAGTTCAGAGGTAAAGTCACTTACGCTGAGCATATTCACATCACGGGGAGAAACATTGTCATCGATTGGGGCACATGTCAATATCAAGATTTGTGAGACAGTTTTCGGTGCGTTATCTGAGAGCTAGGCCACTAAAGAGAAGAGCAACTCTGATCACACTCTCATTCCGGTGTGGAGCGAATTATCCAGCTCATTCTCATTGCTAAGTACATGTACCCCGTACCGTGTCCTGTCAGAGAGCGTCGCCTTACGGCCCCTGTGGCCTCACATTGCCAATCTGCACGCCATAATCGGCCCAGCCCATAGTATTAAAATCGTACCAGCCCATGTCAACATCATCAATCGGACCTCCCCACATCGAATTTAGTTCGTTCGCTTTATCCTGCAACCCTTCTGTGTCTAGGATCTCCATCACAGTTCTCCATGCGGAATTGATAGCCCCAATGATCCAAGCATGGCCAGAACTCAAGGCCTCGCCGCCAAAGTGCAAGTGCCCATTCCACGCTGGTTGCAGCAGGTAAGGCAGCACAGTGCTGAATTCGCCCGGCCCAAAGATTGCAAAAGCACCGTTCGAGAACTATTCTCCCATCAGATTTTGTAATGACAATGTAACAGGGACGCCGCGTGTCAGACCCGGGATGACATAAATATATGAAGAAACTTACCTCAGACTGGTACCAATCATATGCGTGAATGCCCTCGAATTGGTCACTATGGCCTTGGTCAGCTGAATGACATGCTAAGTCGAGACTTTGTGGCAATATCGACGCCCAGACATGGCTGGCAGGCAGGCGGGAAGAATACAAAACTCACCGAAGGAAATCGTAGGAGACATTATTCAGTGCAGCCAAGTCGCGCAGGGTGAGGTTAGTGAGCTCATCGAAACCACCAGGCTGGTACGGTGCTTGTGTCGTGGGATTGTGGGCGTTGAGGTAAGCGCCCAGCCTGGAGGCGTCTTGTCCCCATACATAGGAGCCGATCATCGTGCCCGGAGCGTCTCTGACGTTAAGCCCATATGAGGGGTATACAGCTCGCCTGATTGGAAGATCCGTGAATGATTGGCCCCCTTGGAATGGTCCACTAGGGAGCTTCTCCCACCTGTCCCATCAGACCCGTTGTCAATGACGAGCACGTACTAATTATACTGTTGTGGTGATGACATACCAACGCGTCTTGAACTTTATCCCGATCTTGGTGCTTGGGTCATAACTGCGCTGGGTGTTTAGCAAGATGATATCCTTCGGGGTGTAGTCTGAGCAAATGGTCATACTTCAGTGTCCTGATGGCGTTGTTCCGGAAGTATCCGAGCTTAAGCTCCGTCATGTTGATAGCTTGCAGAGGACCTAATGGTACGGTGGAGACTACGTGAGAATATTTGTACTCGGCCGTATGATTGACAATGACCTTGAGAGTGCCCTCATCTCCAGCTCTGATGTCAGTGACCTTGTTGTGCATCTTGGGTTTGTTTTTGAGAACCAGAGTCATTCCTTTGGTGAGCATATCCATGCCGCCACGGATACAAGTCCAGTTGCTGATATTGGTACTCTTAAAGACCCAATCTTCTAGGACGGCTTGTGGTAAGCTGTACACTGTTTTCAGTTAGTCAAGTGGTGTTGTACAAATTTAGGGAGGTAGGCACCAAGATTTGGCGCGTAATTATCATGAAGCAAAGCGACATTTGTGAGCAAAACTTACTGTCATAGTGCCCAGTAGCATCATTCATGGTCTCTATCCAGTCTATCTCATCCATCGTGAAGCCTTGCATAAGCAGATAAGCTCGCACGGACAACGAGTCATAATCCATCAGGCGATTCCATCCCTGGGTGCTGAGTTCTCCACCGGTATTATTGAGAGCTTGCATGAACTTGGCGATTGCTTTGTCAAAAACATCCGACGAATTGAGTGTATTGGTGGGGTCAGGGATATTGTTGCGCAGCAGTTTTACGTTAAATTGATTGGGACTGGTTGAGTCGTTGTTAAAGGCGAGAACATCGTTGAACAGCCGAAAAGTCGAGTCGGTCTTGAAGATGTAGGGAATCTGGACGACTTGGTCCTTCTTTGTCACATTTGGATGTGAGTTAATGTATGGTATTAGACTCCAGTTCTGAGCACCAAGTATTCGCTCCATATATCCTGGAGTCATTGGCGGGAACCGCATGGCTCCCACATCCTGAGCACGCTGTCAGTGGGTCCAAGATAACAGCACCGCCTGGGAACTCACATAGTAGTCATAGTAGTCCGGATTATCGGGAGTCGACTTGTCCCACGCTGATTGATTAAACCGATACGTGAAAATTCTGCCACCGATTCGACCAGAGCCCTCATGAATGTCATAATCAATGCCAAGTGAGTCCAGCAACATGGCTGCATAGAGGCCAGCCGCTCCGGCTCCGATGATTCCGACCTTCAAGGGAACACCATCCGGGGTTTTCACCTTGCTGTGGTTGCCATAATTCGAGCCACCGACAATTGCTTTGAAAAAGTCCGCGCGAAGGCCGCCCGTGCTGGCTCTCGAATCTTGGCGGATGGTCTGCCGAGTAGGCGAAGCAGTGGACGGGCCAAGCAAGAAACTGCAAATACACACAAGAAGGACTCGGAGAGGCATGGTTGCAGATCTGGGATTGGTCTTGATTCTTTAGTATTGGCATAAGAGAGGCGGGTGCTCGAGACAACTTTGAGAGACAGCTTTGAGAGATGGTGTCTTCGAGCGTCAATCAAATGGTTCCCTCGACCATAACTATTTAAAACCTATGTGTTGAGTAGTCAAGGCATTTAATTTCAGGGCCATACATAATCCGTGCACTCTGACTTCGTCAATCAAAGCAGTCAGTGTGAAAAAGAAGAAAAAGACAGTTCCGTGTTCACCGACGAGGGTTGACATGTGATGAACTAGGATTGGAGTGTTTCCTGCATCCTATAAGTTTGAGTCGAGTATTGAAAACCAGAATCGGCAGATTTCGCCAATAGCACCGTTATCTGGTGTGTAACATGGCTGCATTCGGTAAGACTTCACCTGATGGAGGCACGTAAAACAGGCTAGACTATGCTGCTCTCAGAGACTCGAGAGTGGCACAGACTAACTCCCCTAAAAAATGCTTTGTCCTCAGAGGAACTATCTTGCAGACACACAATTTCACAGGCTAATATACGGAATTAAGAATGTCCCTGGAAGTCACAGTTGTTGTGCTTCTTCGCGAGTTCAGGATGACAGCTCCCGTCTCGCCGATCTCCTCCGTAGCGGCAACACTTGGACCCCTGCCCCTTTTTTTTATTCTTTGTTCTTTTTCATTCACTCACAGCGCAACCCATGGAGCCTCAGCCTACTACATCTTACCCCCCCCCCCCCCCCCGGGGGGAAGCAAAACGTCAAGCTGCCGTAAATGAGTGGCTTGAGATGTGGAGATATAATTTCAAATGTGACTATGTTCGTTCCATTTCTGGCAGCATTTCTTCCTCTTTTCTAATGACGTTCCACAACCTGATCCTCGAGTATTGGTTCTGGTCCTCCAACAATGATCTCGATGACGAAGGTAGCGCATCTGTGGTGGCATTTGTTACATGTAGAAACTAGCCCAAGCTACTGTCCGCGGTCAGCTCGGCCTGTCTTTTTCAGGCTAGAAGGAAACTCAGGAGTCTGGTGTTGCCGAACCACTGAATTCAGTATCTGGGTAGTTTTTCCCAACAAGTAGCAGAAACCCTGAACTCAGCCAGTGCTATAACTTAGAAGGCCTCGTCAAATTACGATGCTTAGGATCAATCTCGCACGAGTACTTACATATCACAATATGCGGGCAGGAGCCCAGAATCTCAGAGTATTTGGCTAAAAACTGAAAGTTCTGTAGCCTCGCCTTCTGACCCTCCTCCCCCCTCCCTTCCCTAAATGTCTAGTCTATTAGATTATGCCTATGATTGTGATCCTCGTGTCTGTGATACAGGACTTAATCAGCAGCTCGCGCTGGAATTTCTTCCGGAGCGGCCCGAATATAGGAATCACTCATGCAGACCTTAACTTTGCACTGATGCTCCGACCTTGAGGTTAGAGAGAGCTGGATGGAGGTTTGACCCATTGTTTTCGCGGTGTCATGTGTGGTTGGAAGTTTCCGATGGATTTTTGGAATAGGATTTTTAATGCCCAGCTGTATGGAGTAGCAGCCGCTCTTGTTCAAAATCACGTGAAACACGGCTTGTGGAATACTTCGGCGCTCATACAGATGGCAGGCCTGACCCCGTTACAGACCCGTTACAGACGACCCGGGCTTGGCCATGGTCTACAGGTATTAACGGGACGTGTCTTTACGAAATGCTCACTTCAACCTGCTTCTTCACAACAATAAACTTATTACTCATTTTAGCTCTATAAAAGCCAGCACCTGAGATGTCGTTCTGAATTTGACAATGCCGACCGGTCAGAATTAAGCATAATCGTGGTAAGACTCTTGAAAGGACTCGCAACACTACATACTGGAGAAGACAATTTAACCAAAAGATTTTGAGCAAATCATCTTCGACAAGTCACCAATACCTTCGTACCTGTCGGGTGTTCCACATCTTCAATAGCAATCACATGGAAGTCTCGCTCATCCTTCCAGATGAAAATAAGCGAAGCAGTCCACATCGTCTCACACCAATATTTGAACAAATTATGACGGTCCAATTCCAAATTTCAAATGTTAATCCATGTTTTCTAGTCATCGTTGAGCTTTGAAGCAAGGCGACAAATAGATGGATGTTCGAGCCGTGGGAATTCCACATTTGAAAAAGAAAATCGGGAGCAACATGATACATCCAACAAAGTTAAGGAGGAACAAAATTTTGACGCTCACTTGCAGATAAATCTTTACCAGGACTAACCCGGGACACAACCAATGTGCCAGTCTCTTCGGTGACCATGGGTTGTATTGAAACATGAAGATCCAACTTGGGCTTTTCCTGGACCAAGGACGCTGGTACCAGATTTGCTGGAATTCGAGGCGTTAGGCCCTCCACAATCCGGAACAATATTTTTTCTGAGATGACGCTTCGTCCGTACTTCCTATGCGGTCATAAAGTTGCGTCCACGAGACCCGAGCAATAAGTCACAGGTATGACTGCTGATAAGACTCCATAACCATGAGGCCAACAAAAAGGCCACAAAGGCAGGAAGCTATAATAGGCCAGGACGATCGTAATAAATACCCGAGTGGGGAAAGGGGCGCGGAAAGAGGAATGTCTTGCGGCAAATCCGGTCCAGTCCTAGTACCGTCATGTCTCAGACAATGCACATGTGAATGGGCCGTCCTAATTTGCAGTTCTGGGAGTCCACGTTGAGATCACTGACACAAGGAGACCCTTTTTTTTTTTTTTTTGTAGGAGTAAGACATGGGTGAGACTATGCCCACTGTCTCAAGCCCTATGAGTTTGATACTGTTGGGAAGAATAGACGTGATATCTCTTGAAAAGTAAATGGCATTTAGTTTTTTACAATCGCTTGTGGAGCTGTAATCTATTTCAATTGGAGAATATCATCTGTGACCAAAGGAAACCGCCAACGCACAGGTGGGTGAAGTCTCGGGTGATCGAGTTATGTTGATAGATTCCGAATTCCAAGCCAAATGAGCTTGATCCAACGAACGTCCACAACGTATAGCATACGTGCAGCTGAACAACAATTATAAATCAATAATCATTCGCAACTCATGATGGAATCGCTCAGCGAATGTGGCCCTGAAGGACAGGAATTATTTATTTGATTATTATTTACCTAGACCTTGTTTTACGAATTCCTCTGCTCCTCTCTACTGTACCTTCTTGATGTCCACGCCTACGAGTATACTCTGCAGTCTTTCAAAGCCTGTTACTACAGAGCAAGAGGCTAAAAAGAACTCTCAGAGAAGAATAAAAACACAAAGAGGGCCGGACCAGGATTTGAACCCGGGTCACATCGTCCCAAACGATGTATGCTGCCACTACACCATCCGGCCATGCTTTTATTCAGAATTATTTGGATTATCATAGTCTGTCTATGGTTCTGGGGCCCGGTCTATTGCTTGCAAGGCCGGCTGGATGTGCGTAGGCGCGAGGCTGACCAGGTGACTCACCCGGCCAGGTCAGGTGGCCGAGGCCGGCATAGCCACCGGCGGTGTTTAGTTCGCAATAGCGCTCAGCTATAAGATGAGGTTGATCTGCTCTTGAACTGAAAAGCAAAGCCTGCGTCCCATATGCTGATTGTTCCGCTTGCAATATCCGAGTGTGGCGGTTTGGGGCGGCACTGAGGGTTGCCGTACCCATGCGCTGCACTTGCAAGGCTGCCGATACTTACTCTTTACAGTACGGAATCCTCCTATAATACTGTAGCATTTCATACGTTTGGGGGTTAAGATCAGAATTGTTTCTTGTAAAGTCGAGCTTTGGGAACAATATCCGGATAGGTACTGGTCCAGCCGTAGATGCCGTCTTCTTCGCGACGTGGCGGACACCGGGCACCCACTTAGCACCCACCTGATCGGCCCCGGAGTGTCCTGACCAGTGGCAGGATTCCATACCATGGGCCTCCGGCTTCAGAAGTCGGCTCGAGGCATCGTATGCGTCGAAACCCAACTGGAAAGCAGCTGTGCTGCTGCGATAGCCGGCTGGCGACGATGATTCGACGTACGCCTCGCAGGTCACAATATTTCGTTCGGTCTGATGATTTCTTCAGGGATGTGCAGGTTGTCAACATTGAAAATTTGGTGTTGGCACCGCCAGAGGATTGGCGAAGGATGTAGTGGTATCATTAGGATCGCAGTCTCCACCGTTGGCGCTCAAATGTAAGCTTACACCGAGGTGAGGTGAGGGCGAAGGCTGCCCAGGTGAGGATCACCGAGGTCCCGTGACTTCGTGATGATGAATCCAGACCCGGCGGCAGCACCCCTGTCAGGGCTTTCTTGTTTACGTGAGCAGCGCGCCGTCGACCCCTCATCTTGTTTACATTCTCGCCCAGACCCCCCTCCCCGGGCAGGAGGAAGCTTCAGTTGCAACCCTCCTCAAACCTGCGCCCAAGCGCAAGCCGGCGGAAGCTCCACTTCCCACTGGGTCTTCGCCAGGGTGTCTGACAAGCTGCATGCGCCGTGCTGCAGTCCAAACGCGCTCATGCACGTTGGCATCACACCTTCCCACCTTTAAGGTAGGGGGATGGGGCGATGATGCAGGGAGCTCCATCACCCGGACCTCCATCAAGTTCAAGGCAGAGAGAGGCCTGGGCTCGGTCAGAGAGGTGGGCGATCTTCTTCGTGTATCGTGTTATGTTCGCTCCGTGGTCCCATCTCACTACAGACTGAAGGTCTGGCCCGAAATTGCGGGGGAGCTGACCCCAGTCAGAGGTCGTGAACCCACAAATGCTCTACCGCAACCTGAGAGTGAGGCATTCGGAATTGACTTCCTCGCAAGTGTAGTCAGTTAGCCCTCGTGGCTTGAAGGAGCTGAGCTTTTTGGTCCTCTAGGGCTTTGAATAGTAACAAAAGAGGGGAAGCTATCCCCCAAGCTTGTTCCCAAGCTCCCGGCGCGAGCAAAGGTTTCAGCCGAGGGAGGGGTGCCCTGGAAGCTTATTGCCCGCTTTCCGTTCGCATCCCTTTGCCGTGAGCCGTGGCGGCCGCGAGGCCTGCAACCACGCGGCGTTCGTGGGATCCAGCAATGGATGTCCCAATTGATGGTTCTCATTGGACTCTCAGATAGATAGCTGTCGGCCCAACACTCCTGATGCTACAACACTACCACTGTGGCTCTCCCAGGGCGGTGTAGTCCCCTCGATAGCGCTGACGGGTCAGGTCAGCTGGCTCGAGCGCGCGCTTGGGTAACAGGAACCGGGAAGTAAACAAACAAAACAAAACAGATGCCCAGAATGAGATGATGATGATGCGCGAGCATGTCGCGAAACCGTTGTCACAAAACACACGGTGAAGCAGACAAAACCGGGAACGAGCTCGTACTGGCTTTCTGCATCGAGATTCTCAGCAAATTCAGGTGGGACTTGTAGCGCGAGATGAGCTCAATAGGCCGGTCGCGTCGGCGCGTTGTTGTGGTTAGCTCACTGATCGCCGGCACCGCATGACGTCGGGCAGAGCCGACAGATCACTGAACGGGTGCTGGATCGAAAATTTCGGGGATGACCTAAAAGGTAACCGCCTTGGATTCGATCTTATTCGACGCGGGACGAGATGTCTCTGGTGCGCTGGCGCGAGCATCCATGAACTGACCAGGAAAGGCGGCGAAGAACGCGTGCCCGCTGGCTGGTCGAGTTTCGCCCTGTCTGGAAGCTCCCTGGAAGCATCCTTGAAGCATCCTTGGAGGCTCGACTGGACAGGAGGAGAGCCTCAACATCGCCACCCGGATCCTCGTTGGAGCGAATGCTAATAATCCCCCGTGTGCGAATGAAGAGGATCTCGATCTGTAGATCATGCCAACTGGCATGGAAATCCACGGGCACAGCGGTATTTCAGGATGCAGTTCCTGATCTTTTCGACCATGTGAGGCTCAACACGCACAATAGCATTCCGTGATGTGCGGCCCGAGATGCTGGATAAGCGCATCCATGACCACAAAGGTGTCGTGCATTTCTGGAAGACTTGCTCATCGCTTGCATTGTCGACAATCGTCGGAACCCAGTGCCCCCGCAGGCACTGACGATTAATTGATGATCGCGGGCTCTGGGCCTTGCTCCGGCCCTGGCCCCGGGAGACGGCCTGCAAGTCGTATCCAGCAGGATCCAGTCGCCTGCACCCAGGGTTCAATGAAACGAAAACGATGTCGACGCTCAATTGGAACACAGTGACGCCATTGGTGCGTGCTCCATCAGGTTTATTACTTCGAGAACATCAACGAGCCTCCCCTGGGTGGATACGACACTGGACTAGCTTCGAACCCTGGCAGCCCTGGTTCCCAGTGCCGAGAGTCGTAATTCAGGTTCGAAGGGAGGAGCGTGGGGTTCTTGTGTACTGTGTGGGAGTTGGTCTGGGGTCAGAGCCAGTTCCTGATTTTTTCTTTCTTTTTTCGACATCATCGTGAGCTTCGTCGTCGGGGAGACGTGATTTAGCTTGGGGAAACAGGTCAGATGGAGATGATCAGACGAGCAGACGAAGCGGTGACTGCGGCTCACCCTCTCACAACAAACAGCCTTCCCAGTCTGCCAGTCTGCCCTGTTGGTGGAAGGCGCAGCACCACAATTCGTTCCTTCCCGACTTGAACCGAACCGACATTCGAAATTGATCCCGCCGCCGCCGGCTCGAGCTGGGGTCTGCATCCATGATACATCGCCTCCACCTGAGCTCGGTCGAGTCAGTCAGGTGCGCACATCTGCGACACAGCAACGTCGTGATATGTTTGCCCCTCGAAGTTTATCACCTTGTTCAGTGAGCACCAGAGTTTCGAATTGATAGAATCCCGATAGCTTGGACCCCTCTTGAGCATTCCAATAGCTGCCGGCTGCCCCTCCAGGTCCCGTGGCTCCGTCTCGGCACTGTCAATCACCACAGCATGCCGGCGAACAATACCAAAACGGACAGCTGAAATGTTGTTGTATGCTGGTTGCATGGGCCCTCTCCGCCGCCGTGCAGCAGCTCCTGGTCCGATTTCGCCGCAGACAGGCCCATTGGCGCTACCACAAGGTGGCAGCGGCTTGCCCTTTCTGGTGACGATGGAGTCGGACGGCTGCGCTGAAAAGACCTTCTCTGGACCCTTATTTGCTAGAGCCTATGCCGACCGAAACATGCTGTCCATCGTGACTACCCTGTTCCGTTTAGCACTTAGATATGGGACATGTCTCAGCCATCCAACCAGCCGGCTGGCTTAGAGCGGGCTTAGAGTGCTGCCAGAAGTAAAAGACCCTTGACCCTGGCCGTCGGTTGCTGGGTAAGGAATTAACCCATCCACTGATCCTCCAACAACCCGTGGGAGAAAGTCGGTCATCTCCTGAGGTCGGGTCCCCGGCGGCACGGGGCACGAGGCACTGAGTCCCTGCCGCTGCGGTGCGACAGAAAACTTCGGTACCTCAGATCAGGCGAAGCCGAGTCAGCAGTCCGATGGGGACCGGATGGATCAGACTGCCTGTTGCTGCAGAAACAGAGCCTCCTCCTCCTCACGCATTCTGCATGTGCATGGAGCCAACATGGGATGACCAGACGACCAGACGACACGAAGCCCCCTGCCGGCAGCTAGGTAATGCCGCGGATTTGAATTGATCGATCCACGAAGGTCATCCTGACTTTTGTTGGACATGTTGGACCAGGGACTTGCTATTCTTGGGCATACAAAAAGTCGGAAAGGAAGTAGACGCCGTTTGCTATCCAAGGTTGGAACCGCAATCCCGGAGACTGCCAATCCTGCGGCTGTCCAGCTCATAGGGTCTCTGCTGCAAGTGCACGTAGTAGTATCCGTAGGGCTTGACGGAACAGGCTGCCCTGTTTGAGCGTTAATCCACGCACACAGCAGCAGAGTACCTTGCTACCATATTGCTTCAAAGACGATAGTAGACAGTGCGGTCTATATCTGCTATCATGCCTATTTTCTCTCCAAGGGCAAGGCTGCACACAGACAGGGCTCACAATGACCACACTCACTGGTCCCATTTTCAGCACTGTGAGAAAAAGCTCGAGAAAAAAAAATTTAAGCGTTTGAAGCGGACCAGATGACAGATGGCATCAAGCTAAGTGGGACGCAGGCGTGTAGTATAAGCATTCGATCAGTCAGGCGAGTGCGTCAAACACGCCGCAGATTCCACCACGACCCAGCAAGAATGTCAGAAATTTCGGCGGCCCGGTGGGAGGGCCGGAGAGGCCCAGGGAGGGCCTCCCGGACAGGTCTCGCCGTAATTTCGATCTTTCCGGGGCGAGGCAAGACATGTACAAAGCCGGGCCAGCTGGCCAGCAGTTGCATGTGCAAACACGGTATATACCGGCACCGATGCATATATGTGAGAGACGTGGCCATCCACCAAGCCAATGACTCAACTGTACTTAACTCCAGCACAGCGAGGGCTCGTAGAGGGACAGGATGAGCCTCTGTCTGGGCGAGAGCTGCCCTGTGCTGTGTGTGGTCTGTGTCGTGTCGTGCCACTGTCGCCAGGGAGATCACGGGAAAAAAGCCATGTGCTCCATGCGGGCATCCAGCCAGTCTCGAATCGGGCAAACAGGCAAAAAGGCAGGGGGGTTGCACCAAGTGAGGGACGGGTGACGGATGATGGGATGACGGGATGGCGTTTTTGCAGCTTCCTCCCTGGTTGCCATCGCCGTCCAATTGCGCAGTTAACAGCAGATGGAATACGCTATCAGATTTTAACAAACAGGTTCGCCCGAAGCCAAGTTCTGATCCTTCTACGCTGACGTACAATCAGCAATATCTCATCAGGACGAGAATCTACCTGGATAATTCACCGATTGCAACCTGCCTTACAGGACTGGTTGCTTGGTTGTTGGCGGTTGCCGGCTGGCTTCATGGTTGCTATTGTGAGAATCGATCGATCCCTTTACCGCTGGCGACAATAGGCAATGCCATGGGTAATTACAGCAGTGATAGCAACAGCTGCTAACGGTTTCTAGTTTTTTTCTTCCGTCTTTCTCTCTTCTCTCTGCCCCCAGAATTGCCAGGTAGCGCTATCCACAGTCGGTCAACTGCCAGCAGACCGATGGGGTAGCCCTGCATCATTGCATCTGCATCCCTGCCGGTGCGCCAAAGTCTCCTGGACAACAAGAGGAGGCCCCTGTCCTGGTCCCAGCTCACCCTGGTCTGAATTGGACAGGTACAACAGCTGATACAGCACAGTACCGTAGCAGTAGTGAGTCCAGCCCCATCCATCGTCTTGATTGCTTTCCCGTTCGTTGCTGGCCCGGAAAGGTTCCTTGCTTTTCTTGGGTCGGCACCTGGCCAACCCGTAGCTCGGCTCACGAACTCCCAAATCAAGTACGTACCTAGGTAGACTACCTGCAGTAGCATCAAGCTGGCAATCGTCGACCTTGGAAGCAATCAAGCAACTAGCAGCAACAGCAACATCAACAACAGCAATTCTGCATCGAGGCCAGGCGCGTCACATCAATCCAATCCAAGGTCAAGTCAAGTAAGTCGAATCAAGGCAAGGCAGGGTAAGGTAAGGCAAGGCATAGCATGGCAATCCAAGGCATGGCATGGCAAGGCTAGCACATGCCCTAGCTCTGAATCTTGTTCCCGTTTCCTGGACCTGTGTGTCTGTCAGTCCAGACCCAGCTGACACTGGCACTACTAAAAGATCGCCCTTGCCGTCTCCTCTCCTGTCCCGCTTCGTTCTCACCAACCAGCTTCACCGTCGAGAATTCCTCCGGTTTGTCCTTTTTCCCTTGTTGGCCGAACCTCTCCTCTCCCTCTCTTCCGCTCTCCCTCCGCTCGGCCTCCTCCCTCTCCTCCTCCACGCCCCGCCGCCGCCTTTCTTGTTGGTCAAGACGACGACACCTCGACCTTGCATTGTGGGTTGGAGCGAGTGTCACGACGTCGATCGGTCGAGTCGAAGCGAACTACGACGGGCAATATCCAGCGGCCCCAAGAAGGAACATTCCCCACTCCTTCCTGCCCTGTCTGGTACCGTCCTGTTCCGAGAATCGTGCCTGGCCAGTCAGTCTAGGCATCGTACCCCGGACGTTTGCTTCACCTCCACCCTCGATGTTCACGACAAGATTTCCGGCCTCTTCCTCTCTCGTCTCCCTGAGACGGTAGGGATATCTCCCCCCCTCGCTCCTATATCCTCGAACCATTACCGACCGCCCTGTGGATTTGACAACCTGACAGCGGCACCACCACGGCTTGATCTACATACGCGCCCCAGTGTCTGTGTGTGTGCACTTCTACGCCAAAACCCACCCGCCCTGTTGCATTGCGTCGTGTCTAATTTCACGACCTCTAATACCCTTGGCCGCCTGCCCTACCCCAGTCGAGCTCGAAACTCCACCCGCGTCCACTGTGTCCGGGGTTGTCTAAGGGTCTCTGCACAGAACCACCAAAAATTAACCCACGGCGTGGATCTCGTTCCGTTGCACTGGGCGACGAAGCTGGACCGAGCCTCCTTTTCTTCGAGCTCGATCTTTCTTCTTCTTTCTTCTAATTCTGGTCCATCGCTCCCTCAAGAGGTCCAACAGGTCACGCAAAGCTTCGACAGGTCGATGGTCGAGACCAAGGTCCTCCAACAAGCACCAAATAGTTGCAGCTTTAGGCTACTGTACCTATCCAATCGCTTACCTCTTCCTACATCCCTCCAAGGCCTTCAATCTATCTCTCCAGATCACCGGCAGAATCAAGCTCCCGCTTCGTCCCAGGCTCCCCTCGGACGCTGCCACTCTGCATGCACCTGCTAGATTGAGTCGTCGGCCTGCCTCTGCAACCAGGCAACATACTCCCGGATTGTTCTTCAGTCGTAGGCTCCTCGCCTGTAAAGCAGACCGACCATGCAGACATCATCTCCATTGGCTGCCATGCACCACCCGGCAGCTCCTGCCTTTGGTCACCCAGACATGTTCCGCCCTAGTGCTCATGCTGCATTTCATGGCGAGTCGAAAGGGTCCGGGGCTCTGCTGAGGGAACGCCTCATGCCTGGAGGCAAGGACTACTTCAACGTCAAAGGTGTCAGTGGGTCTTCTCCCACGGCAAGTCTGGCGGCAGATCTGTCTGCAAACTTCCGGATCGACAATGAAGCAAGGTGAGTAACGACGGGTCGAACCATATCAAGAGTCAGACGAGCACAAGGTACTGACGTTCGTCGGTTGCAGCCCTCAGTTTCCAACGCCTCGTCGGGCTCTTTTCACAACGAACGCCATAATGGGCGCCCTGGAGGGAAGACGTAAGGATAGATACCACAACACATATTGGGGGAAATATGGGAACTGATGGCTTGCAGGATACCAGACTACGCCGCCTCTGCCGGCCTCCTCGCCTGGGTACACGGACATGGACATGGACATGGACATGTCTCCAGTACCAATGGGAAAGGGTGCATACGTATCACAGGTCGAGGTACACTCACCCAGTCCCACGCCCAGCCCAGAGGACGATGAGGAAATGGCTCTGGATTCTCCTGCGCCCATTTCACGGCAGTCGTCCGTCGATGGGACAAAGCCCATGGCTGAGTGAGTCCTTCAGCAAGTCATTCAAGATGATCATGTTGGCTGACCCTCACACAGGAACCGCCGCACATTGAACCTACGTCGGCCATCACTCACAAGATCTAAGGGCTATTCTACCGGTAACGTGCCATGTCGGTTGCACCCCGAGGGCCAGCTTTCTTCGTTCAAGTTTGGCAACGATGGCCGTCCCGGGTCATCGTCTTCTCAGATGTCCCTAAGCGAATGTTTCCAGGACTCGCCTCCACAAGAGCGCCGACCACAGTCTGCTAACAGCCCGTGTGCAAACGCCGCTGGTACTCTGCGGTCGAAAGCCCACTTTTCCAGCCTGAGCGGCGCGTCAACTCGCAACGGCTCTCCCATCACCGGACATTCCCGACGTGGATCCAACCCACATCTCAGACCAAGAAAGCAGTACCGACGTTCTCTGAGCATGTTTGAGAGCGCCGGAGATGTAATCAAGCCGAAGGAGGACCTCAACGCCCCGTCAGGGCTGCAATCCGTTCTCGATGTCGAAGAGTCCGCCGAGCCCGTGCTCCCACATTTCTTCCCCGACGACCAGAATGATAGTATACCTCGCCTTTCCAGGGACACTTTCCTTGAGATCCTGGACGGCAAGTACAATGAGCACTACGACAACAAGCTTATTATTGACTGTCGTTTCGAGTATGAATACGACGGAGGCCACGTTGATGGTGCTATCAACTATAATGACAAAGAGCTGCTCGCCTCTCACCTGTTCAACAGCCCTCTGGAAGGAAAGACTCTTTTGCTTTTCCACTGCGAATACTCGGTACACAGGGCGCCTTTGATGGCACGTCACATACGTGCGCAGGACCGTACTGTCAACGCTGAGAGTTACCCCCGTCTGACCTACCCTGAGGTATATATCCTGGAGGGCGGATACAGCGGTTTCTTTGCTGAGCACCGCCAACGATGCTACCCTCAAGCGTACGTGGAAATGGATGCTGCCGAGCACGCCAGAACCTGTGAGAAGGAGATGGATCGTCTCCGACATGCCCGCAAGGGTCTAGGACGTGCTCAGACCTATGCTTTTGGTGAGAGGGAACACTTGGCCCACGACTCCCCGACGGCTGGTCAGCGATACAGCATCGACGATTCTCCCATGCAACTTGGCGACTCGCCCAGCGTGGGTCACGATCGTGGTCATGCTAGGCGCATGGCTTCGTATTGAAGTGATCAACGTTCATTCGTTGTCCCGTGACGGTCCACTTATCGAATTTGCTGGGAGCGTTCTTGCATCCCCCTTGTGAGAAAACAGCGACTTGGGAACGTGACTTCTCAAGCTGCCCTCTCTGACTTGTGCGGTGTTCCGTTCCCTGTTCAAGAGCTTCCACCGAGCCGTCACCTTGCTTGCTACCTGGTATTCGAACTCCTGGAGGGTCTGCATGCTTTCTTGGCAGACCATCCACAACCACAACCACCCCCGACCATGCTCGCCGCCACTTCCAAACACTACATCTTTAATCGTAATTCCCAGAGCTCACCTCGCGGACTCGAAAGATTATCGATGTGCAAAGCCGTCGCGGTTTATCTGCTACTGCCCGAGGAATCCTAGGTTTCATTTCTTTCGGCATTACACGCATTGGCATAGACTCGCATCGCATCGACTGTTGCATTTTACTGGAGCTTCTTGGATTCGATGCCCACAGTGGCTACTTGCATTTGGTCATTCTACTGCACTCAACCTTTTCCTCTGTTTTTATTTCCCTACGGAATCGCAACCTCCTTGAAGGTATTTTCAGCGACCCGACCATCACAACGTCATCCGTGGCTCATGTGCACACTTCCTCTGCACTTGATCAGACCGCCACTACAATTTTCCGACTTGCACGCGCCTCATCGCGTCTTTTGATTTCACCTAACACTCCCCGGTTCGTCATCTACCGGAGATCGAAACTTCTTCACCAACAGAAGAAGTCCCTTTATAAAACCCCCTCGGCCGTTCGTCGTCGTTGGATGCTCTCGTTAAGTGACGGGATACTTGATACCCTTCTCAAAATTACGACAAGGCATACGATCAATTTCACGAATACATGCAAACGGCGATATGGCAACCCAGAAGAAGGAACAGACGCAAGGAGCGGAAGCGCCGTGGCGATACCGGGAGACAGGACCGCGTTTGTGGACTAGGTGACAGGCTGAGAATGCCGTCACTCCCACTGCAGCTCCCGCGAGAAGCGTGAGGACAGGAAGGCTTGAGGGTGCAAGGTGATGCAGCCGGAGGATGTTTCTCGTTTCTTGTTGCGGAGTAACACCCAGACTGTGACACCAACCCTCGTCGTTCCTAATACCTTGTATACTAGCGATCTATCTGCTGCTACTACTGCACGCTGCTTACTGCTTCTACCAGCCTTGCTGTACGCATCCCCTGGGCTTCTCCTGCGGGCTCGAAAGAGGCAGCCACCATGGACCCAGGGGCAGCGGAGAGGCAAAGCTCGTCTTAGCCGTCTTTTTTTCCTTACTCGATTTTTCTATTGTGTCAAAAGGATGAGACCTTCATTGGTTCAACTTGTCCTGATATGTAAGGGAGGGAAACGGAACTAGGAATCAAAAAAAGAAATCCCACAAAAAAAAAGAGTCTTGCTTCCGTTCGTCCTTCTATACTTGAATGTCTGTCCCGTGACGGCGGATGCGATGACGGGTGAGCGGGTGAACCTGATTGTCTTGTCCACCCGTTAGGCTCGTGTTGCACGTCGAAAAGGTCGTGAATTATTAATTCTGGTCCTGTGCCGACGTAATGGTTCTTATGTGACATGGAAGGGGATCATCGTGCTAAGGTATAGAAGGATGGGCAGAGTGAGGTACGGTGAGTCGAGGTGAGTATGGTCTTTTCTCTTTCCTTACTGAATGATCACTTGGAACTGAGCCTCATAGCCGCAAGCTCGTTGTCTCCTACTTCTGTCTCTACTTCCCAGGACCGTGAGTTCTGGGCTATTATTGGGCAAAAGTGTCGCAGCCTCTCGTTCACTCAAGCCTGTGTCACTTTCTTACTCTCACTCGACTATCATACGCATACCCTCCACCCATCTCTTTACTTCTCTCTGTTACTTTCACAAAGACTCTCATGCAAAGACTCCGTGTCGATAGGCCAGTCAGACGGTCCCTATACCGGGTATCATCGGTTGCCAATCCAGATGCGTCAACGTGCGCGAGGCAATCTCATTCCAAATCCGGGGGTTTTTGCCTCCAAGATTTTCGTCTCGCCTTGCCGCTTCTGGGATAGGTAGGTCGTTCGGTATCTCCCGCACCCCTGGGGTTTCATTCCACTCAACTGGTTGGGTCGACCACGAGGCAGTTTATGACATCGAGGCTTGGGGATTTTGTCTTAGAATGAGGACCACGGGCCAGCTGCCCGGTGAACTAGCTCCTTGCTGGTATGAGACACAACTGGCGCTGTTGAGCGGGGGACCGGAGCGTGGGGATTGTGGTGGTGGTGCGCCTGATGCGGCTTCTCCTTGGTTTTTTTTTTTCTGTGTGGCATGGAGGTGTGCCGCGTTCCGTTCGGCTGGCCCACGAGGCTTCGGAACGGCCAGGGGATCGAGATCCCCTGGCGACGGTGGTATGGAGAAGTCCAACAGCTCGCTGGACATACGATTCGAGTGCAATCTGGGCAAGTCTTTGCTTGATAATGTATTGCTATGCATTTTACATGAACCACGAACTATGGACTCCGCCTCTCCTAAGAAGAGGATATTATGCAAGGGTATCTTGACCATTTCCAGAATTAATGGAATGAAATTGTGTCGTTCCTTGTACCGTCATGCCCGGGTCCCAAATAATAGCACATGGCTCCCAAAAAATCGTCAACCCCAATCTTCTCAGGCTTCTTGCCCACTCGGTGCTCTTGATTTAGGCGTGAGCGGGTCCAGTCCTGGGGAGATTAGAGAGAGTTGTATCGGCGTAACCGCCGCCCACAGACGCTAGGATGACTGGGCCGCGGGCCTGGGGATGCGCGCCGGCCGTACTTGGGCGGCGTATACGAGTTGTCTCGCGGTCTCGCCCGCGGCGTTCGGTGAGGCGCCTGAGCCCCCGGGAACTTCTCCACAGGCGGCGGCGGCGGACAAGCTTTTTGGCTGCCGATATCGAGCATCGTGGTGTCCTGCGACACCAAGGCAGGAGTACCAGGGTGTGTACGAGTCGGGGACGAGGGCTCCTAGTCCATCAGCGTGAAGTCCCACGGCTTGAAAAGCTCACGGAACTTGGCCGCGTCGTCCGTCTCCTCCTGCTCCGTCTGCATCCAGTCGCGCCAGTTCATTCGGCCCTCGAGGCCCATCAGCTTCGCGGCCACCTTGCGGGGGTACTGCAGGTCGAAGCGGACATTCTCGTCGAACCGCATCAGGAGGCTCTTGCTGATGATCGCCCCGCCGTCCTCTCCTCCCTCGCCTGTGTCCTCGCACCAGATCCAGATGCGGATGTAGTCCCCTGGTACCTCGTCGCTGATGCCGAAGTCCTTGACTACGAGGCCAGGCAGGCTCAAGTTCTCAGCTTCTACGCGGAATGCGGCTTCCACCAGGCCCTTCTTGACCAAATCTGCGGGGATGGGCATGAACTGCCAGTGCGCATGAATGCCTCCAATCTTGTTGATCTCCCATGTGATAGCGCCAAGCTTGTGGTCTGACTTCTTGGAGACCGTCGCCTGGAGGGCCTCGCGGAACCGTGACATCTCCTTGAATGTACGGTCAGCTGCGTCCTGGCCCATAGCAGCGCGGCTGATGGATGAGACGTGCTCCTGCGGGGCGATGAGTAAGTGCGCGGGGTGCTCGAGTCCGTCCTTGGCGAACATGTCCGGCGTCGGGAGAGGGCCCCTGGCAGTAGCAAGGTAAGTGTCCTCCCCTATGGAGCATATCATGTGAGTCGCCACGATCTCGCTGGCGAGGCAAAGCCAGCAGTTCTCAGGACCAGGCGGGGGCATTCGCTGGCCACGACCACCCTTGCGGAAGCGGTTTGGCCGGTAGTTGTCTTGGCCGTTGGAGAAGCGAGAGAAGCCTTCGTCCGATGGGGCGGGGCGCTTCTTGGAGAGATCGGCCCGAGCGAGGAAGGGAGACACGGTGCTGCCCTGAGGGAGGGTCCCAGTCGAAGGCGTTAGCGAGAACGCGTACATTGCCTTCGCTTTCTCGGTGTTGCCGTACTCTGCTATGGAGATGAATCGCGTGACCTCGGTGTCGAGCTCCGCAGAAGCATCCTTGGGTGGGTGGAAGAAGGGCTCTCGTTCGTAGAAGAAGGCAGAGTGAGAAGGGGCGAAATGGTATCGAGGCTTGAGGGCCGCACAAAGATCTGCAATAGCATCACTGGTAACAACGCTGGATGTGTCAAAGGGCAGGGCGACCTTGGATCCGTTCCACACCGTGGAGGGCCACATGGTTGTGAGTAGAATGTCTGTGGTGTTGGCGCCGCGCAGGGCCTTGGCATCGTCGGCTGTGTGGAATGGAAGGTGCTGCTCCTGAGATTGCCCTCCCACGATTTCTGCATCCAGTATGCCGCCCAAGGTCGCGATGCGAACCCCCTCGGAGGTTTTGGTGACCCCGCGCTTGTTCAAGTAGTGTAAATTCGGGCATATTTCCTCCTCTTTCGTGATCTTCTCGACGACCCGAGCAGGCAGCGCGTGGGTTCCGACGGTGAAGTAGGTCGGGAGGGGAACTTGTGTCTTTCCAGAAAGCAAGTCGGCGACGGCGTCATCATCCTCCGTGCTGAAGAGGTTCCCGACGATCAAGGCGAAAGAGAAGTTGTTCTTGGAATGAAGAGTGGCAAGCTTAGAAAAGGCCGGCTGCAGTTTGCCACTGACATTACCAATGACGAAGCTGGACAAGACGTTTGTTAGACTTGTGGGAGTTTAACAGAAGGAGGGAGGGAAGAACCAACATCTTCGGGGCCGCCATGGTAAGCCGTTGTCCGCCGAGTCGCGTCGTGACTGCTAACTCCAGCAAAAGAATTGGTGGATGATAGGAACCACTTCCACAGCTCACCAGCAAAAATAAGCTTATGAGCAATTGAATCACCGGGCCAAGAAGGAAAGCGCCGAGTGAAAAGCGGAATTGGATGTTGGGGGCGAGTTGCCAAGAGCTCGGCGCATCGCTTCTCTTCGAAGCCGTCGCAACTTCGAAAGAAAGACGTCAAACTACCAAAACTCACAGGAGAGCTCGGAATGGCAGGGAGCTCGGGCGCCAAATAAGGTTATCTTAGCGCTGCTGCTGGTCGGCCAGCTTATCGCCCCACACAGACCCTGGTCGCAGTTATCGATAATCACTTTCTCAAAAAATTCCTAAACTCCAGTCGCAACTTACACGACAAGTGACCCGTCACTCCCAGACCGACTATCCCACTCTCAGGAGTCGACCACCCTAGAGTCGACTATCCCGGAGTCCACCATCCAACGTCCGACTGTCCCAGGTCCGACTGTCCCAGGTCCGACTGTCCCAGGTCCGACTATCCCAGGTCTGACTACCCCAGTGCCGACTACACCAGCGCCGACTATCCCAGGTCCGACTATCCCAGGTCCGACTACCCCAGTGCCGACTACACCAGGGCCGACTATCCCAGGGCCGACTACCCCAGGGCCGACTACCCCAGGGCCGACTACCCCAGGGCCGACTACCCCAGGGCCGACTATCCTAGGGCCGACTGTGCTATAGTCGGCTATCCTACAGTCGGCCGTCTCATGCCTACGGAAGAGGTCGAACTGCCCACGTTCGCATAGTCAAGATGCCGCCTACCGTGTCGGGTCGGGTCTCGAAGGCCCGGCGGCACAACTCGACGCCGCACCAGAAGAATCACCGCTGGGAATCCTTCACGACGAAGATTTCTAAGTTGAATTCCCTCGACCCGCTGCGCAAGGTGCGCCGTCACGATCTCGACGATGAAGACCTTTCCACGACAACCTCCTACCTCCGAAATGGCGTGGTCAAATGGGCCGACCTCAACATATCAAAGTCATTCACCGATTTCAAACGAGAAATAATGCCTCTCTGCGAGACTCTGCCGCAGATCATCCACTTTCAAGACAAGATCATGGATCTGCTGGCCACATACCTCGGCGCACAGGATAGAGAGGCCTTGGAACCTCTGCTCGATCTCCTTACAGCCTTTGCGCATGATCTAGGCACCAAATTCGAACAATATTACCAGAGGAGCCTTGGAATTTTGGTCGCTATCGCCAGTAAACCACAAGATGTCGATGTGATCGAGTGGACGTTTGGAGCATTCGCCTGGCTCTTCAAGTACCTCTCCAAACTGCTGGTTCCGGATCTGACACCGACGTACGACATGCTAGCGGGGCTGCTGGGGAAGCGAAAACACCCTGTACACATCAACAGGTTTGCCGCCGAGGCGATGAGTTTCCTGATCAAAAAGGCTGCCGCGCCATCCAGTCGCCAAACTGCTTTGCCTCATATTGTCGCACATGTGAGGAATGATTTACAGGACTTGGCCCGGACCCTAGCACGAAAGAACCAGGACAACGAGGAAGACGTGCCCGAGTACGAAATGGAAGCAGTCTATAAAACTAAGCCGTTCGAGGCGTACCGAGAAGGTATCATGACCATGTTCTCGGAGGCCATGAAGGGACCCGGGAGCACCCTTCACTCGACGGCAATCTACCTATTTGACGGCCTGCTGGACTCTGTGCCGTCTAAAGAGCTGGAGGCTGGAAACCTGACGTGCTGGATGGACGTCTGCTGCGGTGTTCTCACCAATATCATCCATCATTCAACCGCCGATTCATTTCAGATCTTGTACGAATCGATACTAGAAGCTGCATCGACGCGAATGAAAACTGAGGGCCAGCACGATCCGTTTGGGCTTTCCTTGTTCACGCGCCTTCTTGGCATCATGTCCGGTGTTCGAAGTGGTTCAAGGCTCAATGATTGGCGACCCGTCGTTAAGACTCTCACAGGATTGCTTCAGATGCTGTCTAAAGACGCCGATAATATTTCAAAATACGCCGGACCAATAGTTTGGGATAGTGTGGTGGCAAACGCAGCCATCTGCTGGGCCCAGGCACCAATGGATGCGCTCATGCCATCACTCAACGACTTCAACAAGGCAATGACGGGAGAGCCTCTCATGCGGTGGTACATACCATTCTGTGGTTATCTGGCTGAAGTCAATGGAGCGAGGTTCCGCAGTCTGTTCCAAAAGCCGTTCCAGAAATTTATTGCGGCCCACTGGTCAGAGACTGGCAATGAGGAGCTGCTCTGTGTGCTTCTGCCAAAATTGGTTGCGTGCGGCGCCTTGCCTGCTGGCGGAAACAAAGAGGGCTGTTCGCTACCACAATCATGGCAGGACCAAATTGTCAGCAAGTTCGAGGAGTTAGGGAATACGCCGTTCCCAGAAACAAACTCTCAAAGCAAGAATCCAGATGTTTGGAGGGATCATTGCTTGCCAAAATACGCGGCTCTGCTCCGGGTATTGGAGTCAACGAATGTGCATCCGTCCACCAACGCCAGGATCGCCGAGTTGCTGCTTAAGAAGTTGAAACTCGCATTGCGCCCATCCGAGTCTCTTGCGACCGAAGAAACTCGATTCATCGTCACACAAGGATTTCTCGCATACCTACGCATGAGCAAAGCATCCGGTTCTGTTGATGGGTCGCTGAGCCCGCTGTTGAAAGCCGCGGCGCCACGCTTCTCTCGAAGTCCTTCGTTCCTGCAAGCGCTTTTGGGATATGAAAAGGAGATGCGAGCCAAGCAAAAGCCTAGCGGCAAGGAAGCTCTCATCTTTGAGGATGACCCCTTTCTCCAGTCACTCGTCAACAATCTGGCGAACTCGTCCCGGCCCCTCCGAACTGTATCCCTGAAGGTATTCGAAGTACTGCCGTCCACTCCAGACCAGGAGTCGTGCCTGGCAACCATGATCTCAGTCGAGGAGTTGCCGTTGGACCACAACAGCCCTCGAGCGATCGCAATTCATCTTCGACGGCTTGCTAAGTCCTACCCTCATCTCGATGAGAAGTCATGGTTGCGGCACGCCATTCCAGCGTTCCTGTTCGGGCAGCTGACAGTGCGACTCGCCCCAATCTGGGATGACGCTGTCGAAGCGCTCAAGCAAATTGCCGAGGACAAGTCTGCTAGTGATGCTGTGTTCAATCGCGCTCTTGAGTGGCTTCGAATCCCCTCACCTCGCTGGACTCCCCCGCAGTTCTCGTCGAGCTCTGTCAGAGGGACAGCCTCAGACTTCGAGTGCTCAAACCTTGCCGACCTTAGAGAACAAGCCGAGTGGATCAGTGAGGCATTGGGCGCGTCCTCGGACATCTTGTCGCGAAGCTTCGAGGATGAGCAAGACGTACCGCGTGAGCATGTCGCCAATGCAAGGGGGAAAGCACTCAAAGTCCTCTCAGGCATTCCCTCTTCAGCAGAGAAGAGATCAAGGAAAATTGTGCCATTCCTGCTCTCTCTGGACGATGCACAGGTTCCTTCGTCTGAGGATGAAGACGAGATCAAGTTGCTGCCTGAAGACGATTTCTGGTCCCTGCCGGACAGAAAAGCCCTGCTCAGCGTTTTCGCGCAATTTGGCAACCCGAAGGTACTCTATAGAAGCGCAGACGTGTACAATACGCTTCTCAGCCTTCTTGCAAATCGCGAAATGGAGGTCCAGAAGCTCGCGTTGAAGGCCATATTGGCCTGGAAACAGGACGGCGTCAAGCCATACAGAGAGAACTTGGAAAATCTACTCGATGACGCTCGCTTCAAGAATGAGCTGACAGTCTTTCTGCAAGACGAGAGTCTGATACGGGAAGAGCATCGAGCGGAGCTCATGCCTGTTCTTTTGCGAATTCTATACGGACGGGCCACGGCTAAGAAGGGCGCTGCAAGTGGCCGGAATGGACTCCATGCAACTCGCCTGGCAGTGATCCGGAATCTGTCTCTTGAAGATGTCGGAGGATTCTTATACATCGCTCTTGGCAACCTCCGCGATGTTCGCGTCGTAGATGCGTCGGGCCTCAAGCAGAGTCTGTTCCACGAGGAAAGAATCACTGCCCGCAAGATGGTGGGATTGCTCCACATGATTGATTCTGTCATCAATGAACTTGGTGCAAGCGTTGAGAGGTATATGGATCCTCTTGTCAATGCTGTGCTGTATTGTCTGTTCTCGGCTTCTCGCAACCTACATCAAGCAGAGCGAAATGACGAAGAGGCAGATGACGACGCCAGTGTTGACGATAACAAGACGGGCAGCACTTCGCTGTACAGGGTCGCCAGAACGACGTCGTTGAAGTGCCTCTGTGCTTTGATCAAAAACAACTCGAATTTTGATTGGGCCCCTTACCAAGAGGCAGTTGTTATGGAAATCGTGGCGCCCGTTGTCAATCAGCCTGTTGCAGAGATGGCTCAGGGCATTTCTTGGACTTGGAAACTCCTGGACACCTGGTCTCTATCAACGCAGACTGCATTTGCCCTTGCAATCAACCAGAATATCATACCCAAGATTGCGGAATGCGTTGGCTTCGAGAAGAGCAAGAATGAAGTTCGGATCTTCGCTCTCGGAATTGTGCGGAATCTAGTCAAAATTGCCCAGGTCCCTGCGACGGGATCCGAGTTTGACGGTCTCATCAAGGCGCAGATCCTCGACCCCAACGCGGACAAAATCCTCAGTGTGATCGGCGACTACTTGCACGTTGGACACGACATTGACATCCGGGTTCTAGAGGCTTGCATTGACACAGTGGTGGACTTTTCGTCTGTCGTTGATGGCTCGCGAAACGCCCGCAGTCTTGTTGACATCTCAACGCACTTGTTGAACCAGCCCGCGCGGCGTGTAAGCCCAAAGATCAAAGGATCACTTCTTCTGATTCTGGAATATTACGTCGTTGTCGATGATATTCACAGCGACCCGGTGCTGAAGAAGAATGTACTGAAAACACTGTCAGGCCTCTTCAGCTTCTTCAAAGACAAGCGAAACAGAGAATCGCTGTCAAATGTCCTGCTGGCCTTTGCTACAAAAGATCCTACCGTCCATGATGTTGCTCAGATCTGCGCGGAACTCAACTCTTACGTCGCAGAAAGGCTGGATGAGCCGGACTATGATCGTCGACTTGCCGCCTTCAACACCATCACCCAGAGAGATACGGCCTTCACCATCGAGCAATGGTTGCCGTTGCTGCACAACGCGGTGTTCTTCCTTCACCACGATGAAGAATTTGGAATCCTGTCATCCAATTCAGCAGATGTATTATGCAGATTAGTCGATGCTGCGGCGGGAGCCTGGGGCACGGAAATGCAAGCAGCTTACGTCGACCTTCTCAACGAGAGCATTCTTCCGGCAATCCATGCTGGTGTCAGGGAAGAATCGGAGACAGTACGCCGCGAGACAGTGAGGCTGCTAAGCCACACGGTGAGCAAGCTCAGCGACTGGTCGTTGGTTAGCGACCTCTCTGTGCTGCTTCCAGCAAATGAAGAGGAAGCTAACAAAGCCTTCTTCATCAACATTCTTACTCCATCTGTTTCAAAGCAAGTGCAGGCTGTGCAGACGCTAAGCTTGGCCAACGCGCGCCAGGAACTCGGCAGCAAGAACATCAGCCAGATTCTTCTCCCCCTGTTGGAGCATTTTATCTGGGGACGTGCCGGAGCCGATGATCACGGATTGGGGGCTCAAGCCGCCGCTACGATCGCCAGTCTCGCTGGATCTCTTGAGTGGTCCCAGTACAGAGCGACGCTGCGAAGATACATCTCGTATCTAACGTCCAAGCCCGAGCTCCACAAGCAGGTGATTCGTCTTCTCGACAAGGTCGTTGACGCGCTTGTTTCAGCCTCTGAGAGTGCCAATGAATCAGCAATGGAGCTAGACGAGGTCGAAGTGACCAAGCACCGTCTTGCTCGGTCGTTGCCCTCTATGGAGAAAATGGCCGAGGAGTTCACAACGAACTTCATGCCGCCACTGTTGGCGCATCTCAAAGACAAGGACGAAGAGACCGTGAGCGCCAGAGTGCCCGTGGCAGTCATTCTCGTCAAGCTCCTCCGATTGCTGCCGGATGAAACCCTTAGCCTACAGCTCCCCAGTGTTCTCACGGATCTCTGCCATATTCTGAGGAGCAAGGCCGTGGAAGCTCGAGACATGGCGCGGGCCACCTTGGCCAAAATTGCCTGCATATTGGGACCGCCATCTTTCGGTTTCATCCTCAAAGAACTGCGCGGAGCCCTGAAAATGGGGACACAACTGCACGTCTTGTCGTACACAATGCACACTCTTCTCTTGGCAGTGACACCAGAATTCCAGCAGGGTGACCTTGATTACTGCTTGGAGTCGATGGTAGCAGTGATCATGGATGATATCTTCGGAATTAGTGGCCAAGAAAAGGATGCAGAAGGCTACGTGAGCAAGTGGAAGGAAGTCAAGAGCAGCAAGAGTCAAGACAGCATGGAGCTGATTGCGTCGACTGCTTCTATCACTCACCTTGTGGAGCTTGTCAAACCACTTCAGGCCATGCTACTTGAAAAGCTTGATCTCCGCATGGCACGGAAGATAGACGAGTTGTTGAACAGAATTGCATCCGGCCTGCAGAAGAACCCGGCGTCTGATAGCCGAGACACGCTAGTTTTCTGCTACGAGGTCATTCAGGAGGTCTACAACAGCCGCAAACCCACCGCCGAGAAGAAGATCGACCCCAAATTGAGACGGTATCTGATACAACGGGGAGCTAAGAGGGAAGATCGTGGCGCAGCGAGTAAGCACACCTACAAACTTATGCGATTTGCCCTGGACATTCTCAGGTCTGTTTTGAAGAAGCGCGAGACTCTACGATCTGCAGGCAACATCAGTGGCTTCATTCCCATCCTCGGTGATGCCATTGTGGCAGGCGAAGAAGAAGTCAAGATCGCGGCGTTCAAACTCCTGAATGTCCTTGTCAAGGTTCCGTCTAAAACCAATGATCTCAACGACCTTTACAAGGTTGCGTTGAAGGATGCGCTGAAGTGCATATCTCAGACGACGTCTACCGGCACTGATCTTGCCCAGACCGCCTTGAAGCTTCTGTCCGTCATACTCCGAGATAGGCGTGAGATTGTGGTCAAAGATGCCGCTATCGACATGCTACTCGGAAAGCTCAAGGACGATCTCACAGAACCGCTGTACCGTCATGTCACGTTCAAATTTTTGAGGTCCGTCTTGGATCGCAAGATTGAGACTGCTGCTGTCTATGATACGCTGGATTATGTGGGAACTGTCATGATCACCAACGACGACAAGAACACGCGGGACCTGGCTAGAGGTGCTTTCTTCCAGTTTCTGAGAGAATACCCACAGAAGAAGAGCAGGTGGGACAAGCAGGTCGATTTCATTATCGCCAACCTCAAATATCCTCGCGAAGGTGGCCGAATCTCGGTCATGGAGGTGTTGCATCTGTTGTTAACCAAGTCGTCTCCGGACTTCGTCAAGGAGATTGCAGCAAGTTGTTTTTTCCCGTTGATCCTTGTGGTCGGCAATGATGAGAGTGAAAACTGCCAGGTTGTTGCTGGTGTGCTCATCAAAGAGATCTTCAGCAAAGCTGATCCAGCGCATCTGAAGGAGTTCCTGGACCGGATGCGAGCCTGGGCGAAGAACCATGACAATACCTCCGTATTGAAACTAGGGCTCCGGATCTGGAGCCTGTATTTCGAAGCGATGGAGCCGAGCGAGAAGGATAAGAAGGACGTGAAGCTACTGATTGGCAGCCTCGTGACAGTCTTCGCTGGTAAAGACAAGGAGGACTGGGAGCTTGTCAATTTTGCGCTGAACCTGGTGCGAATCCTGGTCACCCAGCACCCCGACAGAATGCTTTCCACCGCCTCGGAGGAGCTATGGGCCGGTGTCTTCCCCTGCATGTCTCACGAACGCCCAGATGTCAAACTCAATGCTGTCAGACTGCTGGCGACATACCTGTCTGATTTTGCCGGCAGCACTGCAGCGTTGAACAATGGGCAGTCCATTGTGGGAACAAATGGCCAGACCCTCGAACAAGAGAAGATCTGGGAGATCATCAGATTGTTGCTAGGTACTTTACGGGGCCTTGAGGTCGACGAAGAGCTGGCACGGGAAAGTGTTCAGATTCTCGTCCCACTCACACGTTTCTTGAGCAACGCGTCGGCCGAGGATGACGGCGAGGCATCCGACCAAGGAGAAAGCGAGGACGAAGATGAAGACGACTTCTTCAAAGATGGCGAGGAGAAAGAAGGAGAGGCCAAGAAACCGGGCACAATGACCATGCGCTACGTCTTCTCCCGGCTCGCCGAAGTCGTCCGGCGCGAGACGCCGCCTAGGGCTTCGGCGCTCGTGTCCAAGCTCGCAGCAGCCGAGGCGCTGGACGTTTTGTGTGCTAAGAACAACGCGGAGACTCTCGAGCCGTCACTGCGGACCATCCTCCGGCCGCTGAGGAACCTCACGGACCCGAACATCCCGCAGCCGTTCTCGTTTGACGAGCTCTTCAAGACGCGGCACGAGGCGCTCAAGACCAAGGCGCAGCAGATCATGGACGCGCTGCAGGAGAAGCTGGGCACGGCCGAGTACACCAAGCAGCTGCTGGCGGTGGGCGAGGAGATCAAGGGGAGGAGGCTGCACCGGAGCACCAAGCGGAAGGTCGAGGCCATCACGGCGCCGGAGAAGTGGGGCAAGGAGAAGAAGCGCAAGCTGGATAGCAAGAAGAACAGGAGGAAGGCTATCGGGTTGGAACACCGTAGTAAGCGTAGGGGATACTAGGTGGTGTTGCCCCCCCCCCCTGGAGCTCAAAAAGTAAATACAGACAGCTAGACACAATTAATTGGCCACACGGCCCAATTCAATGTTACCTTGGTCCCTGACAACCTCAATTTACACACCTTCCTAGGACAGCCTCCTCTGGGACACCTCCTCTGGGACACCTCCTCTGGGATAACCTTCACTGGTATACCCTCCCCTGGGACACCCTCCCCTAGGTTACCCTCCCCTAGGTTACCCTCCCCTAGGTTACCCTCCC